>CM044307.1:50879460-52129460 GCA_024291935.2 Okapia johnstoni | reverse complement strand
CAAAAAGCAAAATGAAATTTAAATAGTTTCATCTATACCTTCACCTAAACACTGTACAATATAATGCCATAATTGACTACTACTTAAAGACCTTCATAAAACAAAAACTTTCCAGTTCCTAGCAAACAGCCAGTTTATAGAAGGTAAGGCCTAACTGTAAACTAAGAAGAGTCAAAACAAATGTTGCTTACGTAGTACCAAAATCTGCTCAGAGAGTTAAGGTGACATTTTTCTCATAAGGTGCCTTAACTGTACGGGAGCAATACTTACCTTGGAGAAAGTAGGATAGTTCATGGTGAGTAGGATAGTTTTTGGTAAGTAGGGAGGATTACGGGCTTCCCTGGTGGCTCAGACAGTAAACAACCTGCCTGCATTGCGGGAGACCTGGGTTTGATTTCTGGATTGGGAAGATCCCCTAGAGGAGGGCATGGCACCCCATTCCAGTATTCTTTCCTGGAGAATCCCATGGACAGGGGAGTCTGGTGGGCTACAGTCCAAGGGGTTACAAAGAGCCGGACATGATTGAGCAACTAAGTACAGCACAGGGAGGATCCACCCACTACCAAGCCCAGCCTCTCTACCCGAGGAAAACTAGAGGCATCAGCGGCACTACTAACGTCAGAATGTGATCATGTTTCCTCCCATTTTTTTTCACTATAATGAACATAATGAAGACTTGTGTGTATGGTCTTCTGTTCACAAAAGTGGACTAAAATGAATTTTAAAATATAAATAATGATTAAGAGTATAAATTCAAAAATTAGACAGCCTAGGTTTAAAAGTAGGCTTTGTCACATTCTGGTCTGGTAAGCTTGGGTGAGTTACTGCACTTCTCTACTTCTGTTTCTCACCTATAAAACTGAGATAATGGTACTTATACCCTATGGGCTGTTAGGTGATTATTATTATAATCCATGGCTCAGAATGCATGCATGCATGAATGAATGAATGAATGAATCAATGTCAGTTTTATTTTACTTGTATTTTCCTTTATATGCTTAATTACTATCCATTCAGAATCTCAATAACGTAACTGCTTAGAGGGTCATCACATTAAACATACTTCAAGATAACACACTGGACAGATCAGAAAATATCCAATATTTAACTAAAAGATAAATTCCAATGAACCCTATAGGTTCAATATCTAATCAGCTCAATAGCCTATGCTTACATGTTTTTGTACTGTGTCATGAAAAACAACAGTAATATTTATGAGTACCCTCAGAATCCCATAAAAGCCAATATGGAACAATAATAAAGGCATTACCACCCTCAAGTCTTTGAAAACTGATAATCTGGACAGAGTATATAGTTCCTTTACTAACCATACTGTAGCCTCCAAATGTACTAGATGTTTTCATGGTTACTATAATAAATTTCAGTGATAAAGTAAGAAGTGTATTAAAGATGACATTAAGATTAGCAATGTTTTGGCTAATATTCAAATACATATCAGAAGTTAACAGTCATGTAGAAACTAACATAAAAATAAACATTCCCCTCATCCAGTTTTAGATTTTTAACCAGATAATTTGGTCTAAAAAAAGGAAGTGTCACTATACAACATCACAGATTTTTTAACAATACAAAAAATGGAAAAATAACTTAAATGGTATGGTGTCATAATGGCCAATAAGATATACAACTCAAATATGCTACTGATAAACTATATTTCCTAGTTGAAAGAATATTCAATTTAAGACTCCCTTATAGACAAGTGATCTTAAATTATTAAAAAAAATCAGAATTCTTGGCAGTTAACACCCAGGATTACATGATAAAAGAAAAATGGCCAATCAACTGTATAAAATGAAGATTCAAATGCAGGGTACTCTTATTATCTATGTAATCTACTTAATCATATTTCTCTGAAACTATGTCAAATTTCTAAACCTAAGATTGATAGCAATTAGAAACATACTACCTACAGAGCCTAGAAAACTTTCCATTTATTCTTCCAATACTTACTTGGAGAACTATGTGTCGCTTGCTATTAAGAACCTTAATCTCTCCAATTTTTGAGAGTTTGTCAGGTCTTTTTGTTGACATATGACCTTCCAGATTTTGGTTGTAGAGCACTAGGAGACAACTGGAGGACATAACTATATAAATTTTATTGCATTACAATTCTCACCTCTCAAAATCTAGGAGAGGAATCTGTCTCTTCAAGTGCAGAATTTAAGTGCTTCTACTTTTCTTCTTTTTTTTTTTTTTTAAATGTTATCTGTACAAAGTATTTTCAGGTTCCCCAAATCCTAGAGATTTCAAAACCACAACAACCACAATTAAGATACGCAGTTAACATTTTCCAAAAGCACTCTTAAGTGTACATGGGAAAAAAAAATACTCAATTCCAGGACTGAAAATGCGAAAAATCAAACGTTAACTGAATGAAGATGCTCTCCTCATGCAATGAAGTGTTTACAAATAATAATGGGGAAGCCACCCAAATAAATACCATATAAATTTCAGACTGTAGGACTTAGTATGATTTCCCATCCCCTTGCTGCTAAGCTACTAACTTCTGAAGTAAATTCAAAGCAGATTTTCTAAGCTAAAAAAGCCATAGAAATAAATGTGCTACTACCCGGCACACCAAGTCTGATACTTATTTGAGTTTGTGTTAGAAGAGTGACTAAAATATTTGATATTGAAGTAACATAATTTTGAAGCCAAGAACTAGGAGGAAATGCTTAGGCTTGAACCAGGTTTGGGAGTGTTAAGTCCCTAGAAAGCAAAAATGTCTTAATGGAACAGTGAAATATTTGGTACGTCTTAGACACCATTAATAATGAATTTCACAGTGAGACTATTTTCAAGGAAATTCCTTTATCTGTTTTGTTTTCAGAATAATGATGTGGTATCTTGGATTTGATTCAAAAATCAGTAAAGGTAGGGATGAGGTAGGTAACAGGTGAAACAAAACTGGCCACATGTCAATCAAATATTAGTAGTCAATTGTCTTGATCATCAAATTAATTCTTCTGAGTATCAACAGAAAGGGGTCCCCCCGCAACTAGATTTTCCTCAATTCCACTGCTGAACAAAGGGATTCTATTAGGAGAGGGAAGCCCTACAGAGAAGTATATACACACTATGATTAAACAATGGTGGTCAATAAATCCAAATCAATAAAACTTTGACCAAAGCTTAAAGGTAAACTGAAACAAGCAAGTGGGGTAGTTAAGTAATAATAAGCATGTCACCTACCTTCCACAGTGGACACTTGAACAAGTCAGACAGACCCAGGGGCTTTTGTTGGACCGGCACACTAATAAAAAGAAAAATACACAATATACCAATTGTATCATGTTATTTCCCAGTTTCTCCCCTAATCTGTAATACCACATCCTGTGATTAAGTTATAAATTCCACGGCTGCTTAGGTGCACTGAAATCACAAATCCCTGCTTTGTGAGTGCATTTACACAAAATGGCTGCCTAATTAAAGTTACACGGCAAAGAATCCGAACACATGTCCACAACAGCTGCTCACTGTCATTGTTGACTCAACTCAAACAGTTTAACCACAAGTTAAACACATTTCTCCTTCATTACTTATTCCTTTTTACCATAGTCTCTGACAAGTTAAGGACAATCTATTGTCTCATTAAAAATATTTTCTAAGTCTAATTCTTTAAATCACATGTCTTTACCATGCAGATCATAAGCTACTATGAATGACAACTCTTTCAGTTTATTTAGTGAGAGGCATAGCCTAAGGATACAAGCCCAAGAAGACTAAGCCCAATTCTTCCCAAATTAATGCCTCAGTTGCATTAAATATAATTATAATTCTAAAATTATAACTATGTAATTCTTGCTGAGGGTATAATCAGGATATTAATTACTTTGAGTATTTATTATAGGGATGAGGTAGGCAAAAAGGGTATGAAAACTTTTAAAATATTGATTACAATTTTTCTTGCTGTTTATTCAATTTTTAAGCCCTATAAACATAACAGTGATTTTAAAAGGGAAGGGATGTAAGAATCACCTGAAAACAGCTTTTTCAAAATACACACGTTCTTTGGGCAGAGACATCTACATTGAGGTGTGGACAGAAGGACAAAAGAATATGTCTATTTTGAGAAAGGTAACTTGCCAGGTGACTCCCTGAGACAACTACTTGAGAACCATAGGCAAGTCTCCTAGGGGCATGAGAGGGACAGCACAACCAACCCTCAGCATTATAATAAATTGACAGCCTGGCACACAGTATATGCTCAATAAACACTTCTTGAAGCGAAATTCAAATGTCTTAGTTCAAGATACTAAGCTCTTCCAAGATCTGATCCCTACTATATCGGTCCTGCCTAATCAATACATCACAATCAGCCTTTCTTCTTGCTAAGAAAAATTAGCCAACACTGGAAATAAAGTGACTCAAGAACTATAAGCCCTTTCAATGTATAATGGAACACATTATACTGATACAATGAATATCCCAAAGATATTTAATTATAATACCACTGTGTGACCTGCTGCTTACTACGGATTAGGACTCAAATTCCATGAAGTTACAGGTAAAATTGTAGGATTTTATTTGATAGAGACAGTATCTGTCCAGCATACTCCGAGGGCTATGGTTTTACTACCCTGCAGGACATTATTTGATTTTATATCTAACCTAGCAATTTACTTCAACATTCATTCTTCAGTGTCTGCACTCAATCCCTCAAATGCTCTTGGAATCAGCTTTACCATCCCACTGGTTCCCTCATTAATGAGTTAAATAATACATTCACTTTATATTTGTGTAGGAGGGGAGGAGAGGGCAAGGAGGAATAGGGGAGTACAATCATATGCTGCCCAAGGGACACTGCCTGTCTGCCCAGCACAGGGCTCTAACTATTTGTGCATAAGAAGGTTTGTGCATGCATGCATGCTCAGTAATGTCCAACTAGAGCCCATGGACTGTACCCCACCGGGCTTCTCTGTCCGTGGAATTTTCTAGGCAAGAATACTGGAGTGGGTTGCCATTTCCTACTCCAGGGGATCTTCCTCACCCAGGGATCGAACTAGAGTCTCCTGCATTGGCAAGTGGATTCTTCAACTCTACACCAGCTGGGAAGCCCATAAGAAAGTTTTCAGTGGTAAAAATCCCCTTCCAGTTAACCAAGGGCTTTACCTTTCCTTATTGCATTATATCAACTACTAAGGGCCATCCTGAAGGCATTTTAGTTTGTTACTCAGTTGGGTCCAAGTTTGTTATACGTGCATATAAGTCACATGACAAAGACTAATAAGAATGCCAAACTGCTAACAGTTATTTTACGCAGGTACATGAGAAGACGACTGTGAGGTAGTCTTGGCTACTGGCTTTTTATGTGTACACACCCCCGTGGTATCTGATTTATATCAATAAAAACATGATAGTCTTATAGTTTGAAAAGAAAGACCTATAAAGTATATTTTTAAAAAGAAAAATAAATCAGAACACAGTTTACTTGAAACAGATAATCCTGGTCTGAGATACAATTTGAAGGATTAAAAAACTACAAATATTATCTAGTTTTATTCCTCCACAAATCTTTTTATTTTAGTAAAGACTAAGAAATATTGTATTCAGTCTGGAAACAAAGTTTAATATGATCCTGAAATAAGTAATTATAATAGTAAGTTGTTTTGTTTTTTAAGATTTGTTTTAGGTGGACCATTTTTAAAGTCTTTGTTGTATTTGTTACAATGTTTCTGTTTTATGTTTTTTGGGGGTAGGACATGTAGGATCTTAGCTCCCCAACCAGGGATTGAACCCACACTCCCTGCATTAGAAGGCGAAGTGTAACCACTGGACCTCCAGGGAAGTCCTTAGGCCCCAAGTTTTTTTACTTTTTGCGTAACTGTGGGAAGATTATTTTTGCCCCTCCTTTGAATGAGGAAAAGAAAACCTAGAACAAAATCACTGTTGTGTGTTCCTACCAAGTGTTCATCCCCTTCCCCACCTGATGGTTGTAAAGTGTGTGTATGGACAAAAAATACATACAATATTGTGATCTAATTTTTCTACTCAGTATATTAAATGCATTTATTTGTGTTTACTAAATTAGAACATGTGTGCATGCTCAGTCACTAAATCGTATATGACTCTTTTGTGATCCCATGGACTGTAGCCTGCTAGGCTCCTCTGTCCATGCAATTTTCTAGGCAAGAATACTGGAGTGGGTTGCCATTTCCTATTCCAGGGGATCTTCCCAACTCAGGGATTGAACCCACATCTCCTGCATTGGCAGGCAGATTCTTTAGCCACCAGGGATGCCCACTAAATTAGAAGAGTGTACTCTTGTCTTATAAAATCTCCGTTACCTCATAAAGTTTTAATTCCTTAGTTTTAAATTTTAGAAAATATGCCCTAAGGCTGAGGGGAGGAAGAATAGGAAAGAAACTGCCTAACTGGTGTAGGGCTTATTTGGGGGGTGATGAAATGTCTTGGAACAAGATGGAGATGACAGCTGTAGATGTACTAAATATACTGAATTTAGCCGTTCATTCCCAAATGGTTAATTTGGGAATTCCCTGGTGGTCCAAAGGTTGGGACTCGGCACTTTCACTGTCAGGTGCACAGGTTTGACCCCTGGTTGGAGAACTAAGATCCCACAAGCTGCACAGCTTGGCAGTAAATAAATTAAAAAATAATTTTTTAAAGGTTAATTTTATGTTATATAAATTATACCTCACTTAAATAAATAAATAGGTGCTTAAGACAGGGATAAGGAGAAAGAATAAAAGGAAGTAAAATAGCACTGACATTCCAACACTGGAAACAATGAGTGTGTCTATTACTAAATCTCAAAAAAAGACCTCATTTTCTAAATTAAGACACCAAATTTCTTCTATCACGAATATTTACAATAAGAAAGTTAAGATTTAATGTGTGATAGGACATTTGGTCTTGGCTATTTAAAGGACAGTACTCTCTGAGTGAGTAATACTTTCACCACAGAGAACATCTGAAGGCTAGGAAACTACAGAGAATAGGGTTATTATGAAGCCATTTATTACACTGCTTTGGTGAATATTCACTCTGTTTATATATCCCTTATCCAAACTATGAAACCTCTAATGTACCCAGGAAAGTTACAAAATAGAAGAAAAAGTGCTGGCTTTAAGTTAAACGCTCAATTATTGCTACAAATAGAACAGGTCATAACATGAGTAAAAGACTACTACAAATAATCTTAAAATCATTCTAATCATCTTAAGGGGACATATCTTATTATAAAAGGTAGTCTCAGTATACAGACAGACGGGTTTCAGATTTATCTGTAGGATGAACACATTTCCTGTGGAAACTGCATTAGAGGTTTGCAGGCTATTCGATAAAGCTCTGTAAGAACCATTACAAAACTGAAATACTATATTGTGTGTGTGTATAAAATAAAACCATACACAGTCAATAAAAAATGTTTTTAAGCTATAAACTATTCAGCAAAACATAAAAATATTAAACAAAGGTTTTTATTTTTTAAATAGTAAATGCTGGTACTTGAGAGAAAGAGGGTGATAAGGATAGAAACTTATAGAAGTTCAAAATGATAAGCCATAACTGAGAACTCATAAAGGCTCTTTTTATTAGGTCTAATTACACTTCAACGTGATGTCAGGGCAAGGAAGCCATGCAGTGTATTTCTCACACTGTTACACGTGGCCACAGGAGGGTCACTGGATCTCATAAACACAATCTGGTCTTCTTTCACTCAGGTTATGAAATGTCCGCAGAGTTACTCTCCTCCAGCAATCTGTCCGGTATGCTGATACTCTCACGACCCTGAGCTGGGGTCTCCTCTCTCAGCTCCTGGGCATCTCAGCCTGGGGGACAGACACTGTCTAGTTCCCCTCACTCTCTTCCTGCTGCTGTGACCTCAGGACCCTGCCCTGTTCTCACCCTCAGCCACAAGCTCTGCAAGTTGGCAGAAGCACCCCTTTGAAGGGGGTAGAGATTCTTGATCCTCTCCCGAGCTAGGGCCATTCTGCACAAGGTAGAAGCTTTGACACAGGCTGGGCAGAAAAGAGAGGCAGAGGAGCCCCATATTCTAAAACATGCTCATATTCATGGATCCTTGCTCAAGCCCCCCAAAGCTTTAACTCTCTGGAAATCCAGAAGTGACAAGTGATGGGGGGATGGCACCCAAGTGATCTACAAACCAAAGTGGTTTTACTCCCTACTATTCTTATGAAGGGGGCTTCCCTGGTGGCTCAGCAGTAAAGACTCCGCCTGCCAACGCAGGAGACGTGGGTTCAATCCCTGAGTTGGGAAGATCCCCTGGAGGAGGAAATGGCAACCTACTCCAATATACTTGTCTGGGAAACCCCATGGATGGAGGAGCCTGGCGGGCTACAGTCTATGGGGTTGTAAAAGATTCGGACATGACTTAGCGAGTAAACAATAACAACGTTCCTATGAAGGGAAGACTGATGTGCTCCTTTACCAAGAGACAAAGAAAGGCAGAAAACTAGGGAGTTCTGTGCTCAAAGAGGCCTATTTACACACGAATACTTTTAGGTTGTGTCAGAAAACAAAATGGCATCCACACTGAATATAAATTTCTTCCCACTGATTTTCAATATCCTTAGTATTCATTACATAGAATCTAATAAGATAGAGCACATTTGATAGTCAAGCCCCATCAACAATTCTCCTGGAATCCTAATTTTTTTATAAAACATCACGCACTAGTCCTTACGACACAACTTAGTCACTGTCCCTACATGCGAAAATAGTTCAAGCATACAGCACTGATGGGCAAGCAATTTATAGTGCATCCACTATTCAGCAGTTGCTTCAATTGGCAGAGAGGCTCCTAAGCTTCTCAAGAATTCACAAATGTGAGGACAACCTTTTCAAGTCCACAAATCCCCCTTCTAAAAAAATTAGCAACCCAGAAGAAAATATTTGTAACTTATGTTTTTTTTTAAAGAGTCAAGTTCATTTTTATCTATTTAATATTCACCTAGCACATACTATGTGCCAAGCACCACTGCACTTTACTGTGCCACTTTATAAATATTCCTTCATTTAATCCTCTACAGCCCAAAGAGGTGTGTACTATGATTTGGCCTGTTTCATAGATAAGGAAGAGGTGGCATATGACTGAGAAGTTATATACCTTGCTACATTAGTAAGGGATAGAACTGGAACTCAAACTCAATGCTTGATGGCATGGACTGCTGCAAAGCAGAAGCCCAGTAGGTTGTTATTTTTGCTTTAAAAAGATTCCATACTATGTGCTCCTCTAAGTGTTATATACCTGTATGTAAATTGTTTGACATCTAGGATATATAGTAACTGTTAACGGTCATGTAAAAAGAATGGGATGGGGGACTGGAGCCACATAGCCCTACTTTCAACTATGCTGTCTGAATTTTGTCATAAAGCATTACTTCTTTTACAACAAAAATTAAATTTAAATGTCTTAAATTTAAAGACACTGGTATTATAAAACTGTCCTAATGAAACAGACTTATTCTAAATTATTAAGCATGAGTGGTAAGTGAAAACAAAACTCAATATTACAACTCTGTGGGTCTGAAAACATACCAATGAAAAACATTTGCAGCTGTTACTCAAAACATACACACACACACACATACAAATACTCCATAAAAGTATCAACAGTAGTGTTACTCCTCTTGAAATTGAAGGATAGGGCAGAATTATCATAAAAAATTCTATAAATATTCCAGTGTACATACAAGTAGAAATATACTCCAGGACTAACCCAGTTTACCCTCCAACTGATATATTTTTAGATGCTTTGTTGTTGTTCAGTCGCTCAGACAGCAAGGCATATAATATTCTTTATACCATAAACGCTCTCTGAACCATATACTCACAAGCCTATTCTATGCTAAAATTTCTGAAGTCTATCTTCAGCTTGAATCCTCTGAAATTACTGGCGGAAAGAGTGAGTGGTAAAGTCACATGGATAAAGCAGGAAATGGGCTGTAAGGCAGTCCCCACAAGAAGAAATCCGGCTACACTAAGCAACTGTCAAAGTGCCAAAGTGTCAGAGTGCAGCCAAAATCACTGTGTTCTCACTCCCACCCTGATACTGCTGCCCATTCTGAGAGTGGGCACCGGGTTCCCAGGGAACAGGAGAATTCCCCTATAAAGCAACAGGCAGAGCCCAGGGCTAAAGAAGTGAGCCAGCACTGGAGGAGGAGGAGACCAAGCCTGAGCACCCAATCCAAAGTGCTCAGGGTAGCAGGTTCACAGAGGATGATGGGACGGAGGGTTCAGGGCCAAGGCAGCGACGGCAGTGAAGAAGTCAAGTTCATCTCGGTTGCCTTTCCACCTTCCCCCTCTTGTAGCTCTCTCCTGCCTCAGTTCCATTCTTATTCAAGGCTGGCAATCAGTTAATCTCTCCTGAATCATTAGATTCTGCTAAAGTCATAGTTCAGTATTTCTTATAGCCATTCTTTGCCTTCTGTTTAATGGCCCTATGATAGATGAAAAATAACCACAAATTCTTGAACATTCCTCCCACTGAGAGGCAGGTCTACATCCTCTTTCCGTGAATCTGGGCAGGCTCTGTCAGTGCCCGGACCAACTGAATAGGGCAGAAGGGACTGGGTGTCAGTTTGCAGGTCTCAGTTTTAAGAAATTGACAGTTCCCTCTTTTTATTGCTTGGAATGCTTGCTCTTGGGGTGGCCGGCCATCATGGAAGAAGCCTAAGCACCCTGTGAGAAATACAATATGAGAAAGCCAAACAATGTAGAGAGACCTTTCAAAATATGACACCTCAGTGTGTGCTGGGGACAGGGGTGCAGAAACAGAGATCAGGAGCACAGAGGCCTGTGACAGGTGAGTTAAGAAGCCACCATGGAAATGGGTGCTCCAGCTAAAGGAACTCCAGCTGAGGGAACCCCAGCTAGGTTCTTCCTGAATTCCTGACCTACAAGATCATAAGCAAAATGAAATGATTGTTTTAAGCCAGTAAGATGACAGCATCTACCATTCACCCCTGCCAGACGACCCACAGGAATGAGTGACACTGCTGTTTCGTAGAGGTGAGGATGAGACCCTTCAAGAGGCTCTACCCTGTAGGAATCAAAACCTATAAAGACTAGACGATACCCTCTGCAACAGAGATGGTAAGACAGTAAAACACTGTAGTCCATCATCAACTGAGCTGCCATTATCACTTAGGACTGGCTCTCTCTGTATCCTGTCAATATTTTAAATCTAGATGTGCTGTCTTGAGCATAAGACAACCTAATTCTTGAGCGGAATATCACATAGTAAAAAATGACCTTCAAAAATCTCAAAACTGCTATTCCCATAGCAACCCCAAATTTTTGATGAAGATTCTTAAGAAAATGTCATTGGCACTTGCAGGAATTCCTTTTCTCTTTATTAAAAGCTACAGAGCCTTATCCTTCATTTCTTTTGCCTCTCTGGATTATGTTCCCTAATAAGCATTCTGGGAAACCTCACATTTTATTTAAGGTTGGATTTGAAAACTTAATTGAATAATTATGAGTCGAGAATATCCTCCTCCATTTCTGTTTCCAATTCTCTCTTCACTCTGAGTGTTGACATATTCCTCAGCCAGCCTGACTTGATTCCCATCACACCCATCAGCAATGTCTGATCCCAGCCTTTGTAGCTGGAGTCAAGAACCCACATCCTAACCAGACTCCCAAGATTTCTGACGAAGTACTTCGACTTTTCTCTTAAAGATCTCAACAAAGTGTATGGGATTTTGGGGTTTTGGTTTGTTTTTAGTACAACTACTTTACAACGTCATCTTGGCTTTTGCTGTACAACAAAGTGCATCAGCTATATGAATACATATATGTACTCCCTCCCTCCCACCATCCCCCAACCCACCCACCTAGGTCATCACAGAGCCCCAAGCTGAGCCTTCTGTGCTGTATAACAGCAGCTTCCCACTACTGACTTTACCCATGGTAGTGTAGATACGTCAATCCTCATTTCCTAATTTGTCCCCACCTCCTCTTGCCCCGTCAGCCCAGCGGAAGGAAGTAGGGGAAGGACTCTGCACCACATCATTTTGGTTGAACTACGCAGAGGCCTTGATCCCCTGGCTTTGACCTTTAACCCCACCAAAAGAATTCCTTCCTGCTTCAATACAAAAATGTACCAAAGTGACTTGGTTACCCTCAGGAATGCAACTATTACTCTGTAGACTCAAAAGGAACATGTCAGAGGTCATGTGGTACGATGAGGCAAGCATGGGCTCCAGAACCCACATAAGTCTTCTGCTCACCTTCAAGCTCTCCCTTTATTTTATTCTATGACCTTAAAGAGCTGGTTTCAGAGCCTGCCTCCTCATCTGTAACAGAGGACAAACACCACCTCTGCCTCAGATGGCTACGGTAAGGGTTTCATGCGATGAAGCACATGAAGGGCACAAGCGGCCTAACAAACAGAAAGCCCCAGTGACTCTCAGTTCCCTTCCCTTAAGAATATATTAAAACAAAAAACACAGCTATCTGGGGTTAATTCTGGTGACAGCTATTCTACACAAGGCAGTTAACATATGTCCACATATAGCATGACTGATAATTTTTCAGAAATTTTTCCCCTAGTTTACACACATTAAAAGGATAGGAGCTGACAATTCCCTTCCACAGAAAAATTCTAAATAAATAAGTCAGCAAAAATCCTTCAGAAACTCCTCTGGTATCTGATTTGAAATTAAATTATTTTTAAAACATCAAATGAATGATATAAAATATTATATTTTAATAAGCTGATCTCAAAATTGATATAACGACTATACCTTAATGTCAGAATCATTAAACTTTATGCAGTTAATGTAAAATACTTCAGAAGCAAATGTACTTTAGAAGCACATTTCAAGGAGGTTTAGACAACTGTATAAGATGCTACTCAGATAAAACAATTAAGTACATAAGCAACTTGGGTGTCAAAACCATACTGAGATCCACTAAATTCTGAGGTATTCAGATGCACCAATCTAATCAATCAAAATACATTGAACCTTGGTCATTCTAATATCCAATATGCAGGGTTACAGGCCAACTCTTCAAAAATATTTTTAAAATTTCTAACTTTTATTTTAACAAAGAAGCAAGTAGAAATAATTTCAAATCACACCAGATTTAAGATATGGTGATCAGCTTATTTTTACAGACAGTACGTTTAAACTTCTACTCTAAATAATTCTTTTTTATCCAGGATAAATAGGATTACCTGGTTCTCTTTAAGGGAAACTGTCCTTGGCTCTCAGAGGCTAATTTTGAGACTGTGCTCAAGCCAATTTTTCTAACCTTTTTCATGTCAGGACATGCATGGAAAATGATAACATCTGTATGGTGCACGCACGTAAACTGAAGAGTCATCTTGGGGGCCAGAAGTAATCTGCTTGGAGGCTCCAGCCACCCTTAGGCTGAGGAGACTTATCTCAACACATAGGTAATCTTTTTATGGCCCTTCTGATGGAAAGCTATGTTTCCCAATCTTTTACCTGGTTTTCTAGTAATGCAGAAAGAAGTCCCCCTTCTACTCCAATGCCCACTTGTTGGAACAAAGGCTTTAAGTCATCAACCAGCTCAGAGGACCAGCAGCATTGTCTAGGAATCCAAAGCGCTCCTCTGAGTTTATCCTACTCACTAACGCGCTGAGACCCGCTGCAGAAAATGGATGCCCAAATCCTTATTTCTGTCCTAAGTATAACCGTCCTATCAAACCACCATTCTATAACCCAAGGGAGCAACCAGTTAACAGTATGACATGAAGGAATCGAACACACATTAAATTAAAGGAGAAAACTACTAGAAACAGTTGAGTCTGCGCACTCAGGCAGTAAAACAGCACTGACGAGTATGTAAAAGCAAAGGAAAAGTCAGCTGCTTAAGATGAACGTGGATGTAGACTAAAAATGTTTCCAAGGCCACTTCTAGCGCTCTGATGTCAAGGTTTCCAAGACAGAAATATAATCACAATAAAGTACTTCACTTCCACAGCCTTGAATGCATTTGTAAGGTCACCACAGATGCGAAGGTAGGAGCAGGCAGACAAGTAATTTGAAGCATTATAAAACCACTTACACAACATTGCTCACACAATTGAAAAGTTAAAACTTTCCGTCTTCTCGGAAGAAATCCAATAATACAGAAAAACATATTTGCACAAGGCTTTTAGCTGCAGCATTATCTGAAATTGCAAAATACTGGAAACAACCTAAATACCCAAAGATAGGAGAACGTTCGAATTCACTGTGAACCACAACAAATGGAGTACTATGAATGGTTTAAAAAGAAGGAAAATTTCTACCAACATGGAATGATATTCCGAATATACTATTAAATGAAAGAAATTCCAAAAGAGTATACTTAGTTTGCTACTTTTTGTGAAAGAAAGAAAACACTCATATGTCTGCAATTTTTTTTTTTTACAAGAAAGAAACAAGGATAGATCAAAATAATTGGTTGTTTATAGAGGGTGGATAGGAATGAGAAGGGGTAAGGTAGTAACACGTCTTGGTAGGGTTTTAACTTTTGGAACTCTGTGTGTGTGTGTGTGAGAGAGTCACTCAGTCGTGCCCGACTCTTTGCGATCCCATGGGCTGTAGCCAACCAGGCTCCCCTGTCCATGGGATTTCCCAGGCAAGAATACTGGAGTGGGTAGCCATTCGCTTCTCCAGGGGATCTTCCCAATCCAGGGATCACACCTGGGTCTCCTGCATTGGTAGGTGGATTCTTTACTATCTGAGCTACCAGGGAAGCCCATACTCACGTTTTATATACTCAAAAAAGTAAAATAAAATCAGCAAGGATAAGGCGGAAAAAATTTTAAATGGAAATCAAACAAAAACAAATGAGGCAGACTGTATGTCAAATAAGCGTGTTAAAAGAGGGAAGGAAAGGGAAGGAAAAGGAAGGAAAACTAACACAAACAATTTTTTAACATAATACTTTAAATTTTGTGAGTATACAGACCAAAAAAAACACCATTAAAAATATTAAGCTCTAGTTATAAGCAGTTCTCTTCGCAATCGTGTGGGTCAGCAGTTCAGAACTACTTTCTCTGATTATGGCATGGAGCAAACAAGTACATGTGTTGAGGATAATGGGAACCAGATTCTCACTGTTAGAGAAGGTCATTACAAATGCAGAAAGGCGCAAGACGAGACCTGCAGTGCTGAACTGGAGTTAAAGGTATCAAAATGAACTCATGGTTACACAAACACACAAATATAAACACACGTATATATACACACACATACACATTTTCATGTTTCTTAATTCCTATTTGCTGAGAGATCTTAGGTTATAAACATTATTCCCCACTAAAAGGAATGATGGCTACTTGGAGAAATAGCTGAGCAGGCTGAGTACAAGATGAGCCAGGAGCACCATGCCATGCCGGAAAGTAAGGGCTCCAAGAACAATAGGGACATGTCAAAATTATGGCCTATGAAGGTCTCTACTAGCCAAATCTAGGACAACTTGATCTTCAAAATAAACAACAACAGGATGTCAAAAAATAAAATGAAAACCTGAGTTCATGTTAATAAAATAAATGAATAAACAAGTGAGTGAGAAAGGAAAGCGCGTCCCCATATATACTTAGAAGAAATAAGTTAGAAAATCAACATCCTGCAACCATCCTAGTAACAACTGATTCAATCAAGAATCATCAGTGGATGCTAAATTACTAGATTAATGTTTGATGAGGAATAAGACAATTATACATAAAATATCAAGGCATCTCCTACAAATTGTTATTAAAAACAAAGGGAAAAAAGTAACTTTACAACAAAGAACCTTGCAAATATCACCTTAATAAAATGAATATTACCAAAATGAGACAAACCAACTTCATATACCTCTTGATATAATGCCCTGAGAAAACACATTGCTTCTGCAGTGTTCCTATCAAAATCTTGCACAACTTGAATCTAATCATAAAGAAACAACAGAAAAACTCAAATTGAAGTATTCTCTACAGAAATACTCAGACGCGAAAGACAAAGAAAGGATAAAGAACCGTTAGAGACTGAAGGAGACTAAAAGAGTTATCACAACAAAATGAAACACATGATCATGGGTGAGATGTAGGAGAGATGGGTAGGGCAACACAATTGGGAAACAGCTATGAAGGACATTATATAAAGGACATTATTGAGACAACTGGAGAAATCTGAGAATGGAATGTGCTTTCAATAATACTACTAGATCAGTTATTAAATGTCCTAATTTTAACCAATATCCCATGCTTAATGAAAAGAAAGTCCTTGTTCTTGAGAGGGGGAATAAAGCATTTATGGATGAAGAACATTAGGTCTGCAAATTATTCACTGATGGGAGTGGGGGGTGATATATAGACAGAAGGTACGCATGTAACACAAAGGGGCAAAATGTTACTAACTCATGAATAGGTAGAGTACAAGGGGGTTCTTTGAATTATCCTTAATAATGTTCCTTTAAGTATGAAAGTATATCAAAAGAAAAAAGGTTTTGAGATTTTTAAATTTTTATTCTTTACTTCCTATTAAAAACATACTTTTTGAAAATTACTGTAACACAAAGGAAAAGGTTAAATTACCATTGTACAGAGCCAAATAGTACTATAAACCTGGCAGTAACTTCCCTTTATTAATGGATGACAAACTAATCCAGTAAAAATATTATAATAGACTAATTGCAGTAGTCCAGATGACCTTACAACTATGTTTCTTTTACATATCCAAACTCTGGCTCCCAATTTCCCAAGCAGAGCCAAACCTAGAGGCTTATCTACTCTCTCTGCCGACTCTGGTAATAGCAACAGTATTTTGCTCTGCTTATCAAGGAAGGTAAATCTGAGTTTAAACTTTTACTCAAAAATAGTACTGCAAAATTTCAGTTTTAGTGATTTAACTCTAGGGATGATTACTAATAAAATCATCTCTGAAAAGGCAAAGCGTGTTTTTGCCCTAAAAACTGCATTTAAAAATATTTCATTTAAAAATAAACACCAAATTGGGATTCCCTGGTGATCCAGTGGTTAAGACTCTGCACTTCCAATGCAGGAGACACAGGTTCCATCCCTGGCCAGGGAACTAAGATCCCACATGCTGCACAGCATGGCCAAATAATTTTAATTAATTAAATAAAAATAAACACTAAATTAAGCATGGCAGACTAATTTCTCTCTTATCTCCTCTCCACCCCATTTCACTAAAATGACAATAAAAAATTAAATTGATAGTGACTCACAAAGAGAACATGTGAGACAAGCAAACTTCAACATGCTTTTGGCCATCAGGAAGAAGTCGAAGGAGCAGTAACAATCTCTGTAGCATGAAGAAAGCTACAGCCCAAGTGCCAGCAGAGAAGAATGTGGACAGGTGGCAGTTCTGGGCTTAGGGACACAGGGGCACAGCAGACAGCAAAGTAAGGGTGGCACTAAAAACAAGGGGTCCAAGGGCTGCAAGAAACAATGAACTCATGAACTTCCTACTTCCTCATGTCAGAACATCAGCAGCCAGGTGTACAGCTCCCAGAGGGAATATCGAAAAAATGGTGCTAAAAATAAATATCCATACAGACATTCTGACTGTCTTCCTCCAGTGAAGAAGGTGGCCTGTCCCCAACTTTACGGTGAAGCCCAATGTATACAAGCCTCACAGAGCTTTTTAGTGCCCCACCCTTACATGAAAAAATTGACAAATAAAATAAGATCCTGTGAAGGAAACTTCTAGTTTGAAAGAATCATTTTGAAAAGAAAAAGAGGAACCCAGAGACAAGAGAAACAATGCAGACAGCACAGAAAAGCCTCAGAACAAACTCTAAAACCCAGGAATAACAAGAGAAGACACTGCAAAACAATAGCAATAGGATGTATGAAAAAACAATGGTCAGAAAAAGGAGAAAAAGCTCTTGAAAACAAGAAATATTATTATCAAAATTCAATAGAAGGGTAGAAGGAAAAATAAAAACAAGGAAATATCTCAGGAGCTAGAACCAAAAGGCAAAGAAATAAAAAGATAAGAAAATTACAGGTTCTACCCACCATGCTCAACATTCAATTAATAGGAGATGTACAAAGAAAAATGCACAAACTAGGAGATTTACGTATGGGAAGATGAGTGTACTCTCAAATGCACAGATTGAAAAGTCCCTTGAGAACCCATCACAAGAAAAGAAAAACTAAGCCATGCCAAGACATATCACTCTGAAATTCCGGAACACCGAGGATAAAAGGAATATCCTAAAAGCTTCCAGGAGAAAGAATAAAAGGCTATATATGAAGAAACAGTCATCACAAAGGCATCACGTTTCTTAAAAAAACACTGAAAGCCTAAAAACAAAGGAACACTGCTTTCAAAATTCTGAGAGAGGGACTTCCCTGGCAGTCCAGAGGTTAAGACTGTGCTTTCAATGGGAGGGGTGTGGGTTTGATCCCCAGTAGGGGAACTAAGATCCCACAAGCTGTGCTGCGTCACCAAAAAAAAAAAAAAAATTCTAAGAGAAAAATCTTTTCTAACTAACAGTCTATAGTCAACCAAGCAGTCAAATATAAAGGGAGAATAAAGGTGTCAGAGTTGGATGGGATCAAAAATGTGGCTCCCCTGAGAAGGGACCTAGATGATGTACTCCAGCACAATGGTCTAATAAACCAAGGAAGAGAAAGACCTGGGATCCAGGGAACGGGAGATCTAATCAAGAGGACAGCAAGGGAATCACAGGATAAAAACTGTCCAGTCGGCCTAGAGAACAGTCAGCTCAGATAGGAGCGAGGACACTCTAGGAAGGAGAGTCTCAGGAAAAATACTACTAAGAGCTTATGTGTTTAAATGCTTGGAAAATAATATTCATAGACATTTGAAAAATGTATAGGTTATATTTGGGAGAAAATGTAAAGAAAGTAAAGTAAGCAATTAAAAAAAAGCAATTACTAACTAAAAGAAAAATAAAATGCAAGAAAAAAGTAATCACAATATTAATAAAAATTTGTGGTCTGGTCATATTGAGAAATGGAGAGGGGGCAGAGGAAAGGGTAATGCAAATACTAATGTCCTCATTTACCACCACAATATGTCAAGAGATGCTACCTAAAATGGATAAATTGAAAAACAACAATGTATTACTTAGAAGTATGTGGGTAAACATGAGAAAGAAAGCTAACAGAGTGGAAAGTGGTTGTCTGTGGACAGTAGGACTGAGGGTGGAGGGCAGGGTGACTGCTGTTCTATTTTAAACCTTCTGATACTATACTGTATGACGTAACTGTATAATGTACTACTTTTCGAAAACACTAATCTTTAAAAGGTAAACTGATATAACAATCATATCAATTCATGAAGTTGCCTAAACCACTTTTTTCACCTTAAAAAATGCCTATCACCTATTGCATGAAATAAAAATTATAAAAGCTGTCAGTCATTTGGGGCCAGGCACCTACTGAACTCCCTGTATACCACAAAGCTAATTTCCAGAGCTAATGGTATGTGTCCTCTACTAGAGAATGTAATTTCAAAGCTGGCCAAAATTTATCATCTATATGTTAACAGAGCCAGATACCTACAGAGCCAGAAGAGAGGGCATCTGGTCCTGCTGATTTCCTACACAGAGGCAAATTCTCATCCGTTAGACTGGTCCCCTCACTCGCTCGAGCATTTTCCTCTATTTTGAAATGGATTTCTGAAATCAGTCCTCAAAAGCAACAGAAAAAAACATATGGAAATAATGTATGTGAAACTACATATGCTCAATTGTAATGTACTAAACATCTTTTATTATTCATTCTATCACAGACTCAGACTTGTTCAAACCCACTTTGGTAAAAAAAAAAAAAAAAAAAGACACCTATGAAGCTATTATGCTTTTATCTGTTTTACAGTCTTCAGCTAAATGCTGGAACTGTGCCCCTACCCACAAATGAGAGGAAAGGGTAGTGGAGAGAAGGATTATAACTACTCAAGTCAAAGCAGATTACTAAATCAGAGTCAAAATGGCCACTTCTGCCTTTGGAAGACCAGGCACAAATAACCACAGAAAAATTATCAGGAGCTTATATTGTTTCAAAAATAACTCTCCTTATGAAGCTGATTATACAGAGTATGAACACAAAAGCCATGAATCACTTAAGAAAATTCTAGCATCCAATATTTCCATTTATTTAATATAGCAAGATCTGATGCAATTCCACACTTTGTCAACAACCTGAGTAGGCCAATCCATGGTTAAATAGTAAAAGGATTTTCAAAAGAAATGAATCAAGTCGTAACTGTAAACACCACACAACTATTATTTCAAAACAAAAGCAAGTGTATGCAAGACAAGAAAAGATGCCCACACATTATTTTATAGGAAGCACTCCCTCCCATAAATCAATAAAACATTTAAGACGTTAAGGGACATCATTATCAAAGACTTTACTCAGAGAGCAGGTTTAATATCTATGTTGCACAATCCTTTTTCTAGCTTTTTGTGGTTATACAGTACAGGTTAGCACTAAAGTACAAATCTGGGGGTGGGGGTATGAAATTACCACAGTTGTATTTACTGGTGTGCTGGGAAACTATCCTTTTAAAAAATCAATGGGACTATTTATGAAGACATGGAAAGAAAAAAACATAAACTGGGCATATACTTATACTCTGCTTAAAGGGCTAGATACCCAGTATTACAGAAAATAGGCACCTGTAAACTCCATTAGCTGTTCTAATTATCTGATGCAAAGCAAGAACTGGAATTTTTTTTTTTTTTTTACAACCAATAGGTACATTAAAAAAAATCTGACCCCCATTTTCCCAAAACTCTATATTAATCATTCAAAGGAAAAAAGTCTCAAAAAGTATTTTTTAAATGAGGTTCTAAAAAGACTACACACTAACAAAACACTTGAAATAACTGAAATGAAGTTAAATTAAATTGGAATTAAATTAAATTAGAGTTAAATTCTCACAGCATGAATGTTGAGCTCTGGCAGCTACCTCATACATGTAAGGTGAAGCTTGAGTCTGTTGTAGCAAACAGTTTCTCTAATGCCAAAAGAGCACACAATTAACATTGAAAATAATTCAGATGGAAACTAGACTTAATCTCAGTTTTACTGTGTGACACTAAAATTTAAAAACCACTCAATCAATAATATAAATGTCAGCCCCAGACTAAGTTAAATAAAAGTTCTTAAAAAAAAAAAATTAAAATATTTTTCAACATTTATATATCCATTATCCCAGGGAAACATTCTGTCACCAAAAAAAAAAAAAAAATTTTCTGCCTAGAAATTTCAGCATGATCTTCACAAACTCTGACCAAAACAAAGGAGGAATGGACAATGATCTATTATCTAAAAAGGAAAACCTGAGCATGGTCAGTAAGAACAAAGATTTAAAGAAGTTAAATCAACAAGTGTACTATCTCACAATCGGTTAAATTAAACCTGCAGGAACATGACAGTTAATCAGCAGCCTGCTCTGCCTGGTGATGAGATAGTTCAAGACCAGTCCATGAAATTAGCGTCTTCAGGACAGGTCAAGGATAAATAAGCAAGTAGATTTCTAAAGGCTGCCTTAAACCCAGCTAGAACAAAGAAAAAATATCAGGAAAGAACATCTACTCAAAATGGAAAACAGCCCACTGATAGAATTATTCAATCCTAAAGCAGAGTACAAAGTCTCCAGATAAAATCCAGTTGATTGTATCTTTTCAAAGACATAAGCTGGTTCAATATTCAAAATAAACTCTCAATTCCCTGGTCAAAAGGGTCTTAGAAAATTTAATTAGCTAGTGGTGATTAATGGTGAAGCATTTAGCTAACACAAATACTAAAGACAACTAAAAACTTCACTTTTCAATGCGCAGGTTTTGTTTCAACAAAAGTTTTCAAAATGTGAAGCTGCCTTCTTAAGCTTACCTGTATATTATATATCTGTACAGAGCAAATATATGCCTGTTTTTCAGTATGCCTTAAGAAGCGGCGGGGGGGGTGGGTGGGGGGGGGGGGTGGAATCTTGTTTTAAGCACTGTGGTCTAAAGACTGTAAGTAACTTCTACAAGAAATACAATTGGAAAATCTTAAAATATAACGAAATGGAATCAACAAAGGATACTGCCTAAAAGCAAAGATTCAAATAACCCTTGAGCTACCAGCAGCAAAAGCAAAATCCTCTTGAGAATTCTCTCCCTCCCCCACCCCATAACAAACAACCTCCAAGAAGAATCTCCTCCAGCAGAAACAAAACGAACAAATGGGAGGGGGCCACGTTTATAAGATGACAAAGAGCTCACTGCACTTCATCCACAGCTATGGTGAGAAGGCTGGTTCATGATCTCTGAACTAAAGTAAAGCTCGTTTCAACCTACAAAAAAATTCAATCTGAACCAAAATTTAGACATTCAAAAAATGTTCTTGTTAATCTCTGTCTCAGTTTCACAATCTATGAAACAGGAAAAACTACAAGGATGGGTAGTTAATTCAATTAGTCAGGATTAAATGCTGGCCAACTGCTTTGAAGTTCCTTTATGTTGTTCTCAGCTCTCCTCCTACTCAGTAAAACTAGTAGATGAGAAAACATCTGGAATTACTATATACACTAACATCTGCAGACCCACAGCAGTTAAAAGATGACCTCTGTTTACAAGTTTCTAAGCCAAAGATCATTCAACAACTCAGAAAGATTTCAAGATACAATTGCAATAAACAATTTTTAGGTAATTTCCTTTCATTGTGAAAGATACCTTCTCTTACCTACATTCTCAAAACAGACTATTAGAAATCACAGGGCATCTTGAGAGGTCTTGGGGCGAAACAATTCTAGGTAAGATGAACAAGCTGTTGCTGTTGCTAATGGTATTCTCAGCATTCTAAGCTGTCAATCAAGGTAAGCTTCATCACAAATAAACCCTCCAAAAAGTACCAGCCCCTGCTGAGAATCTAAGTACTTCCTTCTAAGCCATCTGTCCAGGAAAGCTCTACTAAAACACCTAAATGCAGTGGCTCTTGTGTTTAAAGGAGCTATGAATAAACATAAAACACTAAAATACGTTAATAATATATAGTTCCCACTTCAAACACTGATAAGCTACTACTATCCAAGTCTACTTGGATGCTTAGGTTGAACACAAAACCCACGGTGTGGACAAAATCAAAGGACACTAGTATTTTCTTTCAAAGAAGGAAAATATCTAATATAGCTCAAGAAGGGGGAAAAAACTGCAAAAGAAAAAAAAAAAAACACAAGTTAGGGAAAATGCCCTTGTAAATTACTCCCCGATGGAAGAGGGACTCAATTAAATTTTAAAACAGGAATTTAAATTACTCAATGAGCTACAAACTAAGTTACTCACTGTTCTGCTCACTGAGTGACAAACACTAGAAAAACATAAATATTTCTAAATTAAGTTAAAGGATTCAAAATTAATCTATTATATTCCAGTGAAGAAGGAAATCACTTAAATTTCAAAGAAAAAGTAGGATGTTATAAGAGCCTAAGGCTAATGCTGTACAAGCAAAGAATGATGAGAATGAGCTATTTTGAGAATAAATGAGTAACAAGAAACTGAAACAAACAGTTCAAATTCACCCCTCAATCCCATCCTTTCCCCTGCTTAGGCCATGAAGGATATTCTTTGTATACTACTAAGAATACTATTTGGAGAATAACTTCGGATCCATGTGTCAAAACTTCTTCACAACAGCAAAATGTTAGGTTCAGTTCCTAGACTGCAGCCTCTTCAAATGAACACATGGAGCACATTCTAGATCCCTACTTCTTCACATCTACTACCAATTATTCAGAGACTTTGGAAATAAGCTTAGGCTGCTTTCAAGTTCTAGGGGCTGGGATTCCAGGTGGGATACTGCCAGAAAAACTAGAAAGACAACTGCGTTTGACTTAAGCTTACAAATATTATCAAAAAAGTTAAAATTCTTCAGAAAAGTGTATGAAATTTAAATATTAATCTTCAAAAGTATCACAGGCCCACTGATTTTTAACTGTCCCATCTACATGTACTACTAAAATGTCATACCTGCCCACCTACAAACACAGAATGTCAAAAGAATACAAATTCATCACACAGAATGTCAAAAGAATACAAATTCATCATGGTAACAAGACTGCAGATAGTCAGTTCCTCACAATTCAAAGTTTACTTTACAGACTAAAAGCCAGGAGTGGGGACTGGTGAAAGCATTCTGGGGAGAAGCTCACTTACTATGCTTTCCATTTATTTGAAACATCAAGTTTAAGGACATTCCGGCCACCATCAAAAGGAAGCAAGTTCCTTCATTCATTAAGCAAATATTTACTGAGCGTCTCATTACATGCTAGGCACTTAATTTCATACAGGGTTACTACTAGAGAGCAGTACATGCATTTGACCTTACGATGAACAAATGACTGGTCCTAGCTAGAAAATTTAGTCTACTGGGTATACAAGAGTCTTCTCTGGATATAGGTTGTGAGAGAAACCTGGTACAAAATAACCCATCACCCCATCAAGGTGATCTCATTTTTAGCTCAAGCTTTATCACAAATGACAAGTTTATTATCACTGAGACAGAATCAATAATCAGAACTCTATCCAACTAAATGTATCTTCAAAAAAGGATTAATCTCCAATAACCATCCCCAAATGCAAAATATTTACTTAATCTACACTTACTTTTCTTAGGTAATGTGAGGGCAAGTGTGTACTAGAAACTATAAAAGGAATTCTCAACTCTTTAAAGAATTAATCAGGGAAAAATTTTTCATGCCTATGCTATTAAAATATCTACAATTTAACTGGCTATTTAACCCAAACCCTTAAAGTCTTTGGCTCACCTTAGTTATGAAAACAGTTGTGTTTAGGGCATCTTTTTAACCAATCTGAGTTTTCTCCCCAGTCTTTTGCCACTGGTTCCAACACTTTTACCCCCCCCCACACACACACAAATGAAATCCCCAAGTCTCCAGCTTCTGAAAATAACATCTGGTATGTGCACTTAACAAAAACTTTGAAAGAATGACCTCGTTTTTATTTAAAATGTTTTCATTTAAAAACGAGAACGAATTTAGCAAAATTAGACAAAAATCAACTTTTACCTTATTAGGAGATTACTATTTTCAACACTTACCTTAAGCCACAACATGGATTTAACTTCTAATCAGTTAGTTTCCTGTCTCTCCCCAACTAGATTAGACTGCAACTTTTTGAGAGCAAAGGACTGACTACTGGACTCCATCATCCCAGCTTATATATTATAAATTCTGTAAATCTCCACACAGACATAAATGCTGTTAGTTTTAAGACCTTAAGGAATTCTTTAATATTTGAAAGCTATTTTGATAACAGCAGGTGTCCTTAACTGTTACTAGTGTTGTATACAAGTGGGTTCTCAGAGTGTGATCCTGAGCCCCTGAAGGTTTCCAAAACCCTTCAAGGGTACATGAGGTCAAACTATTTTCATAAATAATACTGATGTTACTTTTATTCTCTACCCTTATTCTCTCACAAGCATGCAGTGGAGTTTTCCAGAGGCTACCCAATGTGTGATATCTCAAGAGGCCGAAGGCAATGGCAGATGTAAAAATCCAGCTGTCTTCTATTAAGCCAAACAACAAAGACAGTTACAAAAATTAAAATAATGCCAATCTTCTCACCAAATTTTTGTTTTGAAAATTTACATAAATTACTATTTGTTAACAGGTAATGGATTTATTATTAATTGTAAAGGATATAATAAATATATATTATTTATATATATAAATAAATATAATTTTCAGTACAACAAATATCAGTAGCTATAAGCCATACAAACAAAGGCTCTTTGGGTTCTCGATAATTTTAAGAGGGTAAAAGAGGCCTGAAAATAAAAAGTTTGAGAACCACTGTGGTACACAATTACATAACATATACAATAATATGTACCAAGGGCTTTCCACAGATAAGAAGCTCAAGTTAATTCCGAAGTATAATTACTTCTTACACCCCCTAATCTTGTTGAGTAATAGATCTCCTTGCAAAGCATAATTCAGCATAAAGCCAGTCTGTCCTAGCCCCTATTTAAGGGGCTTTAGATAGTTAAGTATTCAGAGCCCTTTTTATAAAGATGTTCTGACCTATAAAACCACCTATTACTTGAATAGTGTTTGGAGTCTCTCAAAGTTTGCACAAAAATTACCTTGTGCATCCTAACAACAACCTGTGAAGTAAATGTAAAGTATTACCCATTTTAAACAAATGATACCATAAGACTTATGCTCAAAGGAAACAGAACTACTTTCCAAGGATGTATTGCTACCTAGAAAAGCCTAGGATGTTGGTCTTTTGCAATCTGCTTGACTGCCTTAAGGCTGTTTCACTGTGATGTAACTGCAAGCTCCCGAAGAAAACAGGGCAAGGGCATTACTTTTATTGTCCCAGTGCCAAGACAGGGATTTTCCCCTCCCTAAAAAGAACGTAATCAGACTCAACACTCGGTCACCGCATTATTCCACACACTGGCTACTCTTTTAGTGCCCTACCAAAAAGAAAAAGAAGAATGAAAGGAGAAAAGAAATTCGAGAGTGTTGGAGAATAAATACTAGAATATATAACCCTCCAAGATGATGAATTAGCCAAAGACTCATAGTTAATAATCGTTTAATCACTGAAACAACAGGCAGGCAAGAACAAGATCAAGCTCAATATAAAAATATGAGATTATATCAATGAGTGGATGCCAATAGGTTAGTGGCAGGCCTGCATGAAATGGGTTCAATTCACGGAACTTGAGCAGAAGGAAAAAAATCCACATAAAGTTGCGAAACTAGCTTTATTCGTTCTACAAATGAAAGCACATGACTAAAATCACCCTCCCAAAGCAATGTCAGAGACAAACTTTGTTGCAAGATGCAAAGATGCCATCCTAGCCCTTGGACAGAAACAACCCCTCCCTTAGAGCTAGCCATACTAGTTTGTTCTTTGTATCAGCACAAGCTTCTAAGTTATGTTCCATTTTAACTTAAGTTCCTCAAGAGATGTTCCATCTTCTGCACCTCTTTCCCACAGTCAAGTGGATGCCCTGACTGACAAAGGCAAGGCTGACTCACAACAGGATTATCTGTCACTTGCATAAACTCTTATCCTTTTTCTAGATGCATGTGCCCAGTGAGGCCATTTTAAAATTTGATGTGAGTTTACCTAGAAAAAGCCATAAGGGAGCTGTCTGCTTTGTATCCCTGTAGTTGACCACAGATAAAGTAATTTCATCATTCCTCATGAGGTATGCTTTTCCTAGTGTTTACTTTGGTCATTTCTTCCCCCAAATCTCTTGGAAAAAAAAAAGAAGAAGAAAGAAACAACTTGCCACAATCGCAGCACCACAGCTACAACTATAGCTAATGCAACATCAACTAATTTATAAAGCAATTTGACACACCTTATTTGTTGTATCATACTCAACATTCACTGTGGAAGAAACATTCCTAGGTAAGTTTTCTGCACCCTCAAAAGAACTGCAATACTGCACTGCAAAATCAATTAACCGGTTATAATCTTTATGGGCTTCGTGCAGAAAAAGACAATCTGACTTTACAAAGGCAAGCAAAGCATCAAACCTCTCAGAGCTCAAGGAAGCCACAGTTATCTCGACTCCTTATCCCAGGGTACACTTTTCTTTGTGGCTGTTGCCTGTATTTTTCTCCAAGGACATAATAATCACCATTTAAGTAGTAACCTGTCAAAAGTGTTAAGGCATTCTCTAAACTATCTTCCTAGCTCCGGCCCATAATGAGAAACGCCACACAGCTAAACCGTACCACTGCTCTTTTCTTCTATTTCAAATGAACTTAAGATCTTTGAAATGCACAATTTACATTCTACACTCCAACCCAAGCTGCCACCGATCATCTCAAAGCTAATAAACAAAGACTCTATCGGCTGCACCAGGGCCCTACCAGGAAGTAATCAAAGCAGTGTGGCCGGTGCGATCCTAAGTCGCTAGAGCAGACAATAAGAGGGCACTGGGGCTTCCAAGGGGCCCGGCAGGAGGAGTTAAGATGCTTAAGCAATGCAAAAGCATTACATAAACCTAATAACTGTCCTCCAGCACATGGACTCGGAAACCCCAAAGCAGTTTCAACCCCCCAAGAAGACCTGAAAGCCAACGCGAACCGCCCCTCCAAAGCAGCTGCTCCATCAGCCTTCTGAGCTTTTTTAGCCCGCAGCCTGTTTTCAAACTTCCCCCTCCCGGGCTGATGAAAGCCTCTGACCTCGGCCTCCTGAGTTCTGAGCACCTCTCGGGGTCGCGGCTCCCGCCCACCGGGCGTGGATCGGGTCGCTGGAGCATAGGGGGAAGCAAAGGAAGCGGGGCCGGAGCAGGTATCGAAGGGCCCCAGCGTGCCCAGCAGCCCAGACAAAGCTGCCCGCAAGAGCGGCGCTTTTCCCGTCCGGTCAAGGAAGGGGACACAACTCGGGCCCCGCCACACGTGCGGCCGCCTTGTGGGGGCCAGACACCCACTCCCGCAGCCCCCCGACCCCGCGACATGGGCCAGCACAGCCCCCGGGCACTGCCGCGCGGGCGCGGGGGCGCGAGCCGCAGGCCAGGGTTCCGGCTCGCCGCCGTCCCCACGCGCTCGTGGCCCCCGCGGGCTCGCATCGCTCGCGGGCCTCTCCTTCGCCGGCCGGACCGTCGGGCCACGGGAAACAAAGGAGCCGCCGCCGCCGCTCCGCCCGCCGCCGCTCCGCACGCCTCACCGCGTACCCCTCCCCAGCCACCGGGCCCGGCTCGCCCGCACCGCTTCCCGAGTCCGCGCGTCCGCCGCCCGCGGCCCCTAGACGGCAGGCCCGGCGGAGCCGGGGCCTCGGGTGCCCTGCAGGGCCGCCTGGGGCCGCACTCACCGCTGCAGCACCAGGACGACGGGGAGCCGTTGGGGAACTTGGCTGAGTCCGGAGCGATGCAGACGCTAGAGCTCAGGTGCGGACACTCCATGGCCACCAGGAGAGCTGCGAAGAGGACTGAGGCTCCCGGACCCGGCGAGGCGGGGGCGGAGGAACTCCGAAGACTCCGTCTGGGGTCGCTCCTCGCCGGGCGCTCGGCCGACGGCGGCTGCGTCCCGAGCCCTTGCGTCAAAGAAAGCAAAAGCTTCCGGGCGCCGGGTTTTCTCGCCCGCCGTCTCCAGATGTCCGGCTCCGGAAAACGTGGTGCTCCGGCATCCGGGTTCTGCCGCCACCCCTAGGTTGGGGGCTTCCGTCTTCCCAGGCCGGCCCCGCCCCGCCCCTGGGCAGGCCCCGCCTCCAGGCCCGGCCCCGCCCCCGTCTTCTCCTGCTGGGTGGGGTCCGCGCGCTCGCAGGCGGCTGGCCCAGAGTCAGACTGCGCTCGGAAGTGACTTTCCCAACTCCGCTGCCCAGAGCAGCCGCGGCTTCCCCCGACCCCGAGAAGGGTGGGGCGCCAAGCCGGGGCGCGCCGGGCCGGTCCGCTGCTTTTACCCCGGCCTGGGCGAGCGCTCACAGTCAGAAAACACTGATCCTGCGTAATGAGATAGTCTGACTACACTGGGGTAGAAAATCTGGTCACGTAAGAAAGAGTGAAGAAGAAAATAAAAACCACACGGGCAGACAGAGAGTCCCCATTTTACACACTGTGGCTCAGAATCAGAGAGGCTGCATGGGTCCCAGAGCGGTACTGGTTTAGTGGTCTGCTTCCTGCGGCAGATATCCTACTGACCAGGTTCTAGTTCTGGACTAGGTTCTGGACATGTGGCCTTAGCCAGCCACTTAGGTGCGAGATGGCGGGGGCGATCGTGAACCTGGGTTCAAACCCTGTCACTGTGAATCACTGTTGGCATTACCTCGAGCATATGATCGGACATTCAGACCTCAACGTCCAGTTTAAGTTTAGGTGATATAGCTGTAACCTCGGTTTGCTGAGCGGGCGGTCCCGGTGATCAGGTGATAAAAAGGGAAGGGATCTAACGTTTGTTAAACACCCACTGCTGTCTCCTAGCCAGGCACTTAACACACAATACCTCATTTCAACCGCGCACCTCCCCGCCAGCTACTGTTACCATCCTCCCTTTTTACCGCAGGGGAAACCGAGCCTTTAATTAGTTAATCCGCGCGGGGATTGGATCCCCGCCTCTCTGACCTCTCAGTCCAAAAAAGAGCATAGGGAAAGCCTCAAGAGGCCGCTAGGGCAAGCGCTACACCCAAGCGAGCCTGCTACCTCTCCGGGGAACGGCCTTGAGGGCGTCCGGGGCTGTTAGAAACATTGCCTCAAAGTTGGGGCTCCTTGTAAAACCCGGCGAAGGAGCAACAGGCCAGGAGGCTGGGAGGGGGGAGGTTGATGTGGCAATCCTGCGGGCTGGGAGAGAGGAGGAAGGAGGGTCAGGAAATGATTAACCGGGCCGGACCGGGTAGAGGTTAGAGCGGGGCACCTCCCCGTAGTCAGTCCTGGAGCAGTCGAGGGATGCCCTCAGTCATCTCTCACGCCCCGCCATCCCCTGCACCACCGCCGCCACTCTGCTTCTGCCGCGCGCTCCTCTGCCTAGGTGGACACTCACCTGCAGCATCTCTGCGGACACTTTCCCCCTCCTCCCCCACCCCATATCCCCCTAGTATTTCCGACTCCTCAGTCAACACTCTTCGGTTGCTTCCCAAGTTTTACTTGACTGCTTTAGAGCAAGCCATTTGGAGGTTTTATGACAGTGACAGAGTTGTGGAAATTGCAGCTGCTCAAATCCTAGCTCAGTTGCCTACTTGATGATCAATTTTATGGTCATGACCAAGTATCTCTAGTCCTCCCAAGCCTTTTTTTTTTCCATCCATAAAACTGGGAAGATAATACTTATCTCACAAGAAGGATGTGAGAAGTCATGAGAATTGCCACCCCCATAGTGCTGCTGCTGCTGCTAAGTCGCTTCAGTCGTGTCTGACTCTGTGCGACCCCATAGACAGCAGCCCATCAGGCTCCGCTGTCCCTGGGGTTCTCCAGGCAAGAACACTGGAGTGGGTTGCCATTCCCTTCCCCAGTGTATGAAAGTGAAAAGTGAAAGTGAATTTGCTCGGTCATGTGCGACTCTTAGCGACCCCATGAACTGCAGCCTACCAGGCTCCTCTGTCCATGGGATTTTCCAGGCAAGAGTACTGGAGTGGGGCGCCATTGCCTTCTCCCATAGTAGGTAGTCAATAATTTATAGCTTTCCAATGCTGCAAATAATACTTGAATAAAAGTGGCTAAACCAACAACGAAATTAAAAGTTTTTACATTAAAAATGTTTTAAAATTATAGCTTTTTAAAAAATGGCAGCAGGTAAGAGAATAATTCCTAAGAAGAGGGAGGATAAACAATAAATGTGACCTCAGCTCAGGCTGTCCCAATCCTCTCCTCCTATCAACCAGTTCTTATTCAAAAACTGGCTGGATCAAGCTCTATCTCCCTCTGGACACCTACCCGCATTTATTATTCATGCCCTCTCATTTAACCCTGAAACATGCCCTGAACTCACACTGGTCTTTCATCTAGCATGTAATGTTTCCTTTTTAACCCTCACGAAGACTTAGTTTCCTTGTCATCTAGATCTCAGCTTAAACATCACTTCCTCAAGGGGGCCTTTCCTGACCCTGCCCCACATCCTGGTTCCCTCCAGGTGTGCGATGCCCTTGTCTGCCCCCATATTCCTCCTTTTAAAACACTCTTCAGGCTGTATTTATTTAATGTCTGTCTTGCCCTTGAAGGTCCATAAGGGTAGCAAACAAGTCCGTCTGGTTTCCTGCTGTACTCCTAGGAGTGGAACATGGAGGGTATCCAACACGTGAGAGTTAGATCATGAATGAGTGATCGATTAGCAATGTCTACCATGGGCAGATGGTTAGGAAGTGGCCCAGTATATGCCAAGTAATTGTCCTGCTTAACCTCTCAATCTCTAAATTTCCCTTCAGCTTTGAGTTTATGATTTTAACAATATCAAGAATGTGAATATACCTTGTAAGGTGCAAACTGGGGGTGAGGAGGCTGGCCGGGGTGGGGGAGGGGAGGAAAAGTTTTATTAGTCTTCACTCTAACTAGAATAGAAGTCTCTCCAAGCAGGGGTCCTAACTTAATCAAACCTGACTGCTATGGACCACAGAGGGCTAACTATGACTATCAGGCAGTTCAGAAAAGCTGGGCAAAATCAAAAGGCCTTCCTGGGACATTTCCTTGGTTTACCTAAAACTTTACTGTGGCTCTGAAAGTTTCCATACTGTTAAAAAAAAATTTTTTTTTTTAATCCTCGTGGTAAGTAAATGTGTCAAAAGGGGGAAAACCACGGAGCATACTGGGGAATCTGCCTTTTTAGTCCCTCGTTTCTTCAGCTTCGTTTATTACAATGTTCGCTTTTTGATTCTTGGCCTGCATCCCTCTGGCGCTAGGGAACTCTGACTTACAGGAGGGTGAGCCCGGTGGTGCGGCGCCAGCCTCCACCACCGGTGCCCAGAACGCGCAGCCTCTGGGAGTCCCCGCGGGGGCGGTCGGGAGGAGGGGATAGGAATAGGAGGAAAGGACGGCCCTTGCCAGCAGAGGCGGGCGAGTTTTAGAAGTCTGCATTTTTCAGAGGAGAGGAATGAACAATTTCAACTGTATTATCAAATGTCTTTCTTTTAGAGGGGATATCTATATTAAAGGGAGTGGGGAGAAGGGTCTGAGCCTGGAGCAGGATGGGGGCGGCTGGGGAGGGGGATATACATTGCCGAGGGAACCACGATCAGGACCCTTCTGTCAAGACCATCCTCATCTAACTTTCAGACTCCAGGCTTCTGGCAGAATCGGTGGTCCCGAAGCAAGGATAACAAGCTGACCGAGCCCTGGGGAAGATGTCTTATTGAAAACACCGAGAGAGCTAGGTTAATGATTTACTTTAGAGATTTTCCTAGGAGCAAAATCTCCTTAGAAAACTCAGGAGGAGGCTTGGCGGGTATTGGGAAGGAGGGGAAGAGGGTGAGGAGCAGCCGCTCAGGGACACTTTTATCAGCTTGTTTAATTTTCCAAGAGGCACTTATCTGATACTTCCTTGCTTGTTTACTTGTTTATCTATTGTCAGTCTCCTCCAGGAGAACAGAGACCTTGCTAGTCCTGTTCAATGCCTGATTTCCAGCTCCTGGCAGGCAGGTCCTCAGTAACTATTTCTTGAATGATTAAATCAATGATGGGGCTGGGTGTGAGCTTCAGCCAGCTAGCCATCACTGGCTGCCCTTCTCTCGGTACTTTTCATTTACCCCTTTCTATTATCTCCCTGCCCCAGATTCTTTAGTGGCTCCCCATGTGTGGCAAGATAAAATTGGAAACCCACTGCCCTCACAGTCACTTATCCCTTCTCTTTTGTTAAAGCTTAAAAAAAAAAAAAAAAAAACTATTCCAGCAATATCTAAAACGCTGTTGTTGTTTAGTCACTAAGTCAGGTCCAACTCTTTGCGACCCCATGAACTGTAGCCCTCCAGGCTCCTCTGTCCCTGGGATTTCCCAGGCAAGAATACTGGAGTGGGTTGCCATTTTCTTCTCCAGGGGATCTCCCCCTTTCCCCTTGCCCCAAATAGGGATCTTCCCTGAGTCTCTTGCATTGGCAGGCAGATTCTTCACCACTGAGCCACCAGGGAAGCCCCAATATCTAAAATAACTCCCTCATTATAGAAAACGTGCTTCCTCACACTTTGTGTCCTCCCGCACTTTCCCTTCTACTTGGCCAGCTGACTCCTCTCCCATGAAGCATATAGCCTCACTAGAGAAACCCTTCATCATTCACTCGAGACTAAGCCTTCCCTTCACACCATCACTCATTCCATTCCCGCAGCCTGCACGTGGTGCTGGGTTTTTCTGTTTATGTTTCAGTCTCCTTTGGGAGCAGATGCTTTTCTTTTCAATTGTGGATCCTAGGCAGCAAGTTCAGCAATTGCAAATACAAGGAAAAGATTATTGATTAAATGTTGGAAGTGCCCCTTTCAAGAGTGATTATATCAATCATTGTGTGTAATATTCCCCTAGGGATTCACTGAAAGGACTTCAACTCATTTCTGGTCCCAAGTAGGTGCCAGATACTCTATCGAGTGATTTTCATTTCTTCTTAAATCCGTACAGCAAATATCTTAGATACAGGTATAATCCTTTCCTTTTTGCTAGTGAAAGACCTAAAGCTCAAAGAAGGTTTAAATAATTGCACAAGTACACACAATAAGTAGCTGCTCTTTCATCAAAAGTGGTTTTCACCCCTCACACACATGGTCAGATAAATAATTTTGCAGTGTTTTCTGGGGGAAGCTGAAGTTACTAACAATGAAGAAGATTCTTAGGGACCACAGGACACAGAAAAGCCTTCTGAGTAACTAAAGAATTTATGTTCAGCACCATTATCATAATCATTGTATAATCAACATCTAAATTTGTATTCCTTTTAATGCTTTTCCTCTTTGTCATTGAAATGTGAACTTCAAGGTAGTTTTATGAAGGAGATGAGGTTTTCTTGTTTAAAGACCCACTTTGCAGCTAAAGCACTGACCAACTATGCAAAACCAAATGGCTCCAGCACCAAACAACTCTAATAAGTGAAGGAATCACTTTTCTCTCTGGGCCCCAGTCTCCCATTTGTAAAATCAGGGAGTTGAACCCCCTGGGCCTTGATGATCCCCAAGGGCCATTTTAGAGTGGACATCCACTGATCCTGCGATAGCTCATGGCCACCCAGTGACATCGGCAGAAGTAAGACTGTCCTTGTATCCTTCAGCTGCTGCTGCTGCTGCTGCTAAGTCACTTTAGTCGTGTCCGACTCTGTGCGACCCCATAGACGGCAGCCCACCAGGCTCCCCCATCCCTGGGATTCTCCAGGCAAGAACACTGGAGTGGGTTGCCATTTCCTTCTCCAATGCAGGAAAGTGAAAAGTGAAAGTGAAGTCACTCAGTCATGTCCGACTCTTAGCGACCCCATGGACTGAAGCCTGCCAGGCTCCTCCATCCATGGGATTTTCCAGGAAAGAGTACTGGAGTGGGGTGCCATTGCCTTCTCCGGTATCCTTCAGCAGTGACTGCTAACTGTTCACCCTAAATTTTTTTTTTTAAGGATGACTCTTTTTAAAATTAATTATTTATTTATTTAGCTGTGCTGTGTCTTCATTGCTGCGCAAGGGCTTTCTCTAGTTGTGGTGAGCGGGGGCTACCCTCTAGTTGCAGTCTGTGAGCTTCTCATTGCAGTAGCTTCTTCTCTTGGTTGGAGCACGGGTTCTAGAGCACATGGTCTTCAGCAGTTGCAGCTCTCAGGATCTAGAGCGCAAGCTCAGTAGTTGTGGTGCATGGACTTAGTTGCTCCAGGGCATGTGGAAACCTCTTGGACCAGGAATCGAACTTGTGTCCCCTGCATTGGCAGATGGATTCTTAGCCACTGGCCCACCAGGGAAGTTCCCCAAATCTGTTTTCTTTTCCTCCTAGGTTCAGAAAAGACATTTCTCATCTTCCTTTATAGCTGGGTGTAGTCATTTTTATTCAATAGACTGAGCAGAAAGCACTGGCTGGCACTGTGGACAGCTGCCCGTGACAAAAATACTCCAGTGTCGAGTTTTGCTTATCAACACATGGAGGAAATATATTAGGTCAGGTCCAGGAAGAAATGTTGACTCTTTCTGTTTCTCTTCAACCATTTGTTCATTTACTCAACAGATATTGTCTGTACTCCTGCCACATGCCAGGCACTGAGAGTACAAAGACTCAGAGCTCTGAGCTATGTGGGGGCCTCCTCTGTTGACACCTCTTTGCCACTATCAAAGTGTAAAGATGGAAAGCGTAATATCACTCCTTTCCCCTTGCTTCTTCATTGACTGACTGAACATCAGATCCTCTGAATTTTAAAGTGCTGTCTAGACATGGAGTCTTAAGCCTTAAAATTGTGAAAATGACTTCACACTTAAAGGGCCTGGCTTGGTGCTTGGTGTACAGTAGACCCTCAATGAATGTCCATTTCCTTGAGACCTTGTGTAGTAGGGGAGTTGATGTGGGAGATGGAGGATGGTAGCCTTAAATCACTGATAGTTAGCCGAGAAGGTTAGATTTTTATCCTTTTTAAAGGAACCCAGGGCAGATTATTCATTCAACAAATATCGCTGATGCTCAAGACTCACAGACTATAAAGCTGAAACAACACAAAGTCTCATCGTCAAAGGGACAAGGAAAGGAGCAAGAGAAACAGACAAGCAAAGAGGTAATTGCAACCCAGCATGATAAGTGCTATGACGGGAAGTACAGGATGTTGCCTAGCCACAAACAAGGGGCAACCCACCCAGGCGGGTGGGTGGGGGTGGGGGAAGCATCAGGCAAGACTTCCTGGAGGAAGTAACATATGACCTGAGCTGTGAAAGATACACGGACATTAACCAGGTAGGGTGTGGGAGGGGGGCATAGCATCCCAGGCAGAGGTAACTGTACCTGCAAAGGTTCAGAGACTCAGAGAGAGTCTGAGACTGCCAGTCTCGCTGGAGAGTCGTGTGCAAAGAGATAGAAAGCTGGGAGGTGAGGTCAGCAAGGAAGACAGAAAGATGGTAAAGGGCTACTGACTCTCTATAGCAGAGAACCGCTATGATAGAGAAATCTGGGTCCCCAGGATTCAGGAACCTGTGAGGGGTTGCACTCTGCCAGGTCTTGGGAGAGGGTATAAGGGTGCCGAGATGCAGTGATAAGACAGAGGAAAGAAAGGAACCACTAACAATCTGTAAGATGTTCACCTGCATTAGTCATCTGAGAAATGCAAATGAAAACCACAGCGCACATCTAGGTAGAGCCAAATAGGAGAGATTAGAATGCAGATGCGACTTCCCCCCACTGTAATCGGGACTTGATCCCTGACACTGTATCCTCTGGGAGCCTACAAACCCCTGGGAGGGAGAGGCTCACACTCTTTTAAGAAGTAGGATTTGGATGGAGAAAAGAATCCTAGACTTAGAGAACCTCTATCTCTGCCTAATCTAATCTGAACCTCTATCTGAACCTTGTCTAATCTGACAATTCAGCTATCTGGAGTCTCCAGCTAACCAGAAAATGAAATTCTCACATATCCAGATCATCGGTTTTCATAGTCCCAGACCCTCCCTCCCATGAGGTGCCTGATGCACTGGAAAGAAGTACAGCTTTGGATCTGCTCAGGTTGGGGTCCTGCTTCCACCACTGGCCTGCTGCGTGACCTTGGACCAGCACCCTGACCTCTCTGGAGCCTCTATGAAATGGGAACAATAATACCTGCTCGCAAAATGGTGATTTTCCTGCTCTGTCTCCCTTAGCCAAATACTTAAAAAAATTATATTCATTCATTTATTTATTTATCTGGCTGTGCTGTGTCTTAGTTGCAGCACATGGGATCTTCGATCTCCGTTGTGGCAGGCGGGATCTTTAGTTGCGGCACGTGGGATCTAGTTCCCTGATCAGGGATTGAACCCATGCCCCCTGCATTGAGAGCACAGAGTCTTAGCCACTGGACCACCAGGGAAGTCCTTCCCTGAGCCAAATACTTAATGTTTGGAAACAGAGAGCAGGGGTCCATGTATCATGGTCAAAACCATTTTCTGAGGTCACCAATACCCATAATTTATACGTTTATGTAGTCACACCAAAGGTTATAAGCATATTTTATAAATCTGTCATCTAGAAAGCTCTGCTGTGGTTGACCCAGTTATAAATTGGCAGCAACAGGAGAACAAAAAAAAAAGGTATTTCACCTTTTTTTCATCCAAAGAACAATGATGGAAAAGTAAGGAAAGGGCCTTAGAGGCCCCGTTCAGCCTTTCTCAGTTCCCTGTGTAGTGGCTGGTGCTTTCAGGGTGGAAATGGAGATCAGAAGCAACAAGGCTTCGTGGAAAACTACCCTGAGAGCCCTTAGGGCAGAATGATTAAGGAACTGGAAGGGCCAGAAGTTTCACAGAGGAGACTGGTCCTAGAGAGGTGACACATCTGTCCAGCAACAGAGAGTCCTCTGGGCAACTCCGGACACCAGAGTGCTCTTTGCTTGCCAGAGTCTGTAGAAAGCAAAGTTGAAAAAGAGATTTTTCATGCATCTCATTAGACTTTTCCTGTGTGGGTAGGATGTGCAAGCTGATTCCAATGGAGAAAGAGATGACTATAGAGGCAGGCTTGGGCTTCTCAGGTGGTGCTAGCAGTAAAGAATCTGCCTGTCAATGAAGGAGACACAAGAGATGCAGGTTCGATCCCTGAGTCGGGAAGATCTCCTGGAGGAGGGCATGGCAACCCACTCCAATATTCTTGCCTGGAGAATCCCACGGATCGAGGAGCTTGGTGGGCTACAGTCCATGGGGTCGCACAGAGTCAGAGACAACTGAAGTGACTTAACACGCACACACGCACAGAGGCAGACTTGCTTCCCCCACACACCCCAAACTGGTCCTAGGCTCTCACCTTCTACATGCATCGCTAATTCTGCCTGTGGTTGTCCATAATGGGTATTTTTATTATTGACATCCTGATATTAACTTGGTTATAGTCATTTACCTTTTTCTTATCACTGAATCAAAAAACCAATTGTGAATTGAATGCCCAGGCAATCAGGTTCTCAGTTTCATTGAGTTTTTACAGCACTTGAAAGACAACTTCATCTGTACTTTCTTAAACAAGACTTTCAAAGTCAGAAATGAGCCTGAATCTGTAACAGGCAGGGGGCACTTATTGTGCCTTGGTTGAGATGCAAAGACTCTTCTTTCCCATGTCTTAGAGTACATTTCCTTTCAATTTCCGCTGCCCATGCCCACCACCCCCTCCCATCCCAGGACCCTCAGTGTTTCCTACTGGACCCCACCTCCCCGGCATCCAGCCAGAACAACACAAAATCAGGACACTCCCTTCTCTGAACCCTTGCCACAGGCCTTGAAGGGGCCTCATGCTCAGCCTGTGCTAAGACTTGGAGCTTCCATGGCTGGAGCCCATCCTCTAAATGTCCCCTGCTGAGTGGCCAGCCTGCAGTGAGTCTTCGCCAAAGAAGGGAGGAACCACACAAAGGCCACATCCCCACCTCCCACTGCCAGATCTCACTGCAAACTTGCATCACCGCTTCCTGCCTGTGCTCTACTGGAAGCTGTAGGCAGCTGCCCACTGCTCCCAGGAGCAAGCCTGGACCCTTCCGTGGCCTCAAGGCTCTTAACTCACCTGCCAGCCTTGTTTCTCTCCACATCCCCACACAGGCCTGACTGCTGGGCAGATCCTTAGTGCTCTCACCCTGGCTTCTTGCACAAGCTCTCCTCTGCCTCTTTCACTCCAGCCTGTGAAAGTCCTCCCACCTACCGAAGCACAACACAAAGCCCATCTTTAGAAAACTGAGTAAGTGAAAGGGTTAGCTGACTCTCTGCAACCCCGGGGACTGTAGCCGGCCAGGCTCCTCTGTCTATGGGATTCGCCAGGCAAGAATACTGGAGCGGGTAGCCATTCCCTTCCCCAGGGGATCTTCCCAACCCAGGGATGGAACCTGGGTCTCCTGCCCTGCAGGCGGATTCTTTACCATCTGAGCCACCAGGGAAGCCCATCTTTAGAAAAATTCTGCAGAATTCTCTGGCAGTCCAGTGGTTAGAACTCTGAGCTTTCACTGCTGAGGGCCCAGGTTTGATTCCTCATCGGAGAACTAACATCCCACAAATTGTGCAGCCCAGCCAAAAGGAAAAAGATGCACACACCCATATAGATTAAGCAAATGTGGCAAACTAGTAACATTTAAAAAAGAGCAAAATTCTGCGGAGCACCCATCTCATTCATATTTTCTCTCTCTCTCCCCCTCCTTCTCCTCTTCTTCTCTTCTTTCCTCCCCTCTCTCTCCCTCTCTCTCTCACACACAGCATGGATGGATCTCCGTTCTTCATCTGTGTTCCCGTGGGACTCTGCTTGTCCTTACAGACAGCGCTTATTTCAGTCAGCTTTGGAATAGAATCCCTCGTGTTTATACCACCTCCCAGTAAGAAACTGTCTGCCTAGAATGCAAGAGCTACCTACCCTCATTCAACTGGATATTTATCCAAGTACTGGCCCCAGGGTTTTACATTTAGTAGGTTCTCAAGAAATGTGTCCTTGAAGACAGTGACCTGATGGACAGAGCCTTGGCTTTGGCAATGGATGGAACTGAGTCTGAGTGTCCCTCCACCTCTTAATAACTGTGTGAGGACTTCCCTGGCTGTCCAGTGGTTAAGATTCTGTGTTCCACTGCAGGGGCTGCAGGTTTGATCCCTGGTCAGGTAACTAAGATCCCACATGCCGAGCGGTGCAGCCAAAAATCAGTTAAAACAAAAAAACAACTCTGTGATCTTAGACAAGCAATACACTCTCTCTGAACCTCTTAGGTCCAAAAGTTGTAATATGGGGGTTATAACAGTGCCTATCCCACAGAGTGGTAAAGAAAGGCTGAGATAATGTGGGTAGAACATGTAACTCTTGCCATTCATAAAGTAGGTTCCTAATAAGCCACGAGGGAAGTCTCCTAATAAACACAGGTCACCAACTTCACCTGACACATGCTTTTGAAGCTCTTAAGTTTTGCCTTGGACCCCATAGAATGGATATCTGGGGAGAAGGCTGCTAGAATATTCCCACTGGAAGACAAAAATGACCTCCTTATAGCCTGGGTTGTAAGGTCAGGGGGGATGGCAAAGACTGAAAGGATTCTGAGGAGTGGGGGCGGGGTTGTCAAAAGCTGGCAGCCCTAGGCACCCTAGGAGATGGGCCACACCCTTCCCAACTAATCTAGTCAGACACTTTCCAGGAAATCAGCTCCTCCAATCTCATTTAGCATCTACTAGAGAACTTCCCCAAAGCCATGGCCAGACTTTAACTGGAACCTGAGTAATCAGAGATAGGAGAGGCAGCTAGGAGCATGAAGAAAGGGAATTTCCAAAGGAACTTGGCCAGTGTGTCTCTGGCAGCGAGGGTGGGGGAACAGAGGTTCAGAGGGCAGGACTCTAGAGGACCAGGGAGCCCCGCCTGTCAGGGACACACGCATACTTGCCAAGCAGCCTCCTGATCGCACCTTGGTTTCCAGGAGCAGCTGTCCTGGAAAAGGTGAAGGGGACAGGGTTCAGTGTGGGGCAGAGGGGGGCGGGGTGGGGACAGAGCAGGGTCCTCTGTGTGGTGGCACCTGTGGTTCTCAGTACACATTATTAAATGGGAGCTTTGATACATTTTAGTCTCCTGAGACTGGGTGGGACCATCGACTCTTCACAGGACTGAGTTCCCTGAATAAACTGATCTGCGACTTCCTTCTGTGCACCAGCAACCTGTTTAAAATTGAGTTCCCTGTGATGGGGCAGTGTTGTGTGACTAGGGGTGGGGGTGATGCTAGATTCCAGCGTTGTCATGTAACTTTCCCTTGGAGATGGGGTCCTGGACCAGGACCTTGGCACTTGAATGTACTTCTGGAAATCATGTAGCCCAATCACCCTACTGACTGTGAGGAAACTGGCACCGGAGAGGACAAACCAGTTCACAATGTACATGCTATCAAATCACCTCCAGGGACACTAACTACCTTACATGTTTGTTAATTACGCCTTAAGAAATCTGAAAAATAAATTAAAATCAACAAAAAAGAAGCCAAGCCAGAAAGAGAACAAGGTCTCCTCCTCCCCAGTCCAGGGTTTCTATCTTGTTTCTCTATGATAGCCCCATAAAGACATTTTGGTGTGGTGTGGTGTGATGTAGGCATCACCATGTGGTTGAAAATGATGAATCTGGATTTTTTTTATATAAATCTGGATTTGACTACAACATGTGAATCTTATGTATTCTAATCTTAAATTAGAGCCCCAACCTACTCCTTGCCTGGCTTCTTGAGTTTCTTATTCTCATGGGGAACTTGTGTAAATAGTTTCCAGATTCACACTCTGAGGGACTCCTGGGGTGGAGATGGGGAAGGTCCATGGCATGATAGTTAGGTCTTGGTCAGCCCACTCTTTTGAGTGCTGGGTGGCAGGCAGGAAGGCATTCTCTCCTCCCTTCCTTAAAAGATCTTCATCCTCTTTAAGTCCAAATGAGGCTTGTAGGCAAGGAGACACTCTTGGGAGGTAGTACATGGCCCCTCTTGCAGGGAAAGGACCAGATTGAGTGAAAAATGGATAGTAACTCATGTGAATTTAAGAAAAGCACAAGTAAATGAAGCCTAAAGGGGGATGTCAAAAGGACTGATGAAACCACAAGGGGAAACACAGTCACTCATTCAAGAACTCTTTCACTGATCACTTAATTAAATCAGGTATAGTTCTATGTACTGGGCAAATCAAATCAAGAAGGATGCAGAGATCCATGCACATGACCCAGAAGAGGGTCAAACTCAAAATCATGGACAGTTCCTCAGTTAATTGGAAAGTGAGATTAGAGGAGGGCCATGAAAGGAATGAGATCTTTAAAAGTTGGCCAGAGATTTCAAGAGATAACATCTGCACAGGTAACATTTTAAAAAAAAACTGAAAGAAAGGAGACAGAGAGAGGATGCAATTTGAGAACTACTTTGGAACTCTAAGGACTAAACCAAAGTGTCTGCACTGCATGCTGGGATAATTCATTCACGCATCAAGGACTTGCTGAGCACTTCCTAGTTCTCTTACCATGCCAGGCTCTTCACTGTTCCTCGCCTCCACCAGACACATCCCCCATTCTGCCTCTAATACATCAGTGTCCTCTTCTTTTGAGGGCTTCCCCCCAATGAAGGGCATCTTTTAGCAGATACGTAAACAAACTGAAGAAGCTGTCATAGGAGAAGGAACACTATCCTACTAAGGACCAGGTCTAATTAATCTTTGTACCCCAGTGCTAGGCACATAGTAGGTACTTGGGAAATGTCTGATGAATGAATGAATATCACTGCTAGGCATTGAGGAAGCCCACTTTTTCGAATCAGAAATATTAGCCTGGGAAGTTCCCTGGTGGTCCAGTGGTTAGGACTCCACTCTTTCACTGCCAAGGGAAAGAAGTATTAGCTTGGTTACAACTCAGTAAAAAGTGTATTTTAAAACTGTTTTAAAAATCTACTGAAAAACATTAACAGTGGTTGAATGATGGAATTATGGGAGACTTTCTCTATTTCTCCCATTTTGTATATGGCAGCAACGTTTTTTTATAATGAAAAAAACTTCTAGCTCATCTCCATCCTGCTCCCTCCCCCTACAAAACTGTGAGAATTACAACTTATTACCTAATTTAAAAAAAAAATGTTTTTGTGCCATATAAATTATGAAGGCTCAGAAAACATGACCTGAATTTTATAATGCAACCAAATAAAATTTATCACTTTATTCTGATGTGTTTGCTGATAGGCATGATCATTTATAGCCAGACATAAACAACAGCTCCCATAAAATATTTTGATTAGCATTACTTGAAAAGGCCAAACTGGGCTTTCTGTCAGAGTGCCAGGGAAGAGGAGGCAGAAACCAGGCCAGGGGGATGTGACTCTCTTGTCCTCAATAGGGACCTCACTTTTCTACAGAGACTGTGAGGGCCTCTGGCTGGCAGATGTGCAGCCCTCCAAGTGTTGGCAGCAGAGCATGGCAGTAACTGGGGCTGCTCAGGCTTCACAAAGGAGCTTTTCACACTGACAGGAGTGGTGCTACCACCCCAAACTCTCCTTTTCCTCCCAGGGTCAGCTTTCTAGATGTGAGAAAGCCCATAAGGATAATGCCTAAAATGTCATCAATAAAAATTTATTTGGGCAGTAGAACTAGTGCCTTTAGAGGGCTAGAGGGGGGACATGTATTCACGTACAGATATTTATTGAGAACCTACTATGTACTAAGCATAAGCAAGGTGCTATACATATATGAGGGCTTCCCTCGTAGCTCAGCTGGTAAAGAATCTGCCTGCAATGCAGGAGACCTGCGGTTCAATTCCTGGGTCGGGAAGATCCCCTGGAGAAGGGATAGGCTACCCATTTCAGTATTCATAGGCTTCCCTGGTGGCTCAGGCAGTAAGGAATCTGCCTGCAATGAGGGAGACCTGATTCAACCCCTGGGTTGGGAAGATCCCTGGAGGAGGGATTGGCAACCCACTCCAGTATTCTTGCCTGGAGAATCCCCATGCACAGAGGTGCCTGGTGGGCTACAGTCCACGGGGTCGCAAAGTGGGACATGACTGAGCAACTACAGCAGCAGCAGCATACATACATGAAGAGGCTTCCCTAGTGACTCAGTGGTAAAGAATCTGCCTGCCAATATAGGAGACACTGGGTTTGATCCCTGGGTCAGGAAGATTCCCTGGAGGAGGAAATGGCAACCTACTCTGGTATTCTTGCCTGGGAAATCCCATGGACAGAGGAGCCTGGAGGGCTGCAATTCATGGGGTCGCAAAGGAGTCAGACACGACTTAGCCACTAAACAACAACAACATACATACATGATATCACTTCTCCCTTCCTTCATCGTTTCTTTCTTCATGTTATTATCCCCATCATACAGGTAACGACACAGGCTCAGAAAAGTTAAGTAACTGGGCCTAGGTTACATATTTAAGCTTTGGGAACTGGGAGGAGTGGGGAGAAGACCAAAGCAGGAAGAAGGGATCCGAACTCAGCTCTATGAGACTTGGAAAGCCATGCTATCCACACTTTACAACGTAAAAGAGACTTGGTGTTTCAAGTCTGTATGATCATCAGCAAGCACGCTGGGTCTCAGTTTGCTTGCTTAAAAATAAAGGGCTTGAGAAGTATGTTTTCCAAGTATCCTTCAAGCGCTGAGTTCTTTGTCACAGTGTTCCCTCTCCAACCATTGTGAAAGCTCTGCAGGATGAACACTCCCTGGTCACCAGCACAGAGCAATACCAGGAACATGGGTCTCTGGGGATTGCCCCCTAGAGGACATCGGTGGTGTTGCGGGAGCCTGGGCTCCCACTGAGAGTACAATCACATGGTCCAAGTCAACTTTAATTACTGCTTTACCTTTTTTAAAAAATGGATTTAGAAAACATTCTCACAGCCCTTCTCACGCTCACCAGGGCAATGCTGCTGGAACATTTAATGATGGGGAGCATTTGTAGACTGAAGACCTACTGGTTCTATGAGTCATATTTTAAAATTAGATTCTCTTGGGTTGTCCAAAAAGTTCATTTGGATTTTTCCATCAGATTTTATGGAAAAGCCTGAATGAACTTTTTGGCCAACCCAATATTTTACTTTCTACTCCTCAGTTTCTAAAAGAAAAGACCCCCTAAAAGGCCTTTTGAGGCCACTTACTGTTCCAGTGGTGATTTTGCAGAGCTGCCAAACTGTGATAATAAAACAATATATTTGTCTCTACTTAGTTATTTTTATTATAATAGTCAACTTTTGATTAGGCAATATATGCATGGGGTACAACATTCAAAAGTCACTACAGAGTTTTCAGTAATTATATGACCCAGAAATTCTACTCCCTGGTCTATATCCCCCCAAATTGAAAACAGATGTTCAAACAAAAACTTACACACGAATATTCATAGCAGCACTTTTCATGATAGCCAAAGATTGGAAACAACCCAAATATTATCGACTGACACTAGATTAACGAAATGTGGTATTAGTATATCCATACAATGGAATATTATTCAGCCATAAAAAGGAACAGAGTACTGAAATGTGCTACTACTTGGATGGACCTTGAAACATTATGCTAACTGAAAGAAGCAAGACACAAAAGGCCATGTGTCATTTTATTCCATTTATATGAAATATCCAGAAGAGGTAAATCTATGGAGATGTTCTTATCTGCAGGGTAGTAGTTGCCAGGGTCTGGGGGAAAGGGTGAATGGGAAGAGACTGCCAGTGAGTATGGGGTTTCCTGTTGGGGTGATGGAAATGTTCTGTAGCTAGAAAGTGGTGATGGCTGTACAATGGACTAAACGTCGCTGAACTTACACTCTAAAATATTTAAAATGCTAAATTGTATATTATGTATTTTACCATAATACACATAAAGAGTATTCTGTAAAAAGGAAGTTCCCCTTTCTCCAGGTCCCCTTTCTGAAGATGAAAACAACAGTTAGCATTCTTCCTTTTCTACTCTTCCAGAGATTATTACTGCATGTATGTGTGCATCTATCCATAGTGTTCATATTATTATATATGTGCTTATATTATACTTTCTTAGAGAGTTCCTAAATTTTATCTTCCGATTCTTTTATTGAGCTGTCATCTCTGCTATATATATATTTTTTAATATTTAAAACCTCTGCAATTATTAGTTTATTAGTGTCATCCAGGACTCAGATGTTCAGTATTCCTCCTGAAATTACATAAACAAATGCAAATGGAAAGAATCCAAGTCAAAATTATATAACAAAACAGCACTCCATCACAAAAGCGTGCAAAATTACAAGAACGCTATCTTAAAACACTGGCACTTTAAGAGAACAATAATCTCAAAAACCCACAAAATTGCCAAATTGTTCCCTAAACTGCTAAGCAGATAAACATATGACCCTAGTGAATGAGCTGGAGTTTTGTAAAGAAAAGTCAAATTCAAATAAATCAGTTAATTCACACTGAAATTCAAAGTGTCTTTCTCCCTCATCTATTCAATTTATAAAGGGGCAAACCATAATACAGGAAGATATACCTGATTTAAAATGTGGTATATAACTTTAAAAGTCGGCTCAATTAATTAAAAATACCTTTAACCAAGGGTCTTAAGTTTCCTAAACAATCTCTACTTGGATAAACAGAAAACATTTACAGCCAGCACTTTTTTCCCAGAGCCTTTGCTGGGACAATCATCGACAAAAAAACAATATGGCAGTCTTGTATTTTAAGCTCACGCTTTTGGGGATACACTCTTGGGTCTTTAACGTGGGAACTGCAAATATAACTGCCATTACATGGTAATGGGAGTTAAAGAGTGTAGAGTCCTCATGTAAAGATTAGAACATACTTTTCTATTAGTCCTTCAAGGACAGACTTTCAAAATGTTTGATTCTAATAATCCCGTGCTGCGAATAGACTGGTTACTCTTCACTTGGTAAATGTAACTGGGCTATGTGAAATCCGCTATCAACTGGTCAAGATTTAAGTTTCAGTTATGGATGAAAACTGTCTCAATTCAACTTTTATTACCCTCATCACGGGTATGCAGGGGTGCGCAGACAAAAGCTTTTTATTTATCAGCTAACTATATGAAAGAAACAGTGTAATAATTCGTGTGATCCAAAATGGGCAAAAGCAAAAGACTAGCTTCCCCTTAAGAAAAATTTTCAGACCTATGAAAAGGACAACAATACTAATAAAAAAAATTGTATTTACTTAGAAGCATTCAGAATGTCAACAAAACAGCTGCAACTTTTTTTTTCTTTTTTTTTTTGCAATTACAGAGTGGTATTCAGTTAACAGAACAACAATTATTCGTATAAGCTGCATCAGAGACAACTGAAGATGAAAAAACTACCATCCCCATATATAACTAATTTGTGCTGTGCACCAACAAGAACCTGCTTTAAATTTCCATGCCAATTTACAACCCCCATACTGTACCAGGCAAGGTTAGTGGCTATTGAAAATACCACCAGGACAGGGCTATCTAAAGACACATTCGGTAGTGTGTTAACTATACAAAAAAAGACACTGTACAGTTTAAAAACAAATCTTACACAGCCTTACATTTCAATTTTTTTTTCTTTAAAAGGAGTGAGTTGTGTACAGGGGGGTTAAATGCTTTATAGACAAGAAAAAAAAAACTGCACTAGAACCAACTTATTCATCATCATCATCTTCTTCCTCCTCATCCTCTTCATCTTCTTCCTCCTCCTCATCCTCTTCATCTTCCTCATCTTCCTCCTCTTCCTTCTTTTTCTTGCTTTTTTCAGCCTTGACAACTCCCTTTTTTGCTGCATCAGGCTTCCCTTTAGCTCGGTATGCGGCAATATCCTTTTCATACTTTTCCTTCAGCTTAGCAGCCTTCTTCTCATAAGGCTGCTTGTCATCCGCAGCAGTGTTATTCCACATTTCTCCCAGTTTCTTTGCAACATCACCAATGGACAGGCCAGGATGTTCGCCTTTGATTTTTGGACGATACTCAGAACAAAACAAGAAAAAGGCCGAAGGAGGCCTCTTGGGTGCATTGGGATCCTTGAACTTCTTTTTTGTTTCCCCTTTAGGAGGGATATAAGTTTTCATTTCTCTTTCATAACGGGCCTTGTCCGCCTTTGCCATGTCTTCAAATTTTCCTTTCTCTTTAGCAGATATGGTCTTCCACCTCTCTGAGCACTTCTTAGAAAACTCTGAGAAGTTGACTGAAGCATCTGGGTGCTTCTTCTTGTGCTCCTCCCGGCAAGTTTGCACAAAAAAAATGCATATGATGACATTTTGCCTCTCGGCTTCTTAGGATCTCCTTTGCCCATGTTTATTTTTCCTCCGCGAGGCACAGAGTCGCCCAGTGCCCGTCCGGCTCTCACTTGCCCCGGCGCTGTCTCTATGGAGCTCAATGTACTGCAATGGCTGTGAGAGCGAGAGCCAGACGCAGCCTCCTCACTCTCTCCGCTCTGTAACCTCATATTTTTAATTCCAAGGGCTTTTATTGTATTCCAAATGCTTCTTGAGCTCATTGTTCTGTGTGTTTTAGCTGCTATCCTTTAGAGACTTTTTCCTCAATTATATGATCTTGGGCCTTATTTAAGAGTGAAGCATGAGAAAACTGATTGGAAAATCTGTGTGTGTGTGTGTGTGTGTGTGTGTGTGTGTGTGTGTGTGTGTGTGTGTGTGTGTGTGTGTGTGTGTGTGTGTGTGTGTGTGTGTGTGTGTTGGGGGGATGGGATGGTGGTGAGTGGGGAGCTCTTTGGGAAACAATTCCACTCCAGGAATCCCGCTCTACTTCCTTACAGCCTTTAGGATTTTGTGCTGCTGAGGACCGTTTCAGTGGGCTGTGTGGCCCCTCAGTTGTTTCTCCTTCCCTTTTAACAGGATCAGATGTGGGGGAAGATTTTGCTTTGAAATGTTTCTATTCCAGCAAGAAGGCTCAGTTTTAAACACAGTGTGTACTTGTATTAGCCCTGTGCTCTCAAACTTCCAAAAGGAAGGTCTTTTCTAAATTTGCTGAATTCTGTGAGTTTGTGTTTATTAACTCCCACTGTTTGCAAACTATTTTGCCATGATCTACACATCATTTTAAAACAGGAAGTTAGCTTTTAATCATTAGGCTGAAGTCAAGTGCTTCAGAAAATAGAAAGGCTTCAGCTGGAGAATTTAACATGACAAAAGTCACAACAGGAAGGTAGGTGACCCTGGCTTTGCCTCTTGTTCAGTCTTTGGATTTGTTCATTGTTTGCCCATCCCTTACGTCCCTGTTTTGCACATGGCCTCATACAACACTCTGGTCTATACTAGTCAAATGAGCTACTCAGTCAAAATGCAAGAACTCCGTTAATACATGAACTTCCCATGTACAAAGATAGGAAAAAAGGCCTTATTTTCACTGCTATAAAATACACCATTGTGTAAATGAACCATAATTCATTTACTAATTCTCTTGCTGATGGATAATGTCTGGGTTGTTTCCAGTGCTTTTTTCTTTTTTTTAATTACAAGCAATGCTGTAATGACTAACCCGGCACATCCTTCCTGGTGCACATGTCCAAGTTTCACAAAGGCAACAGTTCTCAAAGTGTGATCCAAGAACCCATAGGGGTCCCTGAAGCCCTTTTAGGGGGTCCATGAGGTCAAGACTATTTTCATAATAATTTTCACTTTCATTTTGTTAGGCACACACTGATGAGTTTTTCAGAGGCTGTGTGATAAATACACAATTATCCAAAAAGTCTATTGAAATGCTCCTACCATTTCCAATTATACATTTGTATAAGGCAGTCTTCTGTTAAAGCCAGTCAATAAAGAGATTTGCAAAATGTAAACAATGCTACTCATTTCCTTCAATTTTAAAGTATATATAGGGACTTCCCTGGCCTGTGGTTAAAACTCCAGGCTTCCATCTCAGGGGGCACAGGTTCATCCTCTGGTCAGGGAATTAAGATCCTATATGCCACACAGCGTCACCAACCAACAAACAAAAAAAACAAAACCAAATAAAGTATACATAATTCTTTTTCATAAAATATGTTAACATGTACTGGGTTTCAATTGAAAAATGGGCAAAAGACCTAAATAGACATTTCTCCAAAGAAGAAATACAAATGACCAATAGGCACATGAAAAGATGCTCAACATCGCTAATTATTAGAGAAATGCAAATCAAAACTACAGTGAGGTACCACCTCACATTGGTCAGAATGGCTATCATTAAAAACTCTACAAATAACAAACGCTGGAGAGGTTGTGCAGTAAAGGGGACTCTCCTACACTGTTGGTGGGAATGTAATTTGGTGCAGCCACTGTGGAAAACAGTATGGAGGCTCCTCAGAAAGTTAAAAATAGAATTACCATAAAATTCAGCAATCCCACTCCTGGGCCTATATCCAGACAAAACTCTAATCCAAAAAGATACATACATCTCAGCGTTCACAGCAGCGCTGTTCACAACAGCCAAGACATGGAAACAACCTTCATATCCATCAGCAGATGAATGGATAAAGAAGATGTGGTACATATAAACAACGGAATACTACTCAGCCATAAGAAAGAATGAAAAAATGTCATTTGCAGCCACATGAATGCAACTAGAGATCATCATACTAAGTGAAGTTAGTCAGAAAGAGAAAGACAAATACCATATGATATTATTCATATGTGGAATCTAAAATATGACACAAATAAACCTAAATATGAAACAGACTCACAGACATAGAGAACAGACTTGTGGTTGCCAAGGAGGGGTAGGTTGGGGGAAGGATGGATTGGGAGGTTGGGATTGGCAGCTGTAAGCTATTAGAATGGATAAACAGCAAAATCCTACTGCATAGCACAGAGAACTATATTCAAAATCCTATGATAAATCATAATGGAAAATAATTTAAAAATAATGTATATATATGTATAACTGAATTGCTTTGCTATATAGCAGAAATCAACACAACATTGTAAATCAACCATACTTCAATTAAAAAAATATGCACTGAGTTTATTTTTAAATTAGTTAATATTTTTAAATGCTTCAATTTTTAAAATAGTAAATATGATAGATGTAACCCACATAAACAAAAGTTCTTTGGTATGGGATCTCCAATACTTTTTAGGAGGATAAAAGAGTCCTGAAGCCAAAAAGCTTGAGTGCCAATGCCCTAGGGTGCATACCTAAGAGTGGACCTGAAGAGTTGCAGGGTAGGTACATATCCAGCTCGAAATGATAAACCTCATAATCACCACACATTAAATTTTGCTTGATATTATCTATATAGAACCTCACCCCCCAAAATCAAGAAAGTTAAGGTACATATAGCTTAGAAATGCATGCATATTTGCTAAAACTGAAAACAAAAAAGAGAGGCCAATGTTAGGCTCAAAATGCTAGACTACTTTTTGTGAGCAGACAAGTGGATAGCTGGGAGGGAGTGGATTGGATTTGTTCTTTTTAAAAATTCTCTTCCATTATATTTTATTACAAAATATTATATTAGTTCCTTGTGCTATACAGTAGTACTTTGTTGTTTATCTATTTTATATATAGTATTTTGTATGTGCTAATCCCAAACCCCTAATTTATCTCCACCCGCCCCCCTCCTCCTCCCCACGGATTAGTTCTTAGGCTCAATGTTTATTATTGTGGTTTATAATTTACAGATATTCTGCATTTGTCTTTTATATATATTAAGTATTTATATAATTTTTTTTATTTACTAAAAATAAAAATAAGAAACAGTTTCTGCCCTCAAGGGGCTTCTACTCTGCTACTTAGGTCAAAGTCCTCTCCCCTGTGGGGTTTCAACCAACTGAGAAACTGATCCAGGGTTAAAAGCATCAGCTCTACTGTTGGTAAAGCTAGATCTGAGAAAGTGGAGACCAAATGGTTTCTCCTTCCTTCTCACCTGGTCCAGGTGGTCACATGCAAACTGGAGGTAACTTGCTGAGCCCTTCTGGAGTGGCAGGGCCTCCTTGGTAGAGGACAAGGCAGGAGAGAAACCACTGAAGGGTAAAGGAGAAGGGGGGCCCCCTTCCTGGAGAGCAGAGTGGAGTCCCCTGGACAAGGCACACCCAAACCACCAGGATGCTGAGCAGGAGGTGACAGATGCTGTGAGAGGGCCAAGAGCAGGTGAGCAGTGCCAGGCAGAGGCTTTTTTTTTTTTATTTTTGCAGCTAACTGTGTGATGGAAAGCTTCCCAGAGAAGGCCACAAACATCTTGCCTCCACAAGAAATGGAGTGGGGTCTGGGCCAGTACTGGGGAAATGGTGAATACTAACACAGAGGCTGAAGTGGCAAGACTGGTCAGTGGGCTGAGGGCTGAGCTGGGGCTTCTGTGATCCTCACAGGACACAACTGGCTTCTCTGGACACTAAGGATATATCACCTGAAGGTGAGTTTAACAGGGAGGGGTCACAAGGCTGGGCGAGTAGGCAGGGTTGGGAAGGGGACCCCTCCCACTCTGTCTCCTCCCCAGCTGTAGGAAAATCCTTCTAGCTGCGCTTCCTGGGCAGGCACAGGGAGACCCAGGGAGGAGGCACAGGGGTCATGCCCTAAAGCAGAGTCCCCACTTCACCCCCGTAGAGGGTGAGTCTACCAGGTGACCTGAGTCTGTGACCTGGTATCCTGCCAGCTTCTTGACTTTGGGCAAGGAACAAGAGAAGCCACACTCAAGGAAAATCTACCTCCTATGTGTCAGGGTCCTGTTTCTGTGCATCATTTTCTTTGTGTTTTGTCCTCATGACAACTCTGTAAGGTGGGCACTAATATCTCCTGTTCACAGACGAGGAGACTGAGGGGCAGGGCAGGTAAGGAGTTACCCAAAGTCATGCAGGTGGTAGGGGATGGCACCCAAGATGCTAGAACCCAGTTCTGCATGCCTCTCAAGGTGGTATCCCTTCTATTATATCGCTTTACACTTCTGGGCCTCAGTTTCCCCTTCTATAAAGTGGGAATAATGTCTATGTCTCAGATTCATCGTGAAGACTAACTGCATAACCTAGCACAGTGACTGACTCTCCTTCACTTCCCTTCCAGCCCCAGGTGCAGGGTCAGGCCACACCCTGAGGTTGCCTGTCTACACCTCTCTGGGTCTGGCTATTCTCAGCTACTATCAGGACAGGGATCTATCCAGAGAGGGCTGGAACATGAGTTCCATGGCTCATTTTATACCATTAATGATCTCATGTTTCTGAAGGTGGTTCCTGATTTAGTCACTAAGTTGTGTCTGATTCTTTGTGACCCCACAGACTGTAGCCCACCAGGCTTCTCCATCTATGGGATTTCCCAGGCAAGAACACTGGAGTGGGGTGCCATTTCCTTCTCCAGGGGATCTTCCTGACCCAGGAATCGAACCCCGGGTCTCTTGCATTGCATTGCAGGTGAATTCTGTACTGACTGAGCCACCAGGGATGTTTCTGATAGTTACAGTTTTGCTTCACTGACTTTAGGGGAGCCCACCTCCCGCTTTCCTTCAGTCCTCTCTCCTCTCTTCACACTCATTCACACCCAGGCCCAACTCATATCCGGCTGTCATCAGAGACTCTCACTTTTGACTTGATTCAAAGCCAGTTACTCACCACAGGCAGCGACTATGAGAAACCACAGTGGACTCACAGAGCAAAGAGAATCCCCACCCCACAAACTATGGAAGGGGCCCCAGCCCTGAGCTTGCCTCCTCTTAGACACGCTTCATCAGGGTTGCATTTAAAGGGCCAGTGGCCCTTATTTGAAAGGCTGGTTAGTCATCTGCCAATTCCATTTGCTTTGATTCTATTTAATTAGATTTAATTCCTTTCAACAGTTAAGTGCCAGATGCTGGGCAAGGCTAGTGTGTTTAGCCTGCTGAAACTTGGCTCCTCAGAAAACAATTTCGTTAGGGAATTAATTTCAGAAATGGAGTTTGATTCACAGATATTTTAACTGTTTGATTCACAGATATTTTTAAGACAAGAGATGGAATGAGAGGGAACTGGAGGCTCTGTGAGTTTTATCATTATTGAGGGGTCTAGTTCTCTTGCCCGTCACACTGAATCCCCCTGAAATCGAGCTCCTCTGTTGAGTTTATGGTTAACTTCTCTATCCAAAACCTTAGTCCCTGTATTGTCCCACATCTGTTCCTCTTGGGGTTGAGGAGTATCAATGAAAAGAGGGGACTGAAACTGAGTAGAACCCTGCGGGACACTCCCGGGTACAACAGCCCCTTCGTGTTCCCCTTTATTGGTCATAGAAAAGGCTTTGTCTCCTAGGCCGTCCCTGAGGTCCAAAGAGCAGACTCAAGCAGTTACTAAGTAGGAAAGAGAGGGAATGCAGAAACAAAGGAAAGCAATTAAACAAGGAAAGTAATGATAATAGTTCGGCAATGAAACTATTATACCTAGTCCCAGTTCCTCCACAAGGGATCCACAGAGCAATCTGATATGCATCTTTGAGCTGTTCTGCAGGAACTAAGACTCCTCCCTCCCTCCCAACCAAGTCACCAACCCACGTGGATGTTGACTACTACACACTGAACACAATCACATAGACGCCAGACTGGTTGGAACCAGAAGGCTGATGACAGAAATCCCTGAAACATTGCCCTGCCATTTTATCACCAACCAATCAGAAAAAAGTCACACATGGTGCATCCCTCACCCTAAATTTTTCCTTTGAAAACCCTTCCCTGAAATCTATGGGGGAGTTAGGTCTTTTGAGCATGAGCGGCTCACACTCCTTTGCTTGGACCTAACTAAGTTCAGTTCTGTAATAAGACCACTGAGCCTCACCAGGGAGAGGCAGAATTCACTCACATCTTACCCCAAAAAGGCCGTGCTGCTGTAGAACCCAACTTAGGTCTGCTCATCCCTCATGCGGCAAATCGAATTTACCGAGACTAGGTAGTGGTGAAGGAAAGTACATTGTTAATTGCAGGCACCAAGCGAAGAGAACAGGCGTTGGATGCTCAAAAGACCTAAACTCCACCATAGCTTTCAGGTAAAGGTTCCCCCCCACCCCAGAGTTTTTGGTGAAATATTTGAATATCTTTATTGCTTTGGCAGGCAAAGGAGGAAAAGCAGGCTCCTGCCTCTCAAAAACTATGTGTCCCCCCAGGGAAGGCTTTTTAAATGCAATGTTTGGGGTGATGGCTGTAGGGTACATTATTTTCTTCTGATTGGTTGGTGGTGAGGAGGTAACAGGGTGATATTTCAGGAGTGTCAATCATCAGCCTTGTGGATCCAACCAGTCTGGGATCTAAGTGATTTTCCTCAGTGTGTGGTTGCCACCTTCCACCTGGGTTGGGGGATGAATGTCTCAGTTCCTACAGAACAAATCAAAGATGTGTATCAGATGATGTATATCCCTTGAGGAGGAATCAGGACTCTGTTCTATTACTGAGCTATTATCATTACTTTCCTCCTTCAACTGCTTTTTTTGTTTGTTTCTGCATTCCCTCTTTCCTACTTACCAACTGCATGAGTTTGCTCTTTGAAGCTCAAGGAAGGCCTAGGAGACTAAAGCCTTTTCCTACAAGCAAGAAACAGGGCACATCAAGGGGCTTTTGTTCCCAGGAGTGCCCTGCAGGGTCCTGCCCGGTTTCAGCGTCACAGAGAGTTGCTCCTACTAAGTAGTTTAGAAACGTGTGTTTTTGCCGTGATGGAGTTGGAAAAGGAAAACCAAGGGAAAAAACATAAAGCAAGGGGGAAAAACAAACAGTTAAAGCTGTTCCAACCAGCATTCTCCCAACTGGATATGTCCAGTTCTGACATTTTGGCCCATACATGGAGAATACATACTCATCTATTTTGACTGAGCCTCAAGACAGTATGGGAAGAGTAAAAGATATCAAGTTTAGCTGGTAAAAATAAAATGACTTAAGCTAGTACTTTGCAGGAGAAACTATACCTGGCAGCCAGACCTTAGGAAGGGAAACAAAACAAGATGAAGGAAAAATCCCAGCAGAACTGAAGAATGTTTACATTCTTGTGACCACAAATGTGAAGTGAGCGCAGAAGCCAGTGGGAGTTGAAGAAAATAGAGTTAAGGTCCAGGCAGCGGCTGCTATGTACAGAGCCCCCTCCTGGTTGCCCTGGCAATGGAACATCACCTTACAGCAATGAAATAATATTGAGAAGAAACCCACAAGCACAGGAGCATTTCCAGGTCTACAGACTTGCTGTTTCTCCCTCTGACTTTGGCCTAGGGAAGGCGGGAAACAGGTAAGGTAGCTGTGTACGGCTTTTACTCATTGGCACCACCGCCTGGGAGGAAACTTCGGGAACCCAGGACTGGCACAGATCCAGAGGGCAACCTCCTGGAGGGTGCCTGAGGGGCTGGGATCAGAGACCTACACCAGCCTGATCATTCAGGAGAGGTTAGAGACAGAAGGGGCTGAGTCTACTCATTAGCTGGCTAATAACTCTTGAGCTTGTCGTGGAGATGTCATGGAGAAGGCAAAACGAACAGGACGACATCCATGTCCCCAAGGTGAAGGGAAAGCAGATGCATACACACAATTAGCTGTAATATAAGCCACATCCAGGAGTGTGAGCCAAGCACTACAGGAACCCTTTTCCTCTGCGGTATTCTCTGCCTTATACAGGCCATGTTTTTACAGGAAAAAAAACTGAGCAAATAATAAGCAAAAGGAAAAAATTAAGGCCACTGTGTATTATACCACCTAGAAAGGACTGTCTTTAACATTTTGGAGTATATCTTTTCAGACCTTTTTCTTATACAAATATATGCATGGGTTCAAAACATATACATGGTCTATTTATAGATATTTTTCTGAGACAGAGTTATACACTATATATAAGATTTTACCTTTAGGCATCTCTCAACACACCATGAGTATCTTTTCAATTAACACGTATACACTGGCATCAGTCATTTTAGTATCTGCGTTGCATCCACTATTTGACTATAAAATAATTTAGTTAATAATAATAAGGTAAATAGATGGGGGAGGGGTTCCTGTCCTTCCCCTTGAGTCAAGTGAGGGGGTGGGGCTCCAGGGGCAACACTCAGAGAACCTGATACATATTGCTTACAGTTTTTGGAGCTGGCATTGGTGTCAGATCCTGCCTAAGAAGTCTAAAGGGCAAATGCAAGGTGGTTGGCAGTTGATGGACAAGATAAAGGAGAGGGGCTGTGCTCAGATTGGCCTCTAGACCCAGGGTTGCCAGATGAGTATGCAAGAGCATTTCCCATGGACCAACCACACCCTGGAGAGAAACAAGTTGCTTGGTGATTGCATCAACATAAAGGTTACAGTGGATAAATGAGTTCAGACTTTATTTTGATGCTAATGAGGACCCATTGGGAGGTTGAGATGGGAAACCTGGCTGTAAGAGATGAATCTACTGATTATGTATAAGACTACAAGAGGCAGGGGAGACTAGAGGATAGGGAGTCAGTTCAGAGGCTGTTAACCAAAGTCTGAAAACAAGGTTCCCTCCTTCCAGGGGAGTTAGAGGATTGGGTTCAAGTCTGGTTTCTACCAGAGTTGATGAACTTAGATCACTCACTTCACTTTCCTGAGCCTTAATATCATTTCTGTAACAAGGGCATAAAAACAATCCCAAAGGACTTCCCTAGTTGTCCAATGATAAAGAATCCACCTGCCAATGCAGGGGATGTGGGTTCGATCCCTGGTCTAGGATGATTCTGTGTACTGTGGGGCAACTAAGCCCGTGCACCACAGTTACTGAGCCTGCATGCCCTAAAGCCTGTGCTCTGAAACAACAGAAGCCACTACAATGAGAAGTCCATGCATCACAACTAGAGAGTAGCCTCTGCTTGCCGCAACTAGAGAAAGACCAAATGCAGCAACAAAGACCCACTGCAGCCAATGAAAAAGCAGAACAACCCCAAGGAGTGATGAAAACTCCTTGTGCTTTGGAACCTGCTAAAGGTGATGGTTGCACAACCTACTGAATGTACTAAATGCCACTGAAGTGTACACAATTATAACACTTAATCCCATGTTATGTGAATTTCCTCAATTAAAAGACAAAAAAGAAAATAACCCAAGAGTCTGGTGGGTTTGTTTTCATAATCACCCTTACGTGGGCCAACACGAAACTAGCTTTCTTCCCATACTTGCATTAACCCTTCTTGGCCCGGGATCTCTCTATTGCCTCAGAGCCAGCAACTTATCTGGGTCCCCTTAACGTTGTCCAGGCTTGCAGTTCAACCTGGTTATTAAAATCTCAGTCACTGTGCAGTTTATAATTTCAGTATCATTCCTCCCCCACACAGAGTACGCCTGTGCTCCACTGGGTGAGGGTGAGGGTGAGGAAGGCGGGCTGGGTGGTTGATCACAGTAGGAGGTTGCATAACTGGTTTGCAGTAACTTTGCTGGGGCTTCCCTCGCCTGAGTCATCACCATCTGGCTCCTGGCCATGGCCTCATCTGGGTGTGGCTGAGAGCAGGAGGGCCAGATTCTTCACCTGCTTCAGTCAGGACTGTACCAAAAGAGGCGGTCTCCCCATGGGCGCTGTACTAAGCTTTCCTCCAGCAGCGTTCAGACACAGAGGACCCCAGAAAGGGGCTGTGGGGGTGGAGGACTGGTCGTCCCTCATTCCAAAGCTCCTCTCAGTGCTAGCTCGGCTGGATGACCATCTGGCAGCCTGAGGCTCTCCCCTCCCCCGCCACCACTGCCCAACTGATGTCTAACATCCTTCTGAGAGCCCTTCCCTGTGTCTCCCTAGCTCCTGCTCACCCCAGCTACCTCGGGTGAAGTCACTCTGCTGAATTCCAGTCCAGAACTTGCTTTTTCACTTGCCACTCGTTAAGAGACACATTTAAATGTCCTCCCCCTCTGGCTTCATGCTCGATTTTTCACTGACTCACAGCTATCATTTTCTTTCGGTGACTTAACAAGGACAGATGACAGGCATGGTTGATGGCTCCTCCCTCATTTGTCCCTGGTCTGCCACAGTCATTACATGGTGGACTCTAGGAAGATAGCCACCGGAGAAAAATGGATGGCGGAGAGGGAAAAAAGGAAATCTATCTTAACTTTTGTCCCCAAGACAACCTGAGTCAACTGAGAGCACACCCACCAGACCCTGAGATGCCAGAACTTTAGACCTTCTGACTCTTCTGAAGGGAACTGTCACAGGAAGATGCATATACCAAGAGCAGGGGCTTTTCAGATTGGAATGGAAGAGGCTGAGAGGCCCATCCCATGCCCTGCTCCTGGCAGCTAAGGCTGAAAGTGCTTACGACACTGAAATCAAGGTACAAGATATGCAGTGCAGTAACCTCCTCTTCCTCTTTTCTGCATAAAGAACTCCTATCTATTCCCCCAAGTCCAACTAACTACCACACTTCTGGGGAGCCTCACCCACCCACCGAGGGGCAGGCAGGACTCCCTCCTCTGGGCACCCCATGGGGTGCACCAAGGATCCATGAAGCACTGGGTGTGGAAGGGCAGAACCATTAAGAGAGGGCCCCTTCTCGCTCCCCTGCGGCTGTGCCCCTTGGAAGATCCCTGGACGTCAAATGCATACGTTCTAAGCCACCATATTAAAAATCATATAGGGGCATCCCTGGTGGCCCAGTGGCTAAGACTCCACTTTCCCAATGCAGGGGGCCCAGGTTTGATCCCTGATCAAGGAACTAGATCCCACATGCTTCAACTAAAAGACTCTGCATGACCTAACTAAGACCCAGTGCAGCCAAGTTAATTAATTATTCAAAAAACCATATTTATCTGGCTGGGTTTTGTTAGTCGCTTGCACCTATCCCCGAACCGTTAGCTCTTTGATGACAATAATTTTTTTTTAAAGCATAGCCTCAATACTTCATAATGCTAGGCACAACAGTAGGCACTGGACAGATGTGCCAGGCTGAAGCTGCCTTTCCCCAAGCCCACAACCTGGCCAGGAAGGCTGGCACCTTTCTATTCAAAGCAGCACAGCAATTAGCTGGGCCTAAGCTGAGGGCCTGGCTGGTGGTGGCTTCTTCCTCGGAAACCCCTGAGATCCTGTTTGCCTTCACCTGCTCCCAGCAGCTCTTCCTGCCAACCCTTCCAGAGTCCTGGCACCTTTCCCCTGCTCACTCAGCACTTGACAATGGCTTTGCTCCCCAGCTCCTCCCACCACTGCCTGGCAGCTCCCCAGCACTGACCACTGCATGACTGACCCAGGGTTTGTCTTAGAAGGTCAGCCTTTGGGCCTCGTGGGTGGGCTGAGCTCAATAAATTCATCTCTGAGTTAAAGAGAACATCAGTGAAGTGAACTGATGGGTCAGCGGTGGTGGAAAGAGCAGGGACAGACCTGGCGTCACATTGTGGCTCAGCTCCTTAGCTGTCTGATCATAACTTCCTAGAATCTCTGTTTTCTCCGCTGTTCATGGAGATTACAAAACACACACACACAGGCCCAAATTCATAGGGATACTTGAAGAGTAAACACTGTGACACATACTAAGCTCCTGGCTGTGTGCTGACACATGGCAGATTCTCAAAAAGTGCTCACTTCCTTCCTTTCCTCCTTCCAGCTAAGTCTCTCCCAAGTCCAAAAGGCTACGAGCCTTTGAAACACACGTTCCCATGTTAAACTATAACTTGGGAAGGTTACCAAACTGCTAGAAAGTGGATCTTCCCAGAGGAACAAGGATCTCAGGCGACAGAGACAACCTCTGTGTTCCCACAGATCAGGAGAGGGTGCTGAAGGTGACAGAGCTCACACATCACACCTGAGCATAGAGATGAAGGCAGGTTCAGTCCACAGAGAATCAACAAGTGAGCGAAAGCTGGGGAGACCTGGGAGTGACTGTGGGGTCAGAGAGAAAGAGAGGGCGGTGACCCGAGAGTAGATGAGACTGCACATCACTGAGAGCAAAGGGCTCAGCCAGGGACCCTCTGTGCCCCTACAGCCTCATACAGACTCCCAAGAAGACAGAGGGAAGAAGGGAGGAGGCACTTGCTTCAGTTTCCTTTTCAGATCCAGGAAATGGGGAGATTTGGGAGATTCCTAACTGAACAGAATGGCAGGGTCAGGGTTGGATGAGCCAGAGTCAAGTCACTGTTCTCCCACAGGGCAGTGGTTCTGAGAGTGATCCCTGGACCAGGGTGGCCTCAGCATCACCTGGGTTTGTCAGAAATGCTGATTAGCAGCTCCCGCCTCAGACACTTCAATATATTTGCTGTTGTCTAGTTGCTAAGTCATCTCCGACTCTTTGCAACCTCATGGACTGTAGCCCACCAGACTCCTCTGTCCATGGGATTTCCCAGGCAAGAACACTGGAGTGGGTAGCCACTTCCTTCTCCAGGGGATCTTCCCAACTCAGGGATCAAACCCACATCTTCATTGGCAGGTGAGGTCTTTACCACTGTGCCACCTGGGAAGCCCACATCAATATACAGACCTAACAATCTGTATTCTAATAAAGCCTCTGGGTAATGCTGATTCCTGCTCAAGTTTTGAGAACCATCGCCTTGGGGAAAGATTTTATTCACTTACCTGAAATTTCCTTCCCATTTTGAAGTGGTAGGAGGTGGCATGACACTGGAATGGTCATAACCTTTCGAGACCAGAAGACCTGAGTTCAGACACAGACTCTGGTTCTAAATGGCTGTGTAGCCTTGGGCAAACCCATCAACCTCTCTGAACCCTGATTTCCTCATGCATAAAATATCTGCCTTGCAGGATTAACTGGTTAGGGTTGGAGAGAATGTGCAGAAGGCATTTAGCTGAGTGCCTGACACATAGTAACTGCTCATCCTCATCATCACTATCATAACTACCCTGACTGTGAAGAGGCCTCTGGATGAATAAGAAGTGGAGATGCATTAAGGATAATCACCAGGCCACGTGGGGATCATCTGGCTCCATGAGTGTTTAATAAGCTGCTCAGAATGCCCCTTGATGCCACTTGTTGCCTGGCTGCACCCTTATTAAGCAAGGAATGATTTTAAAAAGGTAACAATTCCTTTCACATTTGATGACAAACAAATATCTAATTTGGATACAGCAAACGAAACGGCCAAGGAGAAAAACCACTCTTGCTACAATACAACCCAGCCATGTTCCTGCCCCACCCACTTCCCCTTTCCTCTCAGATAAGTCTCTTAAGCACACAGTAGCACCAGGCAAATATTTGTCAAATAGTAAATGAACGGACTAGCTCAGTTTGATTTGAAAATGCCCAACTGTTACGCAATAAAAGGAACCATTTGTGGCGGGGCCTTCAGCCTCCTGGGGTGGAGCTAGGGCAGCACTGGCCACAGCACCCAGGTGGGTAGTGAGTGGAATCCTGGGAAGGCAGACACTAAGAGGACAGGGGGAGACCACTCTGGCCAGGACCAGGGATGGAGGGGGTCTTTTTTAATTTAGTGAAGGCCTTTCACCGTGAGATGGCTTGTGGTCCTCCACCCCTAGCTGTACGCGTCAGTGTTTGGTCCACCCACTAAGCCTGCTGGGGCTTGCCCATGCTGGAAGGTCCAGTGTCCTATGGCCTCTGCAAGGCAGAGTGAACTGGAACCAGAGCACCAAGACTGGTGAGAGCCCATCTGCTTCCCCATGGGTTGGAGGTGAGGGGATGTATACTTCGTCCTTCTCGTTCTGGCCAAAATGCTATCCATGGGGCCCTTGGCATCTTGTTTCACTCCCCAAACATGGTACAATTTTTGTCTGTGGTCTGGCTCCCATCCCCCTCTGCTCTATTTATCCTCCCCAACTGTGTCCAACATGGATCTTATCATCCACTCCCTGCTCACAGAATAAAGTCCCAGTGTCTTAGCAGGGCATTCATACTTTGTAATTTGTCCCCAACCTGAATGTCCAGCTTTTACTGCTCATAGCCAGGCCTCGTCCACACCTAACTCCTGCCTGCCAGCGCCCTGCTCTTTCATACCACTGGCTGCTGACTAGAAGGCCTTTCCTCCTGTGGTCCACCTGAAGGACTCAGATACCTCTTTCTGAAAGCTGCTCAAATGTAGCTTTCTGTGAAATGGGCCTGCCAGCACCCAAGCATCTTCCTGAATACTTTCCCAAGTTTTCACTCAGCCTAGAAGTCTCCCTTTTCAACCACAAATTCCTAATATTCTTCAGGACATGGATCTAGTATGGCTTTAAAATTTTTGTAAATTTTTTTTACATAGTTTCAAACTTAAAGCAAAGTTGCAAGCATAGGGCAAAGAATTCTAGCACGTTTTTCACCCGGATTCCCGGGTAAAGGAAAATATTAACGTTTTCCTACATTTGCTTTATTTAACCTTCTTCTAGATCTCTTCCTTGCTATGTGTTTGTATAATTTTATTTTTTTCTGAATAGCTTATGAGTTATTTGCAAACATTATACTCCTCTATTCCTTCAATGTGTACATTTTCTAAAACCAAGGACATTCTCTTATATAATTAGAGACTAATTATCAAAGTTAGGAAATTAATTTTGATATCAATTATTATCTAATATATAGACTGTATTCAGATTTTACAAATTATCCTTTAAAATTATCCTTTAAAGCCCTTTATAGCAAAGAAAATTCCCAGATCACCATTGCATTTAGTTGCTATGTCCCTTTAGTATTCTTTAATCTATAACACTTCTCTGGTCTTTTTTTTTTTTTGGTCTTTCCTAACAATGGGCATTTTTGAAGTATCTAGGCCAGGTATTTTGTAAAATGTACCTCATTTCAGGTTTGTCTGATGTTTGCTCATGATGATGTATGCTGCACAAACTTGGCTGGAGTACCCCAAAGGCGATGCTGGGTTCATCTCAGGGTATCATATCGGGAGGTGTATGATGTCACTCTGTCCCATTCCTGGGGATGTTAAGGGACCCTCAGCCTTCCTGGGATCTGGTACCTGAGATACAGAGATACAGGAAAATGAGGAACAAAACCAACTGATGATCCTCTCCCATGCGCCAGGCTCTGTGGCCACTTCTCATTCAAGCCTCAAAGCAACCTTATAATTTAGTGGTGGTTGTGCTCATTTTATAGGTGTGCTCAGTGAAGATGAATAACTTGCCTGAGGACACTTGACTGATAAGTAGCAGATGCAGATTCAAATCCAGGCCTGTCACTTTTCATAACACTGAGGCACTGGAGACAATGGACAGTCGACTGGATGTTTAAAACAAACAAATCTAACACCAGGACCAATGAAAAACTTAACACCCTCCTACATCAATGAGGATGGTTTTTATTCATTTATCCCTTCAACAAATATTTATGGTGAGTCTGCTGTGTACCAGGCAGTGTCACAGATCACAGAGATACAGTGGTGAACAAATAGCATACATTCTAGTGGGACTCTGCAAATACCAGCAAATCCAGCTAAAGTGCTTAAAGAGTAACACAAAGGCTAATAATAGAGCTGACCCGGGGTTGATTAATTTAGCAGCTCAAAGACGTCCTGGCTAAGATTTGTGTTCTCTGAAATAAAGGGGATATTCCTGTCATGGTCTCTTTTTAGATGGGAAAAGAAAGTCTTGCTAGAATCTTCCTAGCCAACTTTCTTCCACCTCCCTAGCCAGACTATGTCACTAGCCTACACCAATTCACCATACAGCCAGAGTAATGAGCTGCCACTCCGGGCTCAGGAATTCTAGATTGCACCCCTACCACCCACACCATCTCCAGGCTCAGCCTTCCCCAAACCACTTTGTTATCAGAAGAGTAAGAAGAGAGTGAACAAAAATTACAGTTTTCTTTAAAGAAACAAAGAGGACTTTGCTTTAAAAAAAGCAAAGAGCACTGGACTTCCCTGGTGGTCCAGTGGTTAAGAGTTTGCCTTCCAAGGCAGGGGGAGTAGGTCTGATCCCTAGTCGGGGAGCTAAGACCCCCACATGCCTTGGGTCCAAAAAACCGAAACATGAAACAGAAGTGATATTGTAACAAATTCAATAAAGACTTTAAAAATGGTCCACATAAAGAAAGTCTTTAAAAAAAAAAAGAAGCAGCAAATAGGGGGAAAGGATGTTGAGTGCACACCTGATAATATTTTCAAATCTCCTATCCCCTAATTTACTGAATATTTATAGATTCTTGGTTATGCAAATATAAGTTTGTGTCATTGCTATTCCCATAGAATCCTCCCTCATGATCCAGAGGTTATTGGTTCCAAGCTCCCCATGGATATCAAAATCTGAGGATGCTCAAGTCTCTTAAATAAAATGAATTCAGAACCCACAGATAGGGAGGGTCAACTGTATTCATTATATCAAGTTCTACTTTGTTTTTCTTACTAAGTCATACACTATCTCTCTCTTTATCCCTGTATCTCATTCTCATTCCAAAATAAGGCACCTTTTTGTAAAGGCACAGAATCTTATCCAGGGGAGGTTTAAAAATATTTATTAATAATAACTGGTTCTAGGATGAGTACCGACCACAGCACAGGGTGGGATCCTGGAAAGTCCTGTTGGACCAGGCACTCACATTTAGTTGCTGGATAGGAGATCTAGGAAGATCCTAGTGAAGGGGTCAGGGAGGATCCGGGGGGGAAACTCAGCCCCTACTATTTCCAACGATATGGAATTACTTATCTCAGTATTTTTTTAAAGCTTATTTTTATTGAGGTCTAATTGATCCATTAACATTAGTTTCAGGTGTACAATATAATAATTCAATATTTGTATACAATGTGAAATGATCACCATAATAAGTCTAGTTAACATATGTCCCCTTAGTTACTAGTTTTTTTTTCCTTGTGATAAGAAGTTTTAAGATTTACTCTCTTGGCAACTTTCAAGAATGCAATACAGTATTATCAACTACAGTTACCATGCTGAATACCACATCCTGGTGACTTATTTTACAGCTGGAAGCTTGTACCTTTTGACCCCCTTCACTCATTTTGCTTATTCCCCACCAGCACCCTGCCCCAACTCCCACTGCTGATAAGACCAACTTCTTCTCTACTTCCTGTGAGCTTGGGTGTTTTATTGTTTTTTTTTTAGATTCCACTATGAGATCATGTGGCATTTGTCTTTCTCCCTCTCTGATTTCATGTAATGTCCTCAAGGTCCATCTGTGTTGTCCTAAATGCCAAGATTTCATTCTTTTTTATGACTAACATTCTGTTATATATTTGAGATATATATATACATACACACACGCACATATATATGTATATACACCTTGTATCTTCTTTATTCATTTACCCATCAATGGGTATTTGTCTTATTTCCATGTCCTGACTACCATAAGTAATGCAATAAACATGGGGTGCAGATATCAAGTTAGTATTTTCATTTTCTTTGGATATATACCCAGAAGTGAAATTGTTGGATCATATGGAAGTTCTATTTTTAATTTTTTGAGGAACCGCAATACCCTTTTCCATAGAGGCTGCACCAATTTAATTCCCACCAACAGTGCACACGGGCTCCCTTTTCTCCACATCCTTGCCAAGACTTATTTCTTGTCTTTCTAGTAACAGCCATTCTAGTAGGTATGATGTGATCTCGTGATTTTGATTTGCATTTCCCTGATGATGACTGACGCGGAACATCCTTTCATTGGCCGTCCATATGTCTTCTTTGGAAAAATGTCTTTTCAGATAGGCCCATTTTAAAATCAGATTGTTTGCCTTTTTGCCATTAAGCTGTATGAGTTCTTTAAATATTTTGGATACTAACCCTCTATCAGATATGTGACTTGCAAATATTTTCTGCCATTCAGTAGGTTGCCTTTCACTTTGTTGATGGTTTCCTCTGCTGCATAGAAGCATTTTGGTTTTATATAGTCCCACTTATTTATCTTTGTTTTTATTACCTTTGCTATTTCAGTATTTTAACAACTAGCATGATGGTGCCCTTGTGACGACTGGACATCAGCTCCAATCTTTACAATGACCATTTCCAGTGTCAGTGCTGTGACTACAGCACAATCCCCCCAGTGTTCGCCCACAGTCAGACATTTGGGCTGCTTCCAGTTTTAACTGCAATAGGAAGTTCAGTTCTAAACATCTGCATATGCACCTTTATATTTTATATTTCACAATACATAAAATATATGTATTTATAAATATATATCTCATATTTTTGTTTCCTTGGAACCCATTTCCCAAAGTGGTGTTTCAAGGTCAAATGGTATGATCAATTTGGTCATTTGACTTAGCGATTTAAAAAGCACTTAAGCTGGCAGAAATTACATTGTAGATTTGTTCACAAAACTTCAAAAAATGAAAGCGTATTTGCTGGTTACTCCTTACAACTATAACTGATGGAAATTAATAATCATTAGACATCATCATCCCCTTGGATCACAGCCTTGTCATGGCAAAGGGGCTTGTGCAGCTCAGTGAAGTGACGAGCCATGCGTAGGGCCATCCAAGACAGACGGGTCATAGTGGGGAGTTCTGACAAAACATGATCTGCTGGAGGAGGGAATGCCAAACCACCTCAGTATACTTTACATGAGAATCTCCTGAATTGTGTAAAAGGACAAAAAGATATGACATCGAAAGATGAGTCTCTCAGGTTGGAAGGTGTCCAGTATGCTACTGGGGAAGAGTGGAGGAGAACTAATAGCAGCTCCAGAAAGAATGAAGTGGCTGGGCCAAAGGAGAAATGACGCTCAGCTGTGGACATGTCTGGTGATGAAAATCCCATGCTGCAAAGAACAGTACTGCATAGGAGCCTCAAATGTTAGGTCCAGGCATCAAGGTAAATTGGACATGGTCAAGCAGGAGATGGTAAGAATAAACATCAACATCTTAGGAATCATGAACTAAAATGAATGGGAATGGGAGAATTTAATTGAGATGACCGTTATATCTACTACTGTGGGCAAGAACCCCATAGAAGAAGTGGAGTAGCCCTCATAATCAACAAAAGAGCCATATACAGTCAGCAAAAACAAGACCGGGAGCTGACTGTGGCTCAGATCATCAGCTTCTCATAGCAAAATTCATGCTTAAACTAAAGAAAGCAGGGGAAACCACTAGGCCAGCCAGGAACGAATTAAATCAAATCCCCTATGAATATGCAGTGGAGGTAACAAATAGATTCAAGGGATTAGACCTAGTTAACAGTGTACCTGAAGAACCATGGATGGAAGTCTGTAATACTGTACAGGAGGCAGCTAACAAAACCATCGCAGAGAAAAGGAAATGCAAGAAGGCAAAAGGGTTATCTGAGGAGGCTTTACAAACAGCTGAAGAAAGAAGAAAAGTAAAAAGCAAGGGAGAAAGGGAAAGGTACACCCAACTAAATGCAGAGTTCCAAAGAATAGCACAGAGAGACAAGAAGGCCTTCTTCAATGAACAGTGCATAAAACCAGAAGAAAACAACAGAAGGGGAAAGGCTAGAGGTCTCTTCAGGAAAACTGGAGACATCAAGGGAATATTTTACCCAGAGATGGGCACAATAAAGGACAGAAACGGTAGGTATCTAGCGGATGCTAAAGAGATCAAGATGAGATGGAAAGAATACACAGAAGAACTGGGGAAAAAAAAAAAAAAAGATCTTTACGAACTGGATTATGACAGTGGTGTGGTCAGTCACCCAGAGCCAGACATTCTGGAATGCAAAGTCAGGGGGGCCTTAGGAAGCACTGCTGTTAATAAAACTAGTGGATGTGATGGATTTCCAGCAGAACTATTCAGAACCCTAAAGGATGATGCCATCAAGGTTTTGCATGCAATATGTCAGCAAATCTGGAAGATCCAGAAGTGGTCACAGGACTGGAAAAGGTCAACCCTCATTACATTTCCCAAGAAGGGTAATACTAAAGAATGTGCTAACCATCGGACAATTGCACTCATCTCCCATGCTAGTAAGGTCATGCTTAAAATCTTGCATGCTAGGCTTCAGCACTGTGCAAACCAACAACTTCCAGATGTCCAAGCTGGGTTTAGAAAAGGAGGAGGAACCAGAGATCAAATTGCCAACATTCACTGGATCATAGATAAAACTGGGGAATTCCAGAAAAATATCTACCTCTGTTCCATCGACTACCCTAAAGCCTTTGTGTGGATCATAACAAACTGTGGAAAGTTCTGAAAGAGATGAGAATACCAGACCATCTCACCTGTGTCCTAAGAAACCTGTATGCAGGTCAAAAAGCAGCAGTTAGAACCCTGTATGGAACAACTGATTGGTTCAAGACTGAGAAAGGAGTACAACAAGGCTATCTGCTGTCACCCTGTTTGTTTAACCTATACGCTGAGCACATCATGAGAAATGCTGGGCTGGATGAGTTACAAGCTGGAATCAAAATAAGCAGGAGAAACATCAACAATCTCAGCTATGCGGATGATACCACTCTAATGGCAGAAAGCGAAGAGGAACTAAAGAGCTTCTTGATGAGGGTGAAGGAGGAGAGTGAAAGAGCCAGCTTAAAACTAAATATTAAAAAAAAAAAAACTAATATCATGGCATCACTTCTCATTACTTCATGGCAAATAGAATGGGAAAAGGTGGAAGTAGTGACAGATTTCTTCTTCTTGGGCTCTAAAATCACTGTGGATGGTGACTGCAGCCATGAAATCAGAAGACGATTGCTTCTTGGCAGAAAAGCTGTGACAAACCTCGACAGTGTGTTGAAAAGCAGAGACATACTCTGCTGACAAAGTCCATATAGTCAAGGCTATGGTATTCCCAGTGGTCACGTATGGTTGTGAGAGCTGTAAAGAAGGCATAGTACCAAAGAATTGATGCTTTTGAACTGTGGTGCTGGAGAAGACTGAAAGTCCCTTGGACAGCAAGGAGATCAAACCAGTCAATCTTAAGGGAGGGATATAAATCCTGAATACTCATTGGAAGGACTGATGCTGAAGCTGAAGCTCCAGTATTTTGGTCATCTGATGTGAAGAGCCAACCTAGTGGAAAAGTCTCTGATGCTCAGAAAGACTGAAGGCAGAAGGAGAGAGTTTCAGAGGGTGAGATGACTGGATGGCATCACTGATGCAGAGGACATGAACTTGGGCAAACTTCGGGAGATGGTGAGGGACATATAATATTTTTTACATATTTTATTTTTGGCTGCACTGGGTCTTCTGTGCTGAGTTCAGTTCAGTTCAGTCACTCAGTCATGTCCGACTCCTTGCGACCCCATGAACCACAGCACGCCAGGCCTCCCTGTCCATCACCAATTCCCGGAGTTTACTCAAACTCATGTCCATTGAGTTGGTGATGCCATCCAACCATCTCATCCTCTGTTGTCCCCTTCTTCTCCTGCCCTCAATCCTTCCCAGCATCAGAGTCTTTTCCAGTGAGTCAGCTCTTCACATCAGGTGGCCAAAGTATTGGAGTTTCAGCTTCAACATCAGGCCTTCCAATGAACACCCAGGACTGATCTCCTTTAGGATGGACTGGTTGGATTTCCCTGCAGTCCAAGGGACTCTCAAGAGCCTTCTCCAACACCACAATTCAAAAGCATCAACTCTGTGCTCAGCTTTCTTTATAGTCCAACTCTCACATCCATACATGACTACTGGAAAAACCACAGCTCTGAAGGCTTTCTCTAATTGTGGCGAGCAGGGACTATTCTTCCTTTCAGTGTTTGGGCTTCTCATTGTGATGGCTTCATTTGTTGCAGAGCACGGGCTCTAGGGCACGCAGACTTCAGTAGTTGCGGCATGTGGGCTCAGAAGTTGTAGCTCCCGGGATCCAGAGCACAGCCTCAATGATTGTGATGCACAGGCTTAGTTGCTCTGTGGCATGTGGGATCTTCCCAGACCAGGGGTCCAAGCCATGTTTCCTCCATTGGCAAGTGGATTCTTTACCACTGAGCCACCCAGAGAGTCCCTAACCAAATGTTTAGAAACATCTTTGCCCACCTTTTCACAGACTACTGTTGCTTGGTAACTGGAAAGAGGGTGAGTACTGGCATAAGGAGAGCTGGGTTCAGATCTGGGCAATGTTACTCTACTAGAGGCCGGGGTCTTGGCAATCTCTTAGCCTGTCTAGACCTTGGTTTGCTGCTGCTGCTGCTAAGTCACTTCAGTCGTGTCCAACTCTGTGCGACCCCATTGACGGCAGCCTTCAAGGTTCCTCCCTCCCTGGGATTCTCCAGGCAAGAACACTGGAATGGGTTGCCATTTCCTTCTCCAGGACCTTGGTTTACCCAAGTGTAAAATACCCAAGTGTAAGATGCCATCTCTCACAGCACCAGGCACAGCAGGCACTGATGGCCTTCATCTGTTCCTGACCTTGGCCTAAGGCCTGGTCACCCTTGTCACACTCCTACCATGGTCCTCTGAATGACAAACAATCAAAGTGCCCTGAAAAGTGCCAGTTCTGCTCCTTAAGGAAGCGCATAGATTGCCACCTTCTGGTGTAAAGAGTTAGTGCCCAGCTGACTTTGGGGATCAAACTGCTCCCCCTTGTGTCCCTGTGAGGATCTGCCCCAAGGGTCAAGTTGCTGAAGTAAGTTACAGGAAGTCTCCACCTAGAGTGGCCCTGGTGTTCGAGGTGCGGCTTTAAGATAATGTCCTTCTTCTGCCAGTGCAACTCTGGGGGAGAGATGACGCAGGGTTTTTAAAGCTGCCTCTAAAGGAAGTTGTTTTTGCTTTTGGAGACTGTGAAGGGGCTGGTAAAGGCATCTTTGCAAAAGCAGGAGGTTTTTCATCAGTGATTTATTAAACCTTGTTTCAAGAGGCTGACAGCAGTGGTCAATCAGTCCACAAATATTTACAGAGCACCTATCACCTGCCACACACATGCTTTGATAAACAGCCTTGAATAAGACAGGCAGGGTCCTTGGTCTCCTTGTCTAGTGAGGAAGTTTAGGAATAAGATTCTTTTTTAATTGATATACTTTCTTCCATTTATTTAATTAAAGACTAAATGAGATCTAAGCAGAAAAATTTAAAACACAGTATTTCACCTTCTAAACACGGTAGCTATTTTTATTTCAACACCTTCCAGTTCTTGTACACTTGTGTGCACATTTTTACAGAGCTATAATAATAAAATCCAACATTCAAAAAACTAAGATCATGGCATCCAGTCCCGTCACTTCATGGCAAACAGATAGGGAAACAATGGATACAGTGACAGATTTTATTTTCTTAAGATCCAAAATCACTGCAGATGGTGACTGCAACCATGAAATTAAAAGACACTTGCTCCTTGGAAGAAAAGCTATGACAAACCTAGACAGCATAAAAAGCAGTGACATTACTTTGCCAACAAAGGTCTGTCTAGTCAAAGCTATGGTTTTTCCAATAGTCAGGTATGGATGTGAGAGTTGGACCATAAAGAAAGCTGAGTGCAGAAGAATTGATGCTTTTGAACTGCAGTGTTAGAGAAGACTCTTGAGAGTCCCTTGGACAGCCAGGAGATCAAACCAGTCAATCCTAAAGGAAATCAGTCCTGAATATTCTTTGGAAGGACTGATGCTGAATCTGAAACTCCAATACTTTGGCCACCTGATACAAAGAACTGACTCACTGGAAAAGACCCTGGTGCTGGGAAAGATTGAAAGCAGGAGAAGAAGGGGACAACAGAGGATGAGATGGTTGGATGGCATCACCGACTCAACGGACATGAGTTGAAGTAAACTCTGGGAGCTGGTGATGGACAGGGAAGCCTGGTGTGCTGCAGCCCATGGGTCGCAAAGAGTCGGACAGGACTGAGTGACTGAACTGAACTGATAATCATAAAGTATGGTATTCTGAATTTAGATACATTTCACTCACAATGAACACTTCTCTATGTTGCTACTTAATCTTCATAATTATCCTTATAGCTCTAGAAGAGGCAAACATGTGGCTGTATCAAAATCTATGTAAGAAGACCCCTAAGCTTAGATTCATAATTGTTTATTTCCTTTTTTTCTAGCTAGAGTAGATATTGCTGATGTTAACTTCTTCATGCAGATTTTTATTGCATTACTTCTCAATGATCATGAAGATGGTTCACCCTGTGTGTTGCCATAATGCTTCCCCAGAGAACTGTTACTAACTTACAGTGCCACCAATATTATATCCATGAGTTACTTTTGCTGTCACATCAGACACATTGTTGCTTTTACACATTTTAACAATTAACATTTTTAAATGAGGTCCTAAATCTGCTTTAATCTGCATTTCTCTGATGCCAGTAAGCAGGTTCTTTTTTTGCACGTGACTATAACTGCTTGTGTGAAATGCCTTCGTATTGTGATTAAAATTTTGAATGAGTGTCTAGTCTGATGTCTTCTTTTAGACGAGAGAAAAGCAATAGAGGATTGCAGCATTGCAGCCCAGGATGTGAGAATGGCACTTAGTGCTTTAATAATTGGGTTAATAACTCCTTCTGGAATCTTCCTAAGAAAGCTCAGCTGTTCCAGAATCTTAAATGCAAGTCTCTTCTGCTGCCCAGAGCTTTTAATACTAAGTGAGAAAAGTGATTCTGTAACACCCTTGTCTGTGCTGGAGTCAATAGTGGAAATGACATAAGTTTCCCCTGTTTATGAAAAAGAGCTGGACATTAGCCTAAGTTACAATAATGCAAATGAAAATTATGTGACTGGAGAGTTAATTTGTTTCCTAGTGACTCTGAAGAAATACAGAGTGTCCTTGAGTGTTGGAAGGGTCCATGGTTTAACCCCCTGCCCCAGAGAAGTGAAGTGACTCACCTAAACTCACACAGCAAACTAGACCCCCAGCTCTGAACCCCCCTTGCATCTTTCCTGTGTCCTGAATGTGAATATGAATGAACCTGTGATTGTTTCCTCCTTGGGGCCGCCCTCCCCTCATGCAGCGTGGCCTTCTCCCAGCCTGGATGATCTCTGGAACACAGCTCTGGGAACGCGTTCTGAGATGGGAGTTGGTTTCCTTTCCCACATAGCTTCCAACAAGAACCTTTCCTCTCTGGGAACTCAAAGTATTGCACCATACATGGTTCTGAGCAGTAGCTAAAATATGTTTCCAAGCACAAGCCCTTCTTCTGAAAGATGACAAATGTTAGAAATGGGACCTGTGTGAGGGTGAGTGATTCTGACTATATCAGTAAGGCTTTTTGGTTTAACACCTCACTGCTTTTTTTCTGGGAGAAGGCAATGGCAACCCACTCCAGTACTCTTGCCTGGAAACTCCAATGGACAGAGGAGCCTGGTAGGCTGCAGTCCATGGGGTCGCTAAGAGTCGGACACAACTGAGCAACTTCACTTTCACTTTTCACTTTCATGCATTGGAGAAGGAAATGGCAACCCACTCCAGTGTTCTTGCCTGGAGAATCCCAGGGACGGGGGAGCCTGGTGAGCTACCATCTATGGGGTCGCACAGAGTCGGACACGACTGAAGTGACTTAGCAGCAGCAGCAGCTTTTTTTTCTGGCCTGATTAGATGATGGGAAATAACATTTGATTAACATATACCTATAGTAGGCACTATCTCATTTAATTTCTTAAAAATAACTATGGAGTAAGAGATTCAGAAATGGAGGCTCAGAGAGGTTAGGTTACTAACTCGACCAGCTCCTAGAGCTAAGATCTCACTATCTCACTGATCCTAAGGAAAAGAATGGCCAATCAGAATTACATGGGAGCTTTTTCAAACTACTCATGTATGTTTCTCATTGAGAATCACTGCACCCTACAGGGCCATGAGTAGGATTTGTCTGCCCAGGGTGCCATCCCATGGATGTTCTACTCTAGACAAGTGTCTGCAAACTGGTGACGTACTATAGTCGGCTCACTGTACTGGCGGGTCCCACATCCACTGATATAGACAGCTGACTGTGCTTTGCAATTTTCTATGAGGGACTTGAGCATCCACAAATTTTGGTATTCTGGGGTGGAGGGGTGGTTCTAGAACCAATCCCCTGCAGATACTGAGGGTCAATAGGCAGGATATAGAAATCCATGTAGAGGGGCTGTAACAAAGATAAGGAAAATAAGCATCTGGAAAAATTCCTTAGAGATGAGTAGAAGAACCCTAATGATTGGGACACAGGGGAGTATAACTCGAGGCCAGAGAAGAGAGCAGTCTTGGCAGGAGGGTGCAAGAGGACAGGGCCCAGGGCAGGCTGACCGGTTTCCAGGAAAGATGTGGTGGGGGAAGGGGGTTTGGCACAGGACTTGGGAGCTCCCTGTGGCGGAATCTCTGTCTACCACACTCAGAACAGAGAGGCAGCAGCTGAGGGACAAGAGCACTTGACCAAGAGTTCTAAGACCTAGTCCTGGCTGTGTGACTTCAGGCAAGTCACTTCACCTCTCTGTGTCTTTTTCTTCACAATAGGCATAAAAATAACCTTCTCTGGATACCTCTCGGGGGATTATGGAAACTGACAGAGTTAACTTATATCAAAGTGTTTTATAAATTATGAAACACTGTACAAAAGAGAGACTACTAGGTACATCGATAAGTTCTAATTCATTGTCACTCAGAATTTCAGCCCCTTAGTTTGTTCTCAGCTATATTTTATTGGCAGCATCTGATGTTTGTTGAAGATCCTCTGAAGTAAAGCCTGGCACAGGGAAGGCTTCCTACGTTGCTGTCTCCTGATCTTCTTGTACCTTTAGCCCAACTAGTATGACTTTCTACTATGTAGAAGATACTCTGATAATAGTCTGCTTGGCCTTTAAAAACCCAGCTATTGTTCTTAAAAAAGAGGTTTGGGTGTTCTGGTTTTTTTTCTTTTTTTTGGTGAAAAGTTCACTCATATAAGAGTATATATAACTTGGAAGTACAATTTAAAGAATAATAAGACAAACTGCATAGTAAGTGTGATGCTCCCACCTGTCCCTCCCTGATGTATTCTCTTCACTGTACATTCATTTCCTCATTTGTGTTCATCTTTCTTTTGCTTTTAAAAAATAGTTTTACCACATATATACTATCCCTGAGCAGTATCATTTAGTTTTTCATATCTCTGAACTTTTTATAAAGGTGATCATATTATAAGTATTCTTCTATAACTTGCTTTTCACATCCGTGATTTCCCTGTGTGGACAGATGCAGCTGTAGTTCATTCATTTTCATCACTGTATAGTAATCCACTGTGGGAATGTACCATAATTTACGTATCTGTCCCACAGTGAATAGACAGTTGAGTTGTTTCCAGTTTGAGGATATTATAAACAATACTTGTATATGTCTCCTGCTTCATATGTATAAGAGTTTATATAAATCCCACTTGCCATCATATCAAAAAAGAATAAAATACATAGGAATAGATCTACCTAAAGAAGTAAAAGACCAGTACTCTGAAAACTGTAACATGCTAATGAAAGAAATCAAATGACACAAACAAATGGAAAGATATACTGTGTTCTTGGATTGGAAGAATCAATATTGTCAAAATGACTATTTTACTGAAGGCAATCTACAGATTCAATGTTATTCCTATGACATTACCAGTGGCATTTTCCACAGAACTAGAACAACAATAACAAAATTTAATTTGTGTGGAAACACAAACACCCTAATACCCAAGCGATCTTGAGAAAGAAAAATGGAGTTGGAGGAATGGAGCTGAAGCTGACTATACTGCAAAGCTACAGTAATCAAAACAGTATGGTACTAGCATTAAAAATAGAAATATAGATCAATGGAACAGGATAGGAAGCCCAGAAGTAAATTCACATACGTATGGCCAATTAATCTATGACAGAGAGGCAAGAATATACAATGGAGAAAAGATACTCTTCAATAAGTGGTGCTGGGAAAACTGGACAGCTACATATAAAAAAATGAAATTAGAACATTTCCAATACCATGCAGAAATAAACTCAAAATTAATCAAAGACCTAAATGTAAGACTTGATAGTATAAAACTCCTAGAGGAAAATATTAAAAGGACATTCTTTCACATAAATCACAGCAATATCTTTGTGGATTCATCTCCTAGAGTAATGGAAACAAGAGCAAAAATAAACAAGTGGGACTTAATTAAACTTAAAAGCTTTTGCACAGAAAAGGAAACCATAAACAAAATCAATAGACAACCTACAGAATGGGGGAAAATATTTGCAAATGAAGCAACAGACAAGGGATTAATCTCCAAAATTTACAAATAGCTCATACAGCTCAACCTAAAAAAAAACCCCCAAACAACCCAATCAAAAATGGGCAGAAGATCCACATACACAATTCTCCAAAGAAAACATATAGATGGCCAAAAGGCACATGAAAAGAGGCTCAACATCACTAATTATTAAAGAAATGCAAATCAAACCTACCATGAGAAATCACCTCACACCAGGCAGAATGACCAAATAATAAGTGTTGGGGAAGATGTAAAGAAAAAGGAACCCTCTACTGTTGGTGGGAATGTAAATTGGTACAACCACGTGGAGAATAATATGGGGGTTCCTTAGAAAGCTAAAAATAGAGCTACCATTGATCCTGCAATCCCACTCATGTACATATACCCACATACCCATGCACAATAATTTGAAAAGATGCACGCACCCAAATGTTCACTGCAGCACTATTTACAATAGCCAAGACATGAAAGCAACCTTAACGTCCATCAACAGATGAATGGATAAAGAAGATGTGGTACATATATACAATCGAATACTATTCAGCCATAGAAAAGAACGAAATAATGCCGTGTGCAGCACCATGGGTAGACATGTTGCAGCTAGACATTATCATACTAAGTGAAATAAGCCAGACAGAGAAAAACAAATGTCATATGATATCACTTACATGTGTAATCTAAAAAACTGATACAAATAACTTATTTACAAGACAGATATAGACTCACAAACATAGAAAACAAACTTCTGGCTACCAAAAGGGAAATATGGGGGTGGGAGGAGGGATAAATTAAGAGGTTAAGATTAACATATACATGTCACACTACTATATATAAAACAGATAACCAACAAGGACCTACTGTATATAGCACTGGGAAATATATTCAATATTTTATAAATATCTGTAAGGAAAAAGAATCTGAAAAGGACTGTATATAAGTGTGTGTGTGTATATATATACATATGTATGTATGTATGCACAACTGAATCACCATGCTGTTCACCTGAAACTAACATAATATTGTTAATCAACTATATTTAAACTTAAAAAAACTATCAAAGAAAGAGTTTATGTAGATCTAGAAGTGCTGGGTTGTATAGAATGTATGTCTTTTAATTTATTGAAAAATTTTCAATTGAAATACAGTTGATGTACAATATTATGTTTCAGGTTACTACATGATTTGACATTAGTATACATTATGAAATGATCACCACAATGTCTAGTAACCATCTGTTCCCATACAAAGTTATTACAATATTATTGACTGTATTGCTTATGCCGTATACTATAACCTTGAGAAGTATGTATATCTTTAATTTTGTAATATAAAGCCAAACTGCTCCCAGTGGCTGTACCAATTAACATCCTCATGAACAGTATATGAGAATTCACACTGTTCTACATCCTTGCCACTGCTTGATATTGTTTTCTAAATTTTTGCTAACCTAATAGCTGTGGAATTATATCTCAATTTGGTTTTAGCTTGCATTTCCCTTATTACTAAGGAGGCTGAACAGCTTTTCACATGTGTATGGTCCTTTTTGTATTTATCTCTGAAGTGGCTGTTCATGTCTTCTGCCAATTAAAAAACAATAAGTTGTTTACTCTTGTCTTATTGATTTGTAGTAGCTCTTTATAGATGCTGGATGCTAATTCTTTGACAGTTAAATGTGTTATTTTCTCCCAGCCTTCAGCTTGTCTTATTTTTTTTTTTTTTTTTGGTGAATAGAAGTTCTTAGTTTTAGTGAATTCAACTGCAATCTTTTCTTTCGTCTTTTCCTTTCACTTTTATCTATTGCCTTGTTAAAAAATTATTATTTTTTAACCTGGAGTAAGAAAGATTATCTGTATTTTCTTCTCTAAAAATTCCAAATGTCTTTCTTGGGACTGTTCTTTCAAGCTCCTGAATATTTCCATAAAATGTTTCTGGAACCCTGAGGTTATTTCCAGTCCACCGGGCTTCCTCTCAGCACAGAGGGCATTGAGTTCTGACAAACGCCAAGAGAAAGACTCCATTCACGGAGTGGGCTGGTGGGCGCTGCCAAGCTCAGCTCTCAAAGGCCCCATGTGTCCTTCGCTCCCCAACAGCCTCAGACCTCTAGGGGGCGCTTTCACACCAGGCATCCAGCTCCCTGGCTCAGAGGTGGTGCCCAGCTCTTGCCAAGGATGCTCTTACCTCTCTCTGGGTAGATGCCCCCAGCCCTCACCCAGCCTCACACTGAGCTGACAAGGCCAGGGCTCTCTTCTTGTTCTTCAAGGAACCACACAGAAGCTTCCTAGCTAGTCCTGCTCTCAAATCTGCCCTCCCCTCCTCCTGCTCTCTTCCTTCCTTGGAAATTTCTTGATTCCATATTGTCTTCTTGGGACCCCTTGGCGATAATCTCTTACTAGGGCAGATGCTGCTATGGTTTAAGCTTACCCCAGGACTTCCATGGTGGTCTAGTTGTTAAGAATCCACTTGCCAATGCAGGAGACATGTTTTTAATCCCTGCTCTGGGAAGATCCCACATGCCGCGGGGCAACTAAGATCGTGTACCACAGGTACTGAGCCTGTGTGCTGCAACTACTGGATCCCGTGTGCTCTAGAGCCTGTGCTCTGTGACAAGGGAAGCCACCACAATGAGAAGCCTGCACGCCACGACTAGAGACTACCCCTCCGCTTCCCTAAACTAGAGAAAGCCCATGCACCACAATGAAGATCCAGTGCAGCAAAAAATAAACTTAGATTAAGTTTACCCCAAACCTCTGCAGCATTGTAACTGCTCTTAACTACAGGCTCCCCAAAGGATCAAAACATTTAGGGGCCACAAAAGGTATAAAACATAAGTTTAAGGCCTCATAACTTTGCCTGTTTGTATTCAACTTTGCCTTGCCTTTTCACCTCCACCATTTGATCGCTGGCTTTATGACTTCAGGACAGTGTAAGCTACTTCCAGGACCACTCTGACCAAGAACCAGGGTGAGTCCTGTGGCCTGGGATTTGGAAGGCAGGTGGGCCACATGGATCTATGGAGTATATAAGCTGAATCTGGTACACTTTTCACTTTTTCTGTGTTTATGTGAGCTCTGCTTCCCAGGACAGCTAGCACTGAGCAAATCTATGTATATGTAGGCACATCCTTATTCATCCACTAATTCTACAATTATTTCCTGAATACCACAAAGGGCACAGTGATGAAGGAAGCATGCAAGCGCATGACACATGTACTAAACAAATACTGAAGGATGAGGTGTTCCGGAGTCTTGGACTATGCGGCAGTTGGGCAGAGTTGGGCTAGAGTTATAGATCAGTCTAAGCATCAGTAAAACATTTTCTGTAAAGGACCAGATAGTATTTCAGGCTTTGTGGGCTACATATGTCTCTGTTGCATGCTGTTTGTTTATTTGTATGCCTTTAAAAACCTTTCTCACCTTGTAGCCCATATAAAACCAGGTTGGGGGTCTGTGGGTTAATCTACGTTGTACTGACAAACTCCCAGTCTAAGCGACTTGTCATGTTAAAGGTTTGTTCTGGCTCACTATCACCATCCAGTGCAGGTCGGCGAGTTTCCTACTGTCCTTTATGCAGTGACTCAGGACCCAGACCACCTCCCTCTATGAGGCCACCATCTATGTCACCCCCGTTAACTGTGAAAGAAGAAGAGAGGGTTGTAGGCTTGAAGGAAGTCTTTTAAGGGCCACATCCCTTCTGTGTACACTTTCATGGTTAGAACCCAGATGGCCCCAACCTAACAGCAAGTTGTTTGCCTGTGTGTTAGGAAAGAGGCAGCAAACTGATGAAGCCCAGCATGGTTTCTATCACAGAGTAAAAAGTTTAAGATGCTCCTGTCTCAGCAGCCTTTAGGATGTAGCTGGGGAGAAAGAGGGGCATGTCAGTTCAGTTCAGTCGCTCAGTTGTGTCCGACTCTTGGCGACCCCATGGACTGCAGCACGCATGTAAAGAGGGGCATGTCGGAAGAGTTGATTAAGAAATTCAACTGCAAATGCTATGTCAACGGTATTCTGAAGACAGCAATAATTAAAATATAACCAAGATGTAGGAGTTCATAGGACCAAGAGATCAGACTGAGCTGGCATTGCTGGATAAAATTTCAAGGACAAGGTGGGATCCGAATTAGGTTTTGAAGGAGTGGCAAGATTTTGCGGAATGAGAACTGTTTCCCAGGGAAACAGGAAGCAGAGTAAACAAAGGGTCACACGGAGAAGGTGTGAAAGCCCAGAGCTGACATAGGTAAAGACCAGGCCCTAACCAGTCCTAATGATTACTGGCCAGGTGAATCTCAGTAGTCCAATTTAAGGGGAGGTTCCTACGGAGGGACTGCGGTGGAGGTGGGATGTTGAGGTGGGGGTGCTCAGGATAGCGGTCAGAGGTGCTTCCTAGAAATTTAACCCCCGGCTGAAGTATTTTAGAATTTTAACAACGGGACAGCTCCATCTGAGCACAAAGGCTAACCATCTGCCTTATATTGAAGAGAGGCAGCTGAGGATGGAAAGACAGACTGGAGTTAAACTGTGAAGGGCTTTGAATGCCAGGGTGTTTGGGATTCCCAAAACAAAGATGAACATCACTTATTTTTAGAGTTAAAGCTCAGGGAACCCCTCCCCCTATAAATATCTAATAATGAATGATTAAATAATGAATATCTATATAATGGAAAAGCCCGTAATCATTAAAATCAAGTTTCTGAAGACTCATTAATGACATGGAATAAGTGAAAAAACTGTATATAGAGTATAATACCAAGTTAATAACTACAAATATGAAGAACCAACATCAAATTGTAAACTGTGGTTATTTTTAGATGGTAGTATTATACTTGATTTTTTGTTTTCCTCATTACTTTTTTCTATAATGAGCACATTTTACTTTTATAATGAATATGCAATAAATGCTCTTTTCCAAAAGCAAAGCTTAAATGTGGAGTTTGACATAGTGGTTGCCATTGCTACTTTCTTTTTCTTTTTTTGGAGGCTAATTACTTTACAATATTGTAGTGGTTTTTGCCATACATTGACATGAATCAGCCATGGGTGTACATGTGATTCCCATCCTGAATCCCCCTCCCACCTCCCTCCCTATCCCATCCCTCAGGGTCATCCCAGTGCACCAGCCTGAGCGCCCTGTCTCATGCATGGAACCTAGACTGGCGATCTACTTGGTCCTCACTTTCACAGGATCCGGGACCTGGCTGCCCACGTGATTCAGTTCACAGTGGCAGAACACCCTCTGTCTCTGTGGTGTCTGACTCTGCCTGCACTCAGCACAGGACTGGGAAAGCATCTTATTGTCATCATTCCTGAAAGGTCCTCGGGTGCCCTTCTAATCCCAGCAATTCCCTGAGACACTGGGGACCCAGAAAAGGCATGTGACCTCCCTGAGCATGCGCTACAGACCTCCCTGAACATGCGCTATAGCATCCTGGGAATGCCAAGGACCAACACAGAACTGTAGGCAGCCAGAGCACATTCAGATGCAAATTCTCACTTTATCATTGAGAAAACTGAGGCCAGGAAGAAGACCCTTGCCCAAGGTCACACGGTGAATTAGGGCAAGTAGGGACTTGGGCCCATGGATTCAAGGTCCTAGGCTCTGTTATCAAGTCACAGGCTCTTAGACAACTGTCTTTCCTGGGTTTTGGTCAAATTTGTTTTTTGTCTACTCATAACTACACAGTCTGATGTATGTTGGGTTACAGTTCACGGAGTGGTGTCTATTCTTGTATTTTTAGTTTTCACGACTCCCTGGTGGTATGGCAGTAAAGAACCTGCCTGCTAAGGCAGGAGACTCAAGAGACATGGGTTTGACCCCTGGGTTGGGAAGATCCCCTGGAGAAGGAAATGGCAACCCACTCTAATATTCTCGCCTGGGAAATCCCATGGACAGAGGAACCTGGCGGGCTATAGTTCATGGGGTTGCAAAGAGTCAGACATGACTGAGTGACTGAGCATGCACTCATATATAATATATATATAGTACAGATTTCTTCAACTAAATTCTGATTTTTTTAAGCCTAATGCAGTATGAAAATGGTGAAAATATTCTTTGAAAACAACCAGGAAGTTTCTCAAAAAGTTAAACGTAGTGTTACCCAGCAAATTCCCTTCCAAGGTATGAACCCAAGGGAACTGAATGCCTATGTCCACACAAAACTTGTAAACCATTGTTCATGGCAGCACTATCCATATGACCAAAAAGTAGAAACAACCTAAACATCCATCATCAACCTGTGAGTGGATAAACAAAATGTGCTACAGATGTGGAGAACAAACCAGTGGTTACCAGTGAGAAGAGGGAAGTGGGGAGTGGAAAGACAGGAACAGGGGAGTAAGAGGCACAAACTGTTAGGTATAAAATAAGCTACAAGGATATATTGTACAACATGGGAAATATAGCCAACATTTCTTAATAACTATAAATGGAGTATAACCTTTAAAAATTGTGAATCATATATTATACACCTGTAACTTAACATTGTACAGCAACTATATACTTCAACAAAAAAAATTTTTAAGTGCTATACACATACAATGGCATGTTATATGGAAATAAAAAGGAGTGAAGTAGTGTTAAGTGCTAAACATGGATGAATCTTTAAAATATATGCTGGAATTCCCTGGTGGTCCAGTGGTTAAGAATCCGCCTGCTAATGCAGGGGACATGGGTTCAATCCCTGGTCTGGGATGATTCCACATGCTATGGCGCAACTAAGCCTATGCACCACAACTACTGAGACTGAAGGCCACAACTACTGAAAACCAGGCACCCTAGAGCCTGTGCTCTGGGACAAAAGAAGCCACTGCAATGAGAAGCACTCACACTGCAACTAGAGAAAGCCTGAGCGAAGCAAGGAATAACCAGCACAGCCAAAAATAAAGAAATGAATACTTTAAAATATATGCCAAGTGAGAGGAGACAGTCACCAAAGACCACATGCAGTATAATTCCATTTACGTGAGATATCAAGAACAGGCAATTCCACAGAAGCAGAGAGTCAATTAATGGTTTCAAGAGGCGCTGGAGTGAGGAGAATGGAAAGTGACTGCTAGTGGATACAGGGTGAATTCACTGAAATACACCAAAGATTTTTACAAAGACTTTCAGGTCCTCACAGACATATTTACAGCTTTCCATGAGGGACCAGAGTTGACACATGAAATTCCAATTTGAACCATAAAAATTAAGAGTCGCATCAAGTGTTTCAGCATTGTCCAAACACAACTTGCATCTAGTACTCCTTTAATCCACTCAGACCAAATCTACGAGGAGGGCAGAGCAGAATAACTGTCCTCTCTCTGACACACACATAAAAAATGAGGCTCAGCCAGGTTAAGCAATCTGTTAAGGCCACTCGCACAGTCCCTGGCTGAGCCTGGCACATGAAAGACTGCTCCTCTCTGCAACTGGGTCCTGTGCCCTCCCACTAATCATGACATGACAGAGGATTCTCTGCAACTTCAGATCTTCCCTCGGTCCTGGGTCCCCAGCAGCTCTGGGGATTAGGAGACAAGCTAGAGAACCCCAAGCAAAGGTGCCCTCAGAGCTGCAAGCTAACAGAGCTCGTCCCATTCGCACCCTTCTCTTTGGCACCATCCCACAGCTGAGGACTGAAAAATGTCACAGTCTTGCCGACACTAAAACAAGCATGTTTGGGATGCATGTTTGGGATCCAAACACCCATCACGCTATCTTCTGGCTCCTGCTGTTTACAGAACAGCAGGAAGGCTGCAGGTTGCCAGTTTCAGTGGGTAACCAGGCTCCCTTCATGCAACATCTCTTGGCCTGATTTGTCCCCTGAAAATTCTCAGGCCTTTGGAGGAGGGAGGAGGTGGGGGGTAGGGGGCGGGGTGTGGTGGGAAGGCAGAAACTATCCCTTCTGGTTTGGAGCATATGTCCTTTAATTCATCAGTTAAGTGTTCAAGAACATGACAGTGTGTGTGACTTTCAACCTAGAAGGTTTCAAGTTGGGGAGATTTTAAAATAGTGATGCTGGGGCCTCACCCCTTGACCTAGAGACCTGAGGTGAGCTAGGACTTTTAAAGTTTCCCAGGCATTCTCATGAATGGCCAGGGAGGCAAACTGCCATTCTAAGGTCAAGGAATTGAATAGATCCCCCTACCCTACTTCCATCGGTGAGTTCTAGCCACTCCATCCTAGAGGTTTTGCTCACCCTGAATTTAAAATGTTGTGTGAATGCCTTTCCACATAAATCAAGTCAAGGGCATGAGATGTAGGCTGGAAGAAGGCTGGTGAATTTCTTGGCTCTACCATTCACTGTCAGAGAGGCAGTATATAAAGGAAGGTTAAGGACACAGATCTTCTGGCCTTGCATCCCGACTCCACTAAGTCATTTAGTGGATCACAATGTACTGCTAAGACATCCTAAGCCTCAGTTTCCTCATCTGTGAAATGGGCCTGTGGGCTATTGAAGGGATGTGGGCTGGGAAGAAAACATACTTGCATGACCCTGAGCATGAGTATCTCCTTAAGTTTTGCATCCTGAACATTTCGCTTGCTCACCTTTGTCCTTGCTCTGAGGAGGGGAGAGGAGATAATGTGTGCCCAGCACTTCACCCAGTGCCTGGCACACTTTAGGAGCTCAATAAATGTTCATTAAGGGCAAGAATTGGGCCTACAACCCAACTTTTAACTCAGCCAACTTCATTGCATTTTATTCCCCTCCCAACCAATTAAGCTCCCTTTCTTTCTCATAGAGAACACAGTTGTGGTTGCCAAAGGGGAGGAGAGTGGTGGAGGGAAGAGTTGGGAGTTTGGGATTAACAGATGCAGACTATTAATGGATAAACAAGGTCCTACTATATAGCACAGGGACTATCCTGTGATAAACCATAATGAAAAAGAATATGTGTGTGTGTGTGTATATATAACTAAATCACTTTACCATACAGCAGAAATTAACACATTGTAAATCAATTATATGTCAATAATTTTTTTTTTTAAAAATTAAAAATCCATTCCTTTCTATTTAAGTTAACCCAATTCAATCTCCCTAGTCCACCCTCCCCCAATCCTTGAAGTTTTTCAGACCCGGTCAAAGCACCTTAATTTGATACAGTTCAATTCTTCTAACATGTCTCCACCCACAGAGTTGACATTTAATAACAACAAAAATTCAGGACGTCCAGTTAAATTTGAATTTTAGATCATTGAGCCAAAGTTTTAGTATATGTCCCATGCTATATCCAAATTTAAATTTGAAATAAGTTTGCAATATTTTAAAATAAAGATTCAAATGTAAGCACCCTGTGTTTCATCTGGCAACCCCACTCACTCGTTCCCACTCAAGCACAGTTGGTGGTGTGCTCTCTGGTGCTGTTTCTTCCCCATCTTATAGCGCTTATGTGATAAGACAGATTCTAAACTCTTCCCAGAAGACAGAGCAATGAGGAGATGTGAGCTTAATGAACCTTGCTTTATTTCACTTACTTAGCAGAGTTCCTGGTACTGTTTGTTGAAGATGGAAAGGAAGTGAGAGAGGGAGGAAAGAAGAGAGGAAGGAAAGAAGGAAGAAGGGTGGGGGGGTAGGGAGAAAGGAAAGTTCTGGTTTTCAGCTAATAATCTAATTTATCACATGAAAAGCAAAAATTACTCTTTCATGTGCTTACTTGACACTTTGTCTTTTTAGTGATTAACATGGGTCCAATGTCTTAAATATTACACATGGTTTACATGTGTATCATTTGATCTTTGTCTCTAGACTTTAGAAGTGTTATTTTTAACCACAGGCAGCAGACACAGTTGGACGCCCACTCACCAGTTACTCCAGTAGGTCCCCATCTGCCTCTTCTTGCTGGTGATGATTACAATGCTGCTCTGCTCCTCTCTGCCATTTCTGAGACTCAGAGAGGGCAGCCCCATTCCCAGCTCCAGGAGACGATTGTGACGGGACCCTTCCTTTGCTAATCTGCATGTTAACTCCCTGACATGATTCTAACTGATGGAATGCTGGAGCAGTGCTGTTGAGGGACTTGGAGGTATGGTTTCCTGGCTCTTTGCAGAGCTGCTGTCCTGTTCTTTTCCTGCTGAACTATGTTGTGTCTGAGGACAGTCTGGAGGTGGAGCAGAAACCCGCAGAGCACAAAGATGGAAGGAACCTGGGCCCTTGGCAACAGCACTGAGCCAATAAAGCCAAGCCTGCCTGCCCTTCCTCCCCCCTCATTATGTTATAATAAGACTCCTTATTGTATCAGCTGTTTCCAGTTGGGTGTTCTGCAGCTGAAAGCATCTTCATTGACACACTCCCTCTTATAAATAAGAGCATATTGAAGCCTAAGGAGGCAGATGACCTGCCAGGGTTGCAGAGCTGGTGGACTCCAGAAAGGGTCCCAAGTCCAGTTGCATCTGGATTCAGGTTGCAGGTTGTCTATGCCTCATGCTCCCTTGTTAACTGTGTCCTCCTTCCAGTCTGCCACTGTAACTCATTCCCACTGCTTAGATGTCTCTTTGGGTTAATATATTGAGGACCTTTATAAAAATGCAACTACATTTGTATTTTACTTCTGAATGTGTAAATGGGGTTCCCTGGTGACTCAGGTGGTAAAGAATCCTCCTGCAATGCGGGAGACCTGGGTTCAATCCCTGGGTTGGGAAGATCCCTTGGAGAAGGGAACAGCTACCCACTCCTGTATTCTGGCCTGGAGAATTCCATGGACTGTATAGACCATGGGGTCACAAAGAGTCTGACATGACTGAGCGACTTTCGCTTTCACTTTCTGAATGTGTATGTGTATGCAGTGTGGTGTGAACCACCTTTTTTTTTCCTTGGGAGGTGAAAATTTATCAATTTATACTGTATCAGCATGTTACTACATGGACATACCTGCTAACACAGTTGACTTTTCTTACAGTAAAAGGGTTTTTTCTCCTTTAAAAAGTACATTTTTTTCTCAAGGAATGAAATATTTTCAAAGTACATATGCTCATATTAAGTAGAAACTATAAATAATTGATTTTCTAAAAAACAGTCATAAGGCATAGGGCTATTGAGAAAGAGATCTGAGTGCTTTTAAATTTCCTTTCAGGCCTCTCCTAATTTGTTCCTCATCTTTCACATAAACTATATATCTACCAGAATACAAAGATTTCATTCCCTCTGCTGAGAATTAAGGGCATTTAACTCGAAAAATCAATTTTTTCTATTAAGAAAAATAGAGTGATGACAGGGAGTATGAATGTAATGCCCCGAATTGTACACTTAAAATGGTTAAAATGGCAAATTTTATGTTACATATATATTTTGCTGCAATTTAAAAAATTAATATCTGAAAGCCTTACGTTACATACTTTAAATGGATGAATTATATGGTATGTGAATTATATCTCAATAAAGCTGTTAAAAAAATAGAACCAGCTATTATTTCCATTAACAGTGTCTCTGTACATTTCCATTTAAACTTTTGAAAAGGTGATCTGATAGCTAAGTGATTTCAAATGCATTAATAAAAGGGAGCCATGTATGATCAGCCATTTCCAAACATTAACGATAGTTACCATGGCCTTTATAATGACTTTTGGGGGGTAATGTTTTATTTTTATATAATTCAAACTTACAGCAAATTTGTGAGCATTTTACACATTGTTTAAATAATATATGACAACACAGACACATGAATAGGGGAAATTCAGATAATCTAAAATAAGTATTATGACATCAGGAGAAAACCCATTGTATAAAATAAATGCAACTTTGAAATAACTATAACAATTTTAATACCACTGCAGTTCAGCATATAGCTGTTTCATGACCAGTCATAAAACAGAAGTTCCTATCAAAATGCATGAGCACCTAATAGGTAAAGAATTTGTGCACTAATTATTACAGAAATGCAAGTCAAAATGCAAATCAAAACTACATTGAGGTAACACCTCAGTCAGTCAGAATGACCATCATTAAAAACCCTACAAATAAATGCTGAAGAGGGTGTGGAGAAAAGGGAACCTTCCTACACTGTTGGTAAATGGGAATGTAAATTGATGCAGTCACTATGGAGAACTATATGGAGTTTCCTTAAAAAACTGTGTGCTCAGTCACTCAGCCATGTCTGACTCTTTGTGGCCCCATAGACTGGAGTCCACCAGGCTTCTCTGTCCATGGAATTTTCCATGTACAAGAATACTGGAGTGGGTTGCCATTTCCTACTCCAGGGGATCTTCCCGACCCAGGGATCAAATGTGCAACTCTTGTGTATCCTGCATTGGCAGGCAGATTCTTTACCACTAGGTAAAGAATAGTGCCACCAAGGAAGCTCATAATCCCACTCCTGGACATATATCTGGACAAAACTATGGTTCAAGAAATACATTCACCCCTATGTTCAGAGCAGCACTATTTACAATAGCCAAGATGTGGAAACAAGCTGAATATCCACTGACAGATGAATGAGTAAAGATGTGGTACACATATACAATGGAATACTACTTAGCCATAAAAAGAATGAAATAATGCCATTTTCAGCAAAATGGACAGACCTAAGATTATCATACTAAGTGAAAGTAAGTCAGAAGGAGCAAGACAAATACCATATATCACTTACATGTGGAATCTAAAATGTGACACAAATGAACTTACCTACAAAAGAGAAACAGACTCACAGACATAGAGAATAGACTTGTGGTTACCCAGGTGGAGAGAGGGTGGGGGAGGGATGAATTAGGAGTTCAGGATTAGCAGAGACAAACTAGTATATATAGAATAGATAAACAGTAGTTTCTATCATATAGCACAGAGAACTATATTCAATATTCTGTGATAAACCATAATGGAAAGGAATATGAAGAGTACAGATATATATCTGAATCATTTTGCTGTATAGCGGAAATTAACATGACATTGTGTACCAACTACACTTTGATGAATTAAAAAAAATAAATTTAGATACCTTCATCTGGAGCAGATGAGCCCGTAAAAAAGAGAATTTATGTATTGAAGTTATGTGTTCAACATTTTCTCACAATAAAGCCAACCAAAATATACATGGGCATACTTTGGAAATACATGTAGGCTTTAAATTGCTTTTAAACTATTCACTCTAAATATCTACAAATGTGCGATTTTGCAGCAAACTCACATTTTCTCTCACAGGCTCTGGTCACCCTCGCCCAGCTCCACAGCGCCCTCTGTTGATTCCCTGGGGGTGTGCCCTTTCCCAGCCCCTCCTACACTTCCTGCTCCTGCTCTTCTGGGCTTGAGAAGAAATGGTCCTGTCCCATGACTGACTGTGGCGGTTCTTCCTCGTCGCTCTAGTTTGCTGATCTCCAGGATGACCTGGGGACTGGCACCTTGAGCTGTCTCAATTGTCAGAGTGGGTGGATGGATGAGTGGATGGAGGCCCCAGTGGGGCAGGACTCCAGCAGCCTCCTTGGCCTTATTCCATCCCTAATGGGTAGCACCCCACTTCTACCATGCTATCCCAGTGTCTTTAACCTTAAGGCCCCTAGCTCTAGGGCCCCCAGCCCAACTGTAATTTTCAAGAACTATGATTAAAGGAGGTGGCCTTACACAGGGAGCTTGGTGCTCTGTGATGACCTAGAAGGGTGGGATGGCGTGGGAGGGAGGCTTAAGAGGGAGGGGACATATGTATGTTGTTGTCATTGCTGCTGAGTCGCTAAGTCGTGTCCGATGTTTTTGTGACCCCATGGACTGTAGCCCACCAGGCTCCTCTGTCCATGGGATTTCCCAGGCAAGAATACTGGAGTGGGTTGCCATTTCTCTCTTCAGGGGATCTTACCAACCCAGGTATTGAACCTGCATTGGCAGGCAGATTCTTTACCACTGAGCCATCGGGGAAGCCCTGGACATATGTATACTTACAGCCAATTCACATTGCCATACAGTGGAAACCAACACAACATTGGAAAGCAATTATCCTCCAATTAAAAAAAAAAAAGAAAAGGAGGTGGCCTTGATCTTTCTATCTCATCCTAAGGCCCAAGCCCCCTCTCCCCTTCCTCCAAATTCTGATCGGGCAAACAAGCTTTGTGGCTCAACACGAGATTGTCTTGGGGTCATTATCTTGGTTCTCCCACTGTTGGTTTTAAGGCATGGGACCCATCAAGTGGCCCCCTCACAATGGGGAGATGGCAAAAAATGATCTCACTTTACATAAAGGTTCATCATCAACCCCACCCCAATGCATCTTGCAGAGATTGTGGGTGGAGTGGTGGTGTTCAGTGGGAGAAATGGGATGCAGTTTCTGCAGAGATGTTTTGCCTTTCAGAAAGGTTTTACAGGGGCTAGGTGGACCCACAGGTAGAGTTGCCCTAAAAATGCAAGAAGTTGCCAGCTGTGGGCTCTCAGAAGCAATTCTGGAATAAAGGGAAGATCCTCCTATCATGATGTATTACTAAAATCCAGTGAGGCAGGTGCTATACCAGGAACGTTTACAGCAGGAAGGGGGCAGGGCACCTCTCCCTGGCAGGAGTGAAGTAGGGTAGGGCTGAGGTTGGGCTGGGACTTGAAGAAGGAAGTCATGCTGGAGAGAGGGGAGGAGCTTCCCAATTGGGGAAGAATGGTAGGGAGTGTCTGCCCTGAAAGGCAGGCAGGGCCTGTCCCGGAAAGAGTCAGGAGTGCCTGGCTGGACTGTGGAGTGGCTGGGGCTGGGGGAGGGAGATGATTCTGGAAAGTGGGTTGCAGCCAGTTGTGAGGCTTGAGTGCCTAAGTAAGGATCACGGGCTTCTGTTGGCTTAATGGGACACTCTAAGAGTCTTTAAGTAGGAGAGTAACGTCACACGATATGTTTAACTTTTTCGTATATTGTCTCATTATGATCAGGACTCTTACAATGAATTATACGTTTTAAAAGTTTCCACTTCTAACATGTTTTTTAAAGTCACAGGGTGCACATCAACATCCCATAACAAAAATTTCTGTGGGGTTTTATTTATATAACCAACAATTTAAAGTAGATCCATTCTATGGGTAGCTATTTTAATATAGTAACATAGTATATATTTTCATTTCTCTTGAATTATAAGCCCTGCTAAATAATTGGTAAGTCTGAGCAAACCGACCAAGACTATAGACTAATGCTTACTATTTTTATTTTCATTTCCCCCTTTTCCTTTCTTTTTTCAATTAAAAAAAAAACAAACTTTTTTGGGGGAAGAACTTCACCCAGCAACTACTGACATGTACCTGTGCTTCCTGGGCATACAATATTTTCCCACTTCTGCAGTGACACAGGAAAATAATTCAGTAAATTTTATGCTCTTAGAAACAGTAGCCAAGTTTCAGAATCAAAGTACTTTCTCTGATCATTCCCAGTTCAAATTCACCTTGAATATTGTTTGACTATTTCTAAAACTACCTATACTTCCTCCCCTTTATTTTCACTTTTGATTAAAAATAAATAAATTAAAAAAAATTCAAATCTACAGAAAAGTTGTGAAGATATTACAACAAATGCCTGTATACCCTTCAATGTGATTCATTGGCTGTTAACATTTTACCTCTACACATACTTGAAAGCACACACACATATATACATACACACACAGATACATACACACATGCATATATACATACACACACAGTCCAGCCTCACCTAGTATTTCCCTTTTTGCTTCTGAACCACTTGAGAGTAAGTTGCAGATACTGTAACTTTTCACCCTAAATATTTCAGCAAGTAACTTTTAAGGATGAGGAGATTCTTTTATATAATCACAATAACCAAATTTAGGAAATTCAACTTCAATACAGTCCTGCACATTCTTTAATCAAACTTCAATTATTCCAATAATATCCTTTAAAGCATGTTTTTTTTCCCAATCCAGTATCCAATTCAAGATCATGCATCTAATGTACTTTTCATTCTCTTTGACCCACTTTAGTTTGGAAGTGTTCCTTACACTTTTGTGTTTTTCATGGCATTGACATGTTTTAAGTTTATGAGGCCAGATGTTCTGTCACATGTTCCTCGACTTGGATGTGTCTGATTGTTCTCATGATTAGACTCACTTTATGACTCTGGGGCAGAAATACTACAGAAACACTGTGCCCTTTGCAGTGCATCTATAGGAGGCATGTGAGTTGGTTGTCTCATTATTGGTGGTGTTAAATTTGATCTTTTGGTTAAGGATGTATTTCTACATCTCTCAACTGACAAGAAACACTTTCCTCTTTGCAATTAATAAATAATTTTGGAAAAGATTTAAGATTGTGTAAATATCTTGCTTCCCAATAAGTTCTCACCCAATACATTTAGCATTGACCTGAAAGGAGATCAAACCAGTCACTCCTAAAGGGAATCAGTCCTGAATAGTCATTGCAAGGACTGATGCTGAAGCTCCAAACTTTGGCCACCTGATGCGAAAAACTGACTCATTGGAAGAGACCCTGATGCTGGGAAAGACTGAAGGCAGGAAGAGAAGGGGACGACAGAGGATGAGATGGTTGGATGGCATCACCGACTCAATGGACATGAGTTTGAGCAAGCTTCAGGAGATGGTGGACAGGGAATCCTGGCATGCTGCAGTCCATGCGGTTGCAAAGAGTTGGAGATGATTTGAGTGAATGAACTGAACTAAATTTTAGCATCTGTTGAGGATTTTTTTTTTTTTTGCTCAAATCCTCTATTAGTATAATAGTTTCAAAACAGTGATTTTCTTACTTATTTCTTCTACACTTATTATCTGATGTGACGATGAACTCTTTCATATACCATTTCCTATCCCATAATTACTTACCTGTGTATATGTTTGTATTTGTTAGTGTCAGTATGGGCTAATAGATTCTTTGAATAGGATATATTATAATCTTTTACGTTTATTATTTATGTTGATACCCAAACTGTCTCTGGTTTTTCCAATAATAACTTTTTTACAGTGGCTTCTGTGTTTGTTTGTTTTTTTAATTGACTAGGGTATTTTCTATGAATTAAAAAACTCTAACTCCCTTATTTTCTGGCCCCACAAGATGTTCTAGCCTCACCTGGTATTTCCTTGTCCTAGTCCTGGAATCAACCATTTTTCCAAGGAATGCTTGTTCCTTTTAGTGGAGAATGGTTTTTAGAAACCAAGATTTTGGGTACTGAGTCTGGTAGAGAATGTGTTTTATTGATAGGAAAACCAATGAAAGGCAGGTCATGTAGGAGCAGCTGTATAGGGACAAAAGCCTTCTCCTGTCCTTCTTGTCTCTACCTGGCAGGGCCTCTGACATTAACATCTTTCACTCACCACGCTTGATTCCCTGAGATGAGCTGGATGAGAGAGGCCCAACCACGAAATGATGGAACATTCTTTGTGGCCTCCTACCCTCTTTTGCTGCCTCCTGGGTTCCCATCTTTGGTGAACTTGAGAGCTTGTGCTGCTCTGAAACTTTCCAACCTTCCCTATACCCCCAAAATTCACCCCACTCCTACAATTTTCCAACATACTCCATTCTTTGGAAATAGGAGAAAAGGGTTTGGACTCAAAATCTGGTTCCTCTACCTGTATGTCCATGAGCAAGTTAATGACTTTCGGCCTCAGTTTCCTCCTCCTTAAAATGCAGGAGTCATCTTTAATATCATAAACTAAAATGGAAGTGCTTTGCAAACCCTGACACCTCCAAAAAGATGTGAGGTGCTGTTATTACTATAAATGAAATCCTTTGGTGTATTAATAGCTTCATGAGTTAATGTTCCCAAGTTAACAAGGCAGCCTGAAGAACTGGGAATCACTTTGAAGCCAGAGGGATCCAATCTGCCATTAATTGTTTGTGTGGCCTTGGGCAAAGTCACTTAGCCTCTCTGGGTCTCAGTTTCTTCATCTGTAAAATGGGATAACAATACCTACCTTGTAGTTTGTTTCTGGGTGTCTGCTGAGCCACAGAGCTTCCTGGACTAACCAGGGCTGGCATGGGAGGTGGAAGGGAGTAAGGGTTGAGCACTGGGGCAAGAGGGCATGAGAGAGTTGATTCTCAATCATGGCTGTACATTAGAATAATGTGGAGAACTTTTAAAAACTCCCAGCTCCCAGGATGCACCCGAGGCCAATTATAACAGAATCTTTAGGTGGTAAGTCTAGGCATCACTAATTTTTTTTTTAAAATAAATTTATTTATTTTAGTTGGGGGCTAATTACTTTACAATATTGTAGTAGTTTTTGCCATACAGTAACATGAATCAGCCATGGGTTTACATGTGTTCCCCATCCTGAACCCTCCTCCCACCTCCCTCCCCATCCCATCCCTCTGGGTCATCCCATTGCCCCAGCCCTGAGCATTTGTCTCATGCATCGAACATGGAATGGTGTTCTGTTTCACATATGATAATATACATGTTTCAATGCTACTGTCCCAGAACATCCCACCCTCACTTTCTCCCTCAGAGTCCATAAGACTGTTCTATGCATCTGTGTCTCTTATTCTGTCTCGCATATAGGGTTATCGTTACCATCTTTCAAATTCCATATATATGCCTTAGTATACTGTATTGGTGTTTTTCTTTCTGGCTTACTTCACTCTGTATAATGGGCTCCAGTTTCATCCATCTCAATAGAACCGATTCAAATGTATTTTTTTTTAATAGCTGAGTAATATTCCATTGTGTATATGTACCACAGCTTCCTTATCCATTCGTCTGCTGATGGACATCTAGGTCGCTTCCATGTCCTGTCTATTGTAAACAGTGCTGCGATGAACATTGGGGTACACGCGTCTCTTTCAATTCTGGTTTCCTCGGTGTGTATGCCCAGCAGTGGGATTGCTGGGTCATATGGCAGTTCTATTCCTAGTTTTTTAAGGAATCTCCACACTGTTCTCCATAGTGGCTGTACTAGTTTGCATTCCCACCAACAGTGTAAGAGGGTTCCCTTTTCTCCACACCCTCTCCAGCATTTATTGCTTGTAGACTTTTGGATAGCAGCCATTCTGACTGGTGTGTAATGGTACCTCATTGTGGTTTTGATTTGCATTTCTCTAATAATGAGTGATGTTGAGCATCTTTTCATGTGTTTGTTAGCCATCTGTATGTCTTCTTTGGAGAAATGTCTGTTTAGTTCTTTGGCCCAATTTTTGATTGGGTCGTTTATTTTTCTGGAATTCAGCTGCAGGAGTTGCTTGTATATTTTTGAGATTAACTGTTTGTCTGTTGCTTCGTTTACTATTATTTTCTCCCATTCTGAAGGCTGTCTTTTCACCTTGCTTATAGTTTCCTTTGTTGTGCAAAAGCTTTTAATTCGGTCCCATTTGTTTATTTTTGCTTTTATTTCCAATATTCTGGGAGGTGGGTCATGGAGGATCCTGCTGTGATTTACGTCGGAGAGTGTTTTGCCTATGTTTTCCTCTAGGAGTTTTATAGTTTCTGGTCTTACATTTAGATCTTTAATCCATTTTGAGTTTATTCTTGTGTATGGTGTTAAGAAGTGTTCTAGTTTCATTCTTTTACAAGTGGTTGACCAGTTTTCCCAGCACCACTTGTTAAACAGATTGTCTTTTCTCCATTGTATATTCTTGCCTCCTTTGTCGAAGATAAGGTGTCCATAGGTGCGTGGGTTTATCTCTGGGCTTTCTATTTTGTTCCATTGATCTATATTTCTATCTTTGTGCCAGTACCATACTCTCTTGATGACTGTGGCTTTGTAGTAGAGCCTGAAGTCAGGCAGGTTGATTCCTCCAGTTCCATTCTTCTTTCTCAAGATTGCTTTGGCTATTCGAGGTTTCTTATATTTCCATACAAATTGTGAAATGATTTGTTCTAGTTCTGTGAAAAATACCATCGGTAGCTTGATAGGGATTGCATTGAATCTATAGATTGCTTTGGGTAGTATACTCATTTTCACTGTATTAATTCTTCCAATCCATGAACATGGTGTATTTCTCCATCTGTTTGTGTCCTCTTTGATTTCTTTCATCAGTGTTTTATAGTTTTCTATATATAAGTCTTTTGTTTCTTTAGGTAGATATATTCCTAAGTATTTTATTCTTTTTCTTGCAATGGTGAATGGTATTGTTTCCTTAATTTTTCTTTCTGTTTTCTCATTATTGGAGTATAGGAATGCAAGGAATTTGTGTGTGTTAATTTTATATCCTGCAACTTTACTATATTCATTATCACTAATTTTTAAAGCTATCCCTGTGATTCCAACGTTAAGTGAGCTAATAAACCTAATTCCTGCTGTCTCTTCTCTTCCTTTGGGACCATGATCCAAAAGGGTAGCTGACGATGGCAATGCTGGGTCTGGGGCAAATGGCAAGGAAAGCATTTTCAAGCCTTTCAGATCTGCTCAAACACTAGCTCCCATGCGCTGGGGCTGCCTCTTTCCTAGTGTATTTCAGTTGAACTTCAGTGACATCATTTGAAAGTTAAAAAGGTCTGCTTGCAGCACACTGTTGATGTACTTCCCCCCCTCCCCAAGTACAAAGGATCTTACTTTTAAAAACTCTCGTTAATGATAGTGATACACTGAAATGATGTTGAAGTTGTCTGTTCAAAACGTCAACAATACACTTATACATATAATAAGCACATTATGCGTGTAATCTGGGGTTAGCCAAAGACTTGTCATATTGACCACATGTTGCGCTGCCAGGCAGAGGCTTCTAGGAGACCACATGGGTGCCCCTCAGTCATGCCCTCCCATGCTGGGCTGGAGCCTGGCCCACACCTGAATAATTTGTGTTTGGGAATTACAGTGAAGCTTTGGGTTTATGTTCTTGTAGTGCATTTTTTGGAGTGGCTATATTGAGTGCCTCTGCTCTCAAAGACAGGGGGCAGTGTCCCATGGCTTTGTCAAAAGGGTGGTGGAAAGAGCCAGAGCAAGATCCAAGAGTCTTGGTTATTAAGGTTCCTCGCTTTTCCCTTGAGCAGATGTCTTTGGTTTCTGGAGATCTTTCTATTCCCCAGGTAAATGCCTGGTTTTGCCTGCAGTGAGGCCAGCTGCATAAATCATGGGATAAATAGCAAAGGGAGTTCTCGAAATGTCCAAGTGACAGAAAACCTGGAGGTTGTGGCACTTTCAGTTTCTGTGCGTTGAGTATCTACTCTGAGCCTGGGGCTTTGTGTACGCTGTTGTGTCTTGCTGGCCCTACACCCTGCAGGATAGGCATTGTCCCTACTTATTTTCCAATAATAAAACCAAGGCCCTGAGAGGTGAAATAAGTTGCCCAACGTTACACAGCTAGTTAGTAGCAAGACTGGAAACCAGGGCTGACTGACAGACGCCACTCTTAACATTAAACTATACTATTCCATGAGGCCCAAGTTATCAGCTCTACCACCTCCTCTGGCTTTTAGAGATGTGAGAATTCATGACCAAGTCTTACCTTTCCACAAAACCATCAAGCTGAGAGATTGTACTTGTAGAAGTCCTGCCCTCCTTTCAGAAAGATTTCCTGTTACCTCTATGACCACCACCACGCAGATGTGACAATAATTACATAGCAGACAGCAAGGAAAGCATTTCTCTCACTCTGCCCTCAGGGCACTTCACAGCCTTCTCTGGAAACTCATTGCATGGATACATCTAGAACATACCACAGGCCATCAAGACTTGTCTCTGGCTTTCATGCTGTATATGCACACTCTACTTTTGTTTCTGTCCATTTCTGGTTCCCCTGGTCAGCAGAGGCCAAAGTTGTAAGGAATTTATCTTAAAATCTAGTCTTGGTTTTAAAAATTCTGGATCATAGAATCTTACATTCACAGAATTTTAAAGTTGGAAAGGATGCTAAAGATTACCCATTTAAACAGAATAGAGAGCCCATAAATAAGCCCACACACTCACAGTCAATTAATCTTCAACAAAGGAGGCAAAAATATACAATGGAAAAAAGACAGTCTCTTTAGCAAGTGGTGTTGGGAAAGCTGGACAGCTGCATGTAAATCAACGAGGTTAGAATACTCTTTGATACCACACACAGAAACAAACTCAAAATGGCTTCAAGACTTAAATATAAGGCATGACACCATAAAACTCCTAGAAGAGGACATAGGCAAAACATTCTCTGACGTAAATTGCAGCAACACTTTCTTAGATCCATCTCAGAAGGCAAAAGAAATAAAAGGAAAAATAAACAAATGGGACCTGACTGAACTTAAAAGCTCTTGCATAGCAAAGGGAATCATAAACAAAATGAAAAGACAACTTACGGACTGGGAGAAGATGTTCATAAACGATTCGACTGACAAGGGCTTAATTCCCAAAATACACAAACAGCTCATACAACTCAACAATAAAACCATACTGGAGTGGTTGCCATTTCCATCTCCAGGGGATCTTCCTGACCCAGGGATCGAACCTGGGTCTCTTGCTTTGCACACAGATTCTTCACTGTCTCAGCCACTAGGGAAGCCCACAGTAAAACAAACAACCCAATCAAAAAATGGGCAGAAGACCTAAATAGACATATCTCCAAAGAAGACAAACACATGGCCACTAGGCACATGAAAACGTGTTCGACATGTCTTACTATGAGAGAAAAGCAAATCAAAACTGCAGTAAGTTATCGCCTCACACCGGTCAGAATGGCATCATTAAAGTCTACAAATAACAAATGCTGGGAGGGTGTAGAGAGAAGGAGACCCTCCTACACTGTTGGTGGGAATGTAAACTGGTGAAGCCACTATGGGCAACAGCATGAAGGTTCCTTAAAAAACTAAAAATAGAGCTACCATATGATCCAGCAGTCCCACTCCTGGACATTTATCTGCAGAAAAACATAAAGAATATATGCATCCCAGTGTTCACTGCAGCACTATTTAAATAGCCAAGACATGGAAGCAACCTAAATATATATATATATATGGAATATTATTCAGCCATAAAAATGAAATAACGCCATTTACAGCAACATGGATGGACCTAGAGATTATCATACTAAGTGAAGTCAGAGACAAACATCATATGATACCACTTCTAAATAGAATCTAAAATAATGACACAAATGAACTTATTTAGAAAACAGAAACAGGCACACAGATATGGAGAACAAACTGTGGTTACCAAAGGGAAAAGGGAAGGGGGAGGAAAAAATTAGCAGTTTGGGATGAACAGATCTACACTATTATGTACAGCACAGATAAAAAACAAGGGCCTACTGTAGAGCACAGGGAACACCTGAAATGAACACGTTATAAATCAACTACATTTCAATTTAAAAAAGAAACAAAACAAAACCAAAAAGGAAAAAAAGAAGATTACCTATTTAAATCTCCTTTATTTGCAATTGGGGAAACTGACGTCTAGAGCTATTTAGACACCCACTAAGGTTACAATGTGAAATCAGTGGTCAGAACAAAATATCATGAGAAGTCAAGTCATGTGATCACCTTCCCCTTGTCAGTTTACCCCAGAATTTCATTCCTGTCTGACACTTTGATTGCTTTTCAAGAACCTACTTCTGGGATCCCCTTCATCAAGAGATGAGGCAAAGTGGGCAGGACCTGTGGGCGGGCACGATGGAGGGGACAGGAGATCACTTACCCTCAACCCCAGGCCTCAGCTTGGGCTTCAGTGCAGCCTGGAGAGATGCTGGCCTCAAAGCAGGAACAACAGGGAGCACCTTTGCCTCAGAAACCAGGAACATTTTGAGGGCACAACTCCATGTGGCAGGAGCGGGCCAGGGCATTTAGCAAAGCCCCTCAAATAGATGCCAATGTGAGGAAGTCCCAGTGGCAGGAGAATCCAGGACCTGGGTCCTGGTCGCCAGTCGCCTGGAGAACCAGCTCTGATCTCCTTGAGAGCTTTGGCCCCAGCAGAGCCCCGGCTTGTGCTCAGTGAACGATTACCTTTAAAACCACCCGGGGAGCCACACGAGGATCCCAGGTGTGTTTCTGAGGTTTCTCCTCCTCTTGAGGACAAAGACCAGTATTTCACTCCTATTCCACAGATTCAGCTCTAAACAACTTACAGCTATTGCTTTTTTTTAAATCCAGTCTGTCTTTAAGAATCTTGTTGACAAGATTCATGGGAAGCGTCATAGACTTTGAAGGCATTTCTATAGGAAGAGCTCCCAAAAGGCTTGGAACAGTGATTCTCAGCCCCTGCTTGTTAGACCTGGTGAGATTTGAAAACCTCCTCCTCGCTCTGGCCCCACCTGCATAATTCAATCAGAACCTCTGGAGGTCAACAGCATCTGTAGTTAAATCTCCCCAGGTGGTTCCAGATCCAATGTGGCCGGTTATGACCCTCTGGTGAAATTAGTAGAGTCTCCAAGGCAACCTTTGGAAAGGACAGCAGGGGTCTGGATAGCTAAGCTCCCACGTGATTGCTCCAAACTATCCTTAAGCACAGGCTTCCCTGGTGGCTCAGACAGTAAAGAATCCATCTGTAATGCAGTAGACTCAGGTTCGATCCCTGGGTCGGGAAAGTTCCCTGGAGAAGGAAAAGGCTACCCACTCCAGTATTTTTGCCTGGGGAATTCCATGGACAGAGGGGACTGGTGAGCTACAGTCCATGGGGTTGCAAAGAGTTGGACACGACTGAGGGACTAACATAAACACACATCCTTAAGCACCTCGCTGGTCCAGTTAGCCCCTGACAGTGGGGCACACCTAGGTTCATTTCACTGCTCTGACTTAATTTAGGTGCAATCAGACCAAGAACTGTGCTTTAGTCCTAGATGGTAGCTTACAGATGGCTTCAGCCCGTTACACAGCTTTGAGGTGGAAAAGGAAGAAAGAAACAGTCTGTAACAAAACAGAAGTGTCTTGCTGTCATTCCATTGGTCAGTCCTAAGGTTGCTCTCTCTGCCTCTTCCTCGTTGCTGCTGCAAAAATCTAGATGTTGTTGGTGATCTTGAGAAAGTGGCTCTGAAGCTCAGAAACAATAAATAACTTTCCCAAGATTACCAGATTCACGGGTATTACTCCTATCTGTAAAATGGGAATAATACTGACCTCATAGCACTGGAGGAAGGAGTGAATGAAATTATGTTGGTTAAACTCCTGGTCCAGTGCCCTCGCACTGAATAGTAGCTAATGTTTGTATTCACTGATTGGTCAGACCCTTCATTTTAGAGAAAAGACTCAAAAAAGTTTTTTGTTAAAGATGATAATTTATCCCTTGTATTTTAATGTACATAAGAAAGGTGAAGAATTTCCAGGTCTTCACTTTGAATTGCTCAGATGTGAATACTCAGCTCACAGTAACTTTTGATGGTAATGATCCTCCGGTGGATGTTTATTCAACACTACCCTAACATTTTAGTGTGTGTGTGTGCGCGCGTGTGAGAGTGTGTGTGCTTAGTTGTCAGTGGTGTCCAACTCTGTGCAACCTCATGCAGTGTAGTGCCAGGCTTCTGTATGTGAAATTTTTAGAATACTGCTCAGCAGGTTGCCATTTCCTCTCCAACATCTCTTGCAACCTCATAACCACTGTGTTCCAGCCCGCTCATGCACTGTAGCCCGCCAGGCTTCTGTATCCATGAAATTTTCCAGGCAAGAATACTGGAGCAGGTTGCCATTTCCTACTCCAGGGGATCTTCCCTACCTAGGGATCAAATCCACATCTCTTGCATCTCCTGCATTTGGCAGGCAGGTTCTTTACCACTGTGTCACCTGGGAAGCCTAACCTTTCAGTACCATAACAAAAAGTGGAAAATGTAAAAATCTTTAAAGACACCATCTTTCAAGATCGAAAGAAAGAATTCACATATTTGATGTACTTTCAGGTTCTGACTGCTTTTAAAGTCAGGCCCAGGGCTTCCCTGGTGGCTCAGTGCTAAAGAACCTGCCTGCCAATGCCGGAGACACAGGCTTGATTCCTGATCTGGGAAGATCTCACAAGCCTTGAAGCAACTAAGCCAGAGAGCCACAACTATTGAGCCTGTGCTCTAGAGCCTGGGAACCACAACTACTGAGCCCACGTGTCCTAGAGCCCATGCTCCAAGAGAAGCCACTGCAGTGAGAAGCCTGACTGCAGCTAGAGAAAAGCCTGCTCAGCAGTGAAGACCCAGCACAGCCAAAAATAAACTTTTTTTTTTTTTTTAAAGCCAGGCACAATAGAACTCAGGGGAAGAGATCCACCATCAACAATAGTTATAACCCTAACATGTATAATATACTTTCATTTTCAAAGCATTTCCCATATTCAATGCAGTAACTTTAGAAGAAAGGCAGGGGAGCCTTATACCCATTTTACAGATAAAGAAACTGAGGGCTAAAGGTACTCAACAGAGCTAGGTCTGAAATCTCTATTTCCAAGAAAGCACACCAATTCCATAGTTAAAAGAGGAGAGATTGAGTCCACTCAGAAACTATGTACAGTTTATTCACTATTTATGACTACAGGCCAGGCACTGAGTGTTGGGAAGGACAGTGAATGCAGTGGACGTGGTGCTGTCCCTATGGAGCCCACAGTTAATGGAGTTGATGAGTACAGTCACTCTCCACCTCCAATCTGTTCCTCTGCTCACGGTGGCTGCTCTTTCCAACTTCATCTTAGCAATCTGTCTATGCATAAGCTCCAGAAAAGGCAGCTACTTCTGCTCATCAGTCAAACACAGGTCTCCTCCAAGCCCCTGGCTGATGGCATGTCATTCAGTTTGGCCAGCTGATGCCCTCACATGAGGGTGATCAGAGCCCTGCACATGCCATCTCTCACCTCTCAGACACTTGCGATCTGTGGGCCACACAGAGCCCAGGGGCCCAAGGCCTGTCCTCGCTTGTGGGTCCAAAGCTAACAGGAGAGCCTCCTTGGCGGGTGTTTCCTTTGCCACAGGTTGGATCATAGAGCCCTGGCCTAGGGCCTGGTGACTTCTGTGTCAGGTGTCAGAGGTGGAACAGTGAAGGAGAGGAGGGAGGGAGGGGAGCTATTTTCAGCTTGTTGCAATGACTTAAAACACCAGCTTCTCTTGTGCCTTATTTAAATGAACAGTCTTGACCTAAAAAAAAGTCAAAGCTGTGACTCAGTTGAGCTCCTGGGTTGCTCAAACCGCCCTGGGCTCCTGTCTGGGGCTATTATGAACAACATCTTTGGCTGGTCTGAGGTGGACACTGTGTTTAGGCAACTGAAAGAGCTTTTGGAAACCATCCCCCTGGATTTGGGGGCCAGGATGGAAAACACTGTTTAGGATCCCAGTTTGCTGTTTTTGCCCACTCTTCTTTTTAAATTGTGTTGGGTGGGACTTGCCTGTTCAAAGAAAAGCTTTCCACAGCAGAGAAGATGGAACGTGTAGACATACCAAGGTGAGCCCAGGCTCACCAGATCATACCTGAGGAACCACATGTGCTATGTGTACCAGGAACACATTCCTTTGGGGAGAGGAACCACAAGGCAGGGGCATAGTGGGGTAAACATGTCCATTTCAAACCTCTTCTCAATACCAGGCTGGCCTGAAGAAGTGTGCAAAATAGGGAGGGTTAGCCTCTGGTGTTCTGTGCTGCCCTCGCATCATTGCACAGCTCCTGCTACCCTGGCCCCACTGCTGAGTCCTGTCTGTCTGTGTCTTCCTTTCCCAGACAGTGCCCTGTGCTCCCAAATGAGCTCTTGGCCTCACCATACCTGTCTCATCAAACTATTGCTTTGTATTCATGTAGTGCCCCAGTAACAGGAGGAAAGTGTTCCAGTGTCCAGCCTGCCTGGGTGCAGAATCTAAGTGGGATGCACAGACAAGAAGAGGTGGCCTGGTGTGAGGGCAAATGCAGGGGTTCTGGGACTTGGTTCGAATCCTACCCATGCTGTTTCCTGGCCAGGTGATTGTAGTCAAAGGCTCTTAACCTCTTTGGGCCTCAGTTTCCTTTTCTGTGACAACTTCATGGCCATCAATCTACAGAAACCTCTTTAAATGGTTTCAGCAAATACAAAGACAAGCAATAATGATGGGCTTTGAAACCACCCTTTGGTGGTGATGTCAATGCTAATGTCACCCAAGCATGCCCTGCTATACCAACAGACTTGACAAACAGTGATGGCAGTGATGCTCATATGTACACATGTAATATGTGCAGGGCAGGTTCTGTAGCCCGACTATCGGGCTTATATTTGAAGGCTTCCAATTCCTGGCTGAGTGATCTTGGGCTGGTATCCCGGTTTCCTTATCTAGAAATGAGGGCAGGGCTTCCTTGGTGGCTCCGTGGTAAAGAATCTGCCTGCCAATGCAGGAGATGTGGGTTCAGTCCCTGGTCTGGGATTTCACATGCTGGACTGTGAAAGCCTGTGCACCACACTATTGAGCCTGTGCTCGAGAGTCCAGAAACTGCAGCTGCTGAGCCCATGGACTGCAACTACAGAAGCCCAGGAGCCCTAGAGCTCATGCTCCACAACAGGAGAAGTCACTGAAATGAGAAGCCCAAGCAACGCAACTAGAGAGGAGCCCTCACTCTCCACAACTAGAAAAAAGCCCAAGCAGCAACAAAGAACCAGCACAGTCAAATAAATAAATAAATACAAATTTAAGAAAAAGAAATGAGGATAATGACAGTGTTCCTCCCTTGCCCCTCCTCCGCTTCACAGAGAGGTTATAAAGATTAAATGAGCTGATTCATGTAAAGCTCTTGGAACAGTACCTGACATCAAGAAAGCATTCAATAAATATTCTTATAACTAGCAGTTTACATTTGAAGAGAACGCTCAGATGGGTTATCTGATTTGCATGTGATTCCTAAACACCCTGGGACAGGCAGAGAATCATAGCATTTTACGAGTAAGGAAGTTCAGATTCAAATGGATGAACTATCTCGCCTGGAACAGAGCCCAGGTTTTCTGACCCCCAAACCAGTGCTCTTTCTCTGCCGAATGGGAAAAAGTACCTTAAAATTAAACAACAAGGGGTCATGACACTCAAATCAGAGGTCAATGTTTTTGTAAATTCTTGTCAAGGGCTAGATAAAATCAAGCAAAGGTTTCAATGTGGCTTTTGAGTGGTTTCCCACACGAATGTTTCTAGCTTTCCAGAACTGCCAAGGCAGGCATGACCTGCCAGTTGACAATGGTTCTGTAAAAATAACTTCAGGGGGATGATAAATTTTCCCCAAAGAGGACTCGTGGGAATAGTCTGAGCTCTTTCTGAGTTGCCCTAAGGTAGGAGAGGTCAGAAAGAGATGAGAGGTCAGTTGAATTCCTCCATCTAGCTGTAGTGAGGGACTTTCTTCACTGGATTTCAGCTGCTCTTATTAAATTCCCACTCCAATTTAAAAATAAAAATTTAAAAAAAATTGGTTAAAGGCAGAATCCAATATCACAACCTGAAAAGCAGTTCCAGAAATATAGATGAGCAAATGCAGCCAGAGCCCTCTGGCTGCAGAAACACAGATGCAAATCACTGATGCTTTCATTCTGGTCCCGTGCTCCATCCATCAGGCCATTCAGCTGTCATTCTTCCACCCAACATGTATGTATTCAGCTCTGACTCTTGAGGCCACCTCTTGAGTTACTTGTGGCTCATCGAGCAGGCATGGTTGGCCACAGCTGAGAACAGTAGCCTGGCGCCTCTCCTCAGGGGCAATCCTGACTCAGAGCCATAGCTTGGCCTCCTTGGTGTGCCCCTTCCCTCCCTCTTTCCCTTTTAATCTGGGTCAGTGTCTTCAGACATGGTGAGGATGGTTATTTCCTAAAGCACAGCTATTATTTTGTTTCCATATTCAGCCCACCTGGATGTCATGTGTTTAATTTCAAAGCATCACTGGACCCATTTTTTCCCTCTGCTTCTTGGAAACCAAAGAGCTGCCTCTCGGGTCCTCCCCTGCCACATACAAATGGTCCCACCCACACTCCCTCACCAAAAGAGCCCAGAATGATGCCTCCCTGCTGTCACTGTCTGGCATCCACGCCCGAGTCATATGGTTGTTAGGAGCAAGGACGCCCTGAGCTCTTCTCCACTGATGACAGGCCAGGGAGGATGGGGGATGTGGGAGGACAGTGTCAGGCAAAGCAGTGAGCCCACAGCTCTAGGAGACAGAGACCTGGGAGCTCCCTGGTTCCGGTTCTGGCTCTGCCAGTAACTAACTTGCTCTCAGACCCCAGGCAAGCAGCTTCACTTTTCTCTTCTTCAGTTTCTCTATCTACAGGGCTATAGGGCAGACCACTAGAAACAGTACGAGGTCATGTGTTAAAAGGTTCCAGTCTTAGGGTTTCCCTAGTGGCCCAGTGGCTAAGAGTCCACCTTGCAATTCGGAAGACACAGGTTCACTCCCTCGTCTGGGAAGATACCACAGGCCGCAGAGAAACTCAGTGCATGTGCCACAGCCACTGAGTTCACGTGCTGCAACCCTGAGACTGAAGCCTGCACGCCTAGAACCTGTGCTCCGTGTCAAGAGAAGCCACCGCAATGAGAAGCCTGTGCACAGCAACTAGAGAGTAGCCCCCGAGCGCCACAATGAAGACCCGGTGCAGCCAAAAATCTCTAAATAAACTAATTACATTTAAATTAGTTATCGTCCTACCTAAAAATTAGTTACTGTAGATGAAAGATTGCTCTTGGGGAGAGGCCTGCTGATTCAGATGCCGGACTCCCACTACTTGCTTAATGCTTTTATGTGACTATGAAATAGGAGGAGCCACCTCCACCACCTGGAGCTGCAGGATCATGTCCAGACAGTTCTAAAAAGGGTTGAGAAACCCGTCACACAATAAGCTCATACAACGCACAGGGCAAGTATCAATACTTATGGATGAGAGATGAATGGCTATTGGTGCCTCTTGTTGTAAAAATGTAACATGGTTTTGAAATCTTGAGCAACAGTGTGTTAAAAGTCACCAGTGTAAGAATATTCATTTGTGGATATAGGTCTTTTGTGCTCTTTTTCTCATAGCCTGTGCATTATTCTGTTTCTTGCTGTATTTATCCCACTTCACTTATTTTTTTTTAATTACTTTTTTATTCCCATTTCCCTTGATAGTTCTCCCTTGAACTGGTCATAATTTAAAAATAAGATTAACAACAATGCAGAAATAGACTCACAGACATAGAAAACAAACTTATGGTTACCAAAGGGGAAGGGGAGAGGTATAAACTAGGAGCTTGGGATTAACAGATACACACTACTCTGTATAAAGTAGATAAACAAGGACTTACTGTATAGCACAGGGAACTATATTTAATATCCTGTAATAAATCATAATGGAAAAAATATGAAAAAGAATATGTGTACATACATGCATAACTGAATCACTTTGGTGTACACCTGAAACATTGTAAATCAACTATACTTCAGTTAAAAAAAAAGATTAACAATAATTCAAGCTTCATTGTTCTTACCTGTGTTTATTGGAAGAGTTTTAAATACCCTGTTCTGATTTTTAAATGGAATGGATAGAATATTTTATGAATGGTGAAACCATCAAGCAACAAAACTTCTTTTCCACCAACATACTAGAATTCTAAAACTATTTGTAGGGAATTCTATTTTAGATCCTCAATAAGAGCAAAATCTTTTAAGAGCAGGTTTTTGGAAACAGCCAGAAATGAGCTGGATTTGCCTCTGAAGCTTTCGCATCTCTGTCCCTAGCACCCTCTAAGCAAACTTTCACATTCCTCTTCCTGCCTGGGACTAGCTCTCTGGGCTCCATTTTCTAAGACCCTCCCAGGTCTGCTTACTCAGCTGTGGGCTCGGGGTGGGACTGCCCTTAGACCGGGGAAGAGGGCCCTCGCCCTGGGCCTTCCACTTTATGGGGCTTGCTCTAGTCCTCCTCCAGCCCTGCCCTTCCCCATGGGGTCAGAAGTTCACGGGGCCAAGTGGCTGCGCCCCCGGCAGCCTGTGCCTGCCTGTAAGACCACTCTCAGGGTACCAGGAACCCCCAATTCCCTATCCAAGGGTCTCCAACCCTAACTGCAGTTTTTCAGATGGTATTGCTTCTGTGCTTCCCTCTGGCTAAGAGAGGGCTGAAGGGAGGCCCTTGGGTTGGCGGGAGTGGGGTTTCTCATGTGTGGGGCTTGGGTGTGGAGGTGCATTCACCTTAAGGCCCCCTCATGGTGTGAGACAGAGCCAAGAGTGAAAAGAAAATGGGGCAGGGGCACCTACAGGTTGGGGCGTTAGGGGCTGTGCCACCATTTTTGGACTTAGAACTTTGAGGAGTGTAAATATTCTAAATCTGAGCCTGGCATTCCATCTTGTTATGAAGGTATATTTGTCAAGGTAGGAGGACAGGTCATATTTTATTTCACTTTTTGTTAGCTTGATTTATCACCTTCAAACACGGAGGCTTATGGACTGTGGCATCTGTACTCTCAGCTTTGTATGTGAAGGTGGCCTGAGCTGGGGCAGGCCTCTTTGGCCTAGTATCTACCTCTCAGCCCAGCCCTGTTGGAAGACCCCCAACTTCACCCCAGATCCTGATTTATGGCTCCCACAAGGCCCAGAGACAGCCCCACCCAACCACTCCACCCAGCTCTGGTTCCTGAGAGCCCCTGGAAAGGAAATATCCACAAGTGGGAACCAAACCTGGTGAATCAGGCTGGGGCTTGAACTAGGTCATTGCCTTTATTTGCTGCAAGATGCCGGAGACTATTAAGGGGGAGGCTGCCTCTTCAAGGCGGCTCCATAGGAGATCTGGGGCACAGGCAGCATGATGGTTGGAGGGAGCTGAAGGTAGTTGGGGCTCTACCAAAATCTAAAGTTGAGAGATCAGGTGAGTCAGAGCAGGAGAGAACAAAGCCCAGATCCAGGGCAAGACCATAATGGAGGCCTTGAAAGCCCACTGCAGAATCAGTTACAGGAGAATCAGCTGACCGGCGGATGAGGGGTAGTCGTACCTGCTTAGGTCTGAATGTTTATGTCTCCCTGAAATTCACATGCTAGGTCCCAGCCCCTAAGGTGATGGTATAAAGAGGTGGGGCCTTTGGGAAGTAATTAGGCAGAGCCCTCATGGCTGAGTTCCTGCTGTTATAAAAGAGACCTAGAGGTACTTCCCTGGTGGTCCAATGGCTAAAAGTCTGCTTTCCAATGCAGGAGATGTGGGTTTAATTCCTGGTCAGATAACTAAGATCCCATATGCCTCAGGGCAACTAAGCCCATGTGCTGTAACTACTGGGCCCGCATGCCACAACTAGAGTCCCTGTGCCACCATGGAAGATCCTGCATGACACAGTGAAGATCCTGTGTGTGACAACTAAGACCAACACAGCTGAATGAATAATTTGAAAAAGAAGGAGAGAGACCTAAAGAACTTGCTTGCCCCTTTCTCCATGCATGGACACAGCGAGAAACTCCCAGTCATGAACCAGGAGGGGGTCCCTCTCCAGACCACCACCATGCTGGCACCCTGATCTTGGATTTCCAGCTTCCACAATGGTGAGAAATAAAATTCTGTTGTTCAAGACAGTTTCTCCAAAGAAGACATACACATGGCCAATAAACATGAAAAGATGCTCAACATCACTCCTTATCAGAGAAATGCAAATCAAAACTACAATGAGATATCACCTCACACTAATCAGAATGGCCAAAAAAATCTACAAACAATAAATGCTAGAGAGGCTATGGAGAAAAGGGAATCCTCTTGCACTGTTAGTGGCAGTTTAAATTGGAGAACAGTATGGATGCCTTAACAAACTAGGAATAAAACTACCATGTGCATGAATGAGTACATGCTCTGCTAAGTTGCTTCAGTTGTGTCTGACTCTTTGCAAACCTATGGACTGTAGCCTCCCAGGCTCCTCCATCCATGGGGATTCTCCAGGCAAGAACAGTGGAGTGGATTGCCATGCCCTCCTTCAGGGGATCTTCCCGACCCAAAGATTGAACCCTTGTCTCCTACAGCTCCTGCATTGCAGGCAGATTCTTTACCACTGAGCCCCTGGGGAAGCTCCAAACTACCATATGACCCAGAAATCCCACGACTAGGCATATATCCTGAGAAAACCACAATTCAAAAAGACATATGTACTTCAACGTCCACTGCAGCGTTATTGACAACAGCCAGAACACGGAAGGAATCTAGATGTTCATCGATAGATCAATGGATAAAGAAGTTGTGGTACATACACACAATGGACTATTACTCAGTCATAAAAAAGAAGGCATTTGAGTCAGTTCTAATGAGATGAATGAACCTAGAGCCTGTTAGACAAAGTAAGTCAGAAAGAGAAAAACGAATGTTGTTTATCAACACATATATGTGGAATCTAGAAAAATAGTACTGACGAACCTATTTACAGAGAAGTGGAGATGCCGAGAATGGACTGGTGGACGTAGTAGGGGAAGGAGGGTAGGACAAATGGAGAAAGTGGCATTGACATGCATACACTATCATGTATAAAACAGATAGCTGGTGGGAAGCTGCTGTATAACACAAGGAGCCAAGCTTGGCACTGTGTGACTGCCTACAGAGATGGAATGGGTGGGGAGAGGGAGGAGATACACATATAATTGTGACTGATTCCTGTTGACGTATGGCAGAGACCACCACAACATTGTAAAGCAATTATCCTCCACTAAAAAAAAATTATTAAAAAGAGATTCCTGTTATGTAGAAGCCACCCAGGCTGTGATTCAGTAGTCCAAATGGACTGAGCTAGTACCCTTCTGGAAATATGTTTCCCAACACGCCTCTTGTGGGGAGCTCTGCAGGGGTGGGAGGGAGCCCTCAGTCTGGGGTGGGGTGGAGACCCAAGGGCTGTGCTGTGACAGCAGATTCATGGACACCTTCCACGGAGGTGGGTGCAGCTCTTCCTCCAGTCTGGCACCCTGTTCTCCTCGGGGGTCTCTTCAGGCTCTGAGATGGGAAGTCCCATGGCAACACGAGTGACGTGGAGACTGAGCATGTGGAGTGAGGCACTGAAGCAGGGAACAACTTCAGCTGGCAGGGGGTGAAGTGCCAGTTTCTCCAAACGCATTCCTGACTGCCCTCTCTCTTGCTGGAGTGCTCGTGGCTAACGAGTCTGGACTATATATTTCTCCATTCACTCCGCCTAGAGTCCCCTTTAAGGGGAGGCATCGCTTTCCTCCAATAGGGGTGAATAAGGCCTGACATGTCAGTGGGGAAGACAGATGAGAAAGAAACAGATAGACAAATAATGTTTCAGGGAGGAATCCTGCTCTAAAGCAGTGGTCCCCAATCTTTTTGGCACCAGGGACCGGTTTCATGGAAGACATTTTTTCCATAGATATGGGTAGGGGATGGTTTTGGCTTTGCCCACCACTCACTTCCCGCCGAGCAGCCTGGTTCCTAACAGGCCACAGACCTGTACCCCTGCTCTAAAGGACATAAAGCAGGGAATGAGGGTAGAGGGTGATGAGAGGAGGGGCAGTCTTAGACGGGGTGGGTAGGGAAGAGATCATGGAAGGCTTCTCTGAGGAGGTGATGTTTGAGCAGAGGGCCAAGGAAGTGAAGGACTACACAGGCACTGGGGAGAGGAGAATCACTGGATGAACACCTTGTGGGCAGAGCAGAGTGAAGCGAGTGATGGGGGGAAGGTGGTAGAAATGAGGACAGAGAGGGAGCCAGGGCCTGGATCACATAGGGCCTCACCAGCTGTGGCAAAGACTTTGGGCTTTATTTTTTGTGATAGGATGTTGTTGAAGTGTTTGAAGCTGGGCAGTGATCTAATATGACACACGGGAAGAGGGGTCCCTGGGACTGCTGTGTAGACTGCAGTGGACAGACGGGGCCCAGGTTGGAGCCTGGAGGCTCCTACAAATCTCCAAGTCAGAGACACTGGCAGTGTGCTAAGTCGCTTCAGTCGTGTCCGACTCAGTGCAACCCCATAGACGGCAGCCCATCAGGCTCCGCTGTCCCTGGGATTCTCCAGGCAAGAATACTGGAGTGGGTTGCCATTTCCTTCTCCAGTGCATGAAAGGGAAAAGTGAAAGTGAAGTCGCTCAGCCGTGTCCGACTCTTAGCGACCCCATGGACTGTAGCCTACCAGGCTCCTCCGTCCATGGGATTTTCCAGGCAAGAGTACTGGAGTGGGGTGCCATTGCCTTCTCCGCACTGGCAGTGTAGACGTGGTCATATGTTCTCATCCAGTACTCAGGGAGTTCATGCACTGAGATGGGGGCGTTAACAGTGACAGAATATATATATCTTTATTTTTATTACCCTTCAACTAAATTTAACCTTCCCTTCATTTATCAATGTAGGCAACAAATCACATTAATATGAGCATTGCCTGTGACTGTCAACTTGACAGATGTTTTCATATCACATTATATATTGTTATTGCAGGTCTACAAACATTGTCTGTATTCATCACTACCTTGGAATTATAATAGTTATTAGACTTGTCACCAGCTCTTTTCATTTCATGTGGTAGTAATAAAGCACATATATTCATATATCAAGTTTATTCTTTAAAATATTTTGATAACTGCATTTCAATATGATTGATTTCCTTTGTAATCCTCAGTATTTTATTTTAGGTATTTAAAAACATTATTTGGATACAGGAATTCATAAGTTCTGGCAAAAAGGGTGCCAGGGCAAGGTGGAAATAGTATATGTGGTGAGAAATGGTCAGGTTCTATATATATTTTGCAGGGAAAGCTGGGAGAACTAGCTGATGGATTAAGTGTGGAATGAGAAGGAAGGGAAGGTGGCACTCCTGGGTCTTTGGCCTGATCAGGCAGGTGAAAACAGATGGTTTTATAGAGAAGAGGCAGATGGGGGGTGGAAAGCAGGCTTGGAGGGGCAGGGAATGGAAAGTTCTGTTTGGGGTCTGTTGGTTATTGGATGTCCAAGAGCAGAAGTTCAGTAGACAGTTATATAAATGAATCTTAGAGCTCAAGGGAGAAACTGGGGTTGGAGATTCAAATGGGGAGGCATCAGCTTAGAGTCTGTATTGAAAGTCATAGGACTGGATGCAGGAAATATTACTGCATTCTTCTAGAGAACAGGAAACAGAGGTTAAGAAGAAAGCATGGTACCTACTATGGGCAATGAGTTCTTTAAGCCTGGTCTTCCCCTACTAAGCAACCCCTACTCTGGTCCAGCAGGCTGAAAAAACCTAGTATGATGAATCAAACCCCTCACATGAGGACCACAACAAAGAGGAGTTATCTGACCGGTACTGACTCTGGTACCAGAAAGATGGGGCTTCCCAGGTGGCTCAGTGGTAAAGAATCTGCCTGCCAACGCAGCAGGTGCAGGAGGCGTGGGTTTGATCCCTGGATTGAGAAGATTCCCTGAAGGAGAAAACGGCAACCCTCTCCAGTATTCTTGCCTGGAGAATTCCATGGACAGAGGAGCCTGGTGGGCTACAGTCCACAGGGTCGCAAAGAATTGGACATGACAAAGTGACTGAGCACGCATGCACACACCAGAAAGATGAAATACATGAAGTTTCCTTGCATCTTCACAAGTGGACCATCTTTCCCCTAATTCAGATGTCTGCACGCCTGTGGAGCCCATGATCATTTCACATGCAATGGACTGCTCCAGCCACAATGTATTTCAGGCAGTGATTACTTTAGAAAGGTGGTAATTTAACCGCACAACCAGAGATGTTCTCATATATGATCGCTCATATTGATGCTAAACCTTAAACACTGTTTACCAGAAAGCCAAGGGTGGTTAGTAATTTCATTTCAGACACAAAAGCACAGAGCAGTCATGACCAATGTGACTGACTGGGCCTCAGTTTCCTTATTGATTAGCCAAACAGGTTCAACAAGGTATATTGAACATCCCAAGGCTCTAAAATAAGGTTTCCCTTTTCTCTGAACATACTTCCCCTCTTGTGAGTGTCTCGTAATTCCAGAGAATGCTGCCATCCAGGAAAAGGTGGGGAGAGTTCCAGATGACTGCCTTGCTGTTCTTGGATGGCTGCTCTGATTTCAGAGAAATTTTCTTACATTTAGGAGATTGCATCCTTTTTTTTTTTCTTTTTTTAAATTGGAGTATAATTGCTTTACAATGTTGTGGCGGACTCCATCCTTTTTAAACTCTTCAATAAAAAAGGAAATTTTCAGAAGTGACTAGAGAGATGGATTTCCTGATTACAGAACACTATGAACAGAATACAAGAAGCCCAGAAGAATCCTTGATTTGAATCACCATAAGAGGATTTCTCAAGTGTTTTGTATCACACAGACCATAGTGTTTGCAAAAAGATAAAACGTGATGTGCTGGAAAGAATATGGGCTTTGGAGGCAGGAGACCTGGCCCCAGTGCCAGCACTGTCACTTTCCAGCTGTGTGATCAGCAGCAAGTTTCCGATGATAAGCTACCCCTGGGTGCCTATATGCCAGGCCCTTTACAGAAATGGTGTCTTCCCAGCATGATAGTCAACCCCATTTTACACACGAAGAAACATTACATACAGGTCAGTGCAGTTCCCCAGCTTGTGGGTCAGGGCTAGGAGGATCAAGCACAGGTCACCTAGAAGATTCTGCAGAGAGGCCTGAGGGAGAAAATTCCCCTTGAAACACCTGGGACATTATAGTTGCTCAGTGCACACCACTTTCTTCTCATCTGGGGACTAAAACAGATAATACTTTGATCACTTAATTCACCAGCATCAGAGCCATCGAAAATATCAGACCCTCATCCAGGACTCTACTCCGTCACCAGGAAGCTTTGCGGGTTTGGCTTTCTCAGTCTTTGCCTGAGCACAGCTGGGTTCTGCCTTTGGGGCTTGGTCTGCGTGTGGGTGGAGCGTTTTTACAGATCTCAGAATCAGCTCACATCCACAGAGCACTCACCATGGGGCCAAGGACTATATCCAGCATCAAGATGCATTTTCTCACCTCATTCTTGGAGCAGCCCTGAGAGGGAGAGACAGCTGATATCTCTGTTCAGAGAAGAAGAAACTGAGTCTTAAAGAGGGCCAGCCACTTTGCTAAGGTCACACACCTCGCTACCGGCAGTCAGGATTAGGAATGAGGTCAGCCTGACTCCTAAATTCTTCATGCCCCTGAGAAAATAGACATTTCTTTGGGCAAACTGGGGTTGGCTCATCTCCTCCCCACTGTCTTCTTTAGCCTCCCCACAACCCAGTAAAAGAAAAACAAGCCCCAAATAGATTATTTCTAAAATGAAGATTCCCAAGTGTTTGGGAGGACCCAGGGCTTTAAGTAAACAGCCATTGTCAAAGGGAAAGCTCTATGTGTTACGTGGCAAAGGCCACGCAGACAGTCATGCCCCCTGACTTACTAATTGCACCCCTGGGATTCTGCTGAAGTTATATTTAACATAAACAAAAACTTCCACAAGTATATTTATCATGAAGTTATTTCAATATCTATTTAGAAACAACGTCAATGTCCAAAATAGGGAACTCCTGTGGCCCACTGTGCATCAACACAACTGGACATTACACAGCCGTTTCAATGATGATTACCTAGTTTATACAGAGACAGATAAATGTTTATAAATATTATCATGTATGATTAAGTGAAAATAGCAGAGCATCAAATACATGTGCAATGTGATTACAACAAAGCACAGTATATATGTGTGTGGGCAAAGCCTGGGAAAGAATTACTGAAAATGCAAACAGCGCTGTTAGGCTGATAGAATCATGAAAGTGAAAGTTGCTCAGTCTTTGAGACCCCATGGACTGGGGCCTGCCAGTCTCTCCTGTCCATGAACTTCTTAAGGCAAGAATACTGGAGTGAGTAAGCCGTTCCCCTTCTCCAGGAGATCTCCCCAACCCACGGATCAAACCCAGGTCTTCCGCATTGCAGGCGGATTCTTTACCAGCTGAGCCACCAGGGAAACCCAAGAATACTGGAGTGGGTAGCCTATCCCTTCTCTAGGGAATTTTCCCGACCCAGGGCTCGAACTGGGGGTTTCCTGTATTGCAGGTGGATTCTTTACCAGCTGAGCCGCTAGGGAAGAGGTGCTTTTATCTATTTTTTAAGCAATTTTTGCTCACATTAAAAACATTTCAAGCAATAAAGAAGGCATAAAGTTGAAAGTGTTTGTATTATCCACTAGTAGTTCCTAACACATTTTCTTGTGCCCATTTCATGGCTGTGTTTTTAAATTTTAAAAGATTCTTCATATATTTTTAATTATAACCCAAGCACAACAAGTCATTTCTTTCACAACAGCTGTTATTCTTTCAGATCACTTGGATTCTTTTAGTAAGATTTGAATTTGGTTATTAACAACTTTTAATTTGAAAATTTTTCAGACATGAAAAATTTAGAAAATAATGTAATGGTCATATGTGTACCTACTACCCAGTATAAAAACAAAACACCTAAAATATAGCTTTATAGGTGTACAGTGTACACCTTCCTAATCCCATCTCTCTGTCCCACCCTGTCAGTGTCATGACTCTCCTGAATTTGCTGTTCATATTTTTCAACTTCCGCTATGTACATAAAGCCCTCAAAAATATTTGCTCTTGTTTTGCATGTTTTAAACTTGTCTATAAATTTCTGCAACTTGCTTGTTTTGCTCAATATACTTTTTATATGAATTATCCATATTGGTACAAGTTGTTTATTCATTTTTTGCTGCTGTTTACTATTCCTGTGTGTGAATGGAGCATCCCTGTTGGTGTCTTACCCACCTCCATTCTCTCCATGATCCCCGTTTCCCGGCCCACAGGCCTGGCTCCCCGCTGCCATCACCTCACATCAGGGACCTTGACATTGTTTCTGGGAGTTTCTGGGTAGGATTCAGGTCTGGGTGGCTGCCCATAGTAGTGACTGGCTTGGTAATTGCCTTAGGCCCTCTTCTCCAGAAGCTGATGCCGACCCAGAACTTGGGGCACAAGGTGTTTATTAGGAATCAACATCTGCAAAAGGAAGTGGGGGGGAAGCAGGATCAGGCAGAGGGAAAAACAAAATGCAATGTGGGCCTTGAAGCCTTGGCCAACCTGCAGGGGGACCTGGGAGGGAGGGAGTGGTGGCCTGCAGAATGTCCCATGGAAGCCCCAAAGGGCTGGATCTCAAGACCTCTGCCTCACTCAGTCCCTGGCTGTGGGGTTCCCGGGGGAGGATGTGATCTTGGGCGAGGCTGCTCAGATAGCTGAGGCAGACGCTGAAGCAGATGACGGCCGGAGGACCTGGCCCCAGCTGCTGGGCAGCAAGTGAAAGTCGCTCAGTTGTGTCTGACTCTTTGTGACCCCACGGACTGTAGGCTGCCAGGCTCCTCTGTCCATGGAATTCTCCAGGCAAGAATACTGGAGTGGGTTGCCATGCCCTTCTCCAGGGGATCTTCCTGACCCAGGGTTCAAACTCAGGTCTCTGGCATTGCAGGCGGATTCTTTACCAGGGCAGCAAGGCCCTCCTAAAGGGAGCGCTGGGCAGTGTGCCCACGTGCACCAAGAGAGCACACCTCTTTTCCTCTGTCACACATCTGGGATCACCTCCCACACAAACTCCTTGTACTTGTATCCTGTCTCAGGCTCTGCTCTGGGGGGAACTCACACTAAGACAGTGAATGTATCTCAGGGTACACATCCATTCTCCCATTAACGGACATCCCAGTTGTCTGCAATCTTTTGCTACTGCACACTATGCTGCACTAGACCTTTGTGTACCAGTCTCCTTTCATATATACCGTGGGAGTTTTAAGATAAATACCTGGAGGCCGAGTTCTCAGAAAACAGGGTTACACATCTTCAAGTTTACCAGGGGTTGGACCAAGGCCCTGGAGCTGAAGTTAAGATTGATAAGAATATACTGGGAAGACAGCTTCATATTGAAAAGGTTCTGTATCAGATACATCACAGACGGATCCTCAGAACCCTTCCTCTAGAGCAGAGCTTCTCAAAATTTAATGTGCAAACAAATCCCCTGGGGATCTTGCTGTATTGTAGATTCTGATCTGGTAAGTCTAGATTGGGACTTGAAATTCTGTATTTGTAAGCTTGTAGGTGCTGCTGCTGCTCCATGGACCTCACATTGAGTATCAGGCTCTAGAGAATAAGTCTTACTGGGGGGCTATCGAATATCAAAGTAAAAGATCCATGATTCTTTTTGACCACTGCCAATAGAATAGGGTAAAAAGAGATGGCCTACACAAGGAAATAACCTGTGGGCTAAACCATTAAGATACTACAAGTGTGGGATATTGGAGAAGGCAATGGCAACCCACTCCAGTACTCTTGCCTGGAAAATCCCATGGATGGAGGAGCCTGGTAGGCTGCAGTCCATGGGGTCGCTAAGAGTCGGACACGACTAAGCGGCTTCACTTTCACTTTTCACTATCATGCATTGGAGAAGGAAATGGCAACCCACTCCAGTGTTCTTGCCTGGAGAACCCCAGGGACAGCAAAGCCTGGTGGGCTGCCGTCTATGGGGTCGCACAGAGTCGGACACGACTGAAGTGACTTAGCAGCAGCAGCAGCAGTGTGGGATATTATACTACTAAAGGTCTAGGGATTCACCACTGACGGCTTTTGGGAGTAATGTCAATTCCAGGTTACACCTCACTGTTTTCTTGGGGAAAGATAAAGACCAGTGTGGTTTTATAGGAGTAGGTCTGTCTTTTAGATGTCAACTTTTCTGTTGTTCTAAACACAATGTTTGATTGTCAGTTTGAAGACGCTATAACATTTGTCTATAAAAAGTGCCGAAGTCAGGTGGGTTTGTACTTGAGTCCCCAAGCAGATAGACTTGCTTTGAGGACTTATGGCCATGAACCACCATATGGGAAGGTCTTCTGTTCATTCTCATCAGTGCAAAGGGACTTCCAGCATTAGTTAAAGAACTTCTGTTTCTATTCATGATGGTATAACAAAGATTGAATTTATCTTCCTATTCAAAACAATGAAAAAGAGGGACAAAATATTGAAAACAATGGGAACACATGAGGTGAGCCCTACAGTTACTTAGCTCATTGCCTGGAGAAAGTTTTCCATCTGTGACATATGGCAGGGAACCCAAGCAGAACCTGGGAGTCTCCCTGTGTTGAGTGAGCAGAGATGGGGCGCAGGGCATCTACAGCTCACAGGGCAGAGTAGCAGAGGAGAGAGCTGCACACAGGGAGAATTCCGAAGATCTGCAGAGGGTCCTTCCTGAGTATTCATCTGAGTATTGACCAGCCCAGGCATGTGAAGACTTTTGCTAAAACCAAGGAAAGAAGCACCCAACATGATTTGAGGAAACAGGGTTCAGCACTCATAGGGCCAAGAACAACGCCTGGTCCCCACCGCCAGTGTGGAAAGTCTCACAATTCAGGAGGCACTGGTTAGAGCACCAAGGAGGCTCTTGCTTTGGGGGAAAAATGAACGCTAAATTCAATCAACTCTGACTTGGCCCAACAAAATAGAAATATAAGACCTGAAATTAACAAACTGTTGGAGAGGAAGAAATTTTCCTCCATTCTTCTAGGTTCTTTGGTTTGTCTAAGAATGAAATTGATATGAGACAGATTAAGAGGAGAAAAATTAAATGAAAGTTTAGTAACATGGATATATGGGAGAGGCCCAGGAAAACTGAGTAATTCACAAAAATAGCCTAAGCCCTCACCTTAAATACCGTCTTCAGCTAAAGACAAAAGAGGATGTTGGGAGCAGTGGTTTGAGACTGCAGAGGGGAAGTAGGCAACTGACATAAAGATGGAAAAGCAACTGTTTGGAAAAGCCATGCAGAGACAATGGAACACTGATCTTTCGGCTCTGCCTAGAGTTTTCCCCACCATCCTAGCCCATATCTTTGCAGAGATCTCTGGTGATAGCTGTAATCCAGAAACAGACCCTTTACCTAAAAATTTTTAGGGAGCTCAGGGAGGGGTCAAAATTTCTTCCTGAGTCTTTTGGGCCTTGATTGTTTTTGTTCAAAACAGTTCACATGCCAAAGAGACATTTTGAGTGGCGAGTTTTGCTCCCCTACAATAATGCTTCCAAGTAACATAACTGCATTCCAGAACAAAGCTCAAGAATATTTACATGAATACAAAATTCAACATCCAACAAAGTAAAACTCACAATGTTTGGCATCTGATCAAAAAGTACCAGGCATGCAAAAATGCAGAAAAATACAATCCAGAATGAGGAGAAAAATCAATCATAAATCATCAAAGGTGACTTAAAGAATACAGATGATAGAATTCATATACAATAATATTTTTAGGTTATTATGACTATATTCCATATTTCAAGAGGATGGAGGAAAGACTCAATATAATATACAGATACATGAAAGATATAAAATAAACCCAAACTGAACTTTTAGAGACAAAAACTGTGATGTCCAAGATGAAAAATGCACTTGCTAATATTAATAGATTTTATATTGCAGAAAAAAAGAACAGTGAACATGAAGATAATAGCAACAGAAACAATCCAAAATTAAACTTAGAAAGACTAAAAAATGGGGATATCGTGAACTGTGAGATAATTTTAACACTCATGTAGAGATTGGAGTCCCTGAAATGGGGAGGGGGCAGGGGGTCAAAAATAACACTTAAGGAAGTAATGGCCAAAAAGGTTCTAAATTTGGTGAAAATTATAAACCCACAGATCCAAAGAAGTTCAATAAATCTCAAGCACAAAAACATGAAGAAAACATCATTAAGACATACCATAATCAAATTGCTTAAAGCCAGTGATAAAGAGAAAATCAAAAGAAGCTGAGAAAAAAGACATAGTATTACAGAGAAACAGAAATAAAAATGACAGATTTCTTGTCAGACACAAAGTAAGCTGGAAGACAGTAGAATGACATTTTTAAAGTACTAAAAAGAAAGAAAAAACAGTCAAACTATACTTCTATACCCAATGAAAGTATCTTTCAAAAATGAAGATGGTGAAGAGAATAAGAAGACAAGCCACAAACGGAGAAAATATTTGCAAAAGACACAACTTGTTAAGGGCTGTTATCCAAAATATACAAAAAAACACTGAAAACTCAGTAATATGAAAATAAACAATTCAATTAAAAAGTGAGCCAAAGACCTTAACCTATACCTCACTGCAGAAGTTATACAGATGGCATGGAAGCTGTTCCATGTTACATGTCAACAGCAAAATGCAAATTAAAACAATGAGATACCTCTATGCACTTACTAGAATGGCCAAAATCTGGAAGGCTGATGACACCAAACGTTGGTGAGGATGTGAACAGCAGGAACTCTCATTCAAGTAGGAATGTAAAATAGTACAGCCACTTTGGAAGACAGTTTGGCAGTTTCTTACAAAACCAAACATACTCTTACCATATGATCTAGCAGTCATACGCTTTGGTATTTACCCAAAGAAGTTGAAAACGTATGTCTACAAAACCTTCCACATGGATGTTTTAGTAGCTTTATTCATAACTGTCAAAACTTGGAAGCAATCAAGATGTCCTTCAAAAGATGAATGGCTAAACTGTGGTGCATGTAGACAATGTTCTATTATTCAGTGCTAAAAAGAAACAAGCTGTCGAGCCATAAAAAAAAAATTAAAATATTACTAAGTGAATGAAGCCAGTGTGAAAAGGCTATGTACTATATGATTCCAACCATGACATTCTGGAAAAGGAAAAACTACAGAGATGGTAAAGAGATCAGTGATTGTCAGAGGTTGGGGAAGGGGCAAAGAAACAATAAGCAGAGCACAGAGGGTTTTGAGGATAGTGAAAATATTTTGTATGATACAATAATGGTGGATGGGCCTTCCTTAGTGGCTCAGTTAGTAAAGAATCTGCCTGCAATGTAGGAGACCTGGGTTTGATCCTTTGGTCAGGAAGATCCCCTGGAGAAGGAAATGGCAACCCACTTCAGTATTTGTACCTGGGAAATCCCATGGACAGAGAAGCCTAGCGGGCTACAATCCATGGGGTCACAAGAGTCAGACACGACTTAGCGACTATACCACCATCACCACTTATTCTATCTGGGGTGTTATTGGAAGTCTGACAAGCAGAGGGAAAATGATAGCAGAGGGAATCTAGATCTACATAAAGGAATAGTGTCAGAAATTACACTACACGGGTAATGTTTTTTTGGCCGTGTCATGTGGCTTGTGGGATCTTAGTTCTCAGACCAGGGATCAAATCTGTGCCCCCTGCAGCGGGAGTGCTGAGTCCTAACCACTGGACCTCCAAGGAATCCCCTAGATAGGTAATTTAAAGATCTTTTATTATCTAAATCTCTTTAAAAGGTAATTGACTATTCAAAACAAAATAAAAACAATTTACTTATGTAGAAGTAAATGTATGACAACAATAACAAAGGCTGGGAGAGGAGAAATAGAAATAGCTGTTGAAAGGTTCTCATATTTTACATGAAGTGGCATAATATTTAAATTAAAGCAATCACTAAAGTAGCACAATAGTTATAGCTAGTAAGTCAACAGTGGCGATAAAGTGAAATCATGAAATATATGCAATTAATCCAAAAAGAGTCAGAATAAGGTGGAAAAGTGAACCAAGAAAATAGATGGGAAAAATAGAAAACAGCAAGGCAGTGGAATTAAAGCTAACCATATCCAAAATCACAACACATTAAAATAGGCTAAACATTCCAAATTAAAATAGAGATAGTTGTATTGGATATAAAAGCAAGACCCAGGTTTCCCTGGTGGATAGTGGTAAAGAATCCAGCTGCCAATGCAGGAAACACGAGGTGGATCCCTGATCCAGGAAGATCTGTATGCCACGGAGCAACTGAGCTCACATGTCACAACTATTGAGCCTGTGCTCTAGAGCCTGGGAGCCCCAACCACTGAACCTGTGTGCCTCAACTACTGAAGCCCTAGAGCCCGAGCTCCTCAACAAGAGAAGCCACTGTAGTGAGAAGTCTGTGCACGGCAACTATCGAGTAACCCCTGCTTGCCACAACTAGAGAAAAGCCCAAGCAGCAACAAAGACCCAGCACAGCCAAAAATAAATAATAAAATTATATATAAAAAAGGCAAGACGCTACAAGAAAAACACTTTAAATACAAAGATACAAATAGGTTAAAAGGATAGAAAATAATATACCATGTTAACATTAGTCAAAAGAAAACTGGAGTGGTTATATTAACACCAGACAAAGTAAATTTCAGAGAAACAATATTACCAGGAATAGAGAAGGTAATTTCATAATGACAAGGGGGTGAGTTCATTAAGATGACAATCATCTGAATGATCATAATAATCTTTGTATATCTTATAACAGAGCTTCAGAATACAGGAAGCAAAAACTGATAGAACTGCAAGGAGTTACAGAAAAATCCAGAAATATTGCTTGAGATTTTCAAACCTGCCTCTCAGAAAAGAAGTAGACAAGTCAGAACCATGTCATTTAGTTCAACCAGAATGGAAGGTACAGAAAAGGAGCAAGGGGAAATTAGTTAACTACCCTGGAGAGCAAATAACAGGCCAAAACATGAAAAGAGGGAAGATGGACTCAGTAACTCTGGCACCAGGAGAAAGAAAGTGTTGAGTAAACATGAAGCTCTCCTATCACTAACAATAAGCAAGTCAGATTTCCAGTTTCCATAGTCTCACTCATCCTTTTTATTTTTGTATAAACAATCTAAGTTTTTGCCACAAGGAATATTGTTGCCCTTTAATCACTGGAATCTCCTTTGAGTCCTATGAAGTCAAACGGAGAGAACAGTCTATGACAGAGTGGAGACCCGCTTTTTAATACAGTCCTAGATGCATCTCTGAGTGGCCCCAAGCATAGAAAGAAGTGATGTAAGCCACCATATCTAGAAGAGAGTGAGAAAAAGGTAGAGCTCCCAAGAAAACAGTTCCTTTATCTATCATCTATCCATCCATCATCCTAGTTTTCCCTTCACCTACCATTCATCCTTCATCCATCTATCCATCCACCCACTCACTCACTCATATAGTAAGTAGTCACTAACACCCTGGGCTGGGCAGCAGCTTCACCTGTGGTTCCTTGGTTCTATTCAGGAGTAACTGAGACCGCATAGCTCATTTGCCTTCAGGGGAAATTACCATCAAGGCACACCCGGATCACTGTCCCTTGGGAGGACACTGTGGCAATAACAGACATCCCATTACATGAAACCATGGCCTAGCCTGTCAACTTAAGCCTTCCCAAATCAGGCCCCCAAACACTGGCTTGCCAGGAATTAAGGTAGAGCGGGAGACACACGTAGATCAAACTGTGCTGAAAAGAGAGAGAACAAATCAGACAAGCCCCTTCTCCAAGAAGGGAAAGAGAGATGGGTGGGAGTGGGAGGTTCACTTCTTTCCCTTTATTTTCTCACATTCATCCCATTTCTATCTCTCCTACCCTCAACCCCAAAGCATAATTTGGTTCTTAAAAGCCAACTGGCCTCTTATCAGACGTGTGAAGCTCTTTTAGAAGTGCTAAAACAAACTTACAAAGCTGAAACAAACTTACAAGGGAATTTGGAGTCCTGAGAAGGTGTCAGCTTTGGACTCTAGGTTCAAACCTCAGTTCTAAACCTGAGAAGTTGTATAATCTTAAGTCATTTAACTTCTCTAAGACTTGGTTTTCCCATCTGTAGTATAGCTGCTACTGCTAAGTCGCTTCAGTTGTGTCCGACTCTGTGCGACCCCATAGACGGCAGCCCACCAGGCTCCCACGTCCCTGGGATTCTCCAGGCAAGAACACTGGAGTGGGTTGCCATCTCCTTCTCCAATGCATGAAGGGGAAAGTGAAAGTGAAGTCGCTCAGTCGTGTCGGACTCGTAGCGACCCCATGGACTGCAGCCTACCAGGCTCCCTTCCATGGGACTTTCTAGGCAAGAGGACTAGAGTGGGCGATACTAATCTTGCAGGGGTGGTTGACAGGATAAATCAGATAACACATGTGTGGGTATTATGTTTCCCAGGCCACAACCTTGGGTATCTAAAAAAGGAAATTTTATTTTTCTGTAATGTAAGAGTCCTCACCCTCTTTTTGAAACCCCGTCTTTTTTGTTTTTTTAATTGGAGGCTAATTACTTTACAATATTGTAGTGGTTTTTGCCAAACATAGACATGAATCAGCCATGGGTGCACATGTGTTCCCCATCCAGAACCCCCCTCCCACCTCCCTCCTCATCCCATCCCCCAGGTCATCCCAATGCACCAGCCCTGAGCACTCTGTCTCATGCATCAAACCTGGACCGGTGATCCACTTCACATATGATAATATACATGTTTCAATGCTACCCTCTCAAATCATCCCACCCTCACCTTCTCCCACAGAGACCAAAAGACTGTTCTTTACATTTGTGTCTCTTTTGCTGTCTTGCATATAGGGTCATCGTTACCATCTCTCTAAATTCCATATATATGCATTAATATACTGTATTGGTGTTTTTCTTTCTGACTTACTTCACTCTGTATAATAGGCTCCAGTTTCATCCACCTCATTAGAACTGATTCAAATGCAGTTTTTTAATGGCTGAGTAATATTCCATTGTGTATATGTACCACAACTTCTTTATCCATTCATCTGCCAATGGACATCTAGGTTGCTACCATGTCCTGGCTATTGTAAACAGTGCTGTGACGAACATTGGGATACACGTGTCTCTTTCAATTCTGGTTTCCACGGTGTGTATGCCTAGCAGTGGGATTGCTGGGTCGTATGGCAGTTCTATTTCCAGTTTTTTAAGGAATCTCCACACTGTTCTCCATAGTGGCTGTACTAGTTTGCATTCCCACCAATAGTGTAAGAGGGTTCTTTTTCCTTTGCACCCTTTTCAGCATTTATTTGAAACCCTGTCTTCATTTCCCTCAACTGATGGTTGAGGCTTCTCCCTTTGGAAAACTCTAGCTTCCTTCCATGTCCACACACTGGTTCTCCTAAAAGCAAAAGGCCTTATATTCTCTTGGAAATTCCAGCTGTTATAAATTCCAGATCTGCTTTGTTCATTCAGGGTAGGTATTCCAGACCCAGAGATCACCAGGCACCTACACACCCAAGTTACTGTGCTGTCTTTCTGAGAGAGTGACGCCTCATCATCAGAGACCGAAAACAGAGACGTCTAGCCTCAAGGCCACTTGTCCCTCTCCCAAACCTCTGAATGGAGAGCCTCTCTGGTAACTGATTTGTTTCTTTTCCAAATTGTTCCCAGTTCCTTTGAGATTTTAATTGAATTGCCTTATGAATGTAAAGTAAGAACCATGGAATTTCAACTTAAAAAATCATTTTGAAAGGGAACTCTCCTACCCTGTTGGTGGGAATGTAAGTTGGTGCAGCCATTGTGGAAAACAGTATGGAGGTTCCTCTGAAAACTAAAAGCAGAATTACCATATGATCTAGCAATCCCATTCCTAGGCATAAACCCAGAGAAAACCATAATTCAAAAAGATACATGGACCTCTATGTTCATAGCAGCACTATTCACAATAGCCAAGACATGGAAACAACCTAGATTTTCATCAACAGATAAATGGACAAAGATGATGTGGTACATATGTACAATGGAATACTACCCAGCCTTAAAAAGGACAAAATAATGCCATTTGCAGCAACATGAACACAACTAGATTATTATACTAAGTGAAGTCAGAAGTTCAGTTCAGTTTAGTTGCTCAGTCATGTCCAACTCTTGCAACCCCATGGAAGTGAAGTCAGAAAGAGAAAGACAGATAGCATACAACATCACATATATAGAGTCTATAATATGACAGAAATGAACATATCTGTGAAAGAGAAACAGAGTCACGGACATAGAGAACAGGCCTGTGATTGCTAACAGGGAGGGGGTTAGGGAAGGCATGGAATGGGAGATTGGGGTTAGCAGATGCAAATTTTTATATATAGAATGGCTAAACAACAGAGTCCTACTATATATCACAAAAACTTTATTCAGTATCCAATGATAAACCATAATGGAAAAGAATATTTTAAAAGAATGTATATATATATATATATATATATATAACTGAATCACTTTGCTATACAACAGAAATTAACACAATGTTGTAAATCAACTATACTACAATAAAGAATTAATTTGGCAAAAGAAATAATTTTGAAAACAAAACACAGAACAGAGTTTCGGCAACAGAGAAAGAATTTTTAGGTAAAGATGGGGTTCAGTCCGAGTTCCACTTTGGGGTCACTGGGTCCAGAGATGTGCTTATTGGTCCTCTGGGTCCAGAGCAGCCAGAGCTTCTCAGCTTCCCAGCTTACATGGGCTGGCCCTGTCACCCAGCACTAAACACAAAGACAGTATTATCCCTAGATCAGGGTGGTCAAGGTGCCTGTCCCACACCTTCTGCTTTCAGGACCATCTGCTCAGGCCTTCCTGTGGCTGGGGCCTCTCCCTGGAGTGAGATCAAGGAGCCAGGGGGAACCAAGGACAAGGAGGACCTTCCACATCCAGGCTCTGGGTCCCAAAGGCCCTGGAACTCTCTGCTGAAATGACCTGACCCCATTTCTAGGGCCATTAATGAACTCTTATATAGATCCATCCTACCAAAGGAGGGCCCTACAGGGGACCAAAGGAGCTGTGGTGGGAGCATGCCAATGAAGTCTGGACAGGGTTGTTTGTACCCACGCCTGCAAAGCCCTCTGTCATGAGGAATAGAGACAAAGGCGTGGGGAGAAGCAGAATGAACTGTGGGCTAGGGAGCCCTCATTTAAGTTCTTGCCTCGGTCTCTGTGAATGTTAGTAGTGGGCCTACCCCAAGAAGAATGAATGGGAGACATCCAGAGAAAGCACAAGAATCATGAAACCAACATATTTAGTAGAACTCCTAACTTGGTGTAGGGAGAAAAGTACTCCCAAAGTCACTGCATTAATAAACCTGGACTTAAAGCTTAATTTATTTTTCATGTCAAAAGTCAGGGAAAAAAATGAATTATTCTAATTGCTAAGATTCATTTGTTTAAAAAAAAAATGGCAATAGTTCCCTACATCAGTGTGAGGATAAACTGAGAATGCAAGCAATATTTCATGGAGGTAAGCACTTAGCGCACGCTATGATTGTTCTATTTCCCTCCAGCTGGTCCCTAAGATAATGTTCAAAGCATTACCTTTTCCCTATGTCTGGTCAGACCCAGTTAATAAAAAATAGACACTAAGACATTTTTAAATGTCAAGTTAGCCAAGCTAATAATTGCTCACCTACAATATGAGAGCAAATTGGAGTTTGGGATCAAAAGCAATTGTTTTTCTACTTTCAGAGCAGGCAGAATTCCTGATGGTTGTGAACCAGGTGAGTATGGGGACAAGCTTAGAATCGAATGGTCTTATCATCATGGCTTATGCCAGACCCTTGCTGGCAGCATCTATCCAGCTTAATGAGGCTGAGATTTAATCTGTCTTGTCTGGAAAGGAAGGAAGAACTGAAAATCCATGCCGATGACCATGAAATCTGCTTAAATATCAAACCACGCTACATGAGGATAGTCTTCAAAGGCTGGTGAGGTTGCAGGGCATGTGGCTCATGCCAGAAATCTCAGCTGTTATCCCTTACACTTGTGTAGCGCTCTGCTACTTCCATAGAGGTGTGGTAGGCAGGATTGCCCATCATCTTCATTTAGAGACAGAGTGCGGCTCACTATACCCAGGGATGGAACCCTTACATTGCTCAAATTCCCTTTGGGAGAATGTTTTGGAGACAATCGTGCTGGCTCTGGGGGCTGGACAGAGGACAGTGCTCATTAAGTGCTTGTCAGATGCTGCTGGGATTCACCTCTGCAAGACCTCTAACAAGTGAGGAAGCCACAATGCCTTCAGAGAAACCCCACCCCTGGACCGCTGAGTGCAGTCCTTCTCATGAAGGCCTGGCTAATGGGGAGGCTCATGCCCTGGATACAGGGTTTTGTCTCTCCTTTGTCTGCCCCGGAGGAACAGATGCTTCTAACACATGCGGGCATCCAGAGACCCATGTTTTGAGCCCCAGATGTCTGAAAGGGAGCTCTGGGCTGCAGATATGGCTGGAAGACATGTTCCTGACACATGGTGCCTCTCAGGGATTGCAGCCAGATGCTCAACAACATCATGGGTGTTCAGGCTGATACCCTCAGAAGAGGTGCAAGGGTAGGCAGTTGGCCAAAGTAACCCAAATGGTTACACTACCATTTATGGAGCATCTTCAAGTACTAATTATTTCATATACATTATCTTATTTAATCCTCAGAACACCTTGCATTGGCTTCATTATTCCCATTTCACAGATAATGAAAGTGAGGTTTAGTGGGGAAAAGAAATTTCCCAAAGTACACAGCTGTAAGTGATGGAACCAAGAACTTTCTATCAAAAAGCCAGGTTATAAAAAGTCAGGAGTGTAACACTTGGGCTGAAGGTGCTCCCAGGGCATTGTTTAGGGAACCTTATTTTGATGTTTGAGGTTTTCATACTTGGAAGCTCAGTCACCTACGATTCCACAAAACTCACTGTGCAGTAGCTGTCATGCGTCACCTCCAGGTCCCCAGAGGCCAGCCTGGCAGGGCTCACTCCCACAGTCTGGGGCTCCTGATCCAGGGCCTTCTCCACACCTTCTGGAAGCTTCCCTGTGGTTACCAAGACTGAGCCTGGGAAAGTGGCCAGTGCTATTTGTCAGCTTTTGCCTCTTTCAGCAGCATATGAGACTCTGGAGATGTGACAGAAGAAATATGGTTGTTGAGAAGGCCTGTCTGTCAGCTCTGTGGGGGCAGAAACACACCCCTGGGACTTCGCAGTTCTCAGGATCCAAGGCTGAGCTGTTTTCTCAAAGGACAACATCTGTCTCCTCTATAGTTCTATTGCAGGCTGCCTTGCTTTTTCCTCGTAGAGGAGGAAAGACACTGTGACTGTGGGTACCTCCCTCCCAGTCCTGGGGTTTTTAACCCTCTTGGAAGACAGACAGAAAATATCCCTGAGGGGGCCAAGGTGGGGCAGGGGGTAGGGGGTACATGCCAAACTGGGGGGCCAGCACGTGATCCTGAGCTGAACCAGGATAGAGGACCAGGCGGAAGTGGACTGAACCACACCACACATTAAGAGTCAGATGGCACCTGAGGATGGGAGCCCAGGAGCCGTAATTACTGAGCCCACGTGCTGCAACTACTGAAGCCCACATGCCCTAGAGCCTGTGCTGGGCAACAAGAGAAGTCACAAGGAGAAGCCCACACACCACAACTGAAGTGCAACCTCTGATTGCCGCAACTAGAGAAAAGCCTGCACAGCCACAAAGACCTGGTATAGCCAAATAATCAATTAATATTAAAGAAGCAATACAAAAGAATAAAAAAGCTACATACATAATAAAGATACTCCTTACTTGTGGCTCACTGGTAAAGAATCTGCCTGCAATATGGGACACCTGAGTTCGATCCCTGGGTTGGGAAGATCTCCTGGAGAAAGGAAAGACTACCCACTCCAGTATTCTGGCTTGGAGAATTCCATGGACTGTTTGGTCCATAGGGTCCCAAAGAGTCGGACACAACTAAGCAACTTTCACTTTCATACTTACATCATAATTGCTAACTGCAAAGAAACTGGAGAAACAGCCCAACTATCCCACACCAGGGGCCTATAAAGGAAATTACTTTCACTATCAGATGGAAAATACGATGCAAACTATTAGCAAAAGGAAATGCTTATCACATAATGCTTATGAGAGCATAAAACTGTACCCACGAAGATACTATAAAAATCACATATATGTATAAATAAAGATGTGCAAAGGAACACAAAGGAAAATCACTACTTCTTAGGGTATTATTTTTATTAGAATGTTGTTGATATAATAAAAATCTCCTACAAAAAAATGCTACCCTCCCTTCAGAATCCCTGATTCACCTTGTCCCTACTTGGTTTGTGATCCTTATTACATTATGGCCTGAATGTAATTATTACAGTATACTAGTTTGGGACCATAAACTCTTCAAGGTCAGGGACTGTGTTTTACTTTTTTGTCTCAACTGAACACTTGTATCTGCCTAGCACATAATAAATGTTCAATAAATATTAAGTGAATTCAACCACTGCTAAAGACTATCTTTGCTTCAAAATAAAACTCAGCAGATCATTCCCTTCACTCTCTTGTCTCCTGGCAAAAAGCATTCAAATGAATGAACATCTGTATTCTTTTTAAAGGCTTCTTGGGAAGGAAAATGTACATCTGAAAAGTTAGCATTTTATATCTTGAGTGAAACACAGATGCAGCAACACAGGCAACACTTGGAAATCTACTGAGCCCCTTAAGGCAACAAGATGTCTAAAAATTGAAGCCATATGAGGTTTGCCACTTGGGGACAGGTGGATCCTGGCCAGAAGGAGAGCTATTCACCAGTCCCCCTGGGAGTCCCGAAGCTGCAATGTTTGAATCAGGGCCTGTCTCATATGCTTCAATGTTAGTACTGGCCAGGAGACAGGAAATGGGACTAACTAGCAGGAGCTTAACCCTCCCAAAGGGGATAACAGGAATTTACTAAGAAGCTATTTTTAAGTACCCAGGCTTTACTGATTGTCTGGCATGCTGTGTACACTTCTTTAGGCTCCCATCTTACAGATAAAAACTTGAAGTTCAGAGATAATATATGACTCACCCAAGGTCAAAGAGCTAGTAAGGTCAAGACCTCAAAGCAGCCACAGGCTCTTAACCTTCCCTACCCAGAATGCCTTGCAACTCACTCTGAACAGCCCCATTTTGGCTGTTTGTCCAGGTTGGTTAAGTCATAGGGTTTTTCTTTCCCGTTTTCCATTTTTTAGAAGGCCAGTTAACATTTTCCCAGGACTGTGGTGAAAGAGGGAGTGGGTAGATTCTTGCATGTACAGATAACTCCCACAGCCTTCAAATCAGACTATTTTCACCTGGCTTATGTTTTTCTCTTGTTTCAGCCTGGCTCAAAGAGCCCTTGATTTTATTCTATGCTCTTTGGTTTTTGCTTTGTTTTTTAAAAGACTTTTAAAGTCTTTATTGAATTTGTTACAATATTGCTTCTGTTTTATGGTTTGGTTTTTTCACCCTGAGGCATGTGGGATCTCAGCTCCCGACCAAGGAACGGAGGTGTGAGACCGCACCTTCTTTGTTGGAAGGTGAAGCGGTAACCACTGGACCACCAAGGAAGTCGCAACTGCATGCTCTTTGAATCTCTGGGGTTCATCAGTCATTTTCTGCTCAAGAAAAGCACATATTCTCTCTTATCAGTGACTTTCCTGATGCATGAGTGTATAAATCATTTTTAGGACACGTTTCTTTATCTGACTACAGTCTCCCATATTGAGGCGAGGTTTTAGGGAATCAAACAGCAGTTGTTCCAGAACAGTTTCTTCCAAAATCATATGAATTTTTTCTTGGAAGTAAAGCTTTTATACAAATTGCACTTTTTAGCATTTAATATTCTCCTACTCTCACTGTGTTCCCTTTCCTCTTTTTCTTCCATGCATTTTGTGGTGCAAAACTGACATTTTCAGTCTCTCTTAATGCAAACAACATCTGGTTAACACCCAGCTTTGCTTCGGCAGAGGCAGAGTCCTCTCCACTTGCTCTCCTGTTACAGCTGCCTCAAGTTGTACTCATTTCTATTCCTCTTAAGTTTTATTTTGTGCCCTTTAAATTATCTTCCTAAAACACAGTATTCCACATCAACCAAAAATTGATTTAGAAATAGATTGTGCTTAATAAGTTCCAAACTACAAAAATCCCACCCATTCTTAATTGTCTGGGGCTTACACAGTTATACATTAAGTGGTAACAGATGTTCCCTGCTGGAGACAGTTTTCAGGTCTGTGTTTCATCATTCCCTCCAAAGATAGTCAATTTTCACCCCTTTCATTCTTGCATTAAGAAAGAACAAATAGAAGGGGGAAAAGTGGAAGCAGTGACAGATTTTATTTTCTTGGTCTCCAAAGTCACTGTGGATGGTGACTGCAACTGTGAAATTAAAAGACGCTCGCTCCTTGGAAGGAAAATTATGACAAACTTACACAGCATATTAAGAAGCAGAGACGTCACTTTGCCAACAAAAGTTCATATAGTCAAAGCTATGGTTTTCCAGTAGTCATGTGTGGATGTGAGAGTTGGACCATAAAGAAGGCTGAGGGCTGAAGAATTGATGCTTTTGAATTGTGGTGCTAGAGAAGACTCCTGAGAGTCCCTTGGACAGCAAGGAGATCAAACCAGTCAATCCTAAAGGAAATTAACTCTGAATATTCATTGGAAGGACTGATGTTGAAGTGCCAGTACTTTGACCACCTGATGTGAAGAGCTGACTCACTGGAAAAGACGCTGATGCTGGGAAAGATTGAAGGCAGGAGGAGAACGAGGCGACAGAGGATGAGATGGTTAGATGGCATCACTTACTCAATGGACATGAATCTGAGCAAATTCTGGGAGATAGTGAAGGACAGGGAAACCTGGCATGCTGCAGTCCATGGGGTCAAAAAGAGTAGGACATGACTTAGTAACTGAATGACAACAATGAAAGAACATTCATTCTCTAGGTTTAAAAAGAGTGAAAACTTCTGCATTTGGAAGAAGAGTTTAGTGATAGATTTAGTTTTCTCTTTTGACCAGTTAAGGAAATTTAGGCTATGGTTTCTAGGTTTGCTGTATATTATGTGTATTTCAGTATTAAATGAATATTTTAAAATATGTGTGTGATGGATGAAATCTGGCTACAGATTCTCTGCAGGTCCTCTCATCAAGAAGTGGAGTCTATTTTCCTACCCTTTGAATCTAGACTGAACTTGTGACTTGTTTTGACCAGTAACAGGTGGCGGAACTGGTATCCTATGAGTTTAGCAGCACAGAGCCTAAGAGGACTTGCAGCTTCTGCTTCTGTCACTTGGAATGCTGCACTGAGACTATCTTTTAAGAAGCCAATCTACCCTGCAGGAGGGTGAAAGGCCACCTGGAGGAGAAGCCAGTACCATCTGCCAGACATGAGTGGGGCCATTTTAGGCCTTTCTGCCCATGAACTCAGGTGAGACCTTTCGCCTGCATTAGCCCAGGTGATACCAGCTGAACCACCACACAGCAGGTCCACAATAATCCAAAAAATAATAAATCATTTTGTTTTAAGCCACTCAGCTTTTGGGATGGTTTGTTAAATAACAATATATAACTGAAACAACATGGCATCCTCAAGTCATTGAGAGAGAGAGTGAGTGTGTATAAATCCAAGTATGTGCATTTTAAAGAAAACTAGTTCCTTAGACCTTACAGGCAAATTACTCCCTTTGGATGTTCCCCATATTCAGGGTACAGATTAGAAATGGGCTTTTCATTCAATATCCACTTGTGGTATTAAAAAAAAAAAAACTTTCAACAAAGTGCATATGGAGGGAACATATTTCAACATAATAAAGTCCATTATGACAAATCCACAGCCAACATCATACTAAATGGTGAAAAGCTGAAAAATTTCTAAGGTCAGGAACAAGGGTGACCACTCTTGTCACTTTCAATCAGCATAGTATTAGAAGTCCTAGGCACAACAGTCAGAAAAGAAAAAGAAATAAGAGGAATCCAATTGGAAATGAAGAAGTAAAACTGTCACTGTTTGCAGATGTCATTACATTATATATGGAAAATCCTAAAGATGCCACAAAGAACTATTAAAATAAACAAATGCAGTAAAATTATAGGATACAAAATTAATATACAGAAATATGTTGCATTTCTATATACTAATAACAAACTATCAGAAAAAGAAATTAAGAAAACAGTCCCATCTACAACTGCATCAAAAAAAAATACCTAGAAATAAATCTAACCACTGAGGTAACACCTGTACTTGGAAAGCTATACAACATTAATAACAGAAATTGAAGATAACACAAACAAACGGAAAGATACAGTGTGCTCACGGATTGGAAGAATCAGAGGCTAAAATGATCATATTATTCAAGGCAAATCTACAGATTCAATGCAATCCCTATAAAAATACCAAATGGTATTTTTCATAGAACTATAACAATTCTAAAATTTGTATTGAAACACTAAAGACCCTGAATAGCCAAATCGATCTTTAGAAAAAAAAACAGCAAAGCTGAAGATATTATGCTCCCTGATCTCAAACTATACTACAAAGCTACAGTCATCAAGACAGTATGGTACTTAGCACAGACACAGACACACAGATCCATGGAACAGAATAGTGAGCCCAGAAATGAAACTACACTTACACGGCCAATTAATCTATGACAAAGGAGGCAAGAATATACAAGGAGGAATACATAGGCTCTTTAATAAATGGTGTTAAGAAAATTGGACAGCTACATACAAAAGAATCAAACTGGACTACTCTCTCATAGCATTCACAAACATAAATTCAACATGGATGAAAGACTTGAAATGTAAGACCTGAAACCATAAAACTAGAAGAAAACATAAGCAGTAAGCTCTTTGACATTGGTCTTAGCAATATTTTTTGGATCTGTCTCCTTAGGCCAGGGAAACTAAAGCAAAAATAAACAAATAGGATTTCATCAAACTAAAAAACTTTGGCACAGCAAAGGAAACTATTAACAAACAAAAAGGCAGCCTACTGAATGGGAGAAGATATTTACAAATAATATATCCAGTAAGGGTTTAATATCCAAAATATACTAAGACCACATAAAACTCAACATCAGAAAAACAAACAATGCAATTTGAAAAATGGGCAGAGGATCTGAATAGACAAAGAAGACATAAAGATGGCCAACTGGCATATGTAAAGATGCTCAAAATAATAAATCATCAGTTCAGTTCAGATCAATCACTTGGTTGTGTCCAACTCTTTGCAACCCCATGGACGACAGCATGCCAGGCTTCCCTGTCCATCACCAACTCCCAAAGCCTACTCAAACTCATGTCCATCGAGTTGGTGAGGCCATCCAACCATCTCACCTGTCATCCCCTTCTCCTCCCACCTTCAATCTTTCCAGCATCAGGATCTTTTCAAATAAGTCATTTTTTTGCATCAGGTGGCCAAAGTATTGGAGTTTTGGCTTCAGCATCAATCTTTCCAATGAATATTCAGGACTGATTTCCTTTAGGATGAACTGGTTGGATCTCCTTGCAGTCCAAGGGACTCTCAAGAGTCTTCTCCAACACCACAGTTCAAAAGCATCAATTCTTCGGCGCTCAGCTTTCTTTATAGTCCAGCTCTCACATCCATACATGACCACTGGAAAAACCATAGCTTTGACTAGACAGATATTTGTTGGCAAAGTAATGTCTCTGCTCTTTAATATGCTGTCTAGGTTGGTCATAACTTTTCTTCCAAGGAGCAAGCGTCTATTTTCATGGCTGCAGTCACCATCTGCAGTGATTTTGGAGCCCCCCAAAATAAAGTCTGTCTCTGTTCCCACTACCATGAAATGATGAGACCAGAAGCCATGATCTTAGTTTTCTGAATGTTGAGTTTTAAGACAACTTTTTCACTCTCCTCTTTCACTTACATCAAGAGGCTCTTTAGTTCTTCTTCACTTTCTGCCATAAGGGTGGTGTCATCTGCATATCTGAGGTTATTGATATTTCTCCCCTCAATCTTGATTCCAGCTTGTGCTTCATCCAGTCCAGCATTTGTCATGATGTACTCTGCATATAAGTTAAATAAGCGGGGTGACAGTATACAGCCTTGATGTACTCCTTTCCCAATTTGGAAGTAGTCTGTTGTTCCAAGTCCAGTTCTAGCTGTTGCTTCTTGACCTGCATACAGATTTCTCAGGAGGCAGGTCAAGTGGTCTGGTATTCCCATCTCTTTCAGAATTTTCCACAGTTTGTGGTGATCCACACAGTCAAAGGCTTTTGCACAGTCAATAAACCAGATGTTTTTCTGGAACTCTCTCGCTTTTTTGATGATCCAGTGGATGCTGGCAATTTGATCTCTGGTTCTTCTGCCTTTTCTAAAACCAGCTTGAACATCTGGATGTTCACAGTTCATGTACTGTTGAAGCCTGGCCTGGATAATTTTGAGCATTACTTTGCTAGCATGTGAGATGAGTGCAATTGTGCAGTAGTTTGAACATTCTTTGGCACTGCCTTTCTTTGGGATTGGAATGAAAACACCTTCCAGTCCTGTGGCCACTGCTGAGTTTTCCTAATTTGCTGACATATTGAGTGCAGCACTTCCACAGCATCATCTTTTAGGATTTGAAATAGCTCAACTGGAATTCCATCACCTCCACTAGCTTTGTTTACAGTGATGCTTTCTAAGGCCCACTTGACTTCGAATTCCAGGATGTCTGGCTCTAGGTGAGTGATCAAACCATCGTGGTTATCTGGGTCATGAAGATCTTTTTTATATCATTCTTCTGCATACTGTTGTCACCTCTTCTTAATATCTTCTGCTTCTGTTAGGTCCATACCATTTCTCTCCTTTATTGTGCCCATCTTTGCATGAAATGTTCCCTTGGTATCTCTAATTTTCTTGAAAAGATCTCTAGTCTTTCCCATTCTATTGTTTTCCTCTATTTCTTTACATTGATCACTGAGGAAGGCGTTCTTATCTCTCCTTGCTATTCTTTGGAACTCTGCATTCAAATGGGTATATCTTTTCTTTTCGCCTTTGCCTTTAGCTTCTCTTCTTTTCACAGCTATCTATAAGGCCACCTCAGACAACCATTTTGCCTTTTTGCATTTCTTTTTCTTGGGGATGGTCTTGATCACTGCCTCCTGTACAATGTCACGAATCTCCATCCATAGTTCTTCAGGCACTCTATCAGATCTAACCCCTTGAATCTATTTGTCACTTCCACTGTATAATCGTAAGGGATTTGATTTAGGTCATACCTGAATGGTCTAGTGGTTTTCCCTACTCCCTTCAATTTCAGTCTGAATTTTGCAATAAGGAGTTCATGATCTGAGCCACAGTCCCTTCCCAGTCTTGTTTTTGCTGACTGTATAGAGCTTCTCCATCTTTGGCTGCAAAGAATATAATCAATCTGATTTCGGTGTTGACCATCTGGTGATGTCCATGTGTAGAGTCTTCCTTTGTGTTGCTGGAAGAGGATGTTTGCTATGACCAGTGAGTTCTCTTGGCAAAACTCTATTAGCCTTTTTGCCCTGCTTCATTCTGTACTCCAAGGTCACATTTGCCTGTTACTCATGTACTGGAGAAGGAACTGGCAACCCACTCCAGTGTTCTTGCCTGGAGAATCCCAGGGACGGTGGAGCCTGGTGGGCTGCCGTCTATGGGGTTGCACAGAGTTGGACACGACTGAAGCGACTTAGCAGCAGCAGCAGCCAGGTATTTATATTTATCAATCATCAGGCAAATCCAAATCAAAACTACAATGAGATAGTATCTCATTCTTGTCAGAATAGCTATCATCAAGAAGACAACAAATAATAAATGCTGATAAGGGTGCAGAGTAAAGGGAACCCTTGTACACTGTTGGTAGAATTGTAAATTTGTGCACCCAGTAGGGAAAACAGTATGAAGATTCCTCAAATAATTAAAAATAGAACTGCTATATGACCCAGAAATTTCACTTCTGGAAAAGAAGACAAAAACACTAATTTGAAAAGGTGTGTGTGTGTGTGTGTGTGTGTGTGTGCGTGTGGCTTAGTCGTGTCCAACTCTTTGGGACCCTATGACTGTAGCACGCCAGGCTCCTCTGACCATGGAATTCTCTGGGAAAGAATACTGGAGTGGGTTGCCATTTCCTACTCCACAGGATCTTTCTGACCAGGGATCGAACCCAGGTCTCCTGCACTGCAGGCAGATTCTTTACCACCTCAGCTACAGGGAAGTCTCAACATTCATTGTAGTATTATTTTAAAAAGTCAAGACATGGAAGCAACTTAAGTGTCAATCCATAGATGAATGGATCAAGATGTCAGGGGTGTTAGTGTGTGTGTATATTCTCACACACACACATATATATCACACACAATGGAATATTAATTATCCCAGTGTAATTATCAGCTATTGGAAAAAAAGGACTCTTGCCATCTGCAGCAACAGTGGATGGATTTAGAGTGTATTATAAGTGAAATATCAGACAGAGAAAGACAAACACTATGATATCACTTATGTAGAATCTAAAAAACAAATAAAATGAAGCAAAAACTGACTCATAGATACAGAGAATAAACAGGTGGCTGCCAGAGGGAAGGGATGGTGAGAGGTGGGTGAAACAGGTGAAGGAGTTAAGAGGTATACATCTCCAGTTATAAGATAAATAAGCCATTGGATGTAAAATATGGCATAAGCAATATGGTCAATAATACTGTAGTAACTTTGTATAGGGATGGATGGTTACTAGACTTGAGGTGGTAATCATTTCATAATGTATATAAATATCAAATCACTATATTATTACACTTGAAATGATCATAATATTGTATGTCAGCTATATTTCAATTAAAATGTAAAAAAAAATTTAAATAATAAAAAAGTTATCCCTCTCCCATGGGGGGAAAAAAGAAATGGGCTTTTTAAAGAGGTAAATAGTGGACAGTCTAGGAATTTGCAAAATTATTATTAGGCAAAAAGTATTAGGCAAATGAAACAAATACACATAAAAAATATATGCTGTCTCAACTACCTAAACATTGTGTGAAAAGCATGCATTTTAAAGCACCTTCTTTTGTTGTTAAAGCTTTTTCATTATGAAATATTTCCAGCCTACACAAAGGATAAAAAATAAATATCAAGATTATCACAGATAAAATGAAAGCCCCTCCTCAATAGCATTCTCCTCCCTCTACCTCCAGATGGAGTCACTGTTGCTAACTGGTGGTTATCATTTCCATGTATGTACACATTTAATATACAGCTCTGCAGTTTTACAATTTTATGTAAAGTGAATCATCCATATGCATCTCCAACTTGCTTTTTATCTTCAGGGTCAGGTTTTTGAGGTTTATCCATGTTGGCTCAGGTGGTAACCCACTGGACTCTATTCTTAGAAAAGTAAGATACAAGTCATTGTAACCAACTCATTTTGCTGTACAGCTGAAACTAACAAACACAACACTGTAAATCAACTATACTCCAAGCTAAGAATTAGTAAAATAATGTAGAAACCAATCTTGGCTGGCTGACTGTAAAAATTAAAGGCAGCTGGACAAATTTGGTCCACAAGCCGAAGCTTGCTGAACTGTTCTAATGAATCACAAAACTGAGCTTGATGACATATTTTCAAGCTTCACTTCTGTTAAGTATGTTCAATATACTAAAAACTCTAGACTTGTTTTTGGATCCTGAGGTTGGGTATCTCTACCTGGATATCAAAACACAGATGTGTATTTGTAAGACAATAAAAATAATAATAGAGGGGGGAGATACAGTTGTCCCTCAGGATCCACAGGGCATTGGTTCCAGGACCTTTTGCGGACACCGGAATCCACAGGTGCTCAGGTCCCTTATCTAAAACGTCGAAGTATTTGCATATAACCTACTCGTGTCCTCCCGTATACTTTAAACCTTCTCTAGATTACCTACAATACAGGATACAATGTAAATGCTATGTAAACAGTTGTGGCACACAGCAGATTCATATTTTGCTTTTTGGAACTTTTTTTCCAAATATTTTCAATCCAAGATTGGTTGAATCCCTGGATGTGGAACCTGTGGATATGGGGGCCCACTGTACTCACTCTATGAGAGAGCAGGGATTGGGACACCTGAGGGGACAATGGAACATTCCGTCCATTTCACACCCACTCAGGGCACCCACACAGTCACTGTTCTGCTCACCTCTTTCCTTCTGTCTGTCTGTCTGTCTCTCCCTCTTTCCATCCTTCCAGTGTAAGTATGGCAAATGTGTGTACATGAGATGATTCTGCTGTAATACAATGTCTTAGATTCAAAGCAAAGGCATTGGCTCTATGTCCTATATCTCCGAGTTCTCCAACAGAAATGTAATGTGAGCCCAAATGTCATTTTAAATGTTCTGGCAGGGGCTCCTCTGGTAGCTCAGTTTTAAAGAATCCGCCTGCCAATGCAGGAGACATGGGTTTGATCTCTGATCGAGCAAGATCCCACACGCTGTGAAGCAACTAAGCCCGTGTGCCACAACTATTGAGCCTATTCTCTAGAGCCTGGGAGCAGCAACTATTGAAGCCCAACACACCCTAGTGCCCATGCTCTGCAACAAGAGAAGCCACTGCAATGAGAAGACTGCACACCTCATCTAGAGAGTAGCCCCTGCTCACTGCAACTAGAGAAAAGCCTGGGCAGCAAAGAAGACCCAGCACAGCCAAAAATAAATAAATGTTCCGGTAGATGACCCAGCAATCCCACTGCTGGGCATACACACCGAGGAAACCAGAATTGAAAGAGACACGTGTATCCCAATGTTCGTCACAGCACTGTTTACAATAGCCAGGACATGGAAGCGACCTTGATGTCCATCAGCAGACGAATGGATAAGGAAGCTGTGGTACATATACACAATGGAATATTACTCAGCCATTAAAAAAAAATACATTTGAATCAGTTCTATTGAAATGGATGAAACTGGAGCCCATTATACAGAGTGAAGTAAGCCAGAAAGAAAAACACCAATGCAGTATACTAATGCATATATATGGAATTTGAAAGATGGTAACGATAACCCTATATGCGAGACAGAATAAGAGACACAGATGCATAGAACATGGACTCGGAGGGAGAAGGGAGAAGGGAGAAGGTGAGGGTGGGATGTTCTGGGAGAATAGCATTGAAATATGTATATTATCATATGTGAAACAGAACACCATTCCAGGTTCAATGCATGAGACAAATGCTCAGGGCTGGGGCAATGGGATGACCCAGAGGGATGGGATGGGGAGGGAGGTGGGAGGGGGCTTCAGGATGGGGAACACATGTAAACCCATGGCTTATTCATGTCAATGCATGGCAAAAACCACTACAATATTGTAAAGTAATTAGCCCCCAACTAAAATAAATAAATTTATTTTTTTTAAAAAGGTATAAAAAAATAAAAAGTAAGAGAGATACTTTCAATAACATATTTAACCTCATATGTCTAAAACAAACCTCAGACATCTAAAATATTATCATTTCAATGTGTACTTAGTATAAAAATGATCAATGAAACAGTTCAAAATTTTTCACACCAAGTATTCAAACTCTGATGCGCATTTCACAGTTAGAGCACATGCTAATCTGTGCTACCCACATTTCAAGAGTTCAGTAGCCACCTGTGGCTAGGAGCTATTGTATTAGCACCAGTGTACCTTCAAAATCTGATGGAATACACACTAATCCTTGATGTGTCAGTCTTCCTATCAGTGAATGTACACTGTGAAGGTAAGTTTGTATCTTTCCATGAGACTAGAGAAGAGTCTGCAGGGCTGCTGGGACGGCGCAGCGGAAGCAGCCCCAACTTGGCTGGGGAGCCTGGTGGGAAGCTCCAGCCCAATAAACCCCTGACGTAACCTTAGGAAGCTCACTTTACCTCCTAACCTTTCAGGGCTTCAGTTTTCCTCTCTCTAAAATGCAAAAGTAGACTAGAAACAATTTAAGGGTCCTTATAGCACTGAGGATCCTGAGCTCTCCATTTCCCATGGCCAGTGTTCCTTGGAGTGAGGACAGTGCTGGTCCTCTGCTGAAGGGATGGGCTGCTATCTGTATTCCCAACGTAGAGCACCAGAGATCCTTTCATTAGAATTGACTCCTGCATGTCCCACAGAGTCAGAGCTTAAACCTTTGCTCTTTTAGGGGAACCATGATTCCTCCCGAGGCCAGGCTGGCACCATAGCAGTCCACAGTCAGAGAGAACCACAGACCAATTCCCCTGGGTGGCATGGTCTGGGCGGCGCTTTATTTAGATGAATGCACACAGAGATGCTACAGTTCAGTCTGGGCATATGATTACATGGTCTGGATGCCGTGTGGTCTTAGGGCAAGTCAGGAACACTGACTGTGAAGTCCAGCTTGCAAGAAATTTACTGTGCCCTGCCTCAATTTTCTTTTTCTCAAATTGGCAGCACAGCTGTCACATATCTTATGGGTATGACAGTTCTATCCAGATTCTCAAACCTCTTTCTAAAGAACCCCAAGTCTCTATTGTAAATGCCACAGAAATCAAAGTTTCAAAGTACATTCAGAATAAAACCAGTTTTGAAGTCATGCAAGATCTCAGGTTTCACCTTCTTCTCTTCCTTGAAGATCCAGTGGTACGAAGAAGGTCAAGTAACCATGATTATTAGCCTGGAAGGGCCAAGGAAAAGGAAGAGAAAGGGTAACTTTCATTTTATTCATCAAGGTCTTACTGAAAGAGAGGTAGATGAGTAGACACCAGAAAGGAAGCTTGTTGGCTGTTAGTGTTTTCCATCCCTTTGGAGTTGGGCACCAAAGGGCTAGGCTCCCAGTGATGGGTGGGAAGAAAAAGGAAGGCTTTCTTAAGTTTTTTTTTTTAATGTGGACCACTTTTAAAGTCTTTATTGAATATTGTTACAATATTGCTTCTATGTTTTGGGTTTGGCCCGGAGGCATCTGGGGCTTCTCAGATGGCACTAGTGGTAAAGAATCCACCTCCCAATGCAGGAGACTGGGTTTCGATCCCTGGGTCAGGAAGATCCCCTGGAGGAGGAAGTGACAACCCACTCTAGCATTCTTGCCTGGAGAATCCTCTGGACAAAGGAGGCTAGCAGGGTACAGTCCATAGCGTCGCAGAGAGTTGGACACAACTGAAGCGACGTATCATGCATGCATGAGGCATCTGGGATCTTAGCTCCCCAGCCAGGTATCTAACCCACACCCACTGCGCTGGAAGGTGAATTCTTGACCACTGGACCACCAAGGAAGTCTCAGGAAGGCTCTCTTTTTAGTATCAATCTCTACCAGCAGTCAGGAGGGGAATTTTTCAGGGCATTCTGATTCTTGGCAAGTTGTCACTGGATATAAACCTAAATTTAATGCAGTCCTATGCCCCCTACATTATCTCTTTAAAGACACCATCACCACCCAAAGCCCTGAAGTCTCATTCAAAAGCTACCTTTTCTGAGAGCTCATTTTCATGGGCCATTTTGGTTTGATCCTCTTGATGTGACATTTTCAGATAGTATTTTTAATTTCAAAGGTAATGTAGAATTAAATTCAATAAGTCTTGAACACACATAAAAATCTGGTAAAAACTCAAATACTATAAAAGGGTACACAAGAAGTAAATGTCATTCCGTCCCAACCAACGCCTATCTGTAACTAGTTTCCTGTGTATTATTTCAAAGCCATTCTATACACAAAACGTGTATTTTTTCAGGCATTTAAAGTTGTATTTTTTTTTACTTTTAAAAATACTTAAACTCAAGACAGAAAGGTAGAAACCTGTGGATTAAAAAAAGAAGAAAAAGAGTTCTGAGGTATAATTGTTTTAAATGCTGTGTTGATGTGTTGAGTTTAAAAATATTTTGATGTGTCCCAACGCATGGAAAACATGATGCTATGAATCATTCACTGCCCTGAGTGAACTGTCCAATATGATTATATATTTTTTTACTTGGCAAGGTCACCTTGACAAGTTTACATAACAACATACAGAAAACAAAAGTCACCAAATAAAGTGGAGTGATCAGGGAGGGAGGGAGAGGAACAGAATACAGACTATTCAAAAACCACTTACACAAGAGGGGCCGAGAAGGGAAAGAGATGAGAGACTAGAGACATAGGCCAGCCAAACCCTGGGCCAGGACCTTCCTAGAGGATTTTCTGCAACAGTGGATGTGATCACGTTCTGCACCGTCCGAGAGGGCAGCCACTGGTGCTACTTAGCACTTGAAGGGTGACTAGTATGACCAAGGGATTGGATAGTTCATTTTAGCTCATTTGAGTTTATATAGCCACATGGGTTAGTGGTCGCCAGCACAGGCAGTGCACCATCCTTAGGAGGCATCAATGAACACAGAGAGAAGGGAATGAAAAGAGGGGAGAAAATAAAGGAGGGGAAAGTCAGAACAGATGAGGAAAGAAGAAAGGCACGGGACAAGAAGAAAGAAGCCACTGGGTCTTGCCAGAGGAGGAGGAGAAGGGAAGAGAATAAAAGGACAAGTAGAAGAAGATGGAAAAAGAGTAAGATCAAATGGAAAGGTAGACAGTTGAGAACAGTCTTAAGTGACAGTGAGTAACTTTGTGCTACCAGAAGTGCCCACACCGCTGGCATTTATTCTGAGGTCTCAGCAATAGCACCACTGGAACAGACTCTGGGGCGTCAAATTCCGGGATGACATCCTACCTCCGCTGACCCTGGGAGGCCTAGGGGCCTCAACTCCCTAGTCTGCGAAGGGAGCAGGGGTCCAGTACCCTAAGGACTTGTTCACCGTCACTTGTAAAATAAAATACTCCAAGGAAAACCCACAGTTTTGATACACCACTAGGTGTCACCATTAACCAAAATGATTTTTAATTTTTTTGACCTGCACAATTTGGTGAAAGTTTCATCATTGAATCTATATCTGATCTACACAATGTATTTGGGTCTTTCTGAATTCTGTCACACAAAAAGCAAAACAGTTTGTGCTCTGGGAGTCCACTAAAGAGGGATACTCATTCTAATTTGGTTTGTTTTTCTTTCCAGTGAGAACTCTCCTAAATGCCACAAACATGATATGTATGCACATACACGTGCTCAGTCACTTGCTTGCTCATTCATTCATTCAGCATTTACTATGTGCCAAGAAGTGGTCTCATGTACAGCCACATAAGTTGTGCACTGCACAAGGGGCAGGGGGGCGGTGGTGAGGGGTACTGTTCACACAGACCTAAACGTGAATGCCTGAAGTTATTCAGACAGGAGGCTCTGCAAGATTTTGGTTTAGGCTTGGGAACAAAACAATGGTCCCTGCTTTTTTGTCCCTCCCTGTTTTCTCTCTTAGGAAAGAATGTTAGTCTAAAATCTTTGTAACTAGAAATATCTGTGCCCCATATACATTTTGAGAGTTAAACATACCACATACAGGTTTATCCAGCCTCATAAACACTAAACTTTCATTCCTTTTCAGAAAAGTTATACCCCTCACTGAGCATATTTTACAACTAAAGTAATGTACTGAGAAAATCAAAGCATGGCCTTTGATCTTGAGAAACGCAAGAAGAGGCTTGATTATACCTAAGATACAAAATAATATTCCTTAGATCTGCATATCTCAACTTGACCTTTGACTAGAAGAGGAGTAGCAGTAATTGAATGTGGACCTAGGCACCAAGACTTCGAGATCTAGTCTGATTAGGCTTTCTTGGGAAATGTACCATTTAGGTTTTGCTGTGTCATAAACCACCTGGAACCTAAGTGGCTTAAAGTAGCAAACATATGATTTCTCATGATTCCATAAGTCATTTGAACAGTAATCTGATCTAGGTTGGTGTGGTGGATCTCTGAGGTCTGAAGGTGGTTCAGCCGGAGTTGGCTGGCCTACTCACATACCTGGAGATTGATAGGCTGGTTGGCCAAGGGGGACTCAGCTGGGATGACATCTCTGCCCCACGTGATCTCTCCTCCTCCAGCTTCACATGGTGGTCTCACCATGAAGTTTGCAGGGTACCAAAGAGCAGGAAGAGAAGGCGAGCTTCAATACGCACTTAATTTTTTTAATTAATTGATTTCTTTTTGGCTGTGCTGGGTCTTTGTTGCCACGCTCAGGCTTTCTCTGGTTGTGGCAAGTGGGGCATACTCTTCATTGTGGTGTGCAGACTTCTCACTGCAGTGGCTTCTCTTGTTATGGAGCACAGGCTCTAGGGCACGCAGGCTTCAGCAGTTGCAGCACATGGGCTCAGCTCAGTAGTTGTGGCGCACAGGCGTAGTAGCTCCACAGCATGTGGTATCTTAGTTCTTTGACCAGAGATTGAACCTGTGTCCCCTGAATTGGCAGGTGGATTCTTAACCACTGGAAAAGTGAAAGTGAAAGTGAAAGCGCTCCTTAACCACTGGACCACCAGAGAAATCCCTGCAAGCACTTAAAATTTTCTGCTTGTGACATATTTGCTCTTGTTTTATTGGCCAAAGCACGTTACATGGCCAAGCCTGAGTCAGTGGGAAAGGTGTGATTCAATGGGGTGGATCCAAGGAGGTATGAACAAACTGACAGCCATTGCTCCAACAATCTACTGAAGAAAATACACTTAATTTCTCTTTATCTCAGTTTTCACTAAAATGGTAATAATACTTTCTTTAACCGTTGTCCAGGAATGCAAAAGGGATAAACACACAGAAGAAGCTGCTATATATTATTCAAAAGAGGAACAATATAAACATTAATTTTACTTCAGTCTCTTCATTTACCTTTTTCATGTCTCCTCCATAAAACGATTTATCTTTCTCATTTATTAGAAATGCCTATTGAAAGGAAAGGTACTATTTTCAAAGTAAATTTCCATTTATCTCATAATCTTTACCTGTAAATAGGTATGTTTCATGGGGTGTGTGTAAAGATACCTACCTCATGGTGTAAGAGGGAGTAGTATTCAGGAACAGAGACCCAGGAATGTCAGTCTGCATGCTAACTTCCACAACTGTCCCTATGTGTTTTAGATTTCACAGGTACATTTCACTCTGAATAGTTGCTCAGCACTGCACGGGTTGAACACTTGTTAGTACAGCACTCAGACAATTTATCAGATAGTATAGAGAATGACTAGGAGTTTACAGTATCTCTTCTTCCCATTTGCATGTTGCTAAGTGTTACTCAAGGAAACGACACCTCTGCAAATTCACATTCACTCCTACTGGCGCCAAGATTGGGCAAGAGCATTTCTTCACCCTGACAAATGACTCCTTTTTCCTGTAATTTGTAACCTCTGGAATATAATTTGATGAATAAAAATTTATGGAACGTCTGCTACGTATTCAGAACTGTGACAGAGGTTGAGAAGAATAAAATAGAGTCCTTGATCTTCTGGAGGTCACATTTAACGGGACATTATAAAAACTATAAGGCACATCTGACAGAAAAGTGCCATGGAGGGCGCTAGGGCAGAAATGATACACCCCCATGGGATGAACTTGAGAAGACTTCATAAGAATCATGAGTTCTGAGCCTTGATGAGTGAGTAGGATTTCTCAACATGGAGAAAGGATAAGAGTAGTCACCGTACGGTAAACAGATTAGGTTTAAAGTACACAAGTTCAGGGAAAGGAGATCACCCAGAGTGGTTTGAGTGTGGGATAAGTTGTGGTAGGTGGAAAAGGAGGTAAGACTAGCATGTCAGAACCTCTGAATGCTCTTGTTAAAGACATTACAATGAGAGTCTTCAATGGCCTATGATTAAAGCATTCTCATGATCATAGTTATTTGAGAAATATTACTCTGGCTTCTGGATCCTAACAAAATGGCAACCCACTTTAGGCTACTGGCTATTTCCCTCAACCCAGCTTTGGGAGTGCCTCAGAAATGGGGCAGTTGTTGGATCTGAGCATCCAAAGTAATAATCGAGAAGCCTCTAGAAGGACAGAAATAGTTGGGTTCCAGGCTATGTGTGTCTGTGACTGCAGTTTACAGAAGAAGAGGAAAGATGCCACAGGTGGGAAAGTTTTCATCTTGGGATCTTCTTATCCCTCAATATTTTCATGGGCAGATTGTTGTCTACCCCAACTCCAGCACATGTCTACCCCAACTCTGCTGCTGCTGCTGCTAAGTCGTTTCAGTTGTGTCCGATTCTGTGCGACCCCATAGATGGTAGCCCACCAGGCTCCGCTGTCCCTGGGATTCCCCAGGAAAGAACACTGGAGTGGGTTGCCATTTCCTTCTCCAACGCGTGAAAGTGAAGTCGCTCAGTCATGTCCGACTCTTAGCAACCCCATGGACTGCAGCCTACCAGGATCCTCTGTCCATGGGATTTTCCAGGCAAGAGTACTGGAGTGGGTTGCCATTGCCTTCTCCAACCCCAACTCTACTATAAAACAAAACAAAACAGAATCATTAGTCCTGCACCAACAGAAGATGGAGTTTGTGGCTAAAATGCTGGCTTAAAACTCAACATTCAAAAAAAGAAAATCATGGCGTCCAGTCCCAACAAGTCATTGCAAATAGATGGGGGAACAATGGAAACAATGACAGACTTTATTTTGGGGGGCTCCAAAATCACTGCAGATGGTGACTGCTGCCATGAAATTAAAAGATGCTTGCTCCTTGGAAGAAAAGCTATGACCAACCTAGACAGCATATTAAAAAGCAGAGACATTACTTTGTCAACAAAGGTCAGTCTAGTCAAAGCTATGGTTTTTCCAGTAGTTAGGTATGGATGTGAGAGTTAGACTGTAAAGAATGCTGAGCACCAAAGAATGGATGCTTTTGAACTGTGGTGTTCAAGAAGACTCTTGAGAGTCCCTTGGACTGCAAAGAGATCCAACCAGTCCATCCTAAAGGAAATCAGTCCTGAACATTCATTGGAAGGACTGATGCTGAAGCTGAAACTCCAATATTTTGGCCACCTGATGTGAAGAACTGACTCATTTGAAAAGATCCTGATGCTGGAAAGATTGAAGGTGGGAGGAGAAGGGGATGACAGAGGATGAGATGGTTGGATGGCATCACTGACTCAATGGACATGAGTTTGAGCAAGCTCCGGGAGATGGTGAAGAACAGGGAAGCCTGGTGTGCTGCAGTCCATATGGTCACAAAAAGTTGGACATGACTGTGCAACTGAACTGAACTGAACCCATAAGGTCAGGAAGGAGATAACAGGTGCAGACAGGTCCAAGTTCCCTCTAAGAACTGGAGCTGCCAGAACATAATAGAGTACTAAAAGTCTTGACCAGTGTGAATATGACATGAAGACGAAGTAATAGGTGTAAGGATTTAAAAGGAAGTGACAAAGGTATCCTTATTTTACATGGATTACCTACATGGAAAACCTCACAGAATTAATAGAAAAACTTTTCGAACTACTACTTATTGTCTGTGAGGATGTCAGGAACAAGATCTCCTTACAAAGATCAGTAGCATCCTCTATGTCAGTAATATTCAACCAGAAAATATAATAGAAAATAAGATACTTTTCACAAGAGCAACACAACTGTTAAGTACCTAAAAATTAATATATCTGGAGAAAACCGTATATCCAGAGAAAACCATACTTTGAAAAGGTACATAGACCCCAGTGTTCATTGCAGCACTATTTACAATAGCCAAGACTTGCAAGCAACCTAAATGTTCATCATATACGATGGACTTTTGTTCTTGTTCTTGTTTCGTCTTTAAGTAGTGTCCAACTCTTTTGCAACCCCATGTACTGTAGCCCACCAGGCTCCTCTATCCATGGGATTTCCCAGATAAGAATACTGGAGTGGGTTTCCATTTCCTTCCCCAGGGGATCTTGGAGTTGAACCCATGTCTCTTGCATTGGCAGGCATATTCTTTACCACTGAACCACCTAGGAAGCCCACAGTGAAATATTACTCAGCCAAAAAAAGAATGAAATAGTGCCATTTGTAGCAACATGGATGGATCTAGAGATTATCATACTAAATGATGTAAGTCAGAGAGTGACAAATATCATATGATATCACTTATATGCACAATTTTTTAAATGATACAAATAAACTTATTTATAAACAAAAATAGATTCATAAATTTAGAAAATAAAATCATGATTACAAAAGGGGAAAGTCAGGGGGAGGGATAAATTAGAAGGTTGGGCTTAACATATGAACACTACATATATAAAATAATTAACAAGGACCTACTGTGTAGCACAGAGAACTATACTCAATACTCTATAATAACTTATATGGGGAAAGAATATGAAAAAGAATAGACGTGTATATGAATGACTAAATCACTTTGCTGTATACCTGAAACTAACACAACATTGTAAATCAACTATACTCCAATATAAAATAAAAAATTTAAAAATATAAAGCACTTAAAATTAACATAAAAGCTCAAAATAAATTTTTGAAGAGAAATGTAAAATTATTAAAGTTCATAATATAAGACTTGAACAGACAAAAAGGAATGCCACGGTGGTGAGCAAGACTCCTTAACATGTAAAGATACCAATGCTCCCAAAGTTAATGTAGAAATTCAAGGCAATTTCAATACACTTCCAGCAAATATTTTGAGAGAATAAAAAAAAGCATATTCAAAAATGTATATGGAAAAATAAAACCAAAGTCTGTAATTGAGTTGATTTTGAGAAAAGAATAACGAGAAAGGACTTGCCCCACTCTGCTCCAATGCCATGTAATAAAACACTATAGTCTCTGTGCTTGTACTCAGTTGTGTCCGACTCTTTGTGACTCCATGAACTGTAGCCCGTCAGGCTCCTCTGTCTATGGGATTTCCCAGGCAAGAATACGGGAGTGGGTTGCCATTTCCTCCTCCAGGGGATGTTCCTGACCCAGGGATCAAACTCAAGTATCCTGCGTCTGCTGTATCACAGGCGAATTCTTTACAACTGAGCCCAAGACACTAGAGTACTGCTGCAAAACCATGCAAACAGACCAAGGGCCAGAGAGTGTTGAGAAATGTGTGTGTGTGTGTTTATGCATTTGGATGTGAGTGTACCTGATGTATGGAAAAGAACACACCACAAATCACTGAGGACAGGTTAGGTTGCTTAGTAGATAGTGCAGGGAAAACTGCTTCACTTGATGAAGATAAATTAACTTGAATTCCTAACACCATAAACAAAGGTAAACTTCAGAGACATTAAAGATATGAATGTGAAAGGCAACCCTACAAAACAAACAATCAGAAATATTTACAGGAGAATATATCTATGATCTCAAAAGTGGGGAAGGACTCTTAAAAAAAAAAAAAAAAAAAGGGCCTAAAAAATACAACTATAGGCCAAGGAAAAAATTGAGGGATTTGACTATTTTAAGATTAATGATAATGATAGGTATCAATATCAACTGATGGGTGAAAAAGAGGAAGACAGTGAGAAATTAGTAACGATTTTTGTGAGTGATAGTAACACCATGATTGTTTTAAATAAGGGAGTCCTGGGATGGAGGGGAACTATGTATGCACATACAATTGGATATATCTCAAGAAGATTATGCTAAGTAAAAGCCACCACACATAAAAGATATATATTTTATGATCCTATAGATAAAATTCTTATAAAGTCTGAATAATCTATAATGACATAAAGCAGCTCACTGGCTCTTGGGCAGGGTGCGGCGATTGGTACTACAGGCTGAGGAATTAGAAAGGGGCACAAGAAGTCTTTGGGGGCACTAGAAGTGTTCTTTATCTCGATTATGATGATGATTTCAAGGATATAAACATATGTCAAAGCTTCTCAAATTAAGATACTTTAAATATGTACAGCTTACTGTATATCAAGTGTACCTCAATAAAGTCAAAATGTAAAAATTATTTTTAAAAAGGAAGTCCTTTTTATAAGAGAGATATGTAAATAAAATACAATGGTTCTCAGAGTGTAGCCCCTGAATCTGCAGCATCACCTGGAAACTTCTAGAAATACAAATTTTCAGCCTCACCCCAGACCTGCTGAGTCAGAAACTCTAGGGGTGGGGCTCAGCAATCTGTTTGCACAAGCCCTTCAAGGGATTCCACTGCTCACTCCAGTTTGACAACCACTTAAATAATGTGCATGTAAGCTCAGCGTCTCAGTCATGTCTGACTCTCTGCAACCCCATAGACTATAGCCCACCAGGTTCCTCTGGCCACGGAATCTTCCAGGCAAGAATACTGGAGAGGGTTGTCATTTCCTTCTCCAGGGAAACAATGTGACGTCTTGAATTTCTTTCAAAATAACCCGAGGAAGGCTAATGGTTGGTGCAGATATGTACGAAACAAACTGGATCATGAGTTGATCATTGCTGGAGCTGGGGTGATGGCTACCTGCGCGTTCATTACAACCATGCGTTAGTGTTATATATATTTGGTAGTTTCCCATAATAAGTTTTTAAAAATTCAAAGTGTTTTTCCACAGTGTCCCTTCACTGCTCTCCCTCACTCCTCTTGGTTCCTTCTTTCCAGCTCTCTTGTCTCTGCAACATTCCCTCTTGACCTCAGAAATTGGCACTCTCCTTGTTCTCCTCAGGTGCCTCAAGTTTTCCCAACCCTCCCGGCTCCTTCTGCTCTTGCCCTCTCTCTCCCTGTCCTCCCAGCTAACGTTTTGAAGCGACCCGTTCCTTATCATCAGTCACCACTTCTCTCAAAGTTCTTTTGCGCACTCTAGTTTCTGTCCACTCTCTCTGGGTGCAGAACCAGATTTCTCGGAGTCAGAGGACTGTGTCTTCCCCAAGACCTTTTCTCTGCACTTGCCATGGGTGGTCTTTCTGCCGCTTTCATTGGCATCACTGGTGCCCTCTTCTCCTGTGATAGTCTGTTGCTTCTTTTCTTTCTCTTAGAAAAACAAGATGCTTGCCCCTTTAAATTAAAAAAAAAATTTAACTTGACTGTTTTAATGTGCAACAGAATTGCTGATTAAAAAACCCAAATAATACAGTAGTGTAACAAGCACCACTGTTATCTTGTTTCCTGGGACACTATAGTTTATTTCCTACTACTCTAGCGGATCCCCCTGTGGGGTCTGAGTTCATTCCTCCTTGGTCTCTGCCTCAGCTTCCCTGGGAAAGCACTCACTCTCTGGAGCTGCAAGACTGCTGCCCATTGATTCTTGAGGCTGAAGGATAGAGAAAGACTAAGGGAAAGGAGCAGATGAAATAGAGAAGAGATCAGGACAGAGCCAGAGTAAATATGAGGAGGATGGCTGGCAGCCACCTGGAAGTAAGAAGAGAAATGAAATGCTCCTTGTAGATGTCCAGCTGTGAGACTCCCCAATCCATTTTTTTTATTGAACCTTTGTTTTCAATCATGGCTCTTGGGCTCTTTGGGGATTCCCAGGTGGCGCAGAAACCCACCTGCCAATGCAGGAGACATAAGAGAGGCAGGTTCGATCCTTAGGTTGGGAAGATCCCCTGGAGGAGGGCATGGCAACCCATTCAGTATTCTTGCCTGGAGAATGCCATGGGCAGAGGAGCCTGGCTGACTACAGTCCACAGGGTTGCAAAGAGTCGGACACAACTGAAATGACTAAGTGCACACACATGGGCTCTTTGAGGAGCTCTGAGGCCCAGAAGCTTATGTTCTTCAGAGGAACTAGTGATAAGACACTGCTCAGCATTTAAAGTTAGAATGAAGACTCACCGTCACACACGTGGCCACCTCTGCCCTCAGCTGTGAACCTGGATCCATCCTAAGGGTTCACTGCCCCCCACCCGGACAGCACTATGTGTGTACTCACTTCTACTTGTCACCAAAGACATCAAGCTGCTAACTTACTGACAATCTACCCACTGTCATATTTATCTGAATCTGTCAAATTGTGTTCTTATTGCTCTCCAAGGAGTTTTCTGAAAGTCATTGAAGAAACTTGACTCCCTGTTTTAAATCGCTAGCCTTGCCAGGCTTCATGACTTGGTGAAACTCTACTTAAGATGTTTGTGATGTTACAAAATTTTAAGGCTATGCAGAAATGTGGAAAAATCCTTATGACCCACTGTTAGTTTCCCAAAACAGTAGCATACAAAATACAGTGTATTAACTTGGTAGTAACTCAGTAAATATTTTTTGTTGACATGGGCAAGAATAAAAATGGAAGATACAAAAATGACATTATTGTCGGGTAGGATTGAGTAGTGGGATTCTTTTCCTTTATGAACTTCCTCTATATAGCTTTGTATATAAAAATCACTTAGCTGAGATGTTTCCCTGTGCTAGTTCAATGTTGAACATTCTGTTTTCAGGGCTCTGATCACTGTTATGTGGCAGCCTGGATGGGAGAGGAGTTTGGGGGAGAATGGATATATGTATGTGTACGGCTGAATGTTTGTTGTTCACCTGAAACTACTACAATATTGTTAATAGGCTATACCCCAATAGAAAATAAAATGTTTAAATTTTTTTTAAAAGTTCTGCTTCCAGAGAACTTTAAAGGGAAGGGAATGGGACAAGATAGGGGTAGGGGATTAAGAGGCATAAACATAGCAATGTATAAAGTAAATAAGCTACAAGGATATATCGTACAGCACAGGGAATACAGTCAGTATTTTATAGCAACTTTAAAGGGAGTACTGAATTAGCATGTTATACACCTGAAACTAATATAATATTGTAACTAAATTGTACTTCAATTAAAAAAAAAAGTTCCGTTTCCAGTCTTGGCTGGCATGCTTCGTACAGCACCAGATTCCCTGTGTTGAGTCTAAACAAGCCCACCCTGTTGCTCAGCCCCCACGTGGAAGCCAGTGGTACCATCTTTCACTACCCTGCATCTCCTCCTTTTTCCAGATAATGGCTGTGAGTTGAAACTCTTCCTTCCAGAACTTTTCTCTGCCCTCTTCCCCACTTCTTAGCATTTTTCTCCTGCTGACAGCTAGTTATATGAGACCTATTATGATGGGATTTCTCCTACCCAAGATCTCTGAGCTGATTTCTTTCCTGTGACCTGGGCCTGCGTCAACTTGCTTGTTCTGTCAGAGGAGGAATAAGCCCTGGGTTCCTTCTTATCACAGACATGTCTGATGCCGCCACTAAAAACCACCAACCAACTCAATGGTTACAGGTATCAATACACTTTATAATTTTGGAGTATAGTATCCTTCCTAAACATCGCAAAAAGAATTTTACGAATCCTCATTGGAATTAAGTACTACAATCTCTATGATAAAAGTGGAATGACTGAGGTATTGGAGCTATTTCCCCTTCCTATTCCCCCAGGGAAAACAGAAGTTGAAGAGTGAGCCTAAGTGTCTGAGTTTTACTTTTCTGCTTCTTTGAATACCCTTTAAGGACTCTCTGTATTCTGTCCTCATTTCTACCACCCACGAAACCGTGTTAAGTCTAGGAAATAGGCGATATCAAAGAGAAGTTTTGCATATCTGTGTTTAAAAAAAAACTAGGATGCAGATTAACTAATCTAGTTATAATTTATTCCACTACAAAGTGAGCTCCAAACTCTTATTTCAAGGATGGGGAGGGAGGCGGGTATGAAGAAGCAAGGTCCGGGTATGTGTATGTATAATTGAACCACTTTGCTGTACACCTGAGACTAACACAACACAATAAATTAAGAATAGTCCAATATGAAATAAAAATTTTTTAAAAGCTATTAACAGCTCCATAGGTAAGACTTCTTAACTCATCTCAGTGGGTTTGCTATGCAGCTGCTCCACAAGGAAGTATCTCTCCTTTGCTGGCTGTGTTGCCTTGGGTAAGAGAACTATGAGCTTTTGGCTGCCTGCCTGCCCTGCGGGTCACCAGATACACCTGCGCCCTTTCTCAGAGCTAGACAGAAAGCTGGATCCTTGACAGAGCTGGCCTCTGGCCACAGAGGCGACCCGACCTGAGAGGTTTGTCAGGATGCTCACTGGCCTTCATCTGGCCAGGTCATGAAGCTGGCAGTGCTACCTGCACTGGCCTTCCAGCCTCCTGAGGACTTCATCAGGCACTGCCAACTGCAATAAGATGGCCGAGGGGCAGAAGAATCACACCATGTGTTCCAGCACCCGATAACCAGGGCAGACGGATGCAAACTGAAATGCAGGCATCTGGGGGGTGCTTGCCAGTTTTCTTTGAAAGGAACTGAAATGAGGGATCAGATCATACATTCCTGCCATTGCACAGAACTAGAGCATCCAAGCAAGAGGAAATTGCCAGTTTATGCTGATAGAATGTGGCATCTCTGAACTCAAGAATACCTCCCAGCACCACGAGTCTGGTGATAGGGCATTTCCTGTGGAAAAGCAGTTCAGGTCTACTGCGTTAGGAGGTATCATTGCCTCAGCGGGAAGACTGGCTTGTTATGACAAAAGCTACATTCTTTGAGAGGCCAATGTGTAGAACTTCAGGGAAAGTGACACTTGGAAATCACTCATTCTTTCTTAGGGTTCATGAATTTGGTGTGATTACTCAGACCAGAGAAGCTGATAGGGTTGCCCAAACTAGGAACTATGGGATGAAATAGTCTCCTCCTTCAGCCAGTCAAGACCTTTCTACAGCAGAGAACCACTGACACATCTACGCAGCACTTATTATGAGCCACTGTGCTAAGTTCTCCACATGCCTAGCTCATAGTATTTATTCCTTCCTCCTGCTCTTTGGGATATATTTATTATATGGCCTTCATCTTTAAAAAGCAGAAAATTGAGACTCAGAGAGGTTAAGTGACTTGCTCAAAATCACAAAGGAAGTGAGTGGTGGAATTGAGTCTCAAAGCCCAGGTTCATGAGACGCCAAAGTTCTTTCCCCTCCACCATTTGGTCTCCCTAACCATCAATGAAGTTGTCAGAATTGATATGAGGACTATATGCTTTATGGAGGTATCTGTGAGCTTGCTGGAATGTGGTCTGTGACTGCACTTTGATTGAAACCACAGGGGTGAGAGGGGACAGTGCTACAGACTGAGAACAAGCAGAACAGGATCTGGACCAAACCTCTGAGTTTAGAGGAGAGTGGATCTAACCAGACAATGTGAAAGGAGAGATGGGTATGAGAAACCTTAAGCTATTATAGTCTAATGATATCGCCTAAGCAGTCTTGGTGTCAACTAACCATGGATTTCAGAATAATTCATCTGGAAAGAGATAACACATATTGCACCAGGGTTTATTTTCACTTAAAATGCAAACTTCCCTGTTATATAGGCTTTTGATTTATTATCATTTTTATCAGTCACACAGAGTGCTTTATAAAAGTCCCAGCAGAAAAAAAAAAAAGTCCTGGTGAGAAGCCATTATTCCCTATTTTACAGAAGCAGCAGTTGGGAGTCCATGGATGAATAATTGGACCAGAGTCACTAGTTACCATGGTAACTGGTGGCAGGGGCTGGGTAAGAACTTATGTCCCCTTGTTGGAATCCAGATTTCAGTTTAAGTTAGTAAACCAAGGCTGAGATCAAGACAACTTCCTTTTGTTTCAAGCCCATACTTAGGAGTATCTTATATATGTCATATGCTTTTGTTTTCCAACGTACTTTCCCATATGTGGTCTCATTCTACATCCATCACCCTGGCTGGACTTAGACATTCTTATTTCAACTTACAGGTCAGAAAACTAAGGCACATACTGGGCTAGAGACTTGCTAAGGGCCCAGAGCTGGTTCCTGGTAGAGTCAAGAGTCTGGCTTTCTTTTCTGTGGGTCACATTGCCCTCCACCTGATCCTGCCTGAAACTGAGCATGGTAGCTAGGGTTCATACAGAGGTTATGACTCTAAGCCACAACTGCAAAAGTGAAAAAAAAAGATGTGAAGAAAGTGGAAAAAGTGATTGCATTTTCAAAGACCTTGACACTTGTACTGGGATCAACAGGTCCATGCACACCTTGGCTTTTTGTTCCCTCAGCCCATGCCCAGGCCAAGCATTCTCTTGGCCTTTTCCTTCCTTTCTTCCTATCCTCTACCTCACCTTCCCTCCACACTCCCTTTACCTGGTCAAAGCAGAGCTCATTAATATAACAAAGAATTACATGGTTGGGCTCTTTGCTAGAGAACTTATTGAATCAAAGCTCTGTGGTCTTGGGTTCCTCATATCCCATTTGGGCAGATGCTCTATGCAGTGATCAGCGTGCAGGGTCCCTCAGCATCCCTCCCTGTGGCACTTGGGGAGAAGGATACTGTCGGGTCCTGGCATCATGTGATTGCTAGAAGTGGCACGCTATAACCTGGATCAACAAAACACAATCACAGCATCTAGAATCCACATGTCCGAGGGACCCAGAAATACAGCGTCCTCATTTGAGGCATTTGTTACCGCAGCCATGGAAAATGCTTGCCTGGGCCTTGGAAAATTGTTGTTGCTATTCAGTTGCTAAGTCATGCCTGACTCTGCGACCCCATGGACTACAGCACGCCAGGCTTCCCTGTCCTTCACTATCTCTGGCAGTTTGCTCAAACTCATGTCCATTGAATTGGTGACACTATCCAACCATCTTATCTTCTGCTGCCCTCTTGCCTTAAATCTTTACAGAAAATTATCTGGTTGAAAATTCAGTCTGTTACTTAAGCCTTGTGAACCTGTGCAAGGAATGGATTTCACTTTTCCAAGCCTTATGTGTCTCTTTCATGATACAGCAAATGTAACACTAATCCCCACGGGTTGTTGTAAGAACAAAGTATCTGGCAAACAGTAGGCACTCAATAAATGTTAGATCTCCTCCCAGCAGCCTTTTCTTTTGCCCCATCCAAAGGGGCTTTCCTCATTGAGTGACACTATTTGAAGAATGAATTCTCACCTTAAAAAATAAATATCTCTGTACTCTAATCTTTATGCCTGAAAAGCCAATGGTTAGCTTGTGTAAGGGGCAAATACTGCCAGATGGCACCAGCTTTGAGAAAGAAAAGCCTGGCATTAGCTGTGCATTTCAGAGGCTTTAGGAAGTCACAGAATCTCACCCTTACACAGATGATGTCACCCCTCACAGCCCCAGGACAGAGTGGGCCTCTTCTTCTGATTATACATCAAGTTTATTATAATCCTATTGGGTTGGCTGAAACATTTGTTTGCAACCCAAACAAACGTTTTGGCCAACCCAATAATTACATTAATATTTATGAAATGGTTTGTTTTATGTTTACACATTCTCCAACAGCCAGGACTATGCCTAGCACAGTGCCTGGCACATCAAGGGTGAATGAACAAATGAAGTTTCCACCCACTTTATCTCATTTCATCAATATATCAGTACTGTTGATGACCCTGGGGCCAAGATGACAATCTGTACTTTACAGATGAGGATACTGAAGTTCAGAGAAGTTGCACTGCTGTCAAGGCCATCCAGTAAGTGGTGGGGCAGACACTTCAGTCCAGACCTCGACACCAAATCCGGTATACCTTTCCTCCACTCCTCTGCCCTTTGACTCATCAGCCTCACCCTCCTGTTGATACACTGCTGCTGCTGCTAAGTCGCTTCAGTTGTGTCCAACTCTGTGCGACCCCATAGACGGCAGCCCACCAGGCCCTGCCATCCCTGGGATTCTCTAGGCAAGAACACTGGAGTGGGTTGCCATTTCCTTCTCCAATGCATGAAAGTGAAGTCGCTCAGTCGTGTCCGACTCGTAGCGACCCCATGGACTGCAGCCTACCAGGCTCCTCCCTCCGTGGGATTTTTCAGGCAAGAGTACTGGAGTAGGTTGCCATTGCCTTCTCCCTGTTGATACACACATGGTGACATTTGAGAGAAGCTCTGCTCCCTGGAACCTTCCATCTGGGCGTGTGGTTCGCTGGCCTGGTGCTATCTCTTGAGCACTGACAGTCTACTTTCTTCCTTAATCCACTGAGTAATGGGGCTATTTATCCACTGACAACAGCCTCATCTGCTGATGGCAAGGCAAATCCATACATGTTCAGTTGCACAGGGCCCAGGAAGCCTCTGGCAGGGAGGGTTCCCAGAGTTGGGTCTAAAGCTGGTTACATTTGTGCCCTTTGGTGAGGTGTGGGAGGGGGAGGCTTGATATTCAGCTTCAATGTTTCAAATCAAAATGTTTGATCATTTTGTTTATTTCTGTTTACTTTCCCTCCGTCTGATATCAGAAGATTAAAATAAAATAAAAAAAACACAGTTACACTTCAAACAAACAAACCCATAGAAAAAGAGATCAGATTTCTGGTTATTAGAGGTAGAGGGGCAGGGGAATTGGATGAAGGCAGTCAAAAGGTATAAATTTCCAGTTAAAAGCTTAATACTAGGTAAATCTTAATTAGGGCTTCCCAGGTGGCATTAGTGGTAATGAACCTGCCTGCTGATGCAAGAGACATAAGAGACAGGAGTTTGATCCCTGGGTTGGGAAGATCCCCTGGAGAAGGGCATGGCAACCCACTTTAGAATTCTTGCCTGGAGAATCCCATGGGCAGAGGAGGCTGGTGGGCTACAGACAAGAAGGTCGCAAAGAGTTGGACACAACTGAAGTGACTTAGCACGCACGCATGTAAATCTAAATTATGCTGAATTAATTCATAGTGCTTTTCACGTCTACTATATGCTTCTACTTCTCTGTATATTCAATTAATTTTTGAGAGTTTGATGTTGAAACTCCAACTAAAAATCTTAATTTATCTACTTAAAAAAATAATTGTAATATATAGTGGAACTGTATGTAACCTTGTTCTGTATTTTCCAAGTCTCCTGTTATATTTTCATAATTAAAAAAAAGATTAATAATAGGGATGTAAGGTACAACATGACAAATCTAACACTGCTGTATATTATATATGAAAGTTGTTAGCGTAAATCTTCAGAGTTCTCATCACAAGGAAAAAAAATATTTCCTTTTTTTTTGTTTTGTACATATACCAGATAATGGATGTTCACTAAACTTATTGTGGAAATCATTTCATGATGTATGTAAGTGAAATCATTAGGCTGTACACCTTAAAATTATACAGTGCTATGTATCAATTATATCTCAATAAAACTAGAAAGAAAAAAACAAAGCACTTAGAACAATTGGGTCTCTATTTATATTCTCAATCCTCTTTTAATTGCTATCCATTCTTTACAATTAACCAGATCTTTGATCTAGTTATGCAGTAAACATCCCAACCCTCTCCTTTCTCTCCATCAAACTTCACAACATTCTGTTAAATCCATCCCCTTTTTAAACTTCTCCATCTCTGGGGATCCTTGGTGAACACTTAAGAGATGCATGCTCAAGAAGAAACTGGACTTACTGTTTAGCCAGACAGATGGAATGGGAGTAACAAAATGTGTGTGCCCGACCCAGTTTCCTTTGAACTAGCGGTGAAATGTGGGGTGAGTGATTTCACTTCCGCAGTGTGCATTTCTGAACCTGCAGCAGCTCCTCCCCAACCTCTTATGTTCCTGTAGTGCACTTCATCTTGTAAAACCTTGATGACGAATCAGAGACACGAATGTCTTAAGAACGATAGTGAAACACTCACTCACCACCCTGGAGGTGTGGCTGTTGAACAAGAGTTATAAGCAGAAAAGGTCATCCCTAAGTCTAGGGTGGTTTGAAAGTGCTTGTAACAAGATTGTCTTTGTAACAATTTCCTCGACAAGACTTCATAGCCCTTTATTAACCCAAACAACAGCTGAGCAGATATGAACAGAACAGTAGCACCCCTTGAAATGTGGGTGGCATGTGCTTCCTGTGGCTTCCGCGGAAAAGCTGGTCCTTCCAAAACTACCATGGACAAGCAGCTTCACCCGTCATTGAGGCCAGCCTGAGAGTCCACTTGGACTGAGGTCAGCACAGACAACTGTGGCCAAGAGAAGAGGGTAGGACGCTTCAGGTCACAAAACCAGGGGTCCCGTACCAGGGCTGGGGGTGGGCATGCTTCAGCAGACTGTGTGATCTGAACAACGCCTGTGGGTGGCAAGGAGCCAAGAGAATAGGCAGAGTCACTGAGCAGGAAGGAAACAGAGCCAAACCACCGGGACCAGACACAGTCAGAGGACCCACGGAAGCCAGAAGCACCAGTGACAAGACTGGTGGTGGGAACAGCAAGTGGCAGTAACAGCAGCAGGAAAATTCAGTGAACGCCAGAGGCAGCAAGTTAGTAAGACCTTTGACTTAACGACTGAACATGGACTAAATACAAAGGGAATCAGACAACAAGTAACTGCATGTAACTAGATGGAGACCTGGGTTTGATCCCTGGATAGGGAAGATCCTCTGGAGAAGGAAATGGCAACCCACGCTAGTATTCCTGCCTGAGAATCCCATGGACAGAGGCGCCTGGCAGGCTACAGTCCATGGGGTCCCAAAGAGTCAGACACAACTGAGCAACTAACTTTAACATACTATATATATATTTAAAAGAATATAGACATGTGAAGCAAGTGGGCAAAAATGAGCAACAGGTGCTGATAATAGGCACTGAAAACAACACCAACACTAATCTGAGCCAAGATGCAAAATGCCTGGTACAGAGTCTTACACTGAGTGACCTGCATGCTGAGTCGCTTCAATCAGGTCCAACTCTTTGCGACCCTTGGGACAGGAGCCCACCAGGTTCCTCTGTCCATAGGATTCTCCAGGCAAGAATAATACTGGAGTGGGTTGCCATTCCTTCCTCCAATGGCTCTTTCCAAACCAGGGATCGAACTAGCATCTCTAATGTCTCCCACATTGGTAAGCAGGCTCTTTACCACTAGCGCCACCTGGGAAGCCAAGTAGGAGCTCAAGAAATCATGCAAGTCCCTTTCTTTCATCCAAGTGCCCAGAAAAGGGACCCTCTCCTCCCTCCCCAGCTTCCTAGAGAAAGATTGATATTATGAACTAGTTATGAGCCTTGCCTACTTACCTGCTATGAGGTGAAAGTCTAATTGCTTAGCAAAGCTGTTCATTTATTCTTTTTACCTACATATCTATTTGTTTCACAGTGCACCCCCAACCCCCTGCTATCTACCTGTTAATTTCTTTGCGTCTATATTTCAAAGGTAAGACCTTATCAGGACCTTTCTGTGAATTGACTGTAGGATCCACAGAAATTCTGAATTTGAATGCAGCCCACCCCTCCTAATCCATAGGTGTCCCGTCCAGTCCGTAAGGGGTGCCCAGTCCAGGCAAGCACACGATGGGGGCACAGAAGGAGTCTCTGGCCCAGACTGGTATTGTACTTAGGGGGCTTCTCAAGTAGAGGCAATGGCAGTCCAAGGTCGTGGCCACTGAAGCGCGTCCGTAGACGCACCCCTCCCCACTGGGCCCAGGCAGGGGGATCTCTCCCACGCCCGCCCCCGGCTTCCACGGAGAATTGGGTTCCGCGCCAGCCCCGGCTCAAGGAGCGCCCGGGGCCACTGCCCCGCGGAGAGCGGCTGAAGTCAGGGTTACAACTCACCTTGGAACTGGGGCGCCAGACCTCCCGTAGGCAGGGCGTTCTCCCCCCCACCCGATGACATCATCTGTTTGGGGCTGAGTCGCTCCATAAAAGCAGCCCGCGGGAAGCCAGGAGCCCAAAGAACAGAGGTGCTGGCCGTGGATCCCGGACTGCGCGCACAAGGTCCTGGTGAGCGCCCCGCCGGCCCCAGCGCCCGAGCCAGAGGGCGAGAAGGAGCTCAGCTGCCCGCAGCCCGCGCTCGCCGCCCGCGGGGGGAGCCGCCCGAAGATGCCTCGCTGCAGCCTGCACGCGGCGGCCGTGCTCCTGCTCGTGGTCTTAAAGGAACAGCCTTCCAGCCCAGCCCCGCTCAACGGTAAAGTTTCTTCTGCCTCTTCTTTCCGAACAATCCCGAGCGCTCAGCCACACCTGGGCAGAAGGAGTCCTCACGCAGCTCGTTAAAGATAAAGTAAAATCATTTGCGGGGAGCGGAGAAGGACCTGCATGGTCTCCAACAGCACGTTTTTACAAAGGATGCTTCATTTTCCTTTGGAATGCAGGATCTGTTCTGGTTTCGCAGGGTGGGCGGGGTGGTGGGGGGAGCTGTTTGCCACACATTGTCCTCGCATTAAAATACGTTTATGCCTTCTCTGAGTACACCCCCCACAACCCCCGCAGCGCTGCAGAGGTGGCTTGGGAATTTGCTAACCAGGGGAGGAGAAACAGAACCAGGATGTAAAATATGGTGCCCCGATCCACGTGCAGACGGCAGAGTGTCTGGGGTGTTACTGAGCAGCCTCTTTACCAGGGAGGGTTAGCGTGTGGTGGGTGCTTTCCTTTGGAGGAGAGACTCTTTACCATTAAGTTTTACCTCCAAGTCAAAGAGACGATGCATCTCATCCCTAATCATTGTTTTTCTCCAGAAGGGCTCTACTACTCTGAAGGTGTACGTGTGTGCAAGACGTGCCCTCAGACGAGCATACATAACCTTATTTCTGAGTGTAGTTAGTTGGGGCTTTGAACCCTGGAGTGGGTTGCCATGCCCTCCTTGAGGGGAATCTTCCCAATCCAGGGATTGAACCTGGCTCTCCTGTGTGTCCTGCATTGTAGGCGGAGCCTTACCCTCTGAGCCATCAGGGAAGCCCGTAGACAGCCAGCAGCTAAGGCGAGGGCTTCTGCCTGGATCTCCACAGCTGGGTGAGCCCTTTTCTGGAGGAGTAGATGGTGACTTACAGAAACTTCCTGAGTAACAGATGGTGGCTCCTGCCTTTGACAGAGTTTGCCCCTAACTGTATGGACATTTGTAGGTGCGACCATTCCTAGACCCAGGCTAGGTTGAAACATTCCTAGAAGGGCCCAGAGTGACTAGAATGGCTGCCAGTCCATATTCCCTGGCTGGGTGGTGGTGGTGAGAAGTTGGTTCTCCTCAGAGGCGTGAAAGCTGGAGCCCCCTCCTGTCAGACAGCATGGTGCCCATGGGGCACGGTAGGAGAGGCAGAGGGAGCCTGGCTGTCAGCGGCTTTGTCATTTCTCTTAATTCAGTTCGAGTCCACTAGCTGGACTGATATGCTTGGTAGTTATCTTCCTCATCTGGTGGGGGAGAAAGTGGATGGGAGGAAGGAGTTATAAAAGTGGAAATTAGTTTATAAAACTGCAGACTTTGATGATATTCCTCTCTGAAGAAAGCTGCACTGAAACCCAAAGTCTGACTTGAAATCTCCCTTTTAGCTCCAAGACGAGAGAGAAGCCCTTTACTGACCCTCTTCTGAAAGCCTGTTTCTCCCCTCACTCTGGGGGCAGCTCCTTCTCCCTGCTGTGCTTTTCTGACCCTCTGGATCCTCCTCTCCCCCTCCTCCTTGCCCTTCTCTCTTTTCTGTTCTTCCAGTTAGGCTGGGGAAAGTTTTCAGGTAAAAAAAAAAAAAAAAAAACCTACTTTCACTCTACACTGAGTCGCCAGCCTGCTTACCCCCTTGATTCTAAGAACACAGCTTTTTTTCTGTTCTTCCTCAGGCAGGTTTCTTGGCTTTTTAGTCAGAGCAAAACTCACTGAGATGTAAAGTGTCAGTATTAACCCAAGTGTGGAGGAGGGTTAAGCTGGGCAGTGGGTGAGAAAGTGGTCTGCCCTCTGCCTGTGTGCATGCTAAGTCACTCAGTCATGTCCAGCTCTTTGCAACTCCATGGACTGTAGCCCACCAGGCTCCTCTGTCCATAGAATTCTCCAGGCAAGAATACTGGAGTGGGTTGCTATGCCCTCCTCCAGGGGATCTTCCTGGAGCACCTGAATTCTCAGTGACTGGCACTGGCAAATCTCGGGGTCAGGGAGGGAGGGGGCATAATAAAAGTCAAGCATCTTCCAGAGATAACCAGGGAACTGTCAGTTGCTGGGGCAGGGGGTGGGAGAACATTTCTATGAATTTTGCAGAACCTGCTCTGCCTGAGCCTGATGTCTGGAGAGCTGGGCAGCTTTGGGCTCCCCAGATGTCGGTTAGTCAGGGAAGGTTTTAGCACCCAGGACAGGAAGCAAGCAGGGCTCAGAACCCCTGACCTGAATCTTTGTAAATATCATTTCCTCCGAAAGCAGCCAGGATGTTCTCCTTGCCCAGGATAAGCTGGGACTGCAGGTTCTAACAGGCATCCACCTGGACCTACCAGTTCAGGACAGAACTGATGACCTTCTCAGAACAGACGCTCTCAGGAAGCTCCTGAGGTGCAGCCGCAGGGAGGGGCCTCTGCCTGGCCTGCCTTGGGAGGGGAAGGGGGGGCAGTTTAATTCTGTGAAGACCCTTGCCCCTACAGCGAGAGGTGGGAAACCAGGAGGGGCCATTTCCAAATAAAGCAAAGGTGCACCCTTCCTTTATAAAGTTTTCTTGACCTCAGTTCTAGCAGACAATGAACCCAACTAGGCACTGACCTTCATCCAGTGAGACCCCCTGACCAGATCACCCTCCCCTTCATTTTATGGTGCCTCTCCTCTCCAGACTCTGGCTTTCGAGCCCCTCCAGACACGGCCATTTATAGCCAAAGCACTGAGTCTTGAGGTCCAAGCAGGGTCGCTCAGAGAAACGAGGACAGGAAAGATTGCTCTGCTGCTTTTTAAGAACATGTCCCCAGGCCTGTGTCACCGCCTGAGCCCTTACAGTCCCAGAGGCACGCGATCACACTGAGCTTACCAGAGCGTTGTGCTGATGCCTCATCTGAGGATGAGCGCTGCGACAGTATGGAAGCCTCAGCTTAGCCAGCTTCAGGGAAGGGAGCAGAAGGTACAGGCTCTTAAGGCCATGGTTTGATTTTGGTGCAGGTGCAATTAAAATTTCTGACCAATGCAGGACCGCTCAGCGGTCGCAGATGTCTTTTCCTGGTGGCCTCCAGGATCACTGAGTGGCCTGTGTCTCTCCAGGGAAGCATTGAGATGAAATTCCCTGTTCCTTGTGAGATTTTACATCCTGGGCCTCCAAGTGCTCTGGCCAGCTAAGTGACAATCCTCTGGCTTCCTCTGCCTCTGAAATCCATGGTTGTATTTTAATAAAACCCCTCAAACAGAAGGCCGAAGGAAAATGTCCAGAAAAGTGGTTTGAAGTTTTCTGTAGCTTGGTTCCCAAGCCATACTTTTTTTTTCCTTCCCTTTTCACTATTGTTTCAATAAGAGGCTAGCAGTAAACCTGGGGGTCATATAGAAGTTTGGGCTTGCCAGGTTCTGAATGTCTTCATCCAACTGCTGATTCAGAGGAGGTGAATTTAGGGACTATTAAGCCCTGTCCAGTCCATGGCAGGTTTCAGGGGGTCTGTGGGGTCCTGGGTACTTTCATGGTACACATCTTTGCCACAAGCATTTTCAAGGCATAACTAATTGGCCCATAAGGCAATTTTGCTGTAGAAAGTAAAATAATAAAAAGTAAAAGCAGGACATCAAAACAGGCATAATGAACAGAAATAGAGTCAAGTGTACAAAAACTTATGGTCACTAGGTGGGGAAAGGCGAGGAGGGATAAATTGGGAGATTGGGATTGACATACACACACTACTATACATAAACAGGTAACTAATAAGGACTCATGTAAAGCACAGGGAACTCTACTCAATACTCTGTAATGGACCTATATGGGAAAAGAATCTTAAAAAGAGTGGAGAGATATATATATATCTGACTCAGCTTGCATACACCTGAAACTAGCACAACACTGTAAATCTACTCCAATAAAATTTTTAAAGGACATAATGAAACATAAGAAATACATAAAAATTTAAAAGCCTTTCTTACAAATATAAAATATTTGAATACATTTAAAAACGTATGTAGATTCGTAGTAATACTATGCAAATAACTGATTTTATCTTGTGGGCTGTACCTAAGCATTTGCCTTTCAAGTCTTTAGTATTTTATACTTCTTGTTTGTTTTTTTGTCATTGATTCATCTCCTCAGTCAGCATCGCACCTTTCCCTCCTTAAGAGAAATACCAGTTTCCAAGTATGAGGGTGCATGTTTGTACCTGAGCTTTGTGTTGCAGTGTGAAAGCCTCTACCCTGTGGTGGATTCTTGGCATCTTGTCACCTATCTGTTGATAGATGTTTCAAAGCTGTGGGAAATGTTGGCCTCAAAGGTTGAGGCCCTCGGCCTCTTTTTCCTCCAGTGTAGTGTGTTTCAAAGTAAGAAACCAATTCTTGGCGCCAATGATCATCATTGGTCAGCTGGATAAAGCCATCACTAACAACACTAACTAACTAATAACATCACTAACTGGAAGAAATGCTAATGCATTGGAATGCTAATGCAGTGGAAATCCAACTGCCAAACCAAAAACTGTCAACCAGTTATTTGATCTTTCATGGCAGAAATGTCTTACTGCCAGTTAATTATGCAACAACAATTTGTGGCCAAAATGCTTGTGGCAAAGAAGTTTACAGTAAAATAAAGAAAAAGGAAAAAACACACAGAACAAAAAACCAACACAGTTCTATGGACCTCCTGAAATTAACTATGTGTTCTAACTAAATTTCTTGTGTTCAAGCTTATGGGCATTTTTAATGAGGAAAGGCAGCAAATACTCTAAGGGGTCTGGACTACCCCCTCTAGCTCGAAGATTCTCTAAGTTATGGGAAGTGATGGGAAATGTGGAGAAATATTTCTTAACAGGCATTGATCCACTTTGCCTTATGGTCTTTCATTGCTTTATCTAGAAATCGAGGAGATGGGTGTGTGAAAGACCCCTTAGTCCTTCTCTTCCAAAGTGGGCTATCAACAAATAATGCCAAAACCTAAGCAAATCATGAAGGCTCAATATAGGTATATTTTTATAGAGTTGTGGAGATAATGCCAAAAGAATCATGTTAAAAGAATTCAAAGTGGTTGCCATAGGGAACAGGAAAGTGACTCAGGAGTGTCAGGGGACTGATATTTCATTGAAAGCCTGATATGGAGAGAACCATCTGAGTCTTTAAACCACATACAAGTGTAATTTGAAAAAATTACCAAAAAAATTGATTTTGAAAATTAAAAACACTGAGACAAAGAAATGAAACAGAAAAGCAATTTAAAAAAATAGGTGATTAACCAGTTTACAAAGAAAAACAAGCAAAATTCTCTTAAGTTTTTCAAAAGCACAATTGGCCTGAGTAGGAAATGCCCGGTTGTGAGAAGTGAGCACCAGGTGACTGGTCAGGTAAGTTTTACTGCAAATCAATTCCCAAGAGAGGAAGGAGATGTGAGTCTTCCTCCTGCAGCTTGACCCTGGTGGGCCCAGAATCCTGGAAGCACCTGCTGAAGCTGGGAGACAGGAACATAGGAGTTGAACAGGCCCCTCCCTGTGATGTGTCCTGAGACAGACACCCGGAGTCTCAATTCAGGGGCTCGGGCTCTTGCTGGAGATGAAGAGGGAGGTGTGTCAAGAGCATAGCTCCACAACGACTTTTTTTAAAAAAATTGAAGTGTAGTTAATTTCCAGCGTTGTGTTAGTTTCAGGTGTACAACAAAGTGATTCATATACATATACATTCTTTTTCAGATTCTTTATCCTTATATGTTATTACAAAATACTGAATATAGTTCCCTGTGCTATATACCATTGGTCCCTGCTGGTTATCTGTGCAATGACTTTTTAAAACTATATTTAGTTGTTAGCATGAAGGACTTTTATGAGTGAAGGGTGTGAGTGGGAGGTGACAGGTGACTTTCATTACACTCCTGGCAGGACCTCTCCTCCACATTGCCACCACCCATGGAATTCTAACTCCAATGATGATGGTGGCAGCTTCCTCAAATAAAAACCTTCCTTTTGGAATGAGCTTGAACTCTTCTCTAGGCTGTGTTGTTAAGTGGGGGAAAAGTAAGATGCAAAACAGCATTTCCCAGATGCCAGCATTTATGTGAAAAAAAGAAGGGAAGAGAATACAGATACCTGTATGCAGTCACACTGTGCAAGGGTTCCAACAGCTGTGAAACTGGTTGAGTCTAATGAAGCAGGGAGGTTGGATGGCAGGAAGTGCTCTCACTGTGGTCCTCTTGGCGGCTTTTGAGTTTTGAGCCTTGTGAATTTATTAACTATTTGGAAGGTGAAAAGTGGCTTTTCTAAGATATACAGGAGGCTTCTGATGAAGAAGCCCCTCCCTGACCCCTGGACCCCTGCAGAGAATCACCGCCTTGTGCCTCTCCTGGAAGCACAAGTACTCTGAGAGGCAGTTGTTCCAACACAGACTCTGAGAAAGGTTTTTTTTTTTTTTTTTTTAATTTTTTTCTTCCAGTTTTATTGAGATATACTTGACATAAAGCACTATATAAATTTAAGGTGTCTGGTATAATGATGTGACATATATTTCATGAAGTGATTATCACAATAAGTTTAGCGAACATCTATTATCTCAGACACATGCAAAATTACATAGAAAGAATTTTTCCTTGTGATGAGAACTCTTTGGGATTTATTCTCTTAACAATTTTCATATGTAACATACAGCAGTGTTGATTATATTTATCACGTTGTATTAATACATCACATTCCTAGGACTTATTACTGGAAGTTAGAACCTTTTGGTCACCTTTATCCGGTTCCCCCTGCCCCGACCCCTTGCCTCTGGGAACCACTAATATGATCTCCTTTTCTATGAGTGAGTTGGTTTTTGAAGTATATTGACCTACAACAGTATGTTATTTCCTGATATATAGATTGGTGGTTTTTTCCTATACATTTAAAATATGTCACCATCCACAGATACTACAGTTATTGACTATATTCCTCACACTGTACGTTTCATATTGGTGACTCATTTATTTTGTAGTTGGAAGTTTGTGCCTCTTAATCTCTCTTACCTATTTATTTCCTCTCCTTTATGCACCTCTCCTGTGACAACCAACCATTTGTTCTCTGTATCTATAACTGTTTGTCTTGTTTGTTCATCTTTTTTTAGATTCCACATATAAGTGAAATCATACAGTATTTATCTTTCTCTGTCTTATTTCACTTAGTATAATACCCTCTAGGTTCATCCATGTTGTCATAAATGGCAACATTTTCTTTTAATGGCTGAGTAATATTGCATGGTGTGTATGTGTGTGTGTATCTATCTATCCATCTATCTATCTATCTATCTATTCTACATCTTTTTCATCTATTCCTCTATTGATGGGCAGCACTTGAGTTATTTCCATATCTTGGCTGTTGTAAATAATGCTTCAGTGAATATGGGGGTGCACATATCTTTCCTAATTAGTTTTCTTTTTCTCTGGATAAATACCCAGGAGTGGAATTTCTGGATCATATGGTAATTCTGTCTGTATTTAATTTTTTTGAGAAACCTGAATACTCTTTTCCATAGTGGCTGTATGAATTTATCTTTAAGTGTTAAATTTGCACTTTAATAACAGTGCAAAAGGGTTTATTCCCTTTTCTCCACAATGAAAAAGTTTGAAGTTCTCAGCATCTACCTCCTTTTCAATCTCGCCCATTTAAAACTAAAATCGGGGGAATTCCCTGGTGGTCCAGTGGTTAGGATTCAGAGCTTTTACTGCTGAGAGCCTGGGTTCAATCCCTGGTTGGGGAACTAAAATCCCATAAGCTGTGTGGCATGCCCCCATCCCCCAAATAATAATAGTAAAATCTGTCATATTTTCTCTAACGTGTTCAAGCTCAATTGTACTTACTTCCTTTGTTTTCTTCTTTGCAGGATCCAAGTGGACCTATATAGGTAAGTAGCAATCTTTATTTTTTTGAAGAGATGGCTGTATTTAATGAGAAACTTCTTGTTTTGTGGAGATTATTTAGGGGGTTAGGGAGAGCAGTTCTGGTCTTGTTAAAGGAGGACACAAAGTCCTCTCCCTAGAGACTTGCTCCGCACGGGTCACAGACAGCTCTTTCTCTGAGGAGCTGAGCCTGCTTTGTGCATTCGAATTGCGAGTCACAGTGTTAAGGTTTTCAGATTCCTGCAAACCACCCAGGTGAGGATGCCCAGGTTCCCTTCAGACTGCAGTGGCCCTAAGCAGGAGAGTGCCCTTCTCCTCTGTAGGACATTCATCCTACAATAAACAAAGAATAAAGGGCTCCTTTCTGAAAGTTAGGCCCAGGGCCCAGAACTTAAGCTGCCAGTGTGTTTAGCATTAACTTCTTGTTGTCATGTTTGTAAGCAAGCAAGGGACCAAGCAGTGATGGTCGATCCTCAGTTAAAGGGGTATTGTTGTCTTAAATGGAGAGACAGGGATGTCAAGGGTGTGCAAAAGGGTTTTGAGATAAGCAGCTTGAAATAGGCTCAGCTCATGTGTGTGCAATGAATGGGAACTGGTCATCAGCTGGAATGGGGGATGAGGGCCAAGCCCCAGGGTCCCTTGGCAAGTGCAGGGATATTAATAATGTCTTGTTTGGGACTGAGTGACAAGGGATATGCAAGAGAGATTGCTGTGGGGAGCAGGAGGGTGGAACTGGCCACATTGGCACAGGAGGGGTGGTGACAGGCAGGGAAGTCCATTGCAACAGAGGAAGCAGAATCCAGAGAGAGATCTGACTTGGATTTTCTAGTTTAGCCCAAGAGGCCTAGAAAATTCCCTGAGCTAATCAGTTAGTTGCCTCCAGGCCAAGGTTTCCTGGCCTCTAGCATTGCAAGGCTCCATCACTGCTAACATCCCTTACTTACTTATTATGTGCAAAGCACATTGCTAAGTGGGTGGATAATTAGAAGCGTAGGCTGGTAGGCTGTGGTCTGTAGCTGGGAATTACTTAAAGCTCACAATTCAAAGCAGAATATAATAGGTAATAAAAGCAGATAACAAGTAAACGGTTCAGTGCTCTGATGGTTCAGAGAAGAAGAATGCTAGGACTGGATGGTTAAGAAAAACTTCCTGGAGGAAGAAGGCTTTCATGTGGACCTTGGGGCTGGGGAAGGAAGTGCTACTGGCCACGTTGATCACGAGTGGAGGCAAGAAAGAGCAAGATGGCATTTGAGGGAAGACATACAGAGACGTTGTTACGGGGGGAGGGATAGACTCTAAGGTCAGAAAGATAGGGTGGGTCAAACAGGGCAGCATGCAGGAGGAGGCCAGGCTTTCCCCACTTTGTCTCATGGATGGAGGGGTGGGGTCGGGGGTAATCTGTGTTTTAAGGAGAGTAGGGGGTGATGGGGGGTGCAAGAGAAAAGATAGGAGAGAGGCAGAAAGACGTTTGGCCCTTGAAGAAACACCATTCTGTGTCTTAATGTCTGGTTTACAGTGATGGCAGTAAGAGGGCAGGGCGGGGCAAGAGCCCTGAAAAAGGAGGAATCCACAGTCTGAGTATCAGCCCGCCCCCCACCCCACCCCACCTCACCCCTCAGCCCTGGGCAGGCATGTGGGAGGGGACAGGAGCAGGGCAGGTGCAAAAAGAAGCGGGGGACTTGAGGTCTGGACCTCATTCCATATGGTTTGGTGTAAGCCCTCGGGGTCTCGCTTTCTTCCCACCTGTGACTTGGGGAAGGGGTTGTTTGATCAGTGTTCCTCAAGCTATGGCTTGGGGTCACCTGCATCAGAATCACCTGGAATGCCTTCCAGATATGCAGATTTCTGGGCCTCAGCCTAGACCTGGGGGAAGGAGGGAACCTGAAAAACATGTCTATTTCAGGCAATCCTTAGGCAATCTGTTAGAGAACCTCTGACCAGATGATTCCCAAGACCTTTCTAGCCTCAGTCAGAGGAAACCTGCCCCACCTCGTCTCCTGACTTCCCAGGTAGAGTGGAGACACCAGTCACATCTCTCCAGGGCTCCCTGCCTAGGACAGGCTACAGAGTGTAGCAAGGAAGTCATGGAGAGTGGAGGGACACCATGTCAAGAGGTATAGGAGGAAAATCTTACTGCCACTTAGGCATGACGTGGGGCTCCCTGGGGAGGGCCTCTGTACAGCCATATTGACTAATCCAGAAGCATTTCTTCCTGACCCCTTGTGTTGGCCAGCCCTCTGTCCCTCCTACCCCGGACAGTTAGGGTGGCTCTTTGCTGAGGAAGCAGAGGGCAGAGTCTAAGGATGCAAGACATGCATGGGGGTGAGCACAGAGGCAAACCTGGCTTTTTATTAGTGAAGTGAGCACGCACGTGATGTGGAGTCAGGTCAGTGGGGGCCCATGAAAGAGGCCGGATGGAGGATAGCTAAGGAGGCAAACAGGTCCAGGCTGGCAGCTGGCATCAGTGTTCACAGTCAGGTCGTCCTCCTTACCCGGATAGTTTTCAGCCCTCCCACAAGAAACAACCAAAAAACCCTCAGCGTGTTCAAAACAGCAGAGCAACTGAAAGGAATGACTGTACAGAAACTGATGAGCCAAGAACACATCATGTGAACAGAGAACAGATCTGGGGCTCCATCCCTGAGGATGCCAGACACTGCTCTGATGGTCCTCCAACCTGAGTAGTTCAGAAACAGACAAACGCCACTGTTCGCTGTTTGGGAGAAATAAGACAAACCTTCACGGCTTCCCAGGTGGCGCTCATGGTAAAGAACCCACCTGCCAATGCAGGAGATATAAGAGACATGGGTTCAATCCCTGGGTCGGGAAGATGCCCTGGAAGAGGAAATGGCAACCCACTCCAGTATTCTTGCCTGGAGAATCCCATGGACAGAGGAGCCTGGTGGGCTACAGTCCATGGGGTTGTAAAGAGTTGGACATGACTGAGTGACTTAGCATGTATGCACATCATGGGAGATGGGATGTAAGGGGAAGAGGAAGTCAAGCCCCTGTCCTGGCAGGTGAGCAAGCCCCATTTCACCCCAAGTTAGGGCCCTGAGGGGCATTCACCAGACCAGCCCCTCCATTCCGGAGTGGGGACTCTGGAAAGATGGCAGCTTAGCCTGGGGGTGCCAGGCACTGGGCTCATAGGCCCTCCTGCCCAGCTTCTTGGCCCGGGGCAGGACTCCCATGACCAGGCACTGCCACCGCGTTCCTCAAGCTGCTCTCCTCTCTCCCGGACAACAGATGCTTTATCTTAAAGGATTTCCTTTAGGAATTTGGAAGGGCTCCTCCATCAGGGTGAACCTCATTGGTTCTTCAGGCTCCCACCTCCACCCCTCTTCTGTCCTAAATCTGCTGGAATATTTGGTTGCTACAATCAAACTAGCCCTGGGATTCAGGACATTCTTCCTGAGCTAGAACTAGACTTGGGACACATGCAAGGAAGCTAGGAGGAAGAACTCTTTCCTTTCTCTTCTTTAGTAGTGGTTAAAGATACCATGTGACTTCACGATCAAAGGCAATATAAAAAACAGACTAATAGATAGCTAGCAGGAAGCTGCTGTATAACACAGGGAACTCAGCCCATGCTCTGTGATGACCTAGAGGGGTGGGGCTGGGGAGTCTCAAGAGGGAGAGGATAGATGTATACATGGAGCTGATTCTTGTTGTACAGAAGAAACCAACACAGCATTGTAAAGCAATTGTAATCCAATTAAAAATAAATGAAAAAAAAAAGACTATCACTTAGAGCTAAAGGGAGAACTTAAAACAGCAGTTACGGAACATATGCAATTAAAAGGCTGATTTCATTAAGGAGAACTCTTATCTATGCCAAAGGTAGAGCCTGGCCAACTCACAGAATCCCAGTGCCTTCTCCCCATGCCCACTGCCAACCTGAGGATGAATGACAGGAGGCACAAAGCACTCCTAGGGGAGAGAGAGCCAGAAGGGCCAGAACATGTTTTTCATACCAGGGAACTGAATCGCTATGCCTGCATCTTGGGGGTTTCCCTTGAGGCTTAGCAATCCTACCCGCTATGATTTATTCATTAAATCCGTGCTATAGTTTCAGTTACTTCTAGTAGAAGTTGTGACATCCAGGATCTGCCTGGATGTGCTGTGGTCCACCAGTTCGTCATCATTTCTCATCTTTCCTGAGTTGCAGAATTGAGGTCTGTGTGTTCTGGGTGCCTGCATTTTCATGTCCACAGCTGGCCTCACCAACTGGGTGAAAAGATAGGGAAGCTAGCATTTGTTCCTAAAGGTGGGGGTGGTGTCATGGGGGGTAGGGTGGTGGCGGCGAGGGGTGGGTGAGGCAGAAAACCAGGAGGAAGAAGTGAAAAGTGTACAGAGCCCAGAACCAGGCAGACCTCCTGGAATCGCAGCTCGGCCACTTTCTGTGTGAATGGCCTTAGGAAAGTAACTTAACCTCCCTGGACCTTGGTTTTCTCAACTACAAAATGGGAGTTGTAACAGCATCTACCTCAGTGGCACCAGGATGGGGCAGCATCAGCATCCCCTGGGGCTCAGGATGCTCTTCCCAGACACTCCGAACTGCAAGTGAAACTCATGGGAGGAGTCTGGGAGAAAAACCGCAAATGCTTCACCTCCAGTCCTTTAGCAGCAAGGAAAGCACCATGTATGACTTTGTTAGAAACACAAGTTTTCTGGCCCATACCAGATTTACTTCCAAATCAGAAACTCTGGGGCTGGGCCCAGCCCTCTGCTTTAATAAGTCCACCAGGTGATGCTGATGCACCCTCAAGTTTGAGAATCTCTGTTCTCCCCAAGTTGTGTGAGGATGCAGTAAGATAATGCACAGAAATGGGCTTGCACTGCTTGGTGCATAGAGTGCATGCAGTGGGGCCAATCACCTTCTTTCCCTTCGTGTCGTGGGGTTATGGTGAAATTCTATTAGCTAATCGGTGGTTAACTGCCTTGTCAAGTCTACAAGCCCAAACAAACCTGAGAGGTAGAGCTTAGAAAGGATCTACTTCTTCATGCTTTTCTGAATTGTCTGAGTTTTTAAGGGTGAGGAGGATTCCTTTTAAATTTTTATTATTATTTTCTTAGATCATTCTTCAGCTTTATTGAGGTATAATTGGCAAAAACTGTGTATATATTAAAGGTGTCCAATGTGATAGTTTCATATATGTTGTGAAATGGTCACCACAATCAAGCTAATTAGCACTCATCAGCTCACACAAGCATTGTTTCAGCTCAGTCGTGTCCAACTCTCTGCAACTCCAAAGACTGTAGCCCGCCAGGCTCCTCTGTCCATGGGATTTCTCAGGCAAGAATACTGGAGTGGGTTGCCATTTCCTCCTCCAGAGCATCTTCCCAACTTGGGGATCAAACCAGCATCTCCATGGTCATTGCATTGCAGGCAGATTCTTTACCACTGTACCACCTGAGAAGCCCTACCTCACATAATTACCTTTCTTTTCTTTTTCATTCCCTACCTTCCTCCCCACTGGCAACCACCCGTTTGTCCTCTGTATCTATGACCGTTTATTTATTTTTTAGACTCCACATACGAATGAAATCATACCACATATGTCCTTCCCTTCCCTGTCTGACTTGTTATCTGTCTCAGCATACTACCTTCTTAAAAAAAAAGAAGCGTCAGTCACTCAGTAGTGTCTGACTTTTTGCGACCCATGGACTGTAGCTCGCCAGGTTCCTCTGTCTATGGAATTCTCCAGGCAAGAATACTCTAGATTCATCCATATTCTGAAAAAACAAAAGGAGTTTCCCTTGTGAGAAAAAAAGGGATTGAGCCCAAAAAAAAAAAAAAAAAACCCAAGGGTTCCAAGCTCTTGTCCCATGGGTTTCACATGCCAGAAAGTTCTTCCCAAGCTTGTCCTTCAGACATGTCACCCTGGCACTTTCCTGGCATCTACGGGACAGATATCCAGTTCCATAGCCATGGCCACCTCAGTCATGCAGCTAAAATCACTGGAGCATCCGTTGCTGCCCCGCCCAGCGAATGCACTCCTCCTCTCTGAGCCTCTGGGCTGAGCCTTGATTTCGGGTTTAGGAGTGGAGCTGGGAAGAAATCCGCGGCTGGGCTACAGGGAATTCTGAGCTCCATAAGCCCAGCCCCATGCAGGGTTCCCCATACACCTGAGGCAGAGACAAACCTTGGAACTGCGGGGTGAGAGCTGCCTGGGAGGGGGTCCTGCCAGGGGCTCTGTGGGGCCTCTGGCTGTGCTCAAACTTGCCCTTTCTGCTGCATGCTGGTCTCAAGCCTCAGGCAGTCAGGTGAGGGCAGGGAACATCCCTCCAGCAGCCAGTTAAAGCCCTTGGCAGTCTATCCCCAGCATGAAGAGAGAGGGGAGAGAGCACCTGGGGTAAACCAGATCAGAAGGAAAGATTGAAAGCAAAAAGGCTGAACTCAGAGCAGATGAGTGAAGGTGCCCTGGGCAGAGAAGGTCTGGGTTTTCATGGAGAATGGATCCGAGGTTACCGGCTCCTCAGAGGGAGCAAGGGCCCCTTCTCCTGCTGTTATTGTCTTCCTCTGCAGGGCCAGAGCGGGTGAAGGGCACAGGTGCTGCTGGGGAGCCCAGGAACACAGCTAGCCATGCCACATGGCCAGGAAAGAGAGCCAGCACCTGCTCTGGACAAAAACCTTTACTGTAGTGATTCTCAGATGCAATTTTTTTTTTTTTTTTTTGTACATTATAGCATCTCTGTAAGTGGGATATATCTTATAATCCATGGTATCTAGAAGCAATGAAATATGGTAGCTGTTCCACAAACACTCACCGGAGAAGTTCCCTGTTAGATGCTAGGAGCTCAGAGAAAGGAGCTGAAATGATTTAATTTCCACAGCTAAATAGTGAAACAGTGGGGGCAAGAAAATGTAAAACTAGTGGCTCGTATGCATAGCATAGAGGAATAATGCAAAATCATATTAGATTTTAAACTCGGACTTTTCCAATTTTCAGTCAAGCCACAATTTACTTATATGCCTAAGTGGTATTAGATCAGTATTACAAATATTTTTAAGGAAAATAAGTTAGGTGCTTATCTTTTTTTTTTTTGGTCATACCACCTGGCTTGTGGGATCTTAGTTCCTTGACCAGGGATTGAGCTGGGCCATGGTGGTGAGTGTGCAGAGTTCGGGGAGTTCCCATAGCTATGTGGGCTTTTCTTTTTTTTAGTTGACAAAAGTATTCCTTTAAGGTACAAGTTTTCCGATCACCTGGCAAGTATGTGATTTTTGCCAACCAGGAAGGAACTAGTACGTGCTGCCACCTCCTTGTGTCCATAAAGGTTGACTCAGAACTGGCATAACTCTAAATAAAATAGTTCATTTAGCTCATTTTAGCTTTTTAAATGATTTTGCAATCATTAACTTGAGACTACATCAGCTGTGTGACTTCTGAGTGAATGGGAGGAAACCCATCCAGACCTTGTAAGGATGCCTGTGGTTAGTCTCAGGGCAAACAGTCATGATGCCCCCACCTCTGGGACAGTTGGCTCAGAAAGGGCTCCCTGGTTATGACCAGAGTGAGGCTTGCTTACAGCAGGGAATGGTGACACTGGTGAATGGGGCCTGGGCTTTTGTAGTGAGGCCCCTGCTTGGCACCCCATCTTCTGGGAACTGCATGAGAAGTGGAGAAAGGAGGAAAGGTGACTCTGAAGGTTGTGGAACAAAGAAGTTTTGTAGCAAGTCTGAGGCACTCACACAAATGGCTGTTTTCTCTTGGCTTTGGCCACCAGGAAGCCCAGAGGCAAACTTGTGATTCCAACTTGAGTAACTGCCCATTCTCCTGTGATCTGTAAATCTAAAGATTCTTCATTGATGATGCCCTTCTAGTCCACAGGTATTTTTCCTGATCCTGAACCAAAGTGTTATACAAATAAATTTCTGGAATCATTATCTAGAAAGGACCAGAGAGTAATGGTACCCTACACATTCATCACTCTTTTATTCTGCTCGCCTCCATGGACACCATTATTTAAAAGGTTTAACAAATTAATCTATTAATGAAATAATTTTCCCCAATTGTTTTCTAAAATTTTTGTTCATATATTTATTTGGCTGCAACAGGTCTTTAGCTGTGACATGTGACCTCTTAATTAGGTACAGCATGTGGGATCTATTAATAGTTCCCTGACCAGGGATTGAACCTGTACCCTCTACAATGGGAGTGTGGAGTCATAGCCACGGGACCACCAGGGAAGTCACCCCATTTTTTTATTAGTCAAAGACAAATCTGAAAACAATCAAAGTTTTAAGTTAGCCCAAGATAACTGATTCATATTTGTTCCATAAATATTAAATGCCAAGTATTAGACTAGATGCTGAGGAAATGATGAATAAGGCGTGAATAAGACTAAGAAGAATCTGGGAGAAGACAGTGAATTAGATAGGGCCTTACAATGCAGAGAGATGAAGTATAGAAGAGAGTGACTTTGCCTAGTGTCTTGGGAAAGAATCAGAGAAGGCTTCCTGGAGGAGGTGATGTCCAAGCTGAGGCCTGGAAGACATGTAAGAGCTAGCCAGGCAAAGGGAAGAGGTTAAAAAAGCTTTGGGGTATAAGGGATCAACTAGGCTGGTAGGTCCAGGGGACCAACAAGGATCTCAGGGAGGAGGAAAGGGCTGGGGAGATGGACCAGAGAGTGAGGGGCTCATGAGCCGGCTGGAGTTGGGACCTCACTCTGGAGATAGCAGGAGACAGATGGAGTATTTTAAGTAGAAAACTGAGAAAAGCATTTTAGAAGGATCATCTTGGCTATAGCATGGAGAGTAAATTGAGTGTGAAACACTGGAGGAAGTGGGGCCAGAGGGACACAGGAGTCTGAACCAAGGGAGGGGTGGGCAGTGGGGGTCCTGACCTACTGATATAACTCAGCCCGAAACATAGACACCTAATGTCACTGGCTGGAGCAACCTGATTGTGGATGAGGGCTAGTCTCTGTTGGGCTGCGTGAAGTATTCAAATCAGCATCCACTGCCATTGCTGCCCAGGTGGGACCCCAGTGGGGACCACTGATGCAGCCAAGCCCCATAATCATTTGCAGATGAGGCAACAAAAACTGAGAGTTGTCAACCGGCCCAAGCATGAGAAACTGAGCAGAGACTGGCATCTGTGTCTCCTGATTTCAGCCTCGTGTATTTTCCCAGACATTTAGTGGATGCTCATTTTATGCCAGGCATTGTGTACTCTGCCCGACATATCACAATACTGAGCAAAAGTCACTGAGGAAATGCACTGATTTTTCAAAAAAGTAAATAATATAGACTTGCCAGAAACAAATTGTGCCAAAATAACTTGCTTTTCTTATCTGTATCAGAGTGAAAGGCTTAGCGGTTAAAGAAAACACAATAGACTTAATACCCATTGACATAAATAAACATTTGATACGGTTCCTTGTAACACACTCATGGGAAATGTAGATCAAAGACCAACGTGGTTGCTAGGAAAAAAAAAAAAAATCAATATCCTCAAGTCATCCTTACTGTAGGCAGCAAACAGCTGGGAGAGATGTCAGGGGTCCTCCAGGGGCCGTAATGACCGTTTTCAGATTCTTGGGAGTAGGATGGACAGCTGAAGGAGTCAGAAAGATGAGTGTTGGAAAGAACAACAGGGAATAGATGCCAGAAAGAGAAAAGCAGGTCAAAGAGGGCGGGTGAAGTGGGGCAGAAAGGAGCACCTAGTGAGCAATATCGAGTGAGCGCAGCCGCACTGCAAGGCGGCGGGGACCGGATGAGAGCTGCTTGCTGCCCCGCCCCGCCCCGTGCTTAGTCCTGGTGACTCGGGCAAGAAGTGTAAGCATGCATTTACACATGCGCGTGCACGCACACATCCACATTCATGTGCATCTATCATACATTCTCAGAAGTGTCCTTACCCCACACTCAACCTCCATCTCCTGCACCTCGAACCTGGAGTGAGGCTCTCCGCTGGTTTGAGCTACCGGAACGTGTGTTGACATCTCATTGCACACAGCGGTGCTGGGGTGAATTCTTACAGCCTGCCCCGCGCCCCTGGGTGCTTCTTTCTGGCAATTTCCCAAAAGTCTCCCAGCTCTCTCTTTTTTTTTTAATTGGAGTATAGTTGCTTTACAACGTTGTGTTAGTTTCTGCTGCACAGCCAAGTGAATCAGCTATATGTATACATATATCCCCTCCCTGTCGAGCCTCTCTCCTACTGCCCCATCCTAAGCCTCCAGGCTTTTTTTAATCTTTTATTTTGTATTGGGGTATAACCAATTAACAATGTGTGACCGTTTCAGGTGAACAGCGGAGGGACTCAGGGACCCAGTCCTACATATACATGTATCCATTCTCCCCCAAACCAGCTCTTGATGAATCTCTTGGTGTAATGCCATCAGCAAGGCTAGAGTAGGGAAAAGCCCCATTACTGAGTAAAACTGAGCACAGAAAGTCTGTAGTGAAGACTGTGTGTGCAAAGATGCCTGGTCTGAAAACTCATTATGGGGAAAAAATTGAGAACTGCAGGAATTTAATGTTGTCCCTTCACTTAATTGCCTTGATAAGCATAGGTACCTCTTGGGTTAACAGCCAAGTGCCCCTCTCCAGCTAAGGCTAACGTGCCAGGTTATCACTGGAGAATGTTTTCCTCCATGGTGGTGTTTGAGCACGAACCTGCTGCAAGCAAGGCAGTGTTCGAGGGGTACGGGGTGAGAAGGAGCCCTTTCTTGTCTCAAGGGGAGTTATCTAGAAGGACATCAGCACAGTGTGTGGGGAGTGACACCCTCCCCAGCAGGCTGCTCGGGCAGAGGCACAGAGCCCAGCCCAGGAGAGGAACTGCAGATATACTTGTTGAGTGAATGAGGAAAGAATGGTTTGTTTCTCTCTTTGCTTTCGGCTCTGGGTGTCAGGGAAGGCACCAGGGAGAAGGTGGTACTTGATCTGGGATGGTAGGATTTCAGAGGTGAAACTGGTCTGAAATGAAACGCCACATCTCCATACATATCTCATTAGAAGTAAAAGGAGACATGCACGGAGCCCTAAATTTGTTTTCTGGTGAGGTGAAAGGGTGAACTTGCTTTAAAAGGTTGGAAACAGCCCTTAAGGTTAAAATAAAAAAAAAAAAAAAAAAGACTTGAGACTATTCCATTCAGAAGGGCCTGGGAACCAACATGTCTTGGGAGTCCATCACAAATAGACACTGATCTTAAGCTACCACATTTATTCCTCCCAACAGCTCTGGGGTCTTGCCTGGTAGGTGTTACCACATTCCTTTTGTAAGGGAAGCTCAGGGAATCTAAGAGTTGTGTTCAAGGTCACACAACCAGTAGGTGGTGGAGCTGTGATTGGCAGCTTGGTCAATGGCTCTAAAGCCCTTGACCTTCTAAAGCCCTTGACCTTCCTACTGCATTTCACACCCCTCTGGAAGGGAGATTTTGACAGACTTTTTTTGGGCTCCAAAATCACTGCAGATGGTGACTGCAGCCATGAAATTAAAAGACGCTTGCTCCTTGGAAGAAAAGTTATGACCAACCTAGACAGCATATTAAAAAGCAGAGGCATTACTTTGCCAACAAAGATCCATCTAGTCAAAGCTATGGTTTTTCCAGTAGTCATGTATGGATGTGAGAGTTGGACTATAAAGAAAGCTGAGTGCCAAAGAATTGATGCTTTTGAACTGTGGTGTTGGAGAAGACTCTTGAGAATCCCTTGGACAGCAAGGAGAGCCAACCAGTCAATCCTAAAGGAAATCAGTCCTGAATATTCATTTGAAGGACAGATGCTGAAGCTGAAACTCCAATACTTTGGCCACCTGATACAAAGAACTGACTCATTGGAAAAGACCCTGATGCCGGGAAAGATTGAAGGCAGGAGGAGAAGGGGACGACAGAGGATGAAATGGTTGGATGGCATCACCTACTCATGGACATAAGTCTGAGTAAACTCTGGGAGTTGGTGATGGACAAGGAGGCCTAGCATGCTGCAGTCCATGGGGTCACAAAGAGTCGGACACAACCAAGTGACTGAACTGAACTGGAAGGGAGACAGAAGTAGCCTGGATGAAGATCTTCAGGTGTGAGAAGAACCATCAAATGGCAAGTTTGAAAACTGAGGGAGCAGCTTTAAATAACAGCAAGAGTGCTGTAGGTTAGATATCAGAAGGGACTTCCTCTTTGTGAAAGCTGGCAGGTGAAGAACGCGCTCATAGCAGGTCAACACTGAGGGGCCAGTGAGCCTTCACTTAGGTCAGATTCCACCATGGGGAGCTGCAGAAAGCTCACGTCTTTTATCAGATCCCCTCTTTTTGTTACTTCTAGACGCCCCCAGGAATGTTGACAAGGTCACAAGTCCCTGCACTGCTGTTTCTCCCCTTTAGCTCTGGACCATTGCCAGGGCTTATCCGCTGGTCATCTCTCACCACCTGATAACCGCCACCCACTGACCAGGCTCCGGACCCTCCAAAGGCTACTGTGGGGGAGTATGTGAGGGTCAGGGTCAGCGGCAGCCTGGCTGGTTCCTGGCACTGATTTGGGTCTCAGTCACCACATCTGCTAAATTAGAACATACTGCCTCTGTCCTAGGCTTGTTATGCACTTTAATTAACACTTGCTAAGCATGTAGAACTGGAGAAGGCAATGGCACCCCACTCCAGTACTCTTGCCTGGAAAATCCCATGGACGGAGGAGCCTGGTAGGCTGCAGTCCATGGGGTCGCTAAGAGTCAGACACAACTGAATGACTTCACTTTCTCTTTTCACTTTCATGCACTGGAGAAGGAAATGGCAACCCACTCCAGTATTCTTGCCTGGAGAATCCCAGGGATGGGAGCCTGGTGGGCTTCCATCTATGGGGTTGCACAGAGTTGGACACGACTGATGTGACTTAGCAGCAGCAAGCATGTAGAACAGTGGTTGGTGGACTGTGGCCCATGGGCTAAATCCAGTCCACCACTTGTTTTGTAAATAAAATTTTCTTGGAACACAGCTACACTCACCATTCACCTGTTTGCATATTCTCCATGGCTGCTTTTTTTTTTCTTTTAAAACAACAGAGTTGTGTAGTGGCAACAGAGACCATATAGCTCACAAAGCCTAAAATATCTGCTATCTGGCCTTTTGTAGGAAATGTTAGCCCACCTCTGAAGCAGAATGATGTCTGGCATGTAAAAGTACTCATTAAATGGTCACTTAAAAAAAAACCAACTCACTAGGCCTTGGGGTTTAACAGAATCTGACTGAGGTCCTGGGGCAACACAAAGAGCATCAAGGAAAAACCTAAAACGGGTGTGTCTGTCATCAGTGCTCCCTGAGGGCAACCACGATACCTGACCCTGGGATAGCCTACCATCAGTCATAGGCGCGCCAGTCCTGTCCTTCTGGCCTGGACTCCTGTGTTTCCTCTTTCCAGAGGCCAGGCCCCAGGATGACTGACAGTGAAGAGTGCTTCATTCTGTTTAGAAAAACCTCCTCTGCGATGTGTGATCTGTGTGGTCCAGGCAGGGCCATCACAATAGTCCAGGGCTTCTCAGCCTCTGCACTGCTGGCATTGGGGGCAGCAGATTTCTTTGCAGGGGGCTGTCCCTTCACTGTACAGTGTTTAGCAGCATCTCCGGCCTGCCCATGTACCCACTGGATGCTAGCAGCATTTCCCCCTGTGATGACACCAAAAATGTCTCCAGATGTCACCAAACATCCTGAGGGGATAAAATCGCTCCTGCTGAGAACCACTGGCTTAGTCTGTAATAACATCACAGGTGAGGCACCGACGTTCCAGTCCAGGATAGCCAAATCCCTAGAAAAAGTGTTCTTTGCAAGGGCACAGACCTGTTAAAGACACATCCAATTTATATCACTGGATGGCTAGACAGAAGGCTTAGCATTTTGGCCTGAAGCACCAGCAATGGGACTGTTACAGCTGGGGCTGCGCTTTCACAGCAACACTGGGTAGTTACCTGCCTCAAGCCTGGGTCCCTAAGAGGGCTTGGCCAAGCGCCCTGTCCCATAACACGGGGAGGGTCTCCCCAAAGACAGATTTCTGGTCCCTCTCCCAGATCATAGAAAATGCTTATGTACTCTCTGCCGGCCCTGCCTCTTAGCACATGCAGATTTTCCAGCTTCATCCCATTTTACATCCTGCTCCTCCAAGTAACAAGAAACTGCCAGAGGCTGTAAAATAACAGGCTATTCACTGATTCACTTATTCTTTCACTGATCCTTAATGATTCCCTTTGTGGGCTGGTCACTGGGGATCAGAGACAAGCAGGACAGAGCCATGCCTTTCCTGCACTGAGAGCTGGGAGAGCAGATTAAGTCCTAGATAGTGTACACTGGCCCCGGGGACACAAAGGTGGGGCAGAATTCCTGCATTTGGAGGGGGGTGACATGGCTGGCAGGCTTGCCTGAGGAGCTGATTCTTGAAAGACAAAGGGATGAGCAGGACAAGGAGTGTGTCTTCCAGTTTACACACATGGGATAAGGATGGCATTCCACTTCAGGCAACAGAGCTCCCAAACCAGACAAGAGTGTGGAGTGCAGTCCTCAGACTCAGGATGGCAGCGTGCTGGAGTGGTGGTGTGGGAAGAATATTCCCCGGGAATATTCCTGGGAGCAGAGGCTCTGACACCTTTCGTTCCAGACTATCTTTTCAAAGATGTTTATGTTGAAAATCATCCTGTAAGATCAAGACAGTGTCTCCTTCCAGGGCAGAGAGCAGATTGGTTTGCTGCCCAGGAAAATATTGTCTCTCTCAGAGGCGAATGTTGGGCAAGCTTGCTCACTGCCTCCTCTAAACACAGGGGTTTCTTAAGCTGGGAGGGACACTCACCATGTTGAGCAGTTTGCAAGCGCAAGTGTCACAAGGCCCTCGTTACATCACCCTGTGGATCTGAGCTTAGGAAACAGGTGCAAATGTCACTCTGCCGTCCCTGTGACTCTTAAACTGTGCTTCAACTCAGGAGTCTCGTGTCTTCACCAGCATCTGTGAAACTGTGGCAGGCTAACTTGTTAGTCTGGGTGAAGTCTAAGACCCCCACCCCCACTTTTTTGACACATGGTAGTGTGGGAGAAGCAAAGGCTGCAGTGCAGGGGTGGAGATCACCAGGGGATTTGGGGCTGCACTCCAGACCTTGGGATTAAGCCTGAAGGCTTGAGGAGCCAGTGAAGAACTTTCAGCAAAGAGATGTCTGGATCTGGATCTACCTTGGGGAGTGGAGGGCTCGAGAAACAAGGCCAGTGAGGCCTATAGATATGGAGCTATGCGTCTGATTAGGATATCCAGTGGGGGCAGATGAAGGCCAAGTTTAAAAGAAACTCAATACGGGGCCTTGACAGCATTTTTTCTGAATTGGGAGTCAATTAGGATAATCCATTGCGTTTATTTGTGGTCTCTTTAGAACTTTCATGCCCTTGACATTTCTGAAGCATATAGACCAGATATCATGTGGAATGTCCTTCCATTTGGGTTTGTCTGAAGGTTTCTTATGAGATTCAGGTTGTCCATTTTGGCACAAAAAGTACAGAAGTGATGTGCTTGGTATGTGTGTGTGTGTGTGTGTGTGTGTGTGTATACACATATATATAATATACATATATATGCCCACACACATACATATGTATATATATATATAGACAATGGAATATTAGCCATAAAAAGAATGAAATAAAGTCATTTGCAGCAACATGAATGGACCTAGAGATTATCATACTAAGTGAAGTAAGTCAGAGAAAGACAAATATCATATGATATCACTTATATATGTATACGGAATCTAAAAAGATGATACAAATGAACTTACAAAACAGAAATTGGCTCAGAGACATAGAAAACAAACCTATGGTTACCAAAGGGGAAAGGGGGGGAGGTATAAATTAGAGGAGTTTGGAATTAACAGATACACACTGCTGCTGCTGCTGCTAAATCGCATCAGTTGTGTCCAACTCTGTGCGACCCCATAGACAGCAGACCACCAGGCTCCTCTACCCCTGGGATTCTCCAGGCAAGAATACTGGAGTGGGTTGCCATTTCCTTCTCCAGTGCATGAAAGTGAAAAGTGAAAGTGAAGTCGCTCAGTTGTGTCCAACTCTTTGAGACCCCATGGACTGTAGCCTACTGTTGTGGCCCTTTAATGGACCGGAACTTGGGGGTACAGAGTTGACCGATAAGAAAAGAAGCTGATATTCCCTGGTTTACACAGTATGCCAATATAACTCTAGGACAAAGAGCTAGCGCCATCTACGTAGGCTCAGGGCGCCCTCTCAAAGAGGTCTTGAAAGCCCGGGCAAATAAGTAGACATGATGGACACCTGTGCTCCATGGAAGCAGCCTGAAACGGAGAGAGGGAGAGAGCGAGAGGGAGAGAGTGAGAGCGAGAGAGAGGGAGAGAGAAAATGAGGAAAGACACGGTGACCAGTGCTCTGGTGGAACAAAGGCATGTATTCAACATATTGTGGGCATATATATATACTCTCTTACCAGATAGCCCTTTTTAGCAAAGATAGAGACAAGTCATCGAGAAAGCGGAGGCTAGAATCATTCTCAAGAGAGGGGGTTGTAAAAGTTACTTTACATATCAGAAAGGAGGAGACTTGTAAATAGCTGCTGTTCACTGTATGGAATTTCCATACGAATGAGATACATGAATTTCTATTATCCCCCCCTCCCCCCCCGAAAGTCGGCTTGCCAGCTCTCTGGCACCTGTATTCAGGTGCTGTTAAGGAACATAGAATTCATGCAAGACTGAAAACAGCATACAGGAAGCCTCCTGTTAAATGTATCCTGATAGCCTACCAGGCTCCTCCATCCATGGGATTTCCCAGGCAAGAGTACTGGAGTGGGTTGCCATTGCCTTCTCCAGACACACACTACTATATATAAAATAACAAGGACCTACTATATAGCACAGGGAACTCTATTCAATATCTTGTAATAACCTATAATGGAAAAGAATCTGAAAAAGAATATATATGTGTGTATATAGTGTATACACATATATATATACATATAAATATATATATATATATAAACTGAATCACTTTGCTGTATACCTGAATCTAACACAACATTGTAAATCAACTATATTTCAATTTTTTTAAAAGTTTAAAAATAAAGACAAAATATTGTCCTAAAAAAAAAATACTGCTAAGAGAGGAAAACTGTCACCTCCCTGTGCCTGAAAATGGGGGCCAGAGGAAGGAGTAGACTGTGACTCCTGGCTTTTGGCGGGTGGGTGGCAATATTAGCTGAGATAGAGAATCTCGAAGGAGGTGGAGGTGGTTTTGGGGAGAGGAAGGTGAGAGAGGGAAAGATGGCAGGTTTGGTTATTTTTCAGATTGTCTGTCTGCCTGTCTGTCTCCCTCCTCCAGTCATGTCTGATTTCAGGAGGCCTGATTTAAGGAGGTGTCCCATAAGTGATGGCTCTGGAGCTCAGGAGGAAACCCTGACAGGGCAGAGGTTGTGCTGAAGCCATGGGAGGGGACAGGATTCCCCCAGGGGAGTGTGAATGAGAGAGAAAGAGCCAAAGACAAAATCTATGGGACAGCTGACATGAAGGGCAGGTGGCTACTGAGAGCACAAAGGGGCAGGAGAAATGGGAAGACAGCTCAGACAAACAGTATTACCCAAACCCAGAGAGGAGAGGTTCAGAAATGAGTGGGATCACCGGGGCCAAGGGCTCCAAGAAAAATGAGGGCTGAAGAGTCTACTTGAATCCAGTGGGAGATGGGCCTGGAAGTCAGAGTCCTGGGGCTGTGAGATCTCAGTGGGGAGTGGAGGTGCAGAAGTGAGCAGTGTAGACAACTCTAATACGATGCGTGGCTGCAAAGAGGCGGTGAGGGGGACTTCCCTGATGGGCCAGTGGCTAAGACTCTGTGCCCCCAATGCAGGGGGCCTGGGTTCAATCCCTGGTCAGGGAACCAGATCCCACATACTGCAACTAAAAATGCTACATGCTACCAGGAAGGTCAAAGATCCTGAGTGCTGAAACTGACAGCCGGTGCTGCCAAATAAATAAATAAACATTAAAAAAAGGAGGTGGGGGGGGGCACTTCCAGGTGGCTCAGTGGTAGAGAATCCAGCTGCCAATGCAGGGGATGCGTGTTCAATCCCTAATCCAGGAAGATGCTACAAAGCAACTAAGCCATGCACTGCTACCGAAACCCATGCCTAGAGCCTGTGCTCCACAAGAAAACCCACTGCAATGAGAAGCCACACACTGCAACTAGCGTAGCCCCCGCTCGCCACAACTAGAGAAAAGCCCAAGACTAGACAAATGGCCATGCGCAGCAACAAAGACCCAGTGCAGCCGTAAACAAATGAGAGAGGCAGCAGGGACCAGAGCAGGAGGAAAGGGGAGGTCCTCGTCCTAGTAAACGGATACCAGAAGCCCACAACTAAATAGCTTGTTCAGAGCCGCCTTCAACTTAGACATCCAGGGTGGCCCCTGACCTGTTGTCTGATCGCCAATCCAGTCTCGGCTCCTCACCCACAGCCTCACACTTTTAACAAAGGTGAGTGCTGAGAGCTGGGATGGGGAGAGGGAGGGAGAGGAGAGCAGTTTTTTGGCAGCCAGAAGAGACCGTGACATATTCCACCCTCGCTGCCAGGGAAGGAGGCTGTCATTAAGGCAGCCCCGGCTCACATTATTTGCTCTCCCATCAGCTTCCTTTTGGTGTCAGGGAACACTGCTTCATCACCTTGTATGGAACACACCTTTATTATCATGAATGTTCAAAGTGTTCCCTCTTCATTCAGAAGCTAGTTACAAGTGACAGCCTCCCTGTTTCCAGGAAACCAGGCTGTAATACCTCCACCTTTGTTTCATGCAGGCTCTGTTCACAGTTTATGTTCTAAAACCCATGCAGCAGGAACAGCAATGCTTCATTTCAGTCAATGGTTATTTTATAGTAGACAAGAGCAAGTTAACCAGAGTCAGATATTTAAACTACAATGAAGAGCAGCACTATGAAAGGAAAAACAAGCGTGATATATTCATGCAATGGGATATTCTTCAGCCATAAAAAGGAATGAAGTACATGATGAACGAACCTTGAAAACATTATAGTATGTGGAAGAAGCCAGACAACCAGAAGAGGCAAATCCATAGAGACAGAAAGTAGATTAGTGGTTGCCCAGGGCTGGGGGCGGGGGAGGGGCAGAGAGAAAATGAGAAATGACTGCTTAGAGAATATGGGGTTTCCTTCGGGGTGATGCAAGTGTCCTGGAACTAAACATCAGTGACGGTTCTGCAACACTGTGAATGTACTGTCATTCACGGTAAATGTACGTTCTATGTGCGTGTGCCCGTGCACTCAGTCGTGTCCGACTCTTTGCGACCCCATGGACTGTAACCCGCCAGGCTCCTCTATCCATAGAATTTTTCCAGGCAAGAATACTGGAGTGGGTTACCATTTTCTACCCTAGGGGATCTTCCCAACCCAGGGATTGAACCCGCGTTTCTTGGGTCTCCTGCATTGGCAGGCGAATTCTTTACCACTAGCGCCACCTGGGAAGCCTAGCTATGTTATATATATTTTACGACAATAAAAAATTAATTAAAAAAAAAACTTACCTTGACGCTGGAGAATAACAAGTTCTGGCTCCAACCCCAACCCCTCATCGAATTAATGAGGGCTTTCTACCAGCGCTTCTTAACTTTGGCTGCACACCTGAACAGAATCACCTGAGAAGCTTTTTAAAGCCTCCTGTATCTGGACTCCACTCAAGACCAATTAAACCAGGTCTCAGAGGCTGGGGAGAAACTGAGAAGCTCTTGGAGATTCCAGTGCACAGTTAGAGTTGAGAAATACTGAGCTAGACTAGACCAGTTCTTCTCAAAGTGTGGTCCCCAGACCAGTATCAGCATCATCTGGGAATTGGTTAGAAATACAGATTTGGGGACTGCACCCAAACCCTTCTGAATCAGAAACTATGAGAGTTTTAACCATCTGTGTTTTAATAAGAAATCTGTATTTTAACAAAGCCCTCCAGGGGAGTTTGACACACATCAACGTCTGACACCAACTGTTCTGCATCTAGACCCAGTGAGATAAAGAGTTTTCCTCCGCCAGTGACTGTTTTCTGAGCATCTATCGTAAGTTTGCTTTGTAATAGATGCTTTGGAAGTAAAGAAACCTACCTCAGCTCTTCTCAAACATCTTACCCATCTAGTGAGTTCGATTCTTGGGAAAGAAGTTGTACACTAAAACGAGATGAGCCTTTTATGACTGAACAGTGTTCCAGTGTATGTATATACCACATTTTATCTACCCCTTCATTTCTTGATGGGCACTTGGGTTATTTCCACCTTTTGGCTATTACAGATAATTCTGCTATGAACATCAGTGTACAAGTATCTGAGTCCCTGCTTTCAATTCCTTTGATTATATACCTTGGCTTCCCCAGTGGCTCAACAGTAAAGAATCCACTTGCAATGTAGGGCTTGATCCCTGGGTCAGGAAGATCCCCTGGAGAAGGAAATAGCAACCCACTCCAGTATTCTTGCTTGTACAATTCTGTGGACAGAGGAGCCTGGTGGGCTACCATCCATGCAGTTGCAAATGAGTTGGACATAACTTAGTGACCCTAAACAACAACAACAGAATTGCTAGATATTATGATAATTGTGTTTAACTTTTTAAGGAATCACCAAACTATTTTCTACAGCGGTGTACCACCAGGAATATACATTTGGGATGATGGGGAAAGTTCTGGAAAGGGCTAGTGATGATGGCTACACAACAGTGTAAATATAGTTAATACCACTGGATTCACTTTAAAACGGTTACAAATGGTAAATTTTATGTATATTTTACCACACGCACACATGCAAGATTAAAGACATGAAATGAGCCATGAAAACAGATTTAGAAAAGGAAGTTATATTCCTAATGGCTCAACGTTAAATAAAAATGACTTTAAACACCATAATTATGTTTACATAATGACACATATAACAGTGCATTAAAAAGACGGTGTGTGCAGTTCTTTCTATTCAGAGGTGGTCCATGCCCGAGCATGGAGAAAGAATATTTTTAATATGCTTTTTTTAGGAGGGTAGGGCAGGATGTCTGGCTCTGCTGGGGACTTAGCACATTTACAGTGACTGAAATTCCTTTGTGAACCAAAGAAGATCAAAGAGAATAACAAGTATTGAGCATGGAGAGGTGATGGGCCTGGCTAGCTTTCCCCACTGGGGTTAAGCTGTTACCACCTCAGCAACTTGGCTAACTTATTAGTGGTTTTTGTTCAAGAACCACTTTGATGTGTGGGCTCAGAGGGAAGAAGTCAGGGATACAGGAATGAATGGGATGAGCTGAGAGCCCAGCACGGTGGTTTCCAACCGTCAGTGAGCACGAGAATCACCCACTGGGTTCGTTTAGTGACAGATGTCGGGCGCCACCCCCAGAGTGTCTGGGTCAGTGGGGCCCAAGGTTTCTAACAGATTGCTAGGTGATGCTGGTGGCGATGCTTGTCCAGGGACTGTACTTTGAGAACCACTGGTCTACTGGGGTTGGTAAGTGTAGGTGCCTCTAGGAAAGACAAATGTGAAGGCTCCATGGGAGCCCCAGGACAGGGAGACACTTGATCCTGCCTTTGGGGAGTGAAAGGGGCAGGGAGAGGGTGTTTCAGGAAGATGAGATGCAGCTGGGTGTGTCTCAGCATTGCTGCAATAAAGAGAGGGTGGAGAGCAGGTTCAGAAGAGTCCTCAGAAGTGGGCAGAGCTTCACCACATTGAACACTCTCTAAGGCAACAGAACCTAAAAGGGTGCCGGAGACAGGAGCAAAAGCAAATAGCTGGCACCATCTATCTTTGACAGCTAGGAAACCCCACCCTCCTCCCTATAAAAGCCTTCCCTCCAGAGAGAACCTGACAAATGCCTGGAAGCCAAAGAGTAAATGACTGCAAAGTCTCCTCCTAGCTATACCTCCCCTCTCCCCCAGCAATGCTGGAAAGGGATTCCTGGAGAGGGAGGGGCCCTCTAAATACGGCAAGGTGTGGGGGAAGGACTTTCCCAGGGCTAGCAGAGAGCTGAGTTGACGGCCCCAGTCTTGCAACTCACCTTTGTTCACCCTCCAGCCTGCACTACTGGCCCCACTGCCACAGCTAAACCAGAAAGGCTGCCAAAGAGTGGCTTGGGAGGACTTTACCCCGTCCCAGTGCCCTCCCTCTCAAAGTGACCCCCCCCCCAAAAAAATTGAAATAATAAAAGTTTGATATAAAGTATGGATTAGAGCATCCTTAGAAAACTTTCTTATTTCTATTGAAATAAGAATAATCTTCCTTATTGATCTATAACAATAAAGACCAAGGAAGCAGAATGGGCCTGCTATGGCTGTCCAGCTTTAGGCTTTGTAAATAATAAGTAACCCTGATCCTCCAGCCCTTGCTCTGCCCTTGCTCTGCTTCACTTCTAACATTAACAAAGAAAAAGCTTCAACACCAGTTTGGCTCCTTGACCTCTGTTTATAATAAAATCATAAGACATCACCAGTTAATGATTAACCTACCCCTCTACTAGCCTCCTTTCCTTTGGGGCAGGATATAGGGCTTTATGGCCATGCCTCTCCACTTTACTGGCAGGAAAACAGATAGAGTCAGCACAGTGTGGCTTTCTGCTCAGCGGGGACAAGAATCCAGTCAGGGCAGATACTGTGGGAACCCCATACTACTGAACAGTGCAGCTCACTGGACTTGTATGAGAAGCCATATATCTTTTAATCAACTCCAGAAGTGAATTTCAGGAGCTGTAAAATATGCATTAAACATATTTTTAGGATTTCCCCACACCTTGCCCTATTTAGAGGGCCCCTCCCTCTCCAGGAATCCCTTTCCAGCATTGCTGGGGGAGAGGGGAGGTATAGCTAGGAGGAGACCTTGCAGTCATTTACTCTTTGGCTTCCAGGCATTTGTCAGGTCCTCTCTGGAGGGAAGGCTTTTATAGAGAGGAGGGTGGGGTTTCCTAGCTGTCAAAGATGGATGGTGCCAGCTCTTTGCTTTTGCTCCTGTCTCCAGTAGTTAAGAATCCACGTGTCAATGCACGGGACATGGGTTTGATCCATGGAAGATCCACGGTCCAGGAAGATCCCACACACCTTGAAGCAACTAAGTCCTTGTGCCACAACTACTGAAGCCTGTGCCCCCAGAGCCTGTGCTCCACAACAAAAGAAGGCACTGCAGTGAGAAGCCTGAGCACCCTAACTAGAGGGTAGTCCCCACTCACTGCAACTAGAGAAAGTCTGCACACAGCAACAAAGACCCAATGCAGCCAAAAATAAATAATACAAATGAAAATTAAAAAAAAAAAGTGACTTCTACATCCTAACAACATTCTGAGAATGTGTGGTGTTTTTTTAAATATTTATGTATTTATTTGACTGCACCAGGTCTTTACTTGCAGCATGCAAACTCTTTAGTTGTGGCATATGGGATCTAGTTCCCTGACCAGGGATTGAACCTGGGTCCCTTGCACTGGAAGCATGGAGTCTTAGCCACTGGACAACCAGGGAAGTTTCATAATGTGTGACATTAAGGTGGATGTAGAGAGGATACAGAGGCTGCCTTCTCTTCTGAATGGGGTTCTGTGGCTTAACTGTGTTGTCTGTGGCTCCAGCCACAAGACTAGAAGGATGGTTGACCCCTGGAGAAAGGTGGGTCCCAGCTCCCTGCAAGGAGTGTTCCTGAGCAGGTACCAAATGACACCCACTCAGCCTTGCTGCAGGCAACGCACAGCCTAGCCAAGAGGAAGCCAGATGAACCCTAGGTTCTTCCTGAGTCTTTACATCACATACACAAAAAATATACAAGCTCTCTGCTGCAGCAGGGCCTCTGAGTGCTCTGTGCCTGCCCTCTGGCATGCCATTCCCCAGGTCTGACTCACCGTGGGTTCAGTCGCATCCTTTAAGTCTCAACTTTAATGGCGCCTCTTCTGAGAAGCCTGCCTGTACCTCTTCTGAGAAGCCTGCCTGTACCACTTGGTCCACTGTGGTCCCTCCATTTTTCTCCATCACAGCCATTGCTTATTTCCTTCATAGCATTGATTTCAGACTGAAATTATTTTACTCATGTACATTGGTTTGCTTATTTGTAATTTATTATCAGTCTTTTCTCCTTTCTTTAACATGTACTTATTTTTGGTTGGGTTGGGTCTCAGTTGTGGCTCACTGTCTCCAGAGCATGGGCTCAGTAGTTGAGGCATATGGGCTTGCTTGGAACGGCATATGTGATCTTAGTTCCCTGACCAGGGATTGAACCTGCACCCCCTGTATTGGAAGGCAGATTCTTAACCACTGGACCACCAGGAAGTCCCTGTTATGTAAGTCCCATGAGGACTGAGACCAGACCTGTCATGTTCTCCACTGTATCTTCCATACTAAATAAATACAGTGCCTGGCCCATAGTAGGAATGTTTGTTTAAGAAATAAATGAATTAACTTCAAAATTAAACAGCACTCCAAGGAGGGTATTTAGTGATTTTCTCCTTTATTCAACATTTGAATACTCATTCTTAAATTGAAAGTATCTGTTTTATTAAGTGTGTATTCAAATTTAATACACAATCTACAACCATTTTCAATAAATATTCATGCCCAGACTAGGGGCATTTTTACCAGTCAGATCTTCTTAAAAAACAAACTTTGGGGACTGACCAAAAGCTTTTATTGTACTAAAATTTTGACTGTTGGTTTAAAAAAAAAAAAAAGGTGTGTCAACATCTAGAATGTGTAAGACTTTGCCTCTACAGTTTTCTCTGTGGGGGCAAGTTTTGATCTGGCTGTGTTTTGGTAGTCAGTCCAAAGAGACAGGCCCCAGAGACAGTGGTCAGGACCAGCTGCCCAGGCATTCACACAGCCACTGAAGGGTCTACCCCAAGGGTGTGGCTACCACCACACCCTTGTTACAATACCAATGTCAGGGGTGCCAGGTAGCTCTGAGGGACAGACTTAGAAAGGCCCAAAAGGACAAATGTCGAAATCAAATAATAGTGCATGCATTTTTTTTTTTTTGGTTCAGACTTGTCACATATAGTCCAAGTTACAATATTCATCTTCATTAAATTTTGTTATTCTTAAACACAAAGGATGCAGTCACTGAGAAAGAATAATCAGTAAGCAACAGCAATCAAACTGTACCAGTAATAACATGGTTCTGGTCTTCTATGGAGCTATATATGCTTTTTTTAATTATAATATATGCTGTCACATATGTAGTATATGTAGTAAATGTAGAAATTACTCAACCCCATTGTTTTACTTACCCCTATACCATGTCTGCAAACATTATAAAATACTAAAATTATCCTTCATTTACTTGCATAGATTGTTATTTGCCCAAGGCAGTAGTGAGTATATATGTACATAAGTGTGAGTAAATACACCCATGTTGGAGAGAAACAAAAGAAGGTCCTGTAGATAAAAAGAACCCTATGGGACATATTAACCAGTCATGATACACAGACCTTATCTGGACCGTGATTCAAACAAACTGTTTCACAAATACATGAGACTTTAGCACATTCAATATCTTATAATAACCTATCATGGAAAAGAACCTGAAAAAGAATATATATATATATTCTTATATAAATATATATATATAACTGAATCACTTTGCTGTACACCTGAAACACTGTATATCAACTATACTTAAAAACAGGAAAAAAAATTAAGAGACAACTGGGGTAATTGAACATGCACTGGGTATTTGATGACATTAAGAAATCACCATTAACAGTTTTTAGATGTGAAGATGATATGAGATTATTTTTAGAGAATTCTTACCTTTGGTTGTACATAAGCATCCACAGATTTTCTTCAAAGTAATCTGGTCGAGGGAAATGGATGGGGTGGCGGGTATGGGTAACACTAAATCTGTCACGAACAGATGGGTACATGGGGCCATTCTACTGTGCTCTTTACTTTTGTGTCTGCTTTAAATGTTTGTTGTTTAAATTTTAAAACAAGACAAGTTCTCTTTTAAAAACCTCATTGACTCTTTCAGGCTCATGGATGTACTTGGGCCGCGTGCATCTCAGAATATGAGAAACGGAGACTGCCTGTCATCCCACAGTCAGTCTTCTCTCTAATCACCCTGCAGGCCTGTGAGTTCCAGGATTTCTGGCTGTGTTTGTCAGTCTATGGGCTTTCTTTCCAGGAAGGCTTCAGTGTACCAGTCTGATCTACTCAGCTAACATTTACTGCATGCCTCCTTCAACCCAGGGGTAATTTCTACCTCTGCCACCAGTGCCTCCCCTCCCTTGCTCTGTTTTCAGGGCCATACTCCATGACTTTCTTCTGGAACCATCCTTCCTTATCTGCTTCCTTGTCCTTCTGCGTGGAAGTATGCTGAAGTCTCTCCATTAAAAAACAAAAATGCTTCTCGTCACCCTCATCTTCCTATAACCACACGCACACATGCCCTTCTCCTATCCCTTTATGGCTCGATTTCTGAAATGAGCTTAAGAAGCCATTCATTAAGTGTCTAGTAGATGCCACTATGTGCTGAGACACAGCGGAGGGATGTGACATTGGCTTCTAGGCTTCCAAAGGTCTTTGGAACTTGAAGGCAGAATTCTAGCCTGGAACAGGTTTATGATAACAGTCACAAGGGAGATGGTTGAACGACAATTCAAGAAAGTGCTGGAGTAGCTTGTCCAGGACTTGAGCTTGTTTTTGAAGATGGACAAGATTTGCAAAGCTGGAGAGGAAAGGGGGCATTTTAAGCAGATTTTTTTAGCATAAGAACATTTGTGAAGGTTGTTCTGAGAATGGGACAGCCGGCCTGACGATGGCGGTTGACCTTGGGAAGGTATGAGGGCTTTTGAAGGTCGTGACAGGGACTTCCCTGGTGATCCAGTGGCTAAGATTTTGCCTTCTAATGCAGAGGGTGTGGGTTCAATCCCTGGTCCTAGAACTAAGATCCCACATGCCCTGTGGGACAGCCAAAAAAAAAAAAAAAAAAAAAAGAAGAAATTAATGAAGGCCTTGACAGGCTGAAACTGTGCAAGACGGCTGTGGTTCTGCTTTGTTTTTTGGGAGACAGGAGCAAGGCAGGGCATGCTGTGGAGAAAGGGAGTGGACGGATGGGTGCCGGGCTACACCTGGTTAAAGCCAGTTGCAACAAGAAAGGAACCTGGCAGCCAATAGGAAAGGCTGGGGCGGGGACCCTGCAGGGATCCTTTGCAGTGTGATAAGTTGAGGGAGATGGCCTAACCCGGGATGGTAGTTGTGGTGGCGGTGATGGAAACTTGGGACTCCATGACCCACCCTGAGGGCAAAGGATGGACCAGACTGGCCTGGCTCTGAGATTTTGAGCCTTTGAGACTTGGAAGAGTGGGGTCATTTGTCCTCTGACAAAGCTTAGCCCCATCAAATTGAGATCTAGTCCGTAACACATCAACCAACTGCACTCTGTGGACATTATCTGAATCTTGAATTTTACAAACAACCGTTAAAAAAGATATGAAAACAACAAGGTCCTGCTGCATAGCACAGGGAACTGTAGTCAATATTCTGGAATAAACCATCATGGAAAAGAATATGAAAAGAATAGGTATATGTAAAATGAATCACTTTGCTGTTAACACAACCATGTAAATCAACCACACTTCCGTTAAATAAAATTTTTTAAAGATAGAAGAGGAATGAGGAGTTTTAATTACAGCTATTAAAAATAAAGATCATCTATTTCAAATAAAAAGATATAAGATACTTGGAAATTTTTAAAATCCTGACTGCTTTTAGTAAGATTATGGAATGATTAACTTTTTGAGTGTGGTAATGGTGTTATGCTTTTGTTCTAAGAGCCCTTGTATTTTAAAGACCTACTGAAATATGCACAGATGAAGTATATTCGGATTTGTTTCATCATCCAGGGTCGGGTAGCGTGGGTATGGTAGAGATGAAGGCAGATTGGCTAAGGATTGTTAGCTGTCCAAGCCAGGGTATATGGGGCTCACTTTGCTCCTCTCTCTACGGTTCCACGCATTTGGTGTTTTCCCTGAAACCATCCTGGTCCTTGGGGTAACGCAAGTCTTTACTCTGGGCCTCAATAACACCTTGCTGGGAAGCATGAGAGGCACTTTGAGCTGTGCCATGTTAATCTCCTGTTACAATTCAAAACAGAAATTTGGCCCGCTTCTGTTTTGCCTCAAACAGAAAAATTCATGAACTGGAAAGAAATAATGCCTTGGTTTTAGTTGGGGAAACAAATGGGGAGATCCGTATGATCTCCTTTTTATCATGATCTTGGGAGGAATCTAATCCACGGAAGAGGGAAAGTCACAACTCAAGAGAAAAGTCACATTTTGATAGTAGCTAGAAATGCTTCTTTTGGAAGAGTCAGTCCTGGGAGAGGTTTTCTGGTAGCACAGCCATTGGCATGAGTGTGACAGCTGAGAACAAGCTGAAAGATGACAGCCAGGGCTGTAGCTGCCGACGAAAAGGCAGTGTTAGAGCAGCAACAAGTCACACGTTGCCCACACAGCAGCTGGGGGCAGAAAGGAGCTGCCCCCGACATGCCTGACATTGGGTGCCTTGGTGCACCCCTTCCACCCTGGCACCTCTCTCACCTACAAGCCAAAGAGATGGGAGGCTGCTCTGACAATGTCCCTAGCCGTGTAAGAAGGGGACAGAGCCATCACATGCTGGCAGAGGGTACCGTGAACTCCAATAAAATCCCATACTTGGCAGATCATCTCCCAAGCCAGCGGCCAGCAATTGGATTTATTTTTCAATGAGTGGCTCCAAACAGAGCAAAACCTCATGCAGGTACACAAGAAAGCTAGGAGCATAAATTTTGAACCTGAGCAAGTGACATCATTTTTCATTTCTTTTTTGATAGGAAAAAAAAAAAATATGTGGGGGAATAGAGAGAAGCTAGGGGGATTAATATAGGCACTTACTTCCCTGAGAGGAACAAGCACAAAATTAGCAGGAGAATCCAGCTCAGTAAACATGTGAGGGCCTGCTCTGTGCCAGGCACTGTGGGCAAGGCAGGGATGAATGAGACACGGTCCTTGCCTTCAAGGAGATCATGGGAGGGGGAGGAAACGGGCCTGGACAAAATCTCCCAGATAAACCGTGAAACAGAAGGAACAGAAGTTCTGTGATCCAGGCAAGGTAACTGTTACTAAGCCAAAGTCAACCATAATGAGGAGGAAGAGAAGAAAAGGCTTTCTAGACTCTGCCGCCCTAAGGGCCTGTGATGGGCACTCAGGACGAGCGACCCCCCACCCCCACCCCATGGTTGGCAGCTGAGACCGGCAGCACTGGACAAGCCTGGGGAATGCCAGTGCCCTGTGACCTCATTTCCACAGCTGGTTCCCACTAGGCACCCCGTCACATGCCCAGGAGCTGCCTTGGCGTGAGCCGTTCTTTCCAACCCGTTCCAAGTGGCCTGATACAGAGGTGAAGGTGCTTAGTCCCAGTAATCTTAGTAAATCTCAGAGCTTGGGAGCCAGAGGGATCTTCCAGAACATAGTGTCCACCCCTCCCATTGGTACAAAGGGTGAAGGAGACTCAGGCAGGGAATGTGACCTGCTTGGGATCACTCATGAAGGGGCAGCGGTTGGGGGGTGAGTGGGGGGAGCAGCTGGATCTGGTTCTTTGGACTCTCTGGGTCCAATACAGTCGCTTCTCTTTCCTAGGAATTTCTCTTCCTCTTTCTCAACCATGAACTCTGTTGCCTTTTTTTTTTTTTAATATTTATTCCTTTGGCTGTGCCAGGTCTTAGTTGTGACATGTGGGATCTAATTCTCTGACCAAGGATCCAACCCAGGCCCCCTGCACTGGGAGGGCAGAGTCTTAACCACTGGACCTCGAGGGACCAACCAGGGAAGTCTCTTTGGTTTCCTTTTATATCCTTAGTCTTTTCTGCTCCCAAACACCTAATTTAGCCACCTTCCAAGGAAAATTACTTAGGACAAAAGAAAAATTCCTCCTGATAATGCTTCCTGAGCTCTCTGTTCTCTGGGGGCTTTCATTCTTTGGGGATTATGTTTACTCAGTGCCTGTTACGCACGTGCTCCCAGTCATGCTGTGGGTTCACAGACATGAAATGGGAGGGCCTGGGCCTCTCTTTCAGGAAACCTTCAGGTGAACCCCTGCTTGGGAAAAGACAGTTCTTATTCAGTTCCCTTTAGCTACGGGATGCACAGCTTTGCCACTTCTTCACTTCCTGAGTTTCTTCCCTTCAGGCCTGTCTGGCAGCTTCTGCCACCCTGGCCATGGGCCCAGATGCTGCTGTGAGCAGAGCAAAGGCTGGCGGCCTCACTCTGGAAGGCTTGCCACCTGGTAGCTGCACCTTCTCCTGACCCTCAGGGTTTCCATGGTACCTCTTGACGGCTTCACCTCTGTTCCCTGCGGTCTCTAAGGAATTTGGTTTTGCCTCAGCTGAGTAACCGCCCTGCCCGGTCTGCTACCTGGAGTGCCTGCCTGGGTGTCCTCCAGCCTTCCTCTCCCCTAGTCGCCATCTTGGTGTAGTTTAGTTGCCTTGAGTCCAGGGTTTGAGGCTGTGGAAATAAAAACAACACAGTCCAGTAGAAACTATGATATGTGAGAGCTGAGAAAACTGGTGTCCAGTGAGAGGCTGAACTAGAGAGTCTGGAATCCCTTCAAGTTCCACCATTTCTGAAATCTCTTCAAGTTCCAACATTTCTGAAAAGGTATACCTGAAGGTTGACAGCCTGAAAAATTAGAGGATTCTCCTGTGTGTGTCCAGACATAGAGCCAACTCCTCATAGCATCTAAAAAAATATTCTTTTTTTTCTCTATTTATTTACTATTTCCAGTGCTCTCTCATGCCTCCTGAAGCTCCAAGTTTCTCCTGGGATAATTTCCCTTAAAGCCTAAAGAACTTTCATTCACATTTCTTACAGAGTATTTATGCTGGTCACAAATTCTCTAGTTTTACCTGATAATACTTATTTTCACTGGTTATAGAGTTCTGGGGTTGACAGTTTTCTTTCAACATTTTAAATATTTGTTTATTTATTTATTTGGCTGTACCTGGTCTTGGTTGTGGAATGCAGGATCTTTACTTGCAGCATTGGAATTCTCAGCTGCAGCATGTAGGATTTTTTTAGTTTGGGCATGTGGAAAACTCTTAGTTGCAGCATATGGGATCTAGTACCCTGACCAGGGATCGAACCTGGGGCTCCTGAATTGGAAGCATGGAGTCTTAGCCACTGGACCACCAGGGAAGTCCCTCCTCGTAGCATTTTAAATGAACATGGGCACCAAGTTTTGCTTCTGACCCTCCCCACTCTTTAGTTAGAGAACAAGGTGGCAGGGGATGGGGATTCTGTGAGGCAGGCACACACACACACAAACACACATACACACACACATTCTCTCTTTTGAAACAATGCTGTGGTCTATGGAAGAGTGCCCAGAAGAAGTGGTGTTCCTTCTCCCCACTCCATCTCAGTACATGTCTTTCCTTGTGCTGAAATACTGATGAATGAACTCCAGGTGGCAAACCTTGATTCCCAACTCCTAGAGAGCCCACAGGGCACAATTGTTCCACTCCAACGAGCCATAACCTGCCAGTTATTCGCTTTTCTGGAGAAACCTCAGCTTGAAAATCCATTTAATTACCATGGGAGATAATCTTTTAAACACAGCCTGACATTCTTGAAAGACTTTTCCCTGTGGGAGTCAGAAAGTATATCTGCAGTGGGATTGGATTGTTTATTTTCATTTCCAGGGGAAGGACTATTACCTGGTAGTTAGCAAGAAGCCTGAGCCCTGGAGGGTTTATTTGTTAAGTCTGTTCCTCCTCACTGCTAGTTTGTCAATTAGACTGTAATAATTAGTTTGTAATATTGTCATTCTTTTCCCCAGTGTAAACACTGCATTTAGTTCTGTGATTACTTGCTATCTTTCAAGTTTCCCTATCAGGTTGCAGGGGTTTTTACTTACTCCAGACATGAGTATTCAGAGCCAATGTCCTCAAGGGTTTCCTATCAGGAAGATCATGGTCTAGATTACCAGCCTCAAAGACCGACCTGGAGTTGTAGTCAGTTAAGACACCAATTTTTCCAAGTGGGACATTCCAATGGATTAAATAAATTCTTCGCTGCTAGAAGAGGGGAGGGGACCAGGGCAAGATAGGGGTAGAAACTATTAGGTATAAGACAAGTTACAAAGATATTGTACAACAAGGGGACTATAGCCTATATTTTATAATAATTTTAAATGGAGTATAACCTTTAAAAATTGTGAATCACTATATTGTACACCTGTAACATATAAATATTGTACAGTAACTGTACATCAAACCAGTCAATCCTAAAGGAAATCAACCCTGAATATTCATTGGAAGGACTGATGCAGAAGCTCCAATACTCTGGCCACAAAAAGGCAGCTCAATGGAAAAGACCCTGATTCTGGGAAAGATTGAAGGCAGGAGGAGAAGGGGGTGACAGAGGATGAGATAGTTGGATGGCATCATCAACTCAGTGGACATGAGTTTGAGCAAACTCTGGGAGACAGTGAAGGACAGGGAAGCCTGGCTGCAGTCCATGGGGTCGCAAAGAGTTGGACATGACTGTGACTGAACAATGACAACAACAAGTACATCAATTTTTAAAAGTACCAAAGGGAAGAGAGCCAGAGGTTTTTAAACTGAACTTTAAACAAAAATAAGAAAAAACTAATTTCCTTTGCTTCTAAAACACAAATAATTAAAAAAAAATTTTTTCCCCACTAGAATGCAAGCATGGGTGGCCCCAAGACCCAAAGTAACTCCTGATCATAGTAGGTGTTCAATATACAGATGCTAAATTGCTGAGAGTCATGAGGTCTTTATGCGGAATGGATGTACATCGGGTTGAAATATGAACAATGTACAGAATAAAGTGGAGTTCCTGCCATGGGACTGCTCTGGCCCCTCTCTCCCCACATTACTTCAAAAGCAAACCGTCTGGAGGTGTTTGCATGCCCTGATTCTGTAGGCTGGGGTCCCTGGACCCTGAAGAGCATACCTCTGGGGATTAAGAATAGAAAAGGAATAACTGTACTGCACACAGAATTAGAAGGTGAGGAAAAAACTCTAGTGGAAAACTGATTAAGTCACGGGCTCGAACCTCTCCTCCAGGTCCCGACGGGGAGAAGAGCTGGTCCAAGACCTACCCTTCCTGTGGGGGCCTGCTGCAGTCCCCGATAGACCTGCACGATGACATCCTGCGGTACAACGCCAGCCTCGGGCCCCTGGCCTTCCAGGGCTACAACCAGTCTGCTAGTCCGCAGTTCGTCCTCACCAACAATGGCCACTCAGGTGAGGGAGCGACCCCGGAGACCTGCAGTGGTGGCTGAGCTTCCCTTGGCTCCCTGGCCTCCTGAGTCTGCTGGGTGGAGGGGCGGCGGGGGGTGGGGTGGGGGGCGGCATTCTGATGAGGCACCCAGGAAGGAGAGCAGAGGGGAGCCCTTGAGGGATCCTTGGGCCACTCTCTGCAGGAGACGCTGCAAGCCCTGGGCTCAGGTGGTTCTGCTGGGAAAATACCTCTTAGAAGCAGCACATCTCTTGGGGTGGGATTGGGGGTTGGGGACAGGCTTGAGCCCTTGACCTATTGATATGGTATGAGAGCGAATTCTGGGGCATCATGAATGACTCAAGGGGTCACACAGTTCACTGGGGGGCTTGCCCAGTTCAATCTGAGTTTGAATCCTGGCTTGACTATTTATGAGTCACGAGACTCTGGATAAGAATTTTAAACTCCTTGAGGTTTCATCTGGAAAATGGGCATATTGACAAGTACTATAAAGACTAGAGATTCTGTACGTTAAGATCCAGAATAGAGAGAAGCTTCGTAAATAGCAATTATTCTTGTTGTTGTTATACAATTCTCAGCTTGGCAGATACTTCACTGTAGGGTCCATCTTCATAGCCAAGAGTGTAACACATGGATATGTAAACAAACATCCATCTATTGGCTAAATTAGTTCCTGCCATCATTTTTCAAGGGGAACCAAGAAGGTGCTGCCACCACTGGAACTGCTTTAGTGAAAGGGGGACGTTCTCAGAGAAAGAGCCCAGGTTTCTGAGCTGCACCTCTCTGGTCCCCACCTCGCTGCATCCCCCTGCCTCTGTCTGGGCCCTGGGCAGGTGATGCCAACCTGCTCTCAGGTGGCACCCAGCTGGCCAGGGCTCTGAAGACTGCCCCTCCTCTCCCTGCAGTGAAGGTGAAACTGCCCAAGGACATGCAGGTCTGGGGCCTCGGGGCCCGCTACAATGCCTCGCAGCTACACCTACATTGGGGGGACAAGAACGACCCTCACGGCTCCGAGCACACTGTCGGCGGGAAGCACTTTGCTGCCGAGGTGAGTGGGGTGGCCCAACTGGCAGAGGATTCCTGGCGTGGGTGGTCTGGCACTCTTCCACTTGGCTGCTGTGCAGACAAGATCACAGCATGGCGGGTGGGGTGGGGGTGGCCTTCATGCTCTGCACACCCACCCCAGCTCTGCCGACAGCACAGGGAGGCAGAGCCACTCCAGCCACGCTGCAGCTCACCTGTGGTGTCCCACTCCCCTTCCTTTCCTGAACTTGCAGACTTTGTCTCCAAGTCTTTTACTGAGTGATGCTACTCCGGAGGCAGGGTTCCCAGGGTGGCACAGGGGGGACACACATGCCCCTTTTCTAGACATCACCCTTCTGTGCACACAGATTAAGATCCCACCAGCTTGTCTGGCTGACCCATCCCACTGCCAAGTCATACTGGGCTAAATGCTTCCCCAACTTCGCAGTTTTCTTCACACATCATGCTGTTTACATGGGTCTTTCCCACTCCATCTTTCTTTTCCCTGGGCATGGATTGTGCTTGGAGCTTGGGGACCTGGGTTTAGGGTCACTCTTTTCTACCTAGCCACAAATCAAGGGATGACTGGCATTATAACACACAGGGCATTCTGGCAAGCAGAGACTCACTGAGGATAGCTTGGGACATCATCACAATGCTGTGCTATGTTGCCTGGAGGTGCTACCCCAAATACCAAAGAAAACAGGAAGAGGAGCGAGAGCTTTGCTCCTGCGCTCCAAGTGTGCAGTGGAGGGTGGGGGGTGGTTGAATTGCTCCATTTCGAGCTCCACTGGGATTGCACTTGGGGGTGTGGTTCTGAATGTTTACCCGGCAAGAAATACAAGGAAATAAATGCTACTGATCATGATAAATAATGACACAAGCATGCTCCTCTGTTCTTAAATGCTGAGCTGCTTAAGATTTTAGTCTAATTAGAGTTATAAGAGGTGGAGGGGCTGTAACTCTGGCCCAATAGGATGGCCCTACTGGAGTTGCATGTATTTCAAACTGGGTGCCTCTCTGAACCTCCAGGACTTTGTTTCTTTCAGCCTAATTGCAAATGAGGAAGGCTCTATTTTCCCAAGGGGAGTAAAGGAGTTAGGATGTAGGCTGAGAGGATTTAGGCATTTAAAAATAGTCATTGAAAAAAAAAAACAGTCATTGTATTTTCTGCTATTAAGCCACATCATGAGACCAAGAGCTTGGTGAAGATGGACCATAAATGTCAATAACAGGCTCCTTCCTCTGTCCATGAGATTCTCCAAGCAAGAATACTGGAGTGGGCTGCCATTCCCTTCTCTAGGGGATCTTCCTGACCCAGGGATTGAAGCCAGGTCGCCTGCATTGAAGGCAGACTCTTTACCACCCAAGCCACCAGGGAAGGTGACCCTAAAATGGCAGATTCTTTATGGAGGGCTCTTGAAAGTGTAACAATTTTTCTGGATTGAGTTTATATAAGAAGACTCTCTTGGGAACTTCCCTGGTGGTTTAAGACTCTGAGCTTCCAATGCAGGGGGGTGTGGGTTCAATCCCTGGTCTGGGAACTATGATCCCTCATGCTTTACAGTGTGGCTAAATAAATACATACAATAAAAATAACATTAAAAAAGATAAGCCTCTCTGAATCCTCTCCTCAGGGAACTGCTTTCTGTTTGTATTAGTCTTCACCTCCTCTTGATTTCATCTGAACAAGTGAGAAAAGTGCTAAAACTGAACACAAGCTCAACGGTCAGCAGTAAAAAGAAATAGGGATACAGGACCTTTGGGGTTTTAGCCACACAGAGTTCTGCACCATTTCTTAAAGCAGTGCCAAGACAGGATGGTGTGGGGCAGTGCAGAGGCTACATCTTTTGGGAGTAAAGATGAGGAAGCAGGAGCCCCTAAGAAATCCTTCATAGGGGACCAATGAAAAAAGAACTAATTGGATTTAATTTTTTTCTATTAGAAAAGGCCACTTGAAAAGTGGGGAACATTGAGCTGTATTCATTAAAATATGCTTGAATTCTATTTATAATCACATAAGATGGAAAAAGAGGTTAATGAAGAAAAAGAAAAGGTAAAATCTCAGTGTGTTATAGTCTCAAAAGACAAAGAATCAACAAAAATACATGTGATCATATATAGAGAGATCTAATAATACAGTTTTTTTGGAGGACAGGTGATGCCACCTTGAGGATTCAAAATCAGGTTAAACATTGTCAGAGAGACTCCCCTGGTGGTCCAGGGGTTAAGATTTCACTTTCCAGTGCTGGGGGTGTTGGTTCCATCCTGGATGGGAAGCTAAAATCCCACATGCCTCGTGACCAGAAAACCAGAACATAAAACAACAGAAGCAATACTGGAACAAATTCAAGACTTTAAAAATGGTCCACATCAAAGACAAACAAAAACCAAAAAACCTTTTCAGAGCTTGTCATAATAATGTCTTGATGATTCCTAGACTGGTTTTTTTTTTAATTCTTTAAAACTTTTTTTTAGAGCATTGTAGGTTCTAGAGCATTTAGAAAAATGGAGAGGAAGGTACAGAGATGTCCCATATACTCTTTGCCTCCAGCAACATGCATAACCTCCCATTATCAGCATCACTCATCACAGTTTACCTAGATTTTTTAAACCCCAAATTTCTCAAAAACATCTCTTTTCCTCACTTTCATAATGACAAGTAATTTCTACTTCGGGGAAAAAAATGAGTTTAAAGTGGTGTTTTGGAGTCTACATTCATGGAGTAACATTTCTGTTGTGTGGTCTCTTCAAATATGACTGATAAAACCTTTATAAAAGCCATGTTGTGACTGTCTCCACCTGAGAGGTCAATGCATGTCCTGCTCTAGGTACAGATAAGATTAACTTACAGTTGGAGGTTTACTGTCTCAGCCTTCAGATCCAAATACAGAGTGGCCAGGAGGAGGTTGGGCAAATCACGTGGGACCATTTTGCCCCAGGTTCCAGAAAAAGTAGGAAAAATGACAAGGGAGAAGTGCTCCAAAGTATCCAGGTGTTTTTGCGGCTGGTATAAAAGCCCATTTGTTCATTTATCCAGTATCTGTTGTGTACCTGGTATGTTTCAGGCACTAAATTAGACACTAGCATACAATGAATGAATAAGATGGACAGACTGCCCTGGTGGAGTATATAGTCTAGAGAACTGAGAGAAAAGAGAAAGCTGGAGTGGCCGTGAGGTGAGGGTCTGAGAGGCCTAATCTAGCTGGGGGTGGAGGTCCCCCCTATTGGATTCCAGTCTCCTGTAAAAGTGAAAGGTTCCCACGAGTCGCTATCCCTGACGGAGAGCAGCTCATCTCATCTCTCCCACTGCAGCTGCATATTGTCTATTACAACTCGGACCGGTACCCCAATGACAGCATCGCCAAGGACAAGCCAGAAGGCCTCGCGGTCGTAGCTGTTCTCATAGAGGTAAGAGATGTTAAGAAGGACTTTTTGTGAGATTTGAAGTCAGGAGGCTGTCAGACTCAGCATTTGGTTCCACGCACACCTGTCCCATTTCGGCTGTGTCTTGACTCTGGAGCAGGGGGTATTCTCCCATAGGGTTCCTTCTCTCTTAGCCTAGAGGCAGCACTTTCTCTGGCTGGACAGCAGAAATGGGCATGTTGTAGGTGATGCTGGAAAACTGAGTCCTAATCCCCAACCCTACTGTACAAACATGGAATTGCCTGGTTACACGGACCTGTGGGGGTAGGGGACTCATTCACTGCTGCCCCATCCAGACACCTGAACCCCTGATACAGTTCCCAGTATCTAAGCTCCATCCTTTATCTGGGCCCTGGAATAAGTTGTTTTCTGAGCCCCAGAAAATAGGACTACCTCCTGATTCGCTTGCATTGTTTCCCCCAATGAGACAGCACATTCGTTGTTTCTCCACGTCCTTACTTGCCTGACTTGGCTGGCATTCACTCAAGCTCCCCTAAGTCCTGATTAGAGAACATGTGATTTGTGGCCTTCAAGGTCACAGCCAGAGAATCAGGAGCACAAGCTATAACTCTTGCCCTGGGATACTCAACCCTTAGTGCCTTGAGCTGGAAACAGGATGTCCTGAGATGTAAGAGGGCAGGACCATCACACCCACCCCCTAACAGCCTAGTGAAGCATCATGACTGTCCTGGTAAAGTGAATCCTTCGGGGAGGATCTCAGCAGTGGTGATCAGACACCCCTAGCAGAGCTCTTCCATTCACAACTGTCAAGCCAGGCTCAGCCTATTGAATTCTGTCTCTGTTCAACTCGCCCCATCTCTGTTGCAGGTGGGCTCCTCCAATCCAGCATATGACAAGATCTTTGATCACCTTAAAGCTGTAAAGTACAAAGGTGAGGGGTCCTTATTGCTTATTCACCCTCTGCTGGAGAACAGCATATTTGCTCTTGGGTGACCTGAAAAAGAATGCAGGTAGGGGACAGGTACTGTCTGTGACCAGGTCCTGGAATCAGGTGACTCAGAATGGGGCTAGTTCACGTTCCTAGGCTCTCATAGGCTCAGCTGTACCTCTGCCTTGGGGAGGAAGGTGACCTCATACCCCAACATGTCTCTCCAGACCAAGAAGTGTTCATTCCGGGTTTCAGCATAGAAGAGCTGCTGCCGGAGAGGCCTGAAGAGTACTACCGCTACAGGGGGTCCCTGACTACACCTCCCTGCTACCCCACTGTGCTCTGGACGGTGTTCCGGAATCCTGTGCAAATTTCCCAGGAGCAGGTAACTGTCGTGCTCGTCCTTGTCGTAGACCATGTGGTACCTCGGACCCTGCACCGCCTGCATCATAATCGATGACCTGACTACCTCACTCAGAGTTTCATTGGTAGCTATTCAAAACCTCTCCAGATACCATAGAGGCCTGGAAGTGCTTTGGAAATCATAGGCTGAGCTTCAAAAGCGGAGCTGTCAAATCAAGTGGGGAGAATGAATCTATCTCCACAGTTCTTTAAATATGAGTTGTTAAGCTGTGTTTCCTAACCTGTCCCCCCGTGGAGAGTGTTCACCTCCCAGGAAGGAAAGAGCATGGCTCCTTACCTGGGGCAGAATGGACAGGACCAGGTTAGATGGTTTAACAAACTCAGGGGGTGGGGAGTGCAGCGATAAGGAAATGAGGGTCTCTGCCTTCAAGAAGCTCATTCAAGTGTGTGCCTTGGTGAGTCACATATGACTCTTTGTGACCCCAAGGACTGTAGTCCAACCAGGCTCCTCTGTCCGTGGGATTTGCCAGACAAGAATACTGGAGTGGGTTGCCATTTCCTCCTCCAGGGGACCTTCCTGACCCAGGGATCAAACCCACGTCTCTTATGTCTCCTTCATTGGCAGCCGGGTTCTTTACCACTGTCGCCACCTGGGAAGCCCTCAAGAAGCTCAGGCTAGTGCAAAACTGGGGAATGGAATCCTTAGCAATCATCTCTAACCCTCTCATTTCTTAGGTGATGAAAGTGAGGGTTAGAGAGTCAAGGAGACTTTGGGGTCACCAGCCGGTGAGTGACACAGCTAAGGCCCAAGGTAGAGCTGAGTTCCGAGTCACTGCTTGTGTCTCTGCTCCGCAGCTCAAATTCGTCAGGAGGAAGCATGGTTGCCCAGGAGGCGGGTCTGCCTGCTGGCTCACAGCCCCACCACCTTCATGTGCCCAGCACAGCTCTCATTGCTGTTCCTCTCTCTTTTCTATGGAGTACCTGAGTAACCTCGATAAACGACAGCAAATGGGCAGACAGGAATAGAGACATGATGAATCAAGAGATGAAATGACTGGGGAGGCAGTAATGTTCTAACCCAGAAATTGCCTTGGAAACAGTCATATAATCTATGCGTGTGCATGAAAATACCATGAAACTAGTAGTCAGATGACCCGTGAGGTTCTTGACTGCCTTTTTCTGTTCCTTTTGATGGGACCATCAGACTAAGCCCCAGGCCCCTCTGATTAGACTGGGCTCTGAATGAGGCTCAGGAGAGGAATGCAGTCTCTTTGGGAGGTGGAGGAGCCCCTCAACACCCCAGGTTTCCCTCCCTGTAGGGCAGATTTCACGTGCAATCAGGAGCTGACAGTACACACCCTCCTGGTGGCCCCAGGAAGTGGGAAGACACATGGTCCAGCACTCAGACACCCGCAGGGGAGGGGCAGCTTTCAGCTCTCCCACCACCTTCTCAGGGGTCTCCCGCCAGGCTTCAGAGGTGAGATCTGGCGGTCCTTTCCCTTGAGGTCAGGCAAGGGGGCATCACTCTGCCTTCAGGGGGTGTTTCTGCTCTTTCCATACAGCTGATGAAGTTGGAGACAGACCTGTACTGCACGCACATGGATGACCCGTCCCCTAGAGAGATGGTCAACAACTTTCGGCAGGTCCAGAAGTTTGACGAGAGGCTGGTGTATGTCTCCTTCCAACAAGGTGAGGAGATGTGGTGTGTGGGCAGTGTGGTGCCAAGATGTCTGTTCCATATGAAGTCAGGTGCCCTGCCCTTGGGCATTGTCACTCATGCCCTTAAGGAGGTGGGTTAAGAGCAATCTGGTTGCAAAGGAGCCAGGTATGTGAGGAGCTACTGATTGTGGGTTTACTGAGGTCTCCCTTCACTGACCTTGACTTCCTTAAGCCTTTGTAGAGAAGCACAAGCCAGGGCCTCCAGGCACATGGACCAGAATCCTCATTAAGTCTAGGTGTCTCCCACAGATGGGGAAGAGAGAGATACACAAGTAGTACCCTTTCCGTGAAATCAAACATTGAACTTCTTACAGGCATGCTTGGCATCAAGGCCCATCTTCGGCCTTGCACTAGCACCATCATGGTCCAGAGTTGCTCCTTTTAGAAAATGGACATAACCCATGTCAGAGCACAAGCAGCTCATGGTCTAATGTAGCAGGGCCCGTTAGACAAGAAAGCATCTTCAGAACCGCCTTTTGTCTCATCTCCCTGAAGCTTGCACAGGCACCCAGAATCTATACGGAATGAGACATAATAGTTTGCTTTCTTTCTGAGCTGCAGAAGCTCAGTTCTTCCCTCTAAATCTGTAACCATAACTCCCCAGATGGACATTTAACATCTTGACTTGCTCTGTACCTACATGAAGACGGCTAGAGGCTGGGGGCCCAGGGAAGGGAGTAAGGGGCCCACATTCTTCAAATCTCCAAGTTCATTTTCTCACTCTAGACTCTTGAGCTACCCCAACTTGGACTCTTGATTGGTCAGGAGAGGGGTCGCTCCATGGTAGTTCCACTTTATAACATTCTCTTTTCCTGTTCTTCTAAATGAAGTGGGTAGTAGTCAAGGATTACACAGAAATACTTCAATTCTTAAATAAAATAAAACTCTTCCTGGAGATAAGGGACTCTGCTGACATAGATCAGGTAGAATTTTGCTTGTGATTCAAGGGTAACAGTCAGTTCTGTTCTTTGCACTAAGTCTTACAAGTCACAGAGGACAGGGTGACAGGAACATCCTCCCCACCCCCACCTCCCAGTCAGGAGACTCAGCTTCAAGGTCACACCCTTTTTTCTTCTTGCTGTATGATGTGGGAAAATAATGTCCCTTCTTTGGCCTTGGTTCCCTCCACTATAAAGTGACAGGCTGGACTAGGTGAGCTAACAACATCCTTTCCGTGCTAACATATTCTAAGTGGATACTAACAACTGCCCATCCTGACTTTATGTTGCAGGGACAGTGTGTGAGGGCAGTTACAGAGGATCAGAAGAAACCGTGCAGGAACTTGACATCCAAAAGTAACCCCCACGTGTACAATGAACATGGGGATAATTAGCCATCTTCTTAGACCCGCTTAGGTCTAAGCTGGCGCCTGTAGAGCAGGAAGTGCAATCAGGCTGGTGGCAGAGCGCTTCAGTAGACCTTCCCAGGCAGGCTGGGGGAGCTTGAGGGGCCTTGAAGCAGACAGGCTGCAGCTTAGGACATTGGAGATCACAGCCCAAATGCAGCTTTGCCACCACCTGTCCTGCAGCGCTCACCTGGAGCTACTGCTCCCAGAGGCGGGACTGGGCTCACTCCTTGGAGTAAGAATCCATGGCTGTCCAAGGCAAACCTGTTCATTTGGAGGCTGATTATAGAAACCTGGCTAGAATTCTCACCTCCCTCTCAAGTCCCAAAGACTTGGTTAGCTAATGGGGCTGTTTCCCCAGGAAGCAAGGCTGAGGCAGCCCCAAAGAATGAATAACCAAACCTCATCCTCCCAGGGGCACCTGCCATTCACAAGAGCCTCCTCACACCAATGTGGAGCAGGTCAAAGACTATAATATGCCCTTCGGGTTGATGGGGTGAGCTTGCTTGTCAGCAGGAACCTTGAGCAATTTGGACTCAAATTGTCTGCACGCTCTTTCACTGAGACATGTCTATAATTAGGGGCTGATTTAATCCAGGGTCTTCTCTGAAAGTTAACAGGAACTATGCGGTTGGACAATGAAAACTTTGGAGTTTTCTGCCAGGAGAAAAGTAATGTTAAGAAAATCCTTTAAGAAACAAAGTACATGGACTTTGAGAGGGGGGGATCTAGGGTTTAACCTAAATTGTAACAACTAGGACTGAATCACTTAACTGGACCCTGCTTTTTCCTTAACTATGCTGGAAAAGGAACACAGAACTTAGTTTCTGTCCTTAAGAGGTATAGAGTCTCTGACAGCCCTAGGGTAGGGTTTCTTAGTCTTGGTATGTCAATATTGACTTTTGGAGCTGGATAATCTTGTTGTGGCGGCTGTCCTATGCACTGTAGGATGTTGAGCAGCGTCCTTGACCTCTACCCATTAGATACCAGCAGCATGTCCACCTGTGACAGCCAAAATGTCTCTAGACATAATCAAGTGTCTCTGGGGAGGAGGGGCAAAGTTGCCCTTGATTAAGAACCACTGCCCCAGACATTTGTACAATGACTTTCCCAGGCCCAAGACTTTCCCCCACTCAGGTCACAGAATTCGAGGGTTTTATATCACATGCCCTGGTCTTCATTCTATTCTAACCCTGTTTCCCATCTTCCTTTAAAATTTGAGTATAATTGGGTAGGTCCAAGGCTAAGAGATGTAGAGGAGATGGAACTATTCACCTTCAAGGAAGCAAACAAATCTCTCCAGCAGGGGTCCAGATGCCTCTGAGGCAGCAGCCTGAATGCCCTCATTATTCTGCTCCGTCCCTTCTGTATGATTCTTTTCTCTCATGTATGTTGTTTCTTCCTGTCTTTGGTTAAAATGCCCACATTTTTTGGGGAGAGGTGAAAGTCATGCCAGGGCATTTTTTTCAGCTCTTAAAAAAGCGCCTCTTCCAAGTGGCACAAATGAAGTCTTGAGCTGAGGCGGGGCGACAAGACTTATGTCCTCAAGGTGGGGTCTTGGAGAAAACCCATCCTGAGAGCATCCAGATCTCACAAGAGTCAGATGCCTGATGTGAGGAAGGAGAGAGATGGCAGAGGCAGAGTTATACAGCCCAGGGGCCCAAGTCTTGGTTCCGAAAAACTTCCCAGCCGAAGACATCAACACTGGGTCCATAGAGTAGTAAAGCCAGACCAGTTAAACCCAAATACTGATGTTATCAGGCTCAGTTCTCAACGTGTCAGGGCAAGGGAAACTCGAAGGACAAGAGGGAGCCAAAATGTTTCTATAATCATGTCTTTAGTGGGTTTGAGCTGAGCTAGTGAACGTCCTATACCTCGCAGCCCGGAGCCAGCTGAGGCGAACCTTAGACAAGCCGGGCCGTCGAGGGGTAGAGCTTTCACGCTCAGCCAAGCTGTGGAGTGGCATGGTTAGAATGTGCTTGACCCTCAGGGACGTGGGTAGTTTCATAAAATGTTTTAAAGAGAGAAAGTGAAAAAAATTCTTACAAAGCTAAGATGGCTAATTATCTAATTTTTTGAGACCAGAATGTATGCTTTGTAGTTATCAACTTTGTGTCTCTAAAAGTTCCTATTTATAAATAAACTCTATTAGATGAAAAACTATCAATTCTTCCCAGTAACCAAATGAAAGACCAGAAGAGTTCTCACCTACGAATCCCCCTCCACACATACAGGGTCTGAATAGTCAGCAATAATCATCAAATGTGCTAAGAAATGGAGTCCTAGTCACACCTAATGCAGTTCATCACGCCACGTGTTACTGAGCATGCCCCACATTAGCCCCACGTTTCTCCTCCCAGTGGAGAAGAGAAAACCTCGCCAGGGATGTTCTCTTCACTTCCAACAAGCCTCTGGCCCAGACAGGAGGAAAAGGGGTCAGGCAGAAACCTGGGACCACCATTCATGGTCCAGCATCAGCTGAGCTTTCCAGGGTGTCTCCCCTGCCTCCCCCATACTGCCCTGTGGGGTCTTCTGCAACACGGCTGGTACTTCACGTGTGCACGCTAAAGACTTTTTCACACACGGGTCCCTCAGTCTGGGATGCCCTGCACCTCTTTCACCTGTAAAATTCTGTCAGGACCCAACTCCAATCATATCCTGCCATTCTTCCCCATTCCCCTGAGGGTGACCTACAGTCTCCTGCTCCTGCGTGGCCAGAACACAGTTATAGTTCTCTATACCTCTGTTACAGTTCTTAGCATAACACAGAGTAATGATCTATTATCACGTACAAAAAAAAATCTATTATCCATAGACTACAAGCCCCTAGAGCAGGGACAATGGGCGTCTTACACGCTTTTTGTGCCTGGTGCTCACTGCAAGTTTGAAAGGATGGAGCCGACTCAGTTCCCTTCCCCTCCCCCACCAGTGTCTTTTCCACAGAACCATCTGAACAGAAGCCTGACTGGCTGTCAAGTTTTAGTTTTAGGAAGTCTTATTTTGGTTTGCTGTCAATTTGCCAACAGCATTGAAATCAATCGGCTTGTTGAGGAACACATAAAGATCAGAATGTAGCTGTCAAGTGTCAGAGGTCTGGGAGGGAGTTGCTGACAGATGCTGTTTGGCCTTCTGTCCTCCTCTGAGCTGACAGGGATGAGAGGTCCCAGCACAGTCAATCCTGCGGCCCAGACAGCCTGACCCACCTCAGGGGGCAGAGAGCACGAAGCACCTGGTGCTGCGTCATAACCCATGCCCATTGTGCCAGGGTTTAGGCCCCTCAGAGCAACATAGCTCTCTCTTCTGGGCCAGCATTCCTGGAATCTAGAAGGCAAAGCCCTCAGACCCTAACGTGGGTCATAGAAAACCAGTTCCCTCGTGTAATCTGGTGGTCTCTTTTGGGCAGACTTATTTGTAGAATTTATTTAATAGGTTCCACTGTGTTAAGAAAAAACTCCAGTAAAATATATCCTTTTAAGATGGTTATGCTCTGTGGTTATAGAGGGCATCTTCTTTTACTTTTCTTAACAAAACATCATCCAAAGAGAGGACCAGCATTTCAGTTGCTTGAGTCTATGACTTATATTAAGCATGATAATAAGGATTTTTACCAGCTGAAACTGGATTTTATATATTTAAACTCTCAAATCCCTGCTAAACCCAAATGCTCCCTGCCTCTTTTTATAAGACTGGAGCCTGCTAAAGACAGATGTAATGTGTACATATGTAATCACTATAGAACATGTTACCTACCACAACAGCCCATACTTTAATACTTTGAAAAGGACTGTATTCCTTTTTATTCAAAATTCTGTTTGAATAAGCAGAATTGCAAATACACCTAGAAATTGCTAGACTTGTTCCAGTAACTTTAAGCTGTTACTGGTGCTTGTTCCTCCTGCTGGACTTTTCTGTGTGTGCACTTGAGGCTTCAGAAGACCTCACATGCAGTTAACCAGCCTCTCTCGGTCCAGCAAGATACCAGTGGAAGACGCAGCTCCTGAGCCAGCCAGAACAGGTAGTTGTACCCTGTGGCGAGCAGCATGTTGATCTTGGGGGTCTGAACCTTCCCCAGTGAGGCATGCAGCACTGGGGTTCTTCCATACCTCTGTGATTCCTTCTGTGTGTCGTACTGTCCCACCTCTGCTTTCCCTGATTCATACCAGAGCCCTGTCTGGAGAGCAGGTGGCTCTCCCGTGTCTGTACCATGTGCAACCCTTCTACCAGCTCAGGAGCCCCTTTAGTGCATTCTCATCCTGTGGCTCTCGTGAGCCATTGCCATCAACCAGCCTGTCTTGTTCTTCCTGTCTGTTCTTCTATGGGAACTCCCTGTCTCATTCGCCATTCAGGAACCATTTCTTTGTTTAATCAATCTGCAAATGAATCTCTGCCCCTCCCTGCACCATCTTTGATGCCCATTCTTTGTACCATCCCAGGGACTCTGCAGGGATGCAGGTTTTGGCTTCTCTTACTGCGTGCTAGTTCTCCAGTGCCCCCATCAGTTCTCCTGGTGCCTTTTGTGACTTCCCTTTGTGGCGGGCTACAGTCTACAGGGTCGCAAAGAACTGGACACGACTGAAGCGACTTGGCATGCATGCATGCTTGCCCTGCAGTTATCAGATGCTCTGACTTCTGCCTCCACTGGGACCTAAGCCCTGTGCTGCATCCAGTTCCACAGAGGAGCCCGGCTCCCTGAGGCTTGGTGCTGTCTCACCTGCAAGGGAGAGCATCCAACATCACCGTCCTGTCCTCGGCTTCCTGGGCGGCAGAATTCCTACCAGGTGCTGCCCTCGCCTCCATTTCTCTTCTCAAATGGCTTATATGCTTCACTTGCTTAGTCAAGCTGCTTTGTTTTTGCTGCATCAAACACTTGGCTGTGAAGCCTCTATACCAGAATCTGGGGATTTCCTCATCTTCCACCTACTTGGCCTTGTTTCACTGTTTCCGAGGAGAGGCAACTTAGACCCTAACCAGTCATCATCCAGAAGCAAGGAACCCACGTTAGAGCCCTGGATTAAATTAAGCTATTGCTTATAGGCCCTAATACAGCCAAGGACACTGCTCAGTGACGCAGGAAAATCAGACTTTCCTTCCAGAACAGCCACTCAGCTGGGTCACGTCCTCTTGAGAAAAGCCTCATGCCTGGAGCCTTGCTTCTGGAGCCTTTGCTCTGCTCCCTAAGACCATGGCCTGGGGGCACCTCCTCCAGCCCTGGAGATGGGCTCTCAGCTGTCTGGGGGCCTGCCTGGCTCTCAGGATGTTTGAGGTGACTGTGAAAGCAACAATTTTAGAAACATCCAGTTTGGACAGCTTAACCAAGTGGCCAGGTTTACTAGTAACCATCTTACATGGCAAGAAGGAGTTTGGTACCACAAGCATCTGGAGCTTTAGGAACAAAGAACAAAAGTGCATTTCATCAGAAAGGCTTGAAAAAAACCACAACCAGTGGGGGTTCTTTTCAGTGGTGGTTGTTTTCAAGATCCTGGAGGGCTTGGTTACCTTTAGGTACCTTAAACAAAACAAAACACCAAATTATAGCGTGCAGAGGCCACAGGCCATGTAGAGAACAGAGCATGTGCTGTACAAACACTTGATGCACTCCCCGGAGGAGACTCATGTCCTGAGGGTCTCCCCAAGCCACAGACTGGTCCCTGTGTTCAGGGCAGGGAATCAGGCCAGGGGAGCCACGTTCTTTGCCACCCAGGAGGCTGTGGGCTGCCAGTGGTGGCTGGCAAGAGCCAAGAGAACAGGCCACCCTGTCCTTTGTGGATGGCTCCTAACCATACCTGCTCCAGTTATCCTTGCAACAGCCTGGGGCCACCCAGGAAGCCAGACCGAGGGCTCCTAGAGCCCAGGCTTGGACCAGTGAGGTTATAGACTCAGTATGAGATGGTGGAAGACGATAGTAGGGAAAGAAGACGGGGCTGATAGCTCCAGGAGAATCGGCCAGACTTGAAGGGGCCAGATGGCAGGAGAAGGGGTGAGCAAAACCTCTCTCTCCAGTCTTAGGTGTGGTTCCTCGGGGTGTCAAATGCCCCAGGGGGAGGTGGTCCCTGGCCCTCTGCTGGCATCTCATACTTGGTCGGCATCTCATACTCATACTCTGTCACCTCAGTGGGCACAGGCTCTCCTGAGTGTCTGGCTGGGTGGCTACCATCTGCACAACTCCCGTTTCCAGTGTGAATTGGAATACCACCCCTCCCACACCAAACACACACATAAGCTAGAAGTTTCTACTGAGATCAGAAAACCAGTGGATAAACAGGTCTGTGTAAGCAGAGACTTTCTGTAGATGGAGGGTATGACTGGGAGGAGGAGCAGTTCTGAGAGCCTGCAAGCAGCTGGGGTAACCTGGGGGCTTTGTGACTGGGCTCCTCTGTATTACCCACGAGAATGGACTCACCAGTGGCCCTCCCTGGGGCGGTCCTTAGCAGGCTGACTATAGGATTTCTCCTTAGGTCGCTGGGCACTATTTCAGCCCCACTGAAGACCTCTAACTCACCCCGTTCATCCCCAACAATAACTCATGGAAGAGGACACAGTCCTCTGGTTCCACATACCAGGGAAGGGAGGCTGGTATGGTGGATGGGTTTCTCCAGTTTGTCCAGTAGAACCAAAGTGAAACCAGAACAAAACCACAATAACACTGGATGGGGATGGATGTGGAAGTCTGGTGACAGGTTCTAACCAAGCTCTGCCAGCCCTAGCCAGCCAGCACCTGGAAAGTTCTTTGCTGAGGCCGAGAGGCAGGTGCCAGGGAAGTAGATAAGAACCTACCCATATAGACTCTGATTCTTACCCTTCCTCACCTTTCAAGTTGGCCACAGTGCATGAAAAGCTGAAGCCTTACTTGAGTACAGAGACTGCTATGATAAAGGAGCGAGACTTCCAGCTCATCCTCTCTGCTTCTCTGTGCTGTCCCTCTGACTCCTGGCCCCCTCCTCATTGTGTGTCTTACCCTTAAGTCACTCTCTGATGCAAAGATGAGCTGCCAATCAAATGCTCCTCTAATGAAAGACCTAATCATTTTATAGCACGTGTACATTCAAAGAGCCTATCCAAGACCTCCTGTTGGCCAAGATGGGAAAGCACTGCTTAAAAGCTAGGCCAAAGCCAATATATGGAGGTTGGGTGACCAGCCAGTTGACCTTGGCAATGGGCCCTGGCTGTTTGGGACTGCTTAAGACTGTGCAATAGAACTTGAGGTCAAAGCTGATGAAGAGGCATCTCAATGGGCCTTGAATCCAGCAAGGCAAAATAGTGTAAGTTCTTATTACGTAGCCCAGGGTTTCTCAAAGTGTGGTTCATGGACCACATAGCAATATATCAGTATAAGCTACAGGTGTTTAGTAAAAATGCAGATTCCTGGGCCAGATTCCAGACTGAATCAGACTCTGAAGCTTGGGCTCAAAAAGAGTATACATTTGAAACAAGCTCTTCAGATGATGCTGGTGCAAGTTTGAGAACCCTTGCTGGATAATCACTACAATTTGCAAATGGCCCCTGTAAGTACTCCAGCCAGTCCTGCTCAGCCAGAGACCAGAAGTGGAGAACAGAGGTGGGGAAGTTACACCTTTCTGTGGATGACCCTGCAGCTGTCACCTGACGGCACGCATGGGGACGAGATGAAGGGAAGGGAAGGTTGTAATGTGTGTGCATTACCCCTCCCTAGGCATCGTCCTTTCCGTGGCCCTGGCTTGTGTTCTTGGCATCTGTATTGTCCTGGCGGTATCCATTTGGCTTTTCAGAAGGAGAAAGAGGTGAGCTGGTTTGGGTTTGAAATGGGAGTGGGTGGCTCTGTGTCCATGAGAATTGACCTGTCTGGGAAGGCAGGCGGCATAATGAGGAGCTGTGCCACCTGCACCAGCTTGTCCTTGGAGTGCCATCTCCAAAGCACCACCGATCGAGGCCTTGGCGTGAGAGGCTGATGCTGGCAGATCACGGTGCTCAGGGCTGCAGGTATGTCTGCCAGCTTAGGTCCCACTGCTAAGACCTTGGACAAGCCTCTTGGTTTTGGAGGGGAGGTCCCATGTGCCTAAACACAAGCTCCAAGGCTTCTTCTTTCCAAGATCTTTTCATCCAGTTTTTCTTCTATAAACCCAAAAAGAAAATTGAGGAAAATTTTGATTTCTCATTCACATTAATGCCCTTTGCTCATGTTCTTATTGCCTAAAAAAACCTATTTTTCCTGGTATGAAAAAACATAAAAGGTTGTCAGAAACCCTGTTGGAATCACAGATCTGAAGCAGCGTGGTAATGAGCCCTTCATCAAAATGCAGGTCTAGTATCATCAAGTGTTGAAAGAGAACAGTTGAAAAATGAACAGGTTCCATTTTGGTTAGCGGTTATTGGGGGGCATTTCCTCCCAAGACCAGTGGAAGTTGAGAAAGGTCTCCAAGAGAAGAGTTTGACTTGCCTCATTCCATAGCTGAGTCAGGCTGTTCTTGCCTCTCTTTCCTCTTTGACTAACAAAATTCATATGTTCTTGTTGCTCCAGTAGCAAAAAAGGTGCCAACAAAGGAGTCATCTACAAACCAGCCATTATACAGGAGACTGAGGCCCATGCCTGAGGCCCTGGCACGCCCAGGCACATCCAAAGGAGGACTTGGCTTTGGACGCAAACTGCTGTGGCTCCCTGGACACTTGACATACCTGAGGGTTTTCTGGAGTTCAACCCACAAACACCTTAGACCCTTGCGGGACCCTACCATCCTGCTGCCATGCCACCACCCCCAGTGGGAGTGTGGATGGGAAGAACTTGCCAAGGAGGTGGGAACTCTGAGCTGTCTGCTTCATGCGTGTGGCCTTTCAGTGGTCTGGATTCTGAGGGCACAAACTGTATTGCCTGCTGGGGCTGTTACTGGCTGGAAAACACTTTCATCCAGGGGTTCACGTGAGTGTGGTTTCAAACGTCTGGGAATCTGCTCCTTGTCCATGCTTACAGACAAGAACGTGCAATCTCTGCTGAGGCTTTGTTTTGGAGGCTCCATCTCTTTCCTTGGAGAAGGGCTTGTTTAATTTCCTTCTGCTATGACAAAACCTTTGGTCTGACTGTATAATTGACAGTTGGGGGGGGGCGGGGGGTGCTGGGGAACAGCAGGGGTCAAGGTGTCAGAGACAAAAAGAAGACAAGAAATATCCTTTGCAGTATAGTAAGCCACTTTCCAAGTCCTGTCCTTCAGATCAGATGCACTAAGTAAAAAGACCTTAGTGAGAGAGAAGACACATAAGATCTGGAAGAGTCTCACTTTGAAATCAGATTGGAGGGCTTTCCTTGGTGGTTCAGTGGTTAGGGTCCTCCTTGAAATGCAGGAGACATGGGTTCGAGCCCTGCTCAGGGAACTAGGATCCGACATGCCTCGGGCCAGCTAAGACTTCATGCTGCAACTACTGAGTCTTCTTGCCACACAAGGTAAGATCCTGCATGATGTGATGAAGATCCCACGTGCTACAACTAGGACCTGACACAACCAAATAAATAAAAAAATAAATATTTTAAAAAGAAGAAAAGAAATCATATTGGAATCAGAAGTTGCTTGTCAAGCTGTGAAGTGTGAGGAGGACGGAATGTTAAGCCCAACCCAACCTCCTGTCATGGGCATCATTCTGTTTTGTACTCTACAGATTTTATAAATAATTTGGCTATTCCTTGAAAATGTGTTATTGCCTTCTCTCTCCTAGAGGAGACATGAATTCTGAGATGACCTCAGCTGCTTTTGTATATAGAGGAAACAGACAGAAGCAAAATGGTTGAAGATCTTTGTCTCTTTTGCCCAAATTACATTTCTGCTGCCTTTGCGGTGTCCCTACTGTCAACCTTGAATTGGGACCTACTAGTTCTCTGACGTGAAGGATGTCAAGTCATGGCTGAATTACAATATATTTTCAAACTATGAAAATGGGAAGTTACTTGTGCAGGGGCTAGCATCATGGTATTCAGGGACCAGAAATAATGGAATGTTAACAAAGATCCTTCATGGTCTTCCCTGCCAAGTGACAAAGCCAATTTCTGAGACAACTTAACTCCTTCATTCTCCTCCCATCAACCTAAGAGCCCTGTGAAGATCAGTCTGTTCCATGACTGAGAAGGAGACCCCCACCAACCTCTCTTGGCTGGGACCTTGCAGCTCCACTCTCATTGTGACAGCATGGGGGGTTCTCTTTAGCTCATCTAAAGTGAGGTTTTGGAAATGAGGTTAAAAACATTACTGTTGGCAAAGCAACAATAGTTTGCAGTTCCCTGTCTAGGTGACAGGTTTCTTTAGCATGTCTTTTTCCCTCTCCTTCTTCCTCTGACTCGGAGAAATCTCCCTTGTCTACTGTCACAACTTGTAGCAGTGATGCTAGGCAGGGTTACAGGGGACTCGATGGAGACTCAGACATTTGTGTCTACATGAGATGCCTGACTACCCTGGAGCCTGACATGGCATCTGGTCTTGCCATTAGCATGCCGGCCTGATGCTGGTCAAATGACAGCAGGGACAACCCTCAGGAATGAGCAGTGGGAATTAGATGATGCTTTCTTGGCCTCAGCCCACAACCGCCAATCAGAAGCCAACATAAACCACTCCAGAGCTGTGGGGCTGTATTTCAAAGAGCTTTCTACAGCTTTTTTGGACACATTCTGTGAGAGAACAGAGAGGTCATTGTACCTAGCACAATGGCTGTTGATGAAAACAGAGAGTTACGGGGGTGGTGAAAACAGCGACACGTCTCCTGCTTCTCCCTGCTTGGCACAGCCCAGGCTCTGGGACCTCTTGGCTCAGATAAAACAATGCCAGGGAGAGGGTGCCAAGAATCAACACTGTCGCCCTCCTTGCTAATCCGCGTGGGACTCCTGAGGACCCAGCCCTGCAGTGGGGAAATCTTCCCTCAGGTTCTCACTCCCTCCCTGACACCAGCTGCCTCTACAGGAAAGAGGTGCTGATGCTACTCTGCCTCCCACTCACCCTGGGAGGGCCCAGCGCTGTGCTGGGCACACGGCAGGCGGAGGTGAAAAAACCAGCCCTGGCTGGCGCAGAGACGCAGGCAAGGCTCTGGCTTCTTTACCTCTCTGTAGTGGGAGATCTTCAGTCCCTTTGCTCTGTTTTGTTAGTGTCAAATGATGATGATAACAGTAAAAACCTGTACCTGTTTCCGTAACAGACATGCTAGGATTTTACGGCATTGACTATTGATCCCACTATTGGTTCCACCTTAAAGTCTCCTCCCCTTCACTCAGCTCCCTGAAGGCCTCCTACTGGCCCTTGGGGAACCCTAGGGATGGGCACCACCTTCTGTCCCTGTGGACCACTGGCCACCATGATGATGGTCCATTTAGGACTTCTGTATTTATTGTAAGAATGACTGTAATGAAGACATACAAATACGAGAAATTGTCAATAAAATGTTTTTTTCAGATCAGACTAGTTTTTGGAAGTGAGGCTAAAAGTATTACTATTGGCATAGCAATAGTAGTTTGCAGTTCCCTGTCTATGGTGATAGGGAACAAGTCAGAATGAATAATGATGTCATTTGCAGCCAGGTCATAGAACCCAGCTCCAAAGGAAAACACACAGATGCCCTAAAGCATTTTACCAAGGATGCAGGCCTCCGACGTGTGCAGCCTTGGTCATACAGGCACACTTAGAGGATCTTGGATGTCTCGAGTAATCAGGGACTGACTGGCTCAGGGAAAAGCGGCTATCTGTGCTGAGCCTTGAAGAATAAGTCATATTTGAACAGATGAATATAAAAGAAGGAGCCATGGGATTTCCCTGGTGGTCCAGTAGCTAAGATTCCACATTCCTAATGCACGGGGCCTGGGTTCGATCCCTGGTCAGGAAACTAGATCCCACATGCTGCAACTAAGAATTCGCATGCTACCACTAAAGATCCCACATGCCACAATGAAAATGGAAGATCCTGTGTGCCACAACTAAGACCCGGCACAGCCAAATAGGTCAATTTTTAAAAGTACTGAAAAAAAAAAAAAAAACGAGAGGAGGAGTCGTTCCTAACCAAAGTGGCCTGAATACAAGGAACAGGTCTCATGTCTCTTTTTACTTTAGTAGGTATTGTACCTAGCAGGTTGGTAGCATCTCTTGGTTGCCTGACTGTTACCTTATTTTGGACTCGTTTTGCTGTCCCCCTCCATATAATCTTTTGTCTAAATCCAGATTTCACATTCTGGTTTGCTAAAGGAAGCAGTTCTATAAAAGTTACAAATGGGCACCATCACTGTTTGAGTTATTAAAAAAGCTTTGGATTTTCACTTCAGTTGCCCTGGGACCAAGACAGGTAAACTGTTCAAGGATAACTCTGCTCCACTAGGAGATAAAGCAATGAGTCCAGCTTTAGAACAGAAACATTACTAACCTCTCCAGGCCCTGATGGTCTCTTCAGTTGGAACACAAGGATTCTTTGGTTCTCCCCTTTGTCATCCTTCTTGGTGACACAGCCATTTGCAGGGATGAGGCCAGAGGGGAGCGAGGCACAGAGCTCCTGCATAACACCCATTCCTTACACTTGTTCCCATCCCATTGGGATGGGGGTAGGGGTTTCTCTCCGTTCCCTGAATGCAAAGTGCATCTGGGCTGATGCTCAAAGAGGTGTGTTGAGAGCCATGGATGGTGAGGAGATTCAGTCCTCCTTCAGCTTGCCCATTACCTCCTCATCTAAATGCAGCTAAATGGACAATCCAGGGCCCAGAGTCCAACAGAAATATGATAAAATATAGTGTGATATGTGAAATTTTAAAGTTCTACTAGCCATGCCAAAAAAAAAAACCCTCCCACAAAAACCAGTGATACTTTCATAATACATTTTATGTAAACCAGTGGATTCAAAATACTATCATCTCAACATGTATTTTGATGTGAGTGATTTTCATTCATTTTTCCCTAACATCTTTGAAATCTGGTGTGTATTTTATACTTTCAGCTCATCTTCATTCAAATGCTAAATTTTCAATGAAAATTTCTGATCTATATTTAGATTTCATAAAAGTTTACAGTTCAAAAAATGTGTTTAGGGACTTCCCTGGTGGTTCAGTGATTGAGACTTTGCCTCTCAACGCAGGGAGTGCGGGTTCAATCCCTGGTCTAGGCATGTGGATTCCCACATGCCTCGTGACCAAAATACCAAAAACATGAAACAGAAGCAATAGGGAAACAAAATTCAACAAAGATTTTAAAAATGGTCCACGTTAAAAAAAAAACTCAAAAAAAAGCATATACACATACTCAAGTTGCTCCAACATAAAATTTTCCAAATAACTGAATCAATTATCAGCTTTTAAATTTAAATTAAAATAAAATAAATGGAGTTTCTCAGTTTCACTAGCCACGTTCCAAGCACTCAGCAGCCACACCCAGCCAGTGGCTGGTTCAGCCACTGTGCTGATATGGAACCCTAGCCGCCTCTGACAGACACTTTGGAAGGGTTAGACCTAGATGACTATCACATAAAATAAACCTGGAAGAAAGCCCTGGAAAGTGAAGATGGGGGACAGGAGACAGAGGATGGGGAAATCCAGGGAGGTGGACTGGGAGGACAGGAGAAAAGAGGGCAGGCAGGGAATCAGGCTGAGGCAAGCAGGCCAGCAGACATTAGGCATGGCTCTCCTTCTCCGTGCAACTCTTCCTCTTCTGGGGGTCCCCAGCCCTCCCTGCCCTGGCCGTGCCCCTCCGTCACACCCTGGGGTCCAGGTGCTCAACAGTGACATGGCCTAGGGAGTCCTTGCCTTTGAGGAAGGTTGGGCCATGGGCACGAGGGCATCTGGTTAACTTCTGGGGACCTCACTGAAGGACCCTGGCCAGGTGCAGGACCTCTCTCCCCATTTCCTCGGAGTCCTAACATTCCCTCATGGGACACGGTGTCTCCTCTCTTCCAGAGCCTGCCATCCTGAAGGGGGCAAATGCCTGAAACCCATGTCTCTTGACTTGTTAGCTGTGCCCTATCCCTCATGTAAGAAGGAGTCACCTTCCTTCAAGGCGAGGGGAGAAGCTTGAGACCCACTTACAAGAGAAAACGATACCTCCAGGGCCGCCTGCCAGGCAGCAGAAGTGCCACTTGGGCAATGGGGATCACTGTGGCATCACCATGCACATCCACATTGGACACAGTCCTCTGGCTCAGATTCAACAGTCGCAAGGTATAGGGGAAGGTGTGAGGCCGGGGCAACGCCATGGAGGAGAGTCCCACCCATGCCCTTCCACTATAGAATGGCTGGACAGAAACAAGGGTCAGAGTGCTTTGTGGTACAGAATTATTCACCATAAGAAAATTATTGCAGGTCAGCATAGCATCGAGACTGCAGTCAACCAGGGACTCAGTAATGCCTCCCACCTGTACACTCTTGACTGTGTCAGTGCATCTTCACGCTCTTATCCAACAACCCAGGGAAAGAGAAAGCCCTGCCCCAATCTTACAAGTGGAAAACGAAATAAGGGCTGGTGCTCTGGGCTGAGTCACGGCCACAAAACTCCCTAAGTGTAGGATCTTCAATGACAGTGCAAGGTCCACCCTCCACAGCTCCAGTGACACAGAAACACCTTCATGTAACAGAATTTACCATGCTTATCACAATCATGCCACAACCTCATAAAACCCCACACGATAAAGACACTAAAGGCCTTTGTGACAACGATTTCTGGAAAGTCAACCACAACCCCCTGCCTCCAATCTGCTTTGTAACGTTAAACTCTAGCATCTGCTCAGAAAAAGTTTGATCAAGTTTGACCACTACTGCTAGCAGACAAAGAAAGAAAGAAAGTGAAGTCGCTCAGTTGTGTCCGACTCTTTGTGACCCCGTGGACTGTAGCCCACCAGGCTCCTCCATCCATTGGATTCTCCAGGCTAGAATACTGGAGTGGGTTGCCATTTCCTTCTCCAGGGGATCTTCCTGACCCAGGGATCGAACCCAGGTCTCCCGCATTGCAGGCAGACGCTTTAACCTCTGAGCCACCAGGGAAGCCCCTAGCAGACAAAGGAGTCAGCTTAACTCCGGGGATGTTCCCCTCACCTATAATTCAGTGAACCAAATTTCCCAAGAACACGTTCACTGAACTTTCTCCTTTTCTAAAGCTGAACTGGAGACAAGGAATAAATACACACACACATATAAACACATAAACACATACATATATAAATTCCATTTGTATAAAATTCTAAAAAATGCAAACTACACTGACAGAAACTCCAGATCAGTGGTTGATTGGGGATGAGGTGGGGGATGAAGGGATTACAAGGGATATGAAAAATTGTTGAGATGATGGAAATGTATGCTATCTTGATGGTGGTGATGGTTTCTCTACATATGTCAAGACTGCTCAAATTTTATACTTTGACTAGGTGTAATTTATCTTACATAGATTATACCTCAATAAAGCCATAAAAAAGAAGAAGAAAAACCCCATAGAGCCAAATAACATCCTTGCCCCACCTGGCATTTCCATTCAGAGCTTATCCCCCTGGTGCATCAAGGAGATGCCTGGCCAGGCCTGGAGCACATCTCTGGGACTCGTCCTGTTGGCAGGAGCCCAGGAGAGAGCATGATTTCTACTCACATGGCTGCTGTGACCTCTCCACACTGTAAGTCAAAGTCATTCTTTCTGCCTGAGTTCACTCATTTCAAATATTAACTTATAATTACCTGCAATGAAGACAACAAACACAGGGCTTACAAGTTCAAGGGCACACTGAGACCTCTATAGCAGCTCTGTGCCAATGGTGACAGAGTTGACCAACTTCTCTGAAAGAAGCAAAGACTCTTCTGGTGAGGCAGGTAACATAACCAGTTAGTTCATCTGTTGAAACTAGTGTCCCAAGCTACCTAGACATCCAACAACAGAGACCATGCATCTTAATTTCACTGCTTCCCAACCATTCAACACATACCCATTTGAAAAGTTTTCTTAAATATGGTACATCCTTTTCATGTAGAACAAACATGGTCAGGAGCTCATCACTCCCTCTGAGCCACTGGGTAAAATCTGGATTAATTTTATGTGATACAATAAGAAATAGGTACATGGTCTTTGTCTTCAGTTCCTGGCACAGACATCCTAAATGTTATTTATAAGAAGTCCCTTTAAGCCATACCTCAGATGATGCTAAAGAGGTGATGAAGGATTTGCCTTGTGGTCCAGTGGTTAAGAATCTGCCTGTTAAGGCAGGGGACATGGGTCCGATCTCTGATCTGGAAACAGTCCACATGCTGTGGGGCACCTAAACCCATGTGCTACAACTACTGAGTCTGAGTCTGTGCACCATGAATACTGAAGTCCATGGACGTAAAGACTGTGCTTGCAACAAAAGAAGCCACCACAATGAGAAGCCTGCGCCCCACAATTAGAGAGTAGCCCCTGCTGCTGCAGCTAGAGAAAGCCCAAGTGCAGCAATGGAGACCCAGTGCAGCCAAAATTAAATAAATAATATTTTTTTAAAAAATGAGGTGATGAAGCTTGGAGGATGGGGGCTGGTTGCCAGAGGAAGCAACCCTGTGACTAGAGGGCTGGAACTTTCAGCCCCGACCCTAACCCCTAGGAAGGGGAGAGTGGCTGGGAATTGAGCTCAATCACCAATGGGGATGATCTGATCAATCTTATCTGCGTAGTGGGACCTCCATAAAAACTCTAAACAATGAAGTTCAGAGTGCTTCCAAGGCGGCGCTAGGATGGGGTGCACCCACAGAGGACACGGAAGCTCTGCGTCCTTTCTCCATACCTTGACCTACGGACCGCTTTATCTGGCTGTTCATCTGTATCCCTTGTAATATTCTTTATGACAAACTGGCAAATGTAAGTAAATGTTTACCTGAGTTTTGCGAGCTGTTCTAGCAAAATATCAGACCTGAGGAGTCATGGGAACTTGCAATTTATAGTCAGAGATACAGGTGACAACCTGGGACTTGCAATTGATGTATAAAGTAGGGGCAGGCTTGTGGGATTGAGCCCTCAGCCTTTGGTGTCTGCAATATCTTCTGACAGTTAATGTCAGAACTGAGTTGTTAATAAATTGTAGAATACTTAGTTGGTGTCCACCAAGAACTAGACAATTGCTTGGTGTGGAGAAACCTACAGGTTTGTCAAAAGTGTTAAAAGTAAAGGAAACAGTATTTTCCTTTATCTCTCTTCCATCATTCAAAGTAACTTCCAGCTGACTTTCTTTCTCATACTTCCTTATTCAATAGCAAAGATTTAATGAGGAACCACTGTCTGCTTTAACACAGATTAAGTGATGGTGATTCAACCAGGCTTTAGATAACAGTACCTGTATTCAATGATAACTGACATCACAATCTTATTTGAGGAAACAGACAGAAACCATTAACCATAATATATAAAAGAGTTGTGTGAAAAGATGCTACACGTCTTATCAACAAAAGGACTAAACAAACCGTATATCCCTAAGATGGAATACCATTCAGCAAAATGTTACAACTTACTGATACACCCCAAAACATGAATCTCAGAAAATTACCTTGAGGAAAGAAGTCAGATACAAAAGAGTACACTTTGTGTTATTCCATTTATATGAAGTTCAAAAGTAAAATTAATGTACGGTGACAGAAGATGGAAACAGCCATTGCTTCTGTGGAAGCCACTGCCTCTAGGAAGGAAGGGAGGGAACCACTTAGGGAGCAGTAAACATTCTACGGTTTCACTGGGGTGGTGGTTAGACAGGTAGACACATTCTCAAGACTCATCCAATTGTACACTTCTAAGATCCGTGCATTTTTCTGTATATACATTATTCCTGGATTTAAAATGTATATATATACACATGAATGTTAAGAAATCACAGTGGAAAAAGTCACATTGTTTTTCTGAGTCTAATTAGGAAACACTTCACAAAGAGTGACACTTGAGCAGGACCTTGAAGGAAGAACACCATATTTTCTGGTAGGAGCTAAAAAAAAGAAAAAAGATGTGGAGGTTTGAGAGTCCCTGGTGCATAGTAAGCAGAGGTTTCAGGGACATGTTTGAGAATGCCTGGGAAGAGAGGATAGGGAAGGGTACGAAGCAGGACAGTAGTTGGGATCAGAGTGTGAAAGGCCTTGTATCATATATTTTATGATACATAAAATATCATATACTTTCTTCTTTTTTTGATAATACCTTCTTTTTTTTCAATTTTATTTATTTTATTTTTTAAAAAAATCTTTTTGGCCATGCCATAAAGGCATGGGGATCTTAATTCCCTGACTAGAGATCAAACCCTCGTCCCTGCATTGGAAGCGTGGAGTCTTAACCCACTGGACTGACAGGAAAGTCCGCATATATACTTTCTAATAAGGACAACAAAAAAAATCACAGAAGTCCTTAGATTATGTTTTGGCGGATTCTGTAAATAATATCTACTTATCCTTTAAAAATACAAGTATTTAATTATGTAGTAAAAAAAAAAAAAAATTGGCTGCACACCAAGACACGTGGGATCTTAGTTCCCTGATCAGGGATCAAACTTGTGCCCCCTGCATTGGAAGGCAAAGTCTTAACCACTGAACCTCCAGGGAAATCCCCTAATTATGTATAAAGCCAAAAAGTCCCCCATAATCTTAACTCTCGAAATAGTCATAGCTAACAATTTTTTTTTTTTTCCATTCCATGTGGTTTGTGGGATCTTAGTTCCCCAGCCAGGGATGGAACTCACGTCCTTGGGAGTGAGAGTGCAGAGCTCTAAGCACTGGACCACTAGGAAATTTCCACTAAAAATTTAATTTTATCTTTCCACAATTAATGTATGTTTGTGTGTTAAACATTCATTTTCATATATTTAATAAATAGATCTCACCTGCTTTAACTATTGTATTCTTGGTCTATAGCACAATGTCTGGCATAGAAAAATGGTTTATACCTTGCTTTTGTTTTCTAGCATATTCCAAATATCCTCATTCTTTTTAAACGGCTGAAAAGTGTTCTGAAATTGGAGGCAAAGCTCTATTGACAGACAGACATTACAAATTCTTTACAGTTACAAGACTTTTACAAGATGCTTATGTACCTGGATCTATTTCTGGAGGATAAATTCCTAGAAAAGGAATTGCTGGCTCAAAAAATGCACATCTCATGGACTCTAGAAAGATGGTACTGATAAACCTATTTGCAGGGCAGCAATGGAGATGCAGACATCGAGAACAGATCTGTGGACATGGTGGGGGAAGGAGAGGGTAGGACGAATGAAGAGAGGATGAACGAAGAGAGTAGCATGGAAACACACACACCACTATGTGGAAAATAGACAGCCAGTGGGAACTTGCTGTGTGACACAGCGAACTCAGCCCAGTGCTCTGTGACAACCTATAGGGGTGGGATGGGGATGGGAGAGAGGTACAAGAAGGAGGGGACATATGTATACCTGTGGCTAATTCTTGTTGATGTATGGCAGAAACCAGCTCAGTATTGTAAAGCAATTATTTTCCAATACAAATTTTTAAGACAATAAACTTAACTAAACAATTTAAAAACACACATCTCAAAATCTTATCAATATTTTATAAATTTTGCTAAATTACCACCCAAAAGAATTGTACTGGTTTGTTCGCTGACAACAAGCTATTCCAACCTTATCCTCAACAATTCTTTATTTTACTGAGATTGACATACAGCATTGTATAAACATAAGGTATATGGTATAACGACGTGACTTACATACATCATGGAAATGATTATCACAATATGTTTGATGAACATCTATTATCTCATACAGATAAAAAATTAAAGAAACTGAAAAAAATTTGTGTGTGATGAGAACTCTTAGGATTTGCTCCCTTAACCTTCACATATAACGTACAGGAATGTTAACTACTGGAGACAGCAATGGCAATCCACTCCAGAACTCTTGCCTGGAAAACTCCATAGACAGAGGAACCTGGAGGGCTACAGTCCACGACATGACAAGAGCACATGACTTAGCAACTAAACGACCACCATCACCAAAGTTAATTATATTTATCATGTTGTACATTATATCCCTAGTACTTATTTAACTTATAACTGAAAGTCATAGTAGTTTATGACTGCTTTATCCAAGTTCCCCCTCCCCCTACTCCCCACCTCTGATAACCATATATCTGATCTTTTTCCATTTGCTTGTATGTTTGTTTGTTTATTTCTCAAGTATAACTGACCTATAACACTATGCTAGTTCTTGTTACATAATGTAGTGATTTGGTATTTCTATATAATTCAAAATTATCACCACAATAAATCTAGTTACAAAGTGTCACCATCCAAAGATACTACAGTTATTGACTATATTCCTCACACTGTACGTTTCATACCCATGACTCATTTATTTTGCAGCTGGAAGCTTGTACTTCTTAAATCTCCCTCACCTATTTCTTTCCTCTCCCCACCCCTTCCTCTAGTAACCACCTGTTTTGTTCTCTGTTATCTATAACTCTGTTTCTGTTTGTTTTGTTTTTAAAATTTCACATAAAAGTGAAATCATATAGTATTTGTCTTTCCTTGCTGACATTTCACAAAGTTTAATACCCTCATGTTGTTGAAAATGGCAAGATTTCATCCTTTTTCTGCTGCTGCTGCTGCTAAGTCGCTTTAGTCGTGTCTGACTCTGTGCGACCCCATAGATATCAGCCTACCAGGCTCCTCCGTCCATGGGATTTTCCAGGCAAGAGTACTGGAGTGGGTTGCCATTGCCTTCTCCACGTTCTTTTTATGGCTGAGTAATATTCCATGGTATTATATATATATATACACACACACATATATAAATACATTGGGCTTCCCTTGTGGCTCAGCTCATAAAGAATCTGCCTGCAATGCTGGAGACCTGGGTTCGATTCCCAGTTGGGAGGGTCCCCTGGAGAAGGGAAAGGCTACCCACTCCAGTATTCTGGTCTGGAGAATTCCATGGACTGTACAGTCCATGGGGTACAAAGAGCTGGACATGACTGAGCGACTTTCACTTCATATAAATATATATGGCACATCTTCTTTACCCCTTTACCTATCGATAGGCACACTTGGATTGCTCCCATATCTTGGCTATTGTAAATGCTGCAATGAACACAGGGTGAATGTACTTTTTTTAATTAGTATTTTTGTTTTCTTTGGATAAATAGCAACGGGTGGAATTGCTGCATCATACAGTAGTTCTATTTTTAATTTTCTGAGGAACCTCCATACTGTTTTCCATAGTGACTAAATCAACTTACATTCTCATCAACAGTCCAGAAGTGTTGCCTTTTCACTACATCCTTGCCATCACTTGTTATTTGCAGCCTTTCTGATGATACCATCTGACAGGTGTGAGGTGATATCTCAGTGTAGTTTTGATTTGCATTTCCCTGATTAGTGTTGTGGAGCACCTTTTCATGTGCCTGTTGGCCAACTAAATGTCTTCTTTGGGAAAAATGTCTTTTCAGATCCTCTGGTTGTTTTTTAGTTGGATTGTTTGTGGGTTTTTTTTTTTTTAATGTTGACTTTTATGAGTTCCCTATATATTTTGTATTATTAACCCTTTATCAGATATATTATTTGCAAATATCTTCTCCCATTCAGTAAGTGGCCTTTTCATTTTGATGATAGTTTCTTTTGCTGTGCAAAAAGCTTTTCAGTTTGATGTGGTCCCATTTATTTTTGCTTGTTTTCCTTGAGACATATCCAAAAAAATATTACTAAAACTGATACCAGAGTACTGCCTATGCTTTCTTCAAGAAATTTTATGGTTTTATGTGTCTGTTTTTTATGCCAATACTATAATGTTTTGATAACCACAGCTTTATAACATATCTTTTTTGGTAGAATTCTTCAATGAAGCCTTCTAGGAATTTCTTTATGTAAACTACAAATTCAGAGTCTTTAATACACATAGGGAATTTCTGGTTAGCTCCAATATATAAAGAGCTTGAAAGCTGTCACTCCCACACTTAAGAGTAATAAAATTCTAAAAGTTAAAATCAGTATTTTTCTCACCCTCATTAGAGAAACTAAGGTCTAAGGACAAGTTATCATCCTGAAATCTGGAGAGACAAGTGAATCCAGAGAGTCACAGCTGAGATTTGCTTACATAGAGCGAAAGTTGGTGGAACCATAAACTGGTAGGGACACTTAAATGCTAATTTTGACAAACTGTTCAAGTCTGAGTATGGAACAGCATAAAAGTAAGAAATTCCTAAGACAAGGAATTGTGGTATTGGCATAAAAAATAGTCTTAACAGCCCCACACTTTTGAGGGCTTTACCTCCAGGAACTCCACCAAATTCTCAGTGAAGAGCCCTCTATGGCTTTGGCAGGGAAAGAGTAAGGATAGTCATACTAAAATATGCCCAGAGTGTTCTCCATAACAAAGGCCTACTCTCCAGGGGAAAAACCAAACCAACAAACAGAATACTACAAGAGTTTTATCCCACCTGGAAGAAGGGCATTTCTCCCACTCTGGCCCCACCTAGCCTTCCTGTCTCACCTAAGAGGAGGAAAAGAGCTAAGAGACATTAAGGGATGTAGGCTCACCAAAAAACAGATTGAGTCTTAAGATTACAGGACATCTCCTCTTCCACACCAACCTTACTGTCAACCAACAGGGCTCCAATACAAAAACAGTGGATTACAGTTCAAAGATCTGCAAGACATGGACTTTCTTTGAGAAGGAGCACATAGGAAAGCCCAAAGTCAAGAGGGGAGACAAAAGCAAGGGCACTAGAAGGATCTGAAGCCTCTGGTACTTAGAACTGCAGCAAACATTAAACATCATCCAACTCTTGTTCACACTGACACAAAACTTATATTAAAGGCCTGTTTACTTCGGGAGCGGCAGCTGCGTGGGCACAGGAGCCGAGAGGAGTTACTCCACATTCAAGGTCAGGAGGGGCCGTCGTGAGTAGATACCCCTTGTCCAAGGTAAGGAGCAACAGCTGCACTTTGCTGGAGCAGCCGTGAAGAGATACCCCACGTCCAAGGTAAGAGAAACCCAAGTAAGATGGTAGGTGTTGCGAGAGGGCATCAGAGGGCAGACACACTGAAACTATAATCACAGAAAACTAGCCAATCTGATCACACCGACCACAGCCTTGTCTATCTCAGTGAAACTAAGCCATGCCATGTGGGGCCACCCAAGACGGATGGATCATGGTGGAGAGGTCTGACAGAATGTGGTCCACTGGAGAAGGGCACAGCAAACCACTTCAGTATTCTTGCCTTGAGAACCTCATGAACAGTATAAAAAGGCAAAAAGATAGGACACTGAAAGATGAACTCCCCAGGTTTGTAGGTGCCCAGTATGCTACTGGAGATCAGTGGAGAAATAACTGCAGAAAGAATGATGGGATGGAGCCAAAGCAAAAACAATACCCAGCTGTGGATGTGACTGGTGATAGAAGCAAAGTCTGATGCTGTAAAGAGCAATATTACATAGGAACCTGGAATGTTAGGTCCATGAATCAAGGCAAATTGGAAGTGGTCAAACAGGAGATGGCAAGAGTGAACGTCAACATTCTAGGAATCAGCGAACTAAGATGGACTGGAATGGGTGACGTTAGCTCAGATGACCATTATATCTACTACTGTGGGCAGGAATCCCTTAGAAGAAATGGAGTAGCCATCATGGTCAACAAAAGAGTCCGAAATGCACTACTTGGATGCAATCACAAAAACGACAGAATGATCTCTGTTCGTTTCCAAGGCAAGCCATTCAATATCACAGTAATCCAAGTCTATGCCCCGACCAGTAATGCTGAAGAAGCTGAACTTGAACAGCTCTATGAAGACCTACAAGACCTTCTAGAACTAACACCCAAAAAAGATGTCCTTTTCATTACTGGAATGCAAAAGAGAAGGGACTGGAATGCAAAAGTAGAAGTCAGGAAACACCTGGCGTAACAGGCAAATTTGGCCTTAGAGTACAGAATGAAGCAGGGCAAAGGCTAATAGAGTTTTGCCAAGAGAACGCACTGGTCATAGCAAACATCTTCTTCCAACAATACAAGAGAAGACTCTACACATGGACATCACCAGATGGTCAACACCGAAATCAGATTCATTATATTCTTTGCAGCCAAAGATACAGTCAGCAAAAACAAGACCGGGAGCTGACTGTGGCTCAGATTATGAACTCCTTATTGCCAAATTCAGACTTAAATTGAAGAAAGTAGGGAAAACCACTAGACCATTCAGGTATGACCTAAATCAAATCCCTTATGATTATACAGTAGAAGTGAGAAATAGATTTAAGGGACTAGATCTGATAGATAGAGTGCCTGATGAACTATGGACAGAGGTTTGTGACACTGTGCAGGAGACAGGGATCGAGACCATCCCCATGGAAAAGAAATGCAAAAAAGCAAAATGGCTGTCTGAGGAGGCCTTACAGATAGCTGGGAAAAGAAAATAAGTGAAAAACAAAGGAGAAAAGGAAAGATATTCCCATTTGAATGCAGAGTTCCAAAGAATAGCAAGGAGAGATAAGAACGCTTTCCTCAGCAATCAATACAAAGAAATAGAGGAAAACAACAGAATGGGAAAGACTAGAGATCTCTTCAAGAAAATTAGAGATACCAAGGGAACATTTCATGCAAAGATGGGCACGATAAAGGACAGAAACGGTATGGACCCAACAGAAGCAGAAGATATTAAGAAGAGGTGGCAAGAATACACAGAAGAACTGTACAAAAAAGATCTTCATGACCCAGATAATCATGATGGAGTGATCACTCACCTAGAGCCAGACATCCTGGAATGTGAAGTCAAGTGGGCCTTACAAAGCATCACTACAAACAAAGCTAGTGGAGGTGATGGAATTCCAGTTGAGCTATTTCAAACCCTGAAAGATGATGCTGTGAAAGTGCTGCACTCAATATGCCAGCAAATCTGGAAAATTCAGCAGCGGTCACAGGACTGGAAAAGGTCAGTTTTCATTCCAATCCCAAAGAAAGGCAATGCCAAAGAATGCTCAAACTACCGCACAATTGCATTCATCTCACACGCTAGTAAAGTAATGCTCAAAATTCTCCAAGCCAGGCTTCAGCAATACGTGAACCATGAACTTCCAGATGTTCAAGCTGGTTTTAGAAAAGGCAGAGGAACCAGAGATCAAATTGCCAACATCCACTGGATCATCGAAAAAGCAAGAGAGTTCCAGAAAAACATCTATTTCTGCTTTATTGACTATGCCAAAGCCTTTGACTGTGTGGATCACAATAAACTGTGGAAAATTCTGAAAGAGATGGTAATACCAGACCATCTGACCTGTCTCTTGAGAAACCTGTATCCAGGTCAGGAAGCAGCACTTAGAACTGGACATGGAACAACACACTGGTAAATAGGAAATAGGAAAAGGAGTACGTCAAGGCTGTATATTGTCACCCTGCTTATTTAACTTCTATGCAGAGTACATCATGAGAAATGCTGGGTGGAGGAAACACAAGCTGGAATCAAGATTGCTGGGAGAAATATCAATAACCTCAGATATGCAGATGACACCACCCTTATGGCAGAAAGCGAGAAGAACTAAAGAGCCTCTTGATGAAAGTGAAAGAAGAGAGTGAAAAAATTGGCTTAAAGCTCAACGTTCAGAAAACTAAGATCATGGCATCTGGTCCCATCACCTCATGGGAAATAAATGGGAAAAACAGTGGAAACAGTGTCAGACTTTATTTTTTTGGGCTCCAAAATCACTGCTGATGGTGAATGCAGCCATGAAATTAAAAGACACTTACTCCTTGGAAGGAAGGTTATGACCAACCTAGATAGCATATTAAAAAGCAGAGACATTACTTTGCCAGCAAAGGTCCATCTAGTCAAGGCTATGGTTTTTCCAGTGGTCATGTATGGATGTGAGAGTTGGACGGTGAACAAAGCTGGGCACCAAAGAATTGATGCTTTTGAACTGTGGTGTTGGAGAAGAAAGACTCTTGAGAGTCCCTTGGACTGCAAGGAGATCCAACCAGTCCATCCTAAAGGAGATCAATCCTGGGTGTTCACTGGAAGGACTGATGCTGAAGCTGAAACTCCAATACTTTGGCCACCTCATGCGAAGAGTTGATTCATTGGAAAAGGCCCTGATGCTGGGAAGGATTGGGGGCAGGAGGAGAAGGGGACGACTGAGGATGAGATGGTTGGATGGCATCACCAACTCAATGGACATGGGTTTGGGTAAACTCCGGGAGTTCGTGATGGACAGGGAGGCCTGGCGTGCTGCGATTCATGGGGTCGCAAAGAGTCGGACATGACTGAGTGACTGAACTGAACTGAACTTACTTCAGTTACTATTACCCAATACATATGTCCAGCCTTCAGTCAATAATTACAAGGCACATTAAGAGGCAAGAAAAAACACAGTCTATAGAGATATAGGGATATTCAGATTTTCTAGTCCTTCTTGAGTAAGTTTTTATTTAATTAAAAAATTTTTTTTTCTTTAAATATTGGCTGCACAAACTCTTCCTTGAGGCATGAGGACTTTCTCTAGTTGCAGAGCATGGCCTCGAGAGTATGCAGGCTCAGTAGTTGTGGGAGGCAGCCTTAGATGCCCCGAGGCACACGGGATCTTAGTTCCCCATGCATGCATGCTAAGTCACTTCAGTCGTGTCCGACTCTATGCGACCCTATGGACAGCAGCCCACCAGGCTCCTCTGTCCACAGGATTCTCTAGGCCAGAATACTGGAGTGGGTTGCCATTTTTCCCCAACCAGGGATCAAACCCAAGCCCCCTGTATTGGAAGGTGGATTCCCAACCACTGGACCACCAGGGAAATCCCTTGAGTGAGCTTTATTAAAATGGAATTTGTCTACATCATTTAAAATTTTAATTTATTGCCTTTAAATTATTCACAATATTCCCTTTTTATTTAATAATGTAGACGCTGTGGTGATATCTTCACTTATTACTGATATTCATATTTTGTACCCTCTCTTTTCTCCTTATCAATCTGGACACAGTTTTACCAACTGTATTGATTTTCTCAAAGAACCAGATTTTCATTTGATTGATTTCTCCACTGTTTTTCTGCTATCTGACTTATGCTATTCTTGTATGCTCTTCTCTTCTGACTTCCTTTCTTCTGCTTATTTTAGCTTTAGTTTGCTCCCCTGTCTCTAAAAACTTTTTTTTGGCCACACCTCTCGGCATGTGGGATCTTAGTTCCCTGACCAACGATCAATCCCATGCTCCCTGCATTGGAAGTGCAGAGACTTAACCACTGGACTGCCAGGGAAGTCCCTCCTCTGTTTCTAAAGTAAAAGTTTAAGTTCTTGTTTTAAAACATTTTAACTGATCTAATATAACATTTAATGCTGAAAACGTCCTATTGCATTCTCTCCTCAGGGACTCTACTTTGGCAATTATCCCCTCTACTACATCAATTTTTCCCTTTCCACTGAATCATCCCCATCTTCTTACAAACATGCTGTTACAGTACAATATTATAGAGGAGAGAAAAAAAAAAAGAAGAATGCCCTCTCCTGCTCCCACATCCTTCTTGGGCTATCATCCAATTCCCCTATTATAATTACATGGTTATCTGTAATCTACATGCTGTGGCTACCTCTTTATATCCCAATCCCTATAATCCACTCCGTTTAGGTATTCACCCCTACATTTAAATTACGTTTATCAAAGTCACCAGAAAATTTCATCTCTCCATATGCAAAGATCAATTCTTACTGTTAGTTAGAATTCTCATGTTAGTCATTGCTCAGCAGCATTTAACATACCTCCCCCTAGCTCCCAGGCCACCATGCCCTCCTGGTTTTTCTTCTTTCCTCAGTGATCACCCCACCTCTACCTGTCAATTGGAGTGTACCCAGAGTTCAGCCCACAGTCCCACCTTTCCCTCTGATATACATCCATGACCCAGGTACCCTTCTTCATGTCTAAAACTTTAAGTATCATCTTATGTATTCAAGCTATTCTATATCATTTCCTAATTTGTAGTGCATTTTGTAGCTGCCTTATATATTCTCTAAAAACAATGATCCTCACCATCTTGTTCTTTTCTACCCTTTTAAAGTCTCTCTCTCTCTTACACATACCCACACAATAAAGTATCTGATACAATGTCCTGTGCATGGTGAGCCTTGATGAAACACTGTAGATTCCATCTCTAATTTTGCTCAAGCACAGAAAATACGTATAGATTTACTATTAGGTAGAAGCAAGATTTACAGTGACCCACACTTAAGCAACAAGTACCACCTACTAATTATTGAATGTTAAAGCCAGGGCTCATAATCTACTGTCATCCCCTTAGAATGTGTCAAATCCCCAGTTCTTCTCCTGAGGCTGAGACCATAAGCCTGGAGTGGTTCCTTCACTCAGCATTTTCAATGAGGCAAAGGTAAAATACGTCGTTCTTTCCATTGGAGGTTTCTTATGTGTTGAGGCTGGTCACAGGGAAATCGCTGTTCCAACTAAATATCAAACAAATAATAATTAAACTAGAGCCACAATTCCAGTGCAGAAGGAACAGAGAAATTGTGCATGAATCTGGGCTGTTATCTGAGGAAAGCCTGCCTTTTCTCTTGCAAGTTATGTTTTTGTTACTACTTTTTACATTATTTATGTATTTATTTGGCTGCGTCGGGTGTTAGTTAAGGCACTTGAGATCTTCGTTGCAGCACGCGGGAGCTTTCCTTACGGGGCACGGGATCTTTTGCTGCGAGGCACGGGCACTTCCAGGCGGCACGCGGGCTTCTCTTGTTGCAGTGCTCAGGCTCAGTAGTTGCAGCAGGCAGACTTAGTTGCTCCATGGCATGTGGAATCTTAGTTCCCCAACTAGGGATCAAACCTGCATCCCCTGCATTGGAAGGCAGATTCTTAACCACGGGACGACCAGGGAAGTTAGACCAGAATCCTTGGTTCCTGAGGATACTTCACCGAATAACACAGTTAACATAAATGTGGAGCAGCCTCATTTTAAACCAGTATCAGGACACATCACATGGTATTGAGTTTCAGGCCCTAACAACTCTCTGTGTAACCTGTCTGATGGTTACAAGGCCAAGCTCAGCCCTTTAGCCACACTGACTCCACACCAAGAGAAGGAAAAACAAAAATGACTCTACAGGCTGCTCAGGGTCACTGGTAGAAACTAAACTGTACTATCCTGGTCAACCAACTGCCATCTTTAGCCAGGATTCCATGATGGTTTATAAATTTACTATTTCACAATTACTTAGGAGACTTTTTCAAGGGCATTCAGGACCTTCGAGAATTCTCCTCCACTAGGTTTATGACACCTCAAGGAATTTGCCTGCACCAAACTGCTTCTGAACAAACAGAAATGAAATCAGCCTTTTGAATTTTAAATCAGAAAACAAAGATTTCTCTTTGAAAAGAATCTCAGAGTTGACCAATTACAAACAACATACAATCAAATTTTATAAGAGGGAAAAATTGTAGTAACAGATACCGAAGGATACACTATTCCAAAGAAGAGGAAACATGAGAAACAAGTCGTGACAATCTTTTTATTGTTTACTGAAAAATACAGGTCTGGAAAGAGTCTATTGCATTGTGTACTGAACGTAAGGTCTGATACTGCAAGTATACATGACATAACAGTATAACTTATATAAAATGATACATATTGTACACAGAGACAGTGCCCAGCCCTCTAAACACTAAAATTTAATGGGATGAAGCAAAGTCTTTTATTAAATGAGAAATGTAAACACTGCAATCATATACAAAGTGCTCTAAGAGAAGAACTCTGAAACTGTTTTGTTGTGACATCTGTCTACCTGGAGTTAGGAATGGTGGGGCCTCAGGAAAACTAAGTTAACAAAAAGCTGACACTCTCAAGTTCTTCCCAGGGAGCCAGCAGCTGACACCTAAGACAGGCTGCCATCCTGACTTCTCTGGAGCCCTCAGGCCCACTCTGACCATTAATCCATGTCTTAGGGCTAGTGTGAGGCCAGAGGGAAGAGGATCAGGTAAGAAGACACTTCTGTCATGACTGCTTGTCCTGCACCAACTCTATGCAATAAGAATACCTAGCATTTTTGACCCGTAACTGCCACTCCCAGCAAAAAATGCGATGTGCTCGGGAAGAAAAATATTAACGTTGGGAACAAAAGCCATCTTCTATACAATCTGCAGATACCATTCATTCCTTTCAGCCATGTTTTCACTAAGCTCGCAAAGAGGCTGCTACTACTCTATTGCCAGTCACACAGGCCACGATCAAGGGTAACAAAACGTCTCCAGCTACAACCACTAACTCAAATGAGTTAAAAAAGAATAAAAATTGATTAGAGAACCATAATCGATCTCAATGATTCACACGGCAACAGAGTGAAGCGCTGCAACAACATTCACACTCCACAGTCAACTTTAACTACAGCCTCACTTCCCTCCAAACTGAGAAAGCCCCGTGTGGAGGGGAACATACAAGATTTCCACCATCACCTCCTCTCCAAACACTACTGGGCTCAGAAAGTTCCTCAGAGGTAACAGAAGCAAAAAAAGAGAAAAGATAAAAAGAAAGCACACCTCAATATATACACACAACAGAGGAAGACTACTCTGCCTCTGGGCTTCCCTGGCATCAGGCAAAGCAAGGTTACTTGCAATAACAGTGCCTAAGCTGACTATGGCAACACTCACAAGAGAAATAAGGAGCTACAAAGTTCCTTTATTCATAGGTAATCACAGATTACTAAGTAATTACTAAATAATTTCCTGAATTAAAACGACAGTCTCACCATCAAAGAAAATTTTCTTCCTGCCTGAGATGCTTTTATAAATGAGATTTCACAATATCCCAGATTCTTAATATTGAACTATTAATGCACAGAAGACATCCTCAGAGCTCAAGTATGAGTAATATCAATATTCTCAGATATGTCTACACTTTAAAGATCAGCAAATATTTTACCAGATTATCCATTCAAGAGATTTCCAAGTCAACCATTATACCCAACTGTACATTTTTCTTATCCTGTTCATCAAAGAACACCATGCTCCAATAGGAATGAAGCACAGTTCAATGGGTATATAATTCCCTTCAACTCTGCACAGCAGATTTCACTATTCAGTCTCTATGTCCTTGACTCTTCTATAACTCACCTAGTCTAAAGAAAATCTTGTATAAAGGTAGAAAATTGCAAACCCCAGCAAAAACATTGGTGTCAGTGCTGAAATAAACTTTAGGGGAATAACAATAATTGCTTATGGAACTGTTTATAGTCTTGCCAGAAATCCTACTGTTTCCTGAATCCCCAGATTGAAAAATTCAAACAATTTAAACATGAGATGGGATTTCACTGATAAAGGTCTACTTCACGTGTAAGGTTCTGGTTCTTAGAATGATGTGTGACTAACCCAAAATACTGGCTACATTTCCATTTTAAACATATCTGTTAAATTCTTGTCAAATTCTCCCATCTGTCACCTCACTGGTGAACCGTCTCATTTGCTGCTTCTATTTCTTCTGGCTCTTCTACTGCACATATGGGATTAACTGAGGTTCTCACTTTAATGTGTACAGAATTTCCATTTCATACCAACAGTTCCCTAAAAGTCATCAACAGGGAACAATTTCTAGCTTAGTAAAGGCACAATTCCTCTTTACAGAGGAAACCAAAAAAGAGTTGTTTGGAAGCTGAACAAACATCTTAGATACTCCTATAAAGGGAATGTTCTATCTGCCAACAAAATCCAGAGACATTTACAAGATCTAAAGATTACATGCACTATGTTAAAAGCATGAATTTGGCAAATTTAAGACATATTCCTAATTTTCCACTACACTATTTGGGGGGAATGTGCTAGTTAATATCACAGGAGCAAATTACAAGTGTCAACAAGCTCTACTGGCTCGTTCTCCTCCTGCTTTTAGTAAACTTCTGCCAGCTCCAGTGAAGCCTGTCCCAGGGTACATCACTCAGCAACCTGCAGAGCTGCTGAGAGACAGAACAACCGGCTTCAGGTCAACTAGTCCAGCAGTAAGTACTCAGCTGGTAAACACTGCCCCGGGACAGAGCCCATGAAGAGCCTTAAGCCCAGGACTTACAGAAGTTGCACAAAAATTCTTGTATCATCTTCCCAGGAAGTTGGAAAACAATTGGGTTTTAGTTCAAGAAATGGAACCTATGCTCAAAAACAATGTAATGCTTCAAAAAAGCAAAATCGAGATTGGAAAGAGAAAAATACAGTCTATTCATCAATAGCTTACTTTGGCTAAATGATCATAGTGTCAGTGCAAGGTATTATTGTAGTTTGAAGCACGGCCTCCCATGTTCTCATAAAACAGGGTAGCAGTGAAGTACATGAAAACAGTTCACAGAGATGATAGCCCTTTAGCCTTCTGTGACTTCAGAACTCGAAAGACACAGGCTAACCAGGATTTATATTCAGATACTCGCTCAGTGCAGGCTGAGTTAAGAGACAGCAAAACATCTGATTTTTATTCACCTACAGTGTGCTCAGGAAGTCCTATTTGGGCAGCGATGGTTCTCAACCTGGCTGCACATTGGTGTCATCTAGGAAGCTTTAAAGAATTACCAAGTGCCCAGACCAATTAAATCTGGAGATGGAGCCCAGAGATCAGTATTGCTTCCCCAGGAAGTTCTAACGTGCACAGGCTGCATGCCGCAGATGTATCCCTTTCAGAAAGCTGTTGCATGAAAGCCAAATTGTGTCTAGATAGTTTGGTTTCTCCTAAATTCCACCAGGAAAAGGGATGTTTAGAAAAAGGCACAGTTGTGCTTCCTCTAACGAGGCAGCTTACTGTTTGAGAAGTGCTGGTTCTTGGAGGTTATCTGGCACGCTGGTTGAAGAGGAGGAAGTCCTTGTCTTGGCAGAGCAGGCAGAGTTTCAGGCTTCGGCAGCTGCCTCCAGAAACAAAGAAGGCCCAGACGCCCGTGAGCACCATGATGATATATGCCAACACCAGATTTAATCCATAATGAGGACTGATGAAGGTCTGCAGAGGGAAAATAAAAGCAACCTTATTAAATATGTGGAATAACCTAAGATAATGGAAAATATGAAATACTTTCAATAGTGGAGGTGTGTTTCACCAAACATCTGATGTATGTCATGGGCCCACAGATACACAGGAATTAACCTGGTCAACAGACACTAGCCCATAAACCTGTGCTTTGCTGTATTCAAAAGGCAACCCTCGAAGGTAATCAGAAGCCAGACCTAATGAAATACCCAATAGAAGACAGATGTTATATAACCAGGGTCCAGTTTATGATCATTTTTGTGTTAACTGGCTCTGAGAATTAAGAAAGTAAGACAAATCTGTTGAAAGTGAAAGTGTTAGTCGCTCAGCTATGTCCGACTCTTTGTGACCCCATGGACTGCAGCCTGCCAGGCTTCTCTGTCCATGGAGTTTTCCAGACAACAATACTGGAGTGGGCTGTCATCCCTTCTCCAGGGATCTTCCCGACCCAGGGATCAAACCTGGGTCTCCTGCATTGCAGGTGAATTCTTTACCGTCTGAGCCACCCTCCGTAATCAAGGGAACAAGAGGGAACAGCATCTCTTTTTCAGCTGCACAACTGCTGAGGGTTCCAAAAGTTCATTTAAAAACCACTGATGAGGTGCCACAAGGTACTAGTGAAGACCACAGTGCCTACCCTAACGGAGCTTACAACAGTAAGGGAGACAGGCAATGAATGAAGAAACAAATATCTAATCACAGGGACATCCTTGGTGGTCCAGTGGTTAAAAATCTGCCTTCTAATGCAGAGGACATGGGTTCGATCACTGATCAGGGAACTAAGATCTCACATGCCAGGGGATAACTAAGCCCACACGGCACAACTAGAGAGCCTGCACACTGCAATGAAGACCCAGTGCAGCCAAAGTAATAAATAATTAAAAAAAAAAATTACACATTGTGATAAATGCTAGGACAGAATAACTACAACTGAGATGGTGTTAGTAAAGGTTAAGAACAAAGTGATCTACTCAGGGTGAACAAGGAAGGTGATGAGAAAACGGCATTTAATCTGAGACTTACAAGAGGAGGTGTGAGCCAGCCTGGTTTAGACTGAGGGAGGGAACCCAAGAGGGGCAAAGAGTTTGGTGCAGCTGAGGATCTGAGAATCGCTATAAATGATGTGTAAGGATGGAGGGCAAGCACTGAGATAGGAGAGGAAGGCAGGGGCCAGATAGGCATGTTGGTGCTAAGTGTGGATTTTATCCTCAGAACAATGAAGGAGTGCAGAAGGGTTTTAGGTCAGGGAGCCGAACGATTTTAGATTTTTAAACTGCAGAGAATGGATTCAAGGAGGCTATGGTGAAAGCAGGGAGAATAGTTAAGAAGACTCCTCACTGAATGAGTCGAGTACAGGATGGTGGCTTAGTCCAGGGTGGTGGTGGTAGAGATGGAGAGAGTGGATGATAGGAAGTGACAGGACTTGACTTGCTGGTGGATGGAATGTGAGAGAAACAGAGAGCCCAGGAGTGACTTCCATGGTTCTGGCTTTAAGGAAATGGTGATGCTATTTAAAGAGCTAGGCAAGACTTGAGGAAGACCAAGCTTAAAAAACTTGGGGAAAGACTAAGCTAAGAGTGATATGTGGGAACCAAGTCCAAAGAGGACATGCTAAGAGTGGGATGGCTCTGAGATTTCAAAAAGCAGGTGTCAGGGGACTTCCCTGGTGGTCCAATGGTTAAGAGTCCATGCATTCAATGCAGAGGCACAGGTTCAATCCCTGGTTGGGGAACTAAGATCCCAAATGCTGTGTTGCATGGTCAAAAAAACCCCCCAAAATCCACAAAAACAGGTGTCAGGTAAGCAGTTAGGTTTATGAGTATGAGACTCTGAGGAAAGGCCTGGGCTAGAAAGAGAAATACCGAAGCATAGTCCATAAATGGCCTTAAAGCCACGGCTATGAATGGGATTACCCACAGAGCTACTGTAGAGAGAAGGGAAAAGCGAAGTCAAGCTCCAGTTCTGAGAACAGTTATCAAGTATTTGTGCTGTTTAGTATTTCAGGAGCAAATTAAAAGCGCCAACACCACCCTACTGGCTTGACTCATACTGAAAAAGAGTTAGCAAAGGCATCTGAGAAGAGCAAGTAGTGAGGTGAGAGGGAACCAGGACAGTGTGATGCAGAAGTCAAAAGAGGATATGTTTCAAAGAGGGGGCAGTCAACTCCTTCTAAAGGCTGCTGAGATAAAAAAAAAACAGCATCCTTTAGATATGGAGTGATGGAGGTCCTTTTTGATCTTGAAACATGAAGTCTTAGCAGAGTGGTTGGACACAAGCCAGAATGCACTAGAAACATGACAGAAATTTTGCTGTGATGCAGACCAGGAAAAAAAAGTCATGGCTAGAAAGGGAGCCGGCAATAATGAAGAGTTTTATTTAAGATATGTCAAGGGACTTTACTGGTGGTTCCCAGTGGCTAAGACTCTGCACTCCCAAAGCAGGGGCTTGGCTTCGATCCCTAGCCAGGGAACTAGATTCCACATGCTACAACAAAGACCTGGCAAAGCCAAATAAAACAAAAGCAGGCCAAAAACCCAGATATGTCTATGTGCTGGTGAAGAAAGGGTAAGGCTGGTGATATAGGACAGAAGGAGTAAGGTAGCAAAGAATTAGGTTTGGAGCCCAAACGGAGGGACTGGCCTTTGATAGGAGAAGGAATACTTTCCCTGCTCAACCTGGGTAAGGTGGAGAAATGGGTTCTTCTTAAGAAAGAGGAGGCTCTGATTGGGTCAGTTTGTCCCCATACACCTCTACCCAGCAAGGTTTCAGGGGGAGTGCTCCCCAGGCACCTCAGTGTCCTTACCTTCACCTTGCCTGCACATTCCCTTGGGCTAAAGCACTGACCCCTTCCTACCAGCTCTGGCCAAGGTAACAGGCTAATTCTGCAGACAGTACCTTATGCAGAAAGAGTGCTTTTCTCAAGAAGCATCTGTGGGCATGGCAGGCACTGAGCATTTTCTCTTCAGGATCTCCCTCAGATTCTTAAGAATAATTCTAGACCTCAAATCTGCTGAGTTTTAACATACTTTGTAGGGTGCTAAGCTACTTTCCATCTCTTTTATAGTTTGTTTCTTTAATAAGATTATCTCTTTTAAATAATTACAGAAACAATACGTGATTATTGTAGAAAATTAAAATGTACAAATGAGTAAAATAAACTTTAAAACTTGAAATTCAGATGGGCTAATTTTTACACAACATTCAACATTAAGAGAATGTAAAGACAATCACTTCATGGCAAATAGATGGCGAAACAGTGAGAGATTTTATTTTTTTGGGCTCCAAAATCACTGCTGATGGTGATTGCAGCCATGAAATTAAAAGACGCTTACTCCTTGGAAGAAAAGTTATGACCAACCTAGACAGCATATTAAAAAGCAGAGACATTACTTTGTCAACAAAAGTCCGTCTAGTCAAGGCTATGGTTTTCCCAGTGGTCATGTATGGATGTGAGAGTTGGACGGTGAAGAAAGCTGAGCACCGAAGGATTGATACTTTTGAACTGTGGTGTTGGAGAAGACTCTTGAGAGTCCCTTGGACTGCAAGAAGATCCAACCAGTCCATCCTAAAGGAGATCAGTCCTGGGTGTTCATTGGAAGGACTGATGTTGAAGCTGAAACTCCAATACTTTGGCCACCTCATGCGAAGACTTGACTCATTAGAAAAGACCTTGATGCTGGGAAAGATTGGGGGCAGGAGGAGAAGGGGACAACAGAGGATGAGATGGTTGGATGGCATCACCGACTCGATGGACATGAGGTTGGGTAAACTCCGGGAGTTGGTGATGGACAGGGAGGCCTGGCATGCTGCAGTTCATGGGGTCGCAAAGAGTCGGACATGACTGAGCGACTGAACTGAACTGAAAGACAAACCACACTGTAGGAGAAGTTATTTATAATATATATCTAATAATGGAGAAGGAAATGGCAACCCACTCCAGTATTCTTGCCTAGAGAATCCCATGGACAGAGAAGCCTAGCAGGCTACAGTCCATGGGGTCACAAACAGTTGGACATGACTAAAGTGACTAGGCAGGCATATCTAACAAAAGGCTCTTCTGGAGAATACCAAAAAAGAACCAAAAAAAAAAAAAAAAAAAAAAGACGACCCAGTAGAATGATGGGTAAAAGATGTGAACAGGCACATCACAAGAGAATTATCCAAATGGCTGATAAACATAGGAAGACACACTCAACTTCATTCACCATCAGGAAAATGAAAATGGAAACCAAAATGTGATACCACTACACATCCAGTGCTAGATAAGGGTAACAATAAAGAGACTGTAGCACTAAGTGTTGGTGAAGAGGTGGAGAAAATACAACTCATAAATTAATGGTGGGAGTATAAGTTGATACAACCTCTCTGAAAAAGTGAGTGGTATGAACAACTGACATATGTACACTCCATGACAAGGAATTCTACTCCAGGTATATATCCAAAAGAAATGTGCATACATTTTTACCAAGAGATATACACTAGAATGTTCAAAGCAGTACTGTTCACAATGGTTAAAACCTGGAGACAGCATAAATGCCTCTCTGTTGTGGAAGCAATAAATTACGGTATAGTCATACCATAGAACACTATTCTGCAAAGAAACAGCAATCAATAGCTATAAACAAATTAATCTCACAAACAAAGATCGAGTGAAAGGAGTCAGACACAAGGGCAAACACTGTACTCTTCTGTTTAAATAAATACCAAAAGGCAGGGCAAGCTATCGAGTCAGAAGTCAGGACCCTGGTTACCCCTGGAGGGGTGGTGGGGAAGCAGTGAAGCAGCACCAGGAAGCTCATGGGAGCAGATGTTATAGCTTTCATTTGGGTTTAAGTGACGTTGGTGTGTTCACACTGGGAAAACTCATCAAGATGTACACACTGGACCTTGGTGGTCCAGTGGTTAAGACTCTGCGCTTCCAATGCAGGGGGCGTGGGTTTGATCTGTGGTTGGGGAAATAAGATCCCACATGCTGCTCAGTGAAGCCAAAAGATTAGGAAAAAAAAAAAGATGTACACTTCTGATTTATATACTTTACTGTACATGTGCTATATTCATAAAACTTAAACATTTTCTGAAATCTGTCATTCAGCGACAACTATTGTTAACATTTTGGTATGTAATCTTTCAAATTTCCTGGGTTCTTTTCAATCATCAGAGAGAATAATATAAACTCTTCAATATTCAACAATAGTTACTGGACATCTCCTATGTCCTAGGGATTCAGGATACAAAGATTGACAAGATAAGGTCCCATCCTTGATGATCAAACCCTAATTGGAGAAGTAGATGTAAAAGCTGTATCAAATAAAATAATGCTGGCCAGGGAGAAGGCTTATAACACAGCTATAAAAAAAAAAAAAAAAGGCTAGGATAGTGCTTTCAGAAATGTGCACCTTTTCCAGGAAGGCCTCACAGGAAATGAAGAGGAGTTTTCCAAACTGACCTAGGTTAGTGGGGAGACCTGTCACTGCAGATATAACAGCATGAACAACCTGGGAGCCACACTGGGTCGGTTTAGATAGAGTGTATGATATGAACCATGGGGAGCAGCAAGTTTAGCACCAGTAAGATTCAATGAAAGGCTTATGTCACACAAAGAAGTCTGGGTTTTATTCCACTGGCCTCTGCTACAACTCAGAGATCTTCCTTAATACACTCTCTTCCTTAATACACTTAGCTTCAGGACACCTGACTCCTGGATCTCTTCCTACGTCACTAAGTTGCTCCTTCTCAGTCTCCGTGGCTGGCTTCTGCTCTTGCCCCAACCTCAAGGCTGGAATGCCCCAGGCAGGGCTTAGTCCTCTGGCCTCTTCTCTTGTCCGCTTAGATTCACTCCCTGTAATGACCTTTTTAAGCTTGGACTTCTCTCCCAAACTCCAGACTTCTTCATCCAAATACCCAACTGACATCTCCACTTGGATGTCCAACAGGCACCTCCAAGGTACCATGCCCAAAGAGGACTCCTGCTCTCCCTCACAAGCTTCTCCATCTCAGCTGATGGCAACTCCATCCTTTGAGTTGCCCAGGCCCCAAATTTTGAAGATGTCCTTGGCTCTGCTTTCTCTCCCTTGCCTTATCCAGTCTGTCAGGAAACAGCTGTTAGCTCTACTATCAGAAACATGTCCTGAGTCTGAACATTTCTCATCGTCTCCACTGCTACCTCACCCAAGTTGTCCCCATCCTTCTCTTGATGATTTAATTTGTTCCCCTGTTACAGTCTACTCTGAGAACAGCAGTCAAAGTGAGCCTTTTAAAATGTGATTCAAATCAAGTCCCTGTATTCAACACCCCACAATGAATCCATTTCACTAAGGGTAAAAGCCCAAGCCTTGCATTATCTAGATATGGTTCTCATTTCCAACCTCTACTTCCATCCCCAATTTCAAATCTGTGACAGTATCTCCTACTAACTTCCCCTGGCTCATGGTTCTGGCCACTCTCGCTTCCATAAACATGCCAAGCGTGTTCTTTAGTCTTAGGACTTTGCCACTAGCTGTTCAGTCTGTCATGTTCCTTCTCCAGACAGCCACATCACCAACTTCACTTCTTTGTTTAAATGTCACCTTCACAATGAAGCCTACTTTTAACTACCTAGTTCAAAAATTCAACATCCCTGTACTGGGTCTTAGTTGTATCACGTGAGATCTAGTTCCTTGACCAGGAATCGAAACCAGGTCCCCTACGTTGGGAGCACAGAGTCTTCCCCACTGGACCACAAGGGAAGTCCCTTGAACCCTTTGAGCCCACTCTACTTTCCCTTTTTTCCCACAGCACCAGTCAATTTCTAACATATTTCATTTTATTATGTCTATTGTTTATTGTCCCTCTCTCTCCACTAGATGTAAAGGCGGAGTCTTGGTTTTTTTCTGTAAATTGTTTTGCTCACCTAGTACACTGCCTGGAACACAGAAGGCACTCACTATTTGTCGAATGAATGAATGGTGGACTGGATCCATAAGAAGGACATTGGCTTTTTCTTGCAATTTCCTTTCTGATTATTAAAGTATACACAATAGAAACTTCGGAACGTGCTGAAAACGATAACGAATAAAAGAACCCATCCAGAGATGAAAACTGTTAATACTTTAATGCATTCTCTCTCCAATTATTTTTCCATGAAGATTTGACTTTACATAGCTGCCATCATCGGACAAGGACATGGCAACTCACTCCAGTATTTTTGCCTGGAGCATCCCAGGGATGGAGGGGCCTGGTGGGCTGCCATCTGTGGGGTCACACAGAGTCGGACACGACTGAAGTGACTTAGCAGCAGCAGCAGCTGCCATCGTATTAAGGGTAACTTTAGTATCATATTAAGGGTAACTTTAGTATGACTGAAACATTTTAGGTAGGGAAAGCAAGAAGATTGTTCTTTAGATGGGTGAGAGAGCAGAGTCCAGTATAAGAAAACTTGATATGAACTCTAAATGGATGGAGAGGAGAGAAACATGAAGCAGGACACCATCAGAAGGAACTTTTCAATACTTTAGGTGAGAAATGACAAAGGTCTAAATGAGGCAATGGCTAGGATCATCCTAGTTATAGGATGTAACTATATGACAAGTTATGATTCAAGTCAGACCAAAGCATTAAACAGTGCTTTAAAAATACACCTAGTCAAGTATCCTTTTCAACTTTCTTTTGAAAACTTGCATTTTAATACCAGTGAGGAGGGAGTAAGATGGGTACTCTTTGGGAGGGGGGTCTCACATTTTTTTGGCCATATGGCATGTGGGTGGGATCTTAGTTCCCTAACCAGGGAACAAACCTGAGCCCCCTGCATTGGAAACTTGGAGTCTTAACCACTGGATGGCCAGGGAAGTCCCAGGCACTCTTGATATTAATCAGAATGAGTAACAATCAGTTCAGTTCAGTCGCTCAGTCGTGTCCGACTCTTTGCGACCCCATGAATCGCAGCATGCCAGGCCTCCCTGTCCATCACCAACTCTCGGAGTTTACCCAAACCCATATCCATCGAGTTAGTGATGCCATCCAACCATCTCATCCTCTGTTGTCCCCTTCTCCTCCTGCCCCCAATCCTTCCCAGCATTAGGGTCTTTTCCAATGAGTAACGATAGTACAACTCTTTTGGAGAGAATTTTAGCAATTAGCATCAAGGGCTTTAATATCTTAAAATATTTAAAAATATTCCATTTGACTTCATAACTCCATTCCTTAGAATCTGAACAACGTATTGAAAAAGTTTTATATACAATGATGTTCAGAACAGCTTTCTAATAACCAAAAGTAGAAAAACAAATGATCAATCAGTTAAGCAAACTATAACTTTATGCAATGATATAAAAAGCTATTAAAATGTAAATATTAAAAGGATCCATAATAATGTAGAAATTGCTTAAAATGTGTTCCATAACATAAGCATAATGCAAGACTATTTCAGGTTTGACTAACTTAATTAAAAGAAAGACACCTACCAAAAAGAAATAGTTTATGAGATAAACAAATTAGTAGTTATCTTTCTATAGTAAGACTTGGAAGATTTATCTATCATTCATTCATTCTTTTAAATGACTTTTTCTGAATTTCCTCATTTTCCCATGAGAGTGTATTTTACTTAGAATGGAATCTATCACTTCAGATGTGTGGACTTAAGCTCCAAAACCCAGTTTGAGCAGGGTAGCAATACTCACCAGGGCTGACACCAGCAGATGGGAGAGAAGAACTACAAGAAGGGTGTACCACTTCTTCTTCTCACAGCCATCGAAAAACACGATGCCCCAGAACACATGCAGCAGCGTGATCACCAGTGTCATGAAAGCTGGAAGACAGGCAACCATTAGTGCCCAGTCGCAGGTCAGCAGACCCCAAAGTCCACTGAACACATCCTTGGATGCAGGCTCTTGGGGTGCACCGCACTACTGTGAGGGAGCAGGACCCTGACACGACATTTGCTTGACCAGTAATTCTGAAAGCAACATTTCTGAACCAGGGGCCAGCTCTGCAGCAGCTTCTCACCTAGACTGTGAACCAGTGAAATAAAAAGTCAACCTGGATCTGGCTTTCAAGGAGATTCTCTTAGGAACAAAATAAAATTACTCTGATATATAATCAGCTTTTCCAAGTTGGCCTTCTGCATTAATCAAGAAACTTTTTTTTTTTTTTTTTTTTTTGGCCACACAGCGAGGTGTGTGGGATCTTAGTTCCCCAACCAGGGATCGAATCCATGCCCCCTGCATTGGAAGCTCGGAGGGAGTCTTTACCACTGGACCGCCAGTGAGGTCCCCAAGAAACTTTTCTAAATTAAAACAAGTGTCTTTGATTTAAACAAGTCTTCTCATTAAAGTGGAATTTCTCCTTGGATCTTTTTTTTAAGGCCAGTGGGAGAATAAAAATATTAGAAATTGCAATAATTATTTAAGATTCTTTTTAAGCAATGGAAACTGAATCCGATCAGTACACACAGGTTTTTCTATGGAATACCGTGTCTGTGCATGCATGTATCGGAGAAGGCAATGGCACCCCACTCCAGTACTCTTGCCTGGAAAATCCCATGGACAGAGGAGCCTGGTAGGCTACAGTCCATATGGTTGCTAAAAGTCGGACACGACTGAGCGACTTCACTTTCACTTTTCCCTTTCATGCACTGGAGAAGGAAATGGCAACCCACTCCAGTATTCTTGCCTGGAGAATCCTAGGGACGGCGGAGCCTGGTGGGCTGCCGTCTATGGGGTCGCACAGAGTCGGACACGACTGAAGTGACTTAGCAGCAGCAGCATGCATGTATGTGTGTGTCCTGCATCCTGGACATTTTTTACTTAAAATGAGCAAGTTTCAGGAACTCCTGGGCCATCTAGTGGTTAGGACTCTGTGCTCTCATTGCCAAGGGATGGGGTTCGATCCCTGGTTGGAGAACTAAAATTCCACAAGCCACAAGACATGGCCAAAAAAAAAAAAAAAAGAGAGAAAGCAAGTTCCGCATATTCTGAAAGCTTCAACGTGGGGAGAGGGAAAGCACACAGATTTCTCATTTCTACCAATTAACACCCACTATCCTGGCAAAAAGTCAACTCTGACCGTTCTCCTTCACACTGCTGGTAATTCTCCCTTGGCATCCGTGGAGGATAGGGTCCAGGAACCCCTACAGATACCACGCTCTGCAGATGCTCAAGTCCCTTATATAAAATGGCATAATATTTGCGTATAACCTATACACTGGCTTCCCTGGTAGCTCAGATGGTAAAAATTCCACCTGTAATGTAAGAGACCTGGGCTCAATCTGTGGGTCAAGAAGATCCCCTGGAGAGGGGCATGACAGTCCACTCCAGTATTCTTGCCTGGAGAATCCCATGGACAGAGGAGCCTGGTGGACCACAACCATAAGGTCACAATGAACTGGACACAACTCAGCGACTAACGCACACGCAACCCATGCACAGCACATCCTCCACCTCCACTGTTTACCTTAATTATCTCTAGATTACCTATAATACCTAATATAATGCAAATGTTATGAAAATAGTTGTAAACATAGTGTAAATTCTATGTAAATAGTTGCCTGCTTTGCTTTGGGGAATTTTCTGGAATTTCCCTTTCCTAAACATTTTTGATCTGTCGTTGGTTAAATCTGAGTGCAAAACCCAAAGATATGGAGGGCTGACTCTGAAGCAATATTCTGAAACAGTTAGTTTTTTCAATTTAATTTAACTTACTTATTTGGCTGCGATGAGTCTTAGTGTGGCATGCAGGATCTAGTTCCTTGACCAGGAATAGAACCTGGGCCCCTTGCATTGGGAGTGGTGATTCTTAGCCCCTGGACCACCAGGGAAGTCCCAGCAGTTAGTTTTTGAATCAACATACCACTAGCCTTTGAGCATTCGTAATAACAAAAAATGTCCCTCATTATCAGAATGAATAAACTGTGGTGTATTCACACAACGGAATACTTACATGTTCTATAATATATATGGTTTCAAGAAAACAATGTTGAATAGGGGAAAAGCATATTGTGAGAAAACGCCCATATTTCAGTTATACAAAGTCAAAAAGCAAATTATTACAGAGACATAACTGTTGAGGTTGGAGGGAAGCAATTTGTTACATCTAGTGACAGTGTTTCAGCAAAAAATGATAAATACTGTATAGGAGAAGGGGGACTAAAAAAAAAAAACTTTGGAACAATAGCAGACTAAACTAAAGCGATTTATTTTAATCCCACTGATGATCCTTGAAAGGGCAGTTTCCCTTTCAAGATAGATGCCTGGTTGTGTGGCAGTGTATAGAGTTGAGATAACTGCAAACACCCAGTAGTTCATTTTATGTCAGAAAAGACCAGAGTAGAAACTGTGACTCACAGACACAGATGTTCACGCTCTAAGGCTTTTCTAAAGCCTACATGTCAATCAAGTGTCAAGAGAAAGAAATGACACCACCAATGTGTCATCTGTTCATCAGCTCTGTGAAAGGAAGATCAAAATGGAGTCAGTATTGCAAACAGAACTCTCTAAATAGAGCCAGGAGGCCATTAAGGAAGTGTGACTTAGGCAGAGCTTAGCTGAGATGGAATCGATATTTTTACCTGATGAAGTCTTAAACCTGCCAGAAACTCAAGACACTTCTTAAACACTTACCCTAAAATAACTCATGAGAGTCTACCCACTTAATGGACCACTACCCTAAAACAACATGTGATACCTCAAGGACAAATATTTTCTGACTTATGTCGATCACAATTCTTACCAGGCAACTTTTAACAACCTCATAGCCTTTTGTCTTTACAAGCCCCTGACTTGATCTATTTCTTCCATGGAACTTTCTTTCAAGACTACCCATTCTTGTAAGACTACAAATCTGGGTCTTCCAACTTGCAATTCTTAAGACTCCAAAACACTCTTATTTGCACCCTCCTGGATTATCTTTTGTTTGACAGCTCTATTTGCCCTTTCCTCTATGCATTACCATGAATATTGAAACCAGCCAATCATCCTCCTATGGTCAAGTTCAGATACTTGGAAAATGCTCTTACTTACAGACTTTTCAGTTCATTCTCATCTAAAAGAGCATTACTCTGTTTCAGACAAGCATTCTCAAGGAATCACTAGCCTTGAACTTTCTTCCAAATTCTAGGTGGGTATTTCTGTATGCAAGGCTCTTTGCTGATAAAAATTCTCTCTGATGGACTGACTCTGTCTCTTAAGTAAAGTCCAAGCATCTCAGGTTAGCATCCAAGGTCCTCTGCAACCTAGACCCAAACTACTATCCTCTACTCATCTTCAAACACATCCTACGTGGTAGGAAACCAGAACTCCTACTTATACTCTGTCTATGCCTCTATGTTTTCGTTTTAATTGACTGTCACTTTCGCCTGAATCCTCTACCCCTCACCACCAGCCTGCCCTTTTCACCCCATCCAAATCTTACTTTTGTTTAACATCTAGCTCAATGCCATCCCCTTAATGAATTCATCCTGATACCTCTTTTTTTTTTTTACACTCCACACACATTGACTGAGCACCTAGAGAGCCTGACCTGAGATGATGCCTATGAGCTCTAGAGTCACACAGTCCTCAGCTGGAATCCTGGTTCCACGCCGTGCCTTTGGGCACACTACCTAACTCCTCTGAGCTTGTTTCCTTTATTTCTAAAGTGCAAATAATGCCCCTGGTTGTTGTGTAGGGAGGAACAGTGCTTTGCAAACAGTAGTTTTTCAATAAATGACAACTACTATGTGCTATGGTGTCTAGATTCAAAGATGAATATAAGCCAGGACCTTCAATTTAGTGAGTTGCACTAACAGGTTGGAAAGTGAAGCAAAGCAGCAAGCAATTATCACATGTATCCAAGCTTCCTGGGTACCTGACTATGTTTTAAAATGTATTCTCAGACTGTCTTGGTGGTCCAATGGTAAAGAACCTGCCTGCCAACGCAGGGGACATGGGTTTGATTCCTGGTCCAGGAAGATTCCACATGCCGTGGAGCAACTAAGTCCATGCGTTGCAGCTACTGAAGTCTGTGCACTCTAAAGCCTGTGCTCCGAAGCAAGAGTGGCCACAACGAGAAGCCTGAGCACCACAGGAAGAGCAGCCCCCAGTCGCCCCCCGTTCGCTGCAACTAGAGAAAGCTGAAGCACAGCAACAAAGACCCAGCACAGCCAAAAATAAATAAATAAATAAACACTGTAAATATGCACTCGTTCACTCCTGTAGATCTCTTCCTCTGACACTGTAGTATTACTCTTACATTTACTTTCTTCCCTATTCTTTTACTAATCCATACAAAGATTTATTAGCACCCACTATGGGCCAGGCTTCCCTGGTGACTCAGATGGTAATGAATCTGCCTACAATGCAAGAGACCTGGATTCGATCCCTGGGTTGGGAAGACCCCCTGCAGGAAGGAATGGCAACCCACTCCAGTATTCTTGGTTGGAGAATTCCATGAAAAGAAGAGCCTGGAAGGCTACAGTCCATGGGGTCGCAAAGAGTCAGACATGATTGAGCGACTAAGCACATGGCCGGACAATAGGGCTATCCCAGAGAACAAAAGACAGTCCCAAGGAACTTCCTTTTCAGAAAAGAAGCCCATCTTTTCAGTTTACTATGTTTTATTAACACAATATCTAAACAGGATTTCTCACACATTTATTAAAACACTGTGTATTCCTATTTGACTGCTTATTTATTTAGCTAGCACTAGTTCCAAATCGGGAAAGGAGTACATCAAGGCTTTATATTGTCACCCTGCTTATTTAACTTATATGAGGGTACCTTATGAGAAATACTGGACTGGATGAAGCACAAGCTGGAATCAAGATTGCTGGGAGAAATATCAATAATCTCAGGTATGCAGATGACACCATCCTTATGGCAGAAAGCGAAGAAGAACTAAAACGCCTCTTGATGAAAGAGAAAGAGGAGAGTGAAAAAGTTGGCTTAAAGCTCAACATTCAGAAAACTAAGATCATGGCATCTGGTCCCATCACTTCATGGCAAATAGATGGGGAAACAGTGGCTGACTATTTTTGGGGGCTCCAAAATCACTGCAAATGGTGACTGCAGCCATGAAATTAAAAGACGCTTGTTCCTTGGAATAAAAGTTATGACCAACCTAGACAGCATATTAAAAAGCAGAGACATTACTTTGCCAACAAAGGTCCGTCTAGTCAAGGCTATGGTTTTTCCAGTGGTCATGTATGGATGTGAGAGTTGGACAGTGAAGAAAGCTGAGCGCCGAAGAATTGATGCTTTTGAACTGTGGTGCTGGAGAAGACTCTTGCGAGTTCCTTGGACTGCAAGGAGATCCAATCAGTCAATCCTAAAGGAAATCAGTCCTGAATATTCATTGGAAGAACTGATGCTGAAGCTGAAACTCCAATACTTTGGCCACCTGATGCAAAGAGCTGACTCACTGGAAAAGACCCTGATGCTGGGAAAGATTGAAGGCAGGAAGAGAAGGGGACAACAGAGGATGAGACAGTTGGATGGCATCACTGACTCAATGGACATGAGTTTGAGTAAACTCCAAGAGTTGGTGATGGACAGAGAGGCCTGGTGTGCTGCAGTCCATGGGGTCGCGAAGAGTTGGGCATGACTGAGCGACTGAACTGAACTGAATTTCTATTATTAGATGGCTTCTATGGTCATAAGCCTTTACTATTACAATGTGCTGCTTAGATTACTGGGATTTGTTTTTCCTAATTGATTAGGGGTCTGACAGAAACTGAGACCTGAATATCTAAAATGATTCTGTCATATACACGTAGCTAGACCTATGTACACACTATTTTGATACTTCTCTCTAGTAAATGGAATGAACTACAATTAGAAATGAAGATTTGTTAATAGTATCACTAGGGTACTATCTTTTAATTACTAAACCTTTCTCATGTCATGTTCCTAGAGATACAAAATTCTAAAAGTCCTTCAATGAATCAATGAATCTAATCCTAAAATTTAGCTTGTTCTTTTTTTTTTTTTTGCCTCACTACACGGCATGCAGGATCTTAGTTCCCCAACTAGGGACTGAACCCAGGCACCCTGCAGTGGAAGCTCAGGGTCCTAACCACTGGACCACCAGGGAATTCCCATTGCTTTGTTCTAATACTCTTAATAGTAAAAAAAAATAAATAAAAAAATTTCAGGACTTTCCTGGTGGCCCAGTGGCTAAGACTATGTGCTCCCAATGCAGGGGGCCCGGGTTCAATCCCTGATCAGGGAACTAGATCCCACATGCCACAGCTAAAGATCCTGATGCCACAATGAAGACTGAAGATCCTGAGTGCTGCAAATAAGACCTGGCACAGCCAAATTAAATAAAATAAATATTTTTTAAAAAAAGAAAAAATACTTTTCTAAGTTAACTATAAGAATATCAAAATTATGTGCTTTTATAATCCAGATTAATAAAAAGAGCTTCCATAATTTCTAATATTTGGGAACATCAATCAGAAAGCTGAAGAGTGCTAAGAAGTATTGTACATCTGTTTGTGAAACTATAGCTTTCTAGTTTTGTTTTGTTTTTTCTTAGCGTTCTAGTTTGATAATGGACTTCCTCTTCTAATAATCTTTTACACATTCTCTTGATAGAGAATGTTTCAGTCCAATCTATTTCTAAAGAAAATGTTTCAGTGTTATCTCTAAGAGGCTACATTTACTATTTGGCTCATCAATCCTTGCTGAACACAGCCTAAGCATTCCAGCACACAAACTCGTAACTATCTTCATTTTCACGCTTGTCCCTCTCTCCCTCATTCCCAGTATCTACTTTTCTGTCCTTACAGACAACGGCCTAATATACCTATTGAGTCTAATCCTGAGTCCAGCCAGCATGGAAACAGCTATCTGGCTTCCCCTGCCAACTTCAGAGAATGTCTATAACCAGGCTGCAGAGAGCGCCAAGGGCTGCTGCTGATAGGTGGTGGCAACAACAGGCAGAGGAGGACTTCCCAAAGCCAAACTCAAAGGCTCAAACTCAGCTGCCCAGAGCCAGGATGTGATTACCAAAGGGCTCCTGATTTCTCTTCCCCAGTAAGAGAAGGGTCTGGGGCATCAAGGTCCTGCAAAGTGACAGCCTCTCCTCTTTCCCTCCTGGTTGCAGAAACTCACCAGATCCTGGAGCAATCTCTAGTGACCTAGCCCAAGTCAGGTCCCAGAACGCAACTAGTGCTTTTGAAAATGCTTTTCCTGTAACAAGGATTTAACGCTACATTTTTGCTTTAAAAACTGTAACAGAATTCTGTCATCTAGTTTATTGCAATATAGATGTACATTTATTACTAACCAAGTAACATTCTCCCACATTAAAATAAGACATTTTGAACGCCATCTCATATAACCATAAGAAAGGCATAGTACTAGCCCTTAATACCGACCAGATCAAAAAGAAAATGTCCTGAAAGCAATCTGAATATAAACAAATATAACACTATGAAATATCATTTCAGATTTATGAAAATGCTCCTGAAGGACGTTCATGAGCTGAACAGACTGCCAAGGAAACGATGTTATGCTGACAAGCCCCAGAGCAGAAGGTGACAAATGATGAAATTCTCTCCTCCAATCAGTGTGGAGAGTCAGCGTTGGGAAGCCCCTTAGATGCTGCCTGATCCAGTCCCCTGTGTAATGAAAAAGCAGATCCTACACAGGGTCCACTTCCAATTACTCCCAGTTTAGGAGCTTATTTCATCACAATAGTCACTGTGGGAAAGTCCCTTCTCAAACAGAACCCAAATCTGGCCTTTTAATTTGGTGATTCTCAAGTGGGGTGATTTTGCCCCCAGAGATCACCTGTCAGTGTCTGTAGACATTTTTGGGTGCCACACTGCAGGTGGGGTACTTCTGATTTCTAGTAGATAGAAGCCAGGGATGGTTGAACATCGACAGCCCCCCCACCCCAGCAAAGAACTCCAAAGACCAATAGTAACAAGGTTGAGAAACCTTTTACCAGCTCCTGCTTATTAAGAAGCCTAGGAAGGCTTTTTTAAGAACCAAAAGTCAAATCTTTTTTTCCATATGTGGCACATTAAAAATACTTGAAACTCCCTGTTATAGCTCAACTATTGTCACAAAAATGCTGCATAAGAAACCATGCCAAACTCACTGGCCAGAGCTGCCATTGCGCACGTAGGGTGTAAGGTAGTGCTCATAGGAATCTGGGGTACAAGTTCTTAATTCAGTGTGTGTGGGCTCTCAGGATTCTCTTATTAATATTTCGCATGTTGTAAAGCAATTATCCTTCGATTAAAAATAAATTAATTAAAAAAATACTTTGTGTGACTGCTTCACTGACTTTATGACATTAACTAGGACCTTCCCATGTCTGATACTGCCCTGGAATGGTTGCAGGTTTACCTTACCCACCACCAGGTTTATCGTTTCTTCAAATGCTTGCTCCAAACCGGCTCTCAAACTTCCACTCCTAAAGCCATATCTAAAGCAAAACCAAGCCCATAAGAACCTGGATGGAGATTTAAATGGAAGTTAGAGGTAACATCTGCAGTTGGATTAGATGTGACTTAACGAAAAAAAAACAGAAGAATCAGGATTACTCCAAGCTTTTGGGGCCTGAGCAACGAGAAGGGTGGAAGTGCTTCAGCTGAGATGAGGGAGACTGCAGCGGCGCCCACTGCAAAGACGCTGTCCCTCCGCCTCCTGTCCTCCAAAAAGGCCGGTAGGTCCGGGGTACTGCAAATCATCGTTTCGGTGAATGCAATGAGAAAGTCCCCTGAGAAATGGAAAAACAGCCTACCATGTGAAACACGGCACCTCAGTCTCAAGATAGAAACATTCAAGAAGATCTTTGTAAATGAAAATAGTCAAGTAAATGTTTGGCCAAGAACTTGAGAATGAAAAAGATGGTAAAATCTGATCGCTCCGTCCCTTAAAATAAACCTCAGGCTTGATTAATCCCTTAAAAGAACCATGAAGATTTCCAAACATCTATGCATGTTAGAAAAGTGGTTTGGGGAGACTGAGCTAGAACCTCCTCCAGGGATCGTGTTGGAAAACCTCGGATAACACCATGAGATGTGCTGCAACGTGAACGATCCCCTCAGAAACGGAGCCACGCGGCGACCCTGAGGGGAGCACTGCGGCTCTCTTCAGCAGAGCAGGGGAGGAGGGAAGAGTGAACTGCTACAAGCGGCTCCAGTGGGGATGAGCATCCTTGGTGAGACGTGAGCACAGAGCAGGTCAGTAAATGCCAGGGGCCCAGCCACGGAGCTGCAGGGGATCAGCTGAGGTTGCTGAGGAAGGCCAGGCTCATCGATAAAGTTGAAGACAGGATTTTTTTTCTCTCCTCCCAAATTATTAATATTGGGTGTCATGGGTAAATTAATATTCCTATAGGACTAAATGAAGGAAGATACTATGCTGGATGATATTAAAAAATACTACTTTTTCCCAATGCAAATCATCTTTATAGGGTAGTATCCTGCTCATCAGGGCTATGAAAAACAACTCTGTAAGATTCATTGAAGAAAAAGACACTAGTTCAGTTCAGTCACTCAGTCGTGTCCGACTCTTTGCGACCCATGAACATGCAGCACGCCAGGCCTCCCTGTCCATCACCAACTCCCAGAGTCCACCCAAGCCCATGTCCATTGAGTCGGTGATGCCATCCAACTGTCTCATCCTCTGTCATCCCCTTCTTCTCCTGCCCTCAATCTTTCCCAGCATCGGAGTCTTTTCCAATGACTCAGCTCTTTGCATCAGGTGGCCAAAGTATTGGAGTTTCAGCTTCAGCATCAGTCCTTCCAATGAATATTCAGGACTGATTTCCTTTAGGATGGACTGGTTGGATCTCCTTGCAGTCCAAGGGACTCTCAAGAGTCTTCTGCAACACCACAGTTCAAAAGCATCAATTCTTCGGCGCTCAGCTTTCTTCACTGTCCAACTCTCACATCCATACATGACCACTGGAAAAACCATAGCCTTGACTCGATGGATGTTTGCTGGCAAAGTAATGTCTCTGCTTTTTAATACGCTGTCTAGGTTGGTCATAACTTTTCTTCCAAGGAGTAAGCATCTTTTAATTTCATGGCTGCAATCACCATCTGCAGTGATTTTGGAGCCCCAAAAAATAAAGTCAGCCACTGTTTCCACTGTTTCCCCATCTATTTGCCATTGAGTGATGGGACCAGATGTCATGATCTTAGTTTTCTGAATGTTGAGCTTTAAGCCAACTTTTTCACTCTCCTCTTTCTCTTTCATCAAGAGGCTCTTTAGTTCTTTACTTTCTGCCATAAGGGTGGTGTCATCTGCATACCTGAGATTATTGATATTTCTCCCGGCAATCTTGATTCCAGCTTGTGTTTCTTCCAGCCCAGCATTTCTCATGATGTACTCTGCATGTAAGTTAAATAAGCAGGGTGACAATATACAGCCTTGACGTACTCCTTTTCCTCTTTGGAACCAGTCTGTTGTTTCATGTCCAGCTCTAACTGTTGCTTCCTGACCTGCATACAGGTTTCTCAAGAGGCAGGTCAGGTGGTCTGGTATTCCCATCTCTTTCAGAATTTTCCAGTTTATTGTGATCCACAAAGTCAAAGTCTTTGGCATAGTCAATAAAGCAGAAATAGACGTTTTTCTGGAACTAAACACACACCAAAAAAAAAAAAACAAACCCCACACAAAAAACCACCACCAAATGTTAAAGGCAGCAGTAGATAAAGAAAATAAGGACCAGTTCACATGTGAGGATGACACAGGCCTCAGACTTCTCTGGTGGCCTAGTGGCTAAGATTCCTAATATGAGGGGCCAAGGTTTGATCCCTAGTCAGGGAACTAGATCCCACATGCTGCCCAATAAAGATCCTGGCATGCTGCAATGAAGACTGAAGATCCTACATGCCACAACTAAGACCAGACACAGCCAAATAAATAAATAAAAGATGACATGAGGCCTGGAGAGAGAGAAGCACAAGGCCTCAGGCTGCCAGAGCTGCAAAGGGGTCAGCAGGGGCTCTTCACCCAGCCACGGGAGCAAGGAAACGTCAGTGTCTCAGAAGGTTACCTGGAACACACGTGAAGAGCCCAAGCCTGTGGCATTCTTTCATCCACTCTGTGATGCAATTCACTGAACTGCCTGTCTGTGCTCTGCCTAAAGATGGCCACCTGGGCTCTGCACACTTGATAACGTATCACAGGCTACTAGAGCCTATAACAGGCCAAGGTTCAGGGAGAGGAAATTTACAAAGTATAACCTTAACATTTTCAGTTATTTGAGCAACGTGACTATTACACTACTGATGTACAGAAAGCATAGAATGAAAATACATCTTTGGTGACAAAGAATGACAGCATATGAAGTATCCTTGTGTCACAAGCAGAGATGGTTGTGATCACTTATTATAAGAAATTAAGACTCTAACAAATTCAGAAAAGAATTGCAGATTAAGCTTTATAGTTGATTATTTTCTCTGTATCATTAATAATGTAATAGTTCCTCTGTACTCTTGCCTGGAAAATCCCATGGACGGAGGAGCCTGGTAGGCTTCAGTCCACATGCTTGCGAAGAGTCAGACACGACTGAGAGGCTTCACTTTCACTTTTCACTTAAATGTATTGGAGAAGGAAATGGCAACCCACTCCAGTGTTCTTGCCTGGAGAATCCCAGGGACGAAGGAGCCCGTTAGGCTGCCGTCTCTGGGGTCGCACAGAGTCGGACACACCTGAAGCAACCTAGCAACCACTTTGGAATTGATAGTTATTAGAGATAGTTTTGCACACAAAGTGCTTTCACTTAAAAGTCTAAACATTTAACAAACTGCCACATTATAGAGATTATACTTAAAATACTGTGGGGAAAAAAGTGAATGAATTTTAAAAAAAATTCACTGGGGTTCAACAACAGAGATTTATTCTCATTCTCACTAGTCTAGAGGATGACTGTGCTTTGGCTGATCAAGTGAGCCTGGGCTCAGCTTGACAGCTCTGTTGCTATACGGCTGGGTTTAGCTTGTCACTGCAGGCTGGGCCCAGGTCTGCTCTATACACGCTCATTCAGTGGTCCAGGCTAAGGGGGCATTAACTATGGGGCATGTTCTCTGGTCCGTGACCAGATCCCAAGAGGGCAGAACCAACCATGTAAGTGCTTTTTAAGTCACTGACTTATATCCAGTTAGTGACTTACATTCACCATTTGGCCAATTCGTGTCACAGGACTGAGGTCAAAGTCAGGGGTAGGCAAGTACATTCTAGTCATCATAAGGCAATGGAAGGATGTGGATGTATAATTCTACAGCAGAATGACAAATTTGGACAAAAATAGAATCTCCCACATTCCCCTTACTTTCATTTTTCTTCAAGCTCAATATTCCTCTGCCCTTCAATCATATAGGTTCTAGGTTTTTCACCATATGAATGATATTCTTCTATACCAACTTTAGTGCTTCAGTATTCCTATTAAATCACAGTGCTCACAGCTGAACACAAGGACTTCCCTGGTGTTCCAGTGGTTGAGAATCTGCCTGCCAATGCAGGAGACGCAGGTTCAATCCCTGGTCTGGAAATATTACACACTTAGTGGGGCAACTAAGCCCATGTGCCACAACTACTGAGCCCTAACTACTGAAGCTGGTGCTCTGCAACGAGAGAAGCCACTGCAGTGAGCAGCTCACACACCACAACTGGAGGGTAGCCTCCACTCGCCACTACTAGAGAAAGCTCATGTTCAGTAATGACGACCCAGCACAGCCAAAAATAAGCAAATATAATTACTTTAAAGAAATAAAAAAGAACTGAACATGATACTTCACATGCGATCTGACCCGTACTGACTTCTCCAGATATAAGGTTTAGTGGCTAAAAAGTTGAAAACCCTACCTAGACAAGAGCACTGCCAAGAAAATATAATGTAAATGAAATGGCTTAGGGAAGTTTTAAAAATAAAACATCAGATATTCCTACTGAGTAATAGACATTTTTCTACTAAATCATAAGGGAGGCGATTCAGAGTGATGAACCCAGATATCACATAAATCAGAGAAATTATCCTTTCTCTAAATGCTATGCTTCAAGAACCAAATTTTCTACCCTTAGGCCATTTTACAGTTTATACAGCACTTAAATATATACTCTCTAATTTCATTTAATTCTTTACAACCTGGAGCTAGGTATTATTTTTGCCCCTGATGAAAGATGAGGCAATTGAGGGTTGGACAGAAGTCCAGTACTTCTGTACCCCATGAACAATGTCTTTCTTACCTCCAGGACTACTAGGAAGACTGCTTCCCTCTACCTGGAACATTCTTTCCCAGCAACCACCCTGCTCTGCCAGCCTACCTACTATTCATCCTTTAACTTTCTACTCGGATAGCACTTCCTCCAAAGCAATGCCTACCTTTCTTTTTTTTTTCATTGAATATTTATGTGTTCATCTAGAAACAAAGAACTCCACAAAGTGCTGGGGATACTGCAGGAAACAAGACAGAAAGTCTTTGCCCTTTTATGGCTGAGCATCCAGTTGGGGAGAAAGAAACAAATAACTACACAGTTGACCAATTAATTACAAATATGATAAGTATTACAACGGAGAAGTACTGATACAATGAGTGAGTGAGAGCTTTTCTGTGCATTCATGGCTCTTCCTCATCACAGTATTTATCACGCTTTGTTATAACCAGTTGTTTGTCTTTATTCCCCACTGTGAGTGGAAAGTACAGACACTTACTGGGCTGTTGAATAAAAATACTTAATTATTTACGGAATGAGAGATTAAATGATCAAACGGATTTGCCTAAAATACCAAATTAATGAGCCAGGATATGACTTGAACTTAAGACTCAATTCCCATACCTTGCCTCTATACAGAATTTCTAAGAAATGGTAATGAGTCTAATAAAAGTTAATGTTAGCCTGCTACACAACTACAAACAAAAAGAATTAACTTAAAATACATTTAATTTATAAACTATGCTTACTTGCTACATGAAAACCTATGTACATACAGGTATCATATAGTGTATAACTTGTACTAACAGATATACTAATTAGATCTCATTCCTTTTTATTCTGGTTATTACTTAGCCATTTGTAATGGAGTATGGTAAAGAGCCTCTTGATGAAAGTGAAAGAGGAGAGTGAAAAAGTTGGCTTAAAGCTCAACATTAAGAAAACTAAGATCATGGCATCTGGTCCCATTACTTCATGGCAAACAGATGGGGAAACAGTGCAAACAGTGAGAGACTTTATTTTGGGGGGCTCCAAAATGACTGCAGATGGTGACTGCAGCTATGAAAGTAAAAGACGCTTACTCCTTGGAAGAAAAGTTATGACCAACCTAGATAGCATATTGAAAAGCAGAGACATTACTTTGCCCACAAAGGTCCATCTAGTCAAGGCTATGGTTTTTCCAGTGGCCATGTATTGATGTGAGAGTTGGACTGTGAAGAAAGCTGAGTGCCAAAGAATTGATGCTTTTGAACTGTGGTGTTGGAGAAGACTCTTGAGAGTCCCTTGGACTGCAAGGAGATCCAACCAGTCCATCCTAAAGGAGATCAGTCCTGAATATTCATTGGAAGGACTGATGCTGAAGCTGAAACTCCAATACTTTGGCCACCTGATGCAAATAAGTGACTCATTTGAGAAGACCCTGATGATGGGAAAGACTGAAGGTGGGAGGAGAAGGGGACAACAGAGGATGAGATTGGTTGGATGGTATCACCAACTCAATGGACATGAGTTTGAACAAACTCCTGGAGTTGGTGATGGACAGGGAGGTCTGGTGTGCTGCAGTCCACGGGGTCACAAAGAGTTGGACACTATTGAGTGACTGAATTCAACTGAACTGAAACTAAGTGAAAAATTTAAAATGATCTCATGCTTTAATACTTGGTAACAGCAGCAAATAATATACACAATAAACACAAATGTATGCAAATTTGAGATTTTTTAAATGCAATAAGTAATTTCTTAAATGTATAATTCAAAGTTTATGCTCCAAAGAATGATGTTATAACAAACAAACTCTAGCACATGATAAAGTAACAGGTATTCCTGACTCTATAGGTACACGTCCATAGCATGGTCAGCCTGCCATCCTAACTAGGCTAAAGATATTAGACACTTTTTTTTCTTGAATTTACAGAAGTCACAAATACTATCACCAAATTGCTAGCACGTTTTTTACTTTCTTCTAAAAGAATTATTTTAAGTCAATCCTAATTAAGGGAATTAGCGCCATCTAGTGACAGAAGCTGGTAGAAAAATAAATTTCATTAGAAGACTCCTACTTGAGAAGCAAAAAAGAAAACTGCTTATGTAGCAGTATAATAAATACACTGATTTAGGAAAATACAGAAAACTGTAGCACCTCCTCCTGGCTATGTTTTATTAATTTATATTGGATGCTAACAGGTTTTAGCTATTTATAGTACAGTTGTTCTAAAAAAATACTAAGACTCCTTATTATGATCATTTTTTAAAATTGTCAGAAATATTCTAGTTATGGGATGTTTAAAAGGAAGATAATTTGCTCTGTTGGAGGCACGACTAAATCAGTACGACCCAATCCACTAACATACTTTCCCTTCCTCTAACTTGCAGCCAGATGTGAAGGGCCTTGACTTTATCCTGTAGGCCTTGAAAAGCCCTTACCTAGTTTTACACAGGGAAGATTTCTTTGGGGACAGCATCAAGGATGGATACCTCTAGAAAGTGTGTTGAGGAAAGGCTAACCAGGTGGGGGTTAATGGTAGTAATATAGACAGGAGATAACAAGGCCTGAACTGAACTGATGAACGAGAGTCCCCTGGGTTAGAGGGTAACATGCAGGATATCTCTCAACTTTTTACTGCAGCAATTTTTTAAATTCGGTTATACCTCATCTTATCCTGGAGAAGGAAATGGCAACCCACTCCAGTATTCTTGCCTGGGAAATTCTGTGGACAAAGGAGCCTGGCGGGCTACAGTCCGTGGGGTCGCAAAGAGTCCAGCGCCACTGAGCGGCTAACACTTTCATCTTGTATCTTTTCTGTTATTACCTCAAACTGCCTTGACAAGATTAATCACTTTTTTGGGGGGTCTTATTCCCCCTACAAAATGATAAGCTCCTTGAAGACAAATTACTTTTGTAAAGGTGTTAAAGATGATTTCATTGAAACAATCTGTGCATGGAGTCACTTATTTCAATGATATAGCTTATGAAGACAAAAAAAATACAGTGGCATTTTAGAAAACTATTTTTTGAAAGATTTTTGTGTAATTTAGGAGAGATTTTATACTAATTATGTACGCTACCAACTCTTAAACGTGTGATCATTGTATCACAGGGACAATATGCATCTGGTGGATGAAAAAGCAGTTTGAAATATGTTGGCTTTTTTACAGGCATCTTTGGATAAAGAACTCATCTATTTTTTTTTTTTAAAGAATACAGTAAAGTTTATTTTTAAATGTTCAAAAGCAAGAAAACTAAATATATTTTTTCAGATACACACATGAAGGTAAAACTTCCAGGTTTTAGCTTCAAAGTAAAACATCTATACAAGTTAAATACCTAACTTTCAGACCGGGCTAACCCAGGGACTGAACCACACAAATTCAGGGCAACGGTTTCCTGTGGGGGAGGAGTGGGGAGGAGCAAGGGACTCTAAGTTCCTGCTGATGTTCCAGTTCTTAAGGAACAAGGAAGATGGGTTGTTACAGCTACAATTTTAGATATGTTATACACATTTTTTAGATAAGTGACATTACCTCACATTAAATAAGAACTGTTTTCCTTCCTCTCAATTTCAAGATTACATTATACTTTCTATCCCCAAAAGCGGCCAAGATGACAAACTAAAGACTAGTCCTCGCACTGACAATAAATAAAAACTAATAGAAACAAAAACAACATAGGCAGAATGCTTTGACCTAAATCACAGCAGGATCCTCTATGACTGACCTCCTAGAGTAATGGAAATAAAACCAAAAATAAACAAATGGGACCTAATTAAAAGTTTTTGCGCAATGAAGGAAACCACTAGCAAGGTGAAAAGAAAACACTCAGGAGAAAATAGTAGCAAATGAAACAACTGACAAAAGATTAATCTCCAAAATATACAAGCAGCTCGTGCAATTCATACCAGAAAAACAACCCAATCAGAAAGTTGGGCAGAAGACCTAAACAAACATTTCTCCAAAGAAGATATACAGATGGCTAATAAACACATGAAAAGATGCTCAACATCGCTCATTATTAGAGAAATGCAAATCAAAACTACAATAAGGTATCATCTCACACCAGTCAGAACAGTCATCATCAAAAAGTCTACAATTAATGCTGGAGAGGGTGCAGAGAAAAGGGAACCTTCTTGCACTGTTGGTGGGAATGCAAATTGGTATGGCCACTATGGAGAACAGTGTGGAAATTCCTTAAAAAACTAGGAATAAAACTACCATACGATCCAGAAATCCCACTACTGGGAAATCATAATTGAAAAAGACACATGTACCCCAATGCTCACCGCAGCACTATTTACAATAGCTAGAACATGGAAGCAACCTAGATGTCCCTCAACAGTTGAAAGGTTAAAGAAGTTGTGGTACATATACACAATGGAATATTACTCAGCTATAAAAAGGAACACATTTGAGTCAGTTCTAACAAGGTTGATGAACCTAGAGCCTCTTAAATAGAGTGAAGTCAGAAAGAGAAAGACAAATTTTGTATATTAACTCATATATGTGGAATCTAGAAAGATGGTACTGATGATTCTATTTGCAGGGCCGCAAAAGAGGTGCACACACAAAGAATAGACTTTTGGTCACAGTCAAGGAGGGAGTGGGTGGGAGGACTTGAGAGAGTAGTACTGAAACATATACATTACCATGTGTAAAACAGCCAGCCAGTGGGGACATGCTATATGATGCAGGGAACCCACTCTGTGGCAACATAGAGGGGTGGGATGGGGAGGGAGGTAGGAAGGAAGTTTAAGAGGGAGGGGACATGTGTATGTCTGTGGCTGTTTCATGTTGAAGTATGGCAGAAACCATCACAACATTGTAATGTAATTATCCTCCAGTTAAAAATAAAATAAAATTTAAAAAATAATAAAAATAATGCTGTTAGAAAAAAACAAAAAAGCATGTAGCCTATAAAAATTCACTTACAATATATCAGCTATACAGCAAAATTGTTAGTATAGTAACAGAAAAATGAATTTTATACAAGCTAAATCCACCCTAAAATTTGATAATACCCTGACTGTAATTCTTACTTTCCTAGGTCTCTTTCATCACAGTGTCTAACAGTACCTTGCCTTTAGAAGGTACAACATAAATTTCTATTCACTGGACTTCCTAAGCCAGGGAATTCCACTAAGAATGACCATAGACCAGAAATCTGAACATTCAAACCAGACACATACCTGAATTTAGGAAGAACTGGGGAGGGTCTCCATGAATGCCCACCGTGCCTGGTCCCAAGGAGTCAGACAGAGTATTTACAAAGGAAAATACGCCACTCATGATTCCAAAGCCCAGGCCAGAAACTAAAGAGGAAGGAAAACACTGTTAAACCTTAGTCACACTATGATTTCTCTTCAAATCAAATCCCCAAGGACTAGGGAACACTATTTTGCTGAAGGAAAAAGGGTACACAGGCTGTTGGAGAAACAGTGGAAAGTTGGCTCAGAAAAGGCAAGTGCTTGGCAAAATGATGAACCGAGGTGCAGGGGGTCGGGAAATGGGCAGTGAAATGTAGCAGAGAAATGAAAAAGGATAGAAAGAGATCCAGGAAGGCTCTGAAGTGATAGATGAGACAGAAGGATATGATATTAAAGCTCTGACTTTAATTCATGATAACAAGAGTCTACAGTATTAATTTTGATGGAATTGAGCTTGAGGGGTGATGCATTGTAAAGAGGGATCCCTCGGTCAAGCTGGGTGACTCAATTTAGGAACCTAGACCCAACCTTTAAACCATAATTCTGAAAGAAAAATATGAAAAGGTATTAACTGTATTAATATGAAGAGCCTTCCCAGCACAAATTCACAGAATCAACCCAGAGAGGGTAACAGTAACATCATTTGGAAATTGTTAACTGTTATATGTTAAAAAAATCTAACTGTCAAATTTGGTTAATATTTAACGGACACACAGATAAGAGTCATCTGCAATCACTTTCCTTTATAAAAGGGCTCTAAAAAGCTATAAAAATAAAAATATATATACCAATAGGCCAATGCAGTAGTAAAATACTACTAGAAACCTATAAAGCTATAAAAGATACAAAAGCTATAAAAGATAAAAATGGCTTTTAGGTCAAGTTTGATTTATCTTCACAGCACTATGCAGCTCTAACTTACCATAAGCCAGCAATCTCATAGAGGGTGCTTTCTCATATGGGTTTATAGTCTTCAAGCCCTCACTGGCTTTTCTAAAATAAAAACACACATATAATTCTTTAAAAGTAGTGTACCAGAAAAACGCATCAGGTGTCTTAAGATTCAGATACTTAATGAGGTTTTTGATCAGATTATACTCTAAATCTAAAATTCATTTAAATGAACACAACAAAGCTTCAATTAACTAAAATCAACCAAAATTTCCAACCAATTTTTTCCTTTTATCTGACATTCACAAAGAATAGGAAAAATAATATAAGTAAACAAACCATCAGGATTGGGTTTAATAAGGGGGAAAAAAAGCAATATTTATGACTAAGCTTGTGTGTTAAGTGACTTCAGTTATATCCGACTCTGTGCGTGACTGCAGCCTGCCAGGCTCCTGTGTCTAGGATTTTCCAGGCAAGAATACTGGAGTGGGTTGCCCCACCCAAGGACTGAACTCTCATCTCTTATTCTCCTGTACTGGCAGGTGATTCTTTACCACTAGCACCACCATGGGAGAAGGCAATGGCACCCCACTCCAGTACTCTTTCCTGGAAAATCCCATGGACGGAGGAGCCTGGTGGGCTGCCGTCTATGGGGTCGCACAGAGTCAGACACGACTGAAGCAACTTAGCAGCAGCAGCAGCACCACCACCACCACCATGACTAAGCTTCAGTATCAGTTCAGTCGCTCAGTCGTGTCCAACTCTTTGCAACCCCATGGACTGCATCACGCCAGGCCTTCCTGTCCATCACCAACTCCAGGAGTTTACTCAAACTCATGTCCATCGAGTCAGTGATGCCATCCAACCATCTCATCCTCTGCGTCCCCTTCTCCTCTCACCTTCAATCTTTCCCAGCAGCTGGCTCTTTTCAAATGAGTCAGTTCTTTCCATCAGGTGGCCAAAGTATTGGAGTTCCAGCTTCAACATCAGGCCTTCCAATGAATATTCAGGATTGATTTCGTTTAGGATGGACTGGTTTGATCTCCTTGCAGTTCAAGGGACTCTCAAGAGTCTTCTCCAACACCACAGCTCAAAAGCATCAATTCTTTGGCACTCAGCTTTCTTCACCGTCCAACTCTCACATCCATACATGACTACTGGAAAAACCATAGCCTTGACTAGATGGACCTTTGTGGGCAAAGTAATGTCTCTGCTTTTTAATATGCTGTCTAGGTTGGCCATAACTTTTCTTCCAAGGAGCAAGCGTCTTTTACTTTCATAGCTGCAGTCACTATCTGCAGTCATTTTGGAGCCCAAAAAACTAAAGTCTGACACTGTTTCCACTGTTTCCCCATCTATTTGCCATGAAGTGATGGGACCAGATGCCATGATCTTAGTTTCCTTAATGTTGAGCTTTAAGCCAACTTTTTCACTCTCCTCTTTCACTTTCATCAAGAGACTCTTTAGTTCTTCTTCGCTTTCTGCCATAAGGGTTGTGTCATCTGCCTATCAGGAGAAGGCAATGGCAACCCACTCCAGTACTCTCGTCTGGAAAATCCCATGGACGCAGGAGCCTGGTAGGCTGCAGTCTATGGGGTCGCTAAGAGTTGGACACAACTGAAGCGACTTAGCAGCAGCAGCATCTGCATTTCTGAGGTTATTGATATTTCTCCCGGCAATCTTGATTCCAGCTTGTGCTTCATCCAGCCCAGCGTTTCTCATGATGTACTCTGTATATAAGTTAAATAAGCAGGGCCGACAGTACACAGCCTTGATGTACTCCTTTTCCTATTTGGAACCAGTCTGTCTTAGAAGTATTAAATTCAACATCCTATGGCATCTGCTGCTACTGCTGCCAAGTCGGTTCAGTCATGTCCAACTCTGTGCAACCCCACAGACGGCAGCCCACCAGGCTCCCCCGTCCCTGGGATTCTCCAGGCAAGAACACTGGAGTGGGTTGCCAGTTCCTTCTCCAATGCATGAAAGTGGAAAGTGAAAGTGAAATCGCTCAGTCATGTCCGACTCGTAGTGACCCCATGGACTGCAGCCTACCAGGCTCCTCAGTCCATGGGATTCTACCACTCTGAATTGTTCCTCTTCCCAAAGTACTGTATCTTTAATTCCACTTTCTTAGTACTTTGCTGTATTTCTGCCTGGGTTAGACTTACTGTGTCACCCTCCCTTCTACCTTCCACTCCGTGGAACCTAAATGGTACTCACTCCTCAAAGTCCAGTTCAGGCAACGATTGCTCAAAAAAGCCATCTTTACCAATGATTGATAGTCATTCATCCCATCTCTCTCTACTTTTAGGTTTGTTTGTTGTTGTTGTTATGGGGATCTTTCATGTGGGATCTTAAATCCCGGACCAGGGATCGAACCTGCACGCCCACACTGGAAGCCAGGTCCTAACCACTAGACCACCAGGGAGGTCCCTCTCCTTACTTTTAAATCCCATTCACACTGATGGCCTGAACTCTCATATGGATACCTAATCACATGGTCTTCTGATTCTAAAACATTTCTTTCATATCCCCAGTCATGCTACCTTCAGAAAGGAAGATAAATGAATACCTGAAAGAACCACTGCTCAGTAAGAAATGATCTTCAGAGTGATCGCACCCAGGCTTCTGTTGTGGACAACCTGCAAACTTACCATGAGCCCCGCCCCCCACACACATGTGTCAGGACTGTGGCCAGGTCAGTTCTGCTCTTGTCACTATTACTATCCCTTGCTGGTGAGAAAGTCTGCAACAATGTTTCTGACTCAAAGGATATTTGTTATATTTACCATAAAATATATTTTTTAAAGCAACTAAGGAACCAAACATTTTAGAATGATTTTCCAACAGGTGCTGAAACAAAAATGAGTGAGGTTAACTCTAAGAGTAAAAAATTAGCGAGAACACAGAACTTATATTCTGGGTTATTGTGTTAATTAAGTTTCAAGGTATGCATATTCACTGCAGTGAGCCTATCTCATCACATAAATATAAATATTTTTATATTTATATGATATATAAATATATATTTATATATGTTTGCTTTATATGTATATTATTTAATGTATTAAATAAGGCAACACAGAATTCAATCAAAATAATAATAAGCATAAAGAAAAACATCTTTGTGATTTCCCTGGTGGTCCAGTGGTTAAGTAAGACCCCACACTTCTATTACAGAGTGCCTGGGTTTGATCTCTGGTCAGGGAACCAAGATCCCACATGCCACACAACAAGACCAAAAAAAAAAAGTAAAAGAAACTATTTGCCATTTCAGTGCTCTCCATTTGGAAGCATCATTTGGTAGCAGGGACATGAGCCAGAATTTACATGACTGTGATCTTCTTTCTCTGGAACAGTAACCACCTGAAATGCGCAAGTAGCCTACATAAACTCACCTGTCACAGGAGTGTTTTGAAAGGCTAACGAATGCTTACAGACCTACATAATAGCAATAATCTCCATCAACAAACAGACATAATGGTATAATAGAACCAATACATTTTGGAGTATTTCTGTTTTATATAAATTGCTCAGTAATGAATAAAAGATTTTTGGTATTTAGTATAACAAAGTACTGCTATCACAAATATATTAAAGCCATAAAATTAAAAGTTTAGTAAACGTCCTCCTTCTATGAGGAAGGAAAGGTCTAGGGCACCAACAGTTCTCAGTGCCAATATCAGGAAGTGAAAAAGTAAAAGGCACCATCATCAGCTTCCAAGTTCCTGATGGACACAACACACAACTGATGACGTGAGGGACAGTGATTTTAATTTGACCATTTTACTGAAATGGAAAATTATTTGTTTGCATTTATTATTGTTTCTAAGAATAAAAAAGAAAAAGCTAAATTTTTTGAAATATAAACTTTGAAAAATATATGATAAATCATACCAGCTTTCTTGTTTGCTCTGATTCACTCTACATGTGTGTGTAAGAGAGGGAAAGTACCACAGAATATGCATGTAAATACACTATTTTAGAAATTTTTAAAAATAGACTTATGCCTTTTAAAAAGTTGTACCAATGATTATCTTACTACTTCTTCTATAAATGATTTTTTAAATTACCAAATCTTTATGGTATCAGCATTATCAGACAACTGAAACTACAAAAGCTTCACTCCAAGCCAAAAAAATTCTAGTGTATATTTTAGGCAATACGCAGGACCATAACTTGGATTTTTTTTTCCTTCTAATTAAGGTAGAAAAAACTCTCATTTGTGGCCACATGTCAATTTCTCACAGTGCAATGCTTTGCTAGGCTGAAAGTTACAATTCATTCATTCAAGATGAAGTACTGTTCCTAAGGCCTGACTCATGAAATAAATTCATATTGAACTACAATGATAAGTGGGCTTTCCTGGTGGCTCTCGGTGGTAAAGAGTCCACCTGCCAATGCAGGAGACACAAGTTCGATTCCCAGGTTGGGAAGATACCCTGGAGAAGGAAATGGCAACGCACTCCAGTATTCTTGCCTTGAGAATTCCATGGACAGAGAAGCCTTGAAGGCTACAGTCCATGGGGCTACAAAAGAGCTGGATACTACTGAAGTGACTAAACAACCACAAATACTTTGATTCAATCCCATATGTATATATACATAAAAAAAACTGGTGCAAGTTCTCCACATTTTAATCTTGGCACCAAATTCAGGTAGCAAAAATTTTATTGAGGCAGTACTTTAAACTTAAAAGTTCAAAACCTACCTTGGCAGTGGAGATAGTTAAAATGTTGATTAAACTGAAGTTCCTATATTTAATTTAGTGAAGCCTAAGAGAGCAACTTAAATGTATCTATATAAATGTTAGTCATGAGTAAAGTACATAATTCTCAAACTTGTTTTAACATGTAACCATATAACATCCAACATTTTTAAAATGAGTTAGAAAAATATTTTATCATATTCCAAAGGTTTGTTGCAGATGCATTTTGTAAAGGCAAACAAAGGCACATCTGAATACATACTTGTCTTATTATTTATCTGCAAATCTCCAAAGGTCCTTTTGGAGGACCAAATATGGTTTCCCCAGAAGGCCAAGGAGGCTTCTCTGAATTTCCTGGCCTGAGAACCTGCAGACTGACAGCAATACTTCCTTCCGCATGAGGTCCTATGCCCTCACTGCCCTCATTAAAAAGGGCAACCCATGGGGAATTCCCTGGCAGTCCAGTGGTTAACACTCCACACTTTCATTGCCAGGGCGCAGGTTCAATCCTTGGTAAGGGAACTAAGATCCCACAAGCAGCAAAGCAATAGCCGCCCACCCCACCCAACCCCCCCCCCCAAAAAAAAGGCAACTCATCTTGGGCTTGCTGTCTTTTGGAACCTTGGGTTAGAGCCAATAAAGCTTTGCTTTTCAGGTGGAAATCATGAAGAAACACAACAGTAAAGAACAGCAGATACTCAGTTAGCCAATTCAGGTAACTGAGGTTGTAGAATCTCAAGTCCTAAAGGGTTATTACTAAAGCCAGGACCTGATCTGTGAAAATCCACTGAAATTAGAAAACGCAAAACCAATGTGAGCCAATGATGATGACGTTGGAGTAAGAAAATCCAGTGCAATCGGAAGCTGAGTTAAGAGAACAGTGTCCTGTCAACGGTGGGAAGGGCCCTGCTTTCTGAACCACTTTGACCACAGCTGGGCACCGTGCTGGGTACTGGGCACAGGTAAACCCCAGGCACTGCCAGAAAGGGGTGTGTCCACTGACATAAAAGAACAGAGACGGGAAAAGATTTGGGAGCCACATCTGTGTCTTCTGAGGGCCGGGTGAGACAATGAGGAGTGCACAGTCTTGAAAGAGATAAGATGACAATCATGTGCCAGAGACTGCTTTTGCCTGTGCATGTAGAGGTGAGAAAGAGGGGAGGCTTTTATTACCTTAATATATTCTACAGTAAAAATTAAATTCTGCAGTTAACTTCTGCATGCCAGAAACATTCAACCATAGCTGAATGTCCATCTCTTAAGGATATTGTAATTCCCATGGACCCTGAAATGTTATCTTTGATTTTTATTTGTTGCTCTTTAATATTTCCAGGAACTAATGGAACTTTACATTTTTAAACCTTTTCTAAGATACTACTTTTGCTTCTAGCAATGGCTTCCTGGTTTTCTACTCGTGGTTTAAATTGCTTCATTATTAAAATTTCAGTATCTGTTATTAAAAGCATCAAGTAAAAAATACAGAAGCCCTGGCATTTTGGCAGGAACAAAGTATCAGAAGCCTATTACAAGAGATGCTACTGAGGTCCTTTCTGTCTTGTTTGTACCCTTGAAATTCATAAAGTGCTTTAATTAACTCATTTGCAGAAATGAAAAAACAGCATATTTATCAGTCTACTAACTAAGCATTACTATGTAATCAAAGCCAAACTCATGACTGCCTGAAGGAAAGTATTGTTCCAAGTTCAAGCTGTGCTTTCAAACAGTGGTTTCACGTGAGTTCCTCATGGATCCTACAGATGACCTACTTCCTGGCCTAGAAAGGGAACTCGTGCCCACGACTTTTTTTTTTTAATGTATTTCTCTATTACAGACATGAAATCAAATGACATTATCACAAAATGAACACCTGTTTCCCCCAATACAGTAAAAATTATAGCAAGCATAATTGCCATAAGAATTATCTATTTTCAGTTCAGTTGCTCAGTCGTGTCCCACTCTTTGTGACCCCATGAATTGCAGCACGCCAGGCCTCCCTGTCCATCACCAACTCCCGGAGTTTACCCAAACCCATGTCCATCAATTTTAGGTGATGTCAAAGAGCAGCACATATAAATTCTGATTTGGAACAGTTTTTGTACTTATTGTTTCAATGACTTTCTCTACCTTATTTTTCTCTATGGCACTTATCTTGTAATATATGATGTATTTTCTTATTTACTCATTTGTTGTCTCTTTCCACTATAAGGTACCACCATGAGACTGTCTTTTAATCATGATGTATCCCCCAGTACCCAGAGTAGTGCATGGCATTAAGCGAATTCTCAAGACATATTTTTTGAATGAGTGAAGGAAGGAATGAGGGCCCACAACTTAAAATACTCAATATTTTCAGGCTGGAAATGTACAATCCCCTGGCTTGGAACTATGTAGGAAGACATGGACCTTCAAGTACAACAACATATTAATGTTTCAAACTACTAAATAATAATTCAAAAGACACTGGAGAAAAAAAGGTAAACCAACACTTAACTTACTTTAAAAGTTTATAATATGCAAACCGGAACATTTCTTGGATAAGGACTGAAGTTAACACTCCAAAGATCAGCAGATATTTCTCTCTTGGTTCATCTCTGTTACCAATAAGGGTTGCTGTCGTGAACCAAATGAGGGAAGAAAACAGCAGAGACACCAACCAGAAGAAAGCTCTGAAAATTGGAGGGAAAAAAGTTATAAGTGAACAGGATCAAAAACGATTTAAAAGCAGAAAAGAAAAAAGGGACTTCCTTGGTCATCCAGTGGTTAGGACTCTGAGCTTCCAATGCAGGGAGAGCAGGTTCGATTCTTGGTTGGGGAATAAGATCCCACATATCACATGTCAAAAATAATAATAATAAAATGTACAGGCTGCCACATAACACTGAGCAGGATTCCATGTGCTATACACAGTGGGTTCTGGTTATCCATTTTAAATATAGCAGTGTGGTTTGGGGGAGAATGGATACATGTATCTATATGGCTGAGTCCTTTGCTCTTCACCTTAATCTATCACAACATTGTTAACTGGCTACAACCCAAAACAAAGTAAAAAGTTAAAAGTAAATAAAATGTACAGAGCCAAGAGATACTGCTTACAGCTGAAAGAATTACATATAAAATAAATAAAAATAAAAAACAAAACAAAACCTTGCTTGAGAAGAAAGAGATTTCCTGACAGTAAACGTCCAACTGTTCTTAATCAATGAATGTGCAGTTTCCCTGGTGAAACAAACATGCAGTCCAAGAGGAATTTGAAATTTTTCATAAAAAATCACTTTTTTCAGTGACCCTTCTTTTTGTAAGTACTTCTAAAGACTATTTGCCAAGGACTGTCTGGCTGGAAACTTCGTTATTTGCTAATTAAGCTTCCTAATTAAAGCTCTGTCCACTGATGTGTAAATACTTTTTCCAGGAAAATGTCTATGTCTCTATTAACAGAACAATTGTTTAAAATCCAGATGCTGAAAGCCTGTGCTCTGATCTAGATCAGTTTTCCAGGTCTGGTTTTTACAGCATTCCTGTGGAGTTTAATGATTATAACAAGCTTTACAGACCTTCTGCCCAAATCTCTATTGTATTTTGTTTTGTTTTACTTGGCCGCATAGGGTCTTAGTTGTGGCCAACAGGCGTGGTTACCCCGCGGCAGGCATGTCGGATCTTAGTTCCCCAACCAGGATCGAACCAGAGTCCCCTGAACTGGAAGGCAGATTCTTAACCACTGGACCACCAGTGAAGTCCCTCTATATTAGTTTTTAAATGACTCTTGTGATGCGGCACTTTCAATACAGTTGTGAGAGGTGAAGAAGTTCAGAAAAGGTGGGACTCACTGGCCTGGCCTGGCCGTTTCTCCTGATGCCAAGTGAGACACAACAACACAGAGGGTCATGGGGAAGCTCCAGTAAGAGCTGCCAGACAGGTGAAAACTGGAATTATGATCACATTCGCCACCGGAGTTCAGTATTGACCAAGCTCCTGCAAGGAGATGTACTACAGGTGCTGCGGAGTTTTCACAGGTTTCTACCCTTGGGCCGCATACCTGGATCACCTGGGTCTCTTAAAATGCGTAGTCCGAATCCCATCCCCTAGACATTCCTATTCAGTTGATCACGGGTAGGGGTTGGGCAGGAGTGTGTTTTAAAGCACCTGATCCCCAGGTGCTTAAGGGCTCTTAACTAGCTTGGGATTAGGGACGCCTGTTTGAATCTGAGGCGCGCTCTGTCCAAAATAAATCAAAGATGCATATTTGAAGTTATCCACAATTGTTACACAGTTTTAATGTATGACGAACGCCAACCCACGGACCCTAGGCAAAGACTACCGAGCCAAGCGTCAGGGTTTTCTGAGACCCACGGTGTGAGCTCCTTCACGATGTGAGCTCGCTCTCGTAGGTCGCCGACCTCGGAGGAGGGCAAGGTGTCCCAGGCAAAGGGGTCTCAGCTCTCCCACTTCCAACCATTCTCCGCTCTAAAGCCCAACGTGATCGAGCTGTTTGGTGGAGCGCCAGGGATCGCGGGTACCCCTGGCGGGGGAGGGGAGCCCCGGGTCTGGGTTTCCCAGCGCAACCGCCTTACCCAATGATGAGAAAGATGATGCGTAACGGGTCGGTGGCGATGGTGAAGATGTAGAGGGCGAGCGCAGGCCCGAAGGCAATGAAGGCGCAGCCGAAGAACACGGCCGCCGTCATGGCGACCGCATAAGCCGGCTGGGGGGCCTGGCCTGGACACTGGGGCGCAGAGCGCCGAACCAGCTGAGCACCGGGACGAGGACGGGACAGGACCAGAGACTGGAGGCGGGGCGAGTGCGGGGCGCGGCGGAGGGCGAGGGCGTGGTGGGGGCGGGGCGAGGTGCGGCGGTGGGCGGGGGCGAGCGGGGGTGGGGCGGGGCAGAGGGCGGGGCGCGGCGGAGGGCGGGGGCGCGGCGGAGGGCGGGGGCGCGGCGGGGCGGGGGCGGGGCGGCGCGGGGCGGGGCGCGGCGCGGCGCGGCGCGGGGCGGGGCGGGGCGCGGCGCGGCGCGGCGCGCGCGGCGCGGCGCGGGGCGCGGCGCGGCGCGGGGCGGGGCGGGGCGCGGCGCGGCGCGGGGCGGGGTAGGCCTCACCGGGCTTCCGCTCTGGAGGCGTTGTTGTTAAGTTGCTCAGTCCTGGTCGACTCTGCGAGCCCGTGGATTGCTGCACCAGGCTTCCCTGTCCTTCACCATCTCCCGGAGTTTTGCTCAAATTCTTGTCCATTGAGTCGATGATGCCATCCAACTATCTCATTCTCTGTCGCCCCTTCTCCTCTTGCCTTCAATCTTTCCCAGCATCAGGGTCTTTTCCAATGAGCTGGGTCTTCGCATCAGGTGGCCAAAGTATTGGAACTTCAGCTTCAGCATCAGTCCTTCCAATGAATATTCAGGATTGATTTCCTTTAGGGATGACTGGTTTGATCTCCTTACAGTCCAAGGGACTCTCGCGAGTCTTCTCCAATAACACAGTTTGAAAGCATCAGTTCTTTGGTGCTCAGCCTTCTTTATGGTCCAACTCTCACATCCATACATGACTACTGGAAAAACCATAGCTTTGACTATATGGGCTTTTGTCAGCAAAGTAATGTCTCTGCTTTTTAATGTGCTGTCTAGGTTCCTCACAGCTTTTCTTCCAAGGGGCAAGCATCTTTAAATTTCATGGCTGCAGGCATTTGCAGTGATTTTGGAGCCCAAGAAAATAGTCTTACTGTTTCTATTGTTTCCCCATCTATTTGCCATGAAGTGATGGTACCGAATGCCATGATCTTAGTTTTCTGAATGTTGAGTTTTAAGCCAGCGTTTTCACTCTCCTCTTTCACCTCCATCAAGAGGAGGCTCTTTAGTTCCTCTTTGCTTTCTGCCATAAGGGTGGTGTCATCTGCATATCTGAGGTTTCTCCCGGCAGTTTTGATTCCAGCTTATGCTTCATCCAGCCCGGCATTTTGCATGATATACACTGCTGCTGCTGCTGCTGCTGCTAAGTTGCTTCAGTCGTGGCCGATTCTGTGCGACCCCATAGATGGAAGCCCATCAGGCTCCCCCATCCCTGGGATTCTCCAGGCAAGAACACTGGAGTGGGTTGCCATTTCCTTCTCCAATGCATGATAATGAAAAGTGAAAGTGAAGTCGCTCAGTCGTGTCTGACTCTCAGCGACCCCATGGACTGCAGCCTACCAGGCTCCTCCGTCCATGGGATTTTCCAGGCAAGAGTACTGGAGTGGGGTGCCATTGCCTTCTCCGATATACACTGCATATAAGTTAAACAAGCAGGGTGACAACATACAGCCTTGACATACTCCTTTCCCAATTTGGAACCAGTCCATTGTTCCATGTCCAGTTCTAACATGTCTCAAGACGTAGTAGCTTCTGATCCAGAGGCAAAGATCACTGGAGATTTTAGAGTTGGAGCCAAAGCACTCAGTCTCCTGCTGCCACCAATCGTATACATCAGGCTGGTCAAGGACGCCAGCTGTGAGGTGCCTAAGAGGAGTGGAGGTCCGCAACCCCCTTTGGATCCAGGACAGGGGAAGATTCCACATCAACTGAAGAAGAACACACAGGACATAGGCAGGATTCCATTTCTAAACAAAGAAGTCTTTTTTTTTAAAGGACATTATGCCATTTGTTGACTGTACAAACCTGTAGCTGGGGTGGCTGTGACCCAGGCGATAACTCTCAGACTGTAAAAGCCCCATCTCGAGGTTGTTTTGGTGAACTAGGTTTATTTGTACCCCACTCCTGCCAAGTCTTAAAAAAATTGTTTTGAAGGCATTCTTTGATCACCTGATAGTAACAGGAACATCTCCCTGCTGTTTTTACTCGTTTGTCTCTGCCATTAATGCATAAAATTTTGGAGGGCAGGGTTTTTGTTTTGTTTTTTGTTGTTTGCACAACAGCAGTGGCTCAGAAGGTAAAGAATCTGCCTGCAATTCAGGAGGCCTGCGTCGTATCCCTGTTTGGAAGATCCCCTGGAGAAGCGAAGGGCTACCCACTCCAGTATTCTTGCCTTCAGACCAGAAGAGGGTGCTCACAAAATACCTGTTCAATAAATGAAATAATTTTAAAAGTGGAATTCACAAACATTTGCTATTTTACATTAATTGAACAGTTTCTGAGAGGTTTACAAATTAAAACCAAAAGGTTAATTTCCCCAATCATTCACATCTAATAAGATTTATCTCCATGTCTAACAGTCTGGTCTTAAGTCGCTCAATCTTGTCCAACTCTTTGTGACTCCATGGACTGGATGTTGCCCGCCCAACTCTTCTGTCCCTGGAATTCTTCAGGCAAGAATACTGGAGTGGGGTTACCATTCCCTTCTCCAGGGGGTCTTCCCAACCCCATGACTGAACCCGGGCTTCCTGCATTGCAGGCAGATTGTTTACTGTCTGAGCCACATTTAATGGGGATAATAATATTTAACATATTATGGGTTATTTTGAGGATTGTGCCTGCTTGGTAAGTGCTATATGTGTTAGCCATTTCTGCTTATTCTTTATCTATCGTAAATAAAGCTCTTGGGAATCAACACTGAAAAGACAAAAATTAGGACCTGACTGAAGATGTTTTGTGGCTCATTTCTTTATGGTAAAATGTCATCTTTGTCCATTTAAAATAGACATATATATTTTCCTTTTACTCCACAGAATTTTTCTTCATTTTGAAATGTCTTTTCCAGTATCTATTAAAACTCAGGTTGAGACAATAGTTGAAATTGATAAAGTGATTCACCATTAGATAGATTCCTTTGGTTCTATCCTGAATCAGATTTGTCAAATGTAATTACATTACTTCAGCTCCATGCAGAAATGCCTTCATAGAAGCATATCATACTCATGTCCTTGGTGTGAAATTAAGCTTTTTTTAATACAAGAAATTGTAAGCAGATACAATAGAGGATCCCCTGAGAAAGAGAAACAGGCATGGCTTTATTGACATAAGCTGTTTTTGGCCTAAGCTATTTGGTCATCTAAGCCTGGACACAATGCTTGTCCTTGAACTGGTCTTAGTAATTAATAATCTTCTTTTTAAAAATATTTATTTTTATTTATTTGTCTGTGTTGGGTCTTAGTTGAGGCATGTGGACTCTAGTTCCCTTGCCAGCGACTGAACCTGGGCCCCCTGCATTGGGAGCGCACTCTTAGCCACTGGACCACCAGGGATGTCCCAGTAATTAATAATCTTCAGGGAACAAAAGAATGCAGGACTGTTATCAGGCAAGAGAAGCAACAATAGTAAAGATAATACATCAGCAATAAAGACTCCCAGTTCTGTTTCAGTGGTAAAGATTAGCCTGAAACCTCAACCACCAGATCAACTGGAACCTGAGGGATGCTGCATTTGACCTTTCCTGACCTTCATGACTTCAATCAACTAAAGCTTGGACTATTATCAACCTTTGTCTCAACTCTATGCTGAATTCCCCTCTGCTCAAGCCCCTTCATGAATATGCATGTACAGTTACCTTGAAATTTCCCCAGTTTTGCTGTCTGTACACTGCTTTGAGAAAGATCCCCGTGTTCTCCATATTTGCTGCGAGTAATAAATCCTTCCTTCTCCTGATCTTTGGCTTCCTTGTGTTTTTTTGCATACATCCACCAAGAGGTGAACCCAGTTTTTCATGTAGCAAAATGGCTATCTACATTTTTTCTTGCAAATGTCACAAAACTATTTCATTATCATTATTCAATATCTCTAATTTACTTTCTAAGTTCAGGGCTAGGAAAAAAGTTTTGTTTTGCCTGACAAATGCATATGCTCAGCCTGAGAGCTAACTTTTCATATTCAGGCTTTATCTTAATTCCCAGGAAGCTTGGAGCTAAATCTAATAGTCTATTATAGCAACTATTCTTCTTCGTTTTAATTACAATTACTGCCATGACTTCAGAATATGGCTTATTCTTTTATCCCTATTTTGATTTGATTACCTCAATTTTAACCAAGATATGTGTCTCCATTAAAGCTGCCTCAAATACTTTGGAAGTAGGCAACTGAACATAGAGAGCTATAAGTTGGGGGAATTTGTACTTATGATATCTTGACTATATCTCAGTTCAATTTTAGTCTTCAAGTCTAGTTAAAAAATGGGGAGGCAATGTAAAACCTATAATTAAGATTAGGTTTTCATCATTGGGGAAATAATGTTTTAACTATCAGTTATCCACTCTCCAAAAAAACATACCTAGACCTTACAAAGAAATATGAGACAATTGTATTTAGCAGCTCTAATTATGAAATAAATAGCAACCCACTCCAATATTCTTGCCTGGAGAATCCCATGGACACAGAAGCCTGGCGGGCTACAGTCCATGGGGTCGCAAGAGTTGGACACGACTTAGCGACTAAACAACCACCACCAATGTAAAATGTAATGAATCTGCCCCCCTATCTATGAAGACATCTTTTTAAAATCTTTTTTAATTGGTGGATAATTGCTTTACAATGTTGTATTGGCTTCTGCCATACAACAACGTGAATCAGCCATATGTGTATATATGTGTGAGTGTGTGCATGCGTGTGTATCCCCTCCCTCTTAAACCTCCCTCCTACCCCCACCCCCAATATTAAGACATCTTTAACAGATGTCTGTGGGAATAGAAATTAACTAGAACAAACCATCAAAATCACCAATAAGATAGTCTTCAGCATTCATGGTTATTTACTAAAAACACTTACTTTAAGCTTTCTCTGAATTACATTTATATAATGCATTGCTGTTTAAAAAGCACTTTACACTGATTTTAGCAATTTTGTTTACAAGTGAGGACTGAGAAGCTAAGCAGCAATGCTGTTGACTTCCCAAGTTTTTATGAACTTACTATGAACTTTCTCCAGAGACTTGAAAACATACTAAGTGATGTTGGGAGTTAAGTCTCTAAAAGATACCTGGGGGAAGGAGGCTGACACATGCTATGGATAAGAATACAAACTGCTGGGTGTGCACCTGGAGGAGTGGGAGTGTAAAAAAGAAATATCACATTTTAGCAATTTATCCAGTAATGCTTGGACATACCTACTAGTAATTCATAATATACTAATGAATTCACTTGAGCTTTATTTTCTGATAGTGCTGATAGATTATACTCAACCATTTACTTACTCGTTCAAAATGCATATTGCATGACTGTGACGTATCAGGCACAATGCTAGGCACTGGGAGTTACACCAGTGAAACAGCTGTGTGTCCTGTCTTCACGGAGCTTATGGTCTAGTGAAGACACCAGACAGGCAAGTGAAAGTCGCTCAGTGTGTCCAACTCTTTGCAACTCCAGGGGCTATACAGTCCATAGAATTCTCCACACCAGAATACTGGAGTGGGCAGCCTTTCCCTTCTCCAGGGGATCTTCCCAACCCAGGGATCAAACCCAGGTCTCCTGCATTGCAGGCAGATTCTTTACTAGCTGAGCCACAAGGGAAGCCCCAAAATACTGGAGTGGGTAGCCCATCCCTTCTCCAGCAGATCTTCCTGACCCAGGAATTGAACCAGAGTCTTCTGCATTGCAGGTGGATTCTTTACCAAGACAGGCAAGGAGAAGGATTATGAGGATATAAGAAAGGAGGAACTGAATCCATGTGACTCAGATTGGACTCAAACCCAGTCAAAACCCATGGTCTTTTAACTGAGATCACACACTTGTTTTTAGGACTTAATGAAACTCAGGTTTTGGATGTTTCATTGCAGAAAGAATTCAGTGAAAGACAAAGTGATAAGTAAGAAGTGGATTTATTTAGAGAGAAACACACTCCACAGTGTTTCCACAACTCAGAAGGTGAAAGTGGCCTTGAAATATGGCATGGTTATTTTTTATGGGCTGGGTAATTTCACAGGCTGAGTGGGAGGAGTATTCCAACTATTTTGGGGGAAGGGGTGGGGATTTCCAGGAACTGGGCCGCAGCTTACCTTTTGGCCTTTGATGGTTGGTCTCAGAACTATCATGGTGCTGCTGGATGTGTCATTTAGCTTGCTGATGTGTTACGATGAGCATATAATGAGGCTCAAGGTCTAGTGGAAGTCAACTCATCTGCCATCTCGGATCTATTTGTTTCTTCATCCACCATCTTGGACCTATTTAGTTCTGATCAGTTTATGTCATGTCCTCAGGCTATGTCATTCTTTCAAAGATGGTACCCTGACCTCTTCTCTCCTGTTTCAGAAGGAGAGCCAATCCAAATTTGTGAGGTATTGCTAAAGAAGATGACAACACTCATTCAGGACTCAGCTTTGGAGTTAGTAAAGCTAGAAAGTAGGAGAGACATAGAAAGACAAGAGAAAAGGCTTCAAAGTGAAAGAAAGCAGGGCATTTCTGAGGACAGAAAATAGGTCAGGATGTCCTTGGAGTGTGAGGAGAGAAGAGACAAAAAAGGCCAGCAGGTTAGAGTTCACCTCAAGTTCCAGGCTTATCCAAGGGAGTGGCAGGCTCTGATCTCCTTTGCAGATAATGGGAAAAGGGATTCCAGATAAGAAGTTCTTGGCATCTGCAGGTATGAATCAGGGAAACAGCAGGAGTCTGGAGAAAAGCAGGAGTCTGGAGAAAAGCAGACAAACTCAAAAGAGATTCAGGAATTGTGCAAAACAAGTTAGTTACTGATGAGCTACATGGAGTGAGGGAGAGGGAAAAATCAAGGATGATGGTTTCTGCAAATATATATACATATATATATATATATACACAAATTAATTAATTTTACTTGTGTTGACTGAAAAAAAAAAAAGGCACAACCTAAAAGTTGAGAATTTTGTTTTATTCAGCTGACTTGCTGAGGACTTAAGCCCATAAGACAGCCTCTCAGATATTTCTGAGTTACTGATACAAAGAGGCAAGGAAGGAGCCAGATATATAGGAATTTTTGAAAAAGCAAAAACCTGGTAGTCAGAACATCAAAAAGATTATGTTAATTAAAGAAAAACGGGCATTTCATGTTAATGAATTTAGCACTTTTCTGTGGGTGGGAAGATGTAAGTCTGGGCTCATTGAAATCATTTCTTAGGTATGCACCTTACCTATCTAGATCTAGGGTCAGCATCCTGCCTTTCTTCATCCTGAATCCCCTCTAGGTGCTGTTTTGCGGGGGGGGGGGGGGGGGGGGGGGGGGGGGGGGGGGGGGTTGGGGGGGGTTGGGGGGGGATGCAGTGGCTCATGGCTTGATGGCCACAATAGCCTTTGTTTGCTGATATGGCCATTGATGTGTTTCACACATACTTGCTATGGGAGTATACTTACATATCCCTGTAACTAATGTTAGAAAACTTAAATTGTGTGAATAGGAAACATTGAATAGAGGGGAAGAAAGGATTTACTCAATTTACTGATATATAAGCAGCATTCTGGGTGATTTGTCTCATTAAAAGAAGATCCTTCTGTATTTAGTAAAGGTTAAAGTAGTGTAAGATATTTAACAAAGACTAAAATAAAGATGAGGGCCAGATAATGAAGCTTCTCTTTTTATTGCCAAACTTACTGAGGCTCTGATGAATTTACTTCCAACTTTTTAAAAAAATATTTATTATTTATTTTTGGTTTCTGTTGTGGCACCCGGGCTCCAGAGCATGTGGGCCACCCATGGGGCATGTGCGGGCTTAGTAGTTGAGGCCCTTGTGGGAGCATGTGGGATCTTAGTTTCCTGACCAGGCACTGGAGTTCCCTGCGTTGGAAGGAAGATTCTTAACCACTGGACCACCAGGGAAGTCTCCCTTTACTTTCAATCTTTCTTCAAATTAAAAAGTAAATGGAGAACCAAACAACTCCTAATTTATACTAAACTTTCTTCAGTGACAGTTGATTTTGATGACTGCTGAAATTCACTGATCTTTTTCCCAACATTTCTTAAACACCTACTATATGCCAGGTCCTTTGTCTGATACTGTGAATACAAAAACCAAACACTCAGTCCCCAGCCTACAAGAGCTGAGTCTAGTGGGGAAGGAAAGTAAACAGATGATTCCAATCCAGTGCAGTGAGTGACACTTTGGGCAGACATAGGAGAGGGTTCCTAACCATGGATGGGTTGTTGCTGAAGTCTTCCTACCAAACCCTTACTGAATATTGAAAGATAAGGAGAAGTCAGTTAGGCAAGGGGTAGGGAGTCAGCAGAAGGAGCAGCCTAAGGAAAGGAATGACAAAGCATATTATGTTTGGAGATGCAAATATTGATGAGGTTCAAAAGATATGTGTGAGTTCAAGTGTGACAAAATCAAAGGCTGGAGAGAAAGAGGTGGAGATGGCAAAGGACTTTGCCAGGCTAAAGGGTTTAAATGTGGCAGTGACAGATTTAAAAACCATTCAGCACTGTGAAAACTGGAGAAGAGGAAAATAAAATTAGTGACTGCTGCTGCTGCTGCTAAGTTGTTTCAGTCGTGGCCGACTCTGTGCAACCCCATAGACGGCAGCCCACCAGGCTCCCCTGTCCCTGGGATTCTCCAGGCAAGAACACTGGAGTGGGTTGCCATTTCCTTCTCCAATGCATGAAAGTGAAAAGGGAAAGTGAAGTCGCTCAGTCGTGTCTGACTCTTAGCGATCCCATGGACTGTAGCCCACCAGGCTCCTCCGGCCTTGGGATTTTCCAGGCAAGAGTACTGGAGTGGGTTGCCATTGCCTTCTCCGAAAATTAGAGATTAGAAGACTGCTTAGGAGAGGTTACAGAAATCTAGGCAAAAGATAAGGAGGCCTCAACAAAGAGAAACTAACATGCCATTGTAAATCAACTATAAATCATCAAAACTGTTGCAAAATATAAATAAAATTTCCCTCTCCCAAAAAACAACAAAAAAAAGAACTCTAAGTCAGATGTAAAGTTTGCTAAAATATCTCAGGTCTACCATGGTTTGTGACACATACCTAGCAAATTAGAAGAAACATTTTTTAAATGTGCATTTCAGAGAGACATGAGTATTTTCATTACGTAGTTTTTATTTTAGACGAACATTGTAAAAAAAAGTTCATCTGGAATAAAATGCATTTTTTTCTTAAAAAAAAACCAAAACCAAAACACAGCATCATTATCAGTACACAGTTAATGAGTTGGCTTAAACAAGATTAACAACATGACAGGTCCACTTTATCTGCAGGTTTTCCACATTAAGCCGTTGGAGCAAAGGTAAAGTATGCTGAAACATACACAGGACGACAACTCGATGGAAAAAACAGACATTTCCCACTCGGGACATGATTTTAGTCAAAAACTTTAAGGTATTTTGCTTTAAAGGAACAGTGTTAGCTGCAAATAAACAAAATAAAACCCATCTGTAAGGCCATAGGAATGAATTATAATTAAATTCACATTTTAAAAAAAGGTAAGAAATGAAACAAGAAATTCTATTAGCTCTTGGCAATAAGAAATGCAATTGTGTATGGCACAAGCATGTTAAAAAATGAAGTAAAATTTGGAAATATACCTAAAAAAATTGCTTGCTAATTTCCATTTCTGCAAATTTCACTTAGATTTTTTTCATAGTGATCATGACATATTAATTTTATTAGTCTGAAAAAAAAACATTTCTACTGTAAAATTGTGCTAGTACTTGAAATTTTATTAGCATATCCTGTCCATCTACATCTCTACAGGACAAGGAATTTTTTAGACATTCCCCCACCCCCTTCTTTGGATGTAACAAGAAGGAAAAAGGAATGTCCTTTCTGTTAAAAGAAAAAATCTAAAAAATCTGACATGAGAGAGGAGTGCTTAAAATCTGAGATAAGTAAACCAACATAACAAAATGCTGTTTTAAAATTTTAAGCTTAGAAACTTATCTTTCAAGATTAAGAACTAAATTTATAAAGAAATCAAAGTCATGAACAAGGAAAGAAAGTCTGCTTATATGTATCACTTACTGCTCACAAGAAAAACTCAGTAAGCCTTAATACAGATTCTCAGCATTCAGAACCTGTAAAATGGAGTTATAATCTCTTATTTAGAAATTTCTGCAAACATTTATCTATATTGCACAGCTAAATTTATTAATGGAGACAGGAAGATAATACTTTTTTTTTCCTGCGCTATTGGATAAGACATGTATGTTCTATCCTAAACTACCTCCTACCTTTTCCAATGATGCTTTAGTTCAAAACAAAACATAAGAGTCTAAATTGTGCTGGATACTTAAAGACTGGCTCACTGCTTTTCTACTAGGTATTAGAATACTAGTTAGCTAAATGAGGTATAATTAAAAAATAGTCCTTCAAAGTAAAGAGTATAGTCTTCTGAAAATTTGTAACAAAGACTGCACAAAATGTTCATGTGAAGAGTAAGAAACCCTGCAGCACCGCCTAACTGATGCACAGGTGGATTATTTTCCCATCATCTGTCTGAAGAAAAATGTAGCTAAAGTAAGTTCCCAGTGAAACATTTTACAATTAACTGATCTACATGCTACTTAGTTACAGCACATTTGCATTGTCTGATAACCCTCAGACTCTTATTTGAAAAGGTGGAGCCCAATCATTGTCAAAAATCAGCACACTGATAATAAAATGCAGCCACTGAACCACTAACACTGCTGCAAAAAATCTTCATGTATCCTGACCCATAAGACCACAAAAATGTTCACACAAAACTAGATTTCTTCAGTTTCAGCAGGGAAAAGACAATTATCTGTCACTAAATTCATCTACAAATAGAAAAAATAATGCACTATATGTACATTATTAAGCAAAGTGGAATATTTATTGGGGCAGTGTTACCATGCAGAAAGTGAATTTCCTATGGTCTTAGCTCAAATTATATACAATTTAGCAAAGCTAAATGTAAGAAAATAGCAAGGACAATTTATTTCTATATAACAGAGTATATACCCCCAGTTTGCTGCTACTTCAAAGAACACTTTTAGACTCATCTAACTTTTATAGGCTCTTTCAAAGGGAAGTTCATGGAGACTAGTTATTAACCCATATGCGACAACAGAAAAGGAAAAAACAAAACAAAAGCAAAGCATTCTGTTAAAAATTAAAAAAAGGCTAACCACAGAATATGTCAGTTTTGGTTTGCAGACAACCCCTGAGATATAAACCAAAGTGTTAAGACACCAAAGAGTCCGAGGTAAATTACTAAGAGGGTTACATTCATATATGGTGTCATAGCACTTGCCTTTTAGAAATTACCTTGTTACCATCTGGAAAGCTTAACTGCTGGGATCTTTTTCTGAAAATTAGTGAATACAAGATGTTTTAGGAAATTATTTTCTTCATTTCAGAAATATATTAATATTTAATTTTAAGATGGTAGACTTACAGTCCACTTTTGATCAAGGAACTACTGATTTTACTGGTACACCAGTAGGTGCTTTTAAGCCTCTAAGTAAGTACCCAAAAAAAAGTCAAGGAGACTGAAACTTGTAAATATTAAGTTTAGCGAACCCATCAAAACTAGCTCTGGTATATATTTCCTGTCACTAAATTGTGCCTAAGTTTTCAAACAAGTAGTGAAGACTGACTTGTCCAAGTATTCCAATGATACAACTTAATTTGAAGCAGAATTCTCTGCAGTAACAAGCAATTCATTTCCATTTTCATCTTCCAGCCTTAACCACCAAATATGATGGTAACCTTTGTGAAACAAAACTGGCTTAACAGGATGTATAATTATTATTCCCTAATCACCTATTACTCCCTCTGTGTTATGACACTGAAGGCTGGACTAATAGAATGAATTTGGCACGTTAAGTTAATACTAAATACTTTCTTTTTTTCCTTATGTGATGGTTTCATCTACAAAAGGCATTACCAGTACCAGTGTATGATGAGAAAGGCAGCTAAGCTTTTGGTTGGCTTTGGCCCAAATGGCTGGACCAAGTTCTATAAACGTGAACCTGAACAGATGGATCTGGGTTCTACACATTCAATAACAGCTGTTGTAAAACTGAAACCATGCTCTTATTTTCTCTAATGAAAAGGTGAGACTTTTCCTAGAGGATGCACTAGGACTAATTACTCTTAATAATACTAATAATAATAAAAGTCCAATTAAAAAAATCATTTTCACCATTACCAACAACTATCTCTATGAAATTACACAAGTTAACCTCTCTCCCTATGGGTAAGCTTTCTGTGAACTGAGTCTGAATCTAACTCTTCAGACAAGGATTATGGTAAGAACTGGACATTACTACTAAACCAGCAAGCTAAGAGCGAATCTAGGAAAAGATATAATGACATATGCTGATGTGACAAAACATCAATTAGATGCTGAAATAAAACCCTAAACTAACTCTCTGCCTATGGAAAATTCCAGCTCAAGAAGTTTACATGTAGAAACAGACAGCAGTGCTCAAATATGTTTTAGGTGAGTGATTACAATAGGTCAAATGTAGGAAAGAAGAGGGAATACAAATCTCAAGAAGAGTGACATTAAGATGATTTCCAAATGCAGTTTCAATAGATTAGGCAGAAGTAATCAATTGAAAAAAAATGATTTATTCAGCTACTCAGACTCTCTGGCAAAAAGGTCAGGAATGAAGAAAAACTCTAAACAATCTGAAGAAATAAACTGCGGCCTTTAATGGGCATTTTTAGGATTTCTAAGATAAACTTTTATCAGAATTTAATGACTCTTATTTAAGAAAACCAGAGCCCTTAAATAAGTGCTATCAATGCAGTAGCATTTGGCTGTATTAAGCAGACCAAATGTTCTAAAATTTTAGTATATTAACCTCTGCTTTAAATATTCTACTCTTTTTTTAAAAACATTCCCAAAAGCAAATCTGTCTAGAACCTCATGTCAGAAGTGTGCAGATATGAATCTCAGATTGTGCTGTAACAATGAAAGGCTAACACTGATGTGCAAAGTGAAAAAGAAAAAGATAGCAGCTTCTGCAACACGCAATAAAACAGAGGAAAAACAAGTTAAGTCTGGCACGTGTCTCCACTTCATGGCTTCCACGTTTGAAGAGAGAAGCCTGTTATCCTGATGGGCCATAAGGCTGGAATCCACTGCACACTCAGTGTGCAGAATCTAGGTGTAGGTTCAGCAGTGCTCTCAGTAGCAGCCAGGCGGGATGGTTCTGAGGCTGGGTGACCTGTGCTTTCAGAGAAGCAGGAGAGGGTCCTCAAGGTGTGCTGCAGTCTCTCAGAAAGAGTTCATCAAAGTAGCAAACAACGGAAGAAACTGGTCTTCTTTGATCGGTTTTCTGTTATTTTCACTGGTCCACCTGCCCCTGATGAATTGCTGTCGTTCTGAAACACAGAAGATGAAGTTACCAAGGAGATAAAAGTTTCATGGTTTGAGCCCAGTTATCTAAAAAATAAAAATATCTAACTATGCCCATAAATTTGTACTCAGTAGTCTAATTAGGAAGGGAACTAGTTAAGCTCTTATGTTTTCTATTTCTTTGGAAACGGTGGGTTAAAATGGGAAAAATATTTTAAGGCGAGCACCTAATATATTAACAACATTTTAGTTAGGAGGTTCCTATTTCCAGTCCAAAGAAATTATAACCACAAGAGTGTAAAGTGTCGAGGGTAATGATGGAAACGATGTTAAGACACTGGTACAGGCAATCCTGTTAGAGGCAAGAAGAGCTGGTAACATAAGGTATACAATTACATGCAAGATTCAGGGTAAACCAAACTTTTCAGGTTGTCCTAATGAGTCATCACTGAGATTGTTTCAAACTGAAGCAAACTTCAGCAACTTCAAAATCATAGTTATATACAGACACAGAGAGAGATTAAAATATTTAATTTTTGCCATTATTACTTTAATTATTCTGAACAAAATTCAATCAAAGACCACTTATGGAGTCAGAGGAAAGAACTGAAACAGCTGCAGTTCAGAAATAAAAAAATCGGAGGAAACAGAAAGTTTAACTGGGTGAAAAGGTAAGACAGGGAAAAAATGACAATGTGAATATATGCCTTCTCTTTAATAATTAAATAAACAACATAAATAAGAAAACAAATTTAAACACAGCATAAGGAAAATAAAATTATATGTTATACAAACCATTTTTCTGTTGAGTTTTGTCATTATATCTCGTGCAAGTGTAAAAAATGCCTAAAAGGTAAACCAAAAGATTTCATTATTATATGTTTATCTTTTAAAATTGAAATGTAGATTTATTTCATTATGAAATAAAAATATATTACTTTAATGTTTTTAATTGAGAAAAAGAACATAATTGCAATCAGTAGACACATGACTACTGTAACTTATTTTTCAATTTTATCAAAAAGGTTTTCCAATATAATCAAACTGTCATTCATCAAATATTTTCTGCACAGAACATCTGGCACTGGGACTTCCCTGGTGGTCCAGTGGTCAAGATCCGCCCTGCAATGCAGGGGACACAGGTTCGCTCCCTGGATGGGGAACTAAGATCCCACATGCCACAGAGCCTGCATGCTTTAGAGCCCATGCGCCACAACTAGAGAAAGTCTGTGCACTGCAACAAAAGACCTGCATGATGCAAGGAAGATCCCACATGATGTAACTAAGACTCAATTCGGCCAAATAAGTAAAATATTAAAAAAAAATAGCCAAATAAGTGAAATATTTAAAAAAAAAAACCCACAAACATCTGGCACAAGTTCCTAATATGACACTTGTTGAGTTATGCAAACACCAAGATCACTTGCGAGGCAGAGGCTCTACAGCACTTGTGTGTCCCCAAAGTGGGGGCAGATGATGAATATCTGCTTAATAACTGAAGGAATAATTCTCCCTGGTGGCTCAGACAGTAAAGAATCTGCCTGCAATGCAGGACACCCAGGTTTGATCCCTGGATCAGAAAAATCCCCTGGAGAAGGAAATGGCAACCCACTCAAGTGTTCTTGCCTGCAGAATTCAATGGACAGGGGAGCCTAGCAGGCTGCAGTGTATGGAGTCGCAGAGTCAGACAGAACTGAGTGACTAACACTTTCATTTCACTTTCATAGCTCTGAAATCTATCTTCATAAAAATTTCTACCCTTTATTCCCAACTTCCTCTCTTTCAAATTACTTTCACTCTTATCCCTGAAAACACAGAACCTCTCATGTCTCAACCTCCCCAAATCCCAACAATTTCTACACTCAACTAAATTCCCCACTATGGAAATAAGTTCAAATGGTAGCAGGACAAAATCTCAGTGGCATTTCATGCCTAGTGTGTCTTGACCCAACTTCTAAGCCAAATGTTTTTAAAACTTATCATCCTGACTTTCTTTCTACAGAGCCAGGATTCTTAAGGCTTCTTCAGTTGTCTCCATGCTAAACCCACTGGTATGTCAGTCCGTTCCCAATAATTCCTCATGCCACCAAACATGTCCAGCAGGGTTATTATTCCCAAACCAGTCAAAAAGAAACAATATGATAATTACTATTATCACTTTGTCAGTGTCTCACTGTCATACTGGTCACCTGTGAGTCAAAGTTTCTAAGTAATCCCATCCCAGTTTTTGAAGTTAAGTTAAAGCTCTGGGAAAACTGCTAATCTCTGCAGAATACCTGACTAGAATAAGCAGCTTGAGCAATCCCCAGGTCAATATTTCCATGGAGAGAGCTCAGTATGCTCTCTCTCTCTTTTTTCTTTGGCCATGCCATGTGGCTTGTGGGATATCTTAGTTCCCTGACCAGGGATTGAACTTGGGCCCTCAGTAGTAAAAGTGCAAAGTCCTAACAATTGGACTGCCAGGGAATTCACAATTCAATATTCTCTTTGAGTCACAGGTGAGTTTAGGGCACAGGACTAGTGGAGACTGAAGTCAGGGTACAGAAAACGTTCTGTGGCACAGTCCTACCACATCTCAGAGCAAGTTTCTCTCCTGTCTCCACCATTAAAGCTGACTGAAGAGGCTCCTCTCTTTTGTATGAAAGGAAATCCTTTTGTCGAAAGCAAAAGGAAGCATTTTTCTGCTTTTCTATTCTCCAGTAAATAAATCAGAAGTTTCCTGTTTCCTAACACCCACTGCTGCTGCTGCTGCTAAGTCGCTTCAGTCGTGTTCGACTCTGTGCGACCCCATAGACAGCAGCCCACCAGGCTCCGCCGTCCCTGGGATCCTCCAGGCAAAAACACTGGAGTGGGTTGCCATTTCCTTCTCCAATGCAGGAAAGTAGAAAGTGAAAGTGAAGTCGCTCAGTCGTGTCCTACTCTTAGCGACCCCATGGACTGCAGCCTACCAGGCTCCTCCGTCCATGGGATTTTCCAGGCAAGAGAACTGGAGTGGGTTGCCATTGCCTTCTCCGTAACACCCACTAGCCAACCTGAAAAAAATGACCGTTAGTTATTTAAAAGAAAGAAAAAGTTCTGATCAGTGACCATGAGTCAAGTCATTAAAGTCTCAATTTGCAGTCATGATGTCAAGGTGAACAGTGACTTAGCTTGAGAAAGTAAATGTTTACGAAAACCTCAGTATTACTGTTAAGTAAATGACATGTATTAACACATAATACATGTATTATATATGATCAATTTTAAAAATGTTTTTAAAAAGGAAAATATTATCAAAATTCTGCCCTTCTAAAGAATATCTATTTCTTAGAAGACTTTAGATAATTTGGTTTTAACAGTTAACTCACTGAAAACTTATTAAAACTACTCTCTGATAAACACAGTTTCTTATATCTACTTAATGCCATTGTATTAAAAGGTATCATGCTTAATTGACTTCAAGCATGTATTCTAAGGAAATCTGTTCAGTAAGCTAACAGTTGAATTGCCTCTTGAGAGTGCAGACATGAAAGGAATTAAGACTGTGCTACAAGTTAGTGTAGGATGACATGAACAATGATGAATGAGCAGAGACCACAGCAGCAGGATCTCCAGCTTCCCAAACAAAGAGCAAAACTGAACTTAACCTGAACTCCCATCTTCTGTCCAGTGACTCTTAATGAAGCGATCTAATATATGCCATGTGAAAGACAGGTGCTAGAAATCCAGCAACCAAGGTCATTACAACAGTTAGAGGCACAGAAGTTTATGAAATGGAAGTGGAAGCATTCACCAAGTCAGGAAATACTAAGGCTTGGAGGGTTGAACACAGGCACCCAAGACACGAACGCTACTACATAACAAGTCACCAAACATTTCCTTCTCACCTCTTCTACATTCATACTGGATTTTGCACTCGTCTCCAAGAATTTAATCCCATAGTCAATCGCTAACTGAAAGACAAAAGAGGAACACTGAAATTCAGGGCAGCTTCTTGAACATATAGAGCATTTATATTTTTTTAGGTTTTCCAAAGTCCCAAAGGGAGAGTACTTAGTTCAGAACTCCTGTGGTCCTCAAATTTCTTTGCTTTCTTCTATCGTGTTTGAAATTTAGAGATCCAATTCCATCATTATAAGTAACTAAAATGGCACCACTTCCACTCAAAATATAACTTGAGTACTTCTCTTTTTTTCTATTATAGCTCTAGTTCTCTAATATAATCACTAGAAAACATATTAAACACTCACCTCTATCATAAATTTGGGATACATTTGACTTCAAATTACAAATCACCAACAATTACTATTGTAAGTTTTCATTATTTTCTTAATAAATTGGATATTTAAGATAATAAATATTATCTTAATAAATAAAATAAATACATTTTCTTAAACTGCATAAAAGAACTAAAGCTTAAAATACTAAAACTTAAAATCTCATTGCTTGGGTTTCTATTGATTGTGGCAAATTGTGAATTCTTCTACATTCCCATCTATTTCCAAAGAATTCCCAGTTCATTTACAACACCAAGACTAAGTGAATGTTTTCAGGGGAAAAAAGTGTACAGTCAGATTAAAAAACAAAATGCATTTTGCCTATACCCCTAAAAAAAAAAAAAGCTAAAGAAAATTCCAAGACTTAAAAAATTGAAGCCTTTAAGTCAGTTTGGAAAATGTCATAGAAATGAATATATATGTATAATAGACTTGTTTTGCAGGACACAAAAGAGAGAAAAGGTTATAAATATAAATATCTACAGCTCGATGAGTTTATTCATAATGACCTAAATCTAATGTGTAGTAAAGTATTCTTGGAAAAAAAAAATAATGAATTGAAAAATGATTACTGTTGAAACTTGACCTATCCTCTGACTTTTTTTCAAAGAGAAGGAATTGGTTTAACTTCAGAACTGGGCATTTGCACACAGATATGGAAGAAACAGCCTGAACTTTCAGCTGCACGAATCTGAAAAAGGACCAAATTGTATTTCCCAGAAAAGAGCAAATTCTTGAGGAATGACTCATGACTACGCAGTGTATGGAGTTGGAGCTTGAATACTAATTCATACCATTCAAGTATGGATTACAACTGTCTGCTGGCTTTTTAATGGATTAAAATACAGATGTTTTAAAAACTTAAATCAATAAATAATAGTATGAAAATGAATGCTTAACATGAGTAGACTCCAATCTTCATTTATTCATTTCAAATTTACCTTCTCTCCTCTTTCTTTTGATACTTGTCTTTTGTCATTCATATCACATTTGTTACCCAGGATCATTCTTTCAACATCTGAAGAGGCATGCTGTAGGGATAAAACAGTATATTAGGAAACGACATGAGAAAAACAGTTATCCAATAGGCAAATCTTAATCTGTCAGAAGCAGATTCATAAATTTAATTGTAAAACAAATAATCTCTTACTCAACACAAAACCCAATTCAGAGAAAAATTTTTTAAATGAGAGGAGGGGAAAGTTATAGCATAACTTTTCCCCCAAAGGCCTGGAAGTCATTCTTAGGTCTTCTTTGGCACTTGAACAAGCAAAAATAAAACCTATAGTTATCCAACAATAAAATTCCCAAATGTTAGTCTGGGTCAAAGAAAGGAGAGAATCTCAGTACCAAGAGAGCCAATGCAGAAGATATTCTGAATTTTGAACTACTTAAACAATAAATTCACATGGTTTAATATAAATGTGTATGAAATTATTTGAGTCTAAAATGTCAGAGACATTTAAAAAAGGTCTTAATACCAATCAAACTGGAATTATATCAAATTTTAAATATCTAAGATGAACAAAATGTTAGAAAGGCAAAATGAGTTACCAGAATAAAGATGTATTTCTGCCTGTCAAACAGTATGAGGGAACAGACAGAACCTGAGAACCAGACAATCCATGGGGTCGCAAAGAGTCGGACACGACAGAGACTGAATGACAACTCCTTTTTAAAGGCTCTAAGAGCACATGCAAGTTACCTCTTTCTGACCTGAGTCTTCTCATGTATAAAACAGGGGTTTTTTCGATTAGGTTATTTTCAAGATTGGGGACAAGTTTAAAATTCTGTGAAACTGCCTTTCCCATACCTACCTCTTCAATGTTTCTTATCCAATTTTTAATATTGTCAAAGGACCTTTCATTTGTGATGTCATAGACCAGCATAATTCCCTATAAGAGGAAAAAAAAGATCTTTATTTAGTGCTTTATACATTTTAAAGCAAAGAATATCATGTCAATGCACTCTTCTCTTCCAGGAACTCTGTGTTAGTCCTTTGTCTGTCTTTATAAAAGGGATTTATAATAAAGGTTTAAAATACAGAGCAACAAAATAAATAAATAAAATCTTCCATTGTCTCACCATGTAAATAAATACTGTTAACATTTTTCTCACTGTTAACCTTTAATGAATTAGTGATTATGGTAAAGGTGATATACCCTTTCTACCTGACCTCATATGATGAGAACTGGTACCTATTAAAGCTAGCAGGATATTTACGTTAAAATAGAGATAACACTGAAGGTAAGAGGGGATCACTTCTGTTGTGCACTTATTTATTCTGAGCAGAAATTATCTTGCTTCTTACTCTTTAAAAAATTTTTTTTTAATTTTTTTGGCCACATAATATGGTATGTGGGATCTTAGTTCCTCAAACAGGGATTAAACCTGAGTTCCCTGCATTGTAAGCATGGAGTCTTAATCACTGGACCACCAGGAATTCCTTTTGCTTCTTACACTTATTCTAAGATTGTAACCACACAACTTTAGATTTATTTCTTTTTATATGAACTGATAAAATGTTACTAATCCAAAAAAAGTAAATCACAGACACTCAAAATATAATGTATTTGTTACACAGTTTAATGAAGGCAGGATCATCATATTTTGGAAGACCCCATGTCTGGTATTTGTAAACGGTTAATCTTCTGAATGTTTCAGCTGACACTTGTATGCTACCCATTTCAAAATATATATCACAAGACTGCACTGGTGTATTAGGTGCTAGATCCACCTCTATCTATCCATTTCAACAAATATTTATTTAGTACCTACTATGTGTCTGATAGTGTAACAAATGCTATCAGTAGTAAGTAAGACAGACAAAGTCCCTTCTTCTTATGGACGGTTGGCAAAGAAAACAATGAACCACTAGTTACATAATTAATTATAATTTAGACAACTGCTATGAAGAAGGCCAAGGAGTTCTGAGTGAAAATGCTAATCTAATCTGGTTGAGGAGCTAGGGTGGTTCACGGAGGGTTTCCCTGAGAAAATGACATTAAAGCCAAGGCCTGAGGACTGAGAAGACTTGAACTGGGCACAGGGGTAGAGGCTGGGGTGAAGAGGGGAAGCCCTCAGTGTTTGGAATATCACAGAAACGGGATAAATTATCTTGCTCTCCAGAAAGGCCCAGAACCTATTAGATTGAGTAAATAAAGACGGTCAGCGTGGCAAGACTGCCCAGGTTTGAGGGACTTTACTGGTGGTCCAACAGCTAAGACGATGAGCTCCCAATGCAGGGGGCTGGGGTTTGATCTCTGGCCAGGGAACTAGATTCCACATGTACCAACTAAAGATCCCCCAGAGACTGCCAGGAAGATTGACGATCCTGTGTGCTGCAACTAAGACCCAGCACGCTCAAATAAATGAATAAACATTATAAAACAAAACAAAAAAAAAGAGTGCCTGGATCCAATGGGAGAAGGGCACATGATAAAGCTGAAGACAAAGACAGGGGTCAGATTTCCCTGGAGAACACTGATTGGACATCAGCTCCTAGACGGCCCATTTGGCCACCAAAAACTCAACTAGCAAAACAGAAGTTTCTTTGTCCCCTCCAAATCTTCTCTTTCTCCCTCTACTCTCATTTTGAAGAAGCGCAATACAACCCTGTAGGGCTTCCCTTGTGGCTCAGCTGGTAAAGAATCTGTCTGCAATGTGGGAGATCTGGATTTGATCCCTGGATTGAGATATCCCCTGGAGAAGGGAAAGGCTACCCATATTCCAGTATTCTGGTCTGGAGAACTCCATGAACTGTATAGTCCTGCTGCTGCTAAGTCACTTCAGTCGTGTCCGACTCTGTGTGACCCCATAGACGGCAGCCCACCAGGCTCCGCCGTCCCTGGGATTCTCCAGGCAAGAACACTGGAGTGGGTTGCCATTTCCTTCTCCAATGCATGAAAGTGAAAAGTGAAAGTGAAGTCACTCAGTCGTGTCCTACTCTTGGCGACCCCATGGACTGCAGTCTACCAGGCTCCTCCATCCATGGGATTTTCCAGGCAAGAGTACTGGAGTGGGGTACCATTGCCTTCTCCAACTGTATAGTTCATGGGGTCGCAAAGAGTTGGACATGACTGAGCAACTTTTACTCACTCACTCAACCCCGCCAGCCTGCACAAGCAGACCCCTGGGAGTAATTTCCTCTACCACTAGTCAGTCAGTAAGTCCTATGGACTCAACAATCTCAATATTTCCACAATCCGATACCCCACATGCATGACCTTATTCACATTTTCATCAATTAGCCTTTACTAGGATGACTTAGGTCTCCCTGCTTTCGTTCTTAACCTCCTCTAATCCACTCTCCATAAGGGCACCAGAGTTATCACCTCATTGCTTAAAATCCTTTAGCATCTCTCCATTATACTCATAATTATATTAAAATTCCTTAAATAGTAGGCAAAATCTTTCAGGGTCTGGTTTCCAACTTTATAAATAAAAATAAACTATAAATGTAAATAAACATAAATCATATACAACACACATGTACACGTAGATGAAAGAATTCAGGAAACATAGCAAAATGTTAACAGATGCTATGTCTCATGTGGGTTTTTAAGATGATTTCTTGGGATTTTTAAAGCTTTCCAATTCAGCAGTGGCCACAAGACTAGAAAATATCAGTTTTCATTACAATCCCAAAGAAGAGCAGTGCCAAAGAATGTTCAAACGAACACACAATTGCGCTCATTTCACGTGCTAGTAAGATTATGCTCAAAATCTTTCAAGCTAGGCTTCAGAAATGCATGAGCCAAGAACTTTCAGATGCACAAGCTGGGTTTAGAAAAGGTAGAGGAATCAGAGATCAAATTGCCAACATTTGTTGGATTATAGAGAAACCAAGGGAATTCCAGAAAAACATCTACTTCTGCTTCACTGACTATGCTAAAGCCTTTGACTGTGTGGATCACAACGAACCATAAAAAATTCTTAAAGAGATAGGAGACCACCTTACCTGTCTCCTGAGAAATCTGTAAGTGGGTCAAGAAGCAACAGTTAGAAGCTTACATGGAACAACATACTGGTTCAAAATGGGAAAGGAGTAAAACAAGGCTATATATTGTCACCCTGTTTATTTAACTTCTATACAGAGTACAGCATGCAAAATGCCAGGCTGGATGAATCACAAGATGAAATCAAGAAAAGGGTCAACAACTTCAAATACACAGATGATATCACTCTAGTGGCAGAAAGTGAAGAGGAACTAAAGAGTCTCTTGATGAGGATGGAACAGGAAAGTAAAAGAGCTGGCTTAAAACTCAACATTCAAAAAACTAAGATCATAGCATCTGGTCCCATCAATCCATGGCAAACAGAAGGGGAAAAAGTGGAAGCAGTGACAGATGTCATTTTCTTGGGCTCCAAAATCACTGTGGACAGTGATTGCAGCCATGAAATTAAAGCACACTTGCTCCTTGGAAGGAAGGCTAAGACAAACCTAGACAGAGTATTAAAAAGCAGAAACATCACTTTGCCAACAAACATCTGTATAGTCAAAGCTATGGTTTTTCTAGTAGTCATGTACAGATGTGAGAGATGGACCATAAAGAAAGCTGAGAGCTGAAGAATTGATGCTTTCAAACTGTGGCGCTGGAGAAGACTCTTCAGAGTCCCTCGGACTGCAAGGAGATCAAATTAGTCAATCCTAAAGGAGATCAACCCTGAGTATACACTGGAAGGACTGATGCTGAAGCTGAAGCTCCAATACATTGGCCACCTGATGCTAAGAGATGACTCAGTGGAAAAGACCCTGAAGCTGGGAAAGACTGAAGACAAACAGAGAAGACAGACAAATGATGAGATGGTTAGATAGCATCACCAACTCAATGGACACGAATTTGAGCAAACTCCAGGAGATCCTAGGGATTCCCTGGTGGCTCAGAGGGTAAAGCATCTGCCTGCGATGTGGGAGACCCGGGTTCAATCCCTGGGCTGGGAAGATCCCCTGGAGAAGGAAATGGCAACCCACTCCAGTACTCTTGCCTAGAAAATTCCATGGATGGAGGAGGGCTCCAGTCCATGGGGTCACAAAAAGGCAGACACAACTGAGCGACTTCACTTTCACTTTCACTTTCCAGGAGATTCTGAAAGACAGAGAAGCCTGGCGTGCTGGCGTCCATGAAAAGAGTGGGACACTACTTAATGACTGAACAACAACATCACATGTAAGCTTTTGACAAGCAGAAAAATAAATATTATTTAAATTTAAATGGCAAACAACATTCTTCTTTATCCTCCCTCCTCCTAGCCTCAGAAGGAAATGTTTAACTTTGACTACACTATAAAGAAGATTTTACAATAAGCAAATTTAATTTAAAAAAATCAAAGTAGAGACCTATACACTTAAATGTTAAATTTCATCTTACATATATTTTACAACAATTTTTAAAAGCCTCAAAAAAATGCAACCTGAATAATTCCTGATTCAAACAGCTTAGCTGCCTACAATATTAAAATTAACCAAAATACTTCCAGAGCTCTACTACCTCTTGGGCTATATAGACAACCTGGATCTTCACTGCTGTCTGTCTGTCAAGTAGTACTTGGAGTAGTTAGCATAGGAAGTGAACACAGTGTAGTGGTTAAGAGCACCGATTCTGGAGTCAGAGACGCTCAGCCTGGGCTTCACCACATGCTACCTGGGAGATGTTGGAGAGATTACTTTGTCCCTCTCAGTCTGCATTTACTCATTTGGGAAGTGAGAACAGGATATTTTCCACATTGCCCTTTTAAAAATATATATATATATATATATATTTGTTTATTTACTTTAAAAATATGTATTATTTATTTTTATTTATTTGGCTGCATCAGGTCTTAATTGTGGCACACAGGGCCTTTCGTTGTGACATGCACACTTCTCCAGTTGTGGCATCTGGGCTCTGGAGCATACGCACAGGCACAATAGTTACCACACTTAGGTTCAGTTGCTCTGCAGTATGTGGGATCTTAGTTCCCCAACCAGGGACTGAATGCACGTTCCTTGCATTGCAAGGCCAATTCTTAACCACTGGACCACCAGGAAGTCCTCCAGATTGGATTTTTGAGGATCAACTGACATATTATTTGCAAAGTACTTTACTTAGAACCTGGAAGTTCATGGTTCACATACTGTTGAAGCCTGGCTTGGAGAATTTTGAGCATTGCTTTGCTAGCATGTGAGATGAGTATAATTGTGCGGTAGCTTGAACATTCTTTGGCATTGCCTTTCTTTGGGATTGGAATGAAAACTGACCTTTTCCAGTCCTGTGGCCACTGCTGAGTTTTCCAAATTTGCTGGCATATTGAGTGCAGCACTTTCACAGCATCATCTTTGAGGATTTGAAATAGCTCAACTGGAATTCCATCACTTCCACTAGCTTTGCTCGTAGTGATGCTTCCTAAGGCCCACTTGACTTCGCGGCCAGGATGTCTGGCTCTAGGTGAGTGACCACACCATCGTGGTTATCTGGGTCATGAAGATCTTTTTTGTTTAGTTCTTCTGTGTATTCTTGTCACCTCTTCTTAATATCTTCTGCTTCTGTTAGGTCCATACCATTTTTGTCCTTTATTGAGCCCATCTTTGCATGAAATGTTCCCTTGGTATTTCTAATTTTCTTGAAGAGATCTCTGGTCTTTCCCATTCTATTGTTTTCCTCTATTTCTTTGCCTTGATCACTGAGGAAGGCTTTCTTACCTCTCCTTGCTATTCTTTGTAACTCTGCATTCAAATGGATATATCTTTCCTTTTTTCCTTTGCTTTTAGCTTCTCTTCTTCTCTAAGCTATTTGTAAGGCCTCCTCAGACAACCATTTTGCCTTTTTGCATTTCTTTTTCTTGGAGACAGTGTTGATCACTACCTCCTGTACAATGTCACGAACTTCTGTCCATAGTTCTTCAGGCACTCTATCAGATCTAATCCCTTGAATCTATTTGTCACTTTCACTGTATAATCATAAGGGATTTGAACATCCATGAACTTCCAGATGTTCAAGCTGGATTTAGAAAAGGCAGAGGAACCAGAGATCAAATTGCCAACATCCGTTGCATCATAGAAAAAGCATGGGAGTTCCAGAAAAACATCTACTTCTACTCTATTGACGACGCCAAATCCTCTGACTGTGTGGATAACAACAAACTGTGGAAAATTCTTAAAGAGATGGGAATACCAGACCATCTGACCTGCTTCCTGAGAAATCTGTATGCAGGTCAAGAAGCAACAGTTAGAACTGGACATGGAATAACAGACAAGTTGGCTTAAAGCTCAACATTCAGAAAACTAAGATCATGGCATCCGCTCCCATCACTTCATGGCAAATAGATGGGGAAACAATGGAAACGTGACAGACTTTATTTTCTTGGGCTCCAAAATCACAGCAGATGGTGACTGCAGCCATGAAATTAAAAGACACTTGCTCCTTGGAAGAAAAGCTATGACCAACCTAGACAGCATATTAAGAAGCAGAGACATTACTTTGCCAACAAAGGTCCGTCTACTCAAAGCTATGGTTTTTCCAGTAGTCATGTATGGATGTGAGAGTTGGACTATAAAGAAAGCTGAGCACCGAAGAACTGATGCTTTTGAACTGTGTTGTTGGAGAAGACCCTTGAGAATCCCTTGGACTGCAAGGAGATCCAAGCACTCCATCCTAAAGGAAATCAGTCCTGAATATTCATTGGAAGGACCAATGCTAAAGCTGAAACTCCAATACTTTGGCCACCTGATGCAAAGAACTGACTCATTGGAGAAGACCCTGATGCTTGGAAAGGTTGAAGGTGGGAGGAGAAGGGGACGAAAGAGGATGAGACAGTTGGATGGCATCACTGACTCGATGGACATAGTTTGAGTAAGCTCCGGGAGCTGGTGATGGACAGGGAAGTCTGGCGTGCTGTAGTCCATGGGGTCGCAAAGAGTCAGACACAACTGAAAGACTGAACTGAACTGAACTAACTTACCTAGAACCTAGGACACAGCTTGGACTCAGTGATTGGCAGCTATTACTAATTTATATCTGGTTTCAATAGCAAAAACCCTTTGATTACTTCCTATGTTTTTAGGCTAATTGATAATATGAATCAGTTGGAAATACAGATTCAGGTACATCAGTTAAAAATTTTATATATCTAGTATACACACCTTTAACAACAACAGCCTCTAGAGTTCACAAGATAGTATTGAGAAATGTTGATAATGCAATAATATGGTCCCTCTTCTCCTCAGAGCCTGACTGTCCATCAGGGTTACTCTTATGCCTACAAATGTTGTATGCCTACACATGTTTACATAGTATGACACAGGCCAAAGGACTCTGTCATGGTGGCAGACTCAGTAGTGTGCCTGCCACTATGCTGTGCACCTGAGCCAACCCAACTAAACCTGCCAGAACCACCACTTGTGGAAATGAGAACATGAACACCCCACATCCCACTGAAATGGATGACATGCAGGATCCAAGACTCAAGTAGAGCAAGGTTTCCTGAGGATGTGTCTAAGATTGTTTCTGGGTCTGAAATTTTTCACTGATTCACTCCTTCTGCAAGTATTTATGGGGCATCTACTATGTGTAAGGCCCTGGCATCATAGCAAAGCAAAAGAGACAACAAATCCCTGCCACCAAAATGGAAAGGATGATATGTCTTAGAATAGCAATGATATCTAATTACTTGCAATAATGTGAAAATGCCTAGGCAGTAGATAAATGAAAAAGACAGACCATCTTCAAATCTCAAAGAACATATTTCACTGACCTCTTGCCTTGTACCATGAGCTAGAGCTACACATCCAAGGCAAACACTCGCCCACACTCTAAGTGTTCTTGCCCACTGTCTAGTGAAAACAAGCTTGTAAGTGGTATTGATACATCATTCCCAAAAAATAAAAAACTGTGTTTAAAAGATGCCTCTAATCAAAATTACCTATAAACCATTCTAAATCATCACTGTTAAGATGTTCTTATTTACCCTTAAAAATCCTTTCTGGGGGAAAATAAACAACAAACAAACTTCTTCACACAACGTAAGTCCCTTCCCCTGGATTCTAATTTAAGCAAAATAGAGAGTAGGTGACAACTGCCCTTCTTAAAATAATGACTTTTACAACCTTAAAGTATTACAGCGTGGAGAACATATATATATGTAACGCTTAGTTGTATATAGTTCCAAGGTAGGAGAGCTTTAGAAAGGAATTCCTAAAAGGAATCCCCAACCTCTGTGGGAGGATGTTACTGGCACTCAAATAATGCAGGGTGAGTGGCAGTGAACGAGGTGGGGCGAGCAGCATGACAACAGAGGGATCTTCGGGTTCAGATCACAACTGCCCGCAGCAAAGGGACAGCCATCACCCCTACAGCTACGCCACCTCCACACCACTCTCAGCACCAACAGTCTTTTACATAACAAGCTAGGTATGACGGCAGCTGGCACCCTAGAGTCTACCAGGTTGGTCTACCTGATCTCGACGGTGCAGTCTTCTCTCTGAGCATATGGGATTTCATCATAATTTAAAGCTCCAAGTTATACGTGACTTAGGCCTAAAAGCCAGAGATAAAGCCCTGCTCTGGGTCTGACGTTCTAGGCTTGGTTCAGTAGAGCTCAGCTTCTACACTGCCTTATTCACCATTGCACTCGCAGCACCGCACAGAATCTACCACGAGCCAACAATAGAATGGGTTGTGTAGATGAAGCATCTTAGGATGGAAAATAGCCAAGTGACAAAGTTATGATAACAAGGATAAGCCAAGTATGTAGCAAGGAAGGACTTGGTAGTCAAAGATTCAACAGATGCTAAGCCTCAGATAGTCACAGATCTTTCGGCTACTTCCTGGCCAGCTGGCAGAAGACTGGTGGAGGAGACTCCAGAAAGATGAGCCAATAGGAGTGGATGTTGTAGACCTGGTGAGAGATAAAGGATGATGGTGGCAGGGCTGAATGGCGGAGAAGGTGCAAGAAATGAATACTTGGTCACAGAGCTTGTGGTTTGTTAAGATTTGGCAAAGGCATTAATAAAAGAACAAAGCACAAAAATAAATTATCACTCAGAATGTGTGGGGTTCTAACGCATCTCTTAAATACGTGAGTAATATTATGAAGACCAATGGTAGAGGACACAGATACTAAACGCAGTATAAAAAACCCTTTAAATGCCTTGTTTTCACATTAGAAAATCTATTTTCTCCAATGTACTAGACTCCAATTTGAATCCTATAAACTTGACGAATGAATATGGATGTTTCACTTCCATGAAACCCTAAAACACACTCACCATGGCTCCTCTATAGTAGGCTGTCGTGATGGTTCGAAATCTTTCCTGACCCGCTGTGTCCCTAAGATTTCAAACAAAGGAAAGAGTGGTTAGAAAAATCATCAACAACGTCGCTGACAAGAGACTCCAAGCTGCAGGAAGATGTAATTGCGGTCTGCTCACAAATGCAGTGGTTTCAGGGAGAAGGGGGACAAGACACAAAGGGAGCCTTTTGTGCATCTGTGAGCTGGAGGCGGCCGTGGCCACAGGAGTCTGTCAGGAGCTCTCAATGACTTGGGTGAAAAACCTGGACTCTGATGACAAAAGCAGCAACAAGAAAACACACAGCCCTGCTAGGAACCGGCACGCTGTGTTTGTCAACCAGAAAAGGAAGAGAATAGAGAATAGTTGTAAATTCTTGGACTCCTAGAGGCAGTTCAATTTCTTTCTATAAATGCCTAATCATTAGGGCATTTTGCTCTTTTGACAAAAAGTCTGATTTCTATACAAAGCAAGCAGTCAGGCTGGACTTACTACTGTGCAAATTCTGCTCAGTAGAGCACGCTAAAATGGATCTCCTCAAGAACTTTTTCAGCTCTAGAGCCCATGATTAAATGAGACCCTGGAGTTCAACATGCAATTGTTGACCAAGACTTCAAAATATGAACACCTCCAAGTTATATAAACTTGCATTTATTCTTACTTTTCTGTCTAATGACATACCATTAAAATACATTCTGAAAAATGTTGCCATTTCAAATTACATTTACCAAAGCAATTCTTATAAAGGAAGTCAAATTTCCTTGGTATCTGGGAAAAATCAATATTCCTAAATTTTCCACTTCCTGCCAGAACTAATTTCACTCCCTGTGTTACTAAGACAAAACTAAATTGTTTAATTTTATTGCTTCTAAAAAGGAGGCATTTGTGGAAATATACTAAAACTCTAATATGTGCATACCAAATTTAGTGAGATGAAGGCCCAAGGAAAATATGGTAATTTAAGATGTTAATAAACACCTTACCATTTATGTATACCTTACAAAATACTTTCAGATGGTGTGCAAATGATGCCCACCACAGCCCAATGTGGTAGTTTTACCATCATCCATGTTCTCCAGAAGAGGAGACAGGCTCAGGTGGGCTGTGGTCCCAGCTCTGCCACTAAACAGCTCATGTGAGTGCTGAGTTGCTTCAGTCGTGTCCAACACTTTGCGACCCCATGGACTGTAGCCCGCCAGGCTCCTCTGTCCATGGGATTCTCCAGGCAAGAATACTGGTGTGGATTGCCATGCCCTCCTCTGGGGGATCTTCCCAACCCGGGGATCAAACCTGTGTCTCTTAGGTCTCCTGCACTGGCAGGCGGGTTCTTTACCACTAGCATCACCTGGGAAGCCCAAACAGCTCATACCTTTGAGTGAGAATCAAGTATCCAAGGCCTTGGCTGTTTAGTGCAGGGCCGGGTCTCACACCACCATTATCTTACCTGCCATCTTCTCATTGATCAGGACTAGATAACAGGCACTTATTTGGTACCCAGCAAACAAATGGGGAAAACAGAAGCCAAGCACCTTTGAGCAGACTAAGTATATTTTAATTCTAATATGCTACTTGATTAAGAACCAGCTTTGCAGTGAGGATGGAGAAGAAACCCTACCATCCTGAATGCAGGTCATGAAGACTGAATGTAGACTATTTTGCTGCCAAGAGTGCTGATAAATAGTGCCATGGAGCTCTAATTAGCTGATCACTCACAGGTTCCTAGAAATGTTCCTTATTGTTCTGATCAAGACTATACAGCAGTGGTCGCCAGTCTTTTTGGCACCAGGGACCAGTTTCATGGAAGACAATTTTTCCACAGACTGGTGCAGGGGGAATAGTTTCAGGATGACTCAAGCACATTGCACTTCTTGTGCACTTTATTTCTATTATTATTGCATTGTGATACATAACAAAATAATCAGACGACTCACCATAATTCGGAATCAGACCATCAGGTGTTAGATTCTCATTAGGAGTGCCACTACCTAGATCCTTGCATGTACAGTTCACAAGGTTTGCACCTCACATAAGTTTGCATTCCTATGAGAATCTAATGCTGCCACTGATCTGACAGAGGCAGAGTTCAGGCAGTAATGTGAGCGATGGGGAGTGGCTGTGAATACAGATGAAGCTTCACTCTCTTGCCTGACCCTCGCCACCTGCTGTGTGGCCTGGTTCCTAACTAGGCGTGGTAGTGGTCCCTGGCCTGGGGGTTGGGGAATCCTGCTGTACTGCACAGAGTCAGACATTCTCTCTGCTCTTCCCTTAAAATAATTTTTTTAACCTTTAAAATATTTGACTTCTTATTAAATAGCAACAGATGAAAAGAGCAGCAGGTGGTAACCTTCAAAATGTCTTCCAATGAAATATACTGGGAACCTCTATACGGGGTTAATACATGAAGCTGACGCAAGGTTCCAGGATACTGGGGTAGTTGTCCCAGTTCTATCACTAACCCAGACACATGCCCTCAGATGGACTTAACCACTCTACGTCCCAGTTTCCTGTAAAAGAAGAGTGGTGGATTTCAATATAATGTTCTAGTTCTATCCTGGTTCTGAAATTCAAAGAAGAAAAACAGCCCAAGGAAAAAGCTGACATATATGTATTACTTTACTATTTTGACCTGCTTCCTTCTGAAGTCTATGATGTTCTAAATGTCTAAGCTTTGTTTCCTGCTGTCATCGTCACACATTAGGTCCGTAAACATCATCAAAACCCTTCCTTAAGGCTGCAAACCTATGTGGCTCCATGGAAGGCCTCATACTGAAAGAACTTAGATCAGCTTATAGGAGGTTCAAAAAAAAATCTAAGAGTGTGAGTTCAAGCCAGAAATATTCAACCAGGCAATCTAGAGGAACCATATTTATTCATTGTCGTTTGACAGATCTTCAGGAATTAAACCAGTTGGAGTTGGCTGATCATAAGACCTTTGCCTTGCATATTACATGAGAGATGAGAGGCCTGCCTTTTTCCTCCCTTATTCTCCAGTGCAGGGTTCCCCATTTTAAACTGAAGAAGAAGAAGTAGGCAAATAATTGAGGAAATATCAGAGCTGGAAAGGAACTCAGATGTCATCAGTCTGACCAACCAATTTACAAATGAGGACAAGAAGGCCCTGAGAAGAGAAGCAAAGAATTCCAAGTTCTTAGTGTATAGGCTGACTCTAGATTGGCACTTTGTTTGGGGTTCTTACCACTTGACTCCTTTGCCTTATCTGATTTCACAGCTACAACAACCACAGTGAAAAAGTAACTGACATATTTTAGAATTTAGTTTCCTCCCCTCTAAAATTAGCATTTTGGAAGAATGAGTTCTCAGATCTCTCCTGGCAGTGAGCATTAGTGATACCATCCTTACTATCCCACTCTTGGTGGAGACATCTTTGAATACTTACCCATTTCCCCTTGGTTCTGATAAAGAAAAAATGTTTTAGCTACCCAGGGATACCTCTAATTTACCACAATTCACCATCTCATTCCTGGTTCAATTCCTGACTAAAGTAGAAATGCTGTTTGCATATATATATACTTTTTCACTTACCATATCTGAAGCTTAATTTTCTTTCCATCTAGTTCTATCGTTCTGATTTTAAAATCAATGCCTGCCAGAAAAAGAAAGAAAGACATGCTCAATGTCTTCAAATATAATTCAAGTCTTATTGGGAAAAGGACAAAGATTTCTATTGAAGAAAAGCTCTCCAACGCACTGGAAAATGTGAACACAGAGAGGGTGTGAACGGTATGTGTCCCCTGAATACAGGCTAAAGAAAGGAATGCTAACTACTCTGCAAAGAATTCCCACACATGTTAAATGCAAAGTATTATATGCCTCGTTATTTTGACACAAATGGATCACATCCCTCAAAGTTACGTAATTTAGATAGATTGAGACCATGCTATATTTTCTACTTCCTGAAATGCAGATAAACAAAGCTTCCTACCCACCCTTCATGCCCCATCCTTCCCCAAAGAAGGCCAGGAGACCTCTTTCCGTTTTCTTCTACCTCCTTCCATTTATTTCTTTAGAATCTGCAACTAGCTAAGGAAGAATGAACAAAACAAAAACCATCTATTTGAAGGCAGAAATAGGAAAGTCTGTAGATTTATTTTATACAGTTAGCAAGTATTTTACATACACGTTAATGAATGTAAATAGCTAAAAGGGCTTTTAGACCTGGCTGCACTTTAGAATTACCTGAAGAACTTAATAAAAATAATGGTTAGACCTGCTCTTTTCCCCAAATTTTGAGATTCTGACTTAACTTTCAAGGGTGGGATCTGCACACTAGTAATTTTATTTTTTATTTTATTTTTAATTTTTTAACTGAAGGATAATTGCTTTACAGAATTTTGTGGTTTTCTGTCATACATCAACAAGAATCAGCCACAGGTACACTCATGTTTATTTTTATGTTAATATTCATTTATTTTGGCTGTGCTGGATCTTAGTTGTGGTATGCAACGTGGGATCTAGTTCCCTGACCAGGAATCGAACCTGGACCCCCTGCATTGGGAGAGCAGTCTTTTCTTTTTTTTGGGGGGGGGGGGGGGGAGAGCAGTCTTATCCACTGGACCACTAGGGAAGTCCCCACACTGGTAATTTTAAATGTTCCCCAGGTGATTCTAACCTGGAAGCCAAGGTTAATAAGGTATCAACAGGCTTGACAGGTAGCATTGTGACAGTCATTTGCCATTCCAGCATTCAAACATTCAACTCTTCCCTCATCTATTTATCCCCTCCACTGAAAGTAAAAGTTGCTCAGTTGTGTCCGACTCTTTGTGACCCCATGGACTACACAGTCCTCCATGGAATTCTCCAGGCCAGAATACCAGAGTGGGTAGCCTTTCCCTTCTCCAGGAGATTTTCCCAACCCAGGGATCAAACCCAGGTATCCCACATTGCAGGTGGATTCTTTACCAGCTGAGCCACAAGGGAAGCCCAAGAATACTGGAGTGGGTAGCCTATTCCTCCCTACTCTAGCAGACCTTCCTGACCCAGGGACTGAACCAAGGTCTCCTGCACTGCAAGCAGATTCTTTACCAACTGAACTATCAGGGAAGCCCTATCTCCCCACTACAGCAGCTCAAAATCTACTCAGCAATTTCAAATACAAAGAACCACAAAGTCCCTGACAAATATCAGCATCCTCTATGATTTATTGAGAACAGGCTGCTGCTCTTTCTGAAGGGACCAGTGTGTGAACACAGTTCAGTTGCAATTTACTAAATCCTCATCATCTGGCCACTCAGCTTTTGTTTCAGACGTTTCTACTCCTTCACATTCTCTATGCTGTGCTGTGCTTAGTTGCTCAGTCCCGTCTGACTCTGCGACCCCATGGATTGCAGCCAGGCTCCTCTGTCCATGGAATTCTCCAAGCAAGAATACTGGAGTGGGTTGCCATGTCCTCCTCCAGGGGATATTCCCAACCCAGGGATAGAACCCAGGTCTCCCACATGGCAGGCGGATTCTTTACCGACTGAGCCACCAGGGAAGCCCATGAGTACTGGAGTGGGTAGCCTATCCCTTCTCCAGGGGATCTTCCCAACCCAGGAATCGAACCGAGGTCTCCTGCATTGCAGGCGGATTCTTCCCCAAGTGAGCTACCAAGGAAGCCCTTACATTCTCTATAGAACCCCTAAAGTGGTTTCCAAGACATTTCAAGAAAACATGTCAACTATGCATTCTCTAAAAGCAGGGGTCCCCAACCTCCAGGCCACAGACCAGTACCTCCTATCAGATCAGCGGCAGCATTAGACTAGAAATAAAGTGCAAAATAAATGTAAATGTACGTGAATCTTCCAGCAACTATCTCCCCCACCCCTGGTCTGTGGAAAAATTCTCCCACAAAATTGGTCCCTGATACCAAAAAGGTTGGACTGCTGCTCTAAAGTGACTTAAACATCAAATGCAGCTATTTAGAGGTAGAAAAAGTCTTCAAGGGCTACATTACTACATTATTTCTGCATATTAGCACTGAGAACACCCAAAAAGGCTGCTTGCCAGCTCCAGCTTCACATAAGGCAAAGGCATAAACCAAGTGCATTTGCCCATTCTTCTCTATGTGGCAGCTTTCCCCCAGGGAACCTTTCTAGGTATGCTTGAGAATCTTGAAATAGGCGGCAATCACACCCAAGCTAATCTAGCAGAACAGCTTCTCATTCTGTCCCTTCACTAATAACCATGTAATATTAACAAACACACTCTCATACCCAACATCCCCAGGTTATCTGACCCACATTCCCTCCTCTAAGGTACCTCGGTACTGCAGGGTCTGCAGTCGCTGAAGCAAAACTGAGCAACACAGCACATTCTTGTTAGCATCACACAGAATTCACTGTGACTATCACTCATTTAAGACTTAACACACACTGATTTTTGTGATTTATCTTTTTATATCTCTCCAAATCCAATGTAACAAAGACCCTCTAGGGATTCTCTCTAGCCTTTACCTCTTTTTGGTCCTCGCATCAAGAACAATGCCCAACACCTGGTAGGAAATCAATAAATGTTTCTTGATACTAACATTTTTTAAAAATTCATAATTTTTCAAATTTATAGAAACAAAAAATAGAATGGTGGTTATAAAAGGTTGAAGGGAGCAGGGGGGAAGGAGAGTTGTTTCATGGGCATCAAGTTTCAGATTTGCAAGATGAAATAGATCTGTTTCACAACAGTGTGAATAGACAATACTGCTGAACTGCTCACTGAAAAAAGGGTTAAGATGGTTAACTATATTTTATGTGTTGTTGTTTTTTTTAATCACAGTAAAAAAAGAAGAAAAATTCATGACTTTCAAAATACCTACTGTAACTCCGGAAGACAACTTACTTAACTGGAAGACTAAAGTCATCCAACATTCCATCTTAAATAGTTTGTTCACGTTTTAAATAAAAGATGATGTCTATCAAAATGCCTGCCAAGTCACTACTTTTCTTTATTCTACTTTATTAAGATGTAACTCCTTTTCTTTCAAGGCTGTTGTTACCTGTAGTTGGAAGTCATGGGCAACTTTTCTACCTTCATTTAACAAAACCATTCTGAGGCTCCCTTAAGTCTCAGTTACTCTCCATTCATGTGCAACACTGAGGAAGCCTTCTACTGGCCCAGCCTTTTGTTCCCTGAATTTGTTAGAAGGATCACCTTTCTGTTATTTGAGGAGGTTCTACTATTATCTGTGATACTTAACCAATTGTTTACTCTTCAGAAGTTTTCAGTGTTTTATAAGAGTTGTGAACTGGTATTTAGCTTTGGCTGATGCTGCTGTCAGGAGTCAGTTGACAGACAAACACTGTAGTGTAGCGGTCCCCAATCTTTTTGGCACCAGGGATCAGTTTCATGGGAGACAATTTTTCCACAGAATGGGGGTAGGAGGGAGGAGGATGGTTTCGAGATGATTCAAGTGCATTACATTTATCATGCCCTTTATTCCTCAGATCATCAGGCATTACATCTTGGAGGTTGGGGACTTCTGCTTTAGAGCACACTCAAATTAGCACAACTTGAGCTTCATAGCAATGGGAAGTACCAGTGTGTATTACAATTGAAAAGTACTGGCCCTGGAAGTCAAAAGACCTAGATTGTAGGTTGGGGTCTGTCATCAACAATTTTTAGGAGGTTGCTTACCTGCTCTGAACCTCCAGGTTCCCATCCATAAAAATGGCCGAGAGGATCTCATTAGAGAAACTAGATAATGTGTTTGATTATGCTGAAGGAACTCTGAAATTTCACACAGATGTAAGATATTCCACACTCAGATGCTATTATCTGGCAGCTCTTGTCACCTCCTTCATGGATTATGATAATAGCTTCCCAGGGCACCATGCCAACATGTTTCCCTGGTCTAATTCCCCAGCATGCCACTGTGAGAAGAGCTTTCAACAAGCCCTGTGGAAATGTCACCTCCCTGTTCAAGAAGCCATGGATCCAACGTCCTCTGCCTGACCATCCAGTCTTTCCCACCGGAAGCACCGCCCTCCCAACACCACCGCCCTCCCAACACCACCACCCTCACAGCCTCTCCAACTTCAACCTCTGTTTCTCTCACTGGGCCCTGCACCTCCTCCCCTCGGCACGTGTATGGCCACCGCACTTGGCAGCCTGCTCTGAAGATGCCATTCTACCCTATGGTCCTGTCCCTCCTTCCCTCCTCTGGTCTCCACTCAGCCCATGGCCATCCCTACCTCCAGGCCTGGCCTTTACACAGCAGCTCAGTACTGTGTTACTGAGTTTAATAATCTACTCTGAATTGTTCTCACATCAAGTAAGGGCTCCACCCTCTCTTTGCCAACTAGGATGCACACAGAAACATGTAGACCATAGATACTAAATGAAAAGTTAAACACCTCTACATAATTAGGTAGGGCTTCTCAGAGGGCATTAGTGGTAAAGAATCCACCTGTCAATGCAGGAGACATTAAGAGACACAGGTTCAATCCCTGGGTCAGAAAGATACCCTGGAGGAGGGCATGGAAACCCCACTCCGGTATTCCTGCCTGGAGAATCCCATGAACAGAGGAACCTGGTGGACTACAGTCCACAGGGTCACAAAGAGTTTGACGTGACTGAAGCGACGTAGTGCATATACACACATAATTAAGTAAAGGTTCTAAGTGTGGAGAGAGCTAAGAAAACCTCAGAAGTTCAAAGTTTTGTTAGCATACTCTAGTGACAATAAGGATGCTGAGAAATTATGACACTAAGAAAATGAAGATCTCTACATTACCACTAGTTTTGACAATATCAGTAGAATATATAGTGTATTAACAGTCGCTTTAAAGGAAAGACAAATTCCTGAGGCTACTCCAGGATTAAAAGAATAGCCAGTCATAAGAATAATAATTATATCAATGAGGATGCTTTCTGTTGCAAATAACAGAAACCCCATGTCAAACTAGCTTCAGGTAATTTGTTGACTCATATGACAAGCCCAGTGGTGAGTGGGGGTTCAGAGATGGCTCAGTCCAGTAGTTCTGGCTCATTTCTCTGCACCTCCTCTGGCTCTGCCCTCTTGGGAGAATCAATTTCATCCTTTGACCAACATTAATTCCTGACTACAACAGCAAAACTGAAGAGAAAAGAGGTGATCTTCCTGTGCCTCTCTCTTAAAAGTGAGAAATGTTTCCCCACAGCCTCCAGTGACCTTTCTTTCATGGCTCATTCCTGGATTTATAATCATGGGGATGGCCTGTTCTGGGGGCCTGAGCTTCAAGGCTAAACTCCTGAACTAATCACTGCCATGGGCAGTTACCAAGATTGGATTAATCTAAACCCAGCCCTAAATTTAGATGAATCTAGGCCCATCCCTGGAGCTGGGTCACTCCCCCTGATCTCCAGGGCTGCTAAAAATAGGAGAGAAAGGAAAGCTGTTGAATCAATCATAATATCTGCTAGAATAATGTAAGTTTATTTAATAAAATTCTATATTCATAGCTACATGAAACAGATAAATCCTAACAGCTATCACTACTACCCTGGTGCGAATGCTATTAAATTTCATGATAACTATAGTACTCCTCTGAAGATAATTTCTCCTACTGTTCAGCCATGAACAAGAAAGAAAACATGAAGGAAAATAAGGACAACGAGCAGCCCAAGTAGCTGCCACAGCCTCTCTGGGCTAAACCATGATCTTCACTGCTAGGAGAGTCCCCGAGTCCACAGCTCCAAAGACCTGGCTTATGCTCTGGCCCCAGAGAAGTAGAGACTGCAGAGGAGGAGGTGGTCATTACTGCCAGCACAAGAACCGAAACTCATCTTGGCAGTAAGAAAGCAACTTTTTTTTTCCTTTTAAAAGAACTATACAATCTCAAAAAACATGGCTTCTGGAGAGATTTCATTTAGGGTCAAAAAGCCCTCTGTATTTCAACAGCCTTTTAGAAAGCATCATTTTTTGGCAGCATATAATAAATCATGTTCAAAATGACAATTCTGAGTCATCCCACCTTATGAGCAATCCATGAGCCACCAGCCTGCACACAGCCTACCCAGCTGGCAGCACAGCCAACATCAATGCTCAAGAGAAGACTCCATCCTTGCTTGAACATGCCCTGACATTAATTTTTTGATGACTTTAAAGAAGTGCCAGTTTTCTCATTAATATTCATCTAGTCAATAAAACAGGAAATCTAAATTGTAAGAAACACTGGAAGAAAACATTAGAAGGGACTCAAAACCATTTTTGATTCTGAATTTAAAAACATGCATACACACTCACACTAATAGGTTTTCATTTCTTCTAAACTGATTCTCATGATAAATAGTTGCTCATCACTGATACATATCAGAGAAGGAAATGGCAACCCACTCCAGTACTCTTGCCTGGAAAATCCTATGGACAGAGGAGCCTGGTAGGCTGCAGTCCATGGGTTCGCTAAGGGTCGGACACGACTAAGCGACTTCACTTTCACTTTTCACTTTCATGCATTGGAGAAGGAAATGGCAACCCACTCCAGTGTTCTTGCCTGGAGAATCCCAGGGATGGGGGAGCCTGGTGGGCTGCCGTCTGTGGGGTCGCACAGAGTCGGACACGACTGAAGTGACTTAGCAGCAACTGATACATATGATGCAACACAAGCAGGCTTGGAGGGAAGAAGGAAAGGAATCACAGAATTCTAAGCCTGGGAAGTAGCTAGTGGTCATTTAGTCCAGTCGCCTCTCTGTGCCGAGGAAATCTGCAGCCCAGGAGATGCAGCAACTTACCTAGGTTCACAAGAACCAATTCAGAACGGGGTTAAAATCAAATTCTGACATTTAAAGATCAGAACTTAAACAAATAAATAAATAAAGATCAGGACTTCCTAAAGAGATGTGCACAAGAATTCATGTCTCCCTAAAGAGGCCTCCTCTCTAAGGATCATAGCAAAGTACTAGCAACAATGGAAATGCCCTGTGGTATACAAGGCCAAAAACACCCTGGAACACAAGGAAATACTAGGGAACAGTGAACAAGAGCCACATGAGTGAAGCTCAGAACAAAGTCAAGTGAACAGAGCAACCGCAAACACGCACACACAATCCAATCACTTCTGTAAAATTTCAGTAATATCCAAAACAACAGAAGGTATCATTTATATCAATACATCTACCCATGTGTAATTAAAGTATTTTAAAAATGCACAAGAAAGATAATCAACAGAATCCGGATAGCTGTTTGCTATCTCTGGAGAGAAGCCAGAAGAGTAGGGAGGGGTTCCTGGGGACTTCAACTCTACTTCAATTTGAAATTTCTAAAAGTGAGTGATGGTACATGGATGGGAAACTGTTTTATATTAGGTATACTTTCGTATGCCTAAAATTGTTCCTATTTTTTTATAAGCAATGATTAGTTACTGGGGTAATGACATAGGGAGGCATATATTCATTCATGGAAGGAGAAAAATCAAACCAAATTTTAGAGATGACAGGCACCTAAGAAGATTTAACCCAGGGAAAAGCTGGCACCATCCCTTCCCCAACGCGTTCGACACAAAGAGGGACTTGGTGCTCAGTTCAACAGACTAAGCCTTTCAGTTCAGTCGCTCAGTCGTGTCTGACTCTTTGTGACCCCATGGACTGCAGCACACCAGGCTTCCCTGTCCATCACCAACTCCCAGACCTTGCACAAACTCATGTCCCTCGAGTCGGCAATGCCATCCAACCATCTCATTCTCTGTCGTCCCCTTCTCCTCCTGCCTTCAATCTTTCCCAGCATCAGGGTCTTTTCTAAGGAGTCAGTTCTTCGCATCAGGTGACTAAGCCCTTGGTGACCAGTTATGGAGTGACAGCAAGACTGGATCAAGTTCAGAAAGTGAGAGGGGAGGGGCTTCCCTAGTGGTCCCTGGTTAAGAATCCACCTTCCAATGCAGGTGACCCATGTTCAATTACCGGTCAGGGAACTCAGACACCACAAGCCTGGGAGCAACTAAGCCCCAGAAACACAACTAGAGAAGCCCTCGCAGTGCAATGAAGAGCCAATGTGCCACAACAAAGACCCAGTGCAGCCAAAAAAATAAAGTGTGCTGTCCACTCAGACTTCAAATAGGGGCTTCAAGGACATTTCCTTCCCTGCCTGGAGGAAAAGGAGCTTCCATTTGGGCCAAGGACAAGGGAGGAATACACAAATGGTCATTGTTGGGAGTGGCACTGTGGGAGAGGAACAAAGGAGCCCTGATTTTCCATCTCTAATGGGACAGGGAAGAGGCTTCGGCTGGGAGAGGGGAGGTGAGCAGGGGGGGTCTGCCAGGCACCTCTAACGAGAAGGTGGAGTGTACCTAAGATGTTTTCATTGTTCAGGGTGACCCACAGGGGCAAAAGCTGGCAGAAGCTACAGTGAGGCTTTACTTAGGGATATGGACCAAGTACTTGCCTAAGGCACTGCTTATCAATCAGACAGCTCTCAGAAACCAGTGGTGGACTTGGAGGCAGCCCAGGGAGGGCGTGACCAGCAAAAGAAAGGGATGGAAGCTCTGAACTTGGCTCAAGTCCACAGTTAACGTCCTCAGAGGGAAAGGAAGCTTGGAATGAGCAGTCTTGGGCCTCCTTTCATTCTGCGAGTTAGATGTGATTTAACGTGGCGAGAAGACAGAGTGACAAAATTCTCTTACACTGAAGTCAAATTAGTCAGCCAACAGATATAATAATGTTAGCTTCTCTGTTTCAAGAGAAAAGGGCAGTTGCCTGGGCTTGTGAATGGGTGAAAAGATACCCTTGCTGGAGTGTGGGAAACAGTACAAAGGACTTTTCCTGGCCTTCAGAACTAACTCTCTGGGCCCAGGGCACTGTCTTGACCTTTGGCCTAAGCTGTGACTGGATGCATTTTTGTTCTCTGGCTGCTGGAGTTTACAACACACATAGCTCTTCTATATCAGGTCACTTAGGCAAGTCTGTTGCCTGGCCGAGAAAAATCAGGAGTTGAGAAAAGTAGGGACCTTCCTTCAACTGAGGTTTTAGATATGTGGTTCCCACTGATGTTCTTCTAAAAGTCCAATTTGGCTGAAGTCAAGAGAGCCATGAAAAAAAAAAACAAACAGATTTCTGGGATATCTAGCCTTTCAGTGAATGATAGCAATGCAAGCTTTCAATGCTGGGTTTATCCCAGTGCTGTGCACACTGAGGGAGAAAAACCATGGATCATCTATCCCCTTTGACCGACTTTAAGAAGCAGAACTTTAACGCGGCACTTTTATAATTACAGAGAAAAAATGTACTTTGTTTCAAAAGTACATTTGGGAACAACAAATATCTGTGATTCCAGGCGATCTGAATATGAGTTATGTGGTTTGTCTATTTACATTTCAGAGATATTCCAGAAATAGAAAAAAAAAAGTTTCTCAAATATTGAAATTCACTTTAAAGAAATGTTACATTCACTTCCTCACTCAAGAGCTTTATTATTAATGATAAAGATACAGCGTAGACAGATCCTGCCAGTTTTGAAACCTTGACAACCATATTCTGCTTGTGCTTTTTCTGTGGAGAATAATAAACATGGAGAATAATAAAATGGAGAATAATTAAATTTTAGAGCAGCTAATTTCAGGATAATTAGCTAAAGCTCTAATTAGAAGAACTGATTAATGAAATAGGAAAAAATATGAGTCATAGATTGAAGCTTTAAAATATTTTTTTTCCAAAATAAAGGAAAGACTTAAAAGAAAAATGTGTAAAGGTAGAAATAAAGTTAAGAATGTTACTTAGATTGAAAGAGAGGAGTTCAAGGTATTGTTCTTTTTAAGAAGCACATTCTGTAAGTTCATAAAAGCCATATTTCCACCAAGTGCCAACTTTGCTGCATATATTTAGAACTATTTTTTGTCTTATTCATTTGTATTCAAATTTACTATCTGTTTTCTTATTTGAAAATTAGAAAATCTAAAGTTCAAGAGGAAAAACACATTAAAAGTAAATTTAGAAGACATTGTGACAATAGTTTGAAATGATCACTCGCAGCAAAAGATGTAAGTTTTGTTAAATCTAACACTGGAAAGGGGGGATTTTTTTTTAAGGTGGACTAACAAGAGGTCTGTGAATATAATTTGCCCTTAGAAGAAAGAACACCTGATATACTAAAAAAGAAGGCAGACCGGACGCTTTCAGATCTCTTTGGTTCTTTTACTTGGTGAATAGGAAGTGGTAAATGAAACCCCACTTATGGTGTAAATCAGCACTCATACTTAGCACCATTTCCTGCTGAAAAAACTGCACATCTTTACACTGTTTTGGAATTTCCTACTTGTTACTGAATTAAATCCAATTCTTGGCATTCTTCATAAGACAGCTGAACCCATAAAATCTAATCACACCAACAAAAGATGACAAATTAGTAAACTAATTCTAGCTATCAGGAAGAATTTACTTATTTTTCTTCAAGCCATAAATATATGCATGACAGATACAAAAACAGAACATTTAAGAATAGTTTTAAGGAATCTCCCTATTTGAGAATCTCAAAGGGCTTTATAGATCAAGATATAAAGATACAATTAACCTTTAAAATATCTTGGGGCAATGAAAAGTCAAAATAATAAATCACCACAATACCAAATGGTAAGTACTAAAATATAACTGAATTACAAATTAAAGTTTTTTAATGCTAGAACAGCCAGAACGTCAAGAAAGAAAAACAACTGGCAAACAAGATGTAATAACACAGCTAAAACAATTCAGATAAAGTATGCAGAAACACCTAGGAAGGACTGAGAATTTTTAAATCTGATTAAGGAGCCAGCAGAGATCATCCAGCATTCAACTCACCATTTGAGAATGGCCAAAGAATGCACAAGTCTCTTTTGCAAATTGTGCACTTTCAAAAGGAAATGTGTTTTGAGTGTTTCTCAATCTGGAAGTAGCAATGTGCTTGAAGTTGTCAAAATGTGGATTTTAAAGGCTTTCAATGAACAGATGTTTTCCCTTCAATAAAATCTCTTTTCATAAAAAACCTATGAACCAGAATTCCTTGTAGTTATAAAAGTTTAGAATGCCTCTAAGAGTTCTTTTTTCCCATTATTAATTAATGATCACCCCCAAAACCAAACCAAACTGCTCCCCAGTGAAACCAGTTGCATCTCCTCTGCTCTATCCACTGTTTCTGACAGTGTAACCTTTATAACAGGCATCCACTAGAGTCCCAACCCAGGAATTTCTTTGTACTTTGACACCTCAGGGTCAAGTCTGCCTCATTTAAGGGTGAAGGGAATACTGTGATTATTCGAAAGATGAAGATAAAAAAGCAAATTTCAGATTCTACATATTATTGCTATGGGAAAACCATACTGCCAAATCACTGGAATTACCAATGGAAAAAATTACAACTACATTCCAATAATGTTGCACCAAAAATGTAGCAAAACTGATCCTTTAAATTTTTCCAAGTTTTGATATGTATCATGTTTTCCATTCATTTGGAGGTAAATGAAAGCTATAAAGAAAAAAAAAAATAAACTAAGTAACAACATTACATGGTGTAACTACCGAAAAACAAAATGTATATTTTCCTTTTGAGAATGAGTTCTTAAAAGAGGAAAACCAAAAAAAAAAAAAAAAGATTGTTATCAATGTAATATACTAGTCAGCAACTAGGGCTGAAATAAACCTTAGCTACAATCTCTTTTTTTGACTGCACTGGATTTTGTTGCTGCCTGGGCTTTTCTCTAGTTGCAGCAAGCGGGGGCTACTCCTCATTGCCGTGTACGGGTTTCTCATTATCGAGGCTTCTCTTATTGTGGAGCACAGGCTCTAAGGTTTTCGGCCCATGGGCTCCAACAGTTGCAGCACACAGGCTCAATAGTTGTGGTTTGTGGGTTCCAGAGTGGAGGCTCAGTAGTTGTGGCACACGGGTTTAGTTATTCTGTGGCATGTGGAATCTTCCCAGGCCAGGGATTGAACCTGTGTCCCCTGCATTGGCAGGAGGATTCTTACCCACTGCATCACTAGGGAAGTCCAGCTACAATTTTATTATTGAATATTTTCCAGGAAAATTTCCAAATCTCTTGTTTAAGATTTCAGCTTATATTGGTACAAAATGTAAAAATTTCTTCATCCAGTTAACACAAATCAGCTTTTAATGGGGAGCAGGTAAGGGTCTATACCAAATTACTGGAGGCTGAAGAGAAGAATCATCTAAAGTCTTACACTGTCTCCTCCAATACCTACCTCACCCCTCCCATCCTCTTTTCCCACTGACTTTTCCCTAGATAAAAGGAAAGTGATTAGAGATTACAAAATAAACAAACATAGCTGCAAACTCACACTGCTCTGAATCTAGTTAGCAAAAACGCCTTTTCTTGATCAAAACCAACATCAATGCCACAAAAGAAGAGTAAAATAAAGCAGTACTAACAGCTCTGTGCAGTCAGGGTGGCAGATGGATAATTATAATAAGCTATTGCTAATGAGTAGGGTTAAAAAACAGATGGGGTATATGCAAGCAAAAGGATGAGACAAAAATCCAGAAAAATGGCACAAACAGAATATAGTTCTCCTAATCAAAAATGAAAAACTTTTTCAGAAGATTATATCAGCCTGATTTGTAAACACACTTCCCTATGATATAAAAGTTCAAAGTTGACAACATTCTATAACTTTCATGTATACAGTAAACATTTCCACCACCCTATTATGCATATCTCATGTATATATATAGCCAGCCACCTCTGAATACTTGAGACATTTTTGTAACTTTCTAAGGTGATAAAGGATTATGCCACCTACTACTCCTTGGAAGGAAGGTTATGGCCAACCTAGATAGCATATTTAAAAGCAGAGACATTGCTTTGCCAACAAAAGTCCGTCTAGTCAAGGCTATGGTTTTTCCAGTGGTCATGTATGGATGTGAGAGTTGGACGGTGAAGAAAGCTGAGCGCCGAAGGATTGATGCTTTTGAACTGTGGTGTTGGAGAAGACTCTTGAGAGTCCCTTGGACTGCAAGGAGATCCAATCAATCCATCCTAAAGGAGATGAATCCTGGGTGTTCATTGGAAGGTCTGATGTTGAAGCTGAAACTCCAATACTTTGGCCACCTCATGCGAAGGGTTGACTCATTGGAAAAGACCCTAATGCTGGGTAGGGCTGGGGGCGGGAGGAGAAGGGGACGACGGAGGATGAGATGGTTGGATGGCATCACCGACTCGATGGACATGGGTTTGTGTAGACTCCGGGAGTTGGTGATGGACAGAGAGGCCTGGTGTGCTGCAATTCATGGGGTCGCAAAGAGTCGGACATGACTGAGCGACTGAACTGAACTGAACTGAACTGAACTTCCTTGGTTTGACTTTTAAAACAGAAAACAATGTTACAACTGGTTGGTAAATCCAAGATCTTCTCTAACTTATGGATGTGGTCTGGACCAATGGTGCAGCATGTCATATTTTCTTTTCTCTCCTGTCCCCTGGCTGATCGCCACTTTAAACTTCAAATACACAAAGAATGAGTAATAACTAGATTCAAAGCATAAAATGAGTGGGTTACCAAAATATGCTATAGTGAATTCACATTCAATCATTGTTTCTACCTCCAAAGCCCTGTGTTTTGGAGGGGTGCAGTGGGGAGGAGACCTACACAATACTGACAAGAGACCATTTTTTAAAAGCCATCCTAGAGGTTTCCCTGATGGTCTGGTGGCTAAGACTCCATGCTCTCAATGCAGCGGGGGCCAGGTTAGATCCCTGGTGGGGGAACTAGATCCCACATGCTGCAACTAGAGATCCTGTGTGCCACAACTAAGATCCAGTGCGGCCAAATAAATATATATATACACACACACATATATATTTAAAGTCATCTTATACTTTAATGGTTGGGAGATTCATCCAGTGCCACATAAAATAGTTTTCTAAAATTGATCAAAAAAATCTATTTAACAGACAGATCTTTTCAGGTTTATCTGTATTTTAAAAGAAACCTACTTTCTTTGCCTTAAAGTCTGACTCCCCAGTGGTGAGATTTTAGGCCGTGTGTGCAGAAAGTATGTAAGGTGGATTGGGAGTAAATTCCCAGCTTTCTGGGAATCAGCGTGTTTTTATAAAACCAACTTCAAAGTGGAAAACCCTATTCAAGGTCCCCTACCCTCATGTCCAATAACTAAGGCATCAGGCATTAGAGCAAGAAACTACCTCCACAGTTTCCTCCAACTGGTCCTCCATCTTGGATAGGAGAATTATTTACCTGAAATTTGTTTTTACCCATTTTGTTCAAAATAGACAGCTCTTTCCAAATCCTCTAGAAGTATGTTAAGGATCACAGAATGTCTGTTAACACATGTCCTTCTCAGGCAAGTGTTGCAAAGTTACAAACATGTTCTTTAAGCAAGTCATAATCAGGCAGTTGGGCTTCCCAGGTGACTCAGTGGTAAAAGAATCCACCTGCCAATGCAGGAGACAGAGGAGATGTGGGTTTGATCCCTGGGTCAGGAAGATCCCCTGGAGAAGGAAATGGCAACCCACTCCAGTACTCTTGCCTGGACAATTCTATGGACAGAGGAGCGTGGCAGTCTAAAGTCCATAGGGTCACAAAGAGTCTGACGTAACTGAGCACACAATCAGGCAGTTGCCCCAAGCAACGGGTATATAAAATGCAAACAACTCATTTGGAAGTCTCCTTGAGTCCTGGAGCAGAACATTATTTCCCACAGCAGAACACCTGGAGTGAGTGACCAAGAGTTATATTCTCTCTTTGGCAGCTACAGACAGACACACTTCCTTGAAAAGGGCATCTGCTTGTTGCCTCCAGCCCTGCCTCCCCACCGACAGATCCTCCCCTATTTCCAGCGCTAGAGAAGCCACTGAAAGCTTTGCTTCTTTCTCACCATGAAAGAGTATTTTCAGTCTATTAAAAGTAATCCTTGATCATTATCAAGAATACACAGAAACTTGGAAAGTATTTATGATCTAATTTGATAAAAGTAGCAAACTATAAAAGGCATTATGTCTGTAAATATGTAGAAAATATATGTACATATGGGAAGCAATATGTAAAACAGCAAAGCAGTTATGTTATGGTAAGTACATTACTGTGAGGTGATTTTCAAATTTATGAACTTAAAATGTTCACATATTTCCGCATTTCTTTGCATTAAGCAATTTTGAAGAAAATGTTACAAATGCTAGAGATGAAATAGTAGTCACTAAAACTAAACTGCAAATTCTGGATTAAAGAAGTTTTGGGGGCGGACTTCCCTGGTAGTCCAGTGGATAAGACCCTGAGCTCCCAATTCAGGGGGCCTGGGTTCAATCCCTGGTCAGGGAAACAGATCCCACATGCCACTACGAAGGAGCCTGCATGCCTCGATGAAGACCTGGCGTAGCCAAATAATAAATAATTTTTTTTAGAAAAAAGAAGCTTTGGGGGACTGCTCCTACAAAATCTTACCCTTGAATATAATACTGTTTCTATGCGGGGGAAAGCGTAAAGAGGCGCACCAAATAACCAATTTCATACACTCCTGAAAAGAGTCTTGAACTGAAGACTGCAACCGTTATCTACAAAACAGCCTAGACAGATGTGTCCCTTTTCTAATTCCTCAGTTTCAGTTTATTTGCTGTCACCTGCAAGAAAATGTGTGGGAAGACAAAAGAAGGGATAAAGAAATGTGAGCTTGCTTTCACATGATATGTCCTGGGGGCATCGGTAGAACACACCCAGGAGGAAAGGCATTTTTCCATGCTATCCCTGTCCTTAATTAACAAGATAATTCTGAGTTTGCCATACTATAATTTATTAATCTTATTCAATTAATCCAATCAGCTGTAAAACAGAAGAGGGCAACAGTGCAAGCTTTAATAAAGGGAGCTCGCTGAACTTGAAAAGCTGCTTAGCCGAGGCTCATGATACCCCCACACAACACAAAGGGCACGAATGGCCCGGGTGAATAATTTGCTTTGTGTATTTTTAACTCATCTTTCTACTTAAGGTTCCATATTACAATGTGGTTTAGAAATAAACAAACAGCAGGTATATACAGATTATTTTAAAAGTAAACTCGGGGGTACAGAGAATAGATAATTTCAGGTTCTTGGGTGTGGAGGGGTAGATCCGGCCCAAGTGTTGCCACATATAAACAGCTGAGAAAAAACTACATGAAACAAACCTGATCATCAAGTTGAAAATTTGACCTCTGCAGTTGAAAAGGTGGTATTTTGAAATGTTAAAACTCATCTACCCAGTTTCTGACTGATCCAAAAAGTACACTGGCAACACCCTAACTGTAACCCTCAGTTACTAAAGTGAAAAACAAAAACAGAGCTCTGCAAACGTGTGGTCATTTTATAGACACACTGTCATTTCAGCAATGTTCTCAGGCAAGCCCGGAGCAGGATTTCCACATCTGGTGGTCACGATGTCAGGGCACCCGGTTTGGACAGCGCGGTCATTAGGTCAGGAAATGCCTACGACAGTGATGCAAAGAAGTTAAGAAATGTGATACACAATGACTGTGTATTTTCAACCCCAAATGGTCTATCAGCAGAATAAGGAGGATGAAGAAAAATGTCACTGGCCATTCTGGGAACAGAAGAGATCACACCCATTGGACTGGTGTTCTTCGAATGAATTTCCAAAGTGACAGAAAAAAGCTGTGCACTCACAAAAATGGATACTAACTCGACTTAAGATAAGCCTCTGTAGGCCTCAATGTTGCAGTCCATGTTTGAAAATTATGATATATTGAGTGCAGAGAAGTGGCAGACATGGCCCCCTTTTCGACTTTGCAACTGGTTCCTCAGCCTGTCTGTGAGTATAATCCACAACTGCAATTATAAAACAGAAAACTGCTGAGACAGCTTCATTTTGTCTACATAAAAGACACTGCTATAAGAGTGCTCAACCACATACGACAGATACAAGGAAGCTGAGGTTAGTCAGATGTAAGTCACATTAATGAAAATCAAGTTTACTAATGAAAAGACAAATTTCAGTATTCATTTGACAGGAAGTCCTGAGCCTGACAAGATGCTATGTGCTGAGGAATACAAAGATGAAAAGTTACAGGCCCCAGGGAGCTCTCGGGCCAATAGGCCCCAAAATCTCATAATGCGAAACTCCCATGTCATACTTACATCTTTTGTTAAAGATAATACTCTAAGGTTTGTTCTTCAGAAGCATGAACTAACAGCAGATGATGAACCAACAGAAAACATGATTTCCTAAGATATGAAACTGCTTTTAATTCTATCTTTTCCACAAGCAAGTGTATAATTATCTCCCCAAAGGCTCAGAGAAAACAAGTGGCATTTGTCTATCACAAATGGCAAAAATGGTAATAGCAATTTTTCACTGTTGTTTAGAAACTGATTTGGCTTAGGATTTAAAACAGTCTTAAAAAAAAAAAAGGACTCATTCTACCCTCCCAGCACTCCAATATACAAGCGATAGTCTTGGTTAAGTGTTATATTTTCTCTGAACTCTAAGAGCTGTGATGACCAGCTAAAAATCAAAATGAGCAAACATCACATTTACAAAGAGTGGTAATTTTTGCTAGAAACTAACACAAACATTGTAAATCAGTTATACTCCAATTAAAAAATTTAATTTAAAATTAAAAAATTCAAATAAAAACTATCAGTTTTAAGTTATATGAGCAAAGACTAAAAGACTCAGTTACCCTCTGGAGCTCATCTGTAGAATCTTGAGCCCCTTACTCAACTCTTATGTCTGCTACTGATGAAATGATATTAAGGAGCTACCATTTACTGTGTACCTCCTATGTTCCAGGTATAACCACAAGAAATAGCCATTATTATCCCCCATTTCACTATCTGAGAACTTGAGGCCCAAAGGAGTAACTTGTCCAAGACGACAGGCTAGGAAGAGCAGAGCAGGGATGTTTATCTGTGCCTGCCTAGCTCCTTCACTTGCCTGCCGAGCTCCTTCACTTGCCTGCCTAGCTCCTTCACTTGCCTGCCTAGCTCCTTCACTTACCTGCCTAGCTCCCTTCACTTGGCTATCCACTAAGAATTCTGGGACTCGGGTAGCACTAACAGGGGAATCACCTTTCAGAGTTTGCCTTGAAGGTATCAATTCAGATTACAAAGGATCTGGGAAGAACCAGTTTCTGAAAGGGCACTGAAAGTTGAACCTAGCTCTAGATCATCTCTAGATCACAAAAGAATGGGTCCAATCTGGGTGGACCTGAATACTAGGTATTAGTTCTGTGAGCCCTCTCAGTATGTTTGATATAGCCATTCCATTAAGAATTCTTATTCTAGACTAATATGAAACAGATCTGATCATCTTGGAATCTTTCAAACTGGAGAAGACTCCATCACACCAAGTCTGTTTTGAATCAAAGCAAACCTCTCCCCTCAGGCAAGGCCCAAAATAAGGGGTGTTCAAGGAGAAGGGGCAAGAGGCAACTTTTGCTCTTATGATGGAAATCCATCTCGTGTCAGCCTGAAGACAGGAATTGTGATAACTCATGCTGCCCCAGGGAACATGCTTTTGGTTCCAAAGGAAAGCTAGGAAGAACCAAAAAATCTAGGATACCTAGGGTATCATCAGTGGTCAAATGTATTTCCTGGCCATTGAGAGAATACTCTTTAAATGCACATAAATTTCTTCCAACATGAGATGACTGCTTTATACAACTTTATAATTGTAAGTGCATCTTCCAATTCTGAGTTTATAATGAGAAAGAAACTATGTTGGAAATAACTACAAATGATCACAAAAAATTAAAATATGACCAGCTGATAGACTGTTCTCAGACTTCGGTTAGATTCCAAAACCAGTGTTCTTTTCACATTACATTGCTTTAGTAGGAGATATTTTGTGGGATAATAAAATGCATTGATATCTAGTTCTGTGGCTGCACTATAGAAAAAAACAACGTAGAGACGAAATGCTCCTTTTCTGAAACAATGTATCAGTTAGAGTCTAATCAGGAAAGAGAAACCACTTCAAGTATTTACACAGGAGGAATTTAATATAGGGAATTGGTTATACAAGCCATGAAATTGCTGAGCACCAAAGAGGGGCTTCCCTGGTGGCTCAGATGGTAAAGAATCCACCTGCAATGCAGGAGACCTGGGTTTGACCCCTGGGGTGGGAAGATCCCCTGGAGGAGGGCATGGCAACCCACGCCAATATTCTTGCCTGGAGAATCTCCATAGACAGAGGACTCTGGCAGCCTCAATCCATGGGGTTGCAAAGAGTCAGACACGACTAAGCAACTAAGTACAGCAAAGAGGGGATGGTAAAAGTAAACCTCTCTGCTGCAACAGCAGGAAGCCATTACCACTCCCAAGCCAGAGAGACAAAAGCAGACAGTTACTGGAGCTGAAGGCCTAGACCTGATAAAAGGGTGGAACCACTGTGTCCCTGTCCAATGGGAGCTGGAGCCCCAGAGAAACAGTCTCTGCTGAAGAAGCCACCTGGGGCCAAAAGGGAGGAGAAATACCTTGTTTCTCCCCTTCTCTTCTCCAATCTCCCTCCAACGTCTCTAACTGATTGAACCCAGTCTAAAGCCAGCTGACCCAGGAGCCTGGTCAGGAAAAGAGGGAAGAAATGGATTTGACGGAAAACTGACCAAGCATATGATCAACCTTTAGCTGCAAGAATTAAATGTGTGTTACTATTGTAAACCACTAAGATTTGGGGGCTGTGTATCAGCAAAAGCTGACTGACACCTCCATAAACAACATCAAGTAGGTAAATAAATGAGCAGACAAAAAAGTCAGATAAATGGAGACTCAAACGTGAAATAATGTGAATAACTATTTTCAACAGTTGCTTTAAAGAAAACATCTCCACCATTAATGTGGGAGCCTGGGGCAGAGGGCAAGTCCCTGGACAGATCCCTAACCACACCTTGGCCCTAAAGGAGAAGCACATTCAGGATCTCCAGCTGGAGATGTATATACCTGGCTATTACTATCTTGCAGGAATATCTCAGTAACGTACATACCTCAGTACATACCTTGCTATTACTGTCTTGCAGCTTCACAGTCAACTGGGCAGTTTGGGAAAGGAAGACCTGGTGAACTTAAGAGTGAAATATGCTAGCAAGTCAGGAGCCAGGCTTCCAAAAGGAAGTCTGTCACTGAGTCAGTGATGCTGCCAAGCTCTAAGCCAGAGCAGTACCGATATAGCTCAAGGGTAGCCACTGACACGGTGACTCCAAGGTTTTTGCTTATACTACCTTCCACCATGGTACCAGCCTCCATCATGGTACTCACAGGACATTCCGGTTAGTTATTTATAATCCCTTCTCCCAGAGCAGATGGTAAGCACCTCAGGATGTGGAGTGCCTTTTTAGCTTCTGAGTCTCTACAAGTCTCCACCTTAAAATACATGGCCTCACCCAATATATCCAACCCTACTTTTCACAGTGCCTCAGTATATACCCTCAGAAATGCTTCCTTCATGTTGCCCTCTGATATTCCCTGTCTTTCCAGGATTCCCCTGCCATCTGGAACATTCTCCATCCTCCCCCTTGGAATCCTGACAGTGACTTAAGTAGCCCAGTAACTCCACTTCCTCTGTCCTCCAGATATCTGGGTCAACTCTGCTCACTCTCGACCCTAAATTTCTACCAAATTTAGAATACCATTAGTGGTGGCACTTAATTATTCTTGTTGCTTCATATGATAAGTTTTGCCTTCCCGATTAGATTTAGGCAGAGCATCTGACACAGTATGCAGCTGATTAACCAGGTGCTCAATACATGTTCAAAGGGATGAAGGGAAGTGAAGCTTCATCTTTTACAAGCTATTCTCTTTGTAACCTTCCCTCCTGTTTGCCAAGAACAGCCTAAGCACTCAATAAATACTATTGACACTGATTAATCACTTCTACTTCTGAAAACAATCAGGTTGACATATTTCCGAACCAATCTTACTGGAACGCATCTTAATGCCTAACAAATTAAGCTACATATTTGGATAACTTTAGGGAGGGAAGAAAGGAAGGAAGGAAGGAAGAAGGGGAAAAAAGAGAGGGAGGGAGGGAAGGCACACAAACACTAAATTAAATTATTGAGAAAAGAACAAATCAAAAACAGTACCTAGCACACATAAAACAGATGTTTTTTCTTTTTATAATGAAGAAAAGTCAGTAACAGTCTCTTCTAGAGAAACAGAATTGAATTAAAAGTTCTATTACCTTTAATTTAAGGTTCTGTTACCTGATAGGCTTAGGAATTTAGATGATTTTTAAAAACATACATGAAATGAGATAAAAATTCTGTAGGTATATTAGGAGAACCAATATAACATCCTGGGTTGGGAGGAGGAGTGGAAACTGAATATTTCATATTGGTTAGGGAAGTTTTACTTCCTTCAGAAACCATAATTCTCTTAAAATTTGGCAACAACCACAAAACCGTATGTTGTAGACGTCTCTGCTGCGTAGGACCTTTCGCCATTGCTCCAACAACTAGAATGGTTGTTCTTCCCTTTCTAAGTGGACTTAGAGAGAGAGAAAGCAGAAAAACAAAAAAAGGAGACAGACAATAGGTTTATTACCCAAAATAGATTTATTACCTAACAGAAACGCAGCAAGTCAAACTAGCAGTGGAAGCCTTCCGTCAACAAAAGCCTGAGAGTTAAAAAGTCTAGTTTTCTTTCACACCCAAAAAAATAATTTATTCAATTAAATAGTCTCCATGTTGCTGTTGTTGTTCAGTGGCTCAGTCATGTCTGACTCTTTGTGACCCCACCAGTGGCGGCACACCAGGCTTCTCTGTCCTTCACTATCTTCTGAGTTTGCTCAAACTCATGTCCATTGAGTTGATGATGCCATCCAATCATCACATCCTCTGTCGCCCCCTTCTACTCTTCCCCTCAATCTTTCCCAGCATCAGGGTCTTTTCCAATGAGTGGGCTCTTCACATCAGGAGGCCAAAGGATTAGAGCTTCAGCATCAGTCCTTCCAATGAATATTCACAGCTGATTTCCTTTAGGATTGACTGGTTTGACCTCCTTGTTGTCCAAGGGACTCGACTCTCAAGCGTCTTCTCCAACACCACAATTTGAAAGCATCAATTCTTATGTGCTGAGCCTTCTTTATGGTCCAGCTCTCACATCCATACAGGACGACTGGAAAAACCATAGCTTTGATTATATGGACCTTTGTCAGCAAAGTGATGTCTCTGTTTTAACATGCTAGGTTTGTCATAGTTTTTCTTCCAAGGAGCAAGCATCTTTTAATTTCATGGGTCAGTCATCATCCACAGTTATTTTGGAGCCCAAGAAAATAAAATCTGCCACTGTTTCCACTTTTTCCCCATCTATTTGCCATGGAGTGATGGGACTGGATGTCATAATCTTAGTTATACATATACATATATATATTCTTTTCCATTATGGTTTGTCACATGTTATTGAATACACTTCACTGTGCTATACAGTTGGAACTTGTCATTTACCCATCCTATATATAATAGTTTGCCTCTGCTAATCCCAAATTCCCATTCCTTTCCTCCCCTACCCCGCACCAAAACTCTGTTCTCTATTATCTGTGAGTCTGTTTCATTTAGTAGGTATGTTGATTTGCATCATATTTTAGATTCTACATAAGTAAACACTGGGGTTGCAGGTATCCTTTTGAACCATGTTTTTCTCTGGACATATGCCCAGGAGTGGGATTGCTGGATCACATGCTAGCTTTACTTTTAGTTTTTTACGGAACCTCCAGACTATCCTCCATAGTGGCTTCACCAATTTACAGTCCCACAACAACGTAGGAGAATTTCCTTTTCTCCACATCCTCCCCAGCACTCGCTATTTGTAGACTTTTAATGATGGCCATTCTGACCGGTGTGAGGTAATAGCTCATTATAGTTTTGATTTGCATTTCTCTAATAATAAGAGCTGTGAAACGTCTATCTTTTCATGTGTCTAATGGCCATCTGTGTATCTTCTCTGGAGGAATGTCTATTTAGGTCTTCTACCCATTTTTCAATTGGGTGGTTTTGTTTTTTTGTTGTTGAGTTGTATAAGCTGTTTGCATGTTTTGGAAACAATATGTTTTCTTTTCTATTCTTATGTTCTGGTCTAGTCTCTTCCCCTTCATCCAAAGAAAAAAACAAAGAGAGATTGGTCTGGACACACTAAACTGACTCCACGACCCAAAAATGGGCTGCAACCCACAACGAAAAACACTGGCTTAAAGAACATTCTGGAAGTCAACCAAAGGTCGAATGCTATTTCTTTCTTTTCTAAAATTCCTTTGCTGATAAGGAAAAGCCACTCCAGCTTCACTTCTTAACAAGAGAGAGAGAAAGGGAAAAAATGACAACTTCAGGGCCCAGCATACAGTAAGCACTAAATATTTGTTAAATTTAAGAAGCCATTAAAAAGTGTACATGTATGTTTTTGTGTTGTGGGTAAAGTTAACAGAGAAGAGTAGGGTGAAGAAGACTTAAAGGGGACAAAGGAGAATTCCAATGACAGAAATGCTGCCTGGGTAACGTGCCCAATTTTTTGAGCAAGACATGGCCAGAGCTTCTGCTTCCTCATTATCTGAGATGCTCTGATTCACTGGCCCAAGGCCAAGAAGCAAAAGAGAAAAAGTCCTTTCAAAAAAGGGTACAAGAATTAAACAGGGTTTGATAATTTACCTTATTACAAATTAATAAAATAGAACTGTATCTTTTAAATGAGGGAATAATTGCCCGCAAAATCAAGGATTTAAACTTCACTTTAAATCAGTCCAGAATGGCTACAGTACAAATTGTACCAGAGAACAAAGTGTAGCCAAACAAAATGAGCATCAGATTAGCTCACTCTATATAATGGAATCATTATTAAATAATATCCCTCAAGATACTCTCCTGAGACTCCTCCCCCCTTCAACATACAATGATGCTGACAGTTGTAATGGGACAGGCTGTCATTAATAAAAATAGCTAACATTTCTCAAGGGCCCACTTAGTGCCAGCTCTGTCTATGTACTTAATATACCTTACCACTAGTCTCAACAGAACCCTTCATGAGGGCTACTCTCCCTATTTTACACAAGAGGAAACCTAGGTCCAGATGGAGAAGACAGAGGTCAAAACCAGAGAGTGGAGGAAGGATGAGTCTGACAGAGGAAGGACCCTGGGAATCAATTATGCAGACATCAGTCTTCAACTTCCAAACTCTCTGGGTCCCTGTTGGTTGGGACCACCATGGCATTTGGTCCCAAACAGGAACAGTAGGTATGTGGCCCATGTGGAATGGGGAAGCAATGCATAATCCTATAGAGACTGCAGACACCTGATTCTATGCTGATGAGGTAGAAGGTATGAGGACATGGGAGCTCTAGAGACCCTCCTTCAATTTTAAAGACCTTAATAAACTAGGTCTTCCCTGTAGCTCAAACAGTAAAGAATCTGCCTGCAATGCAGGAGACCTGGGTTCGATCCCTGGGTCAGGAAGATCCTCTGGAGAAGGGAATGGCAAACCACTCCAGTATTCTTGCCTGGAGAATCCCATGGACAAGAGGAGTCTTGTGGGCTACAGTCTGTGGGATGGCAAACAGTTGGACATGACTGAGCAACTAACACTACTACTAACACTAGTAAACAAGAAAAATAAATACTATATATGTATCTTATAGAAAATATGTTTTTCTTTAGAAAAAAGTGTGCAGTGTTTAAGTCAGGAGAGGTAAAAGAAAATGGAAATGTGAACTCTCAAAAGCAGAAACTCGAATCTTGATGGTTACGTAAGAAAAGAGAAATGAACTGCTGCTGACACTGGAGGCAGGCAATCCCCGCCCTGGTCGTGTCCATTGTCAAATGCACAAGCTTTGGAACGCGTTAGAAACTGAGCACACCCATTTCCAACACCATCACAGAATCTCTTTCCAAACTGGAATTAAGCTCTTGGATAACTACATTCAACAGACCCTTTACCTCCCACACTGTTAAGGCTTTGAAAGGAATAACCAATTTGAATTTTTAAGCACTGAAAATGTCTACATTATACAAAACTGATGGACAGAATGAAGCTACATTTGTTTTGTCCCTGAGAGCAGATATGAGAGGAATAGATGGAAAATGCAGAATGTTATTTGGAAGACAATTTACTCATTTTAAGTTTCAGTACTCATAAACAAATGCGGTTGGAAAGAGAACTTGTGTCAAGAATTCCCCTTAATCAGAGGAAGACTGTTTGGTTTCCTCATTTTTTTTTAACGTCCTTATAATAACTTAAGCTTTTGTCATCTTTTTTAAAATGAAAGCTGCTTTATCTGTGGGCATAATGCACAGCCTAATGAATTTAAAAGAGGAACACATTAGTTTTAAGCGTAAGTACAAGTGGCTAAATGAACAGAAATTCTTTAGGCAGTACAGTGGCTTTTCTGGGCATTTGGCACTATGTGGAGGACAAAGATTTATCATGTACTGATCCATTGACCGAAGTCATATTATAATTGCTCCCCTAACTTGACCTCTGTCTCCCTTCCCATACCCCACCTCCACACATATCCACCTGTTTAGGGTAGTGAAATAGTGCCTTGTAGACATTTATCCTTCGAATTTTATTTGAAGAAAGATGTTAGAAAGCAATTATCTAGTATAACTCAGGTACAATTTCAGGTACTAGAGAAATGAAAATTAATTTAATCTGTGTTGAGGTTGGAATTATCCCTAGTTTTGAAAAGAGATTAGTCAGAACCTAGAGAGTTTCCTTTCATTTCCAAAGGGAAGGGAGGAAGGGAAGAAGGAAGGAAGGGAAGGGAAGAGGGAAGAGGGAAGACTTTGACACTAAAACATATTTTCTGTTCCTGCCAAAGTCTTCTAAAAACCTAACATGAGCCTCACAGTTAACTACTGACAGTGGCATGTGCTTTTAATTATATTCTGAAAATGTGCAAGCAAGCGAGGCAAAATTTTATCACGGTTCTCATTTACATTTATCATTTGCTCACTATGGGAATATGTAATCACATACAGACATCTGTGGAGTGATTATACATGAAGATGGGCCTTTCAGGATCAACTGTGAGAGTTTCAGTGTCTTTCTCTCTATTCATACACCAATCGTGAGGCAATTCACTAGAGCTGTCTCAGTGGATAGGGCAACACATGGGGAAGTCCAGAGGCCCTTACCCCGCCATGTATAGAAATTCTATAGCAATTTCCCTGATCCACACCCCACTTCCTTCCCACAGTAAAGCTCAGAGGTGACTTTCCTTTCCCCCAGCTGTTTATAAGAATCACTGTGTCCTTTTCAACACTTTCCTTTGTAAGGGGTTCTCTACTTTTCCCTCGAGTCAAAGGTGATGCCAGATTATCACTACAGTATCTTGGCTCTTCTGATCCCCAATCAGAATTTCCCCTCCCCTGGTTGAAAGTGACATTTTCTAGCACAAAAAAATTTCCAAGCAAAATGGAGTTAAGAGTAGAATGAGTCACAGCTGAACATGAACTGAAACAGCAAATGTGCTGGTGAAATCCCTCCCTTAAAAACAATCTGTAAAAATGATAAACACAGTGGCCAATGCAACAACCTGGGTATCAAGTTCATGTCGCTGTCTGTTTTTTTGCTGGGAACTAGCTCAGCATGCTCTGCTTGCCCTGCACCAAGGATGCTTCCATGCCAACTCAGAAGGCAGGACCACAATGCACCGTCCAAGAAAGACAGGACTCCATGTGATGTGGAACAATCAACTAGGGGTATTTCATCTTCAGATCTGATATATAAGAGATACTCTTTCAGTCGCTATGTGGCGACACTAAGGAAAATGTGGGTGCCTGGCAAAAAATCCACCAAAGCTATAAGTGATTTAACCGGAAGTTAATTTTGAACTCTGCCATACTCACTTTTACTTTTAACAAGCTATACTTAAAGGAAGTATTTGCTAAATACAGTATCAAGATCCTTTACATAAAGAAAATTTCAAACTAAGAATCTCTCCAAAGCCTTACACATTCTTTCCTGTCAAATGGCCCTCATCATTAAAGTATGACAGGGTTAAATAAACCTGTCCCTGAGAGATACAGGGAGTGAATGCAATCTGGAGCAGAGCAGTTATAATAGACAGTAATCTCCCAAGCTCCCAGCACGTAAAGGGGTAAGAATCCACTCCACTTGGCTGTAGTTTCAGGAACATCTGTGAAGCATTTTCGCCTAATCCCAGTGATTTCTCTACTTGTGATCTACCAACAATATTCTATCATTTGCTCCCCTGTCAGAAAAGTTACGCCAGAAAAGCCAAAAGAGATTTTAATGTAAAACACTTAAGCCAATGAGGGTGGAACTGATCATTCACTTTTATCCTGGCCTTTTTGGATAAGACACACGTCTCAAACAAAGTACAGAATCCTCCCCAAATTCTATCCCTGCTGTGATCTTCTAATGTTGCAAGAACTCCAAAGGGTCACTGTGCAGTGGTTATCTTTCAGCAAAAACGAAAAAGTTCCTTGGGACGAGTTAAGTTCCGGCTCTTCAAAGCTAATCAGAACCACATCACGCCACTGTTTAGCATGCTGCTTATGATGTTAAGCTTTCCTTCTCTTCAAGAGACAATTCAAAAAAAAAAAAAAGAGAGAGAGAGACAATTCAATCTCTTGTCTTCTATTTACCCTCCAGTCACTCATAACACAAAAGTAGCCTCCAGTTTAGAAAAAGAAGGCCAAGAACTACCCACAGCTGTAGGCACCACCACCGCCATCACTATTCACTGCCCTCTCCATCTCTTTTTCAGTAGAAAAGACAAGACAGAAGAGGCAGTGGCTTTCTCTTCCTTCTCCTTTCAGCATCTTCCATGTTAGAAACCCACCATTGTCCCCAAGTCCAAAATGATGTCAGTGCTTCCGTGGAAGAAGTTGAAAAATTGCTCCATCACAAGAGGTCAAGAACCCAAAGGTGAAGGACTTTCCTGGTGGTCCAGTGATTAAGACGTTGTGCTTCCACTGCAGAGGGCATGCGTTCAATCCCTGGTCAGGGAACTAATATCCCATATGCCACGTGTCATGACCAAAAAAGTGGGGGAGGAAAAAGGAACTTTGCACAGGAGGTTGCCTTGAGCGTGTATACTAGGGGGCCCAGTTGTGAAACTACCTGTCTTATCTCCCAGCCAGGCTTGCTTTCCCACAATCCAAATTCAGTAACGGAAGGTCTGGTGGGACAGGGCAGGCACAGGCAAAGTGAGAAGAAAAACCAAGTTCATTAAAAAAAAAATTTATTTATTTTTTTATTTAAAGAAGAATAAAATTGACAAGCCTCTATCTAGTTCAAAGACAGCTTTTTCATAGACATAGAGAAAACCTCCTTATACAGATCAGGCCAATGTTCACAGGGTGCTGACAGCTCTAGGGAAAGCCAGAGACAAAGAAAGTGCAGCCTTATCACCTGGTGGAAAGAAGACTTTTCAGGGCCTCCTCTTGTCAAAATGAAATCAAAATCAATGTTCCAAGAAGTTCCACAGAAAAAGGCCAAATGAAATGTTTAATTTCTTAACCATCTCAACCACAGCAGACCTTACCCACCCACCCCCTCCCCCGCCCAGAGCTATCTGGGGTTGCAGTCTAAGATTGTTTTATCTTTAAAAGATAAACAGATCATCATTCCTAACATATTTTAGTAAGTGACTGTAATTCTAATTTCAGAACTGTCAGAAGAAAAATTCTAAACTAGTGCCTTTAGAGGTCCCCTACCTCCAAAGATGAGCTTTACTTAATCATTTCATCAGTATCACCCTGAAATTTCAGCTCAACGACAATTTTTCCAAGCTCCAAATATGTGCCAAATACAATGTCTGGCAAATGCAAAGAACATAAAGATAAAACAAGCTTCCGCCTCAAAGAAAGCTTTCGTGGGGGTGGGGAGTTGGGAAAATAGAGAAGGAAGCCGGCTCTACTTTGAACACAGGGAGAACATGAGAAATGCCATGCAGAAGTCCAAAGTACTACAGGGTATAAAGTACCACTGAGGAAAGAGAAAGCATCTTCCAGTGCAGAAAGAAGGCTCTGACAACAGAACGAAAGTAACATTTGAGGGGAATCAAGAAGGAAAGGCAGGATGTCAACAGGCAGAATGAGGGGTGTTCATGGAACCATCTGTTCTGATAGAGCAGTGATTCTGAGACTCTTGAATTTTGTGAATTAGTAAAATCTCCAGTGACACGGGGCGGGGAGGTGGGGGGCAGGGGCAAGGTGGGGGAAAGGGAGAAAGGATGAAAGAGTAGTGGTGGTGAGAATGAAAGAAGTTAAAAGACAATATACTAAGCTAGGAACTCTGTATTCCATAAAATTTGCTTGGGCAGAACACTGGCTAGAAAGGTTTTTCTGCCCCCTGGAGAAACAAAATAGCCAGAATTCGACTGATTGTATTTCTTTTTTAATTTTGCAAAGGATAATGAGATAAATAATGACTATCTATTAGTACCATCATTTTATAAGTAAAGGAGCATTTTCATTCCAAAAATGCAGGAACCACATCATCTCAGAAACTTAAAAATGCCATTCCTTCTCATGAAAGTGAAGTGCTAGTCGCTCAGTCATGTTCAGCTCGACGATCCCATGTACTGTAGCCCACCAGGCTCCTCCATCCATGGAATTCTCCACGGAAGAATACTGGATTGAGTAGCCATTCTTTTCTCCAGGGGAATCTTCCCAACCCGGGACTGAACCCAGGTCTCCCACAGTGCAGGCAGTTTCTTTACTGTCTGAGCCACCAGGGAAGCCCTCTCATGGAAGGGTAGCTGGTAACCTCACTGGTCAGGTGGAAACTCAGTCACTGCCCACTGTTTAATAGGAGTCCGTGGATTACAAGTCGAGGACTGCAAAAAGGAGATGAAGGAAATAAAGGTGAAGCCACAAGGTAGGGGTTTGGAATGGCAGACTGAGGAAGATAAATTCAATTAGACAAAGTAAAAGATAAGACTTTTCAGGGGAGGGATAAGGGATTAACATGATGTATAATCAGAGCTATGTTCCACAGTTAATTGACCAGAGTGTATGAGATGGAATGGAGCGGGTGGAGAGGGTTGCTGCCCCAGTGAGACTGAAAGCTCTCAGGCCACCCTGGAGGAGAAGGCAAAGTTCAGGTGAGAAGCGTTGAGGGTCTAAAGCAGGGTACTAGAAGAATGGAAAGGATTTAGCAACAAATTATATACAGAATGTGAGGAAAATAACAAAGAGATTTCCAGATTTTTGAACGTGGGTAAATGAAAAAAATATAACAGTAGTGTTAACAGATATATGAAAATTCATGAAGGGTACTAGATAAGAAGAGGAAATTAATTCATCTTGGGGTGAAGGGCAGGAGTTTGGGAAAGAAGTTTGGGAAAGGCTGGGAACACAAGACAGGACACTGGAGAGTCAGACATGGAAGGCTTGAAAGGGGGCAAGCTTACCTGCTTCATCACTTGTGGTTGTCTGAGCCCTCATTATATGCCAGGCAGTATACTAGGTGCTAGAGATACACTGAAGACCAGCAGACCTGGGACCTGCACTCACATAATCACACAGGTAGGTGATTACAATTGCATTAGAATGTCTAATTTCCAAAATACGCAAAAAAAAAAAAAGAGAGAGCAGATACTTGGAAAATGACTTCAATTAAAAGGCAAAATGAGACTACCCATGGAACCAGAAGGCAGTTAGAACAGTAGGAAACAAACTGGAGCAGACAATTCCTGGAAGTTGGTGCAGGAAGAGTTTCAAGAAGCAAGTAATAAACAGTGCCAAGGGCTGTTAAAAGGCCAAGGGGGACGAGGATCGGGCAAAGGCCACTGACCTGTTCATTGAGAACAGGACCCCCTGAGTGCAGTGTTGAAGCAGGCAGGGCAGGATTTCCAAGGGTTAACGGGTGAGGAGATGGTAGGAAAGCGCAAGTGACAAGACTTCTCTTTCAAGAAGTTAAACAACAAGAAAGGTGATGTGAGGAAGTGAATTTCAGGGATCTCTTTATCAAAATGGGGGGTGATTTCAACAGGATTAATGGCAGAGCAGAAAGGGCCAGCAGAGCCAGAAAAAGAGGAGCGAGAAGACATGAGGAAGATGACTGCCGGAGCCTGGCCCCAGGAGAGTGGAAAGGTATTCCATCAAAAACGTCAGCCAGGGACTTCCCTGGCAGTTAAGGGTTAAGACTGTGCTTCCAGGGCACAGGGCACCGGTTCAATCACTGGCTGGGAAACTAAGATCCCACACGCTGCGCGGTATGGCCAAAAGAAAGAAAAGAAAAGAAAGAGTGTCAACCAACAGGTCAACACCGGCTCCTTGGAGAGAAGGGAAAAGGAAACAAGGAAAGATGAAACTATCTGGAAATTTAGATGGCAAGAAAGGATGTTGGCAAAGTTCTTGTTAGTCATGGGGTCTTTGCCAGAAAAATACGGGGAAAGAGGAGACATTTGCTGCGATCTGAGTGAGACATGAACAGCTGGAGGGTGCTACTGGCCACCAACTGTACATTCAGGCTACCAACATTTAGGCAGGGCCTTCCACGCACCAGAAACTGTGCATTTACAAGTGGGCATAACTGAAGTCAGCAGGCATTTATTACTATAGGCAAATACTCAAGGCAAAAGAGAAACAGATTGATTTTTATCACTCTCATATCTAGAAAAAGACCATAAGCAATAACAGGTGATAATTACATATCCTTTGAAGATTATGTATGTGCTAATGGATGAGATCTCACTATTACAGGAGCCCCAAATCCATTCCTCAGAAGGAAATCGATGGTGTTAGTTCATTTATCCCACAGATACCACATGCCTGAACATCAGACAAATGAGCTCTGAAGAGGCAAGCCATGGTTCCTGTCTTCCAGAAGGTCACCATCAGGTGGGATGTCCTGAAAGCTTCTGCATGCTCACAACTTTGGCACATTTGAGTGCTCAGAACATTAGCTGAGCCAACCCTCACAATTTTTATGCTTCATTAGGAGGTAAGACTGGCTCACTGGACATTTTTAACATGACACTTTTCTGGACACAACATGATTTTAGGGAATGGACTGGACCAGAAAGCTACACAGCATGGTTTTTCAGTGCCATTAAACCCCAAGATGGAACTCAATCTTAAAACCACTGCAGCTTTAAAAATTATAAATTGTGTGTATCATTTCCCTGCACATGACCCTGCATATGAAAGTAAGTCAACTACAGTCAGAAATAATACTCTCCTCCTTACCCCAGCCCTTGAGGCTCTTTGTGACCTGGTCCCTGTCCCCTCTTGTACCATCCTTGTATATGTGTGCATGTGTGTATACACACACATATATATAAATGCTTAAAAATACTTTTAAACTAGAGAAGAGCATCTCACCTCACCTTCTTGGTCTAAGTAAGCACTGTACAAAGCCAAACCCAATTTTGGCTTTATTCCTACCATGTACAAGTAATCATTTAGTATGTAGGAGGAAACGGGTTAAAAGGGAGGAAGATCATGCTTTATGCTCACCCTGACACATTTATTTCCCTAATCCTCTTGCAGAGATAGTTTAATGATTAAAAAGAAACTAACAGCATGTATCAATACTGTGAAAATATGATTAATGACTTTTGATTATTAGGTAAAGAAAAGCCTATTAACTAACTTTCAAGTTGGGTAATTTACTCTATTAAAATCAGCTATGGTGTTTTAAGATTTAATGTATTGTTCAAATTCATGTATGCAAACAAACTCGTTAAAATTCAGGAGACCTCGCTCAGAAACTCACTGCATTTAAAATTCAGGGACCCAACAGAGGGCACTGAGCTCAAATATTTAAATTGAAACATTTGTCCTTCCCAGACAGGGCATTCAACACTGATTTTATTTATATTTTCACCAGAAGCAAGAATTCAATATGCCTGAGAGTTTGCAGCAGCTAGAAGGCTCTGAAGAATTCGCCCCTTATATCATCACATTAACATCTTGTACCCAAGGCCAAGGGCTGTCTTGGATACCTCCTTATGCCAGCTGAGGCATAAGGGCCTTCACTTTGGGAATGAGTTTAAAGAAACGGTTCCCATTTGAGTTTAGTTAAACGCATACAGTTCTAAACTTTAAAGACTAACTTTCTAGAAAACTAAAGCACATCCCATTAAGTAACCAAAATGTTCCCGTTCATATTTTTTATGTAACTTATTCTAATAGGTGCTTCTTAAGTTACCTGGGAAAAACCAAACCCTCCCCATTTACTGAGCCTGGCTGCATGTGTAGCCCTGTGTTAAATGCTTCCCTCCAGTACACTTAATTAAACCATCCCACGATAGTTCTCTGCAGAAGGGGAGACAGGGACCAAGGAGGTTTAAAGGATGTGATGACGTCACCCAGCTGGTAAGGAGCAGCCCCACAATGCATCTTGCACCACATCAACTCCTCGTGTGTGTTACTCACTCAGTTGTGTCCAACTCTTGCAACCCCACGAACTGTAGCCTGCCAGGCTCCTCTGTCCATGGGGATTCTCCAGGCAAGAATATTGGAGTGGGTTGCCATTTCCTTCTCCAGATCTTCCCAACCCAGGGATCGAACCTGGGTCTCCTGCATTGCAGGCAGATTCTTTACTATCTGAGCCACCAGGGGTAGCTAATCTTTTTCTTTTTTAATATTTCTGAGTCACTGATGGGGCAGAAAGGCTTAGGGCTTAAAACCACAGACTCCGGAGCCAGACGGCCTGGATTCAAATCCAAGTCGGTTCTACCACTTGTGAGTTCTGTGACCCTGAGAAGTTCTTCAACATCTGTGCCTCAATTATCTCATTTGGAAAAATGGAAATCATAACAATGTACCGGAGAGGCTGTATGAGAATTAAATGGGTCAATCCATGAAAAATGTTAATTCATGTAAAATGCCTAAAACTGTACCTGACATATAGTAAACACTCAGTAAATATTAGCTCTTATTAATTAAAAGCAAGTGTTGTAACACTGAAACCCTCACGGATCACCAAGGTTCTCAGAGCTATGTGGACCTACCTTCAGTGAACTCAGATTGAGTTCACCTACATAGTCACACACACATGCCTTTCTGTGTCTCCCATGTGCCAAAGGTATGATGTACACAACAATGCATTTCATTCTCAAAATAAAACATAACAAAATTCTTGCAGTACTCTTCCTTTATCAATAAGGAAAATGGTTAAGTAATTCACTCAAAGCTCTTAAGCAGGAATTAGCAGAATCAGGATTTGAATTTGAGTCTCTGTCTCAAAAGTCTAAGTTCTTTTTTACCTACATAACGTTACCTTTGGTTCTTACATCTGTTTCTACCATTTTGTGAGTAAAAGTGGTGAGTGAGTCCACTGTCACCACTTAGGATCAGAGTTTTGGAAGAGACTGTAGAGTGAATCTAGCACAACATTCCCTGTTTGCTTATGGAGAAAAAAGGAAGCCTGGGAGGCTGGCTGCTGACTTGCCCCAAGTCACATAAAGAATGCCATTGCCACAGTGCCATGTTGCCACTTTTTCCTCTCAGATGCTGGTTGCCCACCTCTAGGAGGCCCCCAGCCCTGTTCTAGCAAGAATGCAAATGCTAAGTTTGAATCCAGGGGCTCCCTCTCCAATGAGGCAAGTTCAGCATTTTAGCAAATGGACTTTGTATAACTAGCTTCACTGCTTGGACCTTTCCACTTTCTGGCTCAACAACAGCATTCTAGAGACCCAGAGTCAGCAAACAAATCAGGTGTTAGACTGCTCTACAATGTCACCGTGAATCTGAGGAAAACTGCCAAACACAGCTTTACAAACAAAACCCAGAGCAGAGCCAATTTCACTCTGGAAAAAAGGAAAGGAGAGGCTAACGTAAAGTTTAAATTTAATTTGTCAAAGGAAGGAAGCTCACAATTAAAGCAGCAGTTTCTAGCACTCTACAGTCTAGCTGAGACCAACAACATACGTACAAGTATAACAAACCATTGGCCCCATGTGGAGAAGCAACACTGAGATTTCCGATATAATTAGCTTCCTTTCCACAAAAGACTTGGATTCATAATTAAACTCTGTCTCCTCCTGCCCTGGTTCTGCTGTGTATGTATTTGATTGCTTCCTATGGGACTGGGTTGGGAAGCCAAGAGACAACCCGAAACCAGAGTCCGCTGACCTTCCACGGCCAGCAAGCAACATGATGCGTGTTTGCATTAGCTGTTACTGGGCCTTGTCCAGGGAGAGGCTGATTTCACCCCTCTACTCAACACACTTCTCAAAGGTTTGCTGGTCAGTTTACACAGTTCTTACAGACCACTGGAAGTGACTGCTACTATGGGCTAAATGCCAGAGCATTGAGTCCCATGGAAAATTTCAGGACCCATTCTGAGAGAAGCAGGTTGTTGTGGACAGACTGTGGTTCAGAACTGAGTTCAAGGCTCAAGTCTTGGCTCCTCTACCTACTGAGCTGATGGATCAAGGACCTATCAGTCTCTCAGAACCTTACCTTCCTCATCTAGAACATGAAGACAATCTCTGTCCATGGACATGATTACTGAGGAGTTTAAACAGGGATGTTAGTGAAAGTGTTCTGTAAATGGTAAAGGGCCAAAGAAGGGAAGGGGCAACCAAGGATGTCTGCTTATCTCCTCACTGGTCTCCCTGTAGAAAATCCCCAATGACTCCCCATTGCTCTCAGGATAAAGTCCAGACTCCTGAACAGGTTTAAAGTCCCTTCACAACCTGCCCTCTGATTACCCTTCAAGTTGACCCCATGCCACATGCCCATCTATTGAGGAGGAGCTCCTTCAGGGGTTATCTCCCCGACGTCTGCAGGTGAGAGCCCCTCCTCCTGACACTCCAAATTTGACCCAACTGAGGCCTCCTGAGGTTCTGATCTTAACCTCCACATCATTCTCTCCTAGACGCCCTCCTCTCCCTCTCCTCTACTCTTTCCTGACATCCTACATTAACCCCTTTGAAGCCCTTTTCGTCACTGTGTTCAAATTGCCTGGACACTTGCTATTCTTTCTCTTCTCAATATTTTGTGGACTGAAATATGCTGCTCATTGAACGAGTAAAATTAGTGAAAATGACTTGGTATCTGACATTAGTAGCCTATTAATAAAGCACTACAGTTCCCAACCCCAGCTTCTCCTTTTTACAGATAAAAACAAAGGGAAAAAAAAAACCCACTAGTGTCTACCTTGAAAAAGAAAAGAAAGAAAGTGAAGTCTCTCAGTCGTGTCCAACTCTTTGCGACCCCATGGACTGTAGCCCACCAGGCTCCTCCATCCATCGAATTTTCTAGGCAAGAGTACTGAAGTGGGTTGCCATTTCCTTCTCCAGGGGATCTTCATGACCCAACTTCCCCACAATCATTAACTAAGGAATAATCCTTTTATCTTTACAGACACTACTTGATTTCATAGACTCACAGAACGCTGCAGCCAGAGAGATTCTCAAGATCCCTGAAGCCTGAACTTTCCTTTCACAATGAGAAAACAGACCTGGGCTAATGTCCTTGGGAAAGGCCTGCACCACCACTGACTAGAAACATACACCATTGTGTTTCCGAGCACTGTGTATGTGGTAAATAATATTAATGAGATCCCAACATAAAATAAAATATAATGGTGTTTATCCAAATTGAAGGCTGAAGGGCTAAGACAGAGACACATCTCTGATTTTATATATATATATAAATGTTTTTACATTTTATTGTTATGGAATTTTGAGGATGTAAAAGAAATTACTTTACTTGTTTCATTACTTTTTTATGCTTCTATAAGACTGGAAGTTTTCAAAACAATAGAAAGTAGACAAAGGAAATGCACTTACTCAAATGATTTTGCTTGTGGACAAAGCCCTAATCTGTTCATCACAGGTTATGACTGGGACAAGCACCTAGTTCCCTGACCAGGGTTTGAACCCTGGCCCCCTGCACTGGGAGAGCAGAGTCTTAGCCACTGGACCACCAGGGAAGTCCCCCAGAAATGAACTCTTATAATTCAACTTTTAAGTAGAACACCTTACATTTCATGTATGTTAGAAACTGTCCTTCTACTTGATACATCAGGAAAGTATCTATGAATTATTAAAATAACTACTGCCAAGTTCTCCCCCCAAATATACAAAATTGCAATGTGAAGTGGGGAAATCATGACTTTTTTATTATTTAGTTTTAAACACTATAAGAAAGCAATGCAGTCAAAAGTCACCATATTTTAGGCAGAAGTTTCTCCCTTCTCACCCAATAATTTACTCCAAGTTACAAAAGCAAAAGAGGCTGAACAAGTAGCCAAAGAACTGATACAGGAGGAGGGTAGAATGCTGTTTTCATCCTCCTCTCCCCTATTCAGACCCCTCTCCCCAAATCCTGATAGGGTTGACATGTTAATGGAGAGTGAAATGAGAAAGTGGTCTGAATCATTTCAAAAATGGAATAGTTAACTCTCAATAAAGAATTATTTTCCATGCCATCTCAAGATTTTATTCAGAGACCTTAAGATAAAAAATTCCTTGTTGAAAGCCATAAACCGCTATCCCATCCAAATTCATAAGCAACAAACAAATTACAGTAGGGTCAGTCACTGATATCTCACAATGTACACACTTTTTTTTGGTAATGGATTTTTTGTATGAGGTTAGACTATTTTGCAATACCTATTCCAGCTAAGAAAATATTACATAGGGTCATAAGAAATGAACTTTTTGGGGGGGCCATGCTGGGATCTTATTAATAGTTCCCCAACCAGGGATCAAACCTGTGCCCCCTGCAGTGGAAGTATGGAGTCCTAACCACTGGACAACCAGGGAATTCCCAGAAATGAGCGTTTCTTAAAAAAATATTTATTTGTTTATTTGTTTTGTTGCACTGGGTGTTTTGTTAGTTGTAGCATGAAGGATCTTTAGTTGGGGCATGTGAACCCTTAGTTGCAGCATGTGAGACCTAGCTCCCTAACCAGGGATTCAACCCTGGCCCCCTGCACTGGGAGAGCAGAGTCTTAGCCACTGGACCACCACGGAAGTCCCCCAGAAATGAACTCTTATAATTCAACTTTTAAGTAGATCACCCTATATTTCATGTCAAAACTTGATCATGTATATTAGAGACTGTCCTTCTACTTTATACATCAGGAAAGTATCTATGAATTATTAAAATAACTAGCCAAGTTCTCCCCCCAAATATGCAAAACTGCAATGTGAAGTGGAGAAATCATGCCAGTCCTAACTTTGCCAGCAGCAAGTTGTTAAACATTACATATCGCTTAAGACTTTGTGGTTGGTTTTTATCAAGATGAGGTGGAATTCCATACCCTACTGAGCTTCCGCAAAGTGCTCTGAAGTCCTGCAATGCCGTCATGGGACTGCAAGCAGCACTGTTACCCAGCCTGTCCTGGTGACAGTAAGCCTAATCTGACGAACATGGGGACGTGCAGAGCTTTCACACTTCCTCCTGGGAGCCAAGAATTAAAATTCTGGGCCCAGGAAGATGAGAGCTCTGTGGAAAATGTCCAAAGGTTCAGCAACAGGTAAACACCAGAGTGCGTAATTAAACTGATGCTGAATGCTACAGATTAAGACAGCAAGAAAATACTTTGTCACAGTCAAGGAATAGGGCTGCTGTAAGAACTGTTTTCTGAGTTGTCTCCATCACTTCATGTGCTTCGATAAGGAAGTCCTGAGTAACTAAGTAACTTGAAAAAAAATAGCACAGGCATTTCTTCCTCTGAAGACAATCAGGCACCTATTTCCTTTAAGGTTCTTAATAATTCAATGCAAAATAAGAAGAATCCAAAATTTAAAAGTGAACAAAGAAGGACACATATCTAGACACAGTATATCCAGTAATCACTGACGGATAGTATTTTAATACTGAAATTTAGCCACAACACATTGGAAAGCACATACTACCTATTTACTTCAGAAAAAACAAAACAAAACCAAAAACACTCATCAGTTCCAAGGATACAGTTTGCCAGGCTGTGCCCAGTGACATCCTCTATCAATACACACGGCACGGCAAAACTATCAATGAAATGCTTCTTTTATAACATGGGGGTGGGGGTGGGGCATGGAAACAGACAGCAAATGTGTAGGATGTTGCCACTCACTCTCTCCATCCGCTGCCCACGACTCACATCAGGAATTCGTCACAGTCCTCAGTCTTGCTGAGCTCAGACAGGACCTGAGAACTCTATGCAACACAGCATGCCCGGAGGCAGCTACCAACTCAGCACTGGCATTCAGGCTGAAGCCCATTTCACCCCAGTTCTGCATAGTCCTCAACCTACTATACTGAAATACTGAAACCAATCTTCAGGAAAAGCCACTTGGTGACAGTTTCAAGAATCCCCAAAACCCTTCATTTAAGCCAAAAAAATGGTATTTTTCCATATTATGTAATTACTAAAGGATAGTAAGAGCAGAAAACATAACTGCAAACATTAGTTTTCCTCTAGACATGAAGCTGTTCCACTGAGATACACAAGCAGTTCTATGTAATAAATGTTTATATTCATCTTTTTCAAAATAGCATTTGGCTTTATTCAACCCAAAGGCCCAGCCCAGTTCCAATCCACTCACTATGCTGTCACTCAAACCAGTGCTGGGCAGAACACAAACACAAACACAGCTCCATCTGCTAATTAAAACTGGGCAAGAAACTGTTAACAGGCATCTGTTGCATTGTTTGCAGCTAATGGGCAAAGACAAAGCTGAAATGGCTCTTCTAAAGCAAACCCAGTGATTTCACTCATTTTCTATTTGGTATTTATGTTAGTGGGGGGTTGGAAGCAGGGTGTTAAACAGCTTATTATGGAGACTGAAAGACAAGTGACATATCTTTCAGAGTCTAAAATATCCCTTTAAAACTGATTATAGAAAGACAGCATTTGATAGAGGCAGAAATAGTGTTAGGAATTCAAATTAAGTACTTTTAATCTTATCTCTGACATCATCTAATTATCTAGAATACTATGAAAGATAATGACTAAAATTCAAGCAATGCTGTATGGCTTATATAGTGCTTTATAATTCATCCAGCCAGCCATTCACTCATCCAGCTGATCAGTCATTTAATAGAGGCCTTGGAGACTTAAAAAGTGAGTAAGATTTGATTCTTGCCCTAGGGAACACAGAGCATCCCTGAGAAGTTGGCATAGTATTAATATACTCTAGTATAGATAAAGGAACTAAGGCCCAAGAAGGACAATCAACTCACTAAAGACAAGAGAAGTAGGAATGGCAGCTGTCACAACATGAACCCCAATTTGACTCCAGACCTACTGCTCTTAATTCACTGTGCAATCTTCCTAACACCAAACACCGACCAAGCCACTTCACTGGCGACTTACATCTCAGTAGCTCCATATTATGCTATGCTCCACAATATTACTCACCATCTAACATCTAGTTCTCCATCCCCCACTCCCACCCTCTTCTCATCCCACTGTGAAAACTCTCCTGTACATCTTTCCCACGTAGCAATTCTAACACACACAAGAGCTTGTCTCCAGAACAGTCCTGTGTACAGGCAGGCAGACCTGACCTAGAGCCAGTCAGCCTCAGGCCACGGCGGCATCTCCCTGGTCTCCCAATTCTGGTTCCACGTTTCTTCTCAGATTCAGTTATAAGCTTCCATTAAAATATCAACTACTAAATTTTTCCCTGTCTTCAAAGACCAGACATTTTCAGCTTAGGCAATATCCAAACCTACTTCCCCCCAGCATTTCTCAGAGGATCCAAACAGTTTTGGTGCTGTTGCCAAGAGAACCTCCTCCCTGGTTTGCTGCCATGCAGAACAGCTGGCGAAGCTCTTTGTTAAAGCACACATGTTCTTAAGACATGTCCAGGTCTGTCTCCAAGACTCAGTTTCCTACCTTAATTTCTTGAATGGCTTTTTGCATTCAGTAGAACACTAACTGAGGAGATGAGTTTAACCCTTCATGATCAGGTATTACACTCTTGAAACAGTGTTATTTTCAAAGCTACCACTTAGGTGGGAAGTCTGCTGACACTCTGAAAGAGCACAATGACATTAAACTAAGGTTTTACAGACAAAACGTTCAACTTAAAGTTGCCTGAAAGTGTTCTTCGCTCAGCTGTGTCTGACTCTGCAACCTCATGGACTGTAAGCCTGCCAGGCTCCTTCCTCCGTCCATTGAATTCTCTAGGCAAGAATACTGGACTAAGGCCATTCCCTTCTCCAGGGGATCTTCCCGACCCAGGGATCGAACCCACATCTCCTGCACTGCAGGCAGATTCTTTACTGTCTGAGCCACCAGGGAAGCCCGAAGTTGCCTGGCCCTTGCATATTTTTGTTTGAGAGGTTGAAATCAAGCAAAACAATGATGAAAATCAAAATCAACTTGTATTACATATCTGGATTATGCTCAGCCAAATGCTGATATCATCTTGGATAAAAATGTAAATATGACAAAGTTTGTTTTTCGGTCAATAAGTCTTGATAAAAGTTTTGAATTGCTACCAACCAAAAACAGTATTTAATTGTAAGCTGGGGTCGGCAAACTCTTTCTGTGAAAGAACAGTTAGTAAATATTTTTAAGCTTTGTGGGACACATATGGTATCTGCTTCATATTCCTTGTTTTGTGTTAGTTTTTAATAACCCTTTAAAAATGTGAAAACCATTCTTAGCTTGTGGACTGCACAAAAACAGGCAGGAGGCTACATGTGGCCTGTGGGCCATAGTCGACCAACCCCTAAACATAGAGAGTGTATCCAAGAAAAAAATGTCAGGGAATAAATTGTCGAAAAGTGCTCTGATGGGACTAGGCTGCAATTACCAGCACACTATTAATACAATGTCATTAGTTACTTTGCACATGGAAGGAATTTTAATGGCAGGATGCACTTTGATTCCTTAACCTGAAACAACAGACATAGAAAGAAAGGGCAAAGGACAGTTAAAACATGCTGAGTTAGCCCATATAAACTTCTACAGGACTCTGAGTTGTTGTTATTAGCATTTACTGTTTCCCTGAAGAGATACAACTGATCCAAATGGGAACCCTTTAACTTTCCTCACATATAAGCAAATGCGCAAAATTGAATTCCTCCCTGGAAAAGATGGTAATTTGAATTTACAGCGGTGATCACGCTGATCAGAAACAGCAGCAGCTCAACTATGAGAAGCAATCCAGACTTGGGTTTGAGGTTTCACTAGAGATGCTTCTACAAGCATCTGATCAGTTGCATGATCTTGACAGCATCAACCTAAGCTTGGTTTTCTTATTTATAAAACTGGGGCACAGACATCATGTAGATAATTTCTAAGGCTCTTTATGCTGTTCAACTATGACTATACTAAATAATAAAACCACTCAGGAAATACCCTAACAGGAAGAGGGGGGCTGGGCAGGGGAGAGACAGTAAAGGGAAGAAGCTGAGACTGTCCTGTTAGAAGACAGGGCTGGGTTTTCTCTGTTCTCCCGGCACCAGGTTCAGTACAGGCCATTCCAAGATGTCCCTCTGCCTTCGTATCAATATTAAAATGTACCCACGTCCCATAGGAAATATAATTCAGAGAGACTGCATTACTGTTTCTTAGTTGTCTTCATGATAAATTTTACATACATTTAATTAACCATTGATAATGATCATGCAATCCATGGGGTCACAAAGAGTCCGACATGACTCAGAGACTGAACAACAACGATGATTATGTAAGCGGCTTGAAGAGCCAATCAAAATTTTTTTTTCAGTTCTTAAACATCTGAATTGAATGTGAGTTGGTTGTTGGTTTTAGGCACTGAACCTACAACTTCAAATGGATAAAACATCTCTACTCAATAGTTAAATATTATCTGAATGATACGTGAAGACTCCCAGCAAGTCAGTTGAAAGAAGTATACCCTCCACCGCCCCCAAGAGCAGAAAGGAAAGGAGGGGAGCCAGGATATCAGAGAAGATACCAGAATCTTAGACACATGGAAGAAGAAAGTATCTGTGAGACAACTATATCTGTAATCAAAATGACTGTCTCCTTCCTTTCATGAAGGCAGAATCCCTATCAAAACAGGGTTGCGAGGTGGCAGATGTCCTTTGCTAAAACTACCTAAATTTTAATAAAGCAAAATTAAGACAGTAAATGTAACTCCATGGGAAGAAACAGGTATTTATACATATCTCCCGAAACACACAACACACACACACAAACCCCAGGTATAAAGAAATAGATCTTTCCTCCGGGAGTTGGTGATGGACAGAGAGGCCTGGCGTGCTGCAATTCATGGGGTCGCAAAGAGTCGGACACGACTGAGCGACTGAACTGAACTGATACCTTATCAAGTTTTATCAGCAATCATGTGGCAAATCTTTTCCAAACCCAGTCAGAGAAGCCCTGGAAACTTCCATGCTGAGGTGCCTCAAGAAATAATTGTGACTGGGAGGAGGTGGACCACCAACGCTCCCTTCAGCAACTTCAGACCACCTGGAAACAGGGTTGAAGGTTGGGGGCATGGTATTTCTGCTAGAGATGCAGACACTTCAAGCCTATGTTTGTGGTCAATGTGTGTGGAACATTTCACTAGAATGATTTTAACATTCACCTTATTTTCCTAACTTAACTTCAACTCCAAAGCATTAGGTTGCAGGTAATGTATTTTTTGTGCTATTTGAAGGCACTGGGCTACCACTTCCTGTCAGAGCTCTTGGGGCTAAAAAAGAGGCATGGGATTTCCCCTCCTCCATGTCAACTGAAGACACAGCTCAGAGCCTCTTTTTACCACATGTACTCCATAGAAAATGCAAAGGCCAACATCATACATGAGAGTCATCCCCCTTTAACGCCTCCCTCCAGGTCTAAACTTTTTCAGGATGCTCACTTTCCTGCAACCCTCCAAAAAACCGAATTTTAATCATTAAAAAAAAAAAAAAATTCAGGCAAGAAAGATTATACTCCTTCAGAATAAAAAGTGATTTTTCAAAGCTACTATTGTAAAAGGAAGCAGACACCCTCACAGAAAAAGTGGGACAAAAATTAAGACTAAAAAAAGAGGAAACTAATAAAACTGTTACAAACAAGCAAAAGTCATTTAAGGAGCTTAACAGAAACAGCCTCAGTGAGATTTAGTCCTTTTCGATGCAGGAGAATGTTTCTAGGAGGTTCACTCATAGAATGGACAAAAGGCGACCTGCTTGTTAGAGCAGGTCCTTTACCTTTACCTTCTTTGTCCTTTACCTTCTGGACTTTAGTGTGCACTCAACAATGAAAAACGGTGATTTGGGGTTTTGACATGAGTACCAGCATCAAAAATTAACGCCTTTTGGTTACAACAGCTCCCATCAAACCTCTTAAGAATACACTTGAGACATGACATTTAAAATCTGCTTCCTCAGAAAAGAAATAGTCCCACTCACCAATGACTGCCAAGAACTTGCAACTCAAACTTCCCTAAGCCCAGACATCATAACACCCAGGAGGTTTCAGACCACTCAATCCATATGAAAGATGCCAGAACAAACAAACCATAGCCTTTCCCAGTGCTTCACTGAAGAGTGCTCTATACCCCAATACTCCTCTTTTATAAGTGATAAATTATCTTTAAAACATAACTCATTATCATAGCACTAGCCCCCCTAATAATCCCAGCAATTCATGGTGAAATATGCTGTAAGAACCATTTGAAAGATGCTTAAGTGAGCTGCTATGAGAAGCCACAACATCACCCAGACAACCAAGAGCTAAGATTCTTAACGTGCTTAATTAACTGCAGCTATGATGTTAAGGTCACTTGTACAGGCAGCTTAAAACCAGCTCTGATTTGCTCTTCTTCAGTTTAGGTTAAGTCTGAGATCTTGTTACCTGAACACAGAGTCTTCCAAAAGTAGGAAGGACAGCTCCCAGCCAAGACCAGAAAAATCAGAATCAACTGAAAGTAACTGGAGGGTACATTGCATGTTCTGATTCGTTTAGCAAGTAATAATTAAAACCAAAAGGAAAATACACAGAAAGGCAGGCAGAATGTAAGATCAATTTCCCAGCTGAGAATTACTAGACCTTTAAGGCTAAGAATTTTAAAAATTGAGAAGTGCTGCTTTGCAGGAGATAGTAAACCATATTTTCTTGATCATACCATTCCAGAAGTCACCAACCCTCCCAACGCCCATTAACACTCCCAGAACAATTTAATGCTCCATAGACAGTATCTCATTATTAGTCACTTTTTGCACTTTCTCCTGAACTTGATCCAGAGGGAGTAAAGAAAGAAAAATAGTAACCAGTACTCCCAGTAACTGGAGAAAGTCCTACTTTCCATTTCCTCTCCCTTTCCCATCTTCTCTCTTCTCTGCTCCACCTCTTTACTGTATATTCTGCTTTTCCTTTCTATTTCACACCCAGCTCTCCTTTACTTTTTCCAAGTATCCTCATTTTGCTCCCGGGTCCCGTTAACTCATCTCCTACCTTTTCCTACAATTTCCTCGTGGTATCTCCGACCAGACTTCTTGCGGCCAGTGTCCCTCTCATTCCTCAACTCTCAGTCACTCTTTCCTCCGTATTCCTTTCGGATTCCCGGGTTCTCCTCTATCTTGTCCCTTGTGTCCTCTGTCCCTTTACTCCACGGACCTCCCACTCCCACTCCCCAACCCTTCGTTTCCCCCTTCCATTTCCTTCCTCTTTCAATCCCTTTCACACCCACTATCCCCTTCTCTTTCTCTATGAGCTTTCCTGTGTCCCCCCACTCTGTCCCTCTAAGACCCCCTCCCTGTCACACCCCCAACCTTCTCATTTCCCCCAATACCCCTAGTCCTTGTTCTTCTGGTTCCTCCTCCTCTTCCTTTGCCCCCAAGTTCCTCCTTTCAACCCTCTCAGCCCCACGTCCTCACCGCCTCTCTCTCTCACGCCTTCACCCTTTCCCGTTGCCCTCGCCGCCCAGCTGCCCCCGGGGTTCCCTCCCTGGGGCTCCCAAGTCCTCCCACCGCTCTCTCCCGGCCCCCTCGCACCCGCCCCCCATTTCTCACTCCCAGTCCCCGGCCGCAGCCCCTCCCTCACCGATGGTGGAGATGAAGGTGGTGTTAAAGGCGTCTTCGGAAAAGCGGAATAGCAGGCAGGTCTTGCCCACCCCAGAATCGCCGATCAGCAGCAGCTTGAACAGATAATCATACGTCTTCGCCATCTTCTTGCTCCGGCCCTCTGACCGGGGAGCCAGAAGAGCGGCGGAGAGAGGCGGGGAGGGGGCCGCGGGCGAGGGGGCGTGCCCGCTGAGCCGCCGCTCGCCCCGCCCCTTCCCCCGCCCCCTTCACCGGAGAAGGCCTGCGCGCCCCGCCCCGCGTGGCCAATCCACGGGGGTTTCGTAATCACCGCCGACGCCCCGGTGTTTTATGGGACTTGTAGTTCTTATGAGGCGCTTCGGGCGTGCCTTGGGCAGGCTGTCCCCGCGGCCCCAGAGGATAAAAGAGGATCCTCTCTAAGCTGGGTGACCCGGCATTAGGCGTTTCCTCTAGAGCTAGGCAGGGAGGCCGGGTTTCCAACTCTGCGTGTTGCGCCGCCGGAACTTAACTTCGTCGTTTCTTTGTGTGCTGGCGCCTTTCAAATGCAGGACCTTGAAGGCTGAGTCCGCAGTTCCCGCATCTCTTCCACCGCGCCCCGGAGCTGAGATGCTTTCTTTCCTTCGTGCTGCCGTGGCGCTGCCTGTGGATTATCTGCAGAGTGCCTTATCTGGCTTCTCCTCCAGTTCCTGTCCAGCACTACGTCTAAGCCCCCTCCCCTCCCTCAACCCCTCAGTTACCGAGCTGAGAAAGAATGATTGCCTTTCTCACTTGAATCCACTCCTATTCTCTTCTTCAAACCTCCAGAGCAGAGCTAAATACAGTGGGTATTTTGAAGGATCTACTGTGCAGACCGCTCCCCTCTTCCTGCAGGAGGATGGACAAAAAGAATCTGGGAATTGAAATCTGTGAGGCTTGTTCTTCAGGCATGTGCCTGATAAAACTGCAAGCATTCATTCGAGGCAGGAACTGACGGTGGGAATCTGGAGGGTAAGATTTGGATTTTGTCTTGGCTCAGCTGCTTAACAGCACATAGGCTTTCTGCACCTCAGTTTTCTCATCTGTAAAATTGGTATAAAACAAATGTTTCATAGGATTGTAGGAAAATTAAGTGAGATACTGAATGTGAACCTACTTTGAAATCCTTAAGGCAATGTAGCAATGTTAGTGTTGATGGTTACCTTCTTCAGCCCTCTGTAGGCTCTCATTTTAATGGATAACAAATAGGGGAGAAGGAGCATTCTGTTATACCCAATCTGTCATTTATTATCTTAGACTATTATTTAATTGTTTCATGGATGTATTGTTAAGGCCTCTTTCAGTAGCTAGGGGCAGAGACCCAGCCAGGGAAGGGGATTTAATGACTCAGGTAAATCACAAGGGCAAGTGAATAGCTAAGGAGGTCTGGGACCAAAAGCTCTATCCACTAGGGGTGTCTCTGTCTCTCATCTCTTCTATCTTCTAATTTCTGATATGTCAAATATGAACAAAAGCTCTTTAGAGGTCTCAATAATTTTTAAGAGGATGAAAGGATCCTGAGGCCAAAATATTTGAGAACCACTGTCTATGGTTCTTCGCTCTAAAGAAACACCTTTCTGGGAGGTTAAAGTTATTAAAGGAACCAGTGCACTCAGCCATTAGTAGACTAAGGAGAAAAGAGTTAGTTGAAGAAGACAGCAGGTTTTTCTAAAACACATCTTGAGTGCCCTGTGACTTCATATTCAATGCCAATGATACTACATTCTTCATCTTGTGAGTTAAGAAAGAGGAGCAAATTTAATTGGCCCTAGTAACTACTTTCACCTTCGATATGGAAAAAACAATGAAATGTGTCATTGACACACTTATTGATCATACAATAGCCAGAGGGTTGTTGCTAATCTAATGTCTAATTTCTAGAGTCCACTTGATGGGAACAGATCTAAGAAAGTCAAAGTCACAGTTTATATCCCCTAATGAGGACAGATTCTGCCCTCTGGCAAGGCTGAGCCTCCTTGCCCCAGTCAGAGTGCTTGGGCAAGTCCTGTGAACTGGGCCTCAGCCAGGGCTGAACAGGACTTCCCAGGTGGCACTAGTGGTAAAGAACCCACCTGCTAATGCAGGAGACTGAGACACAAGTTTGACCAGTGGGTTGGGAAGATGCCCTGGAAGAGGGCATGGCAACCCACTCCAGTATTCTTGCCTGGAGAATCCCATGGACAGAGGAGCCTGGCGGGCTGTAGTCCATGGGGTCACAAAGAGTCAGACACGACTGAAGCAACAGCACAGCATAGCACAGACAGTGCTGAACAAATATGGACAGTTTAGTTCTATACCTTCTTCACTCTGGAAAAGAAGGGGAAAATCTTCAAGACCACTGGAATCCTCTTTCTTTTATAAAATACGTACTGATTAAAATAACTTTTAGTTCCACTACCTGCATGCAACTCTTGGCATTCTCTCTGTGTATGAATGAGAACACACTGATGTGGCAAAGAACTTAAATTCATAAGAGAAGCTAGGGTTAGGAGTTTTAAAGTCCCTAAGTTTCCTTAGGGGAATTTTGTTAACTTTTTTGTCCAGTTTTCACTTCCTTGGTTTTTCTCTATTAGCAAGTGTGTATAACGTTGGGACTTTCTAGCTGGTAAGACTATGCACCACTGTTGAACCATGCAAGCATTTTGATATATGACACTACTTCAAGAAGTATCTGATTTTTTTCCTTTTGTGAATTATGAATTTTCATATTTTGTATAATAACATGTTACTTAGAGATCAGATTTGGATGGTAGCAACTACTATTGAATCAAGGCACTTTGCTCAAAAGACTGGACAAGAAGTGTGTTTGTAGAACTGAAGGTTCCACAGGTAACAGATTGCTGGCTGTCACTTTCTTTTCTTCAAGTGGCACGTTGCTATGTTCTAAAAAAACCACATCAATACATTTTTTTTTTTTGCCAGTTGCCCAGTAATGTAAAATGCTATGTCACTGCAGAACACTAGGCAGACCAGCACTTTCAAATTGATTCTGTAAATGTTTATTGAAGCTTTTGATAAGGTTGATATGTACATGGAAGCTTGACTTACAGTAATCTAGCTGTCCAAGGAGTTTACCCTCTGTGGTTTTTGTCAGGCCAGCACTCTTTTACTTCTTGCTTTTGGGAAGCTGCTCCTCCCTCACTGGTGGCTGTGAATCATGGTACTTTACTCCTTCAGCCACAGAGGTGGGCATATGGCCAGGCTGGGTCAAACTGAGTTCTTCCTCATGAATTTTCTAAGGAGGTGGGCTGATGATGTTGAAAGGAGGTCTCTCCGATAGGAGGTCTGTGTGAGCTTCAGGCTAGCTGATCAGAGCTATGGTCCATCTTCCTCTGTTCTCTTGTTGCTGCTCTCCTCTGTTTACTTTGTCCTCGGCCTGGCTTTCCTTATGGTAGCAGGCAGGACTGCCATGTTGCACAATTCCAAGAGCCATTATTCACTTATTACACTAGTTTATTCATCTTGGGGGTCTTTAACCCTCAATGGCACCCCACTCCAGTACTCTTGCCTGGAAAATCCCATGGACGGAGGAGCCTGGTAGGCTGCAGTCCATGGGGTCGCTAAGAGTCGAACACGGCTGAGCGACTTCACTTCCACTTTTCCCTTTCATGCACTGGAGAAGGAAATGGCAACCCACTCCAGTATTCTTGCCTGGAGAATCCCAGGGACGGTGGAGCCTAGTGGGCTGCCGTCTATGGAATCGCAGAGTCGGACACGACTGAAGCGACTGAGCAGCAGCAGCAGCAACCCTCAATAATCCATGAACAGGGTCTTCCCTGATGTCCAGTGGTTAGGAATATGCCTGCCAATGCAGGGGACATGGGTTCAGTCCCTAGTCGGGAACATTCCACATGCCACAGGGCAACTAAGCCTGGTGCCACAACTATGGAGCCCAAGTGTAGCAACTACTGAAGCCCGTACTCCACAAGAGAAGCCACCGCAGTCAGAAGCCCCCTGCACAGCAACTAGAGAGTAGCCCCTGCTCTCTGCAACTAGAGAAAGCCCACGCAGCAACAAAGACCCAGCACAGCCAATAATAATAATAATTAATAAACAAATGTTTTTTAAAAGAATCTACAAACACATTCTTGAGGATCTGTGTGTTCTCTAGGCAAATTTTCAAATTAGTTCAAGCATTCTTTAACTAGTTTAAAATTGTTCCATGACACATAAATGCAAGAAATGTCACCTTTCTTAACTGCTTAAGTGAAATTAAACTTGGCTAAGATCCCTACTTTTCAAGGACTGGCAAAACTGGTACCAAATATTACTGGGACTCTTCCTCCTCTTAATTGTATCCTCCAAGAATCCAAGTGCTTATATGGTCCTGAAAAATTCGGGACAAAGAAACCTCTGGTCCTCTGCCTGCACTCAGCCTGCTGATGCTTCTGTCCAGCCCCCCATGGATTCTGGTCCTCTGCCAGTTAGCACAGCTGTCCCGGTGGGCTACAAAGATGTCCTTCATGGTGATTATTTTCACTGACTGATGACTCAGCCATCGAATAAGTTCTCTCTCTGTTATCTAACAGTTTGTGAACTTCTTTGTCTTCTCCCTTTAAAATTGAGCCTTTCAAGGAAAGGGACATTGCTTATTTTTCACTGTGTCCCCAGCATGCCTAGAATGATACCTTACACATAGTAGGTACTCAGTTAAGTTGTTGAATATGAACGAACATCTGACTATCATGCCAGCCGTCTAGGTTTTTTTTGGCGGGGGCCATGCCATGTGGCATGTGGGATCTTAGTTCCCTGACCAGGGATAAAAACTGCACCCCCTGAAGTGGAAGCGTGGAGTCTTAATTACTGGGCCACCGGGGAAGTCCCCATTCTAGGTATTTTTTTAAAAACATTTGGGACACCTTCAGTTTATACTAAGACCTAGGTATTTTTAGCTTCACCAATACCTTTCTGGTTGTCCTCTACCTTGTATTTGTATGTTATTCATTCTGTAAGAATAATATTTATTGTTGTATTTAAAAATAGGTGTGATTATATATTATTTCTCTAGGTTGTCAAGATCATATTGAATGATAACTTCTTGAAAATATCAATTTCTCTTATCCACTGTGTGTCATCTCAAAACATTCTGTTTGTTTAGTGATAATCCAGTGGGATAATTCTATAATTATCTTCATCAGAGAGGGACACACTGTACTCTTTACACCCACTGATGTTTCCTGAGCAATCACTGGTTGAATAATGTCCACTTAAAGAAATAGTCATTAAGCTCACACTATGAAACCACTTCAGCAAGGCCTACCTGGAGGATTCAAAGGTATCTATCATGTGGTCCCTGCCCTTACTTTGCTTCCCAGGTAATTGAAGGGAGATCCCACAAGTGAAAAGTTCAGTGATGAATGGGAGGCAGATATCTGGTTGACACACACTTCATTTACTCTGATGGATCAGGTGTCCATTCTGATTGGTTGGCTTTAATTCTGATTGTTTAGACATTCAATCTGATTGGTCAAGTGCTCATGCCAAACATTGTTAAATATTTTGTAAACCATCTGCCTATAATGCGGGAGACCCGGGTTCAATCCCTGGATCGGGAAGATCTGCTGGAGAAGGAAATGACAACCCACTCCAGTATTCTTGCCTGGAAAATCCCCATGGACAGTGGAACCTGGTAGGCTATAGTCCATGGGGTCACAAAGAGTCGGATATGACTGAGCGACTTCACTTTCACTTTTCTTTTCACTGTATGTAAAAGTTAAATAAAAATGACATGATAATGCTGAAAAATGACTACATGAAATTTACTCCACTATAAGGTGGATTGGAAGAAATCTATTCTAATACAGCTTATATTGTTTCTTTTCTAATAGTAAAGTTTTCCTTAGTCTAGGCATTGCTGTATAGTATTTTGTGTCAAGTAAGGTACATAAACAGTAAGTACTCTGCGTTTTGGGTAGAATTTCTTGTTTAAATGAGTGATTCAATAATGCCTTTTGGAACCAACTCTAAATGGACTTGGATCTAATGGTGAAGTCAAGATCACTGAAACTCATAATCAGCATCATAACAGGTATTGAGAGACATATGGCAGTAAATAATAGAATTCTGAATGACTTAAATAATAAAAATATTTACCTGGACTTCTCCAGCAGTCCAGTGGTTAAGACTCCACACTTCCACTGCTGGGGGCGCAGGTTTAATCCCTGGTAGGGGAAGTTCAGTGTGCTGCATGGTGCAGCCAAAAACAACCCCTAAAAAGCAAAACAAAACCAAAAAATTTACTTAATCACATACTAAAATAATCAGATCTAGAACGAGTGACAGGTGAGTAATCCAGTAGATCAGATGACATGCCTGGGACCTGGTTTCTCTCTCTTGGTTTCTTAGCAATGCTTCCTCAGAGTAACACTTATTTCAACAGGCCAACCCCATGTGGTTGCAAAATGTTTTCCTGAAACTCCTGGGACTCCTTGATTCAAAGAGAGCAGAAGGTAAAGAATCTGCTTTCTCAGGAGTTCAAATACCCTGGAATTCAGTTCCATGGGCCCTGACTACTCTTTTGTGAACTGATCCTAGGGTCCAAGAGAATGGCGTATGCCAACTGGCTGAAGTGATTCAAGCTGAGTATTGGGTCACACTTACCCTAGATTACAAGGTTCTGTTAGAAATAGAGAAGACAGGAGGCAACAAGGCTGTAGAAGCAACCAATGAAAATTAATACTTGTTTCAGTGTCCAATGCATATAGGTATTTATATCATGTTTGGTTATATTGGAATTCCTGGAGAGGTCAGGGGGATGAATCCAGGAAAATTCTGACTTGTCATTCTCTTAAACAGATGGATTGATGTTGAACTGGGGAAAAGAGGCAAGAAAGAAACAGTGTTTCTGTGAGGAGGGGATGGGTGCCTAAAGTCAGAATTAACTTAGGCATTTAGACACCTGCTACCTTTTCTATGAAATGGCTGGATGGCATCACCGACTTGATGGACATGGGTTTAGGTAGACTCCAGGAGCTGGCGATGGCCAGAGAGGCCTGGTGTGCTGCGATTCATGGGGTCACAAAGAGTCGGACACGACTGAGTGACTGAACTGAACTACCTTTTCTATCCCACTTCAGCAACCAGCTAAGGCTAAGCACTTTGGGAGCCTTGAACTTTCTAAATTCTCTGGCAGAGCCTGACAAGCCTGTCCTGAGATTTTGTAATGGAGGAAGAACTGGACAAAGCATCAGGTGACCTGGGTTCTTTTCCTAGTTCTGCCACTAACAAGTTCTATGACCTTAAACAAGGACAACGACCCTTCTGTGCCTCAATTTACTCTTTGTAAAATGAAAAAGGCTGGACTAGAGAATCCCTTTCTGTCTATAAAATCCTTTGACTCGTGAACCCAGGCTCCTAACAGATGTCCTAAGATCTGCCCTAGGGGTTCTGGTTTACAGACTCTGGTCTCCAAGGCCAACCAAACACCATAGTGAATTCGACAGGCCTAGCAGGTCCCTTGGAGGCCAGGTAGAGTGTGGTGTTGGGAAAGGAGCCCAAGACACCTAGTTCCTTATTCTAAAGAGCATTCAGTCCACCCTATGACTCAGTTATCAGTACTTCTCTCTTTTCAAGGAGCACAGAGTCTCAGTCCTTTCTGTGATGGCAACAAGTTACTGGGTTGCCAACAATTTATTGGGTTGTCAACCTGCAGGATGAAGAGGATGAAATTCTGTTTTGTATTTTGAGCTATATTCAATAAGATTCCTGCCTCAAATTCCTACTTAATATTGATAATCATTTCCTGAATAACCTTACACAGACTTCTCCCTGCCACACTAATTTAACAGCAGCAACGGCTTATAAATGGAATTAGTTAGGGAGCTATGAATACTCCCAAACCTATGATAAAACACCCTGTCTCTCTTGAAATTCATTGCTCTTGCTGTTCAGGAAGAACTGAAGAATTAATATGGAATCAAGCAGATCTCTTTGATGGCTCACTTTTAAGATTTACAATTATAAATTATGGTGACAATCTAATAGAATGCTGAGAAATAAGGCTAGGTAGGTGATTCTTTCGGGCCAGGATGAACTCAGATTAAGAAGAACTGCTAATGAAATCCCAATCACATAGTAATTTCCCCCCTATTACTTTCTGGAACTCAAGTAGCTATATGGCCTAGTTAGGCCTGTTTGGGGGATTATCACGACATCTTATTTCTGCAATGAATGGCATCACTTGGCGTTTAATATTCATTGAGGGTTTTACAGAACAGAGAGGTTTCCATATGTCTCTAGAGCAAAACATTTGTGTTTGCCATCTGCTACTCAAGAGTAGGTCTGTAGAAAAAAGAATGCAAATCACTTGGTTCTTTAATTACTTTGGGGTTAGGCTATACTATAGCTGGGACTGTGGGACAGCCAAGTCATTGCTTCAAGAATACTGTTGTTTACTTAGCCACCAACTCAAAGGACTCTTTTCAAGCAAATGGCATGAAAAGAAATTGAAGCCTAAAATTATCTTTGTCCTTTTAAGTAGAGTCAAAGACCATTGTGAAGTGATATGTGAGGCTTTTTTAAGTTGGCATTAAGGAGACACTATCCAGAGCACTGGACGCTGAGGTCAGTATAGCAAACATCAGTTCTCTTTTCTTAGTCCTGACACCAAAGGAATATATGACTCAATACTTGAAAAAAGAAAATTCAAGGATCTTGAACTCAATATCAAAAAAAGGTAATTTACTCTTAGTCACCCAGGAGCTAATTACCTTGACTTCGGACTCAGTGCCACTTGCTCCTCCCTCTCCCGTTCTCATTAGCTTCTTGAATTGTGATAATTGTCTGCTCAGTAGTATCTCCGCTGGCCTATGGATGCACACCATTAGTTTTGCTTAATCAAGAGTAACTTCAAACAACAGAGTTTAACCAAACTGGAAACCCTGGAGCTTCCAGGTTACTTGTAGATTTCAATGACTGATCCTTTTTCTAATCCTTCTCAGGGTAAAATTTCATTCACTGTGGTTTTTAGCATATAGAATGTGGAAAACTGGCAAAGGAAAGGGACCTCCTTTGCCACTGACTTGCTATGAGATCCTAAACTCATAGGACCTCTGATTTCTAAGGTTATTTTCTGCTTTAAATTGCTATAAAATCAGTGAGTTTAAGAAATGTTTATTCTAATGTTTCCAAAGTTTGTACCTCGGAATACTAAGTGAATCAGCAGATGTTAGTAGGTGAAACTAGAAGAGAGAGTTTGAGAAATGCTCATTTGAGAAATGCTATCAAGTGTTTGGAAGGTACAGCTTGTCAGAACCCTTCCTAGGCTGATGGGCCCTGTGACTCCGCACCACTGGGTGTGGTGGGCAGCTTGCCCTGTTGTGCTGCTCCAGGCCACTTTTTGAAGAAGTGTCTTGTGGGACCCATGGGCTTCCCTGGTGGCTCAACAGTAAAGAATTTCCTGCAATACAGGAAATATGGGTTTGATTCCTGGGTCAGAAAGATCCCCTGGAGAAGGAAATGGCTACCCACTCCAGTATTCTTGCCTGGGAAATGCCACGGACAGAAGAGCATGGCAGGTTACAATCCATAGGGTTGCAAAGAATTGGACACGACTGAGCAACTAAACAACAACTTATGAGACCTGTATGTTTTGCAGAATATAATTTGGGAAACTCTGATATAATCAAAACCCTTAGTTTTAGTGATGAAAATCAGCATGTTTACAGGAAGCTATCAAGAAAGGAGGCGGTGTCCATTACCAGAGTGTCCGACACACTGGACTGAGAACACTGCCCTGCCTCCTGGGTTTCTCCTGACTCCAGGGCAGGGCTCTCTCATGCCTGCTCTGTCACCATCACACCCACAGAAAGGTCAGCCAAGGGTGGGGGCACTGCAATGGCTATTCCCTCCCTGCCTTGGGCTGTTACTTTACCCTCAAGTCCTGGGGGGACTGGCAGATTCTGTAGTAACTGAAATAAAAATCATCTTAGGTGCAGGAGCAAATCCACCCAGGATTCTGAAAGTGCAAAAAGCTAGATCCTTAAAGGAACATTCTGGATGCTGTTTTGCAGTGGGGGCGGAGGGGGGGCAAATATCAAGTAATTAAGCTAACATTCTCACATTCTTTCTTTTCTGTTATTCTATATTTTGAGAGACTTATAGGATGTGTTAGACTGTCACATCACTCCCAAGCTAATTTATTACAGTGACATCTAAAGTTCTGTAAGATGATCTGCACAATAAAATGGTTTTAAAGATGAATTATTTACACTTCTCTAGGGCATGAATTATATTCACATTGTATCCCTAATGACTACCACAGGGGTTGGCATATACTAGGCACATAATGATGAATATGTCTGTGTTAATTAGTAAATTATAATCTGATGATTAGGCTTTAATAAAATAATGGTAATAATATATTAATGGTACTAATGATGTCCTACTTTTCAAACATTTCCTTGTCCTGGTTAAGGTTGATGAACAGAAGCTAGTTAACACTCCTTATTTGTAACCTTCTATTTTCATAAACAGTTGCACTGTGATGTGATGCTTCTTTTAGGCAGTAATAAATGTGATCTCTTCTGTATTTGACTTTGAGACACATGCACACAGACTTAGAACTGGAATGAGTCAGTAGACATCAAGTTCTGTCTTCCAGTCATTACTGAATTCTGCTTTCGGTTACTTGGCCCATATTAAACATCTCCAGAGAAAATACACATAATAACAAGCCTGAAGAAATGTGTGATCCCAGAGGGTCTTCTGAGTCATCAAAGAAGGATTAAGTCATGTTGGTAAATTATAGTCTGTGTTCTATACAGTTGACCCTTGAACAACATGGGTTTGAACTGTATGGGTCCACTTACATGTGGATTTTTTTCAGTAAGTATCCAAAAATATATATGTAGAATATCCTGTGCAAGACTTGAAGAGAACAGCCAATCCTTACATAAGCATGAGGTGAATGATATTTAATAACGTTAGTTTTCGGTTTTATTTAATTTTACTTTTTTACTTTTTAGTTGCAGCATGCAAAGTCTTAGTTGAGGCGTTTGGGATCTTTAGTAGTGGCAGGTGGGATCTAGTTCCCTGACCAGGGGTCAAACCCAGGTTCCCTGCATTGGTAGCATGGAGTCCTAGCCACTGGACCACCAGGGAATTCCCTTCTTACTATTTTATAATTTTGCTTTCAAAGAATTACAGGACCGTATAGTATGCCTCTCTTTCCCTCCCTCTTTCTCTGTCTGTCTCTCTCTTGTTACTGGAGAAATTGCACATCAGCCTATCACCACAGGTAAGTGTTTTTTGTTTTGTTTGTTTTGTTTTCATATTGGGACTTCCCTGGTAGATAGGTGGCCAAGACTACACATTCCCAATGCAGGGGGCCTGGATTTGATCCCTGGTCACAAAATTAGATCCCACATGCTGCAGTTAAGAGTCTGCATGCTGCAGCTGAAAAAGATCCCACATGCAAAGGGGAAGGACATCAGAAGAAGGAATGCCCCATCTCAGGAGAAGGAAGGCCCAAGCTTAACCCTCTTCGTTTCAGCTCCTGGTAACCAAAACAGAAATTGATGGGGCCTGAGGGCTCCTCATCTGGTTCCACAAAACACCATCCTGATCTCCCCTGAGAAGTCCAGGGTTACTTTAGAAGTATCAGGAGAGCAGATTGAATTTTTGTTAGATGCTGGAGCCAGATTCTCAAAGTTGACAACTTCAGTAGGGAATGCAACATCAAAAAGGAAAGATATCAGGAAATATTGTCCTAAAAATGGCCAACGTAGGGCTCTTTTGACATCCTAAAACTGGGCTATACATAGGCAGATAGTAAAAAAACCAACTTTCTATAGGGAACTTGTTTCTTTGAGATGTAAATGTTCTACCCCGGCTCTCAGGAACTTTTATCTAGACCATTTTTAATTGCTGGGACTGAAAGAGAGAAAAAAAGAAGCTTTTTAAACTTAAGAAAACTATGACATCTTTGTGTCTATATGAATGTATATATATGTTCATTATAGATATGATATCTCTACCTCCAGACAGTATTATCAAAAGTAATTTGTGGATGAGCTCTATGTGTTTGGCTTAAAGCAAATCAAGCACTTAGAAAAAATCTCACAGATGTTAAGAGAACTGGTCAGAATGAATTTCAGGTTCACATGATCTAGGAAATAGTTTCTATAATATGAATATCTGGTATTGAAGCCAATTTAAGTTTGGCTTAACAACTAAATTAAGTTAAATGAACCTTAGTTTCATTTGAAACTAAAATAAGTTAAATGATGAGAATTCATTGACTACCTAGGTCACTTCAAATAGGATAAATACTGGAACAGTAACTGCTGGCAGGTCTAAGTTTACCTACTTCTTATCAAAGAGAAACTGAAGATGCTTGGGTTTATTAAACACATATTCTGTACCACATTAGTGAAAGAAGTTTCATTATGAGAAAATGTGTTTCCAGAGACTATGGATTGTGTTCAGAAGTTTTCCAAGTGGGAAATACTAGTATGATAGACAATTTATAATTGCTTGCTTCTTGGTTTTCACTGGAGATTAAGGTTTTTAAGGGTTAATATTATAATATATGTAATTAAAGCTACTAAGATAACAAAGAAAACAGTTCAGTAGGCCAGGACAGTAGGATGTGTGTTTTCAGTAAAAGAAGTGTGAGGAATGGAAATGCATTTTGTTAAAAGAAAAAAAAGGGGAGGGGATTTCCCTGGTTGTCCAGTGGCTAAGACTCTGTGGTCCCAATGCAGAGGGCTCAGGTTTGATTCCCGGTGAGGGAACTAGATCCTGCATGACACAACTACCCTGAACGCCACAACTAAAAAGAAACCTGAGGCAGCAACAAAGATCCTGTATGCCACAACTCAGACATGGTGCAGCCAAATAAATAAATAAATACATTTTTTAAAAAGGTAGTTTTGCCCAGAAGTTTTTTCTTTTTTAATAGAAAACAAAATAAGGGACAAAATAATGTGAATACAGAAAGTTGTAGGTTTATGGAAAAGGAACACTGAGAAATGAACTTTGTACATGGTCAGGACTGGCTTAGACTGGATTAAATTTAATTAGGTAAACATTCTATAGACTGGTATAGGACTGGAGTATTGTGCCCTTTATTAAGAGAACAAAGTTTTCCTGAAATGCCGCTTTTGATAACAGATTATGTGAGGTTCTTTGCCTTTCAGTTCAGTTCAATTCAGTCGCTCAGTCATGTCCGACTCTTTGCAACCCCATGGACTGTAGCACACCAGGCCTCCCTGTCCATCACCAACTCCCGGAGATTACCCAAACTCATGTCCATTGAGTCGGTGATGCCATCCAACCATCTCATCCTCTGTCGTCCCCTTCTCCTCCTACCCTCAATCTTTCCCGGCATCAGGGTCTTTTCAAATGAGTCAGCTCTTTGCATCAGGTGGCCAAAGTATTAGAGTTTCAGCTTCAACATCAGGCCTTCCAATGAACACCCAGGACTGATCTCCTTTAGGATGGACTGGTTGGGTCTCCTTGCAGTCCAAGGGACTCTCAAGAGACCTCTCCAACACCACAGTTCAAAAGCATCAATTCTTTGGCTTTCAGCTTTCTTTACAGTCCAACTCTCACATCCATACATGACCACTGGGAAAACCATAGCCTTGACTAGACGGATCTTTGTGGACAAAGTATTGTCACTGTTTTTTAATATGCTGTCTAGGTTGGTCATAACTTTTCTTCTAAGGAGTAAGCATCTTTTAATTTCATGGCTGCAGTCACCATCTGCAGTGATTTTGGAGCCCCCCCAAATAAAGTCAGCCACTGTTTCCCCATCTGTTTGCCATGAAGTGATGGGACCCGATGCCATCATCTTAGTTTTCTGAACGTTGAGCTTTAAGCCAACTTTTTCAGTCTCCTCTTTAACTTTCATCAAGAGGCTCTTTAGTTCTTCTTCACTTTCTGTCATAAGGGTGGTATCATCTGCATATCAGAGATTACTGATATTTCTCCCAGCAATCTTGATTCCAGCTTGTGCTTCTTCCAGCCCAGCGTTTCTCATGATGTACTCTGCATAGAAGTTAAATAAGCAGGGTGACAATATACAGCCTTGACGTACTCCTTTTCCTATATGGAACCAGTCCGTTGTTCCATGTCCAGTTCTAATTGTTGCTTCCTGATCTGCATACAGGTTTCTCAAGAGGCAGGTCAGGTGGTCTGGTATTCCCATCTCTTTAAGAATTTTCCACAGTCTATTGTCATCCACATAGTCAAAGGCTTTGGCATAGTCAATAAAGCAGAAATAGATGTTTTTCTGGAACTCTCTTGCTTTTTCGATAATCCAGCGGATGTTGGCAATTTGATTTCTGGTTCCTCTGCTTTTTCTAAAACCAGCTTGAACATCTGGAAGTTCACAGTTCATGTATTGCTGAAGCCTGGCTTGGAGAATTTTGAGCATTACTGTGCTAGTGTGTGAGATAAGTGCAATTGTGAGGTAGTTTGAACATTCTTTGGCATTGCCTTTGTTTGGGATTGGAATGGAAACTGACCTTTCTCAGTCCCGTGGCCAGGGCTGAGTTTTCCAACTTTGCTGGCATATTGAATGCAGTGCTTTCACAGCATCATCTTTTAGGATTTGAAATAGCTCAACTGGAATTCCATCACCTCCACTAGCTTTGTTTGTAGTGATGTTTCCTATGGCCTTTAAGTGGTCTATATTTGCTTTTGAAGTCCTTTGTCATTTTAGTTAAGTGAATAAGTACTGCTTCACAGTGACCTGTGATCCTATTTGACCAAGTGTCTTGAAACCTTTTTGATATTTTTATAAAATCACCAAATATCAATTTTTTTTTTGTCCATGCTGCAGGGCTTTCAGGATCTTAGTTCCCCAACCAGGGATCAAACCTGTGTCCCTGAGGTGGAAATGCAGAGCCTTAACCACTGGACTTCCAGGGAAAGTCCCCCAAATATTAAATTCTAACTGAAGTTCTTTTGACCTCTGGCTAACTGTGAAGCATCTTGACATTAAATTAAACAGGATAAGAAGTAAATCCTGAAGTGATAAGCCATCTGAAGTTATTAGAGAGTCAGACTCTTTGTGATTAAATTAAACAGGATCCAGGGAAGAATCTGATTATGTTGAGTCTCCTGTGTCTCCTAGCAATCTGAACTTTGGATATGTCCTGGTATATCTGTTATAACTTTAATTGCTATCTTAAAATGTTGTATGTCAAGACAGTAACCAAGATTCTTTGTCAATTACATTGTAATCAGGTGTGACTCATGTCTTTTTAAGTCCTTTGCCATTTATAGACAGTTATTGTTATCCTTTGATATTTTGCAAAAGTGCTTCATCTTCAAGAAGATTCTTAGGAAGAAACTTTTGAAAAATATAGGTCTCTGATAAATTTCAGATCATACCATTGAACTAGGTAAGAAATTAAAGAATCCTAATGAAAACCTGTCTAGGTTTAGGTTGACAGGTTTTCATTAAGATTCTTTAATTTCTTACCTAGTTCTAGATAGCATATTAAAAAGCAGAGACATTACTTTGCCAACAAAGGTCCATCTAGTCAAGGCTATGGTTTTTCCAGTTGTCATGTATGGATGTGAGAGTTGGACTATAAAGAAAGCTGAGAGCCGAAGAATTGATGCTTTTGAACTGTGGTATTGGAGAAGACTCTTGAGAGTCCCTTGGACTGCAAGGAGATCCAACCAGTCCATCCTAAAGGAGATCAGTCCTGGGTGTTCATTGGAAGGACTGATGTTGAAGACTGATGTTGAAGCTGAAACTCCAATACTTTGGCCACCTGATGCAAAGAGCTGACTCATTTGAAAAGACCCTGATACTGGGAAAGATTAAAGGCAGGAGGAGAAGGGGACAGCAGAGGATGAGATGGTTTGATGGCATCACTGACTCAATGGACATAAGTTTGAGTAAACTCCTGGAGTTGGTGATGGACAGGGAGCCCTGGTGTGCTGCAGTCCATGGGATCACAAAGAGTCGGACATGACTAAGTGACTGAAGTGAACTAAACTCAATGAAAACCTGATGGCTTCATAAAACTCTTAACAAAAAGGATCAGTTACTGAGTGAACTGATGAATATGGTTATAATTTTTAGGGTTTTTGTCTAAAATATTAATGGCTATAATCTGTGTTTTCCAGACATAATGATACGCTCCCTCTCAAGCTAATTATGACTAACAGCAATTTGGTAAATTACACCTTTGGAAGTAAAACGGAAGTGTTTATCTTTTCTCTCCACCTGATTCCTCCAAAAATTAGAAATCCTTAAGTTTCCAGCAGCTTTATAAAGTAAATAAGGAAGGCCACCTCCTAACGGATACAGGAAACTCAAGATATTTTGGAGACCTTGAAAACGGTGGAATTCACTCAAATCTGTAGATGTTGCAGGTGAAATCTGTGACAGGCCCACAGAATGGCTTTTCTGGCTTTGAGAAATCTTTCAACATTTCAATCTGAGATCCCTTATGAAAAGCTCCAACCCAACCAACTTAAAAGAGGCTAAGTGATCAATCAATCAGACTTATTCTGCAAACAAATTGGTCTTAATTTGGCTACATTTGGTAAAAGTGAGGTTAACTTTAGAGAAAAAAAGTTATGTTTCAGTGGATATTAAAATCTAGTTTTGAAGTCTGTATTTACTGCCTGAGACTCAACTACCAGATAGCTACTTATTGTTAAGTTACATAATTATAAAGTTTAAATGAATTGTTAAAGGGACACTCTTAAGTTTGTTTCTGAAGCTTACAATGACAATCTATTTTTAGATGAAGATCCAATACCCCATGTTAAGGCCCTATCAAAATTGAAAGTTATTGTGTTAGCCATACATTTGCCCTGATGTTCAGGAGGAAAAGAAAATTATCTAGTGAAGTTGTCACAGAGTATAACTACTCATGACATGTATCTCTGCTTGCTTTAAGTCTAAGGCTAAAAGCACATATACAATGTTTGTATTATAATTTGATACAATTGATAAATGTGTAACCTACAAAATGTTGCCCCACTAACATACCTCTGAGCCTCTTCACAGATGCCTGATAAATTCTCCCCCAGTGTGGATACCTCGGCAAATATTTCTATATTAACAAAAAGGAGGCCTAGCACCAAGGGACATGATGGACCCAGGACAGGTTGCAACCACCCTGGCATCAAGGGACAAATATTTTTGCGCATTGAAAGACTTGCGATCAAGAGCGGAAATGACAAAAATCTTCTCATTGAGGTGTGGGGTAAGTCATGCTGGCTTATACATGGTTTAACTTAAACTTTACTGACCAGAGTGGCCTGTTTTGTGGCCTATAGAACATGCATTGTATATCTGCTTCGACCACTAAGGAGAGGAAAGCTTTTAGATAATCAAACATTAAAGGAAACTCCCCTACCAAACCTCCTCTCCGAAGGTTCCCTTCCCAGTTTAGTGAAAATGTTAGAAAAATGGTTTGGTTTAGGGGGCTCTTGGCTCAAGTCTCTACTAATGATGTTGCTATGTTGCTGTTAATTGTCTCTCCCACTGTGCCTCTTCTACACTTGCTAGAATAATGCTACTGAATCAAGGTTCAGACACTACTTTGGTGGACCCCAAAACTGACCTAGCTCTAGCAACAAGAGAATTTCACTCCTCTAACTCATGAAACTGAAACATCCATTCTCAGCAGGAAGCAATTACAGAAGTCTTACCTTCAGTCCCATATCTCTCAAAACTGAAGACTGAAATTTCTTAAAGGGGGATTTTGTAAGCAGATTGGGTAGAAGGTCCCCAGAGAAAGAAAATGAGGCATGACTTTCTTGACAAAGAGAAGCCGCTTTTGGCCTAAGTCATTTTGTAATCTAAGCCTGGCCACAGTGCTTGTCCTTGGACAGATCTCAGTAATTAATAATCTTAAGGGAACAAAAGAATGCAGGAACAAATGACTGTCATCAGGCAAGAGAAGTAACAATAGCAAAGATAAAAAATCAGCTGTTAAGACTCCCAGTTGTATTTCAATGGTAAAGAAGAGCCTGAAGCACTTAAATTACCAGATCAACCTGAATCTAAGGAATGATGATGTTGATCTTTTCTGACCCATGTGACTTCAATCAACTAAAGTTTGGACTCTGTTGACATCTGCCTCAATTCTGTACTGAATTCTTCTCTGCTCAAGCTCCTACGTAAACATGCATGTACCTTTAGCTTAAAACACCTCTAGTTTTGCTGTTTGGGGAGACACTTCTTTTGGGAAAGATCTCCAGCATGGTCTTTACTTGCTGCAAGTAATAAATACTTCCTCTTCCTGATCTTTGGCTTGGTTGTGTCTTTTGGCTCAACACCCACCAAGAGGTAAACCAAGTTTTTGGGTAAAAGTGTGACATCTACAGTGTTTTGTATCATGTAAGATAACATGGATGCAGGTACTGACAGAAGATTCATCTTGTAAACAAATAACTTAAACAGGATCAATAAATACAGTATAGTACTGTAAATGTTTTTTCTTCATTATGATTTTCCTAATAAAATTTTCTGTAGCTTATTTCATTATAAGAATATACTATATACACTACATATTAACATACAAAATAAATGGACTGTTATGTCATTGGTAAGGCTTCCATTCAATAGTAGGCTACTAGCAGTTAAGTTTTGAGAAATGAAAAGTTATATGCAGATTTTTGACTGTGTGGGGTAGGCACCCTTTCCTCACACTGTTCAAGGATCAACTATATTTTCATTCATTTAATAAAAACTTTTTCTAGTATCTACAATATATAAAGCAACTCTCTACGTACAATAAGGGGAATAAAGATGAAACCGATACAAATCATCCTTTAAGAACTCAATTGCCTTGCAGGGGAGGTGGAGCACACACATAAATAATTACAATGCCAGGTAAAATTATGATCTGCCAGTAATGTGCTATTGTGTTATTTATAGTTCTTTCCAAATTAGTTTATTTTTCTTTCAAAACTGGTAGTCTATAGTTAAGCAGATTGCAGTTTATTAGAACTACCTGTCCCCTAACTATTCTGGATAAATGAAAAGTTACATTCCTCGTATCAGTGACATCAGATATTATCAGCAGCTATCAACATCATCTGAGAGTCATGCTTGTCATTCGATGACAGAACTGCAGCATTCCAGCAAGGTCTTATTGACAGCACCAAGTCACCTTCTTTGGACCTATAATTCACCTGAACTGGAAGGGCAAGGAGGATGAATCAGATAACATGGGAATTTAAACTGTGGTAGGGAGGCAAAGGGCATGCTTTCAGGAAGTAGGACAGTTGTGTGGGTGGCAACACAAAAGTAGATGGGTCATGTTATCAAGTGACAACCAGAAATGGGGTCAGTATAGGCACACAAACTGTCCCTGGCTCTGCAGAAAGAGTCTGTATGAACAGATAGAGGATCTTTGGCAAAGAAGTCTATGAGGGCAGGAAGAGAATATATCTGTCCATACTGCAGATGTGACCACTATCTGATGGTGTGAATTGACTGTTTTATTCTGATTTGGACTGTATTTTTATCTCCATTTTAAAAGCAAAATAATAATAATAATGAATTAATGTATATAAACACTATCTAAAGATCATTAAGGAGATACATCCTTCATACATTAGAAACAAAACTGTAGGAGAAGGAGAAGGCCTTTGAATCAAGACTTTAGAATTCAGGGACTTCCCTGGTGGTCCAGTGGCTAACACTCCATGCTCCCAATTTAGGAAGCCCGGGTTGGATCCCTGGTCAGGGAACTAGATCCCACATGCCACAACTAAGAGTTCAAATATCAGATTAAAGATCCCACATGTTGCAACTAAGACCCAATGCAACCAAATAAATATATATATTTTAAAATCTCATTCTTTAAAAGACAAAAGAATCCAGAATTCACTGCTGTTGGCACTGACATACACAGCAGCCAAAAATTAGCATCAAAATATACATCTTATACATTTCCTTATATCTTTTGCCTTAAGAATTTTTTTTATAAGTTTATTTAATCATTTATTTTTGGCTGACTGGGTCTTTATTGCTTTGCACAGGCTTTCTCTAGTTGCCATGAGCAGGGGCTCTTCATTGTGGTGCCACACAATGCTTCTCAGTGCGGTGGCTTCTCTGTTGTAGAGCATGGGCTCTAGGCACGTGAGCTTCAGTAGCTGCAGCACACAGGCTCAGCAGTTGCAGCCAGCAGGCCTGAGAGCACACAGGCTTCAGTAGTTGCAGCATGTGAGCTCAGTAGTTGTGGCTCACAGGCTCAGTACTGTGGTGCACGGGCGTAGTTGTGGAATCTTCCTGGACCAGGGATCAAACCTGTGTCCCCTGCACTGGCAGGTGGATTCTTATCCACTGCACCACCAGGAAAGTCCTGCCTTCAGAATTTGGTGATAAAAATACTTTTTATATGTGGATATAGTTCCCTTAAAATTGAATGTTGTAAATCATTAATTGAAACAAAATAGAGATATGAGTTAATAAGAAAGCCTGTGATGTAAACCTCTTTTCATCTCAAGCCCCAGGAATGGGATTATGACTCTGATTCTATGGAAAATGATATGGACAGAGGGATCTGTTTGGTCCCCAGGGTCCTAGCAACCTTGACTGACCTAAGGACCCCTCCACAAAGAGCATGGCAGCACATTTCCAGGGGACCAGGGAGTCATGCTTCTCTTTTCCTTCCTAGTTTGTCCATTTTGGGGTGACAGTAGCAGGGGTACCTGACTTAGTGTCACCACCTAGAGTTCTGACACCTGGTTATTTTTATGGGAGCTCAGCCTCGCTAGTGAAATATTGAATTACAGAGCTGATTCATTTGGTTTCTGGCCCTTTGGTTTCTATACCTACTGAAGACCATGACTATTGTGCAGAGTAAGTAGGTTATTTGTGGAAGGCGGCAGACATAACATTTGAAAGAGCTCATGCCTCTGGGTCTTACAGCTGAAATGAAATTATTTATGGTAACCAGATTTGTATAGACTCCAATATTAACTCACACTTCTGGATGCCTTATTCTTTGGCCAGATATCATTTGCTCTTAGGTCTTGGCAAGAGGCCCCTCCCTGGGGTCCACTCTTTAGAGAGCCCTCCTCTTGTTCTCTTCTGGTCACTCCTCTTCACTAGGCAAGGAATCCACAGGCCAAGTGACTTATTCACTCAGAGCCCTGCCCTGCTTTTAGGCCCAGAATTCCCTACCCAAGTCCCTGCTTCTTCAACTGGTATGAACCTCTTTTCCTGATCTATCCTTTCAAGGGTAGACTGTGCCATTGATTGTGGTACCACAGGCCCAAGGTGGTGGTCATGAGGGGGTGCTGATGTGGCAGGAACTTGCATGGATGTGGGGTGGGATCATCATTGAATGTATATGAGGCCCTTTCTGATGTGGGCCAGCCCTGTGGGTGGGGAAAGGACATCAGGCCAGAACTGCTTTCCTGGAGCCAGACCATTCTGATGTGGAGCTCTGAGAAGTTCTGCATCAGTCAAACTACTATTACAGGTCATTATAAAGACAAGTCTGTCAAGATAGGGAAAGTTAACTTGCCTATCAAGGCTAACTAGCTTGTTAGCTTCAGCTACAATTTTTATATGGACATATGGTATGTGGGCCTCCGGTTTTCCTCTTCCCCACATCCCACCAATAAGGGACTAGGCCTGCTCTTGGAATAGGTTCACGTCTGAGTTCATTTGAAATTTTAATGTAAAGAATCTGTTAAGAGGGGTGAGGAGTGGGTAGCGAGCAGGCTGCTTTCTACCAGGTCAAATGTCAAAGGCAGCTTTGCTACAACTGCCCACATGGCCTGGTCTGCTCTCTAGCCTGATGGGAGAAACTTTCTGTGCATATGTGTTGAACATCCACTGAGAGCCAGAAAAATAAGGGTTGGCTGTTTTCAAATAATTCAAGCCACACACTGTGCTCCGATCATAACAGCTGTCATTCCGCTGCCAAGCAGCTCTTTCCAGCTGATGTCCTTAAGGTGCTTGGAGTTAAGAACTGGGCACTTTGAAGGCCTTTTCCAGGCCAAAGAAAAAAAGAATGAACTCGAAAGGGAACTGGGGCAGGGTTCCTTGGCTGAGCACCACTTCACCTCAACAAATCCCTAAGCCTTACTATCTGTTTTGTCAGCTGTAAAATGAGCAGCCTACTTCAGACCTGGCCCAGAGAGCACCGAGTGGTAGGTTTAATTAATGGTGATTGTGATGGCCTTTGTCATGTAAAGTTGTATACAAATGAAAAGGAGCATTAGAACTATTTTATCCAGAGTCTGGAGTTCATCCCGCTTTCTACTGCCACAGTTAAGCCTCTAAGTCCTGTTCACAGACCACTGCCCACTTCAGAGGTGAAGCAAAGCACAGCTGGGCTCGCCTTACCTGAACAAAAAGCGGGTTTGGTCTTGGCAGTGAAGCACAGAGCAAGCAATCAATGCACAGTTCAGATTTCTGATGGCAGGCAGCACCGAGACCCACCGGGTCCAGCTGGCTGCAGATGGTGGTCTGTTTCTGCAATCAAAGGACAAAGAACAGGTGTACTCATTTATTCCTGGGGCTGTTTTGGAAAGATCTTGAGACTGAAAGTTTCATGTTGAGGGGAGAGCTTTTTTTTTTTTTGCGCTTCTCCCTGTTGTCCCAGGTTTGCTGGCTGACACCTCACGGTAGAGGTGCTTTCTTTAGGGACAGTGCTTGTTTACTGAGAACAGGCAACAAGGATCAAACCGAAGATCCATTCCTTCTTTTAGTCTTATATTTTATTACAAAGGGTCACAACTCACAGTTCACTTAAAGACACAGGTACATGATTAACCAGAAGTCATAGTGGGCCTGCTGAGAATCACACCTGAGAATAGTTGATTACTTTGGCTAACAAGGGATTTCTGTCCCTCACATGATTCAGCTAACAACATTCACATGCAGCAAATCGTAACTTTTATATACTAGGTAGACATGATTGTTCTTTCCCTTAATCTCCTGGAGCTAAGATGTTACTGGGATGGCACCTCATATTCAGTGTTCTATTATAACTATTTGTATATCCTCTTGCTCAATATTAGATGACCTTGAGCTCCTTGAAAACCCCAAGAGGGTCTTAAACATTTTTACATTCCCCTCGACATCAGTGCCTTTCTTCAGTTCAGTTAAGTCGCTCAGTTGTGTCTGACTCTTTGCGACCCCATGGACTGTAGCATGCCAGGCCTCCCTCTCCAGCACCAACTCCCGGAGTTTACTCAAACTCACGTCCATTGAGTCGGTGATGCCATCCAACCATCTCATCCTGTCATCCCCTTCTCCTCCCGCCTTCAATCTTTTCCAGCATCAGGATCTTTTCAAATGAGTCAGTTCTTTGCATCAGGTGGCCAAAGTATTGGAGTTTCAGCTTCAACATCAGTCCTTCCAATGAATATTCAGGACTGATTTCCTTTAGGATTGACTGCTTGGGTCTCCTTGCAGTCTAAGGGACTCTCAAGAGTCCTCTCCAACACCACAGTTCAAAAGCATCAATTCTTTGGCGCTCAGCTTTCTTTACAGTCCAACTCTCACATCCATACATGACTACTGAAAAAATCTTAGCTTTGACTAGACAGACCTTTGTTGGCAAAGTAATGTCTCTGCTTTTTAATATGCTGTCTAGGTTGGTTATAACTTTTTTTCCAAGGAGTAAGCATCTTTTAATTTCACAGTTGCAGTCACCATCTGCAGTGATTTTGGAGCCCCCCAAAATAAAGTCAGCCACTGTTTCCCCATCTATTTGCCATGAAGTGATGGGACCAGATGCCATGATCTTAGTTTTCTGAATGTTGAGCTTTAAGCCAACTTTTTCACTCTCCTCTTTCACTTTCATCAAGAGGCTCTTTAGTTCTTCTTCACTTTCTGCCATAAGGGTGGTGTTATCTGCATATCTGAGGTTATTGATATTTCTCCCAGCAATCTTGATTCCAGCTTGTGCTTCATCCAACCCAGCGTTTCTCATGATGTACTCTGATCAAAAGCAAAAGAAACAAACTTGCTTAGATGCATTGAAAATGAAAACTCCTCATGAGATAAAAAATGATAGGAACTCCTTCTGTCCATTAGGGAACTTCATTTTCAATAAAAAATATTTCTTGCTGGAAGATCTAAACATTTTATATTGGTTAAGTTCTTCAGCTTCAGCCAGACTTGGGCTTCTATCTTGGTTCTGCAAATTACCATTCATGGGAACTTAACTAGCATGGTGCCTTAGTTTCTTCATCTGTAAAATGTGGAAAATAATACTATCCATCTCATTAAGATATTATAAATATTAAATGAGATAATCTATGTAAAATGCTTAGCACAGTGCCTGGCACAAAATTAGTGCTCAGATAATACCATCATCATCATCATCATCATAATCATTGGAGATTGTAAGGAAGGAGTCTTGGTTGCTTTCTGAGCCTAAAAGTATAGTCTTCAGGGACCTCCCTGGATGTTCAATGGCTAAGACTCCATGCTCCCAAGACTCCATGCTCCCAAGACTCCATGTTCCTGATTGGGAAACTATATCCCACATGCGACAACTAAGAGTTGGCATCCCTCAACAAAAAATACCAAAGATTCTGCGTGCCGCAATGAAGATCCTCCCTATGCAGCCAAATAAAGTTTCTTTTAAAGCCTTCAGATTTAATAACCTGCTCCATAGTTCCCTTAATGCTACCTTATTAATCTGAGGCACAAATTCATTTATGTTAGAACCTCCAGGTTTTCTGTTTCTAATCTCTGATTTCAGGTTTTATTCTTTGGATACCTAGAGAAGTATAAATATGATACTTTTCATTCAGATATAATATGAGGGCTGTTTTAAAAGGCACTTTGCAAATGAATTGCTTGTACATATACCTAAGTAATTCTGTTGCCTGTAAAAAATAAACTGTTAGGCAATGTAGATCCTTGTAAAACAGGCTCAGTTCCACTGTACTTGGTAGGTCTTTAGTTTAAATTGGTTTTGCCCCTTAATGTATAGTTCCTAGATTATTCTACATGAAAAACGATGTTTTACTTGCAAGCCTTCATCATCAGTTTGGTGAAGTTTGTGATGAAGGTCTTGTCAGTTAACAAACTATGTTTAGGTATTGTTCAGCATTTCAGGGAGAAGGCAGAGTTACAGCGAGGCAGCTGGAATAGGGTGAAGGGGGTCTTAGAGCCACTGGCTCTCTTAATGACAGTTTGGAGGGAGTAGGCACCTTAGGGGGTCTTCGTTCAGTCTGGGTCTCCTGTTTTAAGAGCTTCTATGCCATCTGCTCCCTCAGGGGTGGGCCCCAGGGGTCAACACCTCCCCAAGGGCCCACAGCTGATTAGAGGAGACACTCCTGACCTAAACCGAGACAGCCAGATTCTCTCTGCAGGACATCTGGAATGGGGACACAGGCCTTCTGGTCAGTCACTATTGGCCCCAGATCTAGGACAGCATAAAATTAAGGGCTGGCATGGTCATTTTCACTATGTGCTCTGGGAGGCAGGAAAAACTGGAATGTAGAGAAAGATGACTAAAACAGCGTCAGGGAGAAAAAAGTAGAGATGAGAAACCAGGTTGCCACTGGAAGAAAAGGGGAGGGTGCGAGAGAATAGCTGGGTACATTCCCAGGGGCCTCTCAGGGCTTTGTTCTGACCCCCATGAGGCCCAGCTGCCCTTCCGGCCCTGGCCCATGTCCAGCCCACTCTCCATTTTAGCTCAGGCAAGCTTGAGCTGTATCTGTTACGTGAAACCCAAGGAGCCCTGGCTAAGCAAGTGGGCTGGCACAGAAAGAGAGGCCAAGCCAGGCATTCTGGTTGCACAGGCAGGGTCCACATGGGGATGCCCCTGTGGGGATGGGGTGGTCCCATCACACTGGTCTGCCAAAATCAGACATGCATACAAGTGATTTTTGCTGATGATAAAACTGAATAGAACAGATTCATAGTTATTCCAAAACAATGTTCTCTCTTAGTCACTTCCTGAAATGCTTTCTTGTGTAGTAGGAAGCAGCTGGCATCGTAGATGCCCCGCCCAGAATTGTGTCTAACCCTGAATATTTTTAAAGGGGTACATGTACCTACAGCTGTCATTGGTCATGCATGTTGCAGGAGACAAAACAAGGCACAGCTGGATAGGCACTTGTCTCTTCTAAGGAGCTGTTAAGTCCCCATCACTGGGCCACTGGACACTCATCTGTAGCTTTGGCCCTTCCCCAGATTCAGGGTCAAATCCTGTCTCTAACTGAAGGCCTCAAGCAGCCCTGTTTTGGTAGTTCAGGATATAATTAGGATATCCTGATCAGATGCCCTGGTTCTGGCCTCTTGGCTTTTGCCTTCAAGCTGGTATTGAGTCCTTGTTCTAATTCCCTGTTGTAGAGTCTGAGTCCTTGACTCCCCATGTTTTAGCTCCTCTTCCATAATCTGACCAGGACCCTGGCCTTTTCAAAATCAGGACTCTTACCTTGTTTACGTCTATTTTCTCCAGGTATCACACCTGAAATGCAGACCAAGCTGGGAACTCACTAAACTGCCACTTGCCCTGACTGACACTGCCAGTCTGAGTCACTCGCACTGTTCCTCCCCCATGCCACCACCCCTACTTTCACCACTGCCAAAAATCAAATTTGCTCTGTGTATAGGACACCTACATTTTGCTACCTTTTAGATCTTTCTAATTTCAATTGATTCTAATTGAATCTCTCTCAGTTATTATGTCACCTGTTACTACTCTCAGGAACCATGTGGTCCTGCTGGTCTGCCTCCCTGGCAGACTCCTCTACTGACTTCAACTGGGCACCAGTCACAAAGCCTCACACATAGCAGGGGATAGGGAGATGGTGTGGCATGGTGCAAAGACCACAACATGAACACGGGCATCCTGGGCAGACCTGAGTTTATATCCTCGCTCCTCCACTTGCCCCAGTTCCTTAATGCCTGTAGGACTCAAAGGTGTTGAAAGAATTATATGAGGTAATATATCTGTTAAACTTTAGTAGTTATTTAATAAAATACCAAATTTTTTTCTTTTCATATGTACAGCACAACGTGTGGGATCTTAGTTCCCCGAGCAGGGATCGAACCCATGTCCCCTGCGGTGGAAGCATGGGGTTTCAACCACTGTACCGCCAGGGAAGTCCCCATCAAATTCAGTATTTAATAAAACACATGTCTGTCTTTCTCGAACTTGTATTTCTAACAGCTTTATTGAGATAAAATCTACAAATCATTCAACGTACTGATTTAAAGGGTATAATTCAATGGTTTTTAGTATATTCACTGAACTTATATTTCTTAAAATGGAATTATAGCATAAAGGCTATGAGGATTAATAACAGCTAAAAAGGCTTAGATTTTAATTAGCTATGATTTTTTGTAAATCAAGAGTGTGCCATTGTGTTGCCAAAAAATCTTAAGTGACATTGGGCTATGCTGATACACATGTTCATTCTTCCTCCCACTTCTCATTCTGACTCTCTGTTTTTTAATTAGAGAAAAGAGAAAAGGAAGCCCCAAATCATCAATATGGATTCTTTTTAGCACTTCCGATGATAATGGAAATATTTATAAAATAAGACTTTGGCATTACCTAGTTAGGATATTGTGCTCATCTCTTCCCCACCCTGTGTTAAGGGGCTTCATTTTAGTACTTGAAACTGGCCACGGTGGAAACAGCTACAGAAATTAGCAAACATAGCAAATCATCTTCCCCTACTCCTCCAGCTCATCGACCAGTGCCCACTGCTTTAGCATCCATGCTACCCAATGATGACAGAGCTGGCACTGTTAATAACGACAATAGACCTTCTACTAGATTTCTTGACCGTGTGTCTCTATAAGAAATATATTTACAGATAATGGTATTTAACTTCCATATAAGGGCAATCTGGAATTTAAGTAATTTATTGTAATTAGCTTCAGATGAGTAGAATATTTAGGGGGAAATATCTGGGGAAGACTGGGCTCATTCTTAACTGCCTTCTAGGCCACATCTCTTTTTCTTTAAGGAAAACCCATAATCACCATGGTCTGTATATTTGAACAGTCTATTCTGCACAGCTACTTATGGAGTGACCATGTAACAGACTAGGAAGACATGTGCAAGATGAAGGCCCCCTGGAAGTGGAACGATAAAGCACTCTGTTGGCCAGTGCTTGTCCTGCACAAGTGGCTCCTTGTGCCCCCTATTGGATTTTGAAAGAACAATCTCTCAGCCTCAATTCAAAGGTGAGACTCCAGCAAGTATTTTCTGCAGATGGAACATATTTGTAATCTCCTTTAAAGCAGAACTGTTGTAAAAACTTTGCCCTGTACACATTGTCATGAGGGAAATCACCATCAGTCGAAGATTCCCATAGTCAATTGATTTTTATTTTTTATTTTTTGACCATGCCATGAGGGTTGTAGGATCTCAGCTCCCTGACCACGGATCAAACCCGTTCCCCTTCAGTGGAAGCAAAGTCTTAACCACTAGACTACCAGGGAAGTCCTCCAACTGATTTATCATCAACAAGATCTAGGAATTACAGCTGGCATTTATTGAGCATGTGTAGTATACTATGTACTTTATATACATAAAATGTGTCTCATTTTATCTTCAATTAACCTTATCTAATAGGTATAAATATTTTCATTTTACAGATGGGGAAACAACTTTAAGTGTTTAAGCAGCTACTAGAGTTAAAAAGTTTCTGTGCTCCTAGGAAACAGATTTACATTGCCTACTGCTTTGGATATAGCAGACATTCCATAAATAGTTCAATCAGTTTTTTAATGTGAATAAATAGAGTACCATTCTTCCTAATACTTTGAGCCCTTTGACATATTAGTACTTTAAGCAGCTTTTATCTAATGGAAAATCAGAATGATTTCCATTTATTTTGCTTCTACACACATTCCAGGGGCAGATCTCACTCTAATATCTCATTAACCCTACAGTGACACAATTATTTTCCCAATTTTAGAACCAAGTTAATGAAGGCTTAGCTGGAATTCATATTTGATGTTTTTATCACACCAAGCCAAGGCAGAGGAAAGACCAAAGGCATGCTTTAAGAAGAACCTAGTTCTGGGATTTCCCTGGTGATCCAGTGGCTAGGACTCTGAGCTCCCAATGCAGGGGGCATGGGTTCAATCCCTGGTCAGGGAACTAGATCCCACATGTGGCAACTAAGAGTTCACATACTACAACTAAAGATTCTGCATGTTGCAACTAAGACAAGGTGCAGCCAAATAAATATTTTTTCAAAAAAGAAGAAGAATCTAGTTCCTACTGTATAGCCACAGGGAGCTATATTTAATATTCTGTGATAAACCATAATAGAAAAAATATGAAAATAATGGATATATATGTATAGTTAAATCACTATGCCATACAGTAAAAATTAACAACATAAGTGTTAATTTATGTTGTATCATGTGTACTTCAATAAAATAAACTTTTTTTTAAAAGTGAGCTTGAACTTAAAAGAAATATTAAAAAGAAGAACCTAGTAAAGTTATGACTAGAAAAAAGGGCTCAAGATAAACTAGGAAGGAAACTGTCCTCAAAGAATGACCACAGGTCAGTTCTGTTGAGTATGTCACTCAATGGACAGAGTTCTATGCTTACTAAGCAGTATACTAGGTGTGGGGGAGAAACTCTGAGAAACCTCTGAGCTTTTAGGGAAGAGAAGACAAAGACACACAGACATAAGGAAAATGAATTCTCAGTATGAGAGTGTAAAAAAGAAAAAGCATGCAGGATAGCGGTGGTTATTGAGAAATGGCTAATGTAGGCAATAAGTTCAGAAAAGGGAGTGATTATATTTGGATAAATTTATGCTGGCCTCAGTACCTACACAAAACCTCTTTACTATGAGTTGTAGGAAGACAATGAAGTTTGAGAGAGCACCTGGCTTCCAAGGAGCTCCCTTTCTTCCCTGAGAAGACCAGAGACCTTATCATCAAGACCCATAAGACAGTGCTGTGACAACTCCCCTTGCTACTGAGCCTGGGTATTATGAATTATTAGTTAATGAGGTTTCTCTCTCTGTATTTTTCCCTCTTTCTACCTTTAAGCAAGAGTAGCCTGGAGTCCTTTTTGGGCTTTGCTTTTGACATTTTGAAGCCCTTCAGAGAACTTAAAGCAGTGGTTCTCAGCCCTGGCTCCTCTTGGAATCACCTGGGGAATTTTTAAGACTGCCACCTGGGTCCCACACCCAATACTCTAATTGAATTGACCTAGGATGCTCCTTTGGTGATTCTAATGTGCAATCAAGTTTGAGTATTTAAAGGGTTCCTAGACATGATAAGAGAGAGTGAGACTTGCTAGAATGAACAAAAGTATCTTAGAGAAACAGAGGAGGTGGGGAGCTTCCCTGCTCCAATCTAGAGAAATAAGCTTGATTCTCTATCCTGGAGTAGTAGGAATCTGGCTTCCCCACAGCCCCACAGGGAAGGTAGAAAGACTCCCCTCACCCTGGGATACACACACAAATTACCAGGGGATCTTGTTAAAAGGTAGATTCTGACTCAGTAGGTCTGAATGAGACCTGAGAGTCTGCATTTCCAAAAAGTTCCTAGGTGACCCCAGTGCTGCTGGTCCACAAAGTGGCAGAGACCTGCATGGCCATGACTCTAGGCCATCTCCCTTAAGATTCCCACATCCATCTCAAACATGGAATAGGAGGAGTCACAATCTGTCAGACCTGAAGGGTTCCACAGACAGGGACAGTGGACAGCTGTGCAGTGACCTGTTTAGACTTATGACTGAAAAGCAGATGGTCCCCATCTGCAAAGCTTTCTACACTAAAAGGGGAGCATATCCTGGCAGGGGATCCTGACAGGTCACAGATGACTCACTCAAAAGGGGTCTAGAAATCAGAGGGCAAGAGAAGTCAGCTGATACAGCCCAAAGTCAGTCTCCTGGGCAAAGAGCAGGGTGAGGGATGGAGAGCAGACCCAGATAACAACATATCTGTATGTTACAGATAACCTGGCATAATCCCCAAGAATGAGGTGAAATGTTCTGCCAGGCCAGCTATCTCGGTCTGTGTGACTGCTGTAACAAAATACTGGGACTTCCCTGGTGGTCCAGTGGTTAAGACTCCATGCTTCCACTGCAGGGGGGCACAGGTTTGCTCCCTAGTCAGGAAACTAAGATCCTACATGCCATAGGGTGCCAAAAAAAGAAAGAAAGAAAGAAAAAAATGAGGTGAAATGTTCTGCTAGGCCAGCTATCTTAGTCTGCTTGGGTTGCTATAACAAAATATTAACACTTTAGACTGGCTAGCTTAAACACATTTATTTCTTATAGTTTTGGAGGCTGGAAAGTCCAAGACCAAGGCATCAACAGATTTGGTGTCTAGTGAGAACCTGCTTCTCAGTTTACAGATGGCATTCTTCTCACTGCATCCTTGCATGGTAGAAGTGGTGAGGGAGCTCTCTGGGGCACCTTTTTTAGTGGTACTAATTCTGTAATGGACCAGGGCCCTATGGGGCCTTCCTGGAACAGACCTCTCCCCTCCTGTCCTCGGCCTACCTGCCTTTTGTTTGTGGAAAAGCTGTAGTCTCCAGGCCTCCCCTGAGTCACAAAAGCCTGGCTCAAGAATTAACTATTGAAAGGATGTGAATATGTAGTGACAAAAATAGCAGTTCGGCCAGGAGACTTGCTAAGAATTTAAATAGTAAATCAGCCATACAGCAGTCACAGAATTTTTAGTCCCTCCCTGAAGTACCTGGATAACAGTGTCTGATGCACATTTCCTGCATTGTTTTACAGATACTAAAACCCTCCACAAAATGGAAGAAGTTAACTACCTGATGACCATGAAGACTTAGCCCCCAAAGCCTGAGGATTGATAATGTTGACCTCTGTTGACACCACCCTGTTACCTCGCCAGCAACCACAATCCTTTGATTCACATACCCTGTCACTCCCTGCCCTCGCCTTGAAAAATACTTCCCTGAAACCCATTGGGGAGTTCAGGTCTTTTGAGCAGGAGCTGCCTGTTCTCCTTGCTAGGCTGCACAGTAAACCTTTCTCTGTTCCCAACTCCAGTGTTTCAGTTTGTTTGGCCTCACTGTGTTGGGCACATGATTTTAGGTTTGACAACAATTCCAACATGAGGGCTCCATCCTAATGACTTAATCACTTCCCAAAGGCCCCACCCTCCAATACCATCACATTAGGGATTAGGATTCAACATACAAATTTTATGGGGACATAAACATGATGGCTCCGATGATAAAGAATCCGCCTGCAATGCAGGAGAGACAGGTTTGATCCCTGGGTTGGGAAGATCCCCTGGAGAGGGAAATGGCACCCCACTTCAGTATTCCTGCCTGGAGAATTCCATGGACAGAGGAGCCTGGCGGGCTATTTATTGTCCCTGGGGTAGCAGAGTCAGACACGACTGAGCAACTAACACTTACTTTCACACTATAGTACTAGCCCTATAGGGGCTCCGCCTCAGTCAGAAATTAAGTTGGTATGAAAAATAAAGAAAATGATGTCAGAGCTTGCATCTGAGACTCTTACCCCTTAGAGCTAGGAGCTTACCTGAAGTGTCAAACATCCTCATGAGTGGCAGATAGACTGCAACCCCAACAGCAGAGCTTTGGGGACAGTGTTTGTGTCCCTGTTGGAGAACTGATGTGCAGAAAAGAGGTGGGTTTCAGAAGTCACTGATGCTTTCAAGAATGTGTTGAGAATGAGCCACACGTGCTTTGCAACCTGCCCACAGGTGGACAAAAGAAGGAAGAGAAAAATAATGCTGTCTTGGTTAAAGTTTGCTGACAGTATGGATTTCCCTGAGCTTCTCAGAAAAGTACTTAGAGAGGCAGTGGCTACAAACGTTAACATTAGGGCCCCACCTCACACCCTGAATTTCTTAAAGCTGAAACTAAACTAAACCTCTTATTGTCTTTCTGGGAAAAGAAGAGCATAAGCCTGAGGAACTCCAGCCCAGGTGAAAGTGGGGAACCAATCTGTTTAGAGCCGATTTTGGCTGGCTTGAAGTTTAGCATCAGTGGGTTCTGATTTGGTTTAAGGTGAACACCTGTGGGTTCTCCCAGCCTTTGAAGTTTGGAAAGGAGGAAGGGGCTGGAGATGGCCTCACACTTCTAAGGTGAAGGGGGCTGGATGCTGAATGGAGGGTTCAGTAGTACCTTCTCAGACCTGGCTAGAGAGAACAGCTGGAAAGCTCTCAGGCAGCATACAGAATTTCAGCTGGCACTTCAGAGTCCTTTGGGAAGCCAGGCAGGAGTTCCTTGTGCAGGATCCCTGAGTAGGCTGCCAAGGCCAAGGGACTCTGCACCCTTGCACCTGCACATGTCTCTTTATCTGTCATCAGTGCAAGGGCGTGGGGACATGTTAGGAGACACTGAGCTTTGGACAAGCAGGCAGAGTCATACATAGAGTCCAGATCTTCTTGGCCTCGAGTTTTATTTCTCACACTGTTACAGTCTCTCAGAAGTGAAAGGGTTTTGACACTGTACTGGGCATTGGTTAAGAAGCCGAAGCAATAACTAGGCCTGCTCATTAGACATTGTTCTGAGACCCACTACACACCAAGTGCCGAAAGAAATTCCAGGTCAGGGAGTTCCCTGCTGGTCTAGTGATTAGGATTCCAGGCTTTCACTGCTGTGCTCCATGTTCAATTCCTGACCAGGGGTTAACTGCGATTCTGCAAGCTGTGTGATGCGGCCACCCACCCCCACCCCCACAAATTCCCAGGTTAATTAAAAACTTATAAATACTACAACAAAAGAATGAAAACTTAGGCAAATATTTAGCTGATTCTAAGGAAGGACTAGGGGAGAGTCCTTTTCCTGTCTTCCCCAGCTCCTAGAGGAAACCACAATCTTCCACTCGCCACCCCCTTACTCCACCTTCAAAGCCAACAACATGGCATCTCTCAGACTCTTCTTTCATCACCACATCTCTCTCTCTGTCTTTCTCTTCCATATTTAAGGGCCCTTGTTATGACACTGGGTATACCCAGATAATCCAGGATAATTTTCCTAGCTTAAAGCCAGTTAATTAGCAAACTTAATTCCACCTGCCATATAAGCACAGGTCCTGGGGATTAAGAAGTCTTTGGGGCCATGATTCTGCATACACAGTTGTATTATTCCATACATGAATCGGTCTGAAACTATTTAACATTAATATTTTAAATATTAAGCATTTAAAAACCTGCCCTAATGTCTATCTTAGTGTATGGACGACATAGGATATATATTCACGGGATGAATACTATGTGCCCATTGAAAGTCATAATGTAGGAGAATATATAGTAACATAGAGTGACGTTCACTATACAGTAAGTTATGTGTGTGGGGATTCGTCTATAAAAGAATATGCACAAGATGATACCAATTATGTAAAACCAAATCCCCAAACAAACCTATATGCAGGTGAAAAAAATGGGAGGCTATAGGTCAAAATATTAACAATATTTATCTCCGGATGGTGATTTTAAATTTCTTTTGCTTTTCTCCATTTTCCAAAATATACATTACACATACATCATGTTTTCGAAGAGAAATAAAAGCTGATCGAGAACGTCTACCTAGGACAATTTTCTGATCAAGTAGTTTTTAGCTCTTGACAACACTCGCTCAATCTACAGGATGGTGCTCTTCATCAAAAATGTTTCAAGTCTGGCCATCGGTGACACTCGCTGTTTTTTTCAAGTCCTAGCTGTTCACTCAGGAAAGTGTGACCCACGGAGGATAGGAAGGAGCCACACAATGAACTAAGCAGCAAACAGGTGCTTCTTAAAAACTTTTTCGAGGCCAAGCAAACCCAAAGCACAGCCACACCCCGCAAAGAACTTAATAACCAGTAATTCGGAGCCCGATGCACAAGTAAACGAGCCTCTTTCATAATCTCGCTGGCACGTGTTAATGGTTTTAATTAATAATACTGTTTTTAATACATAAAAGAACAGAACATAGGCATCGCCCTTGTGCCTGCCCGGTGAGCGGCGGAGAGCGGAGAGGGTCTTGCCGGCGGGACAGCTGACAGGACCCAGCGCGCCCACCCTGGTCCGCTCCCGAAGCCCGCTGCCTGCGCTCCCGAAGGCCGAGGCAGCTTCCCAGCCGACAGTGAGCCGCCTGAGCCCGACCTTAAGCACCACTGGGCCCAAAGTAGAGACCTGAGGCCGGCGGCCCTAGTCCTGCAGCACGTTAGCATCCTCGGCTTTGCGGTGTCGGATGGGCGCGCGCCTCAGCGCCTCCCCTCTCGCCGCACTCGCGGACCCCAGCCGGAGCCCGCCCCTACCACCGAGAGGTGCGCCTAGAGTGGACGAGCCCGCCGCTTCGCTCTCCCAGCCTCCTCTATCCCCGGAAGTTGACGCCGCGCCCTTCGTCGCGTGCGGCTCGCTGGGGGTGTCGCCTCAGAGATCTGCACGGGCTGGGCTTGCGAAAGGATCAACATGCCTGTGAGTTGTTTACTTTCGGGCTTCGCGTTTGTGTCGGCCTTCTCTGTCGCCCGAGGGGCCCCAAGGACAGGCTAGATCCATGGCTCCGCTGGGCCCCGGGGCTTCCTGCCGAACGCCGCTCGGCGCCTTGGATGGCGCGGCTCTTTCGCGCGTGGCGGACTTGTTGGGACTTGCCCGGGCGGCGCGGCGAGCCGAGCCCTGCCAGGGCGTGGAACTGGAAGCCCGGCGCCGCCCTGGGCTGCAGTCTGGAGTTGCTGGTTGGCAGGGGATTGCTCCCTGGGTACCTTACTCAGCCCTCCTGAGTTTCGGTGGGCACCCGCGAGGCTATGATCGTTTACGTCTTCTTGTTTTCCTTTATTTTTGTGGCTCTTGCCCCCCTCTGCCTCCTCTTGGAAGCGATTTTCTGCTTGTTTCCTTTTTAAAAACTGTCTTCGCAGTTGCCATACAAATTAACTCTATCAGGGACAGTCAAGCGTCAGCCACTTAAGAGTTCTTGTCAAATCATATGTTGAACCCAGGGAACAGAAATCACCTCGCTGTTGACATTCTCCGGGTCTACCTCAGCAATTTCTTCTCTCAGCGGGTCCACCAGGGTCAGGATCATTAGCACCACAGTTTTATTTTCTCTGGCGACTGTTATTAGTTACGAAGAACGGAGTTAACCTTACCATCTGTTTCCGGATCGTTGTAAAGCCCCTTAACTGGGACTTCGAGAACGCAAGTATTATAAAAAGTGTTGATGAAAGTTAACAGGCTTAAAAAAAAAAAAGAAAAAACTAAAGTGTTGTCTGTGCTGAGTATGACTGTTATTCCTGTTTTTGCATGTATATTTTACATATGGTTAAATCTGCCAGAGTTGTGTCATTCTAGTTATCATACTGTGCTTTTTTTTTTATTCAGTTAGCTAGAGATTTACTGCATCCTTCCTTGGACGAGGAAAAGAAAAAACATAAAAAGAAACGGCTGGTTCAAAGTCCAAATTCTTACTTCATGGATGTAAAATGTCCAGGTGAAATTTCAAACTTTAATTTCTTTCTTAAGGAAAATTTCTCTAAAGGACTACTTACAGAATTTCTGTAAGGACTGCTCATGGTGTGTTGTGTACATTTAGATATTAGGACCCTCTGTTGGAGTAGAAGTGGGATTACAGAATTAGAATGTCATAGGGTTATTTTCATAATAAACCACTTAAGAAACATTTGGGTAGGGGGTTGTGAAGATGGGATTTCCACAAGGGACATGGCATTGAACTTATTAAGTCTTTAAGCTGCTCAGATGGTAAGTTTTCTTTTTCATGGTTCAATGAAAAGTATATTGATTCTTCAGTGTAAAGCTGTGGGATCCAGTATGGTGGCCATTAGCCATGTCGCTAGTGAGCACTTGACATGTGGCTAGTTGGAATGGAAAAATTCTTTTTCATTCTTTTTTTTCTTGAGGTATAACTGATATAAAACATGATAGTTTCAAGTGTACGATGTCATGATTTGACATTTGTATATACTGGGAAATGATCACAATAAGTCTAATTAATACCTATCACCATACATTGTTACAATTTTTTTTCTTGTGATAAGAACTTTTCAGATATACTCTCTTAGTAACTTTCAAATATTCAGTATGGTATTATTAACTGTAGTCACTAGGCTGTATCTTTTTTCTTTTTTTCATGCTGTATCTTTAAAGTGTGAAATACACACCAGATTTTTGAAGAAATAGGAAAAAAAAGGCTTTGATTACACGTTGCAATAATAGTTTGGAAATACAGACTTCCATAGATTGTATTATTAATTTCATCTTAAAAAAACCTTGTTTTTAATGTGGCTACTAGAAAAGTTTGTTACGTATGTGGTTTGCACAGCACTGAAGTTCCTAATCTTTTACAAGGTCTCTACTAGAAGTACATTGAACAGGTGCTGTGTTTTCTTCTGCTTTTCATTTCTAACACTGCCCTTTTTTAGGTTGCTATAAGATTACCACGGTTTTCAGCCATGCTCAGACAGTAGTGCTTTGTGTAGGCTGTTCAACAGTGCTGTGCCAGCCAACAGGAGGAAAGGCCAGGCTCACAGAAGGTAAATCATTTGGCATTTTCTAACCCAGTAATGAGACTTTATGATTTTAGAGTCTTTTTACAAAAATCAGTTTAAAAGAAATCATAGATTCATAGTTACCAAAATAGTTTTTATCTTTCATTGTGTCCTCTTTTTAGTAAAGAGTGCCCTTTTAAATTAGATAAGTTTGTACTCTTGACCTTGCAAAGAATTCCATAATCTGTTATTTGTCTTAGTTTAGAACATCTAATTTTGTTGTATTATATTTAGTCAATTTGCTTAACTTGGAAGAGTAGACATAAATCAGAATGGAGTAAAAGAATAAATACATGTAAATATTTTGTTTCCTATGTATTTGATACATATGATTTAAGATAGTTTTTATCATTGCTAGCTAAGCAACAGATAACTATAGTTAATATGTTAGGTTTGATTTCTATGAGCAACTTATGATTAAAATAGTCTTATTTTTAATTCTTTCACTTTTGTGCAGTGAGAAGAAACAATACATATGTATATAATTTTCCATAGTAGTATTTAGATATTTACAATTCAATAATGATATTTAAAATTGGCTTCTGATATTTTTGGTAGCTGTGAATTCCATGTTAATCTCACTGGAAGAGTTATAAGTGAATGGGCAACAAATTCAAGATCTAGTTAGTGTGACCTGGTGAGATCTAACTTTGAAGTCAGCACAATATTTAAGTGCAGTATTCTGCTTAAAAATGTACTTGCAAGATTGCCAAAACCTGCATATCATGCCATGATCTTAGAATTTGTGCCCACATGCTGACAGATGATTAAAAGGGTACATATGTGCCAGAGTTTTCCTAAAAGATCTGAGATGAACGCTAATGAAAATTATTTTATGGAGAAAAGAATTCAGAATAGTTCTTAAAAATTAAGTTTGTATCTTCTGACAGCTTGCATTAAAGTTTTAACTCATGGTCTTAAATAAATAAATTTCATTATAACATTTGAGAGGACTTAATGAGTCTTTAAAATTTCTAAAGGCTAAGTTTTTACATAAAAAGTACTTTTTATCCTTAAAACTCTATACCAGAGATAGAACAGACTTGTGTTTAATATGCTCTTGTGATTCTTTTGCAGGCTGTTCATTTAGAAGGAAGCAACACTAATGATCCACACAACTTCTTGAATTTGTGTTCTATCGCAGAAAGCCTTATCAGTTCAGTAATTCCAGTTAATCTACCAAGATAATGTAATTACATTTAATTTTGTAAGGTATACAGCAGCGCTCTCCTATTTTGGTGTCAGTTTTTCAATAAAGTTTTGATTATGGGCAAATTACTTCTTTGCTTTTTTAAAAGTATGTGTGAATATGCTACACATTTATATATACTGTCTATGTGGGTTTGGTTTAAACACTTTTAAAAGCATATTCTGATTAGTTTGTGTCTCACTTCAGGAATAGAAACTCAATATTTATTTTATGTCCTTCTTCAGATTACTCTGAAGGGGTTGTGCTGTGCTCTACTTAGTTGCTCAGTCTTGTCTGGCTCTTTTCGACCTCATGGACTGTAGCCCACCAGGCTCCTCTGTCCGTGGCGATTATCCAGGCAAGAATACTAGAGTGGTTTGCCATGCCCTCCTCCAGGGGATTTTCCCAATCCAGGGATGAAACCCAGGTCTCTGGCATTGCAGGCAGATTCTTTACCATCTGAGCCACCAGGGAAGCTTACAAATGGAAAGTTCATTATTTATTAATTCTAAATGTAGTTTGGTTTTGTAACTATGGAAGCATGTATAGACGTATGTATTTAATGCAGTAACAATCATAGCGTAATGCCTTGGATTTATGTGCCCATAACATACTGCATAATTTAGTACAGTAACTATATCTGGCATCTGAGTTATACTTAATAGAAAGCTCTTTAGGGGTAGAAAATTTGAGAGGAGGAATCAAGAGTATTGTGATTTTCCCAGGATGTCCTGGCAGGGGGCAGGAGATGGTACTGCGTTCTCTGGTCCAGACAGGTGAGCACTGGTGACTGCAAAATATGTTAAGTGGCTCTGTAGTCTCATTGTCATTCTTACGGTTTATAAAGTGACCCTTGGGACTTAGGAAGTAGAGTATATCTCTCCCTTTCTAGCCCTTGACTGCCCATTAGACTGGGAAGATAACTGCTTCTGTTTTACCTGTTATCTTTAAGCCAGGCACTTAAGACAGGCATTTTCAACCAAGAGGTGTTCCTACATATACACCCCTAATCCTAGAGACTGATCCATTAACAATACTTATTGGTATATCAGAGGGATGTTGCATGAGAACTGAAGAACTGTGGAAAGTTTGGGGTGTATTGTATGAGAAGCAGATAACTCAGGGCTTCCCAAACTTTCTTGGTATATAGCCTCTTTAGTTTCGGTAATTTTTTTCATGGAGTCCTCTGGCCAAAAGAAATACCTAATGGTTAAATTTATTAAGTAGTTAAATCATAGCAACTTTAGTATGCATTAAAAAAAAACTACATGTAAATTAGAACCAAAGTGATACTTGGTATTCTTAAATGACCTGCTAATGGAATGAGTGTGCCTTCTGGGTACTGAATATTTTTCAAAATTTGGATCACATTGGACACTGCCATCTTCATTTTTTCCACATTGATTTTTGCATAGTATTAGATTTTTATCACAGCAGTGACCCAAAACCCAGCTTCACAAAGATGTATCACCAAAGGAAATGTGGTGCTATCTAAATGTAACATAATTACCTGGAACGCGAAGTTTCTGTGGTCTCCAAAAGATGTCAGGTGTCAATGTTTGCTCCAAGGCACCTCAGCTTGCACAGTTTAGGAACTTTGGCAAAACCTGTGATAAACAGGGAGCAAATTCTTGCAAATTTTCTTGGAAATAGTATCAAAAGAAAGTATTGTACTTTAAAGAACCTATCTAAGAATTTAAAGACATATTTGGCACTGGGAACTGAATGGTATATTAAGTTTTATTTCATTATTAAACAGTATTACTTGATTTGAAAAATGCTCATAAGAGAACACTCAGACTTTTCCAAACTTAAAGGTTTCCCATATACATTATTATTTACTGAGTGTTTTTCTTTAATATTATCATTTATATTCTCATTTTTTTTTGGCCTTGCCACAGGGCATGTGGAACCTTAGTTTTCCTGACCAGGGATGGAACGCCATGCCACCTGCAATAGAAGTGCAGAGACTTAACCACTGTCTTCATTTTTTAATGTAACGAAAGGTTAACCTATCCCATAAATTAGAAAAAAAGTTACATAAAAATAACTTTAAATTCTTGGCTCTGATCTGATCAGGTAACAAATGGTTTCTTATCTGGTTGCCTCTGTAAGTCATCTGATAAAGTTTAGTTTTTGTTTTGTTTCAGATATAATGTATACCATAAAACTCAACACTTTACAGTGTAAATTTCAGTGGTTTTTATTATAGTCACAGTGTTGTTCAACCACTGCCAATATCTAATACTTCCAGGCAGTTTTCATTATGAGAAAAAGAAACTCCATCCTCACTAGCATTCACTCCCCATTGCTTTCTCCTCCCAGATCCTGGCTACCACTAATATATTTTCTATCTCCTTGGATTTGCCTGTCTGGACATTTTATATAAATGGAATTATACAATACATGGCCTATTGTGTCTGGCTTTCACTCACATAAATATATATCATGGCCATTCATGCATGTATCAGTACTTCATTCCCTTTTTGACTAATATGTTGTAAGAATATACATTTTGTTTACCCATTAATCAGTCAATGGACATTTAGGTTTTTTCACTTTTTGGCTACTATGAATAATGCTGCTGTGAATTTATGTGTACAAGTTTTTGTGTAGACATATTTTAAATTCTCTCAGATATATATACCTAGAAGTGGAATTGCTAGATCAGATGATAATTGTTTAGCTTTTTAAGGAATTGCCTGTTTTCTAAAGTGCCTGCACCATTTTATTCCTACTAGCAACAAAGTACAAAGATTCTAATTTCTCTACATCCTTGTCTGTTTTTGTTTGTTTTTTAATTATAGCCATCTCAGTGTTTGTGAAGAGTTACCTCGTTAGGGTTTTAATGTGCATTTCCTTGATGACTAATGATGTTGACCATATTTAAATATGTCCTTATTGGCTATTTGTATATCTTCTTTGGAGAAATGTCTATTCACATCCTTTGTCCATTGTTAACTGGGTTGCCTTTTTATTTTTGAGCTGTAAGAGTTCTTTTAGATACACATCCCATATATATATGGTTTGCAAATATTTTCTCCCATTCTGTAGCTTGTTTCTTCACCTTTTGTCCTTATAAACACAAACATTTTTAATTTATCTCAAGTCTAATTTATCTAATTTTTTTTGTTTTTTGTGCTTTGGTGCCACATCTAAGAAATTATTCCCTATTCCTAGGTCACAGAGATTTGTGCCTGTTTTCTTCTAAGAGATTTACAGTCTTCATTCTTAACATTTAGGTTTGATCTGCTTTGAATGAATTCTATATATGGAAAAGGGAAGCAGGGATCCAACTTCATTCTCTAATTCTTTTTAATGGCTGCACAAGTCCATGGTGTGGAAGTACCATAATTTACTCAGTATTATTGGTGGGCAATTTGTTTCTAGTTTTTTCCCACTATAATCAATGCCATAAATATATTTAAGTATTCCTTAATAATAGCACTTTTATTTCTGTGGATTAGATTTACAGGAGTAAGACTGCTGGTTAGAAAGATAAATATATTTTTAATCAAGTGATGCCAGACTGCTTTCTATCAGCAATATATGAGAGTATTTTCCCCCTTTCCCCATCTTCCATAAATAAATGGAACCCTCTTTTTTTTTTTTTGCCACTTTGGTGATTGTAAGGTTATTTATCATTGTTACTCTAACTTGTGGGCTTCCCTGGTAGCTCAGATGGTAAAGAATATTCTTGCAATGCAGGAGACCTGGGTTCAATCCCTGGGTTGAGAAGATTCTCTGGAGAAGGAAATGGCAACCCACTCCAGTATTCTTGCTTGGAGAATTCCATGGACAAAGGAGCCTGGAAGGCTACAGTCCATGGGTTGCAAAAAGTCAGACACAACTGAGCGACTAACACACTTTAATTTTTATATCTAGATTACAGATGAGTTTAGAAGTGGAAAGAAGCCAGAATAAGCTACTATCTTCCTAGGATTCATTCTCATTTTTTTTTAACAACAATAACAAATTCTTCATATTAAAATTTTGGTTAAAAATAGTAGGAATATAGTTTCCTACTGATGCTGTAACAAACTACAGCAAACTTGGTGGCTTAAAAAAAACCCATGAATTTATTATCCTCCAGTTTTGGAGATCAGAGGCCCAAAATGGGTCTCCTGAACCTGAGGTCAAGGTGTCTTTTTCTTCTGGAGGCTCTAAAGGGAGAATCTGTTTCCTGGTCTTTTACAGTTTCTAGAGGCCACCTGTATTTCTTGGTTACTGGTCCCAGATTACTCCATCCTTTACTTCTATCATCACATCTCTGACTCTAACCTCCCACCTTCCTCTTATAAAGGAAGACCTTTGTGGTTATACTGCATTGACCTGGATAATCCAGGATAATCTACTTATTTCAGGATCCTTGATTTAATTACACCTGCAAAATTCCTTTTGCTATGTAAGGTAACATTCACATATTCTGGAGATAAGGATGTGGACATTTTAGGGGGCCATTATTCTACCTGTCATAGAATACAAAGTTGAAATTTGAAAATTGAGATTCTGTCTATAGTAATAATAAAAACTCCCTGAAAAAAAAAAGTCCAGGACCAAATGGCTTCACTGGGGAATTCTGCCAAACATAAAAAGAACTTAAACCAGTCCTTCTCAAACTCTTCCAAAGGGTTTACGAGGAGGGAACATTCCTAAAATCATTCTGTGAAGCCACTACTGCGCTGATACCAAAATCAGAACAAAGACAATACCAAAAAAGAAGATCATAGGTCAATACTGTTGATTAATAAAGATGCAAAAATTCTCAACAAAATATTAGTAAATTGAATCCAGCAACACATAAAAAAGATCATATACCATGATCAAGTTGGAGTCATCCTAGGGTCACAAGGATGGTTCAGCATACACAACCAATGTGATAAACCACATCAGCAAAAGAAAAGACAAAAACTACATCATCTCAATAGATGCAGAAAAAGCATCTGATAAGATTCAAAATCCACTTATGATTAAAAACTCTTACTAAAGTAGGTATAGAGGGAACATATCTCAACATAATAAAAGCTATTTATGATGAACCCACAGCCAACATAATAATAGTGAAATGCTGAAAGTCCTCCCACTAAAGTCTGGAATAAGATGAGGATGCCCACTCTTACCACTTCTGTTCAACATAATACTGGATGTCCCAGCCATAGCAATCAGACAAAAAAAGAAATGTATCAAGTTGGAAGAGAGAAAATTGTCTGTATATGCAGATGACATAAGACTATATATAGAAAACCCTAAAGACTCCATACAAAAACTATTAGAACTGATAAATGAGGCCATCAAGGTATACCAAGATACAAAGATTAATATACAGAAGTCTATTGCATTTCTTTACATGAACAGTGAAATATTAGGGAAAGTTTAAAAAAAATCACTTAAAAAATGTAGGAATAATTGTGACCAAGGAGGTGAAAGACTTATATGCTGAGAACTATATAACAAATTGATAAAACTGAAAATGATTCAAAGAAATGTAAAGAAACCCTATGCTTTTGAATTGGAAGAACTAATATTGTTAAAATGGCTATACTACACAAATCAATCTATAGATTTAATGCAATCCCTATAAAATTACCAATGACATTTTCCACAGAACTAGAAGAAATAATTCTAAAATTTATATGGAACCATAAAAGAGAATTGCCAAAGCAATCCCTGAGGGAAAAGAACAAAGCTGAAGGTATACTGCTCCCATCCTTTAGATAATACTACAAAACTACAATAATAAAGCAGCATGGTATTGGGACAAAAACAGACATATGGATCAATGAAACAGAATAGGGCACTCAGAAATAAACCCACACCAATGGCCAATTAATCTTTGACAAAAGAGGCAAAAATATATAATGGAGAAACGACACTTTCTTCAGTAAGTGGTGCTGTGAAAGCTGAACAACTGCATGTGAATCAATGAAGCTGGAACACACAAAAATAAACTCAAAATGGCTTAAGGACTAGGAATTCCCTGGTGGCCCAGTGGTTGAGACTCTCTTTAGAGTCTCTCTCTTGAGAAGAGAACAACATAGGAAAAATTCTCAATTTAAATGTTTCTTAGGGAAGCAGGTTAGTTTTGATTATTCTACAGGAACATAATATTGGAGCTGCCACTGCCATCTGCACCCAGAGCTCAGGAGACACTAGTTTCAGCCCTGTCACTGTTTTGTGGTTGTATTCTTAAGTCCATGTGCATCTTTTTCATTTTCTCATTTCACATTTTATATATAATGCCATGTATATAAGAGAGGTGGTGTTTAAAAGCATGACTACTGTGCCATTTTTGTCTTTAATTTGCATAATAAGAACAGAAGTTGTGTATATTCTTTATTTGCAGCCAGATTTACTAATTAAAATCCCAATATATATTTATTTTTATTCAATTTATATGACAATTTTTTTTTATTACTAAATATTTCATCTATAAAGTTGCATGCTACCAAATGTCCTTTTATTGGGTCTGTAAATTTTTAGAGTTTTTTTTTTACGGGAAGACAAGATAATTTTAGAACAGCCTTTTGAGTCAGATAAGCCTGGATTTGATATGAGTTCTAATGGTTAATGGTTATGGGACTTTGGGCAAAATAACTATAATAATTTCTACTTAATGGGGTTTTGAAGATAAAATGAGTTAACATATATAAAGTTCTTAGCACAATGCCTGACACATAGTGAGCACTCTGCTAATAGTATTCTTTTAAATAAAAAAGGATCCTGTCTATTCAAAATCAAGAACTTTCAAGTTCTATTTTTTTCTTTCAAATTATTTACCCACCTCATTACCACACTTGAGCATAGTTGCGTTAACTACTGCTGCAAAGCGAGCCACCCCAAAATTTAGTGGCTTAAAATAATGATGACATTCTTTTTCATGATTCTGTGGGTTGATCTTACCTGGGCTCATCATGTGGCTGCCTTCATCTGGAGGCTCAACTGGACTGGACGGTCCAAGATGACTTCAGTCACATGTCTGGTGCTGGCTGTCAGCTGAGGTATGTAGTAAGCTAGTCTGGTTTTCTTACATGGAAGTCTTGGAGGCAGAGTTCTCAGAGGGTGAAGATGAAAGTTTGAAGACCTCTTGAAGCCTAAGCTCTGGAACTTATGCAACATCATTTCCACAACATTCCATAGGTCAAAACAAGGCCAGACCAGGTTCAAGGGAGTGGAGAAAACAGACACCACCTTTGGCTGAGAAGAGAGGCAAAATCATATTGCATAGGAGCATGCAAAATGGAATGGGAGGATTTTGTGGCCATTAAAAATTTTACCACATTTTGGGAGAACTCCAATACTTATCAAGGCTATGCATTCTCCAACCCCATGAGCATGTCCATGATCAATTTTTAAAGAAATGCTTTATTCATTTCCCCTATTCTGGATGGGCACAAACATATGTAGGAAATTTACATTAGAGGAAATCCAAGTGGCCAATGAATGTGTGAAAATAGGTTTAACTTCACTAACAATAGGTAAATGCAAGTAAAAATAATCCAATATCATTTCCTATCCATTGCTCAGTCAAAAATTACAAGTCAGTGTTGGCATACAAACAACAGAATTAGGTTCAGCTACATACAACTGTCTATATTCAAGCATCTTTTGATCTGGAAAAATAACAATTTCATATGGTTCAACTCAAAGAAAAGGATGTTCCTTACAGCTCTGTATATAATAGTAAAAAAAAAAAAATTAGTTAAAAAATGAGAGTATAATGTGATTATGTTGTTGTTGTTACTTAGTTGCTAAGTTGGTCCAACTCTGCGACCCTAGTGGATTGTAGCCCACCAGGCTCCTCTGTCCACGGGATTTCCCAGGCAAGAATACTAGAGTGGGTTGCCATTTCCTTCTCCAAGGGATCTTCCTGAACCACGGATTAAACTTGTCTCTTACATCTCCTGCATTGGCAGGCAGATTCTTTACTGCTGAGCCACCAGGGAAGCCCATATAATGTGATATAGTCATACAATATCATATTTTATAGCAGTTAAAATAAACTGGATTTATATTTATCAACTTCAGCAGATCACAACAATGTTAAATTTAAAAAGGGAATGTAGAAAATGTATTATTTACATTTATACAAATAGCACCATAGTATACATAGTATACACATAGTATATATGTATATACTTGGCTGTGAAAGTATTAAACAAGGGAGTGGATGAATATACACCAACTCCTGACAGCAGGTCCCTGCAGGGCAAAAGTAGTGGGGCTTTGGGTGATGGTTCTAGGGGTCTTCAGTTTTATCTATTAAGTTTTACTCATTATTATTTTTAAATGAAGAAAATTTGACTAAATGTTAGCATTTTTAATTCTAGGTATTGGGATTACATGGGTATTTGCCATGTGAAACTTTTATGCTTTCTAGTATTTTTTTTCCACAAAAATAAAAGATCAGGGGAACTCCCTGGTGATCCAGTGGTTAGGACTCTGTGCTCTCACTGCCAAGGGCCCAGGTTCAATCCCTGGTTGGGGAACTGAGATCCAAAAGCCTCATGGCACAGCCAAGGCAAAACAAAATATCAAGTAGCTATTCCAGTATCTCCTACGAATAGAACTCAGACTATTTGAACCTGAATCAATAGCAAATAACAATATAATTCTTTATGCCTATAGTTGTGAAAATGTAGCTGTAAAATCCTAAAGGTTACAAGGAGAGGTTATTATCCTGTAAAAGCAACTTCTTTCTTAATAAAATGCAATAATAAACTCTAACCCATCTAAATGAAAATTACATTTTTTCTATAAAAACTACAAAGACGTATTTCCAGATCCTCAACTTTCAAATCTGGAGCAAAATTTTGAAATTTTTTATTCTACCACAGGAAGGTAAAGCAAATCACTTGTGGCCAATAACCACCTTGACAAGTTGTAAATTTCAGAAAAAACAAAAATGCAAGCAACTTGTGTCAAATTCTCCTGAGTTCTTTTTCCCTAAAGTATCAGCCACACCACAATTACCACTTCGGGAGATAAGGAAATTTATCAAAGCATTTCTAACGTTTCTATCTAGCATTTATCAAAGCATTAAGTAAGAAAATAAGTTATTATGGTAAATAGGAATTCTTAATGTGGGGTCAGTGAACCCCTGACATTTGTACACTGGTTCACTTTGAGAAAGTTCCCAGCTCTTTCTCATAGTGTCAACAAGCATCCTAAAAAGTGAAAAACTAGTCTAAGGCAAGTGCCCTGTTCATAGTACACATTAACCAACTTCACAGATCTCTTCACACTTCGTGGCTGTACCCCGTCGGACAGTCCAGTCACATCGCACTTCTCCCCAACACTCAGACAATGCGCTTTACTCCTCTCCCAGTGTAAATGTCACCTCCTTGGCAGGTCCAAGCATTTCGCACTATGGTCTGTGTTAAGGTTCAAAGTTCACATTGGTATCACATGATCAAACTGAAAACATGATTATTAAAACAAAATTTGTTTCTGTCTGTGGTGTGCAGCATATGTGATCTTAGTTCCCAGACAAGGGATTGAAACCACACCTCCTGCATTAAAAAGTGGATTCTTAACTACTGAACCACCAAGGAAGTCCAAAAACATGATATTTTTATTAGAAATATATTTTTTTAAATTGCTGTTAATTTTATTTCCCTTTTGTCACAATAATTAATGTTTAAAATTTAAAGAATAACATTAAAGGAAGGCATTTTCTATTTATCAAAGAAGCATGGGTTGAAAAATTTGACAAATATGAATAGAAGACCTAGAAGTCAGAAGCCAGAAAGAAATAAGGAGATGAAATGGATCTGTTGTAGGGAGTTGCTGTCTGTATTTTGACCTCTCAGGAATATCCATCTGCTTACCTTTATGGGTCAAAGTGGAGTGAAGAAACAGGGTGAGAGCTCAGAACTATAGAATAAGCCTCTTTTATTTGAGAATAAAAAGACTTCCATTGCATTTTGAATTTTCCCAAATTCAGTGTAGTCTACAATACTGATCATCTATGACTGTTACAACAAAATTTCCCAGTATGTCAACACTATAATAAGCCATCCATGGAGCCAGTCTCCCAAGTTGGCTCCCAATGAGCCTTACCTTCTGGTATTTATTCAGCCTTTGTGTAGCTCTCTCCCACACTGAATCAGGGTTGGTCTGTGTGATCAGGAGAAATTGGCATAAGTAGTACTGTTACTGTATGGCCTTCAAGGCTAGATTATAAAAGACACTGTGGCTTTTGCCTTCTCTCTTTAATCACTCAATCTGAGGGAAGCCATAGGACAGTCAAGCAGACCTATGGAGAAGTCCATGTAGTGAGACACTGAGACCTCTTCCCAAAAGGCAGCAAGTGACAGAAGCTTCTTGCCGACAGCCACATGGCTGAACTATCTTGGAATTAGATTCTCTAGCCTCACTCTAGCCTTCAAGTGACTGAAAGTCCTGCTGACATCTTGCAGCCACAGGAGAGACCCTGAGCTAGAACTGCTCAGCTAAAATGCTCCCAAACTTATAAAGCAGAGAATTTTTGAGATACAGTAGTTTGTTATGCAGCAATAGATAGTTAATGCACATTACAGTTAAAGAAGCCAGACACAGAAGGCCACATATTATAATTCCACTTATACGAAATACCCGCAATAGGCAAATCCAAAGAGGCACAGACTAGATCGGTGGTTGTCAGGGCCTGTGAGTAGAGAGGAATGCAATGTTAATGGGTTTAAGATTCCTTTTTTGGGTGGAGATGTTCTAGAATTGAATGGGCACACAATCTTGTGAATATACTAAAACCACTAAATTGTACACTTTAAAGGTTGACTTTAAGGTATGTGAATTGTGAATTATAGCTGAAATACTTAATTTTTACATTGTAGATTTTGATACCTGGAAGCAGAGTACAGCTATAACAAAAGCCCAAAATGGGCTGCCAAAATGGGGGAGTAAATTTAGAACAGTGACTAGAAGTTGGAAGGATTTTGAAAAGAGTGTCAGTGAATGCCTGAGGAGCCTTGAAGAAACTGTTAAGAAGTATGATAGCCTTTGAGGAGTCTGCAGGTGTGGACTTAAAGGAGAGTAAGAAAATGTTACTGGAAATTGGAAGAAAGAGGATTACTGTTGTGAAGTGGCAGGAAGTTTAGCAACACTATTGCAACACTATTGCCTGCAAGACCACAGAAAGTAGACAATGCGCCTAATGAACTAGGTAATCTAGCTGAGATTTCCAGACCCAGTATTGACTCTTGGCTTCTTCCTGTTGCTCATACTACAATGCAGGATAGAGAGAGCTAAAGGAAGGGCTACTGAACAAAAAAAATGCATCAATAACTGATGGTTTAGAAATTTTCCAGACTCTCCAAATGACAAAAGATGCTAAAATTAAGAAATGGCTTCAAGGCAAAGATAAAATTTAGGGCACTTCCAGAAAACAAAACAAAAAAACAGTCTAAAGATGAAATTGAGGGTATGATATATAAAATCCTTTATGACTGTGGAAAGAAGCAAGATAGTGTCTTGAGAGCTATTTTAACAATAAGTTTTAATAGAAGCTTAACAGTGTTTTCTCCAATTGTCTTAGCAGAATCCCAAGTTAGAGAGGGGTCTAGTTTGAAGAGATTTGGGGACACAGCTCCTGTTTATTAGCATGAACCCCAGAGAGATTTGTAAGGGACTCACAGAGTTTTAAAAAATTACATTAGCAGGAAAACTGTTAAGTTAGGCTGAAAGGAGAATATAAAAGAGGTCTTTGGACCTTCAAACTTGTATAAGTAGGAAAGCAGGTTGTAGGACTTCCCTGGTGGTCCAGTCCTTAAGAATCTCTGCTTCCTCTGCTGGGGGCATGGGTTGGATCCCTGGTCAGGAGTTAAGATTCCACATGTGACTTGGTGTGGCCAAAAACCAAAGCAGGCTGAGAAAGCTACTTAGATGCAAACACATGTTGCCTTTCATGAAAAGAGTAATTCAGAGGGCTGAGCCAAGAGTTGAGAGAACACAGCCAAGAGCCAGGAATTATTCTTAGGCCTTGAGCACTAATCAAGCAGCTGCCAACCTGTGGCTGGCTGGGGAGCAAATAACATCTTTAGTTCACAAATCTTAAAATCTGTGAGTGAATGAGCATTTGGGAAACACTTCCTCTGGGACCAGAGAAGCCTTTAGATGACTACAACATATTGTCTGCACCCTTATTAGAGACTGTGGTGCCAGATCCATCCAGTCAAGCTACTTCTGAATTCTTGAGCTTCAAAAACCACGGGATAATAAATGTGAGTTCTTTTAGGCTGCAATAGAGAACTAATATACCATTTCTCACAATCTTGTTTCTGCTGTCATTTTTTTTTTTCTTTTTAAAACATATTTATTTGGTTGTGGCATGCAGGATCTTAAGTTGTAGCATGTGGGATCTATTTCCCTGACCAGGGATTGAACCTGGATCTCCTGCATTGGGAGCATGAAGTCTTAGCCACTGGACCACCAGGGAAGTACCATCTGCTGTCATATTAAAAGAACAATATTTTGAGTCTGCTGTTGAATGAGATTTCCTCTACATTACACATTCAAAAAGTACATTTTTATCAGAATATTTTATTTCAAGAGTTAACACTTTTTTCAAAAAGTAAAAATATAGTTACTTCCCTGAGTATAAAGAACTCATCCTCCAATAAAAGACAATTACAAAAGTAAGCAATTAGAGGTACATAATTCTCTGCATTCAATTGTAGCCTATTACAAATTTATTCTTTAAAATTGCATGTATTTTGGGACTTCAATGTTTCAAAACAAAACAAAAACCAACAAACAAAACCAAAACCATAACAGCTTGTTTTGCACCTGTGATGTTAAGGTATGTCTGATCTGTCTTTATCAAATTCCAGAGCAATCTTTAAAGCAGTGCTGTTGAGGCCAACAGACTGCATGTTACATATGATAGAAACAACTATTCCTCTTGGGGGGACCTTGTTATTTAGAGCTTCTGCATCCAGTTCTTCAGGAAGGACCAGCAGGACACTACTGGCACCCACTGCGCCTCCAGTGTGTGAGGCATAATGCCGCTGCTTCCTGCAAGAACCATATGTTTGCTTCTTTTCCACCACACCCCATGCCATTGCATATTTACCCTCTTTATCCCAAGACATCTCTGTGTTAGGGACTGGTGTCCAAATCATAAGCATTGTTTCTGGTTTAAGATATCCAGGTAAAAGATTTTCATTTGAGTTCTTAAACAGCCCGACTTGGTAACCATACAGCATCGCATTCCCAAATTTCAGAAGGTCACCCACTGTAGACAGAAATCCACCACCAGCCCATTTATAGGAGTTATCCACGTAAGGTGTGTTGACAAGGCGTTTCTTTTTATTGTAAACATAAAATCTAAAATGAAATAAGAATAGTCATTAAAAATGTGATAGTCTAGTATTGACTTCATACATGAAGATGAATAGAAAAATGTATACATGAGACAGATTGTATTCCATTGTAGTGAATATATTTTCTCAAAAAGTAACCACTAATTTTCAGTATGATTCAAATAAAATGAAACACAAGTTACTGAGTAAAGTATAGAAAGCAGATTGTTTTTTCTATTGGCAAGGCTTGCCCATGCTGAGTGTATGAAACTTCTAATACCATTAAAAGATGTACTGATTAGTACACGTGATATATATTTGTCCTGTGCAGATGCAGAAACACCTAATGTTTGGTAGATATTTCCAGTTCCTGGGTTCAGTGAACCATGTGTTACATGTAAATTTTATAACTAAAAACGTACCATTGGGATGTTCAGGAATAAGGTTAATATTTATAAGAAGACTACATCTCCTGGTTAAAAATATCATAGAAATACTATGTATAATAATGGGATGTGGTACTTTCTTGGTGTAGTGGAAGAAGCAGGAGTTAGCAAATCTCAGCCTGAATCCCAACTCTCACCTTTAATAGCTATGTTTATTTGATTTGATTAATAAACACATATATACTTCTTACTATGTTCCAGGTATTGTTCTAAGAACTATATACATATGAATTAATTTATTCCTGTAACAATGTTAGGAGATAGGTACTATTACAATTCCTAAGGCACAGAGAATATACATAACTTGTCCAAAGCCACATAGTTTATATGTGGCAGAACTGGATTAACATCTAGGCAATCTGTTGCCTCTCTGCTTCCGTCCTAATTTGTAAAATGGGGACAAAAACATCTACTTTGCAGAGTTAGAAATAAATGTACAAAGCACTCTGCATATTTCTAATAGGTACTTAATAAACGTTTACTCACTTAAATATTCAATGGTTATTGATGGAACACATACTATGTGCCAGGCACTGTTTGGATGCTGGGATAAAGTGTAAAACAAAAGAGACTAACCTCATGAGGTTTCCATTCTAACATGAGGAGACTGTACCATAAACATTAGGTACATAAAATGAAATCACAAAATAAATAAAGGACACAACTCTTGAGGCTCCTGCCTTTCAAGATTCATAATAAAATGGTATTCTTGGGTTTTCAGTTTGCTGACAGTCTCACCTGTAATGACTCTCATCTTCATCCATCCTTGGCTATTCGTAAGCACAGTTAGACCTGAATCTCACCATCACTGTAAACTGTTTTATCACTAGGGTCTCAAACTCAGAAATTTCTTCCTATGACTGTGACTTCCAATCCTTCCAGCTCTCCAAATGAACCTGCTCTCTGCCCTCAATGGAACCTTCATCCATGCCCATTGAGTCTTCTCAATTTTCCCAGGTCTTTTAGTTTCTACTGGTTTCCTCTGATTTTCTCTTCTAGGCTGAACTATATCATCAGTCATTTCAACTATTTTGGTTGTGGTCTTTAGTGAGACCACATCTTTCGGTTCCTCACTGTTCTGAACTTACACGATACCAATCCATCCACCCTGAATAAACCTACGTACCCCGTATCTACTAAGAAAGGCTGCAGGAATTCATATAACAAAGCTGACTGCTATAAATTCATACTCTTGCTAAGGGTCTTTGCTGTTGTTCTCAAATCCTTTTGTTCTTTTCCTGGGTACTCCCTGGTATTGTTGTTGTTGTTGTAGTCACTAAGTTGTGTCCAGCTCTTTGCAACCCCATGGGCTATAACCTATCAGGCTCCTCTGTCCATGAGATTTCCCAGGCAAGAACATTGGAGTGGGTTGCCATTTCCTTCTCCAGGGGATCTTCCCAACCCAGGGATCAAACCCGTGTCTCTTGCGTTGGCAGGCAGACGCTTTACCACTGAGCCAGCAGGGAAGCCCCTTCCCTGGTGTACTCTTCATAGCTGGGGCTCCCAATCTCCTCCACTCTCAGCCCTCTATCCTACTTCAGGCTTAGTCAGCAGATAACTACATTCTTTGTTTTACTGAGAAGATTGAGACCATCCAAATTGAGCTAGAAAACGCCCATCTTCATCTTAAAATGCATTTACATCATCATGCGATCTATAAAAAAAAATTTCCTATTGTTTTCAAGACTAATTCTCCTACCTGCATCTTTGACCACGTCCTATCACCTCTACAACCTTGTTTCACCAGTTATACTTCCTAGATTGTAGTACCTCCTTGCAGTTTGTCCTCCGGGCAGAAGCCACAGATTGTGCCTCCTCCTTTTCCCAGCCATAAAAAACCCTCCAATGGTTATGAATGTAATGAGAATAAAACCCAAATTTCTCACAACGGTCTATGACACAGTCAATGGCCTTCAGTAGAGGCAGTACTAACTCCCCAAGGGGAATTGTGAGAGGCATTTTTTTAGCTGTCACAATTATTGGAGGGCTATTACTGAGACTTAGGGGGTAGGGGCCTAAGGGTCCTAAATGTCCTGTGGCATATGGGAAAGTCCCACACCATGGTGCATTCTCCTATATCTATATCCTGTGAGATCAACCATCCTACCAGATGTTCATGTAAGCAAAAATAAAATCTGTTTATAACTAGTTGAGCCTAGAACCTCCTCCATTTTATATGTAAATACAAACTACTTTTTGCACATTTTTACTCTAAGATGAATTCTTGAATGCAGCCTTTGTGAAAATTGAAGACCACACTGTATTTTGCACAAAACTTTAGCCAGAGTTAGCCACTAAGGACATGGGTTGAAGCACCAAATGCAATAAACCTGTACTGGTCTGCATTTACTTGTCACATTTAAAATAATTTTACATATTAAGTTGCAGCTGACTTTGTTACGCCTTCGCATGTTGTGGTAAGTAAACATTATCATACTGAAACATCTATTATATACCATATTTATCTATTATATAATATTCCTTTTATTTCTTTTTTTACATTTTAGTTAGAGTATTGAATATAGGTTATATGATTTCCTATTTTCATTTCAGATAGTAAGGGAAATGTTAAAACATATTGTTAAAGTAAGGGGCAGTGGGTCTAATGGCACTGATACTCACTGTCCAATATAATTTAGCCCTTGCTTACCTCTCTGACCTCATCACTTACAACATCTTGTCTTCCTTCATAGCTTTCCTTATTATTCATGTTTCAATTCAACTGACATGGCCTAAAACCAATATATTTTAAACAGACCTCCCCTTAACAGCCTCTTCCTGTATACCCCACTGCTCTGTTCTATTTTCTTCATATCAATATAGGAGATTCTTAGTTTACATTTCCATAGAATGTAAGTTTCATAAGGGCAGGAATCTTATCTACCTGGTTCATTGTTATTTCCCCCATCTAGAACAGTACTGGACATTCACTGAGTACTGTGAAATATGTTGAACACGTGAAAGCATCATTTGTTGGCCAAGTATTTAATGGAGACTCCTTGCAAGGCATTTGAGAGAAAAGAGAAACCATACACTGTGGCTGCTCTCAAGGGCAAACAGTCTTGTTGGACAGTTCTTAAATTTTAGAGCACCATATGAATCGCCTGGAGATTTTGTTAAAACGCAGATTCTGCTTCAGTAGGTCTGGGGAGGGCCCCAAATCCTGCAGTGCTAACAAGCTCCCAAGTGATGCCAATATTGGTTTGAGTAACAGGTTGTGGGATGACTAGCAAATGGATGTGAGGAATCCTGAGCACTAGTGAGAGCAAGACTTGTTGAAATGGTTCCTCACTCTGCTGGGGAGCAAAAGAGTTCAGTCTGACCGAAGCAGAGAGCTCTTCAAAAGGTGATGCCAGAGGAGTAGACATGGGGACAGGGTACACGTCACAAAGGCTTTCCTTGCCATGATAGGAATTTTGACGCCTTCACCTTAGTTCACAAAATGCTCTAGTTTTCTATATGCTAAGGGAAAAAAAAAACCACACACTTTTTTTTTCCTTATCCTCGTTACAGCTTCCAGTTTCCAGTCTTTTCACTCTCATATATTGTCAAACTACATGGAACAGTCCACACCTGCTGTTTCCATGCACTCACCCTCTCCATTCATTCAGTTCCTTAGAATATGGCTTCTGTTCCCTCATCTCTACTAGACAGCTCTCTTGTGTGTTATCAAGGATCTTCTAATTCCCCTCATTCTAGCTTCCCCTGTAGCACTGTGACCCACACCACATCACTGAAACTCCCCACAGGCCACTTTGCGCTCTCTCTTCTAGCTCTCAGTCCCATGATTCCCCAGATCCCTCCCATCACCAGGGGTTCCAGGGTCCCAGGTCTTCTTTTCTATAGGAATTAACTACAAAACTGCAGCTGTACCACAATCCCTGTTCCAAATTTACCACCGGATTTTCTACTAGCATTAATGATTCTCAAATTTGTTTCTCAATGTTGTTTACCAGAATGAGTAGTGAACCTCATCCCTCCCTTCAAAATTCATAACTCCGAAGGATAGTGGGCACATAATTTGAAAAATGACTCTTCTTCTGTCATGATTCTTATATGTCCCCCAAAAGTCCAAGTCATAATACTGGGTGAAGCAGGAGTGACCACAGGTATGTGCTCTGAAGCTTAAAAAAGTCTACAGAGGATCTAAATATGCTCCCCTCGGAGCCAATGATTTGATACATTAGTCTTCTCATTTTGCAAAATGAACGTGTCCAGAAGTGATCTCTTCCAAACCTTCTCATATTTCTCCTCTCCATTAAGACCTTTCCTGCCTCTCTTGCCCTCAACTCTCTCACCTTCAGTAATGACAAATCCCATCATTCAACCTTGGCTTTCTGTCTAATCTTTCTCCCTTCCTTTCATTCCTATAGCCACTCTTGTATTTTAGGTCCTCGTTACTTTCTGCCTGAACTCTGATTACACCTGTATTTCCAGTCAATCAAATTTCAAAAAAATAACATGATAGAATAAAAATAGGTTTCTCATTGAAAAATATATTTGTTAGAGTGAACTCCAAGTTTGTAAACTAGGAGAGACCTACAAACCTATTTTGGTTAATAATCAGCTTTGCATTATACAACCTTTAATGAAGTGTTTCAAAGCACTTATATCAAGGCTGGAAATTAGGATCACTCCTCTTTTAAAATAAATTCTAAGCTTTAATCTTTTGATTCCTTTTTACAGAGGACAAATTAATGACTTCTCATGAAAATAATCTTGATCAGCTGAATGATAACTTCACTATCTCAAATTCTTAAGGGATTTCTGCACTAAAAGAACGGAATTATGGATATGAGTTCTTCAATTACTGGAATATCTTTGTAACTGAATAATTGATGGAATGATGCCAGATGACAAACAGTCATCCTGAAGAATCTCTATAGTTTCTGCACAACAACATTATAGTACTGTAGAAATCTACATCTAGAAGCTTATAAATGCAAAATAATTTTAAATCCTTTTTAAATGCCTTTACAAATAATTATGCATCACTTTGTATTTTATTGCTTTAAGAAGTTAAAAAACCCGTAGAATTTAACATGCTTATTATACAAACCAATCCCACTCTAACATTTAGCATTAACATGGGCTGAACCTACGACAAGAGTGTCCATCAGCTAAAGGCATAAAAGAGAGCTTCACAAGGAACAATGCTTAATCTTAGAAGATACTTGTGAAAATAAAGGTAATTAATAATAAAGTCAATAAGAGAAGGTAAAGACCATATTTATACTGTCAAAATACAGCAAACACTTCAGAAAACATTTGATTTTGGTCCTATCAATTATGAAGGTGATCTTTGTTGCAAGTATTATACCAAACAGAGGAAATATGAATGGAGTCTAATAATAAGCTAATACATTGACTAAGGATTCTCCCATCAACAGTGTCCTTCAATGGCAAGAACATTCACTCCATTCCCCTGTAGGTCTTTGCTTAAAGGGTTAGTTAGTTTACTTGCTTATACAGAGTATATTTGAAATACAGAATCAATATATCTATTTGCATATACAAAATCAATGTTCCTATTCTTTAAGACACTCCAGTTTTATTCAGGACAACCATGCACCCAGCTAAAAACTGACTTATCTGCATTCCTTACAGCTGAATGTGGCCTGACACTAAAATTCTGGCCAAAGAAATGTAGGTAGTATTTCAGGGTGGGATTCTCGGAAAATACCTCAAACAGGTGACAGATACTGTGAGGTGCTATTTTAAAAACACACACACATTCACATAGAGAAGTGATAAAGATGATAAATATTTACTTTTGGGACACAGTAACTCTAAAAAGCCTAGGTCAAGATAATACAAACGTATTTATGATTATACCAAGGGGTCAGTAGACTAGATAACAAAGCTGCAAACTTTTGCTTGAAATTTTATTTCTTGTAAAACTGTACCATAAAACAAATAGAAACATATGCAATTACTAAGTTTTACTTTAAGGTTTTTTGTTTTTCTTAAACGTACATCTTTGAGAAGATTTCTTTTACTCCTTGCACTTCCACTTGAAGCTGGTGCCTCTAAGCCTTTTTGAAATAATTATTACAAAAATAAAAAAGAATCCACATCTCTAGAGTTGAGCTCTGGAGGCCCCAATAGAAATTCTATCAAGTAAAATAAAGAAAACGGACAGAACATCTTCCTTTGTAACCTTTCCTTCTTCTTTTAGTGTCCTACTTTATTTCTGTAGCCTATTTAATCTACCTAAAATGAATCACTTACTCCTTTAGCACCACTGGGCACAAGCAAAATCTAAAGAAAAACCCAGAGCTGATGGAAACCTTTAACGGTAGAAACAGAAACCCACTGCCTTTTCTCAAAAATGCGCGATAAGATGAAATTAACTCACGGTCACATGCCATGTTTTGATATTTGTGCATTACTTACTAAGAAAACAACAAACAACAACTGACGTGCAGTCTGCACATTCATGGAGACTTAATTTTCAGTTGAGAAAAGAGGTTCAGTGATTCTCCCTTATATAGAAGACTAGGTATTTGTTATCGAATGCCTAGATTTAACTCAAAACAAGGTTATGCATCTATGCCAACATTACTAGCGAATCTTTTCTAGATTCAACTGACAACTTCAGGTGTTATTTTTTTCAGTGGAATATAATGTGGACCTAGATATAATAAGCATTGTCTGAAAACTACAGGTCATCTCCATCGTTAAAGTGTCTACAAATAACAAATGCTGGAGACGGTATGGAGAAAAGGGAACCCTCCTACACTGTTGGTGGGAATATAAGTTAGTGTAGCCGCTATGCAGAAGAGTAAGGAGGTTCCTCAAAAAATTAAAAACAGAATTGCCATATGATCCAGCAATCTCACTATTGGGCATATACTTGGACAAAACCATAATTCAAAGAGATACATGCAGCCCTATGTTCATAGAAGCACTGTGTGCAATAGCCAAGACATGGAAGCAATCTGAATGTCCACTGATGAATAAAGAAAGATGTGGTGTACACACACACACACACACACACACGATGTATACTCAGCCATAAAAAAAGAAATAATGTCATTTGTAGCAACATGGATGTAACTAGAGATTATCATACTAAGTAAAGTAAGTCAGGAAGAGAAAGACAAATACCATATGATATCACTTATATGTGGAATCTAAAATACTGCACACATGAACCTATCTACAAATCAGAAACAGACTCACAGACATAGAGAATGGGCTTGTGGTTGCCAAAGGGGAGGTGAGGAGGCAGAGGGATGAACTGGGAGCTTGGGGTTAGCTGATGCAAACTGTTACATTTAGAATGGATAAACAATGTCCTACTAATACAGCACAGAGAAATATATCCAATCTCCTGGGATACACCATAATAGAAAAGAATATTAAATAAAGAATGTGTATATGTGTATAACTGAGCCTCTTTGCTATACAGCAGAAATTAGCACAATATTGTAAATCAACTACACTTCAATTAAAAAAAAAAAAAAACAGGACAAAACAGCAAAGAAAACTACAGGTCATTTAAAAATTTAAATTCATTGCTTGCTGCTAACCTAATTTCTTTTAGGTTCAAAAAAATCTCTTTCAGGCTGATTTGCAATGCATATTTGATCCTTTTAAATAAGCTGGTAATTTAACTAAATACAACAGAAAACTGAACACAGCTAGTCTGGGGAGATAAAGCCAAAAACATCTACCATTTCATCCCGTCAAGTATCATTAAGTCATTTGTAAAGCATGTTCTCTAATGGAAACTTAAAAGGTAAAAGTAACAGTTGATTTGTTAAATGTGTTGTTACCTTTCTAACCAACCAAATAATAAGAGTAAAATGGAAAACACCGTAACTGTAAAACTCGTATTAGTCTTTAGTCACAAGATTTTCTTTCACTGCCTTTTTTATACATTACTAGTAAAAATTATGACAAAATTTTAGCTTGATTATCCCCATAAAATGATTTTCAAAGTTTTACAGGGGAGAAAACTGGTATATACCACTTCAAATTACCATCACCAGTAAAGGAATACAATGAATGCATGTGACTTCTGAGAGATCTGATGACTAAATGTAATGCGCAATCCTAGATTAGATCCTGCACCAGAAAGAAAAATGTTTTTCCTTGTGTTATAAAGAACATTACTGGGGCAACTGATAAAATCTGAATAATGTCTGTAGATTTGATATAAGCATTATGTTGATGTTAATTTACTGAATGCCCTTAGTTTTAGAAAATACATATTTAAGTATTTATGGGTACCACTTCAGTATAAGGGGTACCATATTGCCAACTGATTTCCAAATGGCTGAGAAAAAAATTATAGAGACAGACAGATAAAGCAAATGTGGTAAAATAACTAACATGTGGGGAATCTAGTTGAAGAGTATATGAAAATTCTTTGTACCAGTTTGTGTAACTTATCTATAAGTGTAAGATAATTTCAAAATTAAAAAAATAATTAAAAATAATAAAAGGTAAATAAAACATTAACTAAAACATAAGGGATGATGGAATATCAAATTATAGATACTCATGATGGGTATAATTTTAGTTTAATTATTCATGTGCTTAAATTATTATTGCTAACTTTTATCCAAGGACCTTGGGCTACTTCATATATATATATGAATATATATATGAAAAATAAAATATATTTCATTTTACTTACATTATAGGTGGGAAAAGAGACATGAAGAAAAGCTCCCAAAATGTGGCAAGTTGATTATGGAATGGAGACAAGCAAAATGTGACTTTAAATTGATAACATAGTGTGAAGATGCAATATAGCTAGACATACCAGAAGTAATCATTTACCTTGCTCTATTGTAAATCACTGGCTCATTTTCCTCCTGCACAGTTGTCAGCATATCCAAGTCATGGAATATTTTCTGCATATAGTCCAAATATTTATATCCTGAAGCTCTTTCTACTATGGCTGCCAGTAGGGTATAGCCAAAAGTTGAATACAAAAACTGACTACCTTGAGACATCATTGCAAAGGGGAAAAAAAAAAGAAAATGCTTCATTATTATTCAAAAACATGCAAAATATCTTCCTACTGAAAACTGGCATACTTTTAAAACTAGAATATTTTACTGAAGCATTTAAGTGAAGATCATGGATGATACGTTAACGAATTTGGCCAACTTTGCAATGGCCCTGCTTATTCCATGTCTCAAACACAAGAATGTTAATAAAATGATCGATATATTTATTAGTTTTTTTGTTTGTTTTTTTATTTCTTCGCCATGCCCCGACCATGCCCCTTGCCATGGAAGGGTGGAGTCCTAACCACTGGACCTCTAGGGAATTTCCACAAACCACTTTTAAAATGAAAATGGAATACAAGGACATAAACCTGCAATATATTTAAAGATAAAATGGTTTGGCAGGCATCATACCAAAAAATACACAAAAAATTATTTTTATAGAGCAGCTTTTTGGGAAATAAAATTAAGCTGGGGTATGCTAATTTCTTTAAGAAATGAACGCACAAAACAAATTGAACAATTTAAATATTAAATACTAACAAAATACAAAAAATCAGCAGTGTTTCATCATGCGAACTTTGGTCCAAATTTTACTTGGAGGGCTATTCCAACACCTAATTTTTTCCATGAATATCTTGATACTGGGAACCCATTAAATGTCTAGGTAGCCTCCAGTGAAGTTAAAGCAAACAACTAACTGCCTGAAGCTAGGCTTTGTTAAGAACTATAGACAACAAAGGCAAGCATCTAACAAAACCATGCCATCATCAACCACACTGAATGCACTAAGGATGGTATCATTTTGGAGTTTCTGAAAATCAATCATTCAACAATGATGACTTTGTAAAAAGAAGAAATTAACACTCACCAGGTTTGAAGAACAAAGGGTCATTTTTAAATAATCTTAGAGATTCAATTGAATTTTCAAATTTTTCTTTCAAATATAATTCACCTTGTTCAAAATCATTCTTTTTCTTGCAAGGTTTTGAATTTCGGCCTTTGGTTTCATTATCTTGCTCTACCTTAGCTTTAGCAAAGTCATTCTTTTCATTACTTTTGCCTCCTTTTTCTTTTAACTCTTTTTCTTGGTCAGATTCGATCATCTCTTTCATCATCTTTAAGGCTTTATAAGCTTTCTCTTCTTTCACCTTTTTCATGTCCTTTTCATAATGACGAATTCCACTTAAGTGGGAAATCAACAATCTTGTTGTGACAGACACCTAACAGTAAAAACATGAAAATCCAACTACAGTATTAAACTGCATAATAAAAAGTCAGTAGCCTTAGAATAATGTTTCAGCAATATTTTCCATTTTAAGCTGCTGCTGTCATATACACATCTTCAGCCTCAAGTTTCAGAAAAATATCCACTCAGTTATTATCAGGATAAAATAAAACTTTAATCCATTAACAAAATTTAAAAACAAATCAAAGAATCTTACGAAACCTTTTAAACCACTTAGACATTAGAAAACCACTTAGTCATTAGAAAAACGAACTATGAGCTTTATTACCTTTTCACCTTCATATTCTTTTTCTGGAAATTCAGGAACATAATGTTGTACTGGAATATCAAGATCCAGTTTCCCTGCTTCCCACAGTTTGGCAATAGCAACCATGGTGAGGCTTTTGCTGATACTGGCAATTCTCATAACTGTCTCTGGCTTGCATGGTACACGGTTCTCAACATCAGCATAACCTAAACCTTTGGGAGAAAAAAGCAAGAAGTCATAATAGGTCTCATGGTCAAAGGAATCTTCAAAAACTGAAATAATACTGTCTTAAAACATTCTGCGTGCTTATCAAAAGAAAAACTATTTCACTTGCATAATTAATCAAAACTGAACATATAAGGAATGAGCCTTAGCAATACTGACAACAGTAGGCCTAACAATTTAACCTTATAACAAGACTGAAATTGTACCCTGTGCAAAACAGTAATCTTATGATTCAGTTACTAATGCTTAGCTTATCTAAACAATTTGGTTATTCCATATTTTAAATAAATAACATTCTTTAAGGAAAATGTCGTTCTTCAGATTATATTTATTCTTGATTATTTAGCGAGTTTATACAAAATCCCTTAAAACAACTAATAAAACAAATGTGAAAAGATGCCCCAGAAAACCAATCAAGCTAATCAATTAAATTCAGCTGCAGGTCAGAAGAAACCTCATGGACTCATGGGGTAGCAAAGGGTCGGATATGACTGACTGAACAACAACTAGTTTAAATAAAGCTCCTTCTAGAAAATATTTTAAGTTTGGTTTCATCTTCTGTAGGATAAAAGTGTGGTAATCTAAGATACATAAAGAACTTAGATCGATCTTAAAAGAATGAAAAGGTGTAATTATTTTCACCTGTAAGTGTAGATTATGCAGAAAAATACTTGCATAAAAACAAAGCCCTCACCTACAGAGCTTACATTTATATAATTTTTATTATAATATCTTTCATAAATGTTGATTGGGCTACGCTTAAACTTGGACAAAGAATCATTTTTCTTTAAATTCAAAACTTTACTGCTCCTATCAACTTCTAAAAGTATTCCTTTCTTTAAATGATGTCTGAAACAATATTTCCTAAAAGCTGGGTTTCTAAAAACCTGCTGTGATGCTGCGTCAGCTGTGATGAGTTGGGCCAATTTGTGCACAAGGGAAAAGTAAATCAAATTACAAAATTCTTTGATAAAAGTATCATAAAGTGATTAGAAATCTCTCTTCCCAAGTTGCTAGCTTTTTGTCTGAAAATATAGCTGACAGCCCTGTATAGTCAAAAACAAAAACAAATAAAGTAGATTGTAAACTCATTGAGGAAAAGGAATCATGTATATCCCCAGTTCTTAGTACTGTGCATTTTACACAACAGTCAATAAACTGTTGACTGAATTAAAAAAGAAAAACACTACATTCTGATGTTTTATTTAATCATAAGGGTTATCTACAAACGTGCAGTTAACAGACTGTTTTATACACAACTTTGAAAGCAATAAATTCAGTCTTTTAAGAAAGTGGGGGAAGAAACAAGCCATCTTTAAGACTCCAATTTATTCATCAGAGTCACATTTTAAACCTTGCTATTCTATTCCAACACAGAATAAATTTCAATTCTTCATTCTGTTAAACACTTTTCTCTAAAGTATGTATCCCACTTCATGGGATTCATTCTGAACAGTAACACATCATTTCATTCACCGACTGGCAGAAAACAAGCCAATAAATAAAGCTATTCTGAGCCTACCTTCTGACCAGATTTCTTTTCCATCTACAGAGACTCCAACTACGATGCCCGGTGCGCCCACCTCATCCTAAGAGCCAAGGGGAAAGCACCGTTGAAGAGCACAGTTCAAAGCCAGGCCGAAATCCGCCGCAGGTCCGCCTGCGCCTTCCCCGAGGGCTTCCCTCGGCCCCGCCCCACCACGCCCCCTCGGCCCGGGCCCCGCCCACCTCGGCTCCGGCCGGCCGGGCGCGAACGGTGAGGGGTGTGCCTGCTGGGCACCCTGAGGGGGAAGGGGCGGTCCCCGAGGCGGACCTTGACCTCCGCCCCGACTGGGGCAACCTCCCAACAGCTTCTGACCAAGGCCGGGAGAACGGAAAACGGGAAGTCTTTCTCGCCACCAGCCGGCATCCCGCCGCCCGGGATGGGGTCCGCTTGCCCCGAAGGACAACCACCAAGGGGCCTCACTATTCCGGGGTGACGCCGGGGGAGGGGCGCCGGGTTCCCGGCTGCCTACGCCCCCGGCCGCTCCACCTTTATCCTGTGCAGGAGGTCGCGGCTGCTGTCGATGGCTCTGGCGAAGTGCCTGGCGTGCGGCGGCGCCGGGGTCTGCGGAGACCACGGGGCGAGGGGCTGTTCCTGCGGCTGCAGCGGCTCGGCCTGAGGCGGCGCCTCGGGGTCGTGGGCCGCGGCGGGTGGCGCGGGGGATGCGCCCTTCAGCCCGCCGGCCAGCTTCACCCCAAGTGCCAGCCCCAGCCCCAGCCCGAGGCCCCCGACCCACCCGGAGCCGAGTGGCGGCAGCCCGGCGCGCTGATGAGCCGCACGCCGCCTACAGCCCCCGGCGCAGCCCCCGGTGGTCGCGGCCCTGGCCGTCACGGCTGACAGGAGCCGGTACATGGTGTCTCTGGCGAGCCGGCAGTTTCAGAGCTCCCGCAGGCAGGGCTGGCGACTGAGGCTCAAGGAAGGGAGGGGAGGGGAGGGGAGGGGAAGGGGAGGGGAGGGGGAGGGGGAGGGGGCGGTGACGGCGCTCAGGCCTTAGCAGTCAAGGCCCGATGGGCGGAGCGCCGATAGCATCGAGTCCTTCCTCTTTCCCATTTTTAACTTTGTTTTGTCTCTTTCTCTATATTTCTTCATCTTTCTCCTCCCCTCCAGTTTACCCCCCCTGCCTCCTTTTAGACCCGGTGTCGCCTCCTCAGAGAAGCGTTCGTAGGCCCCGTCCCTAGGAGCTCTCGCCACACCTGGAGCCCCAATGCGCACATCTTAGTAACACTTAACACTTCGCTTCACTCAACTAATCTGATTTCTTACCACGCCGACTTACTTTGGATCTTTAGCTCCTGCAACAGCGCTTGGCACACAGCAGCCGCTCAATAGGCAGCTCCTTTCCCCAGGACCCTTTTTCTCTCTTGTCATGTCTATTCTTTATGTCTCATTTCAGCTTCTTCCATTTCTCTGAAGCTCTTTAAAATCTCTTACTTCTGAAAGTCTAGCTTCACACCACATCAAACATATAACAATATTGTTATATCTAGGCCTCATATTAAAAAAAATGCTGTTAAAAATGCTGTGAATACGCCAGTCAGAATGGCTGCTATCCAAAAGTCTATAAGCAAGAAATGCTGGAGAGGGTGTGGAGAAAAGGGAACCGTCTTACACCGTTGGTGGGAATGCAAACTAGTACAGCCACTATGGAGAACAGTGGGGAGATTCCTTAAAAAACTGGGAACAGAACTGCCATATGACCCAGCAATCCCACTGCTAGGCATACACACCGAGGAAACCAGAATTGAAAGAGACATGTGTACCCCAATGTTCATCGCAGCACTGTTTATAATAGCCAGGACATGGAAGCAGCCTAGATGTCCATCAGCAGCCGAATGGATAAGGAAGCTGTGGTACATATACACAATGGAATATTACTCAGCCATTAAAAAGAATACATTTGAATCAGTTCTATTGAGATGGATGAAACTGGAGCCCATTATACAGAGTGAAGTAAGCCATTAAGAAAAACACCAATACAGTATACTAATGCATATATATGGAATTTGAAAGACGGTAACGATAACCCTATATGTGAGACAGAATAAGAGACACAGATGCATAGAACAGTCTTATGGACTCTGAGGGAGAAGGTGAGGGTGGGACGTTCTGAGAGAATAGCATTGAAACATGTATATTATCATATGTGAAACAGAACACCATTCCAGTTTTGATGCATGAGACACATGCTCAGGGCTGGGGCAATGGGATGACCCAGAGGAATGGGATGGGGAGGGAGGTGGGAGAGGGGTTCAGGATGGGGAACACATGTAAACCCATGGCTGATTCATGTCAGTGTATGGCAAAAACCACTACAATATTGTAAAGTAATTAGCCCCCGACTAAAATAAATAAATAAATTAAAAAAAAATGCTGTGAATAAAATTTGCACTTAAAACTTTTAATCCAAAAGTATCATGTAATTTGTAGTTAGCTATGATCTCTGACAGCTGTAGATGATCAGAGGTTCTTGTGAAATAAGAAACCTAACCTCAAGTTACCATAAAATGTAAAAGTTGTATAATCCTAACTGAACAGTTAATGAGATGTTAATTTCAAAGATAATTAAACATTCATTACTTCGGGATATATAATTATCTTTGATATAGTACATATTATATATAGTATATTTTAAATATTGTAGTATTTTTTAAAATAAAAATATTTAATATTATGTATTAAATCTATTTAATATTATTTTATGTATTAAGTCAAATTATTTAAATAAATAATAAATATATTTATATATTTCTCAAAGATTTCTGAAAGCTTGTAAGCCTTAGCACTGGGGCAGCATACACAATGTATAAAATGAGCCTGTCTTTCCTTACACGTGGAATTTGTAGAGAGAATTCAGACTTGACAAGCTACTGTCAAGAGAAAAATTTGTGAACATCTTGAATTAGTCGCTCAGTCACGTCTGACTCTGCGACCCCATGGACTGCAGCCCACTAGGCTCCTCTGTCCATGGAATTCTCCAGGTAAGAATACTGAAGTGGGTTGCCATTTCCTTCTCCATGGAGCTTCCTGATGCAGGGGTCAAACCTAGGTCTCCCACGTTGCAGGCAGATTCTTCACCTTCTGAGCCACCAGGGAAGCCCAAACATCTTGAGCTATTATTTAATTTTAAGGAAAAGGCAATAATGGTAATCACATCTAGTCAGAAGATACTGGAGCTAAATAATTATACAGTGATGGGCTGTTTATAAAGCCTACAACCCTGAAGAGACCAGGGTATCCTAGGACCCAAAGGTTTTTGCAGTGAAACTCACTGAGGACCCTGGAGCACCACCTGCTGTTAGAGTGGACAGGGTGTACTCTGGCACGATGGTATTGGAGGTTCCTGTTATAGGGGACCCCACTACTCCAAGGACATCTCAGTGAGAGAGAAAAGTATAAAGAATATAAAAGACATAGCCAAGAGTGGTTACAATAAATTCTCATTTTATCATTCTTTTAAAAACTATACTATGTATATTATGCACTCTTCACCTCTCCTCGAATCAGAAGCACAGAGCCATATAGAGAGCAAAAGCCAAGATCCAGATGGACTTATACTGTTTTAGAAGTACAGAGAGGCCACTCAAAGTATGGCTTCTGTGAAGGTAATGAAGAATAGATGTTCTCCATGAAAATCAAGGGCCTAGGAGGCAACTTAATCAAGCAGCTGGCAGACATGGTGGCAGGATTTTTACTATCACTGTGAGACAGGAGCCTAGAGCTCCAATATTTCAGCTGTCTCTGGATTGGGAGCTGCAGAAACCAAATAGAAGAAAAGTAAACCATGAGACGGAAGAGGAGTGGGATGACAGGAAAAGGAGAGGACGGCAAAAGAAGAAGGAAATTTTTCCACTAAAAGTAAACCTGCAAACCAAATTTCTGAAACACATAAGGAAAATATTTTTAAGAAAGACTGGCACCAAAATCAGTAATCAAGAAGTGAAGAAATCAGCTCAGGCAAATGAAATCATTAAAATAATCTGCAGGAAAAGAGAAAAAAGGGGAGACCTCTCTGGTGGTCCAGTGGCTAAGAATCTGCCTTCCAATGCAGGAGACACAGGTTTGATCCCTAGTCAGGGAACTAAGATCCCACATGCTGTGGGGCAACTAAGCCCACTGACTGCAACTACTGAGCCCACATGCCACAACTAGAGAGAAGCCCGAGTGCTACAAGGAAAGATCCTGCATGCTGCAACTAAGACCTGACACAGCCAAGTAAAAAATATTTAAATTAAAAGAAAGAAAAGAAGCCATTCACTGGTTAAACATGGATTAATAGAAAACAAAAGTTTTTTTCAAAGAATTGTCAGAGAAATGAATTACAATATTCACAAAACAAACAAGGAGTTATGAAATAAGAACTGAAACAGAACATAAGATGAAAAAGAACTTATCAGAAATCTTAAAAATAAAACATCATAAGAGCTTTAGAAAGAATATCTCTTCCTGAGCTGGCAGTACACATTTGGTGAGTTGTCTCTATCCGAGGTCAGTTTTTGTTTTTCCTCTAGTGTTTATTTTTGCAGGCTAATTGTCTCCAGATGCTATTCTTCCTATCTCAAGCTTTCCAGGCCTCAAACTGGCTCTAAGACCTGGATACAGTACTCAAAAATCTACCAGTAAAGTGGGACCATCAGTTCCCATTCTCTGGACAGTTACCATTCTTACCAGTTGTCTCACAGCATTTGTTCATTATGAATTTGTTGTCAGCAATCAAGTCTTTATATAAATTAGGTAATCAAACCCAGCTTCTCTTCCATAATCAGGTACTTGCCAGACTGATTTAATATGTATCTTTATTGACCTTTATTTTCTTGGTTTTGGCTTTGTAGTTCCGGGTATTATTTTTCATCTAAATTACGGCAAAATAAACCTTTTGGCTCTCATGTTATCTGCAAACATGGTATAGGCAAACTTTCTAATTCAAAAATACTGAAAAAGGCTAGACCTTAGATAGAATCCACTAGTACACCAGGGGATCAGAGGTCCAGTGGCCAGTACTCTTTTGATATGGCTGTTCAAACAAACGGGAGCTCATCATTGCTATTCTGTGACCCACTACTGTGTGGTATCCTGAAGATAATACTTCTGTTTCCTCCTTTTTTCCCCCTCTTCTGAATGTTTCTCATTGTACTCTTGACCTCAGGTTCACTAAAAGCTTTTTGCAAGCCCTATTTTACTCATACAACACATATTTATGGGTATCTGCTCTTTGCCAAAGTTGATATTGAGATTACAATGGTGATGAGAAGAAACACAGTCTCAGCCCTCCTGAAACTCCCAGGCTGGAGGGTAAGGCATTCATCAGCCACATAAACACAAAAATAAAGGTAAAATCCCAACTATATTAAGTGCCATGTAGGAGCAATGCAGTGTGTTGAGAGTTTATAATGGTGAAATTTCATCTAGTCTGGGAGATTAGGCTTTCCCGATTAAGTGAAATTTAAAACATTAAATAGAAATTAACTTGGTTGAATATAGGCAGAAAGAAAGAGGAAGTGTTCCATACACAGGAATCAGTAAGTGCAAAGGCCCTGTGGTGGGAGAGAGGAGGTTTCATGCAAGGAAGTAAAAGATAACCATGGAAACTGGCATGGAGAACTAAGGAAAGTGAGGTGAGGGATGAGGCTGCGGAATGACCACTCAGGATCTTATCTCTCTCCCCCCGTCACTTCCTTTGATAAAGGAATACTCTTCTAGAGCAGCTTCTAGTCCTGCTCTAGCATATACTCTAATATGTAGTTTTATGAAATACTATTTCTTTTCTTGGGTTAACATTTCAGGTTTACTTCATCATTCATATTCTGTGCTTTAGTCATAAATATTAGTTAATCAGCTTCCTGTTCCACCTTCCAACCCCAAGAATTACTGAGTTACTTCCTCCTTCACACTGATACTTTCTTTTTCACATTTGTTCCTCATACTATCCGGTTTACAAGTTTTGTTTCAGTGGCTTTTTCTTTTACCCCTTAAATTTTCTGTAAGGATACACTTTGGTTTTTTTTAAGTGTTTTTTAAAATATTTATTTATTTATTTATGGCTGTGCTGGTCTTCACTGCTGTACGCGGGCCTTCTCCAGCTGCGGCGAGCGGGGGCTACTCTCCAGTTGCAGTGTGCAGGCTTCTCACTGCAGTGGTTTCTCTCGTTGCAGAGCGTGGGCTCTAAGTGCGTGGGCTTCAGTAGTTGAGTCACATGGGCTCAGCAGTTGTGGCGCACAGACTTAGTTGTCCATTGGTATGTGGGGTCTTCCCAGACCAGGGATCAAACCTGAGTCCCCTGCATTGGCAGGTAGGTTCTTTATCACCGAGCCACCAGGGACACCCTGAGGATATATCCACGTTGGATGGTAGCTTGGGAGTACCTATTAGCTATTAATCATGCTTATAATTCATGACCCAGCAACACCATATTTAGGTTATATATTCTAGGGCAGTGACTTCCCAAGTATGGCCCTAGCATTATTATCATTGCCTGAGAACTTGTTAGAAATGCAAATACTCAAGTCCCACTCAGATCTACTAATTCAGAGTGATGAGTGGTACCCAGCAAATCAGTGAGTTTAAAATCCTACCAGCTGATACTGATACAAGCTAAAGTTTGAAAAAAATCTACTCTAAAGAAATATCTGCACACATTGTATCAGATAACTTTCACTGTTAGAACAAGCATTTATTTAGCTTACAGGTCTCCAGGTTGGCAATGTGGGCTGGACTCAGCTAGGCAGGTTCTGATTTCCTGTGGCTCAGTCCAGTGCTGAGATAGCTGGGGGCTGGCTAGTGTAGGATGCTCTCGGCTGACACGGCTCAACTCTATTCCGTGTGGTCTCTCTTTCACCAACAGGCTGGTCTGGGTTTGTGCACTCACCTGGTGCTTGGACAAAGCTCCAAGAGATATAAAGCAGAAGCATTCAAGGCCTCTTGAGGTCTAGGCTTGAAATTGGCATACTGACACGCCTGCTGCATTCCACTGGCTGAATTAAGTCCAAGGTCATCCTAGATTCAAGTGGAGGAGAAAAAGATTTTTTCTGTTGGGAAGAGCTGCAAAATCACATTGCAAACTGTGTGGATACAAGGAGGGTGGAGACTGTGACTTTTTTTTTTTTGCCATCTTCTACACGTGTGCATATAGAAACAACATAAGGCTGTTTATTGCAGCATTTTTGATGATAACAAAACAATGAAAACAACTTAAATATCCTTCAGTAAGGAGATGAGCAAATTGTGGCACATACATACCAAAGCAGCCTATGTATTCACTGAAAGGAATGAGCTAGGTCTCTTTCTAGGTCAACAAGAAAAAATAAAAAACTTTTTTTTTTTAATGAAAAAAGGAAACTGAAGAGCAATTGGTAAGATTGATACCATTCATATATTTTTTAAACCTATACAGTATTACATATTTCTGGTGGGTACATACGTTTGTGAAAATATTAGCAAGGTATATACATCTAACTTATACCAGTGACTATTCTTGGAGAGTGGAAAAGGAGGCAGTAATTCAAAGTGGTAGTCAGAGAGGGTATCAGTTTTATCTGTTAGGTTCTCAGGTGAAAAATATTTGTATGTATTCTGTGAAATTAAAAAACTTAAAACAAATTTCACTAGAAGCTCATTTCTGGATGAGTCTCTTCTTGACAATGTTCTTTCAGGTCGTTATGAAGATTCTGTCATTAGTGAAGACTGCTGTGTACTGTATGTACTGTACTCTATGCACTGTACTAGCTGCTAAGAGTGCTCAATCCTTTACCAAGTTCCCATAATTTTAGTCTCTAAGTCCTACAGTTTCTGACCCATATCTTCAAAGTCTCTAGCAAGAAATTCCAGGCTGTTTTTTCTTACTGCATCATGGAGTTCCTTGTTTATCACAGAAGAGGGTAGTGGTTGGTGGGACTTAACCAATTTGGATCCGGGACATGCACACAACCAGTGGACCTTCTCATGATCAACAGGTGGATGCAGGGCTCACATTCTGTGTCAGAACTGTCATTCATGTTCATCCCATCCCTATACTCTCTCACAAAACCCGTTTCAGAGAGCTTGCTTCAGAAACTTTTACTGAGCAGAAGACAGAAGTCCATGTGCCTGTGTACTTGTTACAAGTGATGGGATGACAGGTAAATCCTTACCCAAGGTAGACCAGATAAGATTTTTTGTACCAGAACTGTGTAACTGTGGTACAGAAATTCTGGTCAGTCTTTCTTGAGTAGTTGGGCTGGCAGATTCAGGAGGACCAGATAGCTACCTTTTCCCTCATGCACTGAGAAACAGAGAAAATTTGTCTGGAAAGAGGAGTTTCTTTGTTAGTTAGACAATTGAGAATAGGAGCTGCTTTAGTTTGATGGCTCAGCTTCCAGCTTACCATGACTCTCAGTGTTTGGGGGGATGTCTACAGGAATTCCTTTAAATTTTCCAATAATCTCCCCAATTCTTTCTTTCGTTTTCTTTTTTACCCAAAATTAGTCTGACGGGTTTCTGTTAACTTTCAATCAAAGAATCCTTTACTACAGCACCAACTATCACAAAGCATGTCTCCTACATGAGGTGGCAACCTATTCCTTCATGCCAGGACCTGCAAATCTATCTTTGGAATCAAGATACACACCATTCCTCTGAATGTCTGGAACAACACCCTGTATGAATAAAGTCTTATACAAGGGAATCACTTTGACAGTTTAGAATTTCATATTCGCTTTCCTCTGTTTTGACACTTTTCTACTTCTAAATAATGTATAGGCCAAAGACGAACCTCAAGAAAAATTTTAAAAATACATTCAAGTGAAAGAAAGTGAAATACAATATATCAAAATTTGTGGAACAGAGATAAAGTTGTGCTGACAGGGAAATTTATAGAACTACTCCATATAAATTGGGAGCTGCTATACTTCAGGAAAGAGTCAATATATCAAATCAATAATCTAAGCGCCTACCTAGAAAAAGAAAAGCAAAAGAAGCCCAAATCATCAGAACGAAGGGAATAATAAAGAATACATATCAATGAGATTGAAAATAAAAAATGAGAGAGAGAAAATAAATGAAAAATGGCCTGGCTCTTTGAAAATATCAACAAAGTTGACACAATTTACCCAAAGCATAATTTGAATAAAGATCCCCTGGAGAAGGGAATGGCTACCTACTCCAGTATTCTTGCCTGGGAAATCCCATGGAAGAGGAGCCTGGTGGGCTACAGTCCATGGGGTTGCAAAGAGTCAGACACAACTGAATGACTAACAAACTACTGTTAGGATAATAGTTATAGTGTTCAGTTCAGTTCAGTCGCTCAGTCGTGTCCGACTCTTTGCAACCCCATGAATTGCAGCACGCCAGGCCTCCCTGTTCATCACCAACTCCCGGAGTTTACCCAAACTCATGTCCATTGAGTCGGTGATGCCATCCAGCCATCTCATCCTCTGTCATCCCCTTATCCTCAATCCTACCCAGCATCAGGGTCTTTTCCAATGAGTCAACTCTTCGCATGAGGTGGCCAAAGTATTGGAGTTTCAGCTTCAACATCTGTTCTTCCATTGAACACCCAGGACTGGTTTCCTTTAGGATGGACTGGTTGGATCTCCTTGCAGTCCAAGGGAATCTCAAGAGTCTTCTCCAACACCACAGTTCAAAAGCATCAATTCTTTGGCGTTCAGCTTTCTTCACCGTCCAACTCTCACATCCATACATGACCACTGGAAAAAACCATAGCCTTGACTAGATGGACCTTTGTTGGCAAAGTAATGTCTCTTGCTTTTTAATATGCTATCTAGGTTGGTCATAACTTTCCTTCCAAGGAGTAAGCATCTTTTAATTTCATGGCTGCAATCACCATCTGCAGCAATTTTGGAGCCCTAAAAAATAAAGTCTGACACTGTTTCCACTGCTTCCCCATACATTTCCCATGAAGTGACTGGACCAGATGCCATGATCTTAGTTTTCTGAATGTTGAGCTTTAAGACAACTTTTTCACTCTCCTCTCTCACTTTCATCAAGAGGCTTTTTAGTTCCTCTTCACTTTCTGCCATAAGGGTGGTGTCATCTGCATATCTGAGGTTATTGATATTTCTCCCGGTAATCTTGATTCCAGCTTATGCTTCTTCCAGCCCAGCATTTCTCATGATTTACTCTGCATATAAGTTAAATAAGCAGGGTGACAATATACAGCCTGACGTACTCCTTTTCCTATTTGGAACCAGTCTGTTGTTCCATGTCCAGTTCTAACTGTTGCTTCCTGACCTGCATACAGGTTTCTCAAGAGGCAGGTCAGGTGGTCTGGTATAGTGTAGTATTTTATAATTTTATAAGGTAGTATTTAACATATAATTTAAATACTCTCGCAAGCAAAATCTCCAAGCCCAGACAGTTTCACTGGAGAGTTCTACTGAATGCTTAAATAAGAATTAGCCCCAATTCTATAGAATCTCTTTCAGAAAATAGAAGAGAAGGGAATTCATTTTATATAGTAGTACCACCTTGACCAACCTAGACAGCATATTAAAAAGCAGAGACATTACTTTGCCAACAAAGGTCCATCTAGTCAAGGCTATGGTTTTTCCAGTGGTCATGTATGGATGTGAGAGTTGGACTATAAAGAAAGCTGAGCACCGAAGAATTGATGTTTTTGAACTGCGGTGTTGAAGACTTTTGAGAGTCCCTTGGACAGTAAGGAGATCCAAGCAGTCCATCCTAAAGGAAATCAGTCCTGAATATTCACTGGAAGGACTGGTGCTGAAGCTGAAATTCCAATACTTTGGCCACCTCATGTGAAGAGCCGACTCACTGGAAAAGACCCTCATGCTGGGAAAGACTGAAGGTGGGAGGAGAAAAGGACGACAGAGGATGAGATAGCTGGATGGCATCACCAACTCAATGGACATGAGTTTGAGTAAGTTCCAGGAGTTGGTGATGGATACGGAAGCCTGCTGTGCTGCAGTTCATGGGGTCGCAAAGAGTCAGACACAACTGAGAGACTGAACTGAACAACCTTGATATCAAAACTAGATAAAAGTATTACAAAAAATTATAGCACAATATCTCTTAGGAAAATGGATACAAAAACTTCTAACAAAACATATCAAATAAAATTCAGCAATATGTAAAAGGAAATATACTCCATGACTAAATGAGATTTATTCCAAGGATTCAAGGTTATTTAAAAAAACTAAACATGCAACTATCATATGCCCTAGTATTTGCAATTTTGAGCATTTAGCTCAGAGAAACAGGACTTACATTCAGACAAAAGCCTGTACATGATTATTTATACCACCTGTATTCACAATAGTCCAAATGTCCTCCAAACAGGTGAATAGTTAAAATATATATATATACAAACAAAAAAACCTTGGGTACATCCATACAATAGATTACTACTCAGCCAAAAAAGGAACAAACTATTGATACACACAACAATCTGGATGGATCTCCAGAGAATTTTTCAGAGTGATAACAGCAATTCCCTAAGGCACAGGTCTGTATGATTCCATTTATATAACATCCTTGAAATGACAAAAGTAAAGAAATGGAAAATGGATTAGAGTTTGCCAAGGGTTAAGGAGGGGGTAGAAGTGAGAGCGAAGAAGATGTTGCTTTAAAAGGGCAACATGAGAGATCCTTGCAGTGAAGGAGCTTTTCTATTTTTTCACTGCATCAATTGTCAGGATCCGGGTTGTGATTAATGTAGTACAGTTTTCCAAGACTGTTACCAAGAGGAAATTGAAAAAGAAGTACATAGGACTTTTCTGTCTTATTTTTTAGAATTGCATGTGAATCTACAGTTATCTCAAAATAAAAAAGCTTATTTAAAAGTAAAAGAAAAAAATACAAAAAATTTTCTAAAACAGTAAAAGGTGTGTTGGGAACCAGGATGAATATTTTGAAACTCAATCATATCTATCCCCCATGTGAAATGCTTTAAACCTCCCTTTACCAACAGGAGAAAGTCCAGACTCCTGTGGTTAGGCATGTGGATAACTATTGAGAAAAACTATTTTTTTTTCTTGGGGGGAAGAATTTCACAAAAGAGTGAACCACATTTTCTCCCCAGCCAAGATGGTAGCCAGACCTCTGGGTCCTGAAGGTCTGGGCTTTCCTTACACCACCAGAAGGTAGTTAAAAACTATAACTGGTCCTTTGAGAGGTTTCAAATCAACGAAGTATAAACAGAGAAGGGGTTGTCTTTCCTAGCTATCTAATTTGCTCAGCCAAATCCCTTTCCTACTGGGTATAAGGGAACTTTAATGACATCTCTTCTTGGTCCAAAATCTTCTAAGCCTTATCTAGCTATTAAAATAGTGTGTTTCCTAGGGAATATTCAGTTGTGTTAGGTACTTTTTCCTCTGCCAAGTCCATTTTAACACCCTCTCTCCTGGAGTTGGACAGGGTGCCTCTTGCATGGAGGCCCTGGCAGGGCTTGAATGGCAGTTGTGCAGTTTGTTGCTTTTCAATCAAGTTGTCTGCTTGCTTTCTTTCATCTGCTGGTTTCTTTCCTTCTAGTCCTTCAGGCCCATACCCACTGTCAGGAGCAGATGTGGGGAAAGGGAGTTGACTGGAGAATGCTGGTTGGTACAGTTTCCCAGTTTCTGGGCCATGCAGCTGGCAGAGCCCTAGAGAACTGGCTCTAGAGGGTATGGCTGCCTGTGTACCTTGAGCAGGAACCACCAAAGACTGGCTTTGCAAAGCTCAGCAAGTCCAGGAGAAGCTAAGTGGCTCATGGAAATAAAGTTAAATGGCATAATCAGAATTTTAATTAGGGTTAACTCCATGGTCTGCCCACTTTCCTTGCCTGGTCTTCCTGGGAATCTGTGCAAAGTAATTCAGGCACGGGAGTGTGCATTCATATGAAAATTTGCAGAGGAAGGTCATAACCTCCTACAGCTTCCAACCCCCTGTCCAGCACTCTGTGTACTGTCTTTTCAGCCTGTTTCTTTATCTCTATCTTCAAATGGAGACTAAATAGCCAGTGACATTACTGTAGGATTTCAAAGCTGGTAGGCATATTAGATGTTACCTAGTGTGGTTTTTGTGGGATAGGGCATTTGGAAATGCACGAAGCGAATTACTTTGCATAATGTGGTGGTGGGGATGATTTTTAAAGTCCTCAATCTGTGGGACAGTTGTGCTGACAAAGATTCTCTCCTTGACCAAACTCTAGCCAGCATCCTCTGAGCCTTCTTCTTTTATTTATTTACTATTTTTAAAAGGAGCTGTGTGCCTTCTTTTTTATTTATTTGGCTGCCCTGGGTCTCAGTTGCAACATGTGGGATCATTGATTTTTGTTTTGGCATATGGGATCTCTAGTTGATCTTTAGCTGGCTTAAAACTCAACATTCAAAAAATGAAGATCATGGCATCTGGTCCCATCACTTCATGGCAAACAGATGGGGAAACAATGGAAACAGTGACAGACTTTATTTTTTTGGGCTCCAAAATCACTGCAGATGGTGACTGCAGTCAAGAAATTAAAAGACGCTCCTTGAAAGAAAAGCTATGACAAACCTAGACAGCCTATTAAAAAGCAGAGATATTACTTTGCCGACAAAGGTCCATCTAGTCAAAGCTATAGTTTTTCCAGTAGTCATGTATGGATGTGAGAGTTGGACCATACATGAAAGCTGAGTGCTGAAGAACTGATGCTTTTGAACTGTGGTGTTGGAGAAGACTCTTGAGAGTCCCTTGGACTGCAAGGAGATCCAACCAGTCCATCTTAAAGGAAATCAGTCCTGAATATTCATTGGAAGGACTGATGCTGAAGCTGAAGCTCCAGTACTTTGGCCACCTGATATGAAGAACTGACTTATTAGAAAAGACCCTGATGCTGGGAAAGATTGAGGGCAGAAGAAGAAGGGGACGACAGAGGATGAGATGGTTAAATGGTATCACCGACTCGATGGACATCAGTTTGAGCAAGCTCTGGGAGTTGGTGATGGACAGGGAAGCCAGGAGTGCTACAGTTCATGGGGTTGCAAAGAGTCGGATACGACTGACCGACTGAACTATCATTAGTTGTGGCACATGAACTCTTTCTTAGCTGTGGATTGTGGGATCTAGTTCCAACACCAAGGATTAAACCCAGCCTCCTGCATAGGGAGTGTGGAGTCTTAGCTACAGGACCACCAGATAAATCCTTGAGCCCTTTTTTGATGCAAGGCCTCAACTTTGACTATAAAGTCTTGAACTAATACTAACAGTTTCTAACAGTTCAAGGGCAACTTAAAAGTGTCTGCCTGATAAAAACCCAAGGCTGCCAGAATCATTTACTGTTTGCTTCAGCAACACGTGACGATAGGGCCCTGTCTCTCAGTCTCTGTGGGAGGGTAGGGGCCTAACTTTCAACTGATAATTAATAAGCTTCAGTCAATAAGCCAGTTAGCAAATTAGATGGCTTTGTCCAGTTTTTTGTAGTTTTTCCTTCCTCACTGCTCACTGCCTCCTTCCCTCTCCTTCATTCCCTCTGCATAAATAGAACTTGCGCTCAGCTTTCCCTCTACTGTCAGTTTCTGAATAAATCTGTTTTCACAAATTTAACTAATGTCCAGCTGTGTTTATCTATGACAGTTCACAAAAAAATTGTTCTGCCCAAAAATACCACCCTTGAGAAACAGGAATCTTTTTTTCCAAAACAAGGTCTCATAAGTGTTTTCACTTTGTGAAAATGTGTACACTTATGAACTGTGTACTTTTCTGTCTATATCTTATACTTCTTATATTATAGATCAATGGAACAGAATAGAAAGCCCAGAAATAAACCCATGTGCCTATGGTCAATTAATCTACAACGAAGGAGGCAAGAGTACACAACAGAGAAATAGTGCTGGGAAAACTGGACAGCTAATGTAAAAGAATGAAACTAGAACATTCTCTAACACCATCCAGAAAAATAAACTTAAAATGGATTAAAGACCTAAATGTAAAACTGGACACTATAAAACTCTTAGAGGAGAGAAGAGACTTCCCTGGTGGTCCAGTGGCTAAGATTCTGTGCTCCCAATAAAAGGGCCCCAGGTCCGATCCTGGTCAGGGAACTAGATTCCACATGCTGCAACTAAGTTCGCATGCTGCAGTGAAGACTGAAGATTCCATGTGCTGCAACTAAGATGAGGCACAAAGCTGTGGTACATATATATAATGGAATATTACTCAGCCATAAAAGGGATGCATTTGAGTCAGTTCTAATGAGGTAGATGAACTTAGAGCCTATTATACAGAGTTAAGTAAGTCAGAAAGAGAAAAACAAATATCATATATTAATGTACACATGTGGAATCTAGAAAGATGGTACTGATGACCCTATTTGCAGGGCAGCATTGGAGATGCAGGCATACAGAACAGACTTGTGAACATGGGTTAGCAGGAGGAAGGAGAGGGTGGGGCAAATGGAGAGAGTAGCATAGAAACATACACATTACCACATGTAAAATAGATAGCCAAGGGGAATTTGCTGTATGACTCAGGGAACTCACACTGGGGCTCTGTGACAACCTAGAGGGGTGGGATGGCATGGGAGGTGAGAGGGAGGTTCAAGAGGGAGGGGAAATATGTATACCTATGGCTGATTCATGTTGCTGTATGTCAGAAACAAACACAATATTGTAAAGCAATTATCCTTCAATTAAAAATAAATAAATTTTAAAAAAGACCTGGTATAGCCAAATAAATAAATATTAGGGAAAAAAAACCTCAGAGAAAGAACATGGGTGGAAGACTCTGACATAAATTGCAGCAATATCTTTTTGGATCCATCTCCTATAGTAATGAAAATAAAAACAAAAATAAGCAAATGGAACCCAGTTAAACTTAACAACCTTTGCACAGCAAAGGAAACCATACACAAAACTAAAAACACAACCCACAGAATGGGAGAAAACATTTACAAGTGAAGTGACCAACAAGAAATGAATCTCTCAAATATACAAACAGCTCATGCAGTTCAATAGCAAAAACAAAACAAAAAGACACACAGATGGCCAAAGAGCACACGCAAAGATGCTCAATATCTCTAATCATTAGAGAAATATAAATCAAAACTACAATGATGTATCACCTCACACCAGTCAGAATGGCCATCATCAAAAAGTCTACAAGCAATAAATGCTGGAGAGGGGTGTGGAGAAAAGGGAACCCTCCTACACTGTTGGTGGGAATAGAAACTGGTACAGCCACTATGGAGAACAGGATGGAGATTCTTTGAAAAACTAAAAATTGAGCTATCGTATGATCCGACAATGCTACTCCACTCCTGGGAATGTATCTAGAGAAAAACATAATTTAAAAGATACTGCACCTCAGTGTTGGCTGCAGCAATATTCACAACAGCCAAGAAATGGAAACCAACCTAAATCTCCGTTAACAGATGAATGAATGAAGAAAATGTGTATGTGTACAACAGAATTATACTCAGGCATGACAAAGAATGAAATAATGCCATTTTCAGTGACAGGGATGGACCTAGAAATTATACTAAGTAAAGTACAATAAGTCAGAAACAGAAAGACAAATGCCATATCATATCACTTATATGTGGAATTTAAAAAAATGATTGAAATTAATTTCAATTAACTTTTTAAAAAAATGAACTTATTTACAAAACAGAAACAGACTCACAGACTTAGAAAACAAACTTATGATTACCAAAGAGGAAAGATGGGGTGGGGATAAATAAATCAGGAGATTGGGATTAACATATACACACTATTATATAAAAATGGATAACCAATAAGGACCTACTGTATAGTACAGACAACTCTATATTCTGTAATAACCTATATGGGAAAAGAATTTTAAAAAGGATACTGAGTATATGTATATGTCTAAATGAATCACTTTTCTGTACACCTGAAACTAACACAACATTGTAAATCAATTATATTCCAATATAAAATAAAAATGTTTAAAAGAATAAAGATTGCAGGAATAGACCCACATAATTATAGTCAACTGCACTTTGACAAAGAAGAAAAGGCAGTACAATAGAGCAAAGATAGTCTTTTCAATAAATGGTGCTGTAACAACTGAACATTCACATACATATGTACATACTTAGACAGGCCTTACACTCTTTACAAATATTAACTCAAAATTATCTAAATGCAAAACTATAAACCTATAGAAGAAAACATAGGAGAAAACCTAGATGACCTTGGGTATGGCAATGCCTTTTTAGGAACAACACCAACGATATCATTAAACATGAAAGGGTTTACTGATATGCTGGACTTCCTAAAAATTATAAGCTGTTCAGTGAAAGACAGTATCAAGAGAATGAGGAGACCAACCACAGACTGGGAGAAAATACTTGTATATGACATATCTGATAAAGGACTACTATTCAAAATATAATCGAATTGAATCTGCCTGCAATGTGGGAGACCTGGGTTCGATCCCTGGGTTGGAAAGATCCCCTGGAGAAGGGAACAGCTACCCACTCCAGTATTCTGGCCTGGAGAATTCCATAGACTGTATAGTCCATGGGGTTGCAAAGAGTCAGACACTAATGAGCAGCGTTCACTTCCACTTTTCATTCAAAATATATGTTTTTTTTTTTTCAGGTCCACAAAGTAAAGAATGAGCTCACAGACTGCTTTAGGCATCTGTTTTAGTCTCACAGCTCTAAACAATTTCCAGTTGCAGATGTTAAAATATCCAGAATCCACAGAGAACAGAACAGACGACATAACTCATCCAGTCTCTGCTGCTCCGAGGGCCTTCTGCAATTCACATCATTTGATGACACGTGGGCAGTCAGCTTGCCTGTGTTCACAGGCTGCATTCAATTCACTGCAGGTTATAAAACCTTTCGCAGAGAGTCATTACAGGGCCAGACATCTAGGCTGGGGATGTACAAACATGAACAAGTGCCAGGGCTTTCAGGAGCTCTTTGTTAGCAGAGAGGACAGGTGGAGAGTCTCTGTACACAGCTGATAGGCTCTGTCCTGCACAAGGGAGTCTGTGGAGGGGTGAGGGAGCTGAGATGCAGCCTGTGCTCCTGTTGACAAGCTGTGTGTCTGGCTCTGAAGGAAGGGGTGACTGTTTCTAATATGCACAAATGAGCAAGGTGTGCTCCCTGCAGCCCTGGACTGAGGTACAGCCTTAGAGCTCATTAATATAAAAAGAAAAATGGGACTTCCCTGGTGGTCCACTGCTTAGGAATCTGCTTTGCAATGCAGGGGATGCGGGTCTGATCCCTGGTCGAGGAACTAAGATTCCACATGCCGAGAAGCAGCTAAGCCTGTACCCGGCAACTACTAAGCCCCTGTGCTCTGAGGCTCATGTGCTACAACTATATAATCCATGCACCACAACAAAAGATAACCAACTAAGACCCAACACAGCCAAATAAATACATAAATATTAAAAATATATGTAAAATAAGAAAAGTGCTGTCCTAGAGGCAGATATCAATGGCTGTGAGGCAGGAGGAGGGAGCAGGAGAGTCTTCAGGGGGAAGGGGTTAAAGGGAGTGACAGAGATTGAGGGACATTTCATGAGGGCTTTGGAAGAGGAACAGGAATTTGCTTGTTTAGTGAAAGAAAAACAAACAAGGCAGGGGAAATAGGGTGAGCAAAGATGCAGAAGTTTGACATTACAAGATCTGTTTCTAGAACAGGGAGCAGTTCAACCTGGCTGATGGAGGTAAGGTCAGAGGGTAGCCACAGCCAGATGGTGCCGGCCTTCTAAGCCACACTGAGCGCACTGGGCTGTAGCCCCCAGGCGAGTGGTTCTCAGACTCTGGTGTGGTCTGAAACACTTGGAAAGCCTGTTTACAAGTGTGGTTTCCTTGGCTGAAGCCCCAGGGATGAGTTCTGATTCAGGAGGTTTGGGGAGGGGCTCAAGAATGAACATTTAAAATGATTTTCCTACAGGATCTGGGTATAGTGGTCAGAGAAGAAACAGTACTGAGACAGAAGGGTGTTCAGAGGAGGTTAGGCAGCACAGGGTCTGCTGGGCTCACTGGAGCAGAGCTTGCCAGCTACCAAGTGGAAAGAGGTACAGCTGGGGGAATCCACTTTGCCTGTACGTGCTCTTAGAAAGCTATCTCAGAGGCCAACCCTTAATTAATTCCCCCTACCCCCAAGTGCAAAGGTCTGGCAACAGCTTAAAATGTGAAGAAAGCGGACACTGGGGACAAAGATTTCAGGACTAGCTGTACCACCTGTGGGTTGCATCGCTCCCAGCTAATAATTACTTCCCCTCTGAGTCTCTGTCTGTACACCAGCAGGACCTCAGGGCCCCTCTCAGCCACATGATATATGAGGTTTCGGTCCCTCCTAGTGAGAGGTTCATTGTATAAGGGGATGCTAAATAAGGCCAGGAAAAAAAAAAGACTAACAGTGGAAGCTGGAACAGACTCCGAATTGTTTTAGGGAAGGAAAGTTCTTCTTTTTTGCCCGAAACCTTCTCAAGCCTCTCTGAGTGCCTCCTAGCACCCAGCGCAGTGCCCTACACCTTGCAGGCATTCAGTACATATCGCTTAATGATGAACAGCATCAGGGTGTCAGTGTTAGCTTTTCAGGGCTGAGCACATCTGAAATGCCTCCTCTGTACTTTATTCAGGCAACGATCAGCCTGTATTTCATATGGTGACCCTTCTATTATCCAGACTTATTCATTAGGGTTCTCAATTATCTGGATATTTGAAAATATTCTCAGGTAACGATAACAGTAACTCTGGGAGACTGTAACCTTTAGGTGATGGAATGGGGGTAAAGAAGTAAAGGTTTTAGAGGTGATGAAAAGTTTTTCTTGGGCTCAAAAAGCCTTTAATATATGCAGATTTTGGCTTTGAAACTTGCCAAATAGAGGTAGTTTTGTAGGATATTTGAAAGTATAATAGAAAGCCTATGCCAGACAAAACAGCCTTTGGTTTGCTGGGGAAATGGTGTTCCTTCCCAGCACAAATCAAAAGACAAGTATACATTTCCTCCACTGGTATTTTCTGGGACCATCTCCCAGACAAACCACCACTGCTGGAATCCTTGTCTCGGGTAACATCCTTGTCTCAGTTTCTGGGGAAACTCCAACTAGACATCAAGTCACTTGGAGGGTGACACTGAGGACACTGATTTGTAGTTAGGGTGCTAGCAAAAGACAGGGCTATCACTGGGTTTGCAAAGCTGTAGAGAAAGTAGCTGGAGAGACCTACATTAAAAAAGCTGAGGACAGCAAAGACTCATGGTAGAGCTGGCACATGTGGAAAGAGAGCGGTAACCTTGAATGGATGCCTACTCTGGCCCTGACCCTGTGTTTGGTGTTAGACACACATCACCTCTCTCAATCCATACAACCATAGTATAAATCAGGAAGATGTCATCTCAGGCCTGGAGGAGGGATTTGAACTCGGGCCTCTCTGGTGCCACAGGCTGTGCTCTGTTCCCAGAGCTCACCTAACAGCCCACACAAATGAGTAACTATCAGTGGCCAGCATGGTCTTTACAAAGAAGAGCCAGAGGTGCCTCAGGCCAGGCCAGGCGAGGCATCCCAGGATGGAAGGAAGGACCTTTAGGGAAGTTGAGGTCAGCCATACTGGTTCTCAGCAGATTCAGAAATTTGGTCTATGCCTCTAGCAGGGGTCTGGCCCAGGGAAACTGAAGGAAAACAGTTAAACTCTCCAGAGACTTATGCATGATCAAGGTACTAATCTGTTGGCCAGATACTCATATAACAGTGTATTAGTTTCCTATTGCTGCTGTAACAAATTGCCATAAACTTAGTGGCTTCAAGCAACACACACTGGGACCTAGAGATTATCAGACTAAGTGAAGTAAGCCAGAAAAAGAAAGACAACTACAATATGACATAGCTTATATGTGGAATCTAAAAAGAATAAGATACAAATGAACTTACATACAAAACAGAAATAGAGCCACAGACATAGAAAACAGACTTACGGTAACAAAAGGGGAAAAGGGGCTGAGAGGAGGGATAAATTAGAAGGTTGAAGTTAACAAATACACACTATGCTATTACATATCAAATAGATAACCAAAGGGACTTCCCTGGTGGTTCAGTGGTTAAGAAACCACCATGCAATGCTGGGGACATGAGTTTGATCCCCTGGTTGGGGAACTAAGATCCCACATGCCGCAGAGCAACCAAGCCCACATGCCATAACTCGAGTCTGTGTGTCACAACAAAAGAGCCCACAACTTAATGACGCAACAAACACCCAAGTGCCACAACTAAGACCCAATGCAGACAAATAAATACATAAATAAATATTTAAAAAATAGGTAACCAACAAGGACCTACTGTATAGCATAGGGAAATATAATCAATATTTTGTAATAACCTATAAGAGAAAAGAATGTGAAAAAAAGACGTATATGTAGAGCTAACTCACTTTGTTGTATACCTGAAACTAACAACACTGTAAATCAACTATGCTTCAATAAGATAACAACAACAACAAGAAACCCCCTACAGAGGTATTATCTTGCAGTTCTGGAGTTAGAAGTCTGAAATTTGTTTCACTGGTCTAAAATCAAGGTGTGGGCATGCCTGCGTTTCTTTTGGAAGCTCTAGAAGAGCATATTTCTTTGAGTTCTCCAGCTTCTAGACGCCCTTCTTTCATTCTTTGGCCCATTCATCTATCTTCAAAGTCATCAGCATTGCCATCTCCCCATCTCTCCCTGACCCTGTGCTCCTGCCTCCCCCTTGGGATTATATTTGGTTTATCTAGATAATGCAGCACAATCTCCCCACTTCAAAATCCTTACTAATCACATCTGCAAAGTTCCTTTCACCACATAAGGTAACACAGAGACAGGTTCCAGGGATTAAGATGTGAATATCTTTGGGGGTCAACCAACGATATTCAACCAATCCACCAATCCTTTGGTCATTATTCAACCAACCACAGTGGGTCTGTTTTTCCCTCCACTGTAGCAGGAAGCCTCCATATAAGTCCAGTCTATATGGAGCAGGGACTGCTTGGAGAACCTGAGACTAGAGCCCTGTGGTGTGGAAGATCTCCATGGTCAGAGTTATCAGTCAATCACGAGCCAGCTGAGCACCAATCCTCCATCCAACAAACAGGGAATGGGAACCTCTGGTACTCAGGCCTTTCTCCTTGTCCATGCCGTGCACTTTCATCATGCAGACCACACACCACTGGTCAGTTACTACTCTCTACTTATAGAGCTGGGTGGATTCCAACTCCCCAACGTGGGGCATTAACAAATCATTTCTTCTGGTTGCCTGATGGGACCTGACCTGTCTCACCCTCGGTCCCCATTAATTGTGCCTATTAACGTGGTCTGACAGACCATGTTACCCACCAGAGACAGTGTTTCAGGACCTCAGTACTCCCTGCTCTCTCTCTCCCTCTCTCTTTATGCATGCGTGCTAAGTTGCTTCATTTGTGTCCTACTCTTTTCAACCCCATGGACTGTAGCTCACCAGGTTCCTCTGTCCATGGGATTCTCCAGGCAAGAATACTGGAGTAGGTTGCCATGCCCTCCTCCAGGGGATCTTACCAACCCAGAGATTGAACCCACGTCTCTTACGTCTCCTGCATTGGCAGGCGGGTTCTTTACCACTAGCACCACCTGACTTTTGATCATATACTCCAGGCTTTCCCGCCTCTCCTCTGTGGTTTTGACAAGCTGTTAGGACTTTTCTCTCTCCTGGATTCTATGCACAGATAATTTCATCTATTATGTGTTTCAGGTTTTTTTAAAAAAATATTTATTTATTTATTTGGCTACGCCAGGTCTTAGTTGCTGCAACACAAGATCTTTGAACTTCATTGTAGCATATGATCTCTTAGTTGTGGCATCTGGGATCTAGGTCCTTGACCAGCGATTGAACCTGCAATTGGCAGTGTGGGGTCTTAGCCACTGAAAGTCCCTCATCCATTATGTGCTCATTCTTATGAGTAACCTTGTCTCGAAGTTTTGAGAATAATTTACCTTACCTTCAAATGTACTGACCTTTTAAAACAACAACTCTGATTCATAGTTGTCTGTTTTCCACTCAGTGTCTACCTCTGAAATTCACTCAAACAATGTCCCATGGGAATCTGTTTATTTGCCAGGCACTGGGGTAAGAGCCCAGGGATATGATAGTGAGCAGTTGTGCCCCTGGTCTCACAAAGCCTAGAGACCAGTAGGGAGATGAATCTTTATCAAATAATCACAGACATGAATGTGTAATTAAAAATGGAGGTAATTACTCCTTTAAAAAATGGAGGTAATTACTCTTAAGAAAAGAAATACGGTTAGTGAAAACTTAAAGAGACGGGCCCTAAATAGGGGGTCTCATGGGAAACTTCCCTATGAAGTGCCATTTGAACTGTGATCATTGGGTGAGTGGAGGAGAAAGGTGGGGGAAGCCATGAGGTTAATGTGGCTACAGGCAGAGAGGGCTGGATGGAAAAAGGGTCAAGATGAGGTGGCAGAGGCAGGTAAAGACCAGGGAAGGGTTCTGGGTTTTAGCCTAAGAGCAAAAGGTTTTTAGCAAGGGGAGGGTGTTGACACAATCAGATTTGGGTTAGAGCATGGCCAACAGATTTTGTTGGGGAGAGGAGTGCAGAACTGGAGCAGGAGGCTCCAGTTAGGAGGCTCTCACAGTAACAGAGGAGACATGAAGGTGACTTGGCCAGCGTGATGGCAATGGAGAACAGAAGTGGCTGGTTCATGGGATTCCCCTGGTGGTCCAGTGGCTAAGACTCTGCGCTCCTAATGCAAGGGGTCTGGGTTCAATCCCTGGTTAGGGAACTAGATCCCACAGGCCATAGCTAAGAGTTCACATGTTGAAACTAAAAAGAAAAGATCCCACATGCCACAACTGAGATCTCATACAGTCAAATAAATAATAAAATAAAATAAAATAAAATTTTAAAAAAGAAGAAATGGCTGGTTCCTTGTGTTAATTTGGAGGCAAAACCCATCAGGGCACATTTAACATGCAGGGCAAAAGAATGAAAGGCTTCAAAGACAAAACAAGCTTAATGGCTAACATAAATTCCTATTAACTGAATGTATGTTTACATTCAATTGCAATCAAACACTTAAAAGGAATGAAATGCTCGCTCTTGTGTATATTCTGACAGGCCTAATGAGAACAGACGCATTCAGGGTGAGAGAGCTGCCCATCCTTATGAACCTCAGACATGACCACTGTGGTGGCTTCTGGAAGGTGACATACCCAAGATCAGGTCCTTGCGTGGACAATACGGTTGCTAATTTTACCATCAGAATCTCTCTCACAGTCTTCATAGTAGAGGGAGGGGCTGTCTCTAAAACCAAACCACTAGCAGAGCGGGCTGACCTTAGAAGGAGAGGCTTACAATAAATGGGAGAATTCTGGGAATTCAACCCCAAGAATGCTGGCCTCTTTCCCCACTTGTGACTGCCTTTTGAACTTGAGGATTTGGCAGTCATTCAAACCAAATAACTCTGGGGTGCAAAAGCAACAGAGTCCAGAGCAATCTCTGGCTCATTGTTTCAGATTAGATGTCTTTATTGGGCAGGTCTCTGAATCTTTGCCCTTTTCACTTACAACAGATTCTCTGGTCTAATGAAAATCTGCACAGATATATTTTTCTTGATATGCTTTTCTATAACAGAATTTGGTTGCTTCACTGGGAGAGAAATTCTAAGACTTTAAACTTGAGTCTCTGGTCCTAAGTATCCTGCTGGCACCACCTGGATGTTTCTCATTAAAATCACTTGTTAAAGTGAGTGGGCCCTTATGGAACATTGTGGCAGATTCTGTTTACCCAAGGGTCAGAGATCTGAGACCTCCGAGCTCAGCAGAGGGACAGTGGGGAGAGAAGTGGGTATCCTGGGATGAACACTAAGGCTCCCAAATGGGAAGTAGGGTCAGTGAGCTCCAAACTTGGCCATTACATTCAATTATACATTACAAAAGAGGAAGGGATAATGAAAACAAAATTGCACTTAATAATTATTGCATCCAGGACTTCCCTGGTAGTCCAGTGGTTAAGAAGAATCTGCTCGGCGCGCCGCGAGGGCGGCTGCCCCGCGCGACCCCGGGCGGGGGCGGCCGCCGACGCCTCCCGCAGGCACCGCCCCTTAGCAATGCCGGAGCGCCCCTGAGGCGGAACGTGGCCGTGCCCTCAATCCCCGCGGCGGCGGCGGCGGCCTCGCGGGTCAGGATGATTGGACCATGCGGGAGAGCAAGCGCTTCGGCGCCTACAACTACCGAACTTACGCTATCAGGAGGATACGAGGGGAACAAGAATGTGAAGGATCCCGTTGAAATCCAAGCCCTGGTGAATAAAGCCAGAAGAGACCTGGGCATAATCCTCGCCAGGTCCACATTGGCCAAATGTATTCAACCGACAAGCTTGTCATTGAGAATCAAGAGAAGCCCCAGGCCTAGGAGCCGGGACCAGCCTCCAACAGCAGCGTGGACCACCGGCAATCCCTGCTCGCCATGGGGCCCCCAGCAGACCTCGAGGGGCCTCCGCATCAGCATAGCCTCACTGTACCTGCCCTCCAGGAACTGATGAACTGAGGAATGTCCCTTCTTCTAAGCCTTAGTGACAAGGTCGGCTGTCGCTGTCTGTCCCCATCAGGATGAAGAGCTGGAGGGCCTCAGGCCGTGTAATGTCTCCACCCCACCCCTCTCTGTGGCTCTGCAGCACCTGTATAGAGCATTTCCACGTGTTTCTCGGTCCTTGACAATTCCCTCGCCTTCCGTGGTTAAGAATCTGCCTGCCAATGCAGGGGACGTGGGTTCAATCCCTGGTCCAGGATGATTCCATATGCCTTGGGGAACTAAACCCTTGTACCACTACTGAGCCTGCACTCCAGAGCCCATGATCCACAACAAGAGAAGCCACTGCGATAAGCCCGTGCACTGCAACTAGATAAAGTCCACATGAAGGAAGAAAAACCCAGCAGAGCCAAAAATAAATAAAAAACCCAACCAAAACAAACAAAAACTATCGCATTCAATCCAATGCACATCTAAGGCTCTGAAATCTCACAGTTGAGATCTATGCACATCTGATCGCTGACCTTCATCAAACCGCTACTTCATTCTTAATATCTGCGATTCTCAATCTGCACTTCGAATCATGGGGGTGGAGGTGTGGGAATTGGGGGTTTTAGTAAACAAACACATGCCTTTGGTAATGCTCTCGATCATTTCCACATGATAGGTGAGTCACTCAACTCACTCGCTTTGTACCTTACCTGATCCTACAAGGCAAGCTATGGCCACTGCAGTTCTGTTCTGTCATCTGTCTACCTGTCCAGCACATTCGCCCCTGAAACAAGGCACTCACCTGTGTTTCCTGTTTGAGTCCAGCTCCTATTCCCTGTCTTAGCACAGGAACCTTGTGTGGTTTAAGAACATGGATACTCACCTCTCTGACACTCTCCTTTCTGGTCTCTGCTAATTCCTGCTTCCAGGAAAATGACTTGGCTCTGACCTGCTTAGTCAGTGCCTACAGCCCCCATTGGGGACCGTGGGCAGCTGCTAAGATCTTCGTAAGCAATCTGTGAAGTAGGAGAAATTGGAGAAATTAATGCTCAGATATGGTAAGTGCTCCATATAAGACCACCCAGCTCTGGACTTTACTGCTTTTTGATTCTATAATACAAAAAATTCATTGTTCTAATTTCAGTTGTTAAAACATGGAGAGTGAGGATTAAATTGATACAGATGCAAATTTAGTGAGACCAACATAAACAAGGCTTGGGTCATTGGGAGATACTGACTAAATGGTGGGCATATTACTCCCAAGTGTTGTTTTGAATTTAGTCAACTCTGGTTGTCATGACAAAATATTGTAGACTGAGTGACTTAAACAATAGTTATTTATTTACTCACAGTTTTGGAGGTTGCAAGTCTGAGATCATGGTGCCAGCAAGGTCGGGTTCAGGTGAGACTTTCTTTTTAGAGCACACAGTGGACCTCATGTGTCTCTTAGAAGGATACTAATCTTATGGTATCAGGGCCTTGGACCCTTATGATCTGAGGTAACCTTAATTATCTCCTAATGGGTTCTACCTCCAAGTATTAGTGATTAGAGCTTCACTTTAGGAATTTGGGACTTCCCTGGTGGCTCAGAAGGTAAAGAATCTGCCTGCAATGCAGAAGACCTGGGTTCAATTCCTGGGTTGGGAAGATCCTTTGTAGAAGGGAATGGCTACCCTCTCCAGTATTCTTGCCCGGGAAATCCCATGGACAGAGGAGCCTGGCCAGTTACAGTCATGAGGTTGCAAAGAGTCAGACATGACTGAGCAACTAACACACTTTTAGGAATTTGGGGGGACACAAGTTAGTCTTCAGAGTCTCTTGGACAGCAAGGAGACCAAACCAGTCAATCCTAAAGGAAATCAGTCCTGAATATTCTTTGGAAGGACTGATGCTGAAGCTCCAATACTCTGGCCACCTGATGCGAAGAGCCGACTCACTGGAAAAGACCCTGATGCTGGGAAAGATTGAAGGCAGGAGGAGAAGGGGATGACAGAGGATGAGATGGCTGGATGGCATCACTGACTTGATGGGCATGAGTTTGAGCAAGCTCCAGGAGTTGATGATGGACAAGGAAGCCTGGCGTGCTGCAGTCCATGGGGTCACAAAGAGTCGGACACAACTGAGTGACTGAAGTTAGTGTATAATGTGTTTCTAGAGAAATCACTAAATCTTGAAAAGAACACAAAGGTCATCTTTTTATTTGCACATTCCTTCCCAACAACTCATTTCTCTGCACAGTCTCTTTTCCTGAGGTACACAGGAGGGAGGGACACCTTGCTACCCTCAGGCTCCAGGAAAGTTTATCCAAACAGACTTTGTTTCAGGGTTTCTCCTGCCCTTGGGTTGGTTATTCACACAAATGCCTCAAGGATTCCCAGAGAAAGTGCCTCAAATTCCAAGACTCAGGCCTCTACCCTGGATTCAACACTGGGTTCACTGGGCCAATCTTCCATCTTAAGGGAGACACTAAATTACAGGGCTGCTTTTCATCCTCCGGGGAAGGAAATGACAACCCACTCCAGTATTCTTGCCTGGAAATCCCATGGACAGACTGGGCTAAAGTACATGGAGTCTCAAAGTTGGACACGACTTCAGACTAGATCAGAGAGCCATTTTACACAGGAAGTAAAGAGGATGTTGGAAAACAACCCCAAATGTAGGCCTGAAGAACTCATCTCAGTGACAGCCATGGCCTCCAGCAGCATCCTCCACGGTGAGAGGTCAGAGGGTTAGCTTCCCTTAGGAGAGATCAGAACTTCTAGTTTTGTCCTAAGAGGCTTTTCTTATTAAGTTGTTAGAAGTTGTTAGAAGCTGGGCTCACTGAGAAAATCTTAAGAGGCCCTTACTAAAATACTTTCAAGATGCTTAAAGTGCAGCCAGGTCAGCAGGGCTCTCCTGCGAAAGGAAAGTTAGAACATTTTAGATGGTCAGGAACCTGAGTCACTTTCTACAACTAGCTGGGCAGTTTTTCAGAGCTCTGTACCATCAGAATGGGGTGAAGGGGTGAGAACTCATGATAAGGAGGCCCTGTAGTTCGTCCTCTTCCTGGTGTCCACTTTGGCTTCAGCCAGCAGTGTGTGTGCTAACTTGCTTCAGTCGTGTCTGACTCTTCGCAACCCTATAGACTATAGCCCAGCAGGCTCCTCTGTCCATGGGATCCCATGCCCTCCTCCAGGGGATCTTCTCGACCCAGGGATCAAACCCTAGTCTCTTAAGTCTCCTGCACTGGCAGGTGGATTCTTTACCACTAGTGCCACCTGGTCAGCTGGCAGACCAGAGGTTAATTGCCGCCTGTTGCTTATCTCTCCATTTCCAAGCTATCCCATTTGAGCTCATTTTCCTCAGCACAACCCTGAGAGGGAGTGTAACCGAAAGTGGGGTCCAGCTGCTGACCCCTCAAAAGCCAATTAAATGGCAAGTTTGGTGGAAAGGAGAATTTGCTTTATTTTGGAAAAGTGCTGCTGCTGCTAAGTCGCTTCAGTCGTGTCCGACTCTGTGCGACCCCATAGACGGCAGCCCACCAGGCTCCGCCGTCCCTGGGATTCTCCAGGCAAGAACACTGGAGTGGGTTGCCATTTCCTTCTCCAATGCATGAAAGGAAAAGTGAAAGTGAAGTCTCTCAGTCGTGCCCGACTCTTAGCGACCCCATGGACTGCAGCCTACCAGGCTCCTCCGTCCATGGGATTTTCCAGGCAAGAGTACTGGAGTGGGGTGCCATTGCCTTCTCCAATTTGTAAGTGAGAGATTAAATAATTTAAGATCTATTGCTAGTGAAGTGTAGAACTTTGGCCCCAGAGTCAGGCCCAAAAACAAACTTAAAAAGATAGTTCTTAAAAGGGGAGAGAGGAGAATGAAAGAGCAAAATGCTTTCTTAACCTCATTTGGCAAAAACAGTTGCATACTTTTACCTCCCAAGTGAATCCCTGTATTATCCTGTGGGATTGGTGGACATACTCTTTTATTTATTATTATTTTTTCCACGCAGCTTGACAGTTCCCTGACCAGGGAATGAACCCAGGCCCTCGGCAGTGAAAGTGTGGAGTTCTAACCACTGGACTGCCAGGGAATTCCCAATTTCTTTAGTTTTTATTAATTAATTAATTAATTAGGCTGGGCTTCCTGGTAGCTCACATGGTAAAGAATCTGCCTACAATGCAGGAGACCTGGGTTAAATTCCTGGGTGGGGAAGATCCCCTGGAGAAGGTAATGGCAACCCTCTCCAATATTCTTGCCTGGAAAATCCCACAGAGGAGTCTGGCTGGCTGTAGTCTGTGGGGTCGCAAAGAGTCGGACACGACTGAGTGACTAACACATTCAGGTTTTAGCTGTGGCATGATGGATCTTTAGTTGCAGCATGTGGACTCTTAGTAGTGGCATGTGAGGATCTAGTTCCCTGACTAGGGATTGAACCCGGACCTCCTGGTGTGGAAATGTGGAGTCTTAAGTGCTGGGCGGCGGCTGCGCGGCTGGAGCAGCAGGCGGCCGAGAGGAGATACCCCACGTCCAAGGTAAGTAGCAGCCGTGAAGAGATACCTCACATGCAAGGTACGAGAAACCCCAGTAAGACAGCAGGCACTGAGAGAGGGCATCAGAGGGCAGACAGAAACCACAATCACAGAAAACTAGCCAATCTGATCACATGGACCACAGCCTTGTCTAACTCAATGAAACTAAGCCATGCCGTGTAGGGCCACCCAAGACAGACAGGTCATGGTGGAGAGGTCTGACAAAATGTGGCCCCCTGGAGAAGGGAATGGCAAACCACGTCAGTATTCTTGCCTTGAGAACCCCATGAACAGTATGAAAAGGCAAAAAGATAGGACACTGAAAGATGAACTCCCCAGGTCGGTAGGTGCCCATTATGCTACTGCAGATCAGTGGAGAAATAGCTCCAGAAACAATGAAGGGACAGAGCCAAAGCAAAAACACCCAGCTGTGGACGTGACTGGTGACAGAAGCAAGGTCTGATGCTGTGAAGAGCAATATTGCATAGGAACCTGGAATGTTAGGTCCATGAATCAAGGCAAATTGGAAGTGGTCAAACAGGAGATGGCAAGAGTGAATGTCAACATTCTAGGAATCAGCAAATTAAAATGGACTGGAATGGGTGAATTTACCTCAGATGACTGTTATATCTACTACTGTAGGCAAGAATCCCTCAGAAGAAATGGAGTAGCCATCATGGTCAACGAAAGAGTTGGAAATGCAGTACTTGGATGCAATCTCAAAAACGACAGAATGATCTCTGTTCGTTTCCAAGGCAAACCATTCAATATCACAGTAATCCAAGTCTATGCCCCAACCAGTAACGCTGAAGAAGCTGAACTTGAACGGTTCTATGAAGACCTACGAGACCTTTTAGAACTAACACCCAAAAAAGATGTCCTTTTCATTATAGGGGACTGGAATGCAAAAGTAGGAAGTCAGGAAACACCTGGCATAACAGGCAAGTTTGGCCTTGGGGTACAGAATGAAGCAGGGCAAAGGCTAACAGAATTTTGCAAAGAGAACACACTGCTCATAGCAAACACCCTCTTCCAACAACACAAGAGAGGACTCTACACATGGAAATCACCAGATGGTCAACACCGAAATCAGACTGATTATATTCTTTGCAGCCAAAGATGGAAAAGCTCTATACAGTCAGCACAAACAAGACCGGGAGCTGACTGTGGCTCAGATCATGAACTCCTTATTGCCAAATTCAGACTTAAATTGAAGAAAGTAGGGAAAACCACTAGACCATTCAGGTATGAAACTAAATCAAATGCCTTATGATTATACAGTGGAAGTGAGGAATAGATTTTAGGGACTAGATCTGATAGACACAGTGCCTGATGAACTATGGATGGAGGTTTGTGACATTGTACAGGAGATAGGAATCAAGACCATCCCCAAGAAAAAGAAATGCAAAAAAGCAAAATGGCTGCCTGAGATGGTGTTACAAATAGCTGTGAAAAGAAGAGAAGTGAAAAGCAAAGGAGAAAAGGAGATATACCCATTTGAAGGCAGAGTTCCAAAGAAGAGCAAGGAGAGATAAGAAAGCCTTCCTCAGTTATCAGTGTAAAGAAATAGAGGAAAATGATAGAATGGGAAAGACTAGAGATCTCTTCAAGAAAATTAGAGACACCAAGGGAACATTTCATGCAAAGATGGGCTTAATAAAGGACAGAAATGATATGGACCTAACATAAGCAGATGATATTAAGAAGAGGTGGCAAGAATACACAGAGTTGTACAAAAAAGATCTCCATGACCCACGATGGTGTGATCACTCACCTAGAGCCAGACATCCTGGAATGTGAAGTCAAGTGGGCCTTAGGAAGCATCACTACAAACAAAGCTAGTGGAGGTGATGGAATTCCAGTTGAGCTATTTCAAATTCTAAAAGATGATGTTGTGAAAGTGCTGCACTCGATATGCCAGCAAATTTGGAAAACTCAGCAGTGGCCACGGGACTGGACATGGTCAGTTTCATTCCAATCCCAAAGAAAGGCAATGCCAAAGAATGCTTAAACTACTGCACAATTGCACTCATCTCACACGCTAGCAAAGTAATGCTCAAAATTCTCCAAGCCAGGCTTCAGCAATACGTGAACCGTGAACTTCCAGATGTTCAAGCTGGATTTAGAAAAGGCAGAGGAACCAGAGATCAAATTGCCAACATCTGCTGGATCATCGAAAAAGCAAGAGAGTTGCAGAAAAACATCTATTTCTGCTTTATTGACTATGCCAAAGCCTTTGACTGTGTGAATCAAAATAAACTGTGGAAAATTCTGAAAGAGATGGGCATACCAGACCACCTGACCTGCCTCTTGAGAAATCTGTATGCAAGTCAGGAAGCAACAGCTAGAACTGGACATGGAACAACGGACTGGTTCCAAATAGGAAAAGGAGTACATCAAGGATGTATATTGTCACCCTACTTATTTAACTTCTATGCAGAGTACATCATGAGAAACACTGGGCTGGATGAAGCACAAGCTGGAATCAAGATTGCCAGGAGACATATCAGTAATCTCAGATATGCAGAGACACCACCCTTATGGCAGAAAGTGAAGAACTAAAGAGCCTCTTGATGAAAATGAGAGAGTGAAAAAGTTGTCTTAAAGCTCAACATTCAGAAAACTAAGATCATGGCATCTGGTCCCATCACTTCATTGCAAATAGATGGGGAAACAGTGGAAACAGTGGCTGACTATTTTTTTGGGCTCCAAAATCACTGCAGATGGTGACTGCAGCCATGAAATTAAAAGACGCTTACTCTTTGGAAGGAAAGTTACTACCAACCTAGACAGCATATTAAAAAACAGAGACATTACTTTGCCAACAAAGGTCCATCTAGTCAAGCTATGGTTTTTCCAGTGGTCATGTATGGATGTGAGAGTTGGACTATAAAGAAAGCTGAGTGCCGAAGAATTGATGCTTTTTAACTGTGGTGTTGGAGAAGACTCTTGAGAGTCCCTTGGACTGCAAGGAGACCCAACCAGTCCATCCTAAAGGAGATCAGTCCTGGGTGTTCACTGAAAGGACTGATGTTGAAGCTGAAACTCCAATACTTTGGCCACCTGATGCAAAGAGCTGACTCATTGGAAAAGACTCTGATGCTGGGAAAGATTGAAGGCAGGAGGAGAAGGGGACGACAGAGGATGAGAGAGTTGGACAGCATCACCGACTTAACGGACATGAGTTTGGGTAAACTCTGGGAGTTGGTGATGGACAGGCCTGGCATGCTGCAGTCCATGGGGTTGCAAAGAGTCGGACATGACTGAGTGACTGAACTGAACTGAACCACTGGATTTCTAGGGAATTCCCTATCTCTATTCTTTTTTCCTCTAGTCCTGACAATTCAAATAGCATTACTTGGCCCCAATCCTATTTAAACACAGTGCCCATTCAGACAATGAAAACGTTATAGTATTCAGGGGCTGGACATATGACCCAGAATCTGGAAACATTAATCTTACCTCACACAGGCATCAAGTGAAAAGACAGGAGGAGGAAGTCCTTACAGAGCACTCAGGTACTGGTGGGTGGGTCAGCAGGGCTCAGAGCTACATGCGAATGAACCAGAGTCATTGGAAATCTTGTTGTTTTTACCACCTATTATATAGGTAACTGAGTAGCTTCTTAAGAGCTGTACCTAAATACCATCTTAAGAGTTATTCTTCTTATTTCTATGTTGCGGGTCTCAGTTTGAAGTGTTTTCTTCTCAGTTTCCTTCATCACTGAGGGACCAAAGATCAAAGTCTAGGTCCACCCTTAGTTCTTCCTCCCAGTCTCCATCAGGCTGCATCTTCATAAGCCTTGTCTCCCTCTCAAAGATGCCTCCTTGCTCTGGGTGCACAGGTTCTAGGTCATCTCCTTTCAGCTGTCCCACAGTCTGCCTTAACCACCCTGCCATCAGGCTCTCCAACAGCGCATTATATGCTTCTCCCAGGTACTCAAAACACATGTGTTTCACAGGAGAAATCCAGGCAGCAGACAGTATTAATATCTTCATCTAGTACTTTGTCCACACCAAGAAGGTGAGGGAGCTAATTGGTATCCAAACTTCATTTTAGAGGATGAGAGTAGCCAGACTTGCCCCTGGAATCCACATCGCAGCCAGGCCTGTAGTGTGTAATGGAGTGGACAGACCTGAAATCGTTGACAGATATTTGCTGGAAATCACCCATCAAGAGCTTCAGTTTTGCTGAACTATGAAACCAGCAATACAAATTCCAGATATTCTGAGAAGAAATATTAGATTGGCAACATGAAAATTAATTGGTGTCCAACTGCTAGCATCTAGACCCAGTTGGAAGGAATGTTCAGGCAAACAGAATCTGGTGTGATGTTTTTAGCTGCTGAGAGGGAGCCAGGCCTCTTAGCTTTGCTGTTTGTGTCGGTTCCCAAGGGAACTTGAGTGGAAAAAGCCCCCTCCAGTTTTCTCAGTTTTACATGGCCCATTTGCTAGATGCCTTGCCTGAAAGAAGTGATGTGAATCTTGTGAACCAGAATGTTGGAAATGACTCTGACAGTCTCAGATGGGAGAGACAGTTTCAACGATGAAAACTTTTTCTCTTAAAAAAAAAAATAATCACATACCCTTTTCAGTATTTCGTATTCTGGTGCAGATAATAAAATGCATGGAAAATGACTTAAGGCATAATTTCGATAAATTCAAAATCAGTAGTAAAATATAAAGGGAAGTGCTTTATTAAGTAAAAAAAAAAATTGATTTTTAAAAATATTAACATAAGCAGAGGTTGGTTTTAGGCATCCGGGGATGTTTGATTGCTCCCCATCCTGGCTTGTCCTTTACATATCTAACTTTTTTTTTTCTGGTAAGAAGGTAGATTTTAGAAGGCAAAAACTTATTTCATTTTAAAAGCAGTCACATGAAGCAGATATTATGCTCATCTTTGTTTAACAGGTGAAGACACAGACTCAAAGAAGCAAGGTCTTGCCCCCAGGTTGCATGCCTCAAAAAAAATCTCTGCATCCTCTTATTGGAGCCCTTCTACTTCTGCTAAGGGCATACACTTCCTGCATTTGAAACTGAGCAAAGGTGGAAATTCTCTTACCCAGGCTGTAAAAGGGGTCTGGGGAAGACAGGGGTGAAGATCTTAAGACACTGGTGCAGGAAGGCACAGAGGACAAGCCTCTGGATGAAGAACGTGTGAACAGCAGGTGGCAGCAGTGTCCTTGGAGTCAGTGTTTGTCCCCTGCAGTTCTTAGAAAGCAAGGTCAATAAGCACCACTGAAGGTGCTGATCCTAACACCTCCCCTCTGATCTCTGGCCTCCCACCCCTCTCTGCCTCCGGCTGAGCCAAGGGGACTGTCTTAATGTCTAGTAGAGAAAGGGTGCTGCCCTTTCTCTGCTGTGTCTCCCTGAGGAACTCATAGGGGAGACTGGGAAAGATGACCTGCAAGTGATTTACAGAGGAAAGGCTCTCACTGAGATCATTAATGTCATGTACAATGCTGTGAGCTTCGTTACTCTCTCTGTTCCTTGATATGCTTTTCTGTACAATGGGATACAATGGCCACCTGCCTTGCAGAGTCACTGAGATGAGTGAAGGAACTGAGATGATATATACATAGTCTTAGAACAGCACAGTGAATGCAACACATGCTCATTAGTATTGTTCTTTGTAGAGAGCTGTGTCACTGCAGTGGGCTCTTTCATACGTCAGCATCTCACTCCATCCTTCCTACATATTTTGAGATGTAGATACTACAGACTGAACAGAGAAGGACTCTGAAGTTAAGGCAGAGGAAGTAACACTAGCATGAACTTTGAAGTCAGATGAGGAAGTCAGATTCCTCTGGGGTGTGAGACCACATGCAAGTTACTTAATGCTTTGGAGCCTCCATTTCTTTGTCTGTAGAATGGTGACAATATTGCCTATCTTGTGTGTTTGTTGTGAGCACTAAATAAAACAACACATATGAAGCCCTCTAGTATAGTTCCTCTTATGTAGTAACACTTAAAATTACTAACAGGGGATCTTAAAACATACAGAAAAGTGTTGAAATAAAATTCTCATTTTAAGACAAGAGAAATTTAAACATAAAACTTTTTCTCTGCCCTTTGGCCTCTTCCCTCTCCTCTAGGGTACATTGTGCCTCTGCATTATGTGTTAACCAGATTTTCCCAAGGGCAGAAATACCTGTTCAACCATGAAAATCAATTTTTCTCCTTCTGGTGCCAGCCCTGTAACTCCTTAGAAGATAACATTCCTTTCTCAGTCCTGTAAGGGGTCGCAATAACTCACCACCCACCTTGTACGTGCAGGCGTCTTTGGTGAACTTAATGTACAATGTCAATACGTCATCCCTTAAAGCAGAACAGACTGGTCAGACAACCTGTGGGGATACTGGGCCCCAGCTAATGGAAGTTCTCAGTTTAAATACTTACCTATGATCTTATTAATGTTACTTGTATTTTGCCTATTTTACAAGATTATTATTTCTTATACCATCAAATACATGATTGAGCCTCAGGTAAAATTAATGATTAGGTGACTTGAAATGATTGGCCAAATATATAGTTCAATAAGATCAAGAATTGGGCTTCCCTGGGGGTTCAGTGGTAAAGAATTCACCTGCCAATGCAGGAGACACTAATTGGATCCCTGATCTGGCAAGATCCCACATGCCACAGAGCAACTATGCCTGTGGGCCACAACTATTGAGCCTGAGCTCTAGAGCCCAGGAACCACAACTACTGAGTCCAAGTGGTGCAGCTACTAAAGCCTGCACTCCCTGAAGTTTGTCTACAACAAGAGAAGCCACCTCAATGAGAAGTCCATGCACCGCAACTAGAGTAGTCCCTGCTCACCACAACTAGAGAAAAGCCCCGCACAGCAACAAAACCCCAGCACAGCCACAAATAAATAAAAGTTTTATATATCTATATCTATATAGATAGATATGTATGTGTATATATATGTATACACACACATATATAGATCAAAGATTATTAATAGTTACATTAATAGTGTAACTCTAGGTATGGGAAGAAGCAACAAGAGGGAACCATTTACTGAACAATAACAGACAGATAGTTGGTCCAGAGGCTTTGGGCTGCTGTTCACAGGGCCTGGTCCAGTAACAGCACATTGAGTGGTCTATTAATGAAATACTCGCCTGACCTGGGATGCCTAGCACCGTGAGACAAATTGGTCACTACATGCCTCCCAAACTTCAGTTGAAATTAAGACCGAAAGGGAAGGGATTGTAAAATAAAGAATGTTGCCCACCATCCAGTTCTACAAGAATCAAATCATCAGTTGCTGCAGTTTGGTATATTTGAGAAAGGAATTCAGGGTGGAGATCTGGAATGAGGCACTCTGTGCTCTGGGGAATCTGGCAGGCGGCCTTCAGATAGTTAGATATTTTAAGGAAATTTGTTATAGCCTGGATTCTTACACCTTCTCATACTTAGAAAAGCACTACAAACATCATCTAAGATATCTGTTCCTTGCGACTAGCAACAATCTCCTATTGAGATGTGTACTTGGTTTTATGTACCTCTTTATCAAAAGCACATTGCTGATCTCTCCCCTTACCTCTTCAGAGCAGTTCCCCAGAGTATCCGCTGTCTCCTGGGCTATAGTCCTCAGGCTGGCTCAAATAAAACTTTGTTTCTTTCTTTGATGATTGATTAATTTTTTTCCTTGACAAATTTATAAGGAAAGCAAGTAAAGTTACTCATGATCCTACCACCCAGAAACAATCCTGTTATTATCATGATGTGTTTTTTTTTCCCATAGTGTTTGTACATAACATGGCTGAGATCACATTACATATGTACAAGTGAGATGACCCTAAGAAAGTGGCAGAGCTGGGCTGACATCCTGGGGTGGCTGGCTCTGGGTCCAGACCTTCCTATGTAGGCATTTCCCTGTCCTGCCTCTAAAAAGTTAAGGCTTATATCCATTTTGGAAGCTGATGAAAAAATATTTAAATGTTTGGAAATATACACTTACATTCAAAAGCACGTAAAGAAACCAGAAGTAGCCAAAATAATCCTATACTAATACTGGAAAAGTGTTAGTGTTTCATGTGGAAAAAATGTTAATTTCTACTATTTCTGTGTAGCCAACATTTTAATTATTAAAGCATTACTGTTCAAGCTCTTAAAATGAGTAAATTTGGTAAAATGAATAAATGAGTCTGTTGACCAAGTGATTAAATTGACAAATCGAGTGAACTGATTATGACGTAGATTGGGTTTTGGCGGGCACCGATTTTTGGCAAATTGCTCTGCTTTTATTGGAGATGAATATTGCTTTATTGGAACTGGAGATACACACACACACGCAAACACACACACTTATTGAGTAAATAAATAACATGGATGAATGAATAAACTGAATTTTGCTATAATAGAAACGTCTTTCTAAAATTCTTTACATGGTGTAATGGCTTTACATGCTGTCAGCATTTTAAGGAACTTGAGAGTTGCCTGAGATAGAAATTCTGGTTCTGGATCACAAGTATTTTCTGTGTGCATATTCCTACTTCAAATACAGACTCATGGCTGATTGGCTGCTTAGTGAGAGCCAGTACTTCCTGTGGGTTCTTGGTCTAAGCCCCACACACTGTAAGTGAGCTTGGAGTCAGAAGAACAAGGTTTCAACCTTGATAGGCTTATGCATGACTAGTCCCAGAACACCGGGTAGTCAGCGCTTACCATTACCATTACCATTACCCTGAAATGTTTCCTAATCTGTAAAATGGGCATTGCTCTGACACCTGCCCCACCTTGTTCCCAGCATCACAGGGTGCAGGGAAGTACTAGAGAATCCCAGTTCATTATTGTGAAAATGATTAGACCTCAGGGTCTGAAGTGACCCTGGTGTGGTGGAGGGAGGGAGCCCTGGGAAGAGGGCCACTGCTGCCCTTTGCTCTGGTTGCTGCTTTTCTGGGCACTGGTACCCATGGTAGAGAGACACACAGACCCATTAAACTGCCTTCCCCAGGTCACCTGCCATGAAGAGCAAACACCAGTGGCTTTACAGCCAGTGTGTCCTCACAGCTACTTCCGGCCTGACTCCCCGCGCAGAGCCCCTGGTGGTGGGGTGACAGGGAGGGCCTGGGTTCTCCCATAGTTACCCCTGGGGCCCCTCAAACTGGCCTCTCCCCTCTCTACCACTCACAGCTCTACACCCAGCCTGCAAGGCTTCTGAGCGGGTATCTAATGACCACTTTTGTGACCTCAATGAAGGAAATTTGCAGGCAAAGACACCTGGCTGGGGAGGGTGGGGACAGGGAGAGAACACAGCTGGTGACGAGAAAAGGACCTGGCACAACATGAGCCCAGAGAGAGGACCAAAGACAAAAAATGAGGGGGGAGGAAGAAGTCTGGGGAGCACTGTTGTTTTCCCTCCTCCCTTTCCTCAAGTGTTACAGTGAAATCATTAAGGGGAAAAGGGGGGGAAAATGGCATTGAGTGCTGGATTAGAGTGCTGGGGAGGGTGGCAGTCCATTCCAGCTACCATCAGGATACCTACCACCGCTAACTCCAGCCAGTCCAGGCCACAGGCCCCCAGAAGCTCCTTGCAGCACACCCAGGCCTCCCTGACCTGGGCAGGCTCCCTGCCACCAGCCAAGTAGTAATTTATCACCTGCTCATTCTGGCTCACTTTCTTCTTCATGAGTTACATTAGCTCTAGTGGAGACTTAACAGTTCACTTCACTTGTAAGGTGCTTATCCCTTCCAGAGAGCTTTATACATGCAATCTAAAAGTTTATACATCTGCATCAAGAAGCAGTGGTGTATACACACATGCACACACATACACACACATAGAAAAGAATGACATGTTGCCAGTTGCAGCAACATGGATAGATTTAGAGGGCATTATGCTAAGGGTCAGACAGTGAAAGACAAATACTGTGTGCTATCACTTACATGTGGAATCTAAAAACTACAATAAACTAACGAATAGGACAGAAAAGAAGCACACTCACAGATACAAAGAAGCTAGTGATTACCTGTGTGGCAGGAGGGGCATCATAAGGATCGCGGAGTGAGAGGTACAAACTATAGGCTGTAAGGCTACAAGGATACATGTTTTGTACAACATGGTGAATATAGCCAATATTTTGTAAATGGAGGGTAACCTTTCAAAATTGCATACAATATAAAAATTTTAAAAATGATTAAAAATGTATAACACATTGTATATAAAAGATAAAAATAGAAGCTTACACATCTGACTAGCTCTTCAGGGTTGAAAGCACTTGTGTGCAGGTGGACTCTGAATTGGAAGGTTCTGAGTTCATCCAACATAACTATTATCTGACATCAGCTAAGGCCCCCATCTCACTCCTCAGAGATCTGGTTCAACTTGGCATACACCCCAGTTCCAGGGCCTGTGAACAGGGCTGGTTTCAGACCATAACCGGCTCTGAGCCTTTTAATTACGGAGTCTACATTCCATATCAGACCAAACACATTTCACAGTAAATATAACATTTTTTGCTGTGAAAAAAAAAAAGGGTTTTCTTAATTTTGCTTTTGAAATTATTTAGGTACCAGTCATTCACTGACTATATGATTGGCTATGACTTCTGAGCTATTATCATACATACACAGGAAATTTTATAGAGTGAGAAAATCAAACCATAGGTTTCTTTTCAAATGTAAAGAACTTACAAATGCTGAACTGAAAAATGAATGAAGTCAACATAATTTCATCTTACAGATATTTCATTAAAATGTGTTACTTTCAATTTTACACTTTTATCCTTGTGTTTTAGGTCTATTAACTTGTTTCTCATCTCACATGTTTTCACAAGCTTTTGAAAAAGCTGGTCTGCCAGAGCCAGACAGTCCTATTGCTAAAAGACCTTCTCAAGACTGGCCTGTCCCTCACCTCACTTCTGGTATCTTCTGATTCCTTGTTCCTGCATATCTGCTCATGTTTCCACTTCAGCTGGTATTGAAACTGGTCACAAACTCAACTCCTTCGTTGTCTCCTACACAATATCCAACCACACTGAATCTTCCATGAAGGGGGAGAGGTGGTAAGTTCTGAGGGCCGTGGACAGAGGTCACTCACGTACCTCGCAGCTTTCTGCCCTCTGGTCAGCGCTACCCTTTCCACCCCCTGTCCACCCTCCCTCACCCCACATCCTCCAATCTGCCTGTGGCCACCCTGCCCAGGGCGGCTCTCCAGGGTCACACCCTCCCCTTCCCTTGTCTGGCTGCTTCTTTCTGAAAGCTTCTCTCTGCTTCCTGACAGACCTGCAGGAAGGCCTGCACTCCCCAGGCTCCTTGAATTTCCTGTCTCCTTTCACAAGCATTTGTCTGGTGCATTCATTTCCGTAGAGCACCTGAGCAGGAGCCCCTGCTGGCCACTTTCTGGATGAGGGCTTCTCATCTCTCAGGTCAAAGCTTCTGCTTGCCTTTTTCACCATTAGAAAGTAACAAGATGATGGGACTTCCTTGGTGGTCCAGTGGCTTAGACTCCATGCTCCCAGTGCAGGGAGGCCCAGTTCTACCCTTGCTCAGGGAACTAGACCCCACATGGTGCAAATAAGAGTTCGCATGCTGCAACTAAAACGATTCCATGTGCAGCAATGAAGATCGAAGATCCTTCATGTTGCAACGAAGACCTACTGCAGCCAAATAAATAAATTAAAAAAAAAGAAACGAATTATATCAATCCAAGTTCTGGCTTCATTGAAACTTCATTTCCCTCTCATAGTCTCCTCTGACCTTCAACGTTCCCCTGAAAGAACATACCCGTCTTCACAGGATAATGAAGGAGGAGTCAAGTGACAAAGTCCCAACGGAGACCCTGTCCTCTCCACTCCCAGTCCTGGGCTTTCTCAGGGTCTCTTTCCTTTTGACTGTCTTTTATTACTTGGGTTTCTTCATGAAAGAAATGCACTGCACTGTGAATTTCCTTCAGTAAACACAGACTCTCTGCTTGTTTGAGCAAACAGGGCCACGGAGATGGGATGGAGCAGAGGTGGCAGGGTGGGCAACAGGTCCATCTTCTCTGTTAACCACAGGAGGCACAGTACCCAGGACCCATGATGCTTAGGAGGCCCATGAAAATGTTTAATTTCTTTTTAAAAAAATACTTAGTTATTTATTTAGCTATGCTGTGTCTCGGTTGGTGGGATCTTTAGTTTAGCAGCATGTAGGATCTAGTTTCCTGACCAGGAATAGAACCTGAACCTGAATTGGGAGTGCAGAGTCTTAGCCACTGGATCACCAGGGAAGTCCTTTAATTTCTTTTAAAATCAGAAGGAAAAAACAAACAAAAAATTTTTAGGTTGAAGAAAACGTTTCAATATATAATAATATTTGTCTTCATACCAATACAGACATAAAATAAAATTTAATAATTTTTTTAAGAAGGAGCCCACAAAAGCAAGAGTATCCAGGGTCCATGGCAATTATAATGTGGCCCTGGCGGGCAGGTGTCTCCTCACTGAACTTTACACGTGAAAGTCCATTTAAAGTTGTGCTGCTGGTTGGGGAATGGAAAGTTGGCATCTCCTAACTACGAGTAACCATCACTTATGTCAGGTAAACCAGAGGAACTAATTACAAGGCTGGTTCTGTCTTCTGGGTCAGCATGGACTGGAGCCAGCAGCCCAGTACTCTTGTAAAGCCATGGGCCATGCTCCAGGGGCAGGGGCTCAGCTTTCTCTGTGTGGGGGAAGTTCATCTCCTCTCTCGGAGTTTCATTCCAGTTACAGCTCAACCCAGGGTTCCCTGAAGGTCAGGTAGGCCGTGCATTAGAAGGCACTGGAGCCTTGCCTGGCCCATCCTCAAGCCAACCACCCGCACTGGGCCCCTCCTCTCCTCCCTGAAGCTTATTAGCATTCTCAGCAGAGAAGTGGCAGAAAAGGGTAAAAAACAACTTGAACCTTGCTCCATATACAGTTATATACATGACTCCAATACAGTCAGTCCCATATTCCAAACCCAGCTCTAGTACTTGCCAACTCTGTGTGCTTTATGAGCCTCAATTTTGTTTTCAATTAAAATGGGGATAACATTACCTGTTTATACAGTTATTGCAAGTATTGAATAAGAAAACCTGTGCAAAGTCCGAGGACCCAGTGGGAGCCTGGGTTGGCAGCACAATAGTAGAGTCTAGAGCATGTCTTGAAGTTGTATTTTCGTACTTTGCAATATAAAGAAATATTGAGAACTGTAGCAAAGATGGTTCTTCCTCTGGCATACAGTAGTTCCTCTCACTCCTTTTTAATGACCTAATCCTATCCATTAATAATCTGCCTTCATGGTTCTGTCACTCACCTCCACTAGCCAAGGGAAGATAGTGTGGTGTGCTGGGAAGTCACTGGGTAACAGCTCAGGGACCCTCAATTATAATGTGAACCCTGCTGCCCCCGAGCTGCAGAATCTTGGGCAACTTGCTCCAACAATTTGGTCTTCAGTTCCATCTGTAATATTAGGTTTCCCTCTGTGAAATAATAAATACATATATATGTCTATGCCTGATTCCTGACAAAGAATTCCTAAAACTCTTATAAAACAGAGGTCCTAGGGAAATCTTCTGTTCTAATACTTAAGTCTTTGATTCTAGTTCCTAACATAGAGCTTCTAAGACCCTTTAACTTCCTAAGTGATAGGAGTGTCATTTGTTCTAATGAGGTGACCTGTGGTCAAATTCTCGATGAGGATTTGTCACCAGAAAGACCAAGCCACGATCAGAACTTGGAACTTTCAGCCCCAACCCCCTATTCTCTGGGGCTGAAAATTGAGTTAATAATCGACCTGGCTTCCCAGGTGGCCCAGTGGTAAAGAATCTGCCTGCCAATGCTGGAGACACAAGAGATGCAGGTTTGATCCCTGGGTTGAGCAGATCACTTGGAGGAGAAAATGACAATCCATTCCAGTATTCTTGCCTGGAAAATCCCATGGACAGAGGAGCCTGGCATGTTACAGTTCATGAGATGGCAAAGAGCAGGCACGACTGAGCACACACATACCTATATGGTGAATCCTCCATAAAAATCCCAGTAGGACCGGGTTTGGGGAGCTCTGGGGTGAGCATTGACATGCTGGGATAGTGGCATGTTGCCACTCCATGGGCACAGAACTCCTGTACTCGGGACTCTTCTGGACCTCATCCTCTGTATCTCTTCATCTGGCTGTTCATTCAATCTTTATTATGTCCTTTACAATAAACCTGTAAACAAAAGAAAGTATTTTCCTGAGTTCTGTGAGCCATCCTAGCAAATATTTTAACCCAAAGAGGGGTCAAGAGATATCTGATTTATAGCCAGTGGGGAGTCATAAGTACAGGTGACAGCCTGGGACTTGGGACTAACACCTGAAGTGGGAGCAGTCTTGTGGAGTTGAGTCTTTAAAAAAATTTTTTTTGCATTTTAATTTTTTTATTAATTAATTTTTATTGCAGAATAGTTGCTTTATAATGTTGCGTTAGCGTCTACTGCATAACATATCTGCTCTGTGTATACATATACCCTCTCCCTTTGGGGGGACTGAGCCCTTAACCTTTGAGATCTGATGCTAACTCCAAGTGGACTGTGTCAGAACTGAACTGAATTGTAGGCCACTTGGCTGGTGCCAAACAGCTTGTAGTAGTGAAGAATCCACACATCTGGTGTCAGAAGTGTTGTGAGTGTGGTAACTGCTTGGATTTTACGATTCTGGGCAAAGGCAAAGTTTCTTTACACAAAGAAAAGATTGGGGATTCTTTGTTTAAAGGTGTATGCATGCTCAGTCACTCAGTTGTGTCCAACCCTTTGTGACCCCATGGACTGTAGCCTGCCAGGCTCCTGCCAGGCTCCTGCCAGGCTCCTCCGTCCATGGGATTTCCCAGGCAAGAATACTGGAGTGGGTTGCCATTTCCTTCTCCAGGGGATCTTCCTGACCCAGGGACCGAACCTGCGTCTACTGCATCTCCAGCACTGCAGGCAGATTTTTCACCCTCTGAGCCATCAGGGAAGCATGACACTATAAAAGTGGGAGACGGAAAAATTCACCGGAAAAGGCAGAGTGAAAGCCTGGAGCCTTCTATTAACTTTCCTCAGTTCAAACCCTGAAGGTGGAGTTGGGTTTCAAGTTGCTCACCAACAATCCAGAGCCTGGCTAGAAGGCTCCCGTGCTGCTAGTGGCCTGTGAATTCTCATAGGGCACCGAGATGAGAAGGGAAAACACAGCTTCAAGACTCACACTGCTGAGAGCAACGAAATCCCCGAGGCAAATCCAGGAACACCTAGGATTCCCGAGAGCCCAGGGAGATCACAGCTTTCAGGCTGGGATCAGGCTTCATAAACTTTCCTGACTGGGAGGTGACGTCACAGTTGAAAATCCTGTTGCTGCCAACTCAGCCCAAGTTTACATTCCTTCAGGCGACCAGCTGCAAAACCATAAGTTTGTGGAGTGTGTCTGTGTGAGGATGTAGGGCCAGTACGACCACCTCATACAGACTGCTAACCTGGAGGGTGGGGCAAGAGACACCAATTCTGGAATTCCTATTCTTGCCTGTTCCTGCCCACCCCTGCTCTTTGCAGTATGGAAACCATTTCATTGCAGACAGGTGATTTCTCAGGCACGTTGTTGGCAATATGTGGAATAAATCACTTCCTCCTCCACCCTGAGAAAAATTGTCCCTCTCCTGCAGGAGCATAATTCAAGCAGTCTGCCTCCAGGGAGCTGAGAGGAGTGAAATCAGCGCCGATTGCCTAAGCTCCAAGAATTATGAGCAGTGAAAAGACACAATGAAGAGGAGGTGCCTCAGCGGTAAGGCAGTGCCTGCATCAGACCAACCTGACTCCGAAACTCAGACATAGAACATTTTCTTCTCTCTACACCTAAATAACCATTTAAAGTAGAAGTATAAAACACACTTAAACCAGGCTTCCTTGGTGGTTCAGTGGTAAAGAATCTACCTGCAAATGCAGGAGACAAGGGTTCCATCCCTAACCCTGGAAGATCCCACATGTGGTAGAGCAACTAAGGCCATGCACCACAACTATTGAGCCTGTGCTCTAGAGCTCACGAGCTGCAACTACTGAGCCCACGTGCTGCAACTGCTGAAGCTCACGCTCCCCAGAGCCCATGCTCTGCCACAAGAGAAGCCATAACTAGAGAGCAGCCCTTGCTCACCGCAACTAGAGAAAATTCCTCGCAGCCAAAAGGACCCAGCACAGCCAAAAACAAATAAATAAATACATATATATGTATGTATAACTGAATCACTTTGCTGTATAGCAGAAACAAACACAACATTGTAAATAAACTATACCTCAATTTTTAAAAAATCCATTCAGAGCAAAAAGAACCACTCAGGACTGCCTCTGGTGGAAAAGGTACCCCTGTAAACCCACCCTTCATGCGTGCATGCATGCTCAGTTGTGTCCTACTCTTTGCAGCCCCCTGGACTATGGCTCACCAGGCTCCTCTGTCCATGGAATTTTCCAGGCAAGAATACTGTAGTGGGTTGCCATTTCCTACTCCAGGGGATCTTCCCAACCCAGGGGTCAAACTTATGTCTCTTTTGTCTCTTGCATTGGCAGGTGGATTCTTTACCACTGTGCCACCTGGAAAGCCCATCCCCACCCTAAACAAAACCAAACCTTCCTGAGACTTCCTTGGTGGTCCAATGGCTAAGACTCTGTGCTCTCAATGTATGGAGCTTGGGTTCAGTCCATGGTGGAGGAACTAAAGACACTGCAACTAAGACCCGACACAGCCAAATAAATAAAAATAAATAAATATTAAAAAAAGACAAAACAAAAAAACCCCAAACCTTCCTGTCTCCTCCTTGACAGCTGAAATGCCTTTAACAGAGGATAAGTTCTGGAATTTGACATATTAAATTAACAGCCACAATAAGGATAAAAATAAAGTAAGATAGGTGGGTAAGGAAAAAAGTAAGTCAAAGGAACACATTATCAACACAGGAATTTTAAGAAAAGCAAGGGAAATATTTTGAAGAAGGTCCCTCTTTTGCCACCTTGTAAACAATTAATGACTTTACCTTCAAGGGGAATGAATTTTGCTTCTAGCAAAATCAACAGACTTCTATTGACCTCTATTATATTCCAGGAACACACAGAGTGCAAAGACAGGGGAAACAGCCCCTGCTCTCTGATAGAAGAGAACTGCAATTAGATAATAAAAGGCCCTTTCCATTGAGTGACAGTCAATGGTTCATTGAACAAAACATTTACTGAGCACAAAAAAGCAAAACGGTGTCTGAGGAGGCCTTACAAATAGCTGAGAAAAGAAGAGAAGCTAAAGGCAAAGGAGAAAAGGAAAGATATATCTATCTGAATGCAGAGTTTCAAAGAAAAGCAAGGAGAGATAAGAAAGTCTTTCTAAGTAATCAATGCAAAGAAATACAGGAAAACAATAGAATGGGAAAGACTAGAGATCTCTTCAAGAAAATTAGAGATACCAAGGGAACATTTCATGCAAAGATGAGCACAATAAAGGACAGAAACAGTATGGACCTAACAGAAGCAGAAGATATTAAGAGGTGGCAAGAATATACAGAAGAACTGTACAAAAAAGATCTTAGTGACCCAGATAACCATGATGGTGTGATCACTCACCTACAGCCAGACATCCTGGCAACGAAGTCAAGTGGGCCTTAGGAAGCATCACTATGAACAAAGCTAGTGGAGGTGGAATTCCAGCTGAGCTATTTCAAACCCTAAAATATGATGCTGTGAAAGTGCTGCACTCAATATGCCAGCAAATTTGGAAAACTCAGCAGTGGCCACAGGACTGGAAAAGGTTAGTTCCAATCCCAAAGAAAGGCAATGCCAAAAATATTCAAACTACTGCACAATTACACTCATTTCACATGTTAGCAAAGTAATGCTCAAAATCCTCCAAGCTAGGCCTCAACAGTACATGAACCAAGAAATTCCATATGTTCAAGCTGGATTTAGAAAAGGCAGAGGAACCAGAGATCAAATTGCCAACATCTGCTGGATCATCAAAAAAGCAAGAGAGTTCCAGAAAAACACCTACTTCTTCTTCATTGACTATGTTAAAGCCTTTGACTGTGTGGATCACAACAAACTGTGGAAAATTCTTAAAGAGATAGGAATACTAGACCACCTTACCTGCCTCCTGAGAAATCTGTATGCAGGTCAAGAAGAAACAGATAGAACTGGATGTGGAACAACAGACTGGTTCCAAATTGGGAAAGGAGTACATCAAGGCTGTATATTGTCATCCTGCTTATTTAACTTATATGTAGAGTACATCATGTGAAATGCCAGGCTAGATGAAGCACAAGCTGGAATCAAGGTTGCCAGGAGAAATATCAATAATCTCAGATATGCAGATGACACCACCCTTATGGCAGAAAGTGAAGAGGACCTAAAGAGCCTCTTGATGGAGGTGAAAGGAGAGAGTGAAAAGGCTAGCTTAAAACTCAATATTAAAAAAATGAAGATCATGGCATCTGGTCCCATCACTTCATGGCAAATAGATGGGAAAACAATGGAAACAGTGACAGACTTTATTTTTTTGGGCTCCAAAATCACTGCAGATGGTGACTTCAGCCAAGAAATTAAAAGATGCGTGCTCCTTGAAGAAAAGCTATGACAAACCTAGATGACGTATTAAAAAGCAGAGACATGACTTTGCTGACAAAGGTCCATATAGTCAAAGCTATGGCTTTTCCAGTAGTCATGTATGGATGTGAGAGTTAGACCATAAAGAAAGTTGAGCACCAAAGAACTAATGCTTTTGAACTGTGGTGCTGGAGAAGTCTCTTGAGTGTCCCTTGGACAGCAAGAAGGTCTAACCCATCAATCCTAAAGGAAATCAGTCCTGAATATTCATTGGTAGGACTGATGCTGAAGCAGAAGCTCCAATACTTTGGCCACCTGATGGGAAGAACTGACTCATTAGAAAAGGCCCTGATGCAGGGGAAAGATTGAAGGCAGGAGGAGAAGGGTACAACAGAGGATGAGATGGTTGAATGGCATCACTGACTTCATGGACATGAGTTTGAGCAAGCTCCAGGAATTGCTGATGGACAGGGAAGCCTGCAGTGCTGCAGTCCATGGGGTCACAAAGAGTCGGACATTCTCTTTCAGCTAGTGAACTGAAGAATTACTACATTCCAGGTGCTGGGTTGGGTTTTCCTCGTTTTCATTTTGGTTATCTGCTTTTCTTAATGCACAAAAGTGTCAAGCTGGAAGTTCCAGATAGAACATCAAAGAGGGAAATCACACAGTGACTGGTCTCTGTCTTAGCAGGGCTGGACTAGGGAGAGGTAAGTGAGAACTCCAGGATGCAAAAGCCAAGGAAGTCTTCATGTGTATGTGCTTGCATTACCTGCAGAGTGGGCACCTCCTTGAATTTTGTACCCTAGCGCCCCACCTGGCTGTACTGGCAAAGCCTGCTGTGAGCCTGGGAGGGCTGAAGTTGGCATTTTTGGGTTTGGGTTACCTAAGACACCCCAGCTCCCTGGTGAGAAATTACACATCTTTCTCACTGTATCCAGTCCTGTGGAACTCTCCCATGGCCTTAATTCCCCAGAGACTAGGCTGGTGTGGGCATCACATGCTCCCTTCTGGACTGTGACTCCTGGGCTGAATGAGTTGGTTTGTTTCTTCCCACCATCTCCAGTCTCCCTGAGTAATGCTGACATTACAGTCCAAGTCACACCTCACAGCCTGCTACTCCAAGTGTGATCCATGGACCAGCATCGCCTGGTGCTGGTGAGAAATGCAGACCCTCAGGCCTGTCCCAGACCATAGTCAGAATCTGCATCTTGACAAGGTCCCCCACTCCTCCCACCATGGCATGGCCCTTGCTGCTGCCCTTGAGGTTCACAACAGAGGGTCTGGCAAAGGGGCTTTGCTGAAAATGCACCACTTGTTCCACTGCAGGGGGCATGGGTTTGATCCCTGGTCAGGGAACTAAGATCCCACATGCTGTAAGGGCGAAAAAAAGAAGTAGGGGCCAGGGGGCTCTTAATGTTGTTCAGGGATACTTGCCTCTTACAGATCCAGTCTCAACGTTTTTCTGACATTCTAGTGATAGCAGGCCCTGCACAAAGCTGATATCAGAGTTAATACTGTGAGGAGACAAAATAATGAGAATAGTTTTACCAAAGACAATGAAACATTGTATAATGTCTGCATTTCACCATTGATTTGAGTGCACCCTTAGAAAACTAAATATAACAAAAACCCAGGACATTTTTGGAACTTGTATGCTCTAGCAACTCTTTGTGGAGTTTTACACAAGCACTGTTCTATGAGTTATATAAAATGTTACAAATATAGAAAAAAAATGCACCACCTGCTGAAACTCAAGGAGGCCCAGGGCAGCCCTGCCCTTCCCAGCTGGGCCTCCCTCCCTGAGAAGTCCTCATACACACTCACCTGGTGCTTTGTTAATGGTTGACTCTAAAATAAAAGGAAAAAAAAGCTACTGATTTCATAAAATGATGCCAGCACCACCCTCTGAACAAGCCTCTTTCTGGAGATGCCCCTCCTTTTTAAAGTGGAGGTAGGAGACTCAGGAGGCTGCTTCAAAGTGTAAAGGTACCCTGCAAGGCCCCCCTCAGTCTTGAGCTAATACAAGACAGAGGTGGTTCTTCTTTAGAGACAGACCTCTGGTCTGTCTTCCTTTTAGAATCGGCCAGGAGAGTAGAGAAGAGGTGTCAACAACTCTAATACTTACTGATAGCCTACCACACACCAGACCCTGGACATATATTTTTCACTCTTTAATGCTATCATAAAGGACAGGCTTACAGAGGATGAAACAAATTCAGAGAGGCCAAAAGAATGTGCCTCAAATCATCCAGTGTCTACCTGGGAAGAACCAGACACTGAACCCAGGTTCTATGTGTTGCTGACTCATAAGAACATATGAGACCTAACACACAATTGCGGCCAGGCTTTGCCCCATGTGAGAGTAGCGGTGGGGGTGATGATGGCTCTGGGTGTGCATGTATGTGAACATGTGTTTGGGGATGGTGGGCTGGGGTGCTCAGGAGAGTCAAAGGCAAGTGTACAGTGAGAAGCCTGCAGATGGGCCCAACTCCTCATGGTGGCGGGCCACGGCATAAGTGAGATATGCAGTCAGCTTAAGATTTCACACATTTGTAATTTAAAATGAGTGGACTAACAAGGACCTACTGTATAGCACAGGGAACTATATTCAATATTTTCTAAAATTAAACGTTAAAATTAAACGTTTTTTGGGGGGCCACATGGCATGTAGGATCTTAGTTCCCCAATCAGGCATTGAACCGAACCCCCCTGTATTGGAAGTGCAAAGTCTTAACCACTAGACTGCCAGGAAAGTCCTATACTCAGTATAATAACCTATAAAGGAAAAGAACCTGAAAAAAAATATGTATGTATAACTGAATCACTTTGCTGTACACCTGAAACTATCACAACATTGTAAATTAACTATACGTCAAGTGAAAATAAAAAATATAAGTGGAAATAAGGATATTTAGATTTTTTTCAATGGTGATTTCATCAATGCTTTTTTGGGAAAATACAAAAACCTAAATTCTATCATGTTTTCTAATTCTTTTGGGTCCCCTGCTTTTGCTGATACACTCAATACACACCCCTGTAAGACTGACCTTAACACCAGTTCTGAGGTCGAGGGGACCTGGCCCAGCTATGTGGAAGTGGTGGTGACAGCTTCTACCTGGGAGACCAGCAGTGCAAGGTGTGGTTAGGGAGGTGGGGAGGCTGCAAACTTTAGAATGAGTTACTGCTCTAAGAATTTCTGGAGTGCCGGTTTTCCCCATTCCTGGGCTCTGAGTCAAGAATGTAATTGAAGCCAGGGGACAATAGAGTGTGAAAGGAAAGATGTCCCCTGGTGTCAGATACCCTGGCCAACCAGACCCAGACACACAGAGCAGGTGCTTGGCTTTTGCTCCTGGTGCTGGCTGGGTCCCTGCACCCTGCTCCACACGCTGTGACAAAAGCCACAGCTCCTGCCTCCTCTGTTCCTCCAGGATGAGCTCTAACTGAGAAGAGCCTGCTTCCTCCCCCCGACCCCTTGTTTCCAGGCTAGAGATACAGAGGCAGGAGCCATATCTCAACAGAGGAAACCATGAAGCAGGACCTCAGATGCTAAGGACTTCACCAGAGGAGGGAGAGAATTTTGTTATTGTCTGAAGAAAAAGTGGGAAGAGGATCAAAAGCCGGGTGAGCTGGGTTTGCATAGTGTCACTGAGCGGCCTCCATCATGCCCTGGTGGAGACACAGGACCTGCATGCTGTCTTCTGGATGGCATGGGGGCGGTGGCTCCCAGAGGGCTGGTGATGGTTGGCCTTTCCATCTTGCAGGGTCTACTTAAGCCCTGCCTCTCCCACTTACTGTTCATCAGTTTTGGATTTTAGGGGGTTTTTGGCCACAATGTGCAGCTTGCAGGATCTTAGTTCCCCAACCAGGGATTGAACTGCCATCATTAGTAGTGAAAGCGCAGAGTGTTAACCACTGGACCACTGGGGAATTCCCTGGATTTTAGTTTTGCAGGGCAATGAAACCTTATCTCCTTGTGATTTCAGGGGGAAAATCCAAGTGGGTTATCTGGCTCAGAACCATCCTGATGAACACCAGAGGCAGTCTTGAAGAAGCAAGGGCAGCACCACATGGCAGCCTCCCAGGTGAGTATGGAAGAGACAAGAGGCAGCCTTTTCCTTGAAGCCAGGCAGGGTGGATGTAATGGTTGACAGCAGACACAAGACTCAGGTGTGTTTAAATAACAACACAAAAAAATGAAGCTATCCTTCTCTGAGAGCTTGCTGTGTCAGACACTGTACTAAAAACTTTACACGTAGCATCTTAATCATGCCCTGGAGGCAGGTACTATTATTATCACTCCTATCATGCAGAGACATTAAATAGCTTTCTCAAAATCACACAACCAGTAAGTGGCAGAGTGACTTCCAAAATCTGGTCTTACTTCAAAGTCTGGCTTTCTGATTTTTGTTTTTGTAGTTGTATGTTTTTATTTTTGTCACACAAAGAGGGAGAGAGGAGGCAAAGGGGCAGAGCCCAGCAACATCCCTAGAACCGACTCTGAGGCATATGTTCTGAGGCATACATTCATCCGGGTATGTTTTGAAATGGCAATGTCAGTCCATGTTTTAGGAAACTCTCCAGGCTGCCAATCTCAGGGCAAAAAACTTACAATAAAAACCTCCCATCTGTTCACCACACGGGGACACAACATAAAATGCAAAACAAACCTGTTTGGAAAATGTCCTTAAACAAGAACAAAGCCTGGGATTTTGACCTTTATCCTAGACCACGTCCATCATAGTGCAGTTTAAGTTTCTCCTATTGCTGCTTCATCCCTCTATCACCATTCACTACCAGTAGTTAAGGATCTTACCAAAACGGAGGCAAGAGTGACTCCAAGCAGTGCCTCAGAGACCACACACCCAGTTCAGTTCAGTTGCTCAGTCGTGTCCGACTCTTTGCGACCCCACAGACTGCAGCACACCAGGCTTCCCTGTCCATCACCAACTCCCGGAGCTTGCTCAAACTCATGTCCATTGAGTCGGTGATGCCATCTAACCATCTCATCCTCTGTCATCCCCTTCTCTTCCTGCCTTCAATCTGTCCCAGCATCAAGGTCTTTTTCAGTGAGTCAGTTCTTCGCATAAGGTGACCGAAGTATTGGAGTTTCAGCTTCAGCATCAGTCCTTCCAATGAATATTCAGGACTGATTTCCTTTAGGATGGACTGCTTGGATCTCCTTGCAGTCCAAGGGACTCTCAAGAGTCTTCTCCAACACCACAGTTCAAAAGCATTAATTCTTCAGCGCTCAGCTTTCTTTATGGTCCAACTCTCACATCCATACATGACTACTGGAAAACCCATAACTTTGACTAGATGGCCATCTTTGTTGGCAAACACCCATTATTAACTTTTATCAACTCCAGGTCTAAACATGGGTTACAGGAAAGAGTGGCTGCCATGAAAGCAAGTGTTAAAGTTCAAGTTTGTGTGTTTATGTTGGTGGGAGGAGGTGGGGGAGAAACAGAGATAACATGGAACTGGATTTCTTAAAGCCCTCTATTTCAACTAGCTTGGAGAAACTGTTTTGTTTTTTTTTTAAGAACTCAAAGGCTGGAAATCAAATGGATTGTCCAGTCCAGGCTGGAGCAGGAATCACTGCATATTGAGAGTTAAACAGTTCAACACTATATTTAGGGAATGCCTGTGGAGAAGGCAATGGCACCCCACTCCAGTGTTCTTGCCTGGAAAATCCCATGGACAGAGGAGCCTGGTAGGCTGCAGTCTACGGGGGTCGCTAAGAGTCGGACACGACTGAGCGACTTCACTTTCACTTTTCACTTTCATGCATTGGAGAAGGAAATGGCAACCCACTCCAGTGTTCTTGCTTGGAGAATCCCAGGGACGGGGGAGCCTAGTGGGCTGCCGTCTATGGGGTCGCGCAGAGTCAGACACGACTGAAGCGACTTAGCAGCAGCAGCACTTAAAATAAGTATTTTTTCCCCAAAGCATATGTTTTCATTTCCTATGCGTCAGAAAATATACAAATTACAAAGAATTTCATATCAGTTCTATTTATAAGAACAAAAAAATCAGAAAGAATCCAAATGTTCAAAAACAGGAGAATAACAAACTATGGCATATTAACTATTTCATATAATGATACCTTGACGACTAGGTTAGCAACATAGCAAGGTGCTTATGTAAAGTTTTTGAATAAAAAAAATAAAGCTTTAAATAGAAAGTCCTCTGCATATACACAGGCAAAACACACGGAAAATAATGTTTTAAAGTGATGGTGAGACTTCTAGTGACCTTTTTCTTTATAGATTTTCTTATTTTTATAATCTTTTGTGACAAATAAACTGAGAAATGTTTAGTTATATGGTGCCTTGTACTTTAGATGTACATTTGGCTTATTTACCTTGCAGTCCTATATCCAAATATGGCAAATAGGTTTTCATTTGAATTTCTAAATCGCTACATGAAATTTACATATTCCTTTAAATATGTAACACCTATTTATTGCTGTTATACAAGTTGGAATTAATTCTCCCAGTTAGTTTTTTTCATCCAAATTTCATTATTTCATGTTAATCAGTAATACTTTATTTTTCTTGGGTCGGAATCCAAACTATTAAAGTGAAAGGGAGCTACCACTGCCAAGCAATTCCTATGGGTACAGCAGTGAGGGACTTCCCTGGTGGCCTAGGGGTTAAGACTCTGCGCTTCTAATGGATGGGATGAGGATGTGATCCCTGGTCAGGAAATAAGATCCCACATGCTGTGCCAAAAAAGTAAAAATTAAAAAAAAAAAACAAAACCACAGTAGTGAAAGCCCATGTACATTACCTTGCTTTCTGTCTTTCATGAAAGGCTGGAAGAAAGATTACCTAGAGACCCCCGGGGCTCCTATCCCATTAAGAAGGCTGAAGTCTGGCAACCCCAGCAGGTCAGGTGACTCTTCTCTAAGGGCCTCGGGAAAAGCACGGGGGAGTCTTCCCACGGACTAAATGAGTTCGTGCTGATGCTCATCCATCTGCTTTCCTGGTAAGCAAAGTTTGGCTTCCTGCAGACCTCCCTTGTGGAGTAGAAAGCTGATTTTGTCATCTCGAAGAGCCTATGTAATTATTTAGGTATACGCTACTCTTTGCTCTGATGATTGGGAGATGCTCTAAGAGAAAAGCAAAAGTATAGTAAGATCCCAATTTTTTTTGTTTTTTGGAAAGTCAATGGCATAAAACAAGAAATGAGGGAAGGGTAAGAGGGGAAAAGTTGCAAATTAAGTTCAACGAAAGAAACCTACAATAATGAGCAAAAAAGTTGGTGGTGAGAGTAAATAGTAAGATTGAAGCAGATCTAAACTAACAGAGCTCTTGTTTCTAAGGTTTGAGACGTAAGGGTGAGTAGTGCATGACTGTGGCTGGAATACTTGAGAAAATTATACAGCATGCCCAGAAAAGCCTTTTCCATTGGTTTTAGGTGCTTAAAAATCTTTCAGGAAGGGGGAACAATGCCTGTTTTCCATGCACTTCTGTATAATTTACTCTCATTTTGCCAGACAATCATATCCTATTATTATTAACATGTCTGCATTGCCTCCTGTAGATTATAGACTCTTTGCAGCCAGGAATTCTATACTTTTTCCTCCAACCTATAGTCCCTAAAATAATAGGAGTGCTTCCTAAGTGGAAATGGAAATTCTTAGTCCTGTAAGCCAACTTACCGATATATTTTTTTGTAAGCTTCTTTTTGATTTGGACCATTTTTAAAAAGTTTTTATTGAATTTGTTACAACACTGCTTCTGTTTTATGTTTTGGTTTTTTGGCCACGAGGAATGTGGGATCTTGGCTCCCTGACTAGGGATCCAACCCACACACGCCGCACTGGTAGGCAAAGTCTTAACCATTGGACTACCAGGAAAATCCCTACTTACAATTTTAATCTCCACATACTCTCTAGCCACTAGAAGACGATATAGAAACCCTTTCTATGTTTGAGAGTGAGCAGAATAAGAGATTATGATGAAAAACTACAGCTGGAGGGGAAAGAGAGAACACAAGCCAGAAATAGGAGAAGGTCCAGATAGGAGTTTTCAAGCAGAGGATCAGGGATGGAAGAGATGTGAACAGTTCTGCCAGGATTTGAGACCAGAGACACTTCACTGAGTCACATTTTCTTTACATTGATCACATCTCTATTACTAGGCAAATTACCCGCCACATCCCTTTTTAATTTCTTGGGAAGGTGCTAAGGCAGACAGTCCTGGAGTATCCTGGAAAAAGAGAGTACTTCGTGAGAACAGAGCAGGAAGATACATGATGGAAACAGTGGTCATTAAACTCAAGTAAGCCACTGATGAATCGCTTTCCAGCTGGGTCCTGAGATGCAGAGAAGCCAGCCATCTCCATGAAGCTAAGCACTTACCTTAAAAAGGAAAATGAAAAACCTTATTGCCTGGGTGCTGGGTCACACTTCTAATATGCTGATTGCTGGACTTTCAGCAACAATACCAAACCCTTTTGGGATAGCAATGGTGCTCACTTTGGATAATGGTGTCTGTGACCACAGCGTGACTCAACGACTTACCTGGAAAACTGTTTTACTGTGAAACATGCTTTTCAGAGGAAGTGGGCTTGGGACAGGGTGGATGGGTGGAGGTCCTGAAGCAGGATGTGGCCAGCACATCAAAAGCTGGTTCATCAGAAGGCCACAGGGCTCTAGGATCCCACTGCATCTACTGGGGAATTTAATTTTCCATTTATGAGTCCAAGCAACGAGTTCCACTGGAAAGGCAGCATTTCAAACCCTGAGTTGACAGCAGGTCAGGACTCACTATCACCAATTGTACTCCCCTCTTACCTCCATCCCTATGCAGCATCCATCCAGGGGAGCCCACTCCTTTGTGCTTCTGGCCCAGCCATGTCCAGTTGGCCCCTTGGGAGACAGAACAGTGTTCTGTGTGTTCCTGGGCTGCATGCAGAAGGGCTTTTCACCTTTCTTGTCACTAGCTTTCCTCTGGAGATGGGGATCTACTGCAGTTCCTCAAGAACAAATGAGGGCTGATCTGTCTTCACTTACATTTGCTGCAAGGCCAACCATCAGGATCCCATGTTCTGTTCCCTTTCACTCAGCAACACATCCAAATGCAGTTCAAGAAATGGAGCAACAGAAATTTTCAAGAGCCACTATTTTGCTTAAAAATGAGATATGACTCTTGCTACTCTGAAACAGTCTTCACCTTCTATGCACAGGTGATTATGGTGAAATTGTTACCTGAGCATTTGTGTCTGGGTCAATCAACAACCATATTGTGAATGCCTTTTATGTCGGAGTACCACTGTAAAGCCATGAACAGTCTACTGGAGATTGGTGCTCAGGATTTTCATTTCAAAAGGAAAAAGTTATTTCAGTTTCCCTAAGGACCCAACGCAAGGGGAAGAAAAGGCTTGGGTCAAGGACCAGAAGAACTGGAGGCAGAAGCAGGGCGGGGGTGGGAAGTCCACACACATCACCACATTTAGTTCTTGGCCTTGTGAGGAAGTGCACAGGCAAACCATCTCCTTTAAGGGTGGAGAAATTGCTGCACAAATGGTTAAGATTAACCAGGGGTCACTCAGTAAGTGGTGGACTTGAAGCGGGTCTCTCTGGTTTCCACGCCCCACCCTGTGCTGCCTAGCCTGGAGGGGAGCTGGGGTTGAACTCAAGCAGATGGTGACCTTGAGCAAGCCACCAAGCTCTCCAGCCTTGAGGATGATAAGCCTCCTTCCGGCTCCGCATCAGCATTTCAGTTATGGCACTAGCCTTGGCAGGCCCTGATAAGGCCTTGACTCCCCTCTTTGTTCTCCATGGCCTCGGTAACAGATGGAAAGCAAGCTCAGAGGCAGCAGGAACCAGTCTTATCTTCTAGGTCGATGCTTATTCGTCAAGAATTTGGCAAAAGTTGCAATCACATTAGTGAGCCCTCAACATATCTTCATTCATCGTTTGACACAAAATTTATGACATCTGTCACAGGAATGTAGCCCTGAAAACCCTCAATGTCAAAAAGTGTATATAATGGAAGGAACACTCTTTGCATTGCCTGCCATTCCTAGCAATTTCTTTCCAAATCCGTCTCCAATTTTCGAAATGATGGCTCCCTGAACACCTCAGCATTTTGTTTTGATTGGAGAATTCAGAGAGTTTTTTGGTATGTACATCTGAGGGCATTTTTTGTTTTTAAATCACATTTACAAACTGTTGAAAAGGTAAAAAAATGGTTAACATAGATTCAGGCAGTTTTTTGAAGTGAAAAAGAATTTTTCTTGGAGAAAAAAAAAAATCAGGCCCAAGGTTTTAAACTGGAGGATACATAACAGCATACACAAAGGTTAGATTTTGTTTCTGCTAATGTTATCTCTAAGAGCAGTAAGTACTGATCTCTTCAATGTCAGCCTCAAAAGTTTCAGAACGTACCCACAAAGTGCTTTTTTTTCTTCCTTAATAAGACATCATAGAATTCCCATCACAAAATTAAGTATTTTTGGAAGATGCTTATATGCTTACCTTGTAACCTTTCTCTGTGGAACTCCACATCGTTTTACACTGAACAAGGCAACATCTCTGGCTGTGCATTCTGAAATCTGGGCCTGCTGTCTTGACAATGGAATTCAGAGTATGAACCTTGAATTCTCTGTCTGCACTACATGGTTTTCTAAACGGTGACCGTATCAGCGTCCAGCCTTGGTGTTGGCACTCTGAAGACTGGTTACTGCTCTCCCCTGACCTCACAGAGCAGCACGTTCAGAGATGATCACGTTGGGTCTGACCTAAGACGTGTGCCCCGTGGGGACAGGGAGTTCTTCCTTTTCTATGTATCAAAACCATCAGTTAATAACAATTCTATGAACTGGCATGAGGCCACAGTAATCCACTGATTTCATCTGGTCCCTGGAACCCAGGGAGGAAGTTGGGCCCTAAACCACCCATGGGGGTCAGGGCAGCTGCAGGCTGACTCAGTCTTTGGCCTCATCCTCCCATAACTGTACCTGCCTCCTCATCTGGTTCTATCCATGTCCAGGAGCTGCTTTTCTTCTGCTGCAAAATGTCTGAAACAAGTGGAAGAAGAGCCCAAACAGGGCTTTGGAGTTGCACAGGCCTGAATCTGACGTCTGACCACACTACTCGCGAGCTCTGGACCCGAGAGCAGGTTCGCTCAGCCTCCCTGAGCCTGCTGTGTAAGTGAAATGGGGCTGAGGTGAAGATGAAAGAACAGCTGTAAGGCGCTCGTGACAGGTTGTGGCCCAGGGTATCTAAGAGAGTCCTCATAACCACCATCGCCACGTCGGGCAGTTAGTGTTGTCTCAGCATCCGCCAGTCCTCTGTGGTGGTCTCTGGGTGCAAGGGGCAGCAGCAGGAGTGGTCATTGAGTCCGCCTGAGGTACTGTGATGCATCTTCATCACCTGGCTCACACATTCCAGTCCCATGATAGTAACCTGTGTGCTGCGTGCCCATTACATAGATGAAGAATCTGATTTAGGGACCTGACAGTCTAGGCAGCTAGGAAACGTGAAGTCAGGTCTGGCTCCCCAGGTGAAAAGATGCTCGCATAGGAAAGCTTTTGAGTGGAGGCAGGGGTATCTCTGTCTAGCTGGGGGTGGGCAGGGGAGTACCCAGGGCTGGTGAAGATGTGAGAAGGCTGAGAAGCAGAGAGTTCATATTTACTTTGAGCAAAAGGACAGCTTTTTATTTAAATACCAAAAACATTTTGTATTGGGGTATAGCTGGTTAACAATGTTGTGACAGTTTCAGGTGAACAGTGAATGGACTCAGCCATACATATACATGTATCCATTCTCCCCAAACCCCCCTCCCATCCAGGCTGGCACATAACATTTGAGCAGAGTTCCATGTGCTATACAATAGGTTTTTGTTGGTTATCATTTTAAATATAGCAGTGTGTACATGACCTTCCCAAAGTCCTAACTATCCCTTTCCCTGGCAATCACGAGTTCAGTTTTCTAAGTCTGTGAGTCTCTGTTTTACAAGTAAGTTCATTTGCATCATTTCTTTTTGGATTCCACATATAAGGGACGTCATATTTCTCCTTCTCTGACTTCCTTCAGTATGACACTCTCTAGGTCCGTCCATGTTGCTGCAAATGGCTTTATTTCGTTCTTTTTAACGGCTGAGTAATTTTCCATTGTATATATACACCACATCTTTTTTATCCACTAAAAGGACAACTTTTTAGAGGTGGGAACTGTAATTCAGATGCCAGGCTTCTCTTTGGGTCTCTGCAGAGAATACCTGAGCAGAGTGTGGAAGAACAGCTAGAGATACTGATACTTTTCAGTGAAAACATCTGTGCATCCAAATGAATTTGTTTCCATTTTACTGTGTTTGCTTTGTATGAGAATGTCCTCTTTTTCCCGCCGTAGTACAAGTTTAGCCAATTAACAGTGTAATCAGTTTTTCTTTTCTTAATGTCTTCAAGACTGGCCAGTGATGTCTTCAGTTTCCAAGTCCAATAAAAAGATGTACTGGAATTCAGAACTCAAATACGAGTTAAAAAGCAGAAAATCACCAAGATCCTTTACTTCTACTTAAAAAAAAAAAAAAGTTTTATTCATTTATTTGGCGGTGCCAAGTCTTGGTTATGGTCTGTGAGATCTTAGTTCTCCAACCAGAGATCAAACCCAGGGCCCCTGCATTGGAAGCGCAGTCTTAGCCATCAGGGAAGTTTTTTAAAATAGAATCACTTCTACTTTTAAATAGAATCACAATGCTGGGGGACTACACATTTGGTGCATTAACTCACAATTTTTTGATGTGTATGATCGCCCCTGCTGAAGACTTGGCTAAGAGTTGAGGAAAACTCCCCAAACTGGTAGAATCACAGCAAAAGGCCTACATATATATGTGCAGATATAACCCAAAATCTGGAGAAAGGCTGGGACTTGGGAAGGGTCCTCTGCTACTTGTGTTTGCTTAGTTGTTCAGCTGTGTCTGACTGTTTGTGACCCTATGGACTGTAGCCTGCCAGGCTCCTCTGTCAGTGGAATTTCCCAGGCTGCCATTTCCTCCTCCAGGGAATCTTTCTGACCAGGGATCAAAATGTCCTGCATTGGCAGGTGGATTCTTTACTATCGAGCTACCGGGGAAGCCTCTTTGCTGCTTGCTGTTGCTTTAACAGACCAAAGGGATCCTGCTTTGAGTGCTTCTGGGAGGACGACACAAGAAACCCAGACACTGGGATATTAATAAGCTTTCAGAAACACGCGTGAGGGAAGGTAGGTCAGTCATGCGACCTGAAGTTCAGAGTAAAAACATACAAACGACAGGACCACCCTGTTTAGAAAATGTCCTACAACGTGCATTTATTCCATATCATTGTACAAGGTTTCCATACAGTTGTAACTCTTAAGACAATGTGTTTTCTCCACCATTGTATGTGGTGCCCACATCTTTCACTTGAACATGCTGGAAATCCACATCGCATGCTACCCCACAAGTTGTAACGAGCTGCAAATGTGCCAATTAGAAGAGCACGGTGGCTTACAAAGCTTCAGCTTTAGTGAATTCTGGCAGACAGGATCCACAGTCTCACCTCATTGTAAAACTCACGACAAAATAAATTAGTGTTGGACAGACTTCTAGATTGTACAATATTTAAGGAGAGACCACAGTGGGACCTTTTGTTTAAAGTAGCACCAATCCACACCCGATTGTGTTTCCAACGTTACCCTTCCTGGGCATGCGCCATTGGCACTTTGCGTGGAAATCTTTCTGCTTCCTCAAGGATTCCTGGACTGACTAAGCATACTGTGTCGCTAAACTCTCTATGGTGTGGCAATGTCAACTTGGGAAATGGCACATTTAAATCATTGTCACCTTGAACACGGGCTTGCCTGTGTGTGTGTGTGTGTCTTCCCCACCCCCGATCTAGCTGGTAACTCGTGGATGTTTCTGTGACAGTGGTAAAAGTAAATAAAAATTGCATTAAGGGGTTTCATGGTAAGCATGGTGTTTAAAAACGAAACGAAAAAACAAAAACAACATGAAAGAATGTGGTCGCGGCTAAGGAGGTTTTCACATGTTGTTTAACTCCAGTAAAGTCTGATCCAGCATCTGGTGCATACTAAGGTTTTCTTCTTTGGCATGAGCCACTTTCTCTGTGGTGGGATTAGAAAATTAAGTTATGAATAGCTGAGCTTTGGACACAGCAGTGGTTTGTACACTTAGGCAGGCAAACATCAATCACAAACACAGGATGAGATGATTAGGACCAGGCATGCTCTTAAGACATGACTCATTTCCAGACAGGGACCTACGAAGGGGAAGCTGTCTTGGACCTGAAGAAACTACAGGCACAGCAGGCTCTCACAGAGCGGCCAGGTGAACCTCCCCCAGCAATCCACGGGGAACAAAATGCAGGTGGGGCTGGTGGATGTTCACTGGTCATGCGCTGTGGGAACTGGGAGGTGCTCGCAGCACCCACGTTATAACAACAGCAGATATTTCTGAGTTACAGGCAGTTAAGGTCTGAGAGTTGCATTGTAACACAATCTCAGCGAAAACAAAGATGACATAACTAGGCCTTCTGACAACGTTTCAAGGATTTATTTCTGTTGCTCGTTGAAAAAAAAAAATAACCAACATGTTTCATGCACACTCCAGTAGGACATTCTCTTAATATTCTCACAGTGTTCTATTTATTATTAGCATGACATTCTCACCAGATTCCAACAACACTGTTAAGACTAAATAAAAGCATACCTTTCAGACAATCGGGGACTTCTGACATGAACTCCTGTTTTCCAAAGCTATTTTGCCCAAGCATAGGTACATTTAATCATATTTCAAACACTATACCAGATACTTAGAAGTTAGAAATATGAACATGTAATAGGAATATATATTATATATATCACATCCTATATATAATATATATATATGTTGATACACACCCCTCTGCTCTGACTTTCTAATTTTAAGCAAGACTCAGTTCTCTGTAGGAAACAGAAAACATTTTTTTGGTTCTCATTATGCATCAGTCCAAACAAGAGGACCTGCTATTGCAAAGACGAGTGCTGAACTGATTATAAACGATGATCCATATACACAGATTTAATTTTACCATAAAAGCGGTTTGGGAATCAAAGAGAACTTAATTATTCCAGATATAAGAGGAAAATGCAGGCAAGGCCAACCTTTCAACTGATTCATGTTCAATTCTGCAGAATTCTGCAGAAAGCAATCATTTTCAACCCTACTGTCTGAAGGTATGACAGTCTTATATTTCCTGACACGGGCTGCATTCCTAGAATTCAGCCCAGGTTCTTCCCCACTTAAGTTTAATCCTCATTCAGGGCCAGCTTTAGTTGGTTAGTTAGGCGGCGGTTTTGCTCAAGTTGCTGGTAGAGTTGATCTGTAGAGGTCAGCAAGCAGGTTAGCAGAAGAGAAGAGGCAGAAGGAAGAGAGGTTAGCTGGAGTTGGTGAGAGGGAGTAAACAGACAGAACACAGAGATACCTCAGGTGCTGGTCACTTGCTGAGCAGGTTCCCCTCACCCCATGAGAAGCTGTCCTGTGCCCGGGGAAGGGTGGATGAGGGAAGGCCTGGATGACCAAGGAAGAGCCAGGACTCCTCTCTTGGCAGGAGGAAAGGGAAACAACAGGAGGAAAAGGATCCTCCTCCTCGGCAGGATCTGAGGAGGAGAGAGGGGGCATGTTCCTTATGCATCTCACTAAAACCACCATGTGAACCGGGCCCAATGAAGCTTCTGGCAACAGCCTCAGGAACTGGGGCAGGGCTGGAGGTGAGCCCAGCACGTCATCCACTCCTTGTAGGGCTCAGTGACTGAGACAGCTTCCTGCAAAACCTTAACCCACCGTTTCTGCTCATCCCTTCCTGGAACCCCTTCATCTCCACTCCTAGGGCTAGCTTTCCTTTCAGGTGGCCCCTAGAGGGGCCATTGCCACTGTATTAACAATTTTGGAAATGCAGAACTAAGCTCCATGTCTCTACCCCAGTCACTGTGTTACAGTGTAAACTCTCATCCAGCTTAGATATAGGGTGTGTTACTCACACAAACAGCAAGAGAATAAGCACTTACTCCACTCAAAACTGATTTGTAACTGCTGACTTCCTAAAAAGGATGGCATTCTCTGGTGCTAAATGGACATGTATAAAATCCCAAATGTCCACATGGAGACTGGTGTGAAGTACATTTTGCACAGGGGCATGTAATCTTCTCACTTGGCAAGGAAGGCAGGTGCTAGTCAGCCTTTATCTGATGGGGATACCAGGGGATGCCTAAACAAGGCCAAGAACCTGGCCCTTATCACGGAAAGCTGGAGGTTACAGAACTATCTTGCATGCCAGTGACAACCACAAACTCTAATTTAATGATCCTGAAGAGCTGACAATCCTACACCTGGGGAGAATAAAAATGTTCGGTTTCTAGTTCTCAGGTCGGTTGGGAAATCAATCAATTCTCATTTTAATGTTCCCCCATGTATGAAGAATCTGCTTGCAATGAAGAACTGGGTTTGATCCCTGGATAAGGAAGATCCCCTGGAGTAGGGAATGGCAACCCACTCCAGTATTCGTGCCTGGAAAATCCCATGGACAGAGGAGCTGGGAAGGCTACAGTCCATGGTCACAAACAGTTGGACACGACTAGACAGCTAACACTTTCACTTTCACATATGATAGGAGATGAGGAATACCTTATATTCATTGTGTTTTTTAGCTTGGAATACCTCCGCCTTGTCTTCTTTGCTGATCCAAATGTTCTGAATATGCAAAACCCCAGTCAAACGTCATCTTCTCCAGGTAGCTCCCAGTCAGAATTACTGTCTCTATTTCTCATGGACTCTAAATGTTCACCATCCTGTTAGGTCAGACCTGTTTCACTCATCTATCTTCCCACAAGATGGCCAGCTCACTGAGAACAAAGAACATTTCCAGCTCATCTCCTGATGACATCCTCCCTACCTTTCATGAGGTCCTGCATTTTTGGGGGTTGCAAAATTTAAACCCCACTAGCACATTCACACTATCAGGTGGGAGACATCACCATGGGCATGTAGATGTCTTAGCTTCCTGAATCAGTGTACAGTCAAGCTGGGATGAAAGAACTCTGCAGAAACCCGAGAACCCAGAGGGTCAATGTGAATGCAGTTTAAATGACAGTATCCTTACAACGTCCTCATTTGGACCTGCTCTACTTTGGCTGCCACAGAACTGGTATGCTTGGGGGGCCTGGGAGGATTACAAGTTTGAAAATATTTTTCCCTTCTGTTCTACCTCCCCAATATCTGGGGCATCAACTGCCAAGCAATGCTTTTGGCGTTTGGTCCAACCAAGGCTATTGCAGCAGCTGCCTCCATGATGGCATGATCCTCTGAGCTAGAAGCCTGGCTCCCAACAATTTCTTGATAAAATCAACTAGCTAATTATCCTCTCATGTGCCCATACCTTCTTGGGCTGTTTCAGATTTTTTTTTTTTAATTTGGTTAAACCCTGTGGCACGTTGTGATATTAGTTTCCCAACCAGGGAATGAACCTGGGCTCCCTGCACTGGAAGGCAGTCTTCATCACTGGACCACCAGGGAGGTCCTTGGGCTATTCCAGATTCGCCTTTGCAGTCCATTGGTTTCCCATTCCCCCCTGCAGAATGTACCTAGACAAAGTGTGAGAGTCTCTGGAATGGTTCCCAAAAAACTCATGTGTTCCTAGAATTAACTAAACATCTGCTCAGCACAACTTTCAGACTTGTCATTTCTTCTATGCCAGAAAGCAGGGTTACTCAGAGAAGGGCACACTTTTATTACTCTGAATTTTAAAAGAACAAAGCAGGAATCATAGTCAAAAGCAGGCCCAAGAAGCCTTAGGAAAAGAAAAGTAAGAAATTACAGAAGTCCTGACACTCTCAAGGGAGAGAGACTGTCTAGATTATAAATTTTTAAAAGTCTATTATACCACTACTAAATTCACAGCCCTCTTAAAAAGAGTACTTTTATTCTGTTCTGAAGTCTTTGTAGAGTGACTGACATTTTCAGTTTGTTCAAATTTATTTGAACATAGGGATATATAAGTAGTTAGGCTCAGAAAAACTATAGACAGATAACAATCACCCACATTTAAAATATAGGAGAAATATAGCCAGATTGTTGAGGATGAGAAGTGTTAGGCATTAAGAGAGAAAACTCCAGATCATTTTAAAGTTCTAATTTTGTGATGTGTTAAAAAAAAAAAATCACTTAAATGCTGTTCTTTAATTTATAAATATAACTGATAAAATAAACTACAACTGAACAATTTCTACTATTTTTAGGGGGTTAAAAAAAAAGAACCAACTTTAATAGCTATGCTTTAAAAATATTCACAAATAAAACAGAGTTATCACAAAGATTATGTAAGTATAACCCCTCCTAAGAATACATGATGTGCTTAAGAGCAAAAAAATAAATCTTGACTTGAACATACTCATATGTTCCTAAAACCTAAGAATGTCATTTCATGATCAAAATGAAGGTGGCTGAGGAATGAATATACTTTTCTTTGTGCTGTAAAAGGATGATCAATCATGATCTCAACTTACATTGTTTTTGTATCCACATCCTTTTAATCTTTTTGGATAGTCTAACAGTGTGGGCTGGCAGCCTTTCCTTAGTTAGCTCCCCACTATCAAGCAGGACCATCTAAATGCCAACGCAGCAGGCTCACCACATCCCAAACTCAACATCTGCACAGGAAGGCCCTGCTCAAGGCAGACCTTCTGGCTTCAACAAGCAACATCCCCTGTGTGGAGGTTCTCAACCCATTTCATATACCAGTACCATCCCAATCCCTAAAAAACACAGCTGCCCGGACCTAACTCTAACCTTTGCAAACCAAAACCCAGAGAAGGACCCAGGCATGTGTATTTTGAAAAAGTTCCACAAGGAACTACTGCTTTAGAGACTGTTGATATTAATGAATGATGTTCAAAATAGAAAAAAAAAAAAGAGCAAAGCAGCAGCCAAAAATTAACCCTCCTGTGTGTGAAGCAGATTTGTGGTTTTATTCAGTGTTGAAACTAGAATGTCAATAAATAAGAAGTAAAAAGAATAGCAAACAGAAACAGCTTACACAGTGTTTATTTTACACTGAAATGAGGAGCTTCTGTACAACAGGAAGCACAGTGTGTACCTGGCCCTAAGGCAGGATGTGAAAAGAAAGAATCAGGGTCAGCTGGAGAACAGACAAACTGCAGAGCTCAGAGAGGTGGGACATCCAGCTCGATGAAGGGGTCTTGGGAGAAGTGAAGCAAAGAAACTTATCTGTATGAAGAGAAAAGGTGGGAGAAACAGAAAAAAAAGTGGCACAACGGAAAACAGGGAAGCTAAACGAACAGATGAGAGCAGCACTCGAAACAAAGGTGAGAAGCAGACATGCAAAACCTGCTGCCAGTCACACCTTTGGGAGGATGCAAATCCTTGCCCACCAGGGTCTGGACCCCAGGCCAGCACAAGCCTCTTCTGCGGGAGGGATCATTGTAAGAAGACCAGTGAACAGAACTCAGAAACAGATTTTAAGCTAAGCGCACCTTTCAGAGTATATAACCAAACGTGATGCTACAAGTTTTCCTCATAGAATCACCACATTTTAGCAATCAGAGACAGATGATCTGATCTACCCCCTCATTTATAAATGAGCAGAGAGAGGATGGAATTTTCTCCAGTTTCCATGGTAACAGTCACGTCTCCAGGGGTAGCATGATGATTCTATAATGTGTAAGGCAGCAGGCACATGCCAACACTCTTCAGGCTACCATTTTTCTGCACGGGTAAAGGAATGACAGGTGGGCCTGGAAAGCGAAATTTCCAGCTTATGTGGAATTCAGTGCCATCTTGTGAGATTAAAAGGAAGCTTCTGTGAAACTCTCCAAGTTAGAATTTAGTGGGGCAGAACCGGCTCAATGTTCAGGCTTGGTTAGTAATATGAAAATTAGCTGTGTATGCTCCAGGTTCTCGTGAGATTAAGACTATCTACTCCACCCTTACTGCCCAGCAGTAGTAAAAGCCGGACCATTAACCCTCAAACTCATATCACACAATCTGTGCTTTATGTCCCATTTCTTTGACACAGGTTGTGGTGTTTGTATATTACTTTTTATATAAACAGAACATTAAACCCCTCCTAAAGAATACATGATGTGCTTAAGAGCACACACTCTATGCTTTATGTCCCATTTCTTTGACACAGGTTGTGGTGTTTGTATGTTAATTCTTTTTATATAAACAAAAAATTAAAGGCTTGGTTACTCAGCAGAAGGTTCATTTTTGTCTAAAATTCTTAAAAGAAAGACGTGATGTTTTACGGCAACATCCTTTATGCTGTTCTGGATCAACTTCCCTCCTCTCAGAGCCTCAGTCATCTGAGGGTGTAGGGTTCCTTAAATTTGTTTTTTTTTTTATAAAAAATGTTCACATTTAATTGAATCACAGGAAACTGACTTTTGCTATTTCTTGGGCAATTCTTGCACAACTGCATGGCCTACTGATTTTACTTGAGCCTAGTTTACATTCCTAAAAGTACAGTGCCCAAGTCACTTATATGCCAGTTCACTGCATGGTGGGAACGATCTAGCTGAGACAACGTGAAATGAATGGACTCTGAAACTAAGACGGTTTGTATAGACAATCTACTTGGCCTGTGTATCAGTAGAATGTGAAAAAAAAAAAAACAAACAATGACTATCCTAGATTGTGCAGAGAGTGAGCAGAAAGGTGTAAAGGCGGAGATTCTGGAGATACAAGAGGGAGTGATGGCGAATTGATCATATTAGCATGAGGGCACGGATGTGAGCAGGCAGGGTGGATGAACATTTACATGGAAGTCATGTCGTTGAGAGCGTGGTCCAGCTCCTCGCTGATGGCTTTGTACTTCAGTTTCTGAGCGTACAGCTCGTCTATGACCAGGAAGTGGAAGGCAGAGGTTGCAAGGACATGGAGAGTGATCAAGAGATGGAAGGTGAATGAGGGTGGCAGGGACACCATCCCAACACAGCAGCAAGAAAAGGGCAATGCATGAAGGAAGTGATGCCGCAGCAGGTGGCCAATGCAGGAGACGTGCATTTTGTTTTGTTTTGTTTTTTTAATAAAATTGAAACAAAAACAGAAAGAACAAAACCCATTAGAAAATAAAACAAGAAACTCAATGTGAAAATAGTAACAAATATGGTAGGTATACCAGTAAACCATGTTAAAACCCTAAACAAAACCACAGAAGACTCTCTCCCGATTGGGGGAGGGGCAACAGGACAGCTTTTCTTTTATAGAGCTATAATTTAACTATACTGGAGTAGTCAGCCACCTGCAACTATAAACAGTGGAAAAAATAGCCACGGGCATTGTTTTGGAGGAACAATTTGTGACTACAGTCTGTAATCCTTATCTGGCTCCACCTTCAAACCACTGACTTCCTGACCAAACTAGACCACTGGGAAATGGATTTCTTGGTGCTATCCAGACTATATTCCTTGTGGCCTTCCCACTCAAGCTTCCTTCACTGGTCCAGGAGGCTTGAAAAATGAGGAGAGCCACGCTTCTTACAGTGTTGCTGTGCCAAGTTTGTACTCCAGTTTTTCTAATGATGAAGGTGTCATCCCTTGCTGCACTATGGAGACTGTTTTGCCACCATGGGTCATTTTCTCTTTTCCACCAGCTTGGTTATCATCTGCACCAACCCCCAATTCCTTCTCTAGCCCCCTCCACCTTTGATGTATCTATTTTACGTATTTCTTTCTTTTTTTTTTTTCCACAGCCTTGGAGCTCAACATTTGGAACTTCTGAGAGACAGAGAGGGTGTTACTAAAATAAAACCTAAATATGTTAGCGAAGAAAGGCTTACGTATAATGTCCAAGTGCAATAATGCCCTGTGTACCCTCCACCCCCCCTTTCAGGGCACAGGGCACAGAGCATATGCCAAGATGATTAGTAACTTAGAAAAATAAATCCAAACCCTTACATTGAATTCACAGTTGGGAAAAGATTAAGTTGTGCCTAAAAACCAAATCCTTCCCATTCTGACAATAAGAAGGAACCACTGAAGACAGAAAGCACACCAGTCATTCTCACCTACAACCGCCTCACTCACAGTGGAAAATAAACCAGCCACACTTCTAAGAGTGTACAGCGGAGCCACTTGGCATCTGCTGTTACAAAAAGAAGACGGGCCCCGTTTGGTGGCTAGCGGTCATCTGGCGAGCAGAGAGCTTAAGAGCCACAGAACTTCAAAGGGCAGGCCGGAAAAATGTGCAAGAGCAAAGGAATGTGTCAAGGAGGATGCCATGACTGGGAAGTCGCTTTGCCACGTCAGTATTCAGCCATAAGGACTAAGTTAGAAACAAGACTTAAGATCTTACCTTCCAAGTCATCAATGCTTTTCTCCAATTTAGTTACTGACCTCTCCGCAAACTCAGCCCGAGTCTCAGCCTGCAATAATTCAATTTATTTCAATCAAAATTGGGAAGTTTTAGGGGGCCAGTAGCTACAAAGATAGGGAAACCAGAAAATGAAAGTCAAGCCTGGCACCCACAAAGTGGTCTGAAACCACCCACCAGTGAATCACCACAGTGAGAGGCGGCTGGCTACCACTGCTGGCTCTCCAAGCCCACCCCAGAATATTCCTCGATCATTGTAACATTAAAATGAAAAATGTCTCGGCCCCACAGAGACAAACTCAATCCAGTTGGCTTTGTTTAAAACACCCCTAATATTACCTCCTTCAGCTTGTCAGAAAGGACCTTGATCTCTTCCTCGTATTTGTCTTCCTTCTGCGAGTACTGTAATTAGAAAGAACATTCCAGATGTCAGGCCACAGCTCACCCTATACTCGTGTCTTCTAATACAAAGAAAGTGCCAGCCCAGCCAACAGATGTTGAGCATCTCTCAGGAGGTAATGGAGCCTCTGGGATCAAATGGCACACCACAATGCGGTCTCTGTTTTCCTGCCTATTGTTTTACATGGGATAAGAACAAGATCACTTATCCATTTGGCACTTGGTTTAAATTAAATTGTTATGGATGACTCACATACTCAACACAAAATGGATTTTCCATTGAATAAGAAAAAAAAAAGAATCTGGTATCAATAACCATCAGGAAATCACCTCAAAATGAGGCCTCTGGCTAAAGTGTCTAATGGACTATTCCTCTGACTGGCAGGGCCTCAGAAGGGAAAAAGGGGGTGTCTCTTGAGTAGGTCTTAAGTGATGCCTCTCCCCGACATGGTGCTCCTGGCCTACCTTCTCAGCCTGAGCCTCCAGTGATTTCAAGTTGTTCGTCACAGTTTTCAACTCTTCTTCAAGTTCGGCACATTTGCTAATGTTTTCGATCAGAGGTAGAAAGGGTGGGAGACAGGCCAGAGGAAGGAGGAGAGAAAAAGGAGAGGGATGGGAAAAAAATGAAAACTGAGTCCTAGAGAACAAAGGGCTGCCTTAAAGAAGCCAAACCATCAGGGGCTGAGATGTCCAATTTCACCATGGACACTGCCCCGGACCCTCCTTCCAACAGCAGAGGTGGGGAGACAAAATTCAACAACTTCAAAGTGTGATGATTTGGCTTCTTTTTTGGCTGCACCAAAGAGCATTTATGAAGGAAAAACAAAAGAGTATAAGGGACCCAAAGAAAGCACTTAAAGCAAGATATAAGATAGCAGAGGGTGTAGTGAAGGTGCAGTCGTTATAAAAACGGACCAGTAGGCATTGGAAGCTGAAAGACGCCTGGGTTGCAGTTAAACCTAAAACCCATACAGGAGCCATCAGTACCTTATCCTCTGCAGCCATTAATGCTTTCAAGGTCTGATCCATTATTCTTAATTGTTCTTCCAGCTGTCGAACTTGGCTGTTAGTGGACACAGGAAATGCACAAGGCCATTCTCAAAATCAGTGTGCAGGTAAGGCATGCAGTGATACACGCATTCATACACAGACACCCCACACAAGTCCTCCATGTTCCAAACTCGTGGCTCATCCATGTTGAATGAGCACATGAGGAGCCCGGAGCTGAAACAGGTAAATGTGCAGCTGCCAGAAGGTCATGCTGTTTAGTCACTGCTCCGTAGCACCCCACACAGGGCCTCCTGGCGCCGGGCCCGCTTACCCTTCTGAGAGCTCAGCCCGCTCCTCTGCACGCTCCAGGTCACTCTCAATGATGACCAGCTTACGGGCCACCTGCAGAAAGACAAACACAAAACACACACACCATGGGGCTTCCAAGCTCTGAGTATGGTGTGTGTGTGTTTGGCGGGGGGGGAGGGCAGGGACTAGACTCAGCCCCTGGGAGTTCTTGCCTACAAACAAGATGATCCTCTCTCCCGTGGACTGGAGGGGAAGCAACTCTCCACCAGGAATGCCCATGGAGAGGAGACCATCTGCTCACAAAGATCCAGAATGGTCAGTTATGAGTAGGCAGGCACATCTGAAGTCCGACCCAAGTGAAGCCTGTATAATTACACAGCAGCCAGACCAACTGTGGAAGGAGGGGGAGAGATGAAATTCACCATCTCTGAAATAGCAGGATGATGAGACACAATGCCTTTTATGCTGAAAAGGTGGGAGCTGCAAGGCAAGACTGAAAATAACCCTAAAAGAACTTCATCAATTTAGAGCTCTGTACCTCCACTTCCTTTTGGTGGAGGAGGTTAAAAATGCCAACAGAAATAGCAAGAAATGCTAACATGAGAAGTTGGTAAGATGACTAATGAGGACGAAGGAAGAAAGGACCAGGAAGAAGGGATCCTACGAAGCATTTCAAAATTAGTGAGCATAGTGTAACCTGGAGAGGATGATGACGATGAAGAGTCAGTGGTGTTTCAGGAGAGCTAAAGGGAAAAACTAAAACCTTAAAGAGTCATGTAGGCTCTTAACACAGGAAGGTGCTTTCATTGGAACATGACCAGGAAGTGATTCACCTGTGAATTGTGAGGAGAGAGGAGGACAGACTGAGAGGTGCCTCCTTGAACCCAGGGAGCAAATGTGTGGTCCGTGTCTCTGCACTGCCTAAGTGTAGATCCACCAGGTGGATCTCACTAGGGATAACTGCTTGCTTCGTGACAGCATGAGAGGCTCCTTTCACAAAACATGAGACCCAACCTTCCCTGCTGTCTGGCCGAAGATCTTTTGTCCTAGTTTTTGAGGGCAGGGGGACAACAAAAGCCCTGGTTTTTCCCAGTGCAAATGACTCCCTAGTAGGATCAAAATTAAGAACCATCCTCTGGGGACAAAGGAACTCTCCTTCTCAAAAAACACCCATTTCTGCTAAGGAAGCAGATGGGTTCATTGCTCCTCCAGTCCCTGCTTCTGGGCCACGGCTGGGGACCCACGAGGCCTTGAACTCCAGGATCTGACCTCTTCATACTTGCGGTCGGCATCCTCAGCGATGTGCTTTGCCTCTTTCAGCTGGATCTCCTGAATCTCCATTTTCTCCTCATCCTTTTGGGCTCGGCTCTCAATGACTTTCATGCCTCTGAAAAGGAGGATTGGCAGGAAAAGCCAAGATTTAGAGGTGCCTTCCATGAACTCCCACTGCACAGCCATGGTTTCTGAGGTTCAGTGTGACTAACAGACTGAAACATAGCTACTTTCATCTTCCAAGCCATGAAGTGAGACTTTCCAGAGCTGAAGGCAGGAAAAGACATCCACTTCCCTCTCTCTGTTTATTGTGAAGGAAAGCTTACACTTTTGGTACTGCTGACACTGTCCAGGCAGCTCATGTTAAATGAAAGGCATCATGACATGGTCCTTTTTTCGAATCTGGAAGGGGTGGAATCAGAAAAGCCAACATGCTTTACTTGCTGTATAAATAATGGGATTTCTTCCCTTTTCCAGTGGGAAGCCTCAGCCTGAAAATGGACCAAGGTTAGAACAAAAGCAAATTTACCTTCGTGTACTTTCTTCCCACAAATGTAACTATTAGATGAACCAAATGAAACTGCTGGTATTCGACCATATCGGACATGTACAAATGGCAATTTCATGTGGGATGACTTTGGAGAAGAAACTGAGTTTTGCCTATAATGATGCTTTTATAGTAGAGGCATTGAGAGCCAAGACCAACACCATCTTCTGTATTGATGTGTATGTGTGAATCCTTCAGCGTGGCATAAGTTATGGAAACTGTTAATTGATGTATGATACAATGAATTTTTATAAAGTTATGTTAAAATGGGATTCATTTATCAAAATATAACTAAGATAAATCAATTAAAAAAATAAAGACTACATTGCCATTGCAACACGGAATGCTCACAGAACCTGAATTTTTCAAGTCTGAAGGTCTGAACTTTACTGCTGGCCACTGCTGGGTTGGTCTGGTATTTCAAAGGAATACTGGGTGCTGCAAATAGGAACTGAAGGGGTAAACTTATTAAACTCATTAAATCTATTAAAAAACAGTAAAGACTACAATATATCTTAGGCGACTGGAATCCTGGCTCGGCCATATATTCTTTTTAAGAGTTCAGGCAGGCCACACCTGTCTCTGAACCCTAGTTTTCTCATTTGTAAAATCAGGGGACTGGAGTAAGTGATTTCTAAAATACTTTTTTACTATAAAGTTTAATGTTGCCAGATTGTCTTTCAGGTTCACTAATAAGTGTATTTCAGAAAGAAGCCAGCCACAAAACCACTGGTTATGTGTATACCATAAGAGATGGTGAGTCATCTTTAAAATTCCAAAACTCTTAGTTAGAAAAGAGACAACACTCAATAGTGAACAATGAGCTGAAAACTTCAGCTAATTTTTAATCAGCTTGTTTAATCCTAAAGTCTGAAATCACCCTTTTCCCATGGTGGCAGGGAGCAGAAATGCACCTCAAAAATGGAGAAAGGGACAAAATGACTGACTGCATGTACCTGCCAGATCACAGCACAGATATGTACTGCCAGTGTCTGAGACACTACACTGCTTCCTCATCTCTCTAAGGACAGAACTCTCTCCAGTCTTATGGAGTCTTTCTTGGAGTGCTTCCAAGCAACAGTACATTAACGAGCAGCTGAGCATGAGAGAAAATGCCTGCTGGAATAACACGATGGCTGATATGGTCCTGGTCTCCCTTTACTACCACAAGGCTGGATCTTGGGGTCGTAAGTCAGGGAGAGCCAGGTCACGGGGTGAGTGGGCTCAGAGGACATGCAGATCTGACTGTATTTACTTGTGCACATGTCTTACCGGCTTTACTAAGTCCAACACAACTTACTTTTGTGGATTATATTTCTGTTTTATCTGTGCTTTCTCTTTCACTCATTTGTTGGACTATTTGACAACTGACAGCCCATACTTTATTTACCTCGGCCTAAGCCTTCTTGGTGTATTTTAACACAAAATTATCTTTTAAACAAAATGTGGAATTGCTCCATGGTCAGCAGGAATGAAAGAACCAAATCACACCCCTAGAACCTGCTGTTTATACACCCATCTCCCTCGCTGGGTGGTGAGCTCTAGGAGGGCAGGAACAGAGTCTTTTTCTTCTTTGCAACCTTGAGATTTAAAACAAAAGTGTTCCACTAGTGTTAAACAAATAAAACCAGTCGTTACACCTGGATCAAGAGAGGAAATGATGGCACCAAGGTACTGCGAAATCCTCAGACACCCAAGATCAGAGAGCCCTCTGGTTCCATCAGGAGGAAAGGTTGTGCTAACAGGTGGGCTGGACGAGGGGGCCTCACCTCTCACTCTCATCTGCTGCCTTCTCGGCCTCCTCCAGCTTCTGCAGAGCTGTTGCCAGACGCTCCTGGGCACGATCCAACTCTTCCTCAACCAGTTGGATGCGTCTGTTCAGGGAAGCTACGTCAGCTTCAGCCTGGGCAGAGAGAATGAGAGGTGCTTTAGTGTTGGAGAGGATGTGAGGGCAGTGCCTTCAAGAGGGGCTGGACTGAAACATTGGTTCAACAAGGAAGGCTGGCTTTGTGGTGAGCTACCCTAAAGTGTGCTACAAGCCATGGTCAACTCTGGAGTTGTTGGATATGTTCATCCATTGATTTATCCAGCAGGTGTCCACCTTGGGGTATATGCAAATCCACACACATCATCCTTGTGGGACAGAGGGGCCGTCAGCAACACTTTCTCATTTGGTTCCTTTCTAGCACAGATTTCAACATGCTGGCTTTACCTGACTCTCAGAGGGGAGCTTCATCACAGCCACCTCACATGGTGGGGGTTGAGGTGTGGATAGAGGCAGCAGGACTGAGCCAGGCTCCATCACACAAGATGAGAGGAGCTCGGCGAGAACTTGGACTCAGGAGTCTCAGTTCTCCTTCTGATCACATTCTCAAAGGGGCTTTATTAAATATTTTAGGAACTAAAAGATTTTTAAGTTCAGTGGTTCTAAAATATAAAACCATACAGAGACACAATAAAACCCAGTAAGCCCCCGTGCCCTTCAGCACCTCTTGAGGATAATAGGTCACACTGGAAGAGCGCCAGGACAAATTTCCCAAGCGTCTGTGACCTAAGCCTGCAGGCATTTCTGACAAGTCAGGTCTGCTACAAGAAGAGTTTCAAGCGCCTTAGAGGAAAAGCAGTACAGATACTGTTTTTACTTGGTATCTATCTCTGAAATAAGATGTTGCTTTTTTGAGGATGTGGCGTTTACCTACAGTTATAAGCATTAGTTACTATGAGCCTCAGGATACTTGCAAGACTGGCTGGGTCCATTACATACACTTGCATTGGTGGCTGTTTAAATACTATGCATGGAAGTGAAAGATGGAATTTGCTAATCTGGTAGTGTTTCCTCATCTACTTTGAATGTGTGCTTATCCTGCAATGATGGGGTTTTCAGGACACTTCAGAGTTTTCTAAAAATTACAACCTGCGCTTAGGGACGATGCTAGCCCTCTACCTACAGTCCTGTCTTCCTTATTCACATTCCTTTTTATATGCAAGGAATCATGATTCTCCATAAGGAGTATGGGCTCAGTAAATGTCTACTGAATAAAACAAGCAAAACCAACTTAAAAGCAACCTTCTGAGTACATGGGCTTGAAATGCACAAGTAGTGAGAGTCTTCGATCACAGCCTTGAACTAAAGGAACACAAGAACACTCTGCTCTCTGCTCATCTACATTTGTAAAATTTTAAAAGCTAAGTTCTCTCTGGGAAAGAGTGATTAGGGCATCTCCAACCACGGTGAAGGACTCTATAAAAACATTCAAATACACTTTTATCTCGTCAAAAATTAACTATGTAGTAACAACTGGCTGATGGAGGCAGGGAGTAGGGAGAAACGTGAAATGAATCCAAGGTCAGTTTACAACTGTACCCACCCACAAAGTCAATCATTATAGATGCACAGCGAGTAATGGGCCCCACCAGGTCTCAACGGCCAGTGAACTTTTTTTTTTTTTTGATGTGGGATGAGGGTAATATGGATAACACATTTCTTAAGTATGGGAACTTTTAAAAGTTTTTAGCCCGGTATTAAAAAAAAAAACAAAAACAAAAAACTGGAAGAAGGTATACATTAAGGGCATACCTTTGGGTAGGGTCAGATTTCTGTATTTTCCAGTTCCAGGAAAATTCTATTCCCCCCCCCCCCCAACAATAATTATAATATTTATTTAAAGCAATACATTTACAGCCCAAATAGTTCTACATTGTACATTTCAGGTTTAACCAACTTCATAAAAATACTTGAGAACAGCTGTATCTACAGATTTAGACTACTAAATTATTTCTTTGCCCATTTTTCTCTCTCTTTTCTTTCCTGAATAACCTCTTTCAGATATGGTTCAAGGTAGAATTTATCCGCCTCATATTTTGTCCACTGCTCCTTAGGCAGGATCTGCTGCCTCATGCCCAGGTCCAGAGCTCTCTTAATGCGAAACACTCTGTCGTTATAAAGGTTCTCAGGAAGCCTTCTTATGGCTTCTTTTACATCGTCATTCTCAAATAGTATCATCTGGCATTAAGCCCAGTTTATTGAACCCAGCAGCCTTGTATATCATTTTCGAATACCCTCCAGCTCCACCTGCTTGATGCTGAAACGGCTGGCCTGCTTGCCATGTTGACCTGAGATAGAAGGAAAATTCTACTCCTTTTATGAATTGGGGTGGGAGGACAAGCAAGCAACTCTGAAAGCTGAGAACTAAAATGAAGAGCAAAACAAACCCACCCCCTAAAATACCACCAAGAAAAAAACTCAGTAGAGTGTCTAGGTCATGTACTCAAAAGTATTTCTCCCTCTTTCTTAAATATGCTTGTTATAGGTGCTGTGGCCAGAGAAAGGTCAACAAGATTTTCAAAACAATCTCTGTAGCCACCACACTAGAAATTTCTAGCTCTGTTTTCAATCTGGGCCCTGACCTCAAGGACTTTGTACTCACAGAAAGGAGACTGTTTATGCTCCAGGGAAAGGACTTTCAGGTGACAGGCCACTCTGGGTCCCCAGGCTCCCATGTGCCTGAGGCATCGGAGACAGCACTCCATGTTCATTCCTGCCTCTGCACAGAAGATCTCCCTCCCTGAGAGGAACCCCCATTGATCCAAGTCTTTGCTCTTCCGGCCTCCACTCTGCTCTTTCTTTAGCTCTGGATGCTGTTTTATAAATGGCACTTCTTTCCCCCTTGGAGCATTTTGTAGAATCTACATTAGGGGTTATGTCCTATAGGAATACCAGTCAACAGGCCCCATAGAGGGCACCCAAACAACGGCCAGGAATGGAGACCAGTTCCAGGAGCCAAGACTGGGTCAACACAGAGAACAGACCTGTAAGTGGTCCACAAAAACGGGGTCTCAGAGTTTAGCTCGAAGGGTCCCTAGTTCCCACAATTGGCTGTCTGAGTTCACCTGAAGACACACATTAAAAGTACACATTTCCAGGCCCCATCCCTAGAGATTCTGATCCAAGAGGGCAAGAGAGGAAGGTGGGAATCTGCACTATAAAAAAGCAACCACCCAACCCCCAACCCAAAGACACTGGCAAAACCTACAAGAACCACTCATGGAGCTCTTTGTTGAGAAAATAGGAAGAGGGAGGGACCTCTGACCCTGAGGGTTGGAGCATGCTTGGGTCACACAGCTGTCAGTGGGAGACAGGACGAGCATCCTAATTCCCTGCTCCTCCTGTACAGGCTTGCCTGCCTCACTTCTCAAGGCCTCCTGGAGCCTCAGGGAAGCCCTGGAATTGTTGGTTCTCACCTATGGGGTCTTTCCACCTGCTGACATCAGCGCGGCAGGTTCTCTACAGTCACCCCCAACTCAAGCCTCTGACTGAAAGAAAGGCCTTCGGGACAAAACCTAACCAAGACTAGGAGAACTGCACTCATTAACATCTGCTGAGCAAGTCCTCTCAATGCTTTTTGAAAAAAGGCGTTGTATCAAGTTAAAAAACATCATCAAGTAACACCAGGGGGGAACAGCTCACACAAGGACACAGTGCATTTGCTCTCAACCCCAGAAGCCAATGCCTGCTGCCCTGGGAGGTTTCACAGCAAAATGGGCAAAGGTGCTTGTAGGTTACAAGCACCTTGTAGGTTACAGCCTGGATTTGAAAGCAGTATCTGGGGAGTATGTATCCCTACAAAAGCTTCCCCAGGGAAGAACCTGGACTTTTACAGGCTTCTCAGGCCTTACAGTACTGGTCTGATCACAATTTAGTTTGGCTCCCTAGAACTGAAGATACATTCAATTTCATCAATTAAGGGCGCTCTTCTCACTTTTTTTTTTTTTTTTTTTTTTTGGATTATGCTGTGTTCAAAAGGCCCACGTCTCTCACCTTCACTAGCTTTTATTTCTGGTATGTATTCTCTGAGTTCTGAGGCGTCTTCATGTATTTTCTAAGGTTGTTTTCATCACAATACCTGGGCAGTCTACTTAAGACTTCATTGGCTGTTGCCTCAGTACAAACCTCACAGCCACTGGACCATTTGTTATTTAAAAAGCAGATATAAATAACAAGGCGTTTGGGAAGGATCATGACCCAGATGCAAATTATTTCCACGCATGAAAATCACCCTCAGTGGCCTAGGTTACCTTCTAACAACAGCCCATGTGTACACACTGCTGGTAAAGTCTTTGTTTGGGACGTTAGTTTCTTTTATTTAAAAAAATGCTATTGTGTCTCAACATGTCATGAGCTACTCAGAAAAGAGACTGCTATATTAGTGAAGGCTACCAATTGTCTTCCTGGAGAATTGTTATTAAGCGACCACCAGGTGCCCTGCACTTGTGAGGTGCCTTAGAGCTATACAGCCCCATCCCCTTTCACAAGGTGTGTGCTCAGCTGTTCAGTCATGTCTGATTCTTTGTGACCCCATGGGCTATAGCATGCCAGGCTCCTCTGTCCATGGGATTCTCCAAGCAAGAATACTGGAGTGGGTTGCCATTTCCTTCTCCAGGGGATCTTCTTGACCCAGAGATCAAACCCAAGCCTCTTCTGTCTCCTGTGTTGGCAGGTGCATTCTTCACCATTGAGCCACCTGGGAAGCCCTCTTCCACAAGGTACCAGCTACCTAGACAGAAAATAAGGGCAGGTGTACACCATTCCTATGCATCTCTACAAGATGCTACAAAGCCATCAAAGGCATGCCCACACAATACAGCAAAAATATTTCTCCGAGTCAGATCTGAAAGAAAACTTCTACAGGGCCTAGATTTTCACAAAATCCAGATGTTACAGTCAATATATCTAGAGACAATTTAAAAATAGCAATGATTTTTACTTTAAAAACAAGTATTCCCGTTAAGACTGTTGAGAAGAAATAATAGTAGGAGAATAATATATTCTAAGAACAAATCCTCTGGAATATATTTTCCAAGTCCTCCTGAACTAGAGTGGAGCACGGGATGATCACAGGTCAGGTCTTTTTATTTCATGCAAACTGTAGTTGTCCAGAGAAGGTTTCACCCTTTACTGTGTAAGACCAAGCCACTACAGCCAAGTTAAACTTCTGCCCTTATATGGTAAGGAAAGGGGAAAAAAAAAAACCACAGATGACATTAAAGGGCACTCCCATGGATAAGAGATAAAAACAACCTCTCTATCCGCACCAAAGCCTATAATTCATGAGGCATATTTGTACAATGAGCAAGAAGGGATCTGAACAGGGCATTGTAGTGCCTTAGCCTCGTCTATATATGAAAGCAGAAAGCCAGAAAGTACACTCCTATTACTGCCACCCTGGGGGTGTCAATGTGAGCACAAAATACACTTTTAGAATCCTGGTCTCAGAAATATTTACCAATTCTAAAGAGGAAAAGGGCTGGGATTTTTGTTAGTTTGTTTTTCCTATGATTTAATAAAGTTACCAATTAAGAACCTACAGGTTGCAACTGTAAGTCCCTTTGTTTGCTGGGTACCATCCAGAAAGGAGAAAGGAGGACTGGCTTCTTCTTGCTCCCTCTTTTCCTTTGATAAGGACAAAAGACAAACAAAACCCCAGTGGGTCACAAGACCTAGAGTCAACCATTACATTAAGCAAAGTAGCTGCATTCCAACATTTTGAAGGGCCCACACACCTTGGGAAAAACAAACCAGTAGAAAAAGAGAGATGACTGCCTTTTCCAAGGTAAGTGCTGGTGTAACAGGGCCAATTAACTAACTACAGCCTGTCTGAACCTTTGAGACTCTGAATATAGAGGCAACTCTCCAAATTTTTTTTTGCAGTGGCTCATGACTTTGTCACTAAACTTTTATCTCTGCTGCCAAGAAAAACTGTGACTGCTAGCTTAACTCACAGCTATGTCTGACAACTACCAAGAAACCACCTTAAATTAGCTATCTTCAAGTTTCAGTTTTGTAAATTACGAACACCTCTCAGTCTGAAATTCTCTCTTCAGTGGTCTGACCCAGTCCTTAAGTTGTTGTCATAAAAAGTTCTGTGTCCCTCTGTCCAATCTTCCAGATAGACTATTTTCAAAAATCACTTAAAGAATTGAAGCTATTTAAAACACTTTTTAACATAAAGCTTTGAAAAGAATGAAAGCACTACCTTTAGCCAACTGGCCAAGGAAGAGCACTGATATAAAAACTAAGCCCCAAAGAGAAGGTGAGTATAATAGTAACAACATGCCCTTCATAAAATGTATCTTCTGTGTCTAACATCAATCGCCAGGACAGGAGTCCATAAGAGGCTCTCCTGTACAGGACTACATATACTCTTTCTTAGCAGGGGGAAGGGAGCTCTACCAACTTCCACCACTAACACCGCTTTGACCCACCAAATATTCCTTCCAGCCTGCCTGTGTCCTCTCTCTGTTCAAGATGAAACAAGAATTATTGATTAGAAGCATTGAAATGGAGTGTTTTAAGATGTAGTGAAATGAGCATCCCATTTTTAAAGCCCTTTGATAGCTGGAGAACTGAAAGCAAGGGAATAATGAGTGATGCAGAGTGCAAAGCCATTCTAATACTAACTGACACAAGGCACTAGTGTGCTAAGTACCATGGCAACTTCTTTACACATACTCTTTTCATCCTCACAACAGGCAGGTACTACCATTATACACATTGTACAGTCCAGGAACCAAGGGGCTGAGAAGTTCAATGATTTGCAGCCTGGATCAAAAGTTCTTATCCATCATCCTGTTCTACTGGTTTTAAAGGTTCAAGGACAACAGCGAGTCAGAGAAGGAGCTGGAATTCATTCATTGCCTGGCCAAATGCAGAAACAGCCATGGGACCTTTGCTGTCTTGTCCTCTACAGAAAATGATCTCTTGACTACTGATTTCCTGGTTCCTGCCCATTTTATCTGAAACTGCATCTAGTTAGGGTTCCTCTTAAGAGGATCCATTTGCTTCTAGGTATTTTAAGCAACACAGGTCCCATAGCGTCTACAGCCAACCATAACACCATTACATACACTTCTCATCTCAGTAAAGGCCTCTATTAAGTACTGCAGGCTGCAGTCCACGGGGTCGCAAAGAGTAGGAGACGACTGAGCGCGCACAGGCCGCACCCCGCCCCCCCACCCCGACAAGCACAAGCACGACCGACCGGTGTATGAGCGCTTGTCCTCAAATTCCCAAGGTGTTGGAGTATCCTGATTTAAAACACACACACTCAAAAACCAAACAGCAAACGCCTAAACTACCCCTGAAATCCTGTTCCTGTTTGCTGGATACATTTGCCTTAGGAGAAAGGAAGGAAGCCAGGTATTACACTCAACGTGGGCGAGGGGGAAGCGGGCGGGAGAAAACACCCAATAATCGTAGCCATTTAGCCAACTTTTTCAAGACTCGGTAACAAAGGAACATCTATCTGCACAGGAGAACTTGGGAGGAAGGCTGGTTAAGAAAGGGAAGGGCAAAGGGCCGCATACTAAGTCAGAACACGAGCTGTCAGTGTCTCAACCACCCCAGAAAAACAGGCTTTAAAGAAACCGAGGCTGGACAGAGATGGGCGAGTTGAGCATCCCCGGGCCTCAAATCCTGGCAATGCCTCAGACGTGATCTGTTAGCGTCCTTCCCAAAAGAACAGATTTCCAAAAGGAGGGACCTCTTTAGTTCCCACCTTCCGAGTAAATAATGCCAGGAGGGCAAAGGGCAAATCCCTTTGCCTCGGGGGATCCAAGACGCCGGGTCGAACGCAAACACCCCAGACAGAGCCCCTTCTGGGAAAGTGCTGCTTCCAGAACCTTCTCAACACCACTCCTGCTTTCCCCTCGGTTCTCTGACTGTAAACCAGCGAGATGAAAAGGGCCGAGGTGAAGGGGCAGGGCCCCTCCCCAGACGACACCTGAGGGCCCAGGTGCGCCAGGTGCCCCCCGAGGCGCAGGGAGGGGTAGAGAAGGTGGGCTTCGGGAGGCCCTGCGGGGCGCCGGGGGGGCCGGTCGGGGAGAAGGCGCCTCCGGTGGTGGGTGATGGGTGGGTCCCTTACGGTCTCCCTCAGCTTCCTCTCGTAGTCCAGTTCGCGCTGCAGGCTGCCCGCGCGCTCCTCCGCGGCGTCCGCCTGCTCCTGCAGGCTCCGAATCTTCCTCCGCACCGCCTCCAGCGAGCTGCTCCCCGCCATCGCGCCGGGCAGCGGCGGGCCGGCAAGCGGGCGGGCTGCGGTGGGAGAGGCGGGCGGCTGTGCTCCCGCTGCTGCTGCTGCCGCACACTCCGACCGACCGCCCGCCCCGCCCAGGCCGCAGCGCGCGCGACGGCGGCGCCCCCTGCGGCCCAGGCTCAGCCCGGAAGTCTCGGCCTCCCGGGCAGCTCAGGCGAACCGCAAGCGGGTGCGCGAGCGCCGGGGGCGGACCCAGCGGGGCGGGGCGGGTCGCGCGCCGCGGACCCCGGGAATTCGCCGGCCGCGGGAGGCACCGCGCATGCTCGCGGCTGCGGGGCCACCAGGTGGGCAAGAGACGGGGCCCCACGGCGCCTAGGATGTTACTTCGACTCCCAGCGCCCCGCCCTGGCGCCGCGGAGAACCCGGAGTAACGGATTTGGCTGCAAGGGGCGACGGTGCCGCCTACTGGCTGCGGGAGCGCTCCGCTCCGGACTGCCTGATTTCCCCTGCCCAAGAGGCAGAGAAGCCGAGTGAGGGGTTTGGGGCTTGAATGTGTACCCAGAGGGACTGTAAAGAACCCCAGAACACCAGATCCTAACCCAACAACTCTCCTCCCCTCCAAACTCATGATGTGAAAACCACTAACATACTGCAGAGGTTAAACCTCCTAAATGTTGTCTTGCTAGGTTAGAATCTGGCTTTTGGTTCTCTCCTGGCTGTGTGACTTGGAAAACAATGTGACTTCATCTGTAAAAGCGCGGTTAATAGTAGTACGTGAGGATTATGAAATAATAGAAAGCGCTGAGCACAATACGAGGTAAGTAGGTAACTCAATGATAGCTTTAGTTAATAACAGGCATTGTCTTAGAGGAGAAGTACCGTATGAAACTCCTTAAATGAACTTACAAAACAGAAACAGACTCACTGAGAGAATCAACTTATGGTTGAGGGGAAGGGATAGTTATGGGGATTGGGATGGACATGTACACTCTGCTATATTTAAAATGGATAACCGACAAGGACCTACTATACAGCACAGGAAGCTCCGCTCAATCTTATGTGGCAGCCTGGAGGGGAGGGGAGTTGGGGGGAGAATGGATACATATATATTTGGCTGAGTCCCTTCCCTGTTCGCCTAAAACTATCACACTATATTGTCAATCAGCTATATTCCAATATAAAACAAAAAGGTTTTTTTTTTTTAAAAAACACAAGCACTGTCTTAAGAGTCAGGCTGTGGCCCACAACTGGCTGTGGGACCTCAGACCTGCCAGCCTCTCTGGAACTTTCTTTCTTTCCCATAAAAACAATTGTCTCAAGCGTCCCTTCTAGTTACAACCTTCTCTGATTGTAGGAAGGTTGTAATCTTCTGGAATCTGACCAATTCTGGGCTAGACTGAGATGCCTTTTAAAAGCACACCAAGGTAAAGAATGTGACTGCCAATGGAGGTGGGTTCGACCCCTGGATCAGGAAGATCCTCTGGAGAAGGAAATGGCAACCTCTTCCAGTATTTTTGCCTGAGAAATCCCATGGACAGAGGAGCCTGGCAGGCTACAGTCCATGCGGCTGCCAAGAGTCAGATACTAACTTAGTGACTAAAGAGCAGCAATAAATACAGACAAGATACTGAACATTTCCGTTACCCCAAGGATCCCTCAAATTGCCTTTTTGAAGTCATGTTCAGTTATCCCCTGCCTCATCCCTTATATAAGCCCTGGCATCTACTATTTTTCTTCTCTATAATTTTATAATTGTTAGAATGTTATATAAATGCAACAATAAAGTATGTAACCTTTGAGAAGTAAAAAAAAAAAAAAAAAGCACACCAAGGAAGCCAACAGAACCCTATGAGAGCGTCCGGCTGCGGCTGGATGAAAACCAAAGTGGACATAATCTCTGGGAACGAGTCTCTGTCCATACTCCCCTTGGGCTATGTTTTTAAATGTCTTTTAAGTCTCACAGCTTTCTTTCCTCACCTTTCTCACAGAAGGCCCTTCAAGTCAGTTCCAATGTGTTTAAGTGTGGGAATAATGAAGAGAAAGAAAACACAGGTGACAACCCCCTCCTTCTCCAAAGCCCTAACAAATGAACTTGCTTTTCTGACTCATTTGCTAAGGACGTTATCACAGCCTCTGCTTAGACTCACAAGTCCCAGCATGGGCTCTTGCATCCTGCAGGTGGAGCCTCTTGCTTTGTTTCCACACAGTTTGTCTAGTCAGGAGGGTGGTCACAACTGCTTCCCTAAGACTACAGACAGTAGGTCTCCAACTTTGAGGGTGGGAGAGGGGGCATCTGGGAACCTTCAGGAGCCCTGGAAAATGCTGGACATGGGCACATGCTCCAAGCAGCCAACTAGTGACTTAATGTCTTGCTTTTCACACACCTGGGAAAGTCAGTTTCAGGTGAGTTCACTTTCATGCTGATGTCATTATACAAAAGAGTTTAGGACAGTTCTCAGCCTTGGCTGCACATTGGAATCACCTGAATATTTAACAAATACTAATACCTGGGTTCCACTCCCAGCGATTCTAATTGGCCTAGGGTGCAGCCTGGATTTTAAGTTTTTAAACCATCTTAGGTAAGTTTTTAAACCATCCATGTTTAGTTAAGGTTGAGAATCACTGATTTAGGAAGAAAAGACCTACAAGGAATAAAGACTCACATATTGCAGATGTCATAGACATCACAATTCTTGGGGAAGGGGGTTGAGGCCAGAGAAAATGGAGCCCTTGATCCCCTCCAGCCTCACTTAGGTGGATTGACCACAAGAAATTCAAAACAAAGCCATCAGAGATTCGACCATGCGAATTACAACCTTTCAAGAGAGAAGAGCCCATTTCTGGAATAGGGTTTGTAAATTGTTTGGTAGAAAATTAGTAGAAAAATGTTTTTAGCAGTAGAAAAATGTGAAAATATTTTACACTGGTGAGTAATGACGATGCAATGCCCTAGTCTCAAATGTAATGTGATTCGACCTCAGGAAGTTGACCTCTCCCCTACCTCCTCCTTCCCCTTGTGACATCTGTCTCTTCCTCCTCAGGTCTTGACTATTTTTACTAGCTAGGAATCACTCTAAATAAAGCATTTCTTCACAAATGTCTTCTACATCCCTACAAGTTGCAAACAACCTAAAAGGGGAAGATAATCAATATACTACCTCCTAAAAAAGTGTAGCGTATTAGGGACAGTTTTCCAGCGGGAGGGGGAAAACAGTTTCAGAAACCTCCCCCTCCTCCTGGCTCCGCCCACTCCCCGCCTCCAACTAGCTTTAAATATCCTCTTTGCTACTTCTGCCTCATCTCATTCCAAAGCTCCCTTAAACAAGATTTTTCAATAAAGACATGATAGCACCACATAGTTACACAATAATTATGATTTTTTTCCCCCTTAAGAATTGTAGTATCTTTTTTCTCCTCTTGCTTTCAGTCTTACTGGGCTATTTTCAAATTCTCTGCATTCTTTTCCTTATAAGGAATATCTCCTTGATCTATCAGAGGCTCTTTTGAAAAAGCTAAATAAATGTCCTGCTGGAGAATCTGGGGGTGACAGGCATCCTCCATGTATGGAGCAGACATCTGATCTACATTATACAAAACTGATGCAGAGTTATATGTGTTTTTTGGCTTTTTTTCTAAAGCCAGGTAGTTTGTAACTTAACTATTTTAGCTAAATCAGTGCTTCCTTGAAACCCCTCTCCAGGGACCTTGCTCTTCACTGAAACTTTTTCTTTTTGTCAGATTCTAAATGTCTTGTGTCTGGAGCTCTCATTTACAAAGCACGCTTGGAGATTACATTTCACACCTTTCACATCACAGAAAGCCTTTACTGATTTCAAAACCCAGAGCCTCCATCAATGTACACTTTACTCCCATACAAAAAATTCTGCCATTGCACTTGGTTGTTCCAACTTTCTGGGCATAGCTTTCCCTGGTGCTCATACATTCTTGAAATTGTTGCTCACTTCCCCAGGAATTCTTGCCTAATTGGGCCTCTAGGCTTAATTAGCTTCCAGAATGGTGTGAAAAAGAAGTCATTCCTTTGGAAAGCTAATGCCTGTCTCGACTTACGCAGCAGTAGAGGCAAGCTCTTCAGCTAAAAGATTTCAGAGGGCAGTGGACAAAATACTGGCAGAGCTTTTGTGGTGTGTGCATCACCCTTGAAACTATGTGGTGGTTGTTGGAGGCTGACAGGTCGGGGTGGGGCGAGCAGGGGAATCAGGGGGCAGCTAGCACACTATACCATATAAAGCACTGAGCTATATATAACTTCCAGCTTACTTTCTGGATCTAGTGCCTTCAGAGTGCAGACCCAAGCAAGTATCATCTTCCCAGGCAGATCTGAAGGGCTGGATTAAGACTTCCCTGGTAAGGAGGCCTCAGGGGTTTCTGAGGCCCACCATCAAGCTTAACCTTCTCAGAATAAGTAGCAGGCACTATGTCATTCTTTCAGTATAGAGGCCAGGTCCTCTGAATCCTGACTAGATTGGTCACTGAAAACCAGGCCTTCCCACCCACCAGAGATGGCAAAAAAAAGAAAGTGGAGAAAACTAGGCATTCTGCTTGCACAAACCTTGGTGATGATACCTCAGAGGTTTTCTGCCACCACAGGGAAGGGCTGACCTCCAGAGTCCAATTTCAGTTGCTGTGTTCTCCCAGATTCTCACCACCCTCATCCCCCTCCAGCCCCAGGGGTGAGGGAAGGAAGGAGAAAAAAGAGAGAGGAATGGATGAAATAAAAATGAACGTGTGCAGTAGCAGTTGAGGGCAGCATCCAGTGCTCTGGGCCATGGCAGGCTGTGTGCACGTGTCCAGCTAACAGGAGGTGACCCTCCTCCATGGTTCTCCGGCCCCTGTGATGACCCCCAGAGCAGGCCCCAAGGGCAGGAGGTGAGGGGGGGCAGTGTGTGCGTGCACTTACGTCCGTGGCCTTTTTCTCCGCCAGCTCCAGCTTCTCCTGGGCATCTTTGAGAGCCTCGGAGTATTTGTCCAGTTCATCTTCGGTGGCCTTGAGTTTCTTTTGCAGCGACACCAGCTCATCTTCCAGCTGGGAGTTGGCCGTGGGGGACGGGGACGGGACGGGGTGGGGGGTGCGGCAGGCAGCGTGATCCCGCAAGGGAGGGTTGTGGGTGCACAGAGCCAGAAGGACAGGGACAGCGGGAGAGAGAAAGGGAAAGACAGGGAGGGAGAGAGAGAGAGAGAGACAGAGTTAGCCATTCGTGCGCCGCGCCGCGCGCGCCCGGGGTACCTTGGCAGCGGCCTCGTCGGCGGCCAGGAGGCTGTCCTCTGCCTTGTGCAACTCCTCCAGCACCCGGTCCCGCTCGTCCTCCGACACCCGCAGCAGCTTCTCCTTGGCCGCTATGTCCTCCTCGAGCTGGGGGGCGGCGGCGGCGGGCGGGCGCGGGCGGCCGGCACGGACCGGGTGTTAGACACACACACACACAACACGGGCACCGGGTTGGCTGGGGCCCTTCAGCTTTGGGGCACCACCAAGTTGGGGTTCAAGGGTCCCTAGGTAACCTCCTCTTGTCCTGAGGCTACTTCATACCCCCCACCGCTCCCGGGGACGAGACTCCTACCGAGGTCTCAGTGGGCTCAAGCCCACAACTTGGCATTGCAGAATAAATGGATGGCCTCGATTCCGCGCCCGCCATACCCTCTCTTCTGTCCCATCTTTGTTTTAACCAAAAAACTCCATGACTGTCGCTCCCCCCTCCCCCAGTTGAATGTTTTATATTCCCCAGTCAAAAGTCCAGAAGAACCTGTAACACTTTCTGGACTTGATTCCCTTCAACCCTCCTCCTCTCCCCCACCCCCAGATCCAAAATTGCTTTCTGATCCTAAGAACCAAGTGCCTCTAGCACTTGATGGGACTTCACGGGCTCCGGCAACCCGAGAAGGGAATTGAGCGTCCCCAGGTAAGAGAAAAAGTTAGAATAAGCCAGTCTTGCTCTTCCCCTCCCGCTTCTCAGGCGCCCTGGAGTGGGGGTGGCTCCCGGAGTCCTCGGGGCGAGGGGCCAGGAAGGGGTGCCAGGCCGGGTCCCGGGGCTCCGGGCTCCAGGGCGGGCGGAGCGCGGGCGACCCGCGGGCGCACGTTTGGGGAGGCGCAGACCTGCTTGCTCCTGTCCTCCGCTGCCTTCTTATCAGCCTCCGCCTGCTCCGCTCGATCCAAGGCGTTCTCCTTGTCGAGCTTGAGCATCTGCATCTTCTTCTTGATGGCGTCCATGGTGGCGGCGGCGAGGGGCCCTGGGGCTGCGGCCGGAGCAGGGAGGCGAGCGCGCGGTGAAGCGGCGGAGCTGGAGTGTGAGCGCAGAGCTGCCTGCTGCTCCCAGATATGTACTTTCCCAAGGGGGCGACCGCATTCCTCAAGACAGCCAATACTTTTTTGGAAGAGCCTTTTTCTCCTGCCCCCTTTCCCCCTTCTCCTCCCTCCGCCCCTCGCGCCCTCCCCGCTGCTCCCGCGGGGGCTGCTCGCCCATTCGCTGCCGCCTGCCGGCCTCCCAGTTGACGGTGGATATGACTATATATGGGGACCCGAGCAGCCAGCCGAGGCAGCCGCCTGGGGAGGCCTCCCGTTTTCCAAACCTGCAAGCCAGGGAGAGGGCACCAGGGCCTCTCCGGGACCGGGGGCCTCGGTGCTACCCTCCGCCCTCTGCGCCCCCTCCTCTTGGGGTTCACGCTCCAGCCCTAGGGTCCCCACCCGAGCCGTCCCGAGTCACAGGAGGCCTGGGGAGCGAGCCGGGCAGGTAGAGGATGCGCGTCGCTTCCTGGGCCGCCAGACCCAGCGGCCCGCTAAGCATCAGGACCTGGGGTCCCCGCAGCCACCACAACGGCGCCCAGGCCCATGCGCTCCCGGCGCCGCCCTGCCTACAGGGTGTCAGTCCGGGCTGGCTCTCATGTTCTGGAAACTCAATTGGAGCAGAGAAAGGACAAGTTGGGAGGGAGGCCTGGGGTGCTGTACATGTCTGCTGGTGCGGGCCAGAACGTCTGCGAATCTGTCTTACGCGGTTCCCTGTCCCCCAGGGGAGAGACAGCTGTATACCTTAGGGACACAGGGCCCGGTTCTGTGTGTGCCTGTGTGGTACTTCCCCAAAGGGTGGGGTGTGTTTGTTGGTATGTGGGTGGGAGCTTGCGAGTTTAACAGGAAAGGCTATTGAGTTTAGAGTCAGGCAACTTAGTCTTTGGTCTCTATCACCAGCAGTTCTGTAACCTTGACAAGCGAGTTGGCCTCTGTACTACATCTTTAAACCCGGTGTGAGGGGTGGATGATCCCTACGGTGCTGCCAGATCTAACTTTTAATCATTTTCCTTGCACTGAGTTTAGGGAGTTGGCCTCTTTCCATGTTAGGCACTCAGGTACTAGGTTACCAAAACACAGGGATAAATGTTATCCCAGCCAAGTCATTGTATCTACAGCTATAACTCTGAGGAGGGAACAGGCCCTGCTCTGTATGGTAAGCTCTGCTCAGACGCAGGAGGATTTCCCCCTATTTCTTACTCCTCCCAGTCCCCATGGAGAAAAGCCTGCTCTTTTCAGACTTTTGATGGGGAGGGAAGAAAGGGGGCTGTCCCCAAACCCTGCTTGAGACTGGCTGAGGCAGAGCTGGTGAGGGTCTTGTTGGGTCTTGTTAACAGTCCCCGCAGAATAATTCACAACCTGTCCTACATGGATGCTGAATATTCCCTGGACGGTATCTGAGCAGATCAGGCAGCTCAAACAACTTGTAAGTCTTTCAGAGAATGATCAAGTTCCTCCCAGGATTTTATCAGGTTTCTTCCACTAACCCAACTGCCCAGGAGGGGGAAAAAAAAAACAACCCTGACCCCTAGTCAGAACACTAGATTTGTGTGCACAGGCACTGCACGGCACAGAAATTCACCAGGACCCTTTAATCACCACATGTGAACACAGCCACTGCAACACTGACAGAGTTCAAGGCCTCTGAGTGATATACAGATGTGTGGACCCCAGGGAGCTGACTTCCCAACTTGGAGCTCAGCATAAGGGATATGAGTAGGGACCCCAGAGTTGGACCCTGGAATCCAAACTTGGCCTGGCTACCTCCTTGTAAGATGGCCTTAATTAACCATGTTACAATTTCTTTAAGCTTCAGTTTTCTCTTCTGTGAGGTAGGTATACAAATTCTTCCCTCTTAGGGTTGTTATAAGGATGAAAATGAGATAAAGAATGAAAAGCGTTTTGTCTAGCACATAGCAAAGTGCTCAGTAAATTGTGGCTGCTCGGGTGGCAAAAGGCAAGTCATCTCTTGTCTCTGGGCCTCAGTTTTCTCATCTATAAAATGAGGCAACTGAACTAGAGAAACTCCTGGAGGGACCATGTATTAGTGAATTTTCTCCACTGTGCCAAACATAGAGAAACACGCTAAAGTTTCCTTAAATGAACCAGTGTTATAGACCATCTATTCAAACACACCACCAGTGAGCACCTGTTGTATACCAGGCAGGCACTAAGCTCCAGGATCCCAAATTAAGTAAGACACATCCATGTCCTCCAGGTGGTCAGTATGAGCAGGGGAGAAAGCAGTAGAAATGACCAGGTCAGAGCAGACAGATAAAAACTATTCTGATAAGTGGTGGTTTTTAAACTGATTTTAGAGGAAGGATAGCAATTAGATAGAGAGGAGGGTATTGTATGAGCCAAGGGTAGAAAAGAGAATATTTGATGGTGGTTGGACAGTAGGTTCACTTGGGGGTGAACTGGGACATGAGACTGGAAAGGTAGATAGGAGGGGAATATGGTGAAGGGGCTTGAATTTAGGGATTCAGACATTCAGGTCTTATTGTTTGAGTTTAAACCATCCATTTTTTCTTCCCCTCCCTGCATCTCTTACCCCCTTAGAAGTCAAAGACTATGGTGTCCAGTATGGAAATGGAGCTGCACAAAGCCAATTTTAAAAATTCCTTGGTACCATATCACTAATCCCTAGACTGATGGGTTAACATAACAGGTCCCTGGGACTCAGTCATTTCCATTTCACCACTGGTGAGATTCTGCCCCATGAATAGCCTGACAATCAACCAGGTTCAACCCAATTTCATGGACTGCACCATCCACTACCCTTCTATAATCAAGGGTTAGGACCAGGCAAAATATCTTCACTTAAACAAGAGTTTCTTCTATATTGGTCAGATCTCCTGGTCTTTGGATAGCATCAACGGTGTGGGCTGGGGACTTCCCTGGTGGTCCAGTGGTTAAGACTCCATGCTCCCAATGTAGGGGGGATGGGTTCGATCCCCAGCCAAAAAAAGAAAAAGAGGGGCAGGCTAGACAGTCATGGGATGTACAGTATATTCCTGTTCCCCACCTGAGTGGCTGTGACTTAAGGACAGATCCATAGACTAGCCAGGGACCTAGTATTGTGGCCTGTCAGGCAGAGATGGACTGTGCCTCTGAGCTTCTCTTTGACTGCAGTTTGAACTAAGGAGCATGGAAAATATGAATCCATAGCTGAAGCAGATGAAACAAAAAGGGTTTATGATCTTGGGCTGGAGAGCCCTTGTAAGAGAGTGATTAAGGCTGTTTACAGATACTTGGGCTTTCTTCCCAATCAGGTCTTGGTAGGACTGCACATCCCCACCCAATTAAGTGTGGTCATTTAACTTGCCTTGGCCAAGGAAATGTGAACAGAAGTAACTTATGGTAGATACAATGAGTTGGTATGACTCACTGGGTTCTTTTTCAAAGTTGTTGCTGTTTTGTAGTCTGGATTTCCAAGTGGCTGTGGTAAGCAGAGTTCCCCTCTCTCCAGAACTAACCCTTGGTGGACATGTAGCACAAGCAAGATATAAACCTTTGCTGGTTTAGGCCATTGAGAACTGGGGACTGTTTGTTACTGAAGTATTACTAGCTTCTCCTGACTAATACATCATGACAGGCCATGTATCATTTAAGGTGTGAGGAAGCAGAGAAGTTGGTTGTAGAGAAAAAGAATGGGGTAGACGTATCATGTAAACAGAAACACTATTAGGAAAAAAAGACTGGGAAACAAGGACCAAATCTCAGTTCCGGGGGTCCTTATAATTACACCCTTTCTTTCCTGAGGTTACGTGAGAGAGTCAATGTTCCTTGAAAGTTAAACAAAAAACTGACCAGATCATGGTGGTGTGGGACCCCGCACAGTATCCTTGGTCCAGAGGTTCTGTGTGAACACCAAGAACATCCTTGGAATTTCCATATTTCTCCAGTGCTTGGTATTCAGTCATCTCTCCATAAATGTTTGTTGAATGACTGTTTTCTTGGCTATTAACCATACAAGTAGAAGAAACAGTTCCTGAGAAGGAACCACAAGAAAACTAGGCTCAAAAGACTTAATTCCATTCAAAATAGAGATTCTATGTTATACTGTCTGAAGAATGGATATAAGTGTTGTGATAGGATAGGACAAATGTCCCACAAATATTTACTGAGCCCCTTTTGTGTGCATGGCACTTAACTAGAGTTTATAGGATCAAGGGAGGTGGGTAAGAGATGGATCTTTTCCTCCAGGAAAAGCATCTATGTATGTTACAGGGCAAAACCCTCTTTTGGCGGGGGGTGGGGTGGGGCGGGGCGGAGGTCACTTAATATGTTTTCCAACTGTATTACTATTGTCCCATATGCTGTCTGGGCACCCCCCCCCCCATAGCTGTGAGGAACATATTGCAGATTTTTAAAATACTTTTTTATGGGGGAGGCACTCCCCAGAGGCGGCATGTGGAATCTTAGTTTCCTGACCAGGGATTGAACCCATGCCCCCTTCAGTGGACGTGTGGATTCCAATGGACCACTAGGAAAGTCCCCATATCACAGGTTTTATAGGAGATCTTTCATTTTAAATACACTGTCCCTTCCCTCCACAAGAGCCCCCATACCTACCAGACTATGTTTCCCAATATTTGATTAGCAAAGTGAGTCAACATGAGCGTAGCTTACTAATGCGACACCTTTAAAAGGAACACTCACTTGAATATGTACATCAAGGTCTGTTTGTTTACAAAAAGAAAACAAAACAAAAACCTTATTACCTAATAGTCCCACCCTATTTAACAGCAATGCCTCTCTACCTGTGTTACTGTGACTCCCCCAGGATACACAGTGCTGACTCAAGCAATTAAGGGAAAGTGAAGAATCTGTAATTAAGCTGATAGACAATGACTTCTTGCATTGGGTTTTGGAATGCAGCATGTCATGTCCCATGGAACAAGATATGGCGTGTTCTTCTCATACACAAGAACATTTTCTTTCTTGAGGGTTTGTGATACTACCCTCAAGAACCCAAGGAAAATATGCCCTGTTTCCAGGGAGGGTTTGGAGCTCTGAGAACAGTCTTTAGGCCATCGTGGGCATCTTCCTTCATTGTTTAGTAACACACTGCTGATCCTGATTCTGTGGTGAGCTCCCTGAATACTCTTGCTATCTGGAGGGTTTGTATGGGCAAAATGGTTCTCCCAGTACAAAAAAAAGACCACTAGTTTTCCTGTCTTATATCTTAATTCTCTTTCAATAGCAGCAACTATGTATAGATTTAATCATGCTGACTCATGAAATTGAGCTGTTTCAAGAATGTCAATATTGGAACATCCCTGGTGGTCCACTGGTTAAGGATTTGCCTTCCAATGCAGGGGATGCAGGTTCGATCCCTGGATGGGGAACTAAGATCCCATGTGCCTTGGGGAAATTGAGCTCAACTAGAGAAGCTCATGTGCTGCAACTGCTGAGCCCATGCTGAGCAAAAAGAGAAGCCTGAGCATGAAAAGCCCTTGTGCTGCAACTTAGAGGAGCCCCTGCACACTGCAGTGAAGACCCAGTCAAAAGAAAAACAGAAAGAAAAAACAGCAATATTCTCTATGGATGTAAAATTTAGAAGGCACCTCAAGCTCATTGTCTCTTCCTCACAACTTCTTATGTCAGCATCAGGATGAGTGCTATTCTCCTCTCTATAGATTAGAAAACCAAAGGCAGTGATGACTCAACATCACCCACCTGGGAGGTAGTTGCACAGGAATAAGGATGTGAATGCCCCAGCTCCCAGCAATGGCGCTTTTTTCATTAACCATTCCCAACTGTTTTTATATTAATACTTGATTCCATATTTGAAAGTAACACATTATAAGGTGAAGAGAAGAGGAGAAGGGGTCACCAGAGGTCTTGTCTACATATCATGGTGGTACTCAGACACTCAGTCATGACTGACTCTCTTGCGACCTCATGGACTGTAGCCCACCAGGCTCCTCTGTCCATGGGATTTTCCAGGCAAGAATACTGGAGTGGGTTGCCATTTCCTCCTCCAGGGATCTTCCTGACCCAGGGATCAAACCCACATCTCTTACATCTCCTGTATTGGCAGGCAGATTCTTTACAACTAGTGCCACCATATGAACATGGATAAAAGGTAATAGTAACAAGGCTGGGACTGAAGGCTCACCCTGCATGGGCCAGCTCAGGACTGCAGCCTAGGCTTCTAAAGGCACCCTCATTCCCCAGTGATAGGAGAACCTGGTGAGAAAGTGTGGTTGGGCCAAGGCAACCAACCTTCTTGCCTACTCTTGTGTTTATGGCCCAAGATGGGACAAGAAGAACATCTTCATGAAGACAGAAGGGCAAGTACAATCATTTTGTTCCCAGTAGCTTTAAAGGAGTGCTTGAGGTAACTGTTAGAAACCTACACCCCCTTCTTTTAAACCTTTGGGTCAGCAAAAGAATGAGCTACCAGTCCATCCAGGCAGTGTGTTTGAGGGAAAATGAAGATAAAATATGTGGTCAGGACAGCACTGAGTGCTTCCTCAAGCCAGAGCCTGGGCAGAAATGAAACCATCTACAGGCTTCACCATCTAGAGATCTGAGCCAGCTTCAGGGGCCACATCGAGGCTTTGGCATGGTTTTAATCATTGCTTCCCAGCAATTCCTACATTCCTTCATATTGGATGCCACCTATTCATTTTTATATTTTTATACTTGGTTCTCAAGTTTCTACTGATGTCCTTAACAGGAACATATGTGAAAGTGACCTTTGCAGCTTCCCAAGTGGTGAGCAGAGCTCCACACTTACTCTGCAGACTGTGAAACCTGATGCAAAAATGCCGTGGATGTGGACAACCCTGGTGCCTCCTGCTTGAGCTAAGGTCTGGCTTCCCACCATCCGGGCTCTAGGAGAGCTGCTACATTAGGTTAGTTCGAAACTGGAGTTTCTAAAATTTTATTTCTGGGCCTATGCCCACTCACTGCCAACAGCTTCATCTTCAGTTGAGATGATTTGGTTTGGTGGCCTAGGGTTCTGAAAATAGGCAATAGACTTCCTTGTTTTTGTAAATACCCTTTCTTGCCTGACTAGCAAAATCCTTCTCTCCAAGTGCTTTCTACCAGGACCCTGGCTTCTCCTTAAGAGAGACTGTTGTCATGATTTAGTAGAAATTGCTATTTCTCAGTAGAAGTGCTTCTCTCAGTATGTTTTCTCCAGGGGACCATTTCCACCTCAGTAACTTCAGCAGAGGAAGGAGCCAGACCTTTCTTACTGCTTGAGGTGAAGGAAACTCTCTGTTCTTTTTCTGAAGTCCTGGCGCTGGAGGACGGAACTCCGGCTGCCGGCTGAGTTCCAGAAGAAGCTGGGTATTTTTAGCGTGGCCTTCTTTACTTCCCAGCACCTGCCATGATCTGTAACCCAAGGGGCTACTTAAATGCCAGCAAGATGACTGAGGACAAGGCAGCCTGAGCTAATGTCCTAAAATACCACCCAAGGGAGGCTTTTCTTGTGGGAGACATTGCATTACCCGCTCTGTTCCTCTTCTTCTTCCTCCCCACGCTGTGGAGCTTCTACGGATCCTGGCTGGGATGTGTGACATCTGCCTTGGGAAGAGGTTGGAGAAAACCACTAGATCCGTGTACCTCGATGCCAGCCAATGTCGTTTTGATGATTTTATTCTTGGCTCCCAACTTCAATCTTTCTCTCTACTGCTCATGCCAGATGGAAGCAACAAGAGAATGTCTGCACACATTTCCCTGAAGCAAAATCCTCTTTTGATATCTATGAAAATATGTGGAGACGAGAGACAAACCCTAGCTAATGTTCTAGATCAGATGATGATAACAGGGATATAATTTTTTTTTCTCATAGCAGATATAACTCACTGGATTCATTATCTCCTAAAGATGAGGCAAACTGGAAATAGAAATAGGTTCTTAAGATGCCTGGTACATATATGGAGGATAGTACAGCATGGGTCATAAAAGATAATGGGAATGGTTTGGATGTCTCTAATCCTGGAGTTTGATCTCAGCCCATGCTACACACCGCATGCCTTTGTGCCACTGTCAGACATGCAATAATGAGTCGGTCAATTCTAGAGCAGCAAGGAAATCAAAACAGCCAATCCTAAAGGAAATGAACCCTGAATATTCATTGGAAGGACTGATGCTGAAGGTCCAATACTTTGGCCACCAGATGCGAAGAGTCGACTCATTGGAAAAGACCCTGATGGTGGGAAAGATTGAGGGTAGGAGGGGAATGGGTGGCAGAGGATGAACTGGTTGGATGGCATCACAGACTCAATGGACATGGATCTGAGCAAACTCAGGGAGATAGTGAAGGACAGGGAGGCCTAGAGTGCTGTAGTCCTTGGGGTCTCAAAGAGTCGGACATGACTGAGCGACTGAACAACAATTCTAGGGCTAGCCCAGAGCGGAAGTTCTTCTGTGCCTCTGCTGATTTCTCTGGCTATTCTTAATTCTCCCAAATGCCTGGTCATAAAGTTAAGAACTTATTTCAAAATGAAGTGAACCAGAACTTAAATATTTAATGAGTTTTCTTCTTGAAAGTGGTCACTTTTCATTTAGTTGAGTGAAAAGTGCAAGCAGTGATTCACACATACCATGTACAATTTAGTAAAAAATGTTTGGTATATACAGTATATATGTATAATACATATGTATACACACAAACATAAGCAATTTTAGGAATTTGCACATCTATCTGATAATTGAATTCACTTCCTCTGGGGAGGGAGTCAAGGATTGGATATGGTGGTCAAAAAGGGGTGTAGCCATATCTTTAAGATTTAATTTGCATAAACGAATATTTTTATGAATTATACAACTAAAGTATTAACAGTCTCTCATTTTTCTTACTGTTGCTTTAAAATATATTCCTGAATGTATCACAAAAAATTCTAGAGGTCTTCATAGCCCATGTCTCTTAGAGGATGGAAAATCCACTTTGGCATGTATACAGGCTAAAGCCACACAGCAATTAAAAATCAATTAAGGGGCTTCTCTGGTGGCTCAGTGGTAAAGACTCTACCTGCCAATGCAGTAGACATAGGTTTGATCCCTGGTCTGGGAAGAACTTATATGCTGAAGAACAACTAAGCTTGTGTACCACAACTACTGAGTCTGCTTCTAGGGCTGGAAAACTGCAACTGCTGAAGCCTACTGCACCCTAGAGCCCATGCTCCACAACAGGAGAATCCACTGCAGTGAGAAGCCAGAGCACTGCACTAGAGAGTACCCCCACACGCTATAACTACAGAAAAAAGCCCTTGTAGCACCGAAGACCAAGAACAGCCAAAAAATAAATACAAATTTTAAAAAATCAATTTAAAAAAATGGAGAATTACCTGGAGGTCCAGTGGTTAGGACTCTGAGCTTCCACTGCTGGGGACATGGTTTTGATCCCTAGTCAGGGAACTAAGATCCTGCAGGCTGTACAGCATGGACCCCCGCCACCAAAAAATCAATTAAAAAATAAAGTGGTCCAGCCCAGCATTCTGGCCTTCCATGAAATCCTTTATTGCTAAGCCACTGTTGTGGCAAACTCAAATTTCAAGCTACTGACTGGAACGGTCATTAGTGCTATTTTACAAGCCACTTCATAAAATTAGTTTCATAACTTTACCATCTGTGTTTGGACCGAAAGCAGCATGGCTTCAGCTTGATCACTAACCAAATTTCTGGTTCCTGGCAACTTAAGGCTGTTCCAGAATGCCAGCCTACCTTCAAAGGATAAAGATTTGCCTCATGAGGTAAAGTCCGAAGAATGTGCTACCAAGTTTAAGGGAATAGAGGCTCCTAGTGTGGAGCTCAAAAATATTTCTGGAAAAGGGTATAAAAATAAAAGGGTATATGGCAAGATATGTTTGCTGTATATTTCTTAGATGATGGAATTATAAGACATTTCTGAAATACTTTCTGTACTTTTCAAAGTTTCAAAAATGAACATGTTTTAATTTTATAATAATAATTAAAAATCAATAAATGTTCAAAGACTCTTTTAACCACCGGCAACAATGCTTTATATGTAAATATGAGACCTCCCAAAGGAACAATTTTGAAAGGGACAGGGCTTATAACTCTGAATAATCTGTTAGGTTCCTTGCCATATTCTGCATGTTTCTTATTTCACAATCACAGGCTATTTGTGTACTTGTCTTAATGCCTCTCCCAGCAGGAACACTCCTTGAGTACTATTGTCCTTCTTCCCCAGGACTCAGCTTAGGACTTCCACTGAGTCCTAGGTAATAATAGCAGCAGACTCTCACTAGACTAGGTTGAACAAGGCTGGACTTGAACCCAATTCTGATAGACACCAGAGTTCATCTTCTTAACCACTAGACTGTATCACTTCTTCCAATACTTAAGGACAGTAGGCCCATAACACACATTTATTGAGTGAACAAATGTTGCACGGATGTATTAAAAAAAGTGCAGTTGCTGGGCTTCCCTGGTGGTCCATGGCTGGGAATCCGCCTGATAATGCAGGGGACATGGGTTCGCTCTCTGGTGTGGGAAGAATCCACATGCCACGGGGCAGCTAAGCCCATGTGCCACAACCACTGAGCCCACATGTCTTAGAGCCCATGCTTCACAACAAGAGAGGGCACTGCAATGAGAAGTCCTTGAACTGCAACTAGAGAGTAGCCCCCTCTCACCACAACCAGAGAAAACCCACATGCAGCAGTGGGACCAAAGACCTAGTGAACCAAAATAAATAATAAAAGATAAGTGAAATTAAAGAAAAAGTACAGTTACAATAACTTGTACTTATAGGTTATCAACATCAATAGGAAAGTCAGCTAGCATTTTCCCAGCTAAGAGAAAAGAGAAGACAAAGATCACTCTAGCCTGTTTTCATCTCTGCTCACTCTCCATCCACTTCGCTGTCTAAGCAGCCATCTGGCTGCAAAGGATGTGCTTCCCCAGGTATATGTTCACTGGGGGACTATTACTCACATCCTTCTATCCTCCGAGGAGGCCAGCTTCTCAGATATCAGTCAGTTCCTCCAAGGCACAAATGCTGGTGCTTTCTCTCTGGGCTCCTCCATTAACAGGGAACCCACTGTGGGTTCAATGTGACTCTTTTTTGGTACTTGCTGAGTTGGTGGGCCTGGGAACCCTGGAATTGTCAGAGATAAACAGAAGCCCCAAGTGTCACAACCCACTCCCTGAGCACACTTGTTCCAGGGCAAGGCCAGGCCACATATGAACCTTCTTGTTCAACCCAATAGCTGAATGGGTCCCATCTTAGAAGTCAATGCCAGGAGATAGACTGCTTTGTTTGGGGATAAAAATGCCTTTCTGGTCTTTGGCATCAACCAGGGTAACAATCTGAATAGGGATGAAGGCCCTTTAATCTCTCTTAGCCTCAGTTTCTCCTTCTGCAAACTATAGAATATCCACCTCATAAAATTTTTAGGAGGATTAAGTGTCAGAAACATCATGTCTGTTGCTCCCCCTTCAACAGTTATACATGGGAAAATGATCAGGGAATCCTATTTATTCCTCAAAACAAACAAGCTTACTTGTCTTGCTACCAGGTATGTCATTAGTATAAACCATTCATGAATGAAAGAGGACATGTCTTGTCTTGTATTTCACACATCAGAATCGAGGGTACACACTTCTACTTGCATATTTTTTCAGTTCAGTTCAGTCGCTCAGTCGTGTCCGACTCTTTGCGACCCCATGAATTGCAGCACGCCAGGCCTCTCTGTCCATCACCAACTCCTGGAGTCTACCCAAACCCATGTCCATTGAGTCGGTGATGCCATCCAACCATCTCATCCTCTGTCGTTCCCTTCTCCTCCCGCCCCCAATCCTACCCAGCAGTAGGGTCTTTTCCAATGAGTCAACCCTTTGCATGAGGTGGCCAAAGTATTGGAGTTTCAGCTTCAACATCAGACCTTCCAATGAACACCCAGGATTGATCTCTTTTAGGATGGATTGATTGGACCTCCTTGCAGTCCAAGGGACTCTCAAGAGTCTTCTCCAACACCACAGTTCAAAAGCATCAATTCTTCGGTGCTCAGCTTTCTTCACCATCCAACTCTCACATCCATACATGACCACTGGAAAAACCATAGCCTTGACTAGACGGACTTTTGTTGGCAAAGTAATGTCTCTGCTTTTAAATATGCTATCTAGGTTGGCCATAACCTTCCTTCCAAGGAGTAAGCGTCTTTTAATTTCATGGCTGCAATCACCATCAGCAGTGATTCTGGAGCCCCCAAAAATAAAGTCTGACACTGTTTCCACTGTTTCCCCATCTATTTCCCATGAAGTGATGGGACCAGATGCCATGATCTTAGTTTTCTGAATGTTGAGCATATTTTTTAGGGAGTTGGAAAGTACTATTTGAAAAACAGACTTTGGAATTAACCCAACCTGATTTTGCCATTTATTAGCTGTGTGACATTAGGCAGGTCACTGAACCCCTCTGTGCCTCAGTTTCTTCACCTGAAAAATGAGAGTAAATAATAGTACCTACTTCATCAGGTTGTTGTGACAATTGAGCTAATTGATAAATGTAAACCAGTGCTCTCCAATTTGCCATTTGAGGGGCATTTCTGACTCTAGCACAGAATCCAGCTACAGTCCTTTCATCTGGCTCTGAGAATCAACTCTGGTTTTATAGACACGTGCTCTGCAGTCTCTCCCCCTGAGGAGGGTGTCCCATCACAGCACAGACCTGGCCCCCAAAACTAATTTCCTGGAGGCAGGAACCACTAACTATTTATGATGATAATTATTATTGCAGACCATTGGAATTCCTGCCCAGATTTCAGAAGTCACCCACATGCAGGAGTGTTCACAGCAGCACCCTGAGTCCTGCGTAACTCACGGTCAGAGTAAAGCGCATAAAGCTGGACATATGGTCCCAACTCTGCTCATATCACGTGTGTGGGGCAGAGCCAGAGGCAGGGAACTGTGCTAAGTGTCCTTTACATACATGAATTCATTTAATCCTTGCTGCAAATCCAAGAGGGAGACGCCATTACTCCTCATTTTTTTGGATGTGCAAACTGAGGCAGAGAGTGTTAGTGTAACACAACAAAAGACCATTATCATTTGTAACTGCTTTCCTCCTTATCATCTCACTTCATCCTCAAGAAATTCCATTTTGTAGATGAGCTGCTTATGGCTCAGTTTCCCAATTTTGCACAAGTCATAAGTGGTGGAGGCTTGACCCAGACTCAGAACACTCCTGTCCCCCAAGGCAAATTCTCAAATAACTGTAATAAGAAGCATATGGAGAAGAATGCCTTTCGATGATCCAGGTGAAATTCTGTGGCATTTCAGAGACTGGTGAGCTCATATACAGATGGAAGAAATTGAGGAAGGATTGAAAGAGAAGGCGATTTTTAGACCTAGTGCTTAAGAGTAGGCGGGCAGTGCTGGACAAGCATAATTGGAGGAAGAACACTCCAGGAGGACTCTACATGAGCCAAAGCCTGGAGAAGAGGAGTGTTCAGGAAACGGTGGAAAGTCTTTTGATGGCATCACTGACTCAATGGCTAAGAGTTTGAGCAAACTCCAGGAGATGGTGAAGGACAGGGAAGCTTGGTGTGCTGCAGTTCATGGGGTTGCAAAGAGTTGGACTGAACAATAGCTACTGGACAACAACGAACAACTTTTGATGTACTGGGGAGAATGGTGGGCAGAGAGGGGAATGAGATTGGAAAGCCAGGGTGCCTCTCACCTGGGTCATGGTATCTGGCACCTTGGCAAGTTGGGACAGATGGGGTGGTGGGCCAAGAACCCACAAGTGGAGCTTGTGTCCTCAGAATCCCCTGACTGAGCTTCCTTGGCTTCCCTCAGGGACTGTGGTTAGGGACAGGGTGCGGGCAGCAGTTGGGGCGCCATGTTATTTACAACTGGGGAGATTCAGCAACTTTCTAAAAGCAGAAACAATAAAACTTTTATAGACTATTACAGAGTCAGTTGCCCTTTAAGACAGAGTAAGATTGTGGGTGTGGGTTGGGAAATTTGCAGTTCAGGGAGGGTAGGGACCAAGCTAGGGAGGGATTGCAGCTGAGCATGGTCTCCTCTGGTCCTATGTAGGTTTCCACTTCCAGACGCATAGCTTATGGGAGGACACCAGCTCTTCTCTGAGCCTCAGTTTCCTCATCTACAAAATGGGAGATCAGAATACCTATCACTCAGGATTGCTGCAAGAATCCAGTGAGATGTACCAATGTGTCTTAGGATATTACTTTCACTATTATTTTATACTATTATTGACCTTTTCTCATGGGTGAATACCTTTTCACCTAGAGAATAAAAGTCTTCAGGAGTCAGGGCCACATTATCTATTTCTTTTTATCAATTTAAATTTATTTTAATTGGAGGATAATTGCTTTACAATATTGTGTTGGTTTCTACCTTATATCAACATGAATCAGCCATAGGTATATGTATGTCCCCTCCCTCATGAACCTCCCTCCCACCTCCCACCCCTCTAGGTTATCACAGTGGACTGGGTTTGAGCTCCCTGAGTCACCCAGCAAATATCCAATGGCTATCTAATTTTACATATGGTAATGAATATATTTCAATGCTATATGTTTTGATGCTTTCAAACTGTGGTCCTGGAGAAGACTCTTGAGAGTCCCTTGGACAGCAAGGAGATCAAACTAGTTAATCCTAAAGAAAATTAACTCTGAATATTCAGTGGAAGGACTGAAGCTGAAGCTCCAATACTTTGGCCATTGGATGCGAAGAGCCAACTCATTGGAAAAGACCCTGATGCTGGAAAAGACTGAGGACATGAGGATAAGGGGACGACAGAGGATGAGATGGTTGGATGGCATCACCTACTCAGTGGACATGAGTTTGCACAAACTCTGGGAGATGGTGAAGGACAGGGAAGCCTGGTGTGCTGCAGTCCATGGAGTCGCAAAGAATCAGACTCAACTGAACAACAATAACAACGTTTCAGTGTTACTCTCTCAATTCTTCACACCCTCTCCTTCCCCCATCCCTTGTCCATCTTTGACAGTGCCAAACAAATATGCAACAAATTGTTTCAAGAAACCAAACAGACAAATGTTTAGTATAGTTTTGGAAGTCTTAGCTTATTCTCTCAAACTGTACTGTGCCCAAGCTGCAAGAAGCAAGGCAAGTGTCACATCATTCTTCAATACTCACCAACCAAGCTTCATTGAGCCCTTGACCTGTGAGTTCTATTCCATGGACCTTCTGCTCTAAAGGTGTAGATTATTTTAGAATCAAGAACTTGGAAAGGTGATTGCAAATGAACTATCAAGTTATGACAAATGAGAGTCGTCTTTGTGATGCTGTGGGCTCATCAGCAGAAGAGAGAGTTACTTCTCTCTTGAGCCTCACTGGATAGGGCAGCCAGTGAGCTGCCTTTTGTTGAGCCCTGCACATCTTCCCCTGGAGGAAGAGAATGGGATGGAGGGTTGATAACAAACTGCTTCATTTGTGTGTGTGTGTGTGATTCCAGGAGCCAGCATCTGGGATGTTTTAGAAGATCTGGTTAAGAGGAAGTCTTGGTTGTCCTAGGGGAGAAGGGGTCAGGGGCTTGGAGTTTGGATTGGAGAGATAATGGGAGACCTTCATTCCTGAGGGTAGCAGGACCCAGGGTGGGATGGCTGCTTGGACGCTTAAGGACCTAGGGGCAAACACCACACTTAGACAACTTTGGTTTCTATCCCATGCCTGAGCATGGCACGGTGGTCATGGATATGTCTGTGGAGCAGCTCACCTTTAAAGGGACTCCACAAGCTTGGACCAGGGACCTCAACAGTGACCATTGAGGGACTACAGCTAGAGGACTTGCTTATGGGTCATGAAAGCCCCAAGGAGAAGGCAGAGGAACTACCAAAAAATGACCAAAATCGGACTTTACACTGAGTTTGGATTGTGAGGAACCAGAGCCCAACTTGATTTAGTTCAGAAACACTTCCAGTAATAACAATTCTTGCAGCTCAAGGAAGGCACAATGACTTGTGCTGGTTCAATTCATGCCGGTGTATGTTGTTAGAGAAACTGCTGTAGAAAAACTCCCACGAAGAGTAGAAAGGGCAGAGGTTTACATGAAGAACTCAGGACAAATGTACATAGCATCTGGGTGATTTGGGTTGGGGGAGGAATTTAGTTTTGGAAAGAATACCCGGAAATTTTTATAAATTTGAAAAAGTAAGAGATGCTACAAAACCACAAGCAGTCTCTGGAGTGGGAAGAGGGAATTTGGATTGGAGTGTGTCATTTCACATTGTATTATCCTTTTTGTGGTTAGAGGATCAAGCTATAGAAGGCAAAGATATTTTGGGAAATGAGGACTTTATTTTAGTTACTCTATTTTGTTTCCATTTGATTATCCCCAGAGCTCTTGGGCTAAGTCCTCTTGCCAGTGAAGTTTCTTGACTTGACTCCTCATTGGGAGTCTCACAATCTGGTGTCATCACTAGAGTTTCATTGTTATCGGTTTGGGAGACATTGTCCATTGTCCACAGGCCACAAGAGGGAAAAAAACCCCAAAATTGTGATGATATGGTTAATCAGAGACAGCTTCCCTTGAGATTTTGGCATGGAAGGATGTGTAAAAGGCCCCCCTCATGGCAAATCTAGGTAAACTTAGACTTAGGAACTAGAAAACATTGAGGTGAGTATAGTGAACACTCTAACTGTGGGACGGGTGCCTGGCTAAGAAGGTCCAGCTTCTGGGTGAGCAGGGAAGGGCGTTACTTATGGCAGCAGCTCAAGGATGTTTTGCTAGCTTAAGGATGAAGAGTCATAGTTGGGGGAAGATTAAAAAAAAAAGAAACAAGGGGCAGTGGGATGAATTGGGAGATTGGGATTAATGTACATGCACTGCCACATGTAAAATAGTTAGTGGGAACCTATAGCATAGCATGGGGAGCTCAGCTCAGTGCTCTGTGAGGACCTAGATGGATGGGATGTGGGGAGGGAGGTCCAAGAGGGAGGGAATATATGTATACATATAGCTGATTTACCTCATTGTATAGCAGAAACTAACACAACATTGTAAAGCAACTATACCCCAATTAAAAAAAAAAACAAGGGGGCCATAAAGGGTGCCAAATCCAAAATGTAGCTGAGGTGGCAGAGAAGAGGGAGCAGAGAGGTGAGGGTGCGATTGGGAGGAGAGATTGGGCTGAAGAGTCAGGACATTCCGTGAAGGCAGTCATGTGCTAGAGCACCCTTGACACCTGGTGGCTGGTTCACTCTCCAGAGGACAGTGTTGATCTTAAACACTCATCCCAGAGTCCCTTGAGAATCTGTGGAAGTCATCTGCACGCTTGTCTTCTTTTCTTAACCATCCTTCTGCCTAGACTCTATTCTCTAGACTGCCTGAATCCATCTATCTAGTCGACCCTCGATCCCCAAGTGGCCAGGGAGAAGGAAGCAAAGAGAAACCACACGAGTCCACTTGGCCACCAACCAGCAACAATAATGAAAAAGCAGTTCCAATGGAGGCTCAGAAGTTGAAATAAGCAAACATTTCAGCTCATGGTTTGGTTTATGTCTCTCTACTTTTAGAAAAGAGATTTAACAGTTTACACCAGCTGGAGCCCTCTCCCAACTCACAGGTGGATCTGATTTCTGCCCATTCCTCTCTCTACTTCACCAGACAGGGAGCCTCTTTAACTATCTCTGCTGCATGCTGTACTTTGTTTTGGGCTCCTGGATCAAGCAAGATCTCAGATGGGGGAATGGCAGGACGTAGAGCTGCAGTCCTGTAGACATGTGCTGAGTCAGTCTGGCAGCTGGTCTATAGCTTTGCTCAAGCTGGCTTGAGCTCCAGGTGTGGGCTTCTGACTCATTCACCATTTCTACCTTGATTCCCTTAGTTTCTGAGACTGGGTTTCTTTATCTTTCCCCTCATGCTTCATGTTACAGCCATCTCTTAATCTGAAGTCTTGCCTTTGAGTCCCAGTACCTACCCTTGTCTCCAAATTATACCTAATACTTCCCTCCCTCCAATATAGACCTTCTAGCCTGGATCTGCCTGACTAGCCAGGAGGATGTTCATTGGTTATCTCCAGACCTCCTGTAGGCCAGCCCATCCCTCTGGACTTCTAGATCACCTATTGCTGAGACCATTCTCCACTACCTGACTTGCTTTGGTGGGTCTCTCGTGTCTTGGCCAACCTTGTGTGACATATTCCCTGCCCTCTAAGCCACTGTTGTGCTCAGTGGTTTTAAAATCATTAACCCAACAGCCAGCAAGCACTTATTTACGAAGCACCATCTACATGGTTGGTGCTATGGGAGCAATGTTGCCCAGCCAAATGACAAATGAGAGGCAATAAACATCAGTTTGTAGTGATATGAAACCAAATGTGGCCTTGTTCATTTACTATTATGGGAGAATTATTTGACCAAGACTGTTGGTTATCTGTTGCTATATAACAAATTACCTCAACATCTAGTGGCTTAAAATAAGAGAAAAATAATCTCTCTCATAGGTTCTGTGGGTAGAGTATTAAGAAGTGGTTTAGTTGGGCAACTATGACTCAGGACTTCTCATGAGGTTGTAGTTAAGATGTCAGATGGATTGCAATTATCTGAAGGTTCGTCTGGTGCTGAAGGGTTTACTTCCAATGTAATGCATACAATTTGGTGCTGAGAACACCATATTTCTCCCCATAGACCTCTACATAGTTTCGTAAGTGTTCCCATGACATGCTGGCTGGCTTTCTCCAGAGCAAGTAATCCAAGAGACCAAGGATGGAGAAGCGATGTCTTTTATGACTTAACCTTGGGAGCCGCAGTTGTCATTTCCACCATATTCTATTGGTCACACAGGTCAGATTCAGTGTGGTGGGGGCAACATAAGGGCACAGATAATAGAGTTGAGGGTCACTGGGGACCATCTTGGAGACTGACCACCATGCCAAAGAACACTTTAGCTTAGAGGTCAGGAAGAAAATCAGTTTTATCTATTATGAAGATAATATTTGTTTAATGCTTTAATATTGGAACAGTGCCTAGCACGTAGTAGGTACTCAATAAACACTGAAGGAATGCATGATTGAGTGAACCATATAGATATATATTACTTTCAGGAAGTACTTTGTAGTTTATAAAGTACTTTTCTAGGTCTTATACAATCTGATTATCACCTCTGTGTGGTGGATCAGACTAGCATTATTAACCATGTTTATAGAAGTATCAATATTAATATGCAGTGTTACTAATACCACTTTATTTCTGGTATGTAAAACATCACCCAAAGTCACACAGTTTAATCTGATGCTCTTTCTCCCCTGGTCTAGTCATACCCCAGGATCATGCTGTAACCCCAGTTCACCAGGCTATTCCCATCTCATTGCCTCTAAGGTAAGTTTTTTGAAGTATAGGTGAAATGACCCTTGGGAATCTGAGCCAACTGCCTTTTATGGTTTACAGGGCAGATTCACTGTGAAGCTAGTGACACTTAAGGCTCTTTACTTGCACTGGCCTTTTCAGGGCAATTCCAAACACTGAAGGAATGCATGATTGAGTGAACCATATAGATATATATTACTTTCAGGAAGTACTTTGTAGTTTATAAAGTACTTTTAAGTACTTTACTTTACTTACTTTTAGCAAGTAAGAACCATTTATCTGTGACTTCATGTAACAAACTGAAACCATTCCAGAAGATGGTAACTGCTATTAGGCAACATTTACAGTCACTCATGACAATGCAACTGTAAGCATTTGTGCAAACATCAGTGGGTTCTCAGAATAGATGTTATGGCCAGCTGATTTCCTTAATCTCACAGGAGAAATCTCTCTTCCATGACACCTGAAGTTGCTGACAGTTTCACTATTTCCGACAGTTACTTTTTTTTTTTTCAGGTTTGTCTCCTGGGTGGAATATTTTAAACACAGATACTAATTTAGGTTTTTTCCTTAAAGAAACTCATTTTTCTTTAGCTAAATAATTGAGAATATTCAGATAAAAATGAATCAATTATGGACTTCCCTGATGGTACGGTGGATAAGAATCTGCCTGCCAATGCAGAAGTCACATGTTCAATCCCCGGTCCAGGAAGATTCCACATGCCACAAGGCAGCAAAGTCCATGTGCTACAGCTGGTATGGACAACTGCAGTACTTCACAGCTACTGAAGTTTGTGTGCCTAGAGCCTGTGCTCTGCAACAAGACAAGCCCCTATTGGCCATAACTAGAAAAAGCCCACATGTAGTAACAAAGACCCAGTGTAACCAAAAAAAAAAAAAAAAAAAAGAATCCACTCTGAAATCAATGAAATGCACATAAATTGGTCTGATATCAAGAAATGAGTTGTAACATTTCAGTGCCCAAAGCAGTAATTCATTAGGAAGAAGTACATTTTTGAAGATAAGCAATAAAAACAGGGCCTCAGACTATTGATAATTCCATCTCTAGGGAGGGGCTCACCTGGGTGGGTGGATGTTCCCCTACGAAGAAATATCCCATTCTCTGTCCAGGGTCTGTGGGATGTAGTTCCTAACAACCATAGCCAGACAGGGGACCCCAGTGACCTTGGCCTTCTTCTGCAGGCTTATGACTGCCCCGCTCCTCCTATGACGCATGCGACCCAGCCTCTCTTTAACAAGCCAGTTAGGAGTTCTTAGACATCACCAGATAAAAAGAAACCCAGAAGAAACGTTCAGTATTTATATAAAGTAAATATTTGCTTCCCCTGGCTACTCTATCCTCCTTCAGTTTCAGAAGAACCTTTGTCTCTGGACTAGTCCGGCTGAAGTTATTTTTCTCACCATCTATAAGGGGGATTTTCCAATTTTTTCCAACAGGAAAATAACCCTTGGGCCAAAGGAACTGTGAAAATGTTTAGTCTCCAGAAAGGCATGCAGACTCTCAGGGTGGCAGAAGCCCTGCAACTCAATTTTGAAGAGTGCCATTTTGTCATTGATGAAATAGCCTCTCTTGCTTTGCCTTGGCACACTCAGTGTCAAATTTCTGGCCCATAGTTCACAATCACTGTCCTTTAGGATGTCATGGAGAGATGACAGGGTGGGGTGCTACAGAAATGCACAATTATTTAACTAGGTGGTGTGGAGCAAGAGAAGGGATGCTGGGCTGGGAGTCTGGAGAGCTGGCTCTAGTTCCAGTGTTCTTGCTGTGTGATCACAAGCAAGTCATTTCCTCCCCACGTGCCTTAGTTTCCCCAGTTGTAAAAAGTGTGATGAACTGGTCAATCTTCTTTTTAGTCTTAATGATTTATGAGTTACTCTGAGAGGGGGCCTAGTGAGGCCAGGGTCAGGATGGTCTGTACAAATGGTTTATATATGAAATGAGTGATGAAGGAGACCATTCTCTATGTATTCTTGAGGGGACAACAGCAGTTTTACAGCATATACTGAGTTGGCCAAAAAGTTCGTTTAGCTTTTTGCATAACATCTTACTTTTTGGCCAGCCCAATATTTGTACTAGTGAACTGTATCACACCAGGCCAATGGATGGAGGGATACTTGTTGGGAAGGAGGGGGCGATGGTGATGATCAAAGCCAAGTTGACAAAGACTTGGTTCAGGAAGACAGTATTCACACTGACGATCAAGGCAATCCGCAAGCTGGGTGAACAGTTAGGTACCAAGGGACAGTCAGAAGGCCAAAGTTAAAGCAAGACAAAGTGAGGAAGTGAATAGCATACATAGTGGCAGCTGAAACAGCTTGTAAGAGAGGCCCCTCCTGCCCCATTCAGAGAGCCTTTTACATGCTTCCTGCTGAATCAGGTGCTGATGGTAAGGGCTCCACACTTGGACAACCCACTGTTTTCCAGCTCAAGTTGTGGGGAGAAAGTGAGGGTGACTGGAGTAGGATGTGAACCCATCCAGTGTTTTTATGTGACTGAATATTTATGCACATAAATATGCAAAAATAATTTTTTGTAATGAAATATAAAATATAAATGATAATAAATTCATATCAACTTTGAAAATCAACATTAAGGTAAAATTTTACCCTTAAAACTAAGGTGGAGTTGCTACTTAATCTCTTGAAAATGCAATCGAATGTTTAAAAATGTGTTTATGAATATAAAAATAAAACTATGATACCTGAAATAAAATGTGCAGGTGGAAACATAAGTAGATAACATGATTCTGGCTTTCAATGTCTGTGGTCAACATAAAGAATCAGTCTGATGCCTCTGGTATGTTATGGCTGGGCCTGCCAATAAACAAAAGTATTATAATTTGTTTACTATCACAAAATAGCCCCTGTGTAACTGTTGTGAACACAGCATTGATTTTTAAAACTGAGGTACAATTGACATATTACATTATATTAGTTTTAAGTGTATAACATAGTGGTTCAAAATTTGTGTATGCGTTAATTCTTGAGTGCCTCTGGGACCACCCACTGGAATATGGAGAGAAACAAGAAACAGACATTCAGCGAGACAAGGAGAGTCAATTTCACTCTGTACGAATCTGTTACATTCATATCTAAGAGCAAGAATATAAAGTCTTAGCCTTGACTCTTACCTAAGTGTATCCACTGCTCACATCCTGCCTATGCTCTGAAGGGAGTTCATCTCCAAGATTGGTGGCAGCACAGCTGCAAAGCTTCCTGACTTGTGGACAGTTTCTTTTTGATTGACAAACACAGGGCAAGAGATGTAAAGTGTTTTCCTGGGCCTGAGTGGTGTTACTCATGAGAATGGATGTTTAGGATTAATGGCTGTGTGGTGCGAATGCTGAACTATGGATCCCTAGCGACAGAAGCACGCTCATGTTCTTTAATACATCCATTTACTTTGCATATGAGACCTGGTAAAGCATGGACTTAGAGAGGGAGCCCCTTTTGCCTGGGTCTTGCTAAGTTGATGGATGTCTTAGCCAAGAGATGCCAGTGGGGATGGATGATGGCTAAGATTACATGTTCAAGATAGAAAACAAACTGAACCATAGGGAAAGAAAGTTCTATTTTTTTAGGTTCCTTTGTGCAGTTTTCCCGAAACTCTCTTCCTCCCTTAAATACAGAATGAATCACCATTGTTTGACGACTTTATACGTATTTATAATTATTACAAATAACATCTTATATAATTTTATTGAAATATTTTAGAAGATTCTTTTTTGATATGAACCATTTTAAAGTATTTATTGAATTTGTTACAATATTTGCTTCCATTTATGTTTTGGTTTTTTGACTGCAAGGCATGTGGGATCTGAGCTCCCCAGCCAGGGATCGAACCTATACCCTCTGCATTGGAAGGCAAAGTCTTAACCACTGATCACCAGGGAACTCCCTACAATTTTAAAAATATGTTAATCTTTGCTTTCCTGTGGGTTGAAAACTTGGGAGTCAAGTAGGTGTCTTAAGTGTCCCTGTCTGTAGCAGAGTGACAGCTTTAGCACAGGCATGCAGGGAGGAGAGGCCCATGAGTAGTAAGAGCTTGTGCTTTGGAGCCAGACGCTCCTGAATTTGAATCCTGGTGGCACCCCTTCCCAGCTGGGTGACTCTGGCAGTGTCTCCACACCCCTAAGCCTGCATTTATTCATCTAAAAATGGGGATAGTGACATTCCCACCTTCTATGGTTGTTTTGAGGCTTACTTATGGTGGTATGTATGAAATATTTAGCACAGTGTTCAGTGTTGTGGTTATTCTATTATTTACCTACATGGAACCGTCTCCTTGTCTTGCCTCAGCGTTGCCATGTAGACACACCAGGCTGTGTACACCAGGGCACTTGCAAGGCTATTGCCAGGAGGTATAATTGTTAGGTCACTTTCTAAACTTAAACAGGACACAGTGTGTGGAAGGCCTGCAGGTCCCTGAGCTGACTGGGAGAGAGGAAGGATTAAGGAACCCAACACAGCTAAAAGAGTCCTGGGACACATGAAACGTAGATCTTCAGTTGTCATTCTCCTCCTGGAGGGTGACGCTCTCTGGCAAATATTTCCTTCACTAATGGGGTGGTGGTGATGGCCCTGTCCTGAAGCAGCTCCCATCAGAGGCTGGGGAGCCTGGGAGGGAGGTGTAACTTGAGACTTCGTTCCAGAAGGCCTAGAATCTCAGGGGAAACAGCCCCAGCCTGCAGACCAGCAGACTTGCCAGGCTTCCTCCATCTCTGGGGTGGCTTCCAGGACAGATCCTGCTTACAGCCTGGAGAAACACACGGGGTTGTCATGGGCTGGGGTGTTCCTACCTGTCAGCTGACTCTCAATTACCTGCATGGGCCCTGAGAGTCACCCTGCTTTCCACTGCCCCACTGACCACAATATCTGCTATTTTAGGCCTTGGGAGGCAGGGTCTGCAGCCCGTGTGCTATGCCGTCAGTGGAGCAGTCACTCGACAAACATTTGTAACCTCTGATTCATCTCCGGGCGTGGGGCCGGGTGTGCAGAGGACAGGAAGAGGGTCAGAAGGCTCTTAATTCCACAGCTTACACTCTAGTTGGGAAAAGATATGGCTGTTCTCCAGCTGTTAATGTAATAAGTGTATGTCCTAAGTGTCACATTACTGTTTTGGAGGGCAAGGGAAGGCCTGGACAGTTGACTGGCATGATCGAGGAGGGAGTCTCAGAGTTAGGGGGCTTCCTTTTCATGTAGGATGACTCCCTGAACTTGCAGTTGCCCGTCTCTCTGCAGGCCTTGCACAGCTAGCTTAGGTGCCACCCTCGCCCAGCTGCCAGGATTTGGGGGAGGAGGTGGAGGAGGGGAGTCAGCCTTTTGCCCAGACTAGTATGAGAGTGTAATTCTTACAGCAGCCTGAGATGAAGTTTGCAGATCACTTCTCATGAATACCCCAGGCTCTGGGGCAGCTTTTAGAGAAGGCAAAACCCCATGAAACAACTTGCCCAGCTTAAAGAAGAGAGGGGAGGAAAGAGAGTTCCTGCTGGGGTGGGAGAGAAGCCACCTGTCAACTCCCAACAATGACTTGGCAACCAGGTGATGGAGCCACCTTGGTATCAGATCTTCCAGCCCCCATCAAGCCTTCAAGTGACCGCAGCCCCAGTCAACATCTTTTTGTTTCCATTTCTCATTTAAAAATTTATTATTGAATGAAGAATACAAAGAGACAAGGTAAAATACGTTTTGACATGGGAAAATGTCTGTGATACATAACTAAGTGTGACTACAAAACTGAATATAAAGTGTGATCATATAGATCAGGGGTTCCCGACCTTAGCCATGTTAACATTTTGGGCCAGGTAATTCTTTGTTGTAGGGGGCTGTCCTGTGCATTGTAGGATGTTTAACACCATCTCTGGCCCCAATACATCAAAAGTCATTAGTATTCCCAAAGGTACTTCTCTCATGACCCAGCAGTGACAACTAACAAGTCTGCAGACAACGCTGGATGTCCCCTGGAGTCACAGTGACCCTGGATTGAGAACCACTAATATAGGTGTGGGGTTTCCCAGGTGGCGCAATGGTAAAGAATTCACCTGCCCAGCCAACGTCTTGACGTCATCTAAGACCCAAATCTGAACCACCAACCTAAGCAACTCCTTAGATTCCTGACCCACAGAAACTGTGAGAGATAGAACTGTTCATTGTTTTAAGGCACCAAGTTTTGGGGTAATCTGCTATATAGGAAGAGATAATGAATGCAGGAGGGTAGATATCTCTTGGGCTCATGTGTCAGGATTGGTGGGATTCCACTTGACATTTCTACTGTCCATCCTGTTGGAAAGTCCTTCATCATGAGAGAGTGAAAGAGAGCGAGACAGAGAGAGAGAGAGAGAGAGAAGAGCCATGGTGCCCCTTTGTCCTGTGCAGAGCTGGGAACAGAGAGCAGACAACTCAGGCTGCCTCTTTGGCTCTCAGCTATGCTAGCCAGCAATACTTTGACCATTTTACCAGGAGTCAGCAAACTCTCCCTTAGAAGGCCTGATAGTCAGTATTTTAGGCCTTGCAGGGCATACACAATATCTCTTGTTGTTGTTTAGTCGCTCAGTAGTGTCTGACTCTTTGCAACCCCATGGACTACAGTCCGCCACACTCCTCTGTCTGTAAGATTTCCCAGGCAAGAATACTGGAGTGAATTGCCATTTCCTTCTCCAGGGGATCTTCCCAAGCCAGGAAACAAAACCCGCGTCTCCCATGTCTCCTGCATTGGTGGGCAGATTCTTTATCACTGAGCCACCATGGAAGCCCTGATATCTCTGTTACAACTACTCAGTACTGCTCTTGCAGCAAATAAAAAGCATTAGACAATACACAAATGAACGAGCATGGCTGAGTTCTAATACTGAAGAAGGAATTCATAGGGCTGACGGCCGTGCCAGGGATAAAGAAAGGGAACTTAGGGTTTAAGAAGGCCAGTCAGGAGGTGTGTCCACGCCGTCTTAGGGAACATGCCGAACGGTCGCCACAGGGTTTTAGGAAGGAGATATTGAATTCCGTGTGCTCGTATTCTGCCCTCCCCCAGGAGGTACCCATCTGCTGTGTGACCCATCATCTCCCCTACCAGTGGAAACAGGTAGATTGGCTTCTCGGGAAGACCCTGGGACAGGGAAATCCAGAGGTAAGAAAATGGGAGGAAGCGGATCTAAGGCCACTGTATTCGAGAATATGATTAAGAATTTTAAGAAAGGGTTTCGATGGAGACTATGGGAAGAAAATGACACCCGGCCAGCTCCATACCCTTTGTGAAGTCGAATAGCCTTCCATGGGAGTTGGCTGGCCACCAGAGGGAACTATGGACTTAAATCTCATAAAGGCAGTCTATGCTATAGTTACGGGAAAGCCTGGACACCCCGATCAGTTCCCATACATAGCTTGGCTGGGAATAGCCCAAGACCCCCTAAATGGGCCCGTTTTTATGCTCATGGCGGGGAAGGAAAAATATTGATGGCCCAAAAGGTAACCAAGGACGAGGAGGAAATTTTACAAGGCCCTGAAAGAGATGAACTTCCCCCGCCGCCGTATTGGATGATGGTCCCGCCAACTAGTATCACTGCGGCCGCTGGAGGCCCAACTGGAGGAACCAGCCCGAGACCGGTGAGCCTCCCGGACTCCTCAGCGGTCCCAACAGCTCCACAGGTTGTAGAGCCGCCCACTCGGCAGGCTCCAGCCTCAATTGGAGGGACAATGAGCCCACCCGACTCTACCACCCCGGATGCTGCCTCTACGTTCCCTAAACTCTACCCTCCACTCCCGGTAAGTACTCCCGGACAAGGGGGGGAGGAACCACTGGAATTAAACAAAGGCTCCGTTCTGCCAAAGAGCCAGAGGGAAGAATACCCTTGCAGCAGCCTTCATATCAGATCTGATACAACAAGTAAGCAAAGCCATGAATATAAAATGGAAGTTACACACCGCCTACCAGCCTCAGAGCTCCGGAATGGTAGAACGAACTAAAGGAGACACTTTCTAAATGGATTATAGAAACTGACTGTTCCTGGGTAGATTTACTTCCCATGGCCTTGCTCAAGCTCAGGATGACCCCATGGTCCCACAGCTACTCTCCCTACAAAATTGTGTATGGGAGGCCTCCTCCCATAATAAGACAGGTAACAACTGATATACTCCAGGTAGGGGGAGACGGGATATCACAGCAGATGGAACAACTAGGTAAGGTAATTAATCAAGTAACTAAGTTTGTGCAAGAAAGAACACCGTTCCCCTTGGGGGAGCAGATGCATGAGTTTATACCAGGGGACCAGGTATGGGTGAAAGACTGGAAACATGACTCACTGGCCCCGCAATGGAAAGGTCCTTACACTGTTGTTTCAACCACCCCTACCGCAGTTCAAGTTGCAGGCATTGCCCCTTGGATCCATCACACCAGAGTGAAGAAGGCATACCACGCTGACTCGGAAGACGCCGAGTGGACCACCCAGAAGGACCCCACTGACCCTCGGGAAACCAAGATTATTCTGAAGAGAAAGAAGAAAATGAGGTCCCAGACGAGCCCTCTCTAGGATGGAGCTGGGTAAACGACTCCTGCTACTCGGCCTCACCAACGCGGTTCTGAACCTGACCACTGTTTCTGCACAGGACAACATCTTCATCTCATGGGCGCATTCCTACGCGGACTTCCACAACTCCTCCGACTGTTGGGTATGTGGGGCTATGCCCCTGTCAGTTATGGATGGACTCCCTTGGTGGGTGTCACCACTTCGTTATGGAGACTTTATACCACTGTGCTCCTTCTTGGAACAACAGAAGGGAACTTTCCTTTCTCTCACCAATCATAACCTTTCTTTGCTCTCCTGGTGTAAGAAAAGGCCATCAATGGGCCAGGGACATGGGGTTACATTTAATATGAACACTAGACTTATGGAGGTAACAAGAGCTTATACCTCATATATGAAAAATAAAAAAGAGAAGGGCTCCCTTACAAAAGGCGGACAAGCCTCCCGGTACTTTGAGCAATACTACCAGGTCTGGGATGAATATTTCTGGATGACTCCTGAGAAAGGACAATTGATTGCTCCCGCTACCATTTGCTGGGAACAAAAAGAACACAAAGTTGGATTTGGAGCCCGCCACCTAGACCGCAAAGAATTAAAATATATGGGTTATTTGTCTCCTGAACAATGTAAACAAATCATAGAAGTTACCTATCACCCCAATCAGTCAGTTCAGTGGCCCGGTTCCGACTGGAAGTATAATCCTGGAATCCGTTGGGTAGCCCCCAACGGGACCCAGTGGCTCTGTGGGCTTAACTTATGGCCATGGTTACCAGTTGGCTGGGTAGGGCGTTGCACACTGGGATTTGCTTTCGCCCATGGCAATATTAAGCCTAGCCTACACCAACCTCCAATAAACCTGCCCTATCTGCATGCAAGATGGACAAGATCTGTGTTCCAATGGTATGACTATCTTGCTGCCTTGTTTGTACCCTCTGTAGGGACAACAGATATCATGATTAAGGTGGAGGCCTTAACTAATTTCACTAAACAGGCCCTCTTAGACAGTACAAAAGCCATTCAAGCCTTGAACAAGAACAAATTCAGATGAGGAGGGCAGTAATTCAAAATAGGATGGCATTAGACATACTCACAGCAGCCCAGGGAGGGACTTGCGCCATAATTAAAGTCAAATGTTGTGTATACATCCCTGACCTGTCTAAAAATGTATCTACTGCCTTGGAAGATATGCAAAATCAAGTGAAAGCCATGTCTGATGAAAATATTCCCTTTTGGACTTCGGTCCTGTCCTGGGTAAAGGGAGATTGGTGGAAAACTATTGTTACTGTTGACATAATAGTTCTAATCATACTGCTTTGTGGGCCCTGCTTCTTACAATGTCTTGTGAACTTTGTAACCCAGAGGTTGATAGCGTTCTCTCATGTGGGTGGCCAGAGGGCTAAAGTACAATGTATCTCAATAAATGATGCTCGTTACAAAAACTAGGAGCATCAAGAGGGGGGAATGAAGAAGGAATTCATAGGGCCTGGACTCCATCTTAGGCTTGTTTGTGCTGATCATGTACGGCCACCTCTCTAATGGACTCTGAACTCTGTGCTTAGTGCCTGTGGAAATGGCAATAGAAGGATAAGACCCCCTCCGGACAGGTCATAAATTTTTATCTGTAACCTCAGGCTTATTGATTATTGACTGTTTAGAATGTAACCTCAGGCTTATTGATTATTGACTGTTTGAACACATAACACATGAATGATGGGGTTATTGTGATTGTATTTACCTTTCCTTTGTTTATGTAAGTCACAAGGAAATTGGGTGGTGGGTTCAGACACATACACATGGGGTATAAAAGATTTTCACAAATGCTGGTCGGGGTCCTTGGCTAAGAGGAGACTCTGCCTTGGGCCCGCCGGTGTAATAAACTGCACTTCACTATCTGCATCGTCCTTCTGAGTGAGCTTGTTTCCCGGAACGCGTGGCTATAACAATACAACTTTACTTATAAAAACAGGGGAGTGATTCATGGGCTGTAGTGTTCTAATCCCAAGTTTTTACAAAGGAAAAACACATTACGGGAAGGTCTGTGGCCAGATAGGCTCAGAGAGCCAGCAGGACACTTCCCATAAAGGGGAAGGAGCTCCTAGCTGCAGGAGGCCAAGATATTTAGCTTCCCTTGCAAACAAAACTACATGTGAAGAATATGTAAGGGACCTCCAGGTTTACTGACAGTCTGAGCATCTGTTAGGTATGTTACTGAGGAAATGGCCACACCTACCGGAAAGTCCCTTTCAGCCGCTGGAAGAACTGTGTGCCAGGCACTGCTCCAGTGGTTACTGCTTTCACACATATTACCTCCCCTTTTCCTTATCTCCAGTTATTGTTGTATAGCAAATTAGCCCCAGGCTCAATGGCTCACTCACATGGCTGGAAAGTTGGTTCCCCTCCACATCAGTGTCTCCAGGAGGCTGCTTGAGCGTCCTCACAATATGGCAACTGGCTTTCTCCACAGCTACCTATCAAGAAGACCAAGAAGGAGCTGTAATGCTTCTATGACCCAGCTCTGGAAAGTCACACATCAGCATATCTGTTGCATTCTATTGTTAATCTAGGTCAGCCCTGATTCAATGTGAAAGGGACCCAACAAAGAGCAAGAATACCAGGAGATAAGGATCACTGGGGTAATCTCAAAGGCTGAGTAGAATGAGTGAGTCCTAAGATTGGTGTCACACTAACTGTGTGTATGTGTGTGTGTGCTCAGTTGCGTCCGACTCTTTGTGACCCTTTTGGATTATATTTCACCAGGCTCCTCTGTCCATGGGATTTTTCAGGCAAGAATACCGGATGGGTTGCCATTTCCTCCTCCAGGGGATCTTTCCAACCTGGGGATTTAACCTGTGTCTCCTGTATTGCAGGCAAATTCTTTACCACTGAGCCATCGGGAAACTACAAAATCTTGCCCACTTAAGTTTGGTGGTTGTGTGAGAAGGAATAAATGGAATGGACCCTTATCACCTGTTTGCTCAAGTCTGTATAGGTGACTTGTTTTTCCAGGCCCTTAATATTGAGGGCAATAAGGCTAGGTACCAATGGCTGTGGTTTATAGCTATATTTGACCAAAAGTTTTCATTATTGGGATTCTATCCTTGAGGCTCTGCCATTCCTGAGAGTCTGCAGTAAACGTTTGTCATTCTAATTGGGCTTCCCAGCATCTGAATACCTTCCTAGATGAAGTTCCCATTGTGTGAGTCTCAGTAGGGGTGGGTTCCTGCCTGCTGTTTCAGTTTGTCAGTCTTTGATTTAGCCTATGTCTCTCCCAAACCCCTTTGATCTTTAAGTTAGCTATTCAGTTTCTGGTTTACAACCAGGAATCCTGGCTCTCCCTGCAACTCCAGGAGCTACACTCATAGGAAGCTCATTTGGTGGCAAAGCCACTGCATCTCTAAAGCTATTATAGTAACAGTTGACAGAGTAGAACACAGACCTCAGAGTCAGACAAATCTAGATCTGAATCCCAACTGTGCCGCTTTAATGCAACAAGTTAACTTTCAACAAGTTTTTCAACTGTTCTGAACTTGCATTTCTTCACCCATAAAATTAAGAAAGCAACATTTAGCTTGCAAGATTGACCTGAGGGTTAGCATATAGCATTGTGCCTGACGTTTAGTAGATGCTTAATAACTGCCCTTGTATAGTAAATGATAATGGTTCCCAGGTGGTGCAATGGTAAAGAATCCGCCTGCTGATGCAAGAGATGTGGGTTCGATACGTGGGTTGGGAAGATGCCCTGGAGTAGGATATGTAAATCCACTCCGGTATTCTTGCCTGGAAAATCCAATGGACAGAGGAGTCTGGTAGACTACAGTTCATGGGGTCACAAAGAGTCGGACATGATTGACACACACACACTATGGCCACCACCATGCAGACGTGACAGTAGTTACGTAGCAGGCAGCAAGGAAAGTATTTCTCTCACTCTGGCCTCAGGGTACTTCCCAGCCTAGATGTGGACACATGTAGAACACACCACAGGCCATCAAGACTCACCTCTGGCTTTCATGCTCTATATGGACTCTGCTGGAACAAATGAGAACTGCTCTTATATAATAATGGTGGCAATGATGGACATGTGCTGTGCTTCCTCCTTATGTAAATCCCTTTCAGGGTTCCTTGAAGATGCAAATTTACTCCTATCTGATGACAGATCTTTGGAACTTGAACTTCCCAGTCTCTCAATAATAACCGCTCTTTAGATTTCTCAAAGCTGATCCTACCTGCAGAGTTGAATAGACTCTTCCAATAAAGAACTTGCTTCAAGTCCTCTAGGAACAGTCCACAGCATACTGAAAGATGCTCCAGTTTCATCAGCAGTGCTTTGCAAATGGAACTCTTTGTGGCCTGCCCTGAGAATCTAGAGCATCCAAGGTGGGCCTGTTACTTCAGGCCCTGTTGTGGTCCTTACACTGTGGTCTCAGGTCATTCAGGACTTTGGCCTTGGTCCCCAGCCTGATAAAGCCTCAAGGCTACTAGAGACTCACTCAATGGAAAAGCACATTCTGAGATGCTCAGCTCCAGTAGGAACTCTGATTTCTCCAGTCCCTTCTTTGAATGGGAAAGCTGGTCTGTGGTGTTTCCCCTTGTCGATCACGGCTGCTGAGTCAGCGCTGGTTGTTCACAGGTGGTTTCAGTCCCACCCCATGTGGGTCTCTCTGAAGTTGCTTGAGTTGCTACATCGTGGCACTGACTTTCCCAAGAGAAAGCAAACCATCATTTCTGTAACATCCTCTTAGCTACCTATCCTTTTGTGTAGGCAAGGAGGGACCACACACTGGGTGAATACCTAGAGGCAAGAGTCATGTGGGCCCTTTTGGAGGCTGGATACCACACATCTCACTCCAAATAAGAGTGCTCATGGGTGGTAGAAAGTGTCCTGTATATAAAGAAAGAGATGGAGGTTCTTACTGGTCTCCGTATGGTGGGCTGGAGAGGACTGGGAGTTGGCAGTCAGGACCTAGGCATCAGTATTGGCTCTGCCCTGGCCTCCTGTATGTCCTTGAATGAGTCACATCCCCTGGTGGATCTCTAGTTTTCTTAACTATGGATAAGAAAGGCTTTTGAACTTGGATCAGTGTGGCATAGGGGCCCAATCCCTGCCACTTAGCCAGTTCCTTCATTTCTGTGGACTTCTATTTCCTCATCTGTAAATGTAAGGATAAGAACACTATCTCCCTCCTAAGACTGATGTGGGGAATAAAAGCTGTGCCATGTACTAATTCCACCACATAGAAGGTGCTCAGTAAATGTCTGCTGCCATAATTAGCAGCAGAGATATCAACATCACCTCTGGCTTTAAAATCTTTGATTCCACAATCTGCTCTGAGCCCTGAGAAAAAGGGGCTTCTTTTTCTCAGGAGGAGGGTATCCTCCTCCTCCCCCATTGGTTCAGGCTCTTGATTCCCTCTGGCACTGGCTTTGGGAAGTTGCACTCAGGTCTCTGGGGTAGACTGGGGATGTGTGTCTGTTTCATTTCTGGTTCCAGGCACTTGCAAACCTGTGACAGCTGAAACCAGGAACTAAGGACCCAGAAGAGCCTCACGCTGAGAGTTGGGGCCAGTCCTTGGGACAACTGTGAAATGTATGATCACAGGGTGCAGAGATGGAGCAGGCCTCAGACGTCATCTGGTCCCTGATCTGACCACCCCTCCAACCTGTGGGGCCACCCTTCCTCCTCACCAGCTCTGTGTGAACAGCTGTCTGAAGACCCACCATCTACAGCTTGAGGTCCATGGAAGCAGCCCTCAGATGACTTCCGGCTTGAGCCCTGCCTGCCCAGACCCAATCTGTGGCCAAGCCATTGTACAAAGGCTTCAGCTGCAAGCCTCACCCCTCTACTAGAGACCACAGGGAAGACATCCATCCTAGCAAACTCATTCTCCTCATGCTCAGCCAGGAACCACAGTCTCTTCAGGTACCCTTGGGCTCCCAGACTCCATCCCCACACTGCTCTGTTCATTTGCTTAGCTGGCCTGCCCTGCCTCCGCTATCCCCTTTATCTCCACCTCTCCCTGACAGTAAGTTCCTCTGTAACTTTGGCCTTTTCTTTGGACACTCCTTTCTCTCTGCCTGCCTTCTTCTTGGGTGGCCACGTACCAACCTCACATACCATCCTCAGGGTCAGAGGATTAGTCTGCAGTCCTCCTGGCTCCCTTAAGCCACACTTAAACTCCTCTTCATCTGGTAGAAGCCTCTGCTCCTTCACATTCACACCATTCACTCCACCTCCCATCCCTGATGCTTCCCTGGGCTTCTGGTCAACCATTTGCTCACTGGCCATCTTGGCTCCTGTAGTTCTTTTCACCCCAGCTTCTTCCTGATTCCTAGGCCCTTCATCCTGCATGAAGGTAACTTTTCCAAGATCCCAATCTCAACTTCATTGCCATGAACACTTTCTTACCTCAGCTACCCATTCCTTTCTCATCAACAACAGGGCATAACCTCCCAAATTCCAAATTCCAGTATCTCATTCTCTGGTCGCCATTGTTTGTCCTTCCAGCTTACTTCATTAAGGTCCCCTGCAACAATTCTTTGACTTCGTCATGAACCCAGGGCTACAGGGACCAGTTCTTCCCCACTACCTATCAGTGCCTTCACTTCCCGTTCTGTCTCAGGTTCCATGTTCCTTCACTGGACTCACTCCCTTGAACACACCTCCAACCCCTTGCTCCTATTGGCCTCCTTTGCCTCATACCCTCCTTGCAATAACGTTTGGCCTCAGTGCAGGGCTCTTGTGTTTGTAGAGCTTCTGAAAACACATAATTTCCTTTGGACATCTGGGTGATCACCTAAGCTGTCGGGCAGGTAGGAGGGCAGGAATTCCTATTCTGTCTTATGTATGAGGTACTAAGGCTGAAAGAGGTGAAGTGCCTTTTCCAGATTTGTCTAAAACTGAGCCTCAAACTCAAATTTCCTGGCCCCAAGGCCACCTCACCTCTCAAAGGCAGCTCTTCTAGAATAGGTTGGGATTTGGATACTTGGTGACAAGTGTGTGAATGGGGGAAGAGCACCCCAACAGAGGGGAGAATGTTCCCTAGTGATGGTGGGGACAGGAAAGGTGGAGGTCCAGAGAGAGTGGGCCCATGGTATTCCTTACAGGCCCCATAGTGGCTGAGAAATTCTCTCAGAGGCTGTCTTGCAGAGGTGCACTGGCCATGAAATGCAAAACCCGATGCCATTGGTAAGGCACACTGTCTGAAATGGAATTCCTCCAGCTTCCTGGCCTTCTGCAAATCCCATTTCTTTCCTTGTCAGGGCTCCGGGCCGAGGGCCCTGCTCTGCTCTGCACATCAAAGACACCACCCATTTTCCCCACACATCTCTCAGAGGCTTTTAACCAGCCTCTGACAATAAAACCGCTTTTAAATAAAAACCAAGACTCAATATTCGGCAGGAAAAGGATTAACAGGATCAGTCAGGGGATGACATCATGCTATTTTTGTTGGCACTTCCCCAGCTCAACTGTGAGGAGCCTGGGTGTGGAGGGAGGAGATACATATATACATACATATATCTTTTTTCTTTCTTTTCCTTTTCAAATGACTTGGCTGCTCTGAGTCTAGGTCTGGAAAGTTTGGGGAGCCAGAGGGAGCTGGCAGGGCTTGGGATGATCCTCTGTCAGGTCAGGGCATCTGCCAGCTGGAGGGAGGTGAGCACACCAGGCCTGTGGGGACAGAGCAGAGACTGGGGTGGGCTTTCTGCTGTGTCATTTTCCTGGGGCCTCAGGCAATGGGAAAGGAAAGGCTCCATTTGGTGATCAGGCCCTCAACTTAGAGAAAGGTGCCCTCCAAGGTGGGCAAGTGTACAACCAGTGGTGGAGACAGACTGACCTAGAGAACTGGGGCCTGGCCCAATCACCCACAGCTCTCTGGGTGATGCTACTAGGCCATGCCAGAATGACAGAACCCTGAGGGCCTTGGAGGACACCTGCTCCACTGGTTCCCAAACTTAATTTTTTTTTTTTTTTAAGTTAAGGAATTTCAGCTTTAGGTAGCTCACTGCATACAAGAGACTGAAAGAAGGCGAGCTACAAGGCTTGGAGCCTCCTGGCTGTACCCCTTTGGTTCCTGGGACTCCCTTGGAATCTAACACCAAACATACAAACCCAACACTTCTGATCATTCATTTGTGAACACTTACTTAGTGCTTGCTGAGCAAAACCAGGCACAGTCCCCCAAAACCCACCCCATGAGGCTTACATTTTGGTGTTGATTCATACACGTTAAATAAATAATGACACAAATAAATGTTATCTATCTCCACCCCAACATGCATGAAGAAATTCATTTGTTTCTCTTGTGCCAGATTCTCAGTACTCCAGGCTCTGGACCACTGAGCCTTTCCAACTTGGTCCCATACTCCCCTCCCACCTAACCCCCAGCACCATCCAGTCCTCCATGCATTTTTCTAGGCTTAACTTGTGTTTCCCCACCTCCAGGGCTGCCCCCTCTCCTCTTTCCTCCTTTCTCCCCGACCAGGCATCTCCAGTGTACCTGGAAAACCCCGGACAGCCCCGCGTGTCTGAAGTCTCCTCCACTGGAAGTGACCTTCCAGCCCTCCGCACCACCACTGCCTGGCCCTGGGAGGAGGGGAGCCGCCAGCACTGGCTGAGGAGCAAGAAACCTGGACAGGATCCCCATCCTGCTGCCAAGATCTCAGATGAGTCACCCAAGCTCACAGCAGAACCCATGAACTCACCTCAAGTCTAGACTTGTCTGATCATCTCAGGTGTGCCCAGCTCACCTGCCCAGTTTCACCTGGGGAAACTCCTTGAAGGCCAGGGTCCATTCTCTCTCTCATCTTCTCCCAATGCTTTGAGCTCATTTGAAGCCAAACATCACACGTGTCTATTGGCTATGCATCTTGTTGGATGCCCCTGGGCCAGCGCCTCTCACTTGTTCATTTGCTGCTCAGAGCTTTCTTCTCCTGGGAAGACTGAAGAAGCTCCTGCTAGGGCCTCATTTAGACCCCCAAACATCTGTTGAGCACCTTTTGCTCTCCAGATCCTGTGCTCAGACGGCATCTTCTCTTCCCTTCAAAGAGTATAGGATCTAGGGGAGGAAGCAGGCAAGTAAAACCACCATGCTGTTGTTGTGTACTAGGTGGAGTCAGGGAGGCCAGCCAGCTGTGGGTCTCCTCCCTCCTCCTTTCAGAAGGCAGCATCATCAAAACTACAGGGATGAGCAGAAGGTTGAGTTATCCCCCTGTCCTCTCAGGGCCTCTCCTAGTATTGGCATGTCTGCCTCCTGGAACCCTGAGTTACTGGGTATTTGAGAGGCTATGGGTCCCTCTCCTCTGAGGCCAGTGAGTAGATGAGCACTCTTTTGTCACCCCATCATATTAGGCTTCCCAAAATAGCCATGTCAGACTGAACAAGGCATAAGTTGAGTTCTCTACTGAAGAAAAGACCCTGATGCTGGGAAAGATTGAAGGTATGAGGAGAAGGGGATGACAGAGGATGAGATGGTTGGATGGCATCACCAATGTGATAGACATAAGTTTGAGTTAGCTCCAGGAGTTGGTGATGAACAGGGAAGCCTGGCATGCTGCGGTCCATGGGGTCGCAAAGAATTGGACACAACTGAGCGACTGAACTGAATTATTGAAGTTGTGGCCACTTTGGAATTATAACATAGGAGAAGAAAAGTCCTATTTCCTATTTGTAAATTTTTTTACAATGTTGTACAGTACATTACACATCCATACATACATAACTTCAACAAAAGTTTCATAAAACCACACTTGACTCTTTCCCCTGGCTATCCTTGTACATGCAATGGACTCTGTACTTTGTTTTTAAATTTCATTGAAGTGTAGGGATTTACCATGTGTGTTAATTTCTTCTGTGCAGCAAAGTGACTTAGTTATACATTGTTGCTGTTCAGTCACTAAGTCGTGTCTGGCTCTTGGCAACCCCTGGACTGCAGCACGCCAGGCTTCCCTATCCTTCACGATCTCCCGGAGCTTGCTCAGACTCATGCCCATCGAGTCGGTGATGCCATCCAGCCATCTCATCCTCTGTTGCTCCCTTCTACTCCTGCCCATAATCTTTTTTTTTTTTCAACAATAATATGATTTTTATCCTGTTCTTCAAGTCCCTCCAATTTTTAAATGTTTCATTCTTTAGGATGTATTACTTGTGCTTTTTTAAAAAATGGATTTTAAGGATAAAGAAAAAGAGTGCTTATTTGATTTGGACAATTTTTGTTTAACGGATAGGTTACCATTAACAGGCAGATGAGAGTGAGTGAGCCTCAGGAGAGGCAAAATGATCTCAGGGCCCTTGCTATAAATGAAGATATTTGACAATGGAATTCTGAGAAGGTGGAGGGAAATACATGTGTGTGTGTGTGTGTGTGTGTGTGTGTGTGTGTGTGTGTTTTAGAATCCATTGATAAAGGACTTGTCCAAAAGTATGACAATGGCAACAGAATTGGCTTGATCTTTCTCAATTCAAAGTCACAAATAAACCAAATGGAAAAGAATATAAAGAAGATTGTATGCATATGTATAATGGAGTCACTTTGCTGTACAGCTAAAATTAAACATTGTAAATCAACTATGAATCAATAAAAGTAAAAACTAAAGTCACCATAGTGCTTGTGGAAAGTGTCCTGAAGGACTTCAAGTCATGATTTGGAATACCCTGTTGGGAGGATGTTTAAATTACACTCACCTGGAGAAGCATCTACCGTGTTGGAGACTACAGTGTCATACTGTACACAACGATGAAGGCTCATCAGTTTTGAAAATAAGTTTGGTGGCCTTCATCTTTTTGACCACTCAGGTTCTAAGGATTTAGGTCTATTTCTTACTCATTTGGATTTGCTCCTGAGTTTTAAAGGAAAGGCACTTAAAACAAAGTCCATCACAAGCAGAGGTCCCAATGACCTTCTCTTACACTCAGCCTGGTTCACCAAACCCTGAGCTTCTCCCACACTTTAGCAAGGGTCCAGGTCGTCCCATCTCCACCCAGCTCCTTTGGAAACCTCTTCCCCTTGCCACTAGAAGTTTCTAAGTCTCTGGCTCCATCCTTTCCAGCCCCTCCTGATACCCTGGCCTTGGGACATTCATTCTAAAGGATTATCCATTCAGCTGTTTGCTCAGCCTTCTCCATCTTTTCCTCTCCAGTCTGTCCTGTGGCCCCTCAAATCCTGGGGCCCAGCAGAACCAAGAAGAGAGAAGTTCCATGGTCTCCAGAGGACATGGATTCTTCTCTTTGGATTTCTACTTAACATTTCCATCAGTGTGAGCTGCATGCATGTGGGTACTATGCTCTAATAGCACCATGAAATCATGAATATACTCTTCTCCCCTAAACAGTAATTAATTTTGGAGAGATAGTACTGTTTAAGCCACAGAAGAGAAATTTAGCTGTTCAGTGGGTGCTGGAGACAGCCCATACCAGCTTGCGAAAGGTGACTGAAAAGTTTTCTGGAATTTGCAAGTCAGTAGTTAAATATTGCCATGATTAAAGAGGAAATTATATAAACTTATAATTAAACACATTTTATTGAAAACAAAATTTAACAAATACTAAAAATTTGTTACTTCCTTATTGTTTTATGACACTTTATCATCTGTGTTCTTGAAGTTACTCACATCTACAGCATTTATCTGGTGTTAACTTCATGGCAAATTATGTCCTAATGCATGAGGACAGAAGAACTATTGTAGTCTGTGGAATAAGAGAGATTTGGGCTCAAATCCTGGCCCATTAATGACTAGAAATGGTTTCTTTTTTTCACTTTATTTTCCAGTCTCTGAAACAGGCTGGTGAGCAATAGCACCTCCCTCACAGGGTTATTGTGAAAATTAACTGATGTAATTACAAGCCAGCTGACCCAGAGAGGACAGGTGAGCTTCCCTTTATCCACCTCCGCTCCTCCCTGCCGCCCCCCACCCTCGGGGATTCTTACAGGACAAGGAGGCTGCACCATCCGCAGGCAGGGCCCTCAACCCTATGTCACAGCTCCTGTCCTCACAGCTTCCCCCTTCCACCTCTTATCCCTTCAGTCTCCAATAGCAATGCTCCACATCACCCATCCTGGGGTGCTGCATTCTCCACTATACTCTGCCCACACTTTAAAAAAATATTTTTTTGGTTATACACCATGGCATGCAGGACCTTAGTTCCCCTACCAGGGATTGATCCTGTGCCCCCTGCATTGGAAGGCAAAGTTTTAACCACCAGACCACCAGGGAAGTCCTTCTGTCCATAAACAGTCCTTAAATAGCCCCTTTCTTCAACTCTCCTCAAATTAACCTGACATGAGTGTCCAACCTATTTCCTGCGGGGCCTGATGAAGAAACTGAGCATAGCACCTGGCTCCTAGTAGGTGCCTCACAAATGGAACAGAAAACTCTGTTCCTTGTTAAAGGGATACCTGGGCATATTAATCCAACAACACTCCCTGATGTAACATGTACTTATCTGCATTGACAGAGAGGAGTCACTGGACCTCCAGGGAAGTTCTGGTACTTATCACATGTTATTTGATGTTTTTTTTTTATGAAGCACTGTTGCGTGGCAGTCATTGAGGTCTCTGGGGATTAACCTCTTGCCTATGGGTTTCAGCAGGGGAGGGGCTTGCTGGTGTTTCCTCTCTCATGACACCTACAGGCAAACTCACCAGTCTCAAGATGATGCACCAGTCACAGCTCTCACCCAGGATTGAGCAGTAAGTCATTATCGGGAAAAGTGGGTTCCACTCACTGTGTGTTCTCTGGGAGGACACACACAAAGGGGTAGGTGGCCCTGTCAAAATGGGCCTTTTTGTGGCCCAAACCTAGGTGTGAAGCTGTATGCCAAAGACTTAGGGAATTTCCTAAGGGAGATCCCTGGATGGGGGTGGAGGGCTGGGTTCTAGCCCTGTTTAGGTGCTGCCTTTCTGTGGGTGGACAGTGATGGTCTTGGTTCCTTCCTCTGTAAAGAGATGCTTGGTGGATTAGTTTTCTGAGGCTTCAGCAACAAAGGACCACAAACTGAGTGGCTTAAAACAACAGGAATTTATTCTCTCACAGTTTGAGAGGCCAGAAGTCCCAAGTCAAGTTGTCAGCAGGACATATGAGCTGGTTCCTTATCAGTCAGATTTGCCATGCTTTGTAGGTGTGTATATTTGAGTATAATATGTTGTTAAAACTAGACTCTTACTCGTCAATTTTGGACAGTTAATCAGTTATACTTCTGAACTCCTGCTGACACATCTAAAGTCAATTGTGAAATACTTAAAGATCTAAATAAAACAAGATAGACTTTCAGTTAATCAGCATGCTGATTAAAAAGAAAAAAGTTGTCAGCAGGGTCACGCTCCCTCTTAAGTTTCTATGGAGCATCCCCCTGCAAAAGACTTGGTGAGACAGGATGTCCTCTGAGCTCTGTGGAGAAGAACCAAGAATTATTGGTGAGACGATTACCAACAAGCAGCATGACTACCACTCAATACCAGATCACATTCCCTTCTTCTCTTCTCTACTGTCCCAACTTGGCCCTTCTACCCACCTCCCCCTCCCCATTCCCTTCCCCACTCTTCCTACTGGCCCCTACTGGAGTCTGTCTTTGTGCAAGGCACTGAGCTAGGCACATCCATCATTTCTCTTCCTCCCAGTGGTGCAATGAAACTTGTAGCACTACCATCCCCACATAAGTTATAAACCTGAGCATGCATACAGCTACTAAGTGGCAGACCCAGAATCTGCCCACAAGCCTGACTGATCTGAATCTCATGCTCTTGCCACATATCTGGATGTTTTAGCAGCAGGGAAACAGGACTCAGCTCTGGCTTTACTTGGATGACACTTGTGTTCAAGGTGACATTATGAAACTGGCAAATTAGTTTATAGAACTTCCCTCTGAGTTGCTATTCTCATCTTTTCTTTTCTCCCTGTGCCCCCAACCCCCATGGTGGTGTCTAGGACCCCAGGGTCTGCTCTGGCCCCTTCACTTTCTTAGGTCCCTCCCTCCCACCCAGGTAGCAATGTCTGATGGCAGCATACAGTGCTGCCCAAATCTCACCCACAACCCTCCAAGGGTCTCTGTATTTTCATTAGCATGTGGGCCTATGTGTGTGGAAAGCCATTTTCTTTGCTCACTTTTCCTACCTTGTCCCTAATTCCTTCTAAGGGCATAGCGGGCTCTGCCCATTTGACCAGGATAGACATTCCTGCTGCACTTTTATAGCTTTTATCATAATAGTGTGTGGTCTAAACTTTTATTACATAGTAGTTCTTTTTTGGGGTGTCCCTGGTGGCTCAGTGGTAAAGAATCCACCTGCCAGTGCAGGAGACGCGGGTTCCATCCCTGGGTTGGGAAGATCCCCTGGAGAAGGAAATGGCAACCCATGTTCTGGAGAATCCTATGGACAGAGGGGGAGGAAAGGCAGGCTATGGGCCAGGGGGTTGCAAAGAGTTGGACACGTCTGAGCACAGCACAGTTCTTCTTTGAGCCCAAACCTTTTTATAAAACTTAAATACATACTATAGTCAACTCCTAAACAATACTACTTATGGAAACAGGGGTTTTGTGTGCTTCATAGCTTTTCTAATACTTTAAACAGTTTGCTTTTTTTTTTTTAACCCTAATGTCTTCTTCTGTATTCAATGGTGTGGGGGGTCACCGTTTGGTGAGTGATGATGAACTTAGCGGTGATACTATGTCCTGCTGCCCAACTGAGGCATCCTCCAAGGATGCCGGGTGTTTTCTTGGAGGGTCGTATCAGTAAAGATCAAGAGCAAAAGTTTGGGGGTTCATACACTGATGTAACTCTTTTGGAAATCAGTCTGGAGGTATGTATTAAGAGCCTTATAACATTTAACTTTATATTTCTAAAAAATAATTCCTGAGATATAACAACTCCCAAAGAAGGAAAAATTTGATTTCATAACTCCATTTATAATAGCAACTGTTTAGACAGCGATCTAAGGTTCCAATGATTGGGACAAATAATTTGTGGTGTATCCTTCTTTATGGAACATTATACAACTATTAAAATGATGTTTACTCTATAAATTAAGTGAAAGAAGCAAGACATACACAATTAGATATTAAATACATAGGATAATCATTACTAGGTAAAATAAAATATGCATAAAAGACTTGCAAGAGATGTTGCTTAATGTTAGCAAAGGTGTTTGGAGAGTGGGACTACGGATATTTTCCCCTTGATTTTCTACTTTTTTTTTTTTTTTTTAATAATTTCCAAGTTTTAAAAAGTAAGCTTGAGAAGAGGGGATTAAACCACTGATAAAATATTTATGTTATCTTCTATTTCCACTCTGTGAACAGAGATATTGCCATTCAGTCCAAACTGAAATCTCCAAAGCATAACATGGTATGTAAGTATGTGAATGTGTGTGTGAATGTGAATGTATGTGTGAGTGTATGTATGTGGGTGTGTGTTGGGGGGGTGTAGGGGCAAGTCGTGTGAATGCTTCTCACTACAGATCAACAGGGAGTCCCCAGGGAAGGGAGACCCCAAACCCAATCCCCAAATGTCCCATCGCAGCCTGCACACCATGGCCCTGGCAGTACTTGTAAACACATTGTCCTCTAAGAGCAATGCCCAGCTGACATCTCAAGTTACTTCCCAGGGCCGGGGAGAGAGTGGAGAGATTCCCCAGGGGTGGGGTGCCTCCTCCTGGATGTCTTCAGACAGTCCCTTTGGCCATCAAGTTTCTGAAAGGTCAATAAGTACCAGAGGGGCCCCGAGGTAGACACTGAGTTAGACACGTGGGAGCAGAAAACAGGTGTTGAGATGTAAACTAATGAGACCAGAATAACCATAACAATCAAGGAGTTACTCTTTACTGAGGGCCTATAGTGCATACAGTAAATGTGATACGAATTTTATCTCTTTTAACCTTCATAACCACCCTTAGGGAGAGGATTATAGCCCCTATTTTGTGATGAGAAGACAGAATTCAGAGACGTTAAGTAACCTGCGCAAGGTCACACAGTTTGAACTCATATGCAGGTCTGAGTGACTCCAACTTTTTCAAAGCTGCTGCCCTGACTCCATGAAAGGGATCTAAAGCTATTCACCCCCTCCCCTGCTTTACAAGTCCGTTGAAGTGTTGGGTAACTGGGGGTGGTAATGAGTCAAGCAGTGGCTCTTGGGGGATATAAACCGCAAGTAAGTGCTGCTTTCACTTGCTTAATTAAGTCAAGTTCATCTTAGCCTTCTACGGGCTGCCAAAATGCTCAGACATGGAGAGAGCCAGCATCCATGGGAGGTGCTGAGATGCTGATGTATATACATGTGATCTCTTATGGCCTCAAAGACCAACTTACATGTACTTTATTAAGAAGGTAGTCATGTTGATTACCTTCATATTGATAAGAACTATGGTTAGGAGCCCCCCTTTCTCCCTGGCTCCCTCTCATGCATCAGGTTTCAGCCTGTAGTGCATAGTTGTGGTTAAATATTTAACCCCTAAAACAGAATAAAAATGATGATGACAGCTATAACCAGCCCCCCTCACACATACACACACATACTCTCTGTCTCTCCTTCATGCCATAACAATATGCTGAAAACGCTGACTTAATCATATCAACCTAATTGCTAGGTTGAAATAATGATAATGATGATGATAATAATAATAACAGAATTGCTTTCAAATTGTTTTGAGCAATGTTGCAGCATCAAGCTGCCATCCTCATGCCCCAGGGAAGAATTTGCATTTTAGGATCCAGTTCACATCAGGCAAATGACTCCAGGAAGATAAATGCAGTCTTTAATGAAGTTTTTCTTGCCTAGAGTGAAATCTTACTTCTTTCTGAAAAAGCAGGTAAATGCCAATTTTCTAGGCAGATTTGGGCCCAAAGTCCAAATTTGCAAACACCAGAGGGTAGATTGTGCAATGAAATCCTGGGCTCTGATTTAGAGTGGCCTCTTTGCATTGTAGCTGTGGTTTCAGTGGGGGCCATGACCTGATGGGTATGTGGCTCTCTGGCTGTCTCTGGCACAGAAATGGTTTGAGTCTCTGTGGCACACCTCTGGAAACCAGAGTTGGGGGGCTTCCTTCCAGCCATGGCAGGTAGGCCACAGTCTGAAATGTTCCAGGTACTTAAAGACATAAGAGTGGAGATGAAAACCCCAGTCGTCTTTCAACAAAAACTTTCTGAGTGCTGACCGTGTGTGGCTCTAGGTAGTGAAGAAGACTAGGATGTAGCCTCTACTCTGTAGAGTTTATAGCTGTTGTAAAGGAGAGACATTTACACAAATAATTACTTGTCATCAAAAAGCACTCTAGAAAAGAGATGCGGAGGGAGTCAAGGGTAAGCTGAGCCAATGACAATTGAACTGGTTCTTAATGTATGAAAAGAAATTGACCAGATGAAGGTCAGGCTGCGGAGGCAGATGTAGGGTACACAGGGGAAGAAGGTATTTCAGACAGAGGCAACAGAGTTAAATAAATGCAGGGAGAAATCAAAGATATGTATACACAGCTGTATAGATAATAGATAATCAGGAGAGGGTGGGAGGTATGGAGAGAGTGACATGGAAACATACATTACCATTTGTAAAATAGGTAGCCAATGAGAATTTGCTGTATGACTCAGGGAACTCAACCCGGGGGCTCGGAAACAACCTAGAAGGGTTGGATGGGAAGGGAGGTGGAATGGGAAAGATGTTCAAATGGGAGGGGACATGGGTAAATCTATGGTTGATTGAGGTTAATATTTGGTAAAACCAACACGATACTGTAAAGCAATTATTGTTCAATTAAAAATAAATAAATAAAAAGAAAAAATAGATAACCAACAGGCACCTACGGTACAGCACAAGGAACTATACTCAGTATTTTGTAATAACCTGTGAGGGAAAAGAATCTGGAAAAGAAGGGAGATACATACGTATGTATAACTGAATCCCTGCGCTATACACCTGAAACCAACATGATATTGCAAATCAATTATAGTTCAATTTTTTTAAAAAAGATATTTGAGGAATAATCTCTACAGCACTACTGTAACTCTATCTGCTCTAGCTTTCAAGGCTTCCAACCGCATCAATATGCCATTCTATTGGCATATCCCTGTGCTACGGAGATGTTCATGGGGCGGTAATTTTATTTATGTGGCTCTTTGCTATATAATACTTTGTTGTCATTCAGTTATAAAATATTTAAAAATTTCCATGATTATTCTTTATTTGACTCATTAATTATTTAGAAATCTGTTTAGAAATTTTCTTAACACCTGAGTTTTTTGTAGAAATATTTTGGTTTCTGACATAATTTTATTACACTGCACAGAGTATGTGACCTATATATTATCAATTCTTCAGTGCCTTTTGATATTTCCTTTATGGCCTAGGGTACGTGATCAATTTCCATAACTTTTACTTAAAAAGCTATTCACTTTACTTAAGAGACGCAAGGGTCATAAATTTGACCTGCCGTTCAAATATTCTACATCCTTTCTAATATTTTTGTTTGGACTCTTTCTGAGAGAAGTGATTAAAATCCATCACTATGATGTGGATTGTCAATATTTCCTTATAATGTCAGTCTTTGCTTTATGTGTTTTGAGTCTATGTTGCAAGATGAATATAGGCTCAGGATAGTTATATTTTATCACGACCTTCTTTATTGCCAAGTTTCTGTCTTAAGGTCTTTTTTTGTTTCAAATTAATACTGCTAAATCAAGTTTCTTTTAGTTAATAATCACTTGGTATATTTTTCCTAATCTTTTGCTTTCAACTTTCTTCTTTCTTTGTCTTTACATGTACATTTTGTGAATATCTTTTAGCTAGATTCCAGTGCCTAAAACATGGCAATTATTTCTTGAATGAGTGAATGAAAAAAAAGTAAATCCAATCTGAAAATTTGTCCTTTAGCAGATAAGTTTAATTTGTTTGTATTTGTTGTGATTACTAATATATTTAACTAATCTCTATCACTTTTTGTTTTCTAGTTACTTGTGTCTTTTTTCCTTTTTTGCTTTGTTGCCGTCTACTGGATAGATTAAATACCTTTTCCTTTTTTTTCTAGCTTCAAAATGATTCTTTTACTCCTTAATTGAACAATGGCACAATCACTTTTCATCTTTGTGTTACCAAGAAGAAAACAGAGAACAACAACTATATATCAACTGTCTTGTGATGGGCACCGTGTTAGACATTTACTATGTTCTTTGATCAGCACAGAACTCCTTTAAGCCCAATATGAGTATCCCCACTTTGCAGACAGGAAAATGGAGACTCAGAAAATTAAGTAACTGGTCCAAGGCCCCACAGCCAGAGACCAGCAGATCTGGGACTGGAAGCCATTCTGGGTGACCCTGAAGGCTATGCACGTCCCCTAGGCAACACTGCTGACAAAGGCCAAACTCAGATTGCTGTAGGGCGATTATCATGGCCTTTCTTAGTCCTCACAGTTGTATTCTGTTCAGCAGACCTTGTTATCAGTGTCCCAGTGATAATTCAGAAATGGAAATAAATAAATACAGGCCTGGGTACAAGTTCTGAGCAAGAGAAAGTCAAAAGCTGAGACGTGAACAGAGCTCTTAAAACCCTCCAAAATGAAATCTTCCAAAAACTGGATGACTCTTGTCAGTATTGTTTTTAAAAATATCTCAGAGTTGACCACTTCCTCAGTTTGGGAATGTTTTCTCTTTTCCAGGGCTTCCCTGGTAGCACAGATGGTAAAGAATCTGCCTGCAATGTGGGAGACCTGGGTTCAATACCTGGGTTGGGAAGATTGCCTGGAGAAGGGAATGACAACTCACTTTAGTATTCTTGTTGGCGAATCCTACAGACAGAGGAGCCTGGTGGGCTATAGTCCATAGGGTTGCAAAGAGTCAGACATGACTGAGTGACTAACACTTTCTCTTTTCCTAGTGGATAGCTGTCCAGAGCCAGAGCCCCTTAATAAGCAGACACAAAGAACTGTCCTTCTTCCCACTATCTAAACACTGCTCTTTGAGTATTTATTCTTTCTTCAAGTATTTGATTTCCTCCCTCTAGTAAGAAGGACCATGAAGTCAGTGTTGTAGGAAAGTTGGGACAGAAGCTTCTGAGGCAGTAATGCATGCAGTAAGCTTTCAATGAGGTCACCCATGGAGGAGGTAGGGGCCATGAATCAGATTACCCACAATCCCCCTGGCTCCCAGCCTTCCCATTGCGGTAAACAATTGCCCAGTGGAATGATAATCTTGGTGTTGAATGTCCCACTGATTTTGCAGGGGTACAGGTGAATCTTTGTCTGAAGGACTGGCAGTTCCTTTTCAAGATGAGAGTGTGAAAGAATGTGACCAAATTCCTGAAATACCACTGAGGGACAACAGCATGCCCAGCAACAGCACTGGAGCGGGTGGTTCCCGACAGTGCAGCCCAGGGCTGGCTACAGGGCCTTACTGGGTTCTGCCTGGGATTTCATCTCCAGTGGAGGCAGATGATGAAGATTGGCTTTTGAGAGGCATTTTTCAAAGTCCAAACCACCTGAATCAGTATTGCCTAGGTGGGGGAAGGAGAGCAAGTGTGCTTTTTAAAATGCTAATTTGGGGTCCCAGCCTAGACTTACTGGGTCAGAATCCAATAGGGGACCCCAGGAATCTGGATTTTCAATAAATGGTCCAGGTGATTTTGGTACTGAGTCTAGATTGTTCTTCAAGGGCTCTCTGCGGGTGTCCAAAGCTTCTGGTGGGGTTGCCAGGCTGGTGGAAGCAGGCTCATGGGAAGTGGGCAGGAGTCCTGAGCCCCACTTTGCTTTTGGTTTGCTGTGTGTCCTTGACCAACTCACTGCATCACCCTGGGCTTCAATTCCTTGCCTGTTAAAAAAGAGCCTACAGAGTTTTTTAATGGAGGGACAGGGTGAGAACTAAGGACTCAGGTCTCCATTTTGACATATGAATTTGAAGTGAGTGCAGGACTTCTGTTGTTTACTTGCTGAGCTGAGTTCAACTCTTTTTGAACCCATGGACTCTAGCCCGCCAGGCTCCTCTGTCCATAGGATTCTCTAGGCAACAATTCAGTCCCTTCTCCAGGGGATCTTCCTGACCCAGGGATCAAACTCAAGTCTCTTGCACTGGCAGGCAGATTCCTTACCCCTGAGCCACCTGGGAAGACCTGAGAGCAGGACTTCTGAAAGGAGATCATACTTACAGCTAATTTTTATTGTGGGTTACTGTGTGCCCGGCGCTGTTGGAGAGATTGATCTATATGAGCTCATTTTCTTTTTCCCACAGCCCAAAGAGGTAGGTATGTTCCTATTCCCATTTTACAGATAAAGGAATTGAGGCAAAGAAACATTAAAGACATGGAGGAGGCAGAACTGAGTTCCAAACTCAGACAGTCAGACTCCAGAACCCTTGTCCTTAACAACAGAGTTATACCATTCTCAGCCACAGGTGTCCTGCTGGCAGTCAGAAATACCAGACACAGTTAAGAGGCCTGATCATCAGGCAAACGTGGCAGTTGTCTAAACAGAGGCGACAGGTGCAAAGCCAGAGAAGCATGGAAAGAGCATCAATAAACATCTGTGACTAACCAACCAAAGGGGACACAGCCCTACCACTTCTACAGGATTGTAAATGTGACTCAGATGGTGGGAATTTATAGCATCATGACAGGTGAGAGGGGGATTTGAAGGGGGGAAGCAAGGCCCATTCTAGAGCCCCCTCTCCCCACCACCACCTGCCCAGAACACTGTGGGGTAATAGCTTCAACTACACCCTTTTCTTCATAGAGATCCGAGGGCACAGATAGGTCCCAGCTTGTTCCAAAGACACATTCAGGAAGTTACAAAATGACCATGAAGCCATGCCTCCTTCACCAGAAGAGACTTGGCTAGCAGGTAACACCAGGGCCTGATGTAGCAGCAGACAGAGACTGAGTCAGAATTTGATCGTGGGTAAAGCAAGTCCCCGGAGAAGGCAATGGCACCCCACTCGAGTACTCGTGCCTGGAAAATCCCATGGACGGAGGAGCCTGGTAGGCTGCAGTCCATGGGGTTGCAAAGAGTCGGACACGACTGAGCGACTTCACTTTCACTTTTCACTTTCATGCATTGGAGAAGGAAATGGCAACCCACTCCAATATTCTTGCCTGGAGAATCCCAGGGACAGGGGGCCTGGTGGGTTGTCGTCTATGGGGTCGCACAGAGTCAGACATGACTGAAACGACTTAGCAGCAGCAGCAACAAAGCAAGTCCCTGAGGAAGGTTTGGCTACAGGGAGTGCTGTTTCTTGCTGCTGCGTGAGTGAGGGGCTGCATTTTCCATGGGAGTGAAGGGCCTCACTGGGGACAGACACCATCCCAGGACTTTCTCGTCCTTGCAGCTCTCCCTGGGGTGGGAGGGACAACTGGCATGGAACCCAGGGATCTTTGGGAGTCAGACCAACCTACTTTTCCAACGCCATGCTCAGCCTCTGCATTGCAGCCACATCTGCGCCCTTTTATACCTTGGTATATTTCCTCTAATTAAAAAAAAAATTAGAATACTTCTTCTTACTCTGGCAGTCTGAAAATGCACTTTATCCTTCAAGACCTGTCTCAACTCCTCTGAGAAGCCTTCCAAGACTGCAACACTCCCCCTCCCCAGATTTCCTCTCTCCTCAGAGCTCCCATCACAGCGGTGGCAGACCACTAGCATGAACACCAAGCTTCTCCACACAGAAAGGTCTGTATCACACAGAGAGAAACGTTCGGTCAGAGACACATAATTTTGTCATCCTAATGCCTGGTGAATGCTCAGGAGACGTGGTTCAGTCAGTGAACACCTGATTCAGGAAAGGGGTCTGAATTTCTGTAAAAATGGGCCTGTAGTTTATGGGGACCTTTGGACTTTATTCTGGGAATAGGGAAGGGCAGACACTTGAAGAGACTGGCCAGATGCCACGTGTGCAGTTCTCAAAGAAGTACCAGATGTGGGTGCCTCTAGGCCGCCCGTGGCCACTTCCTCTCTTGGGTCCCCAGTCCTCAACTCACCATCTTCCTGTCTGTCTGAGAGCCCAGGTCTCTCCCTTTGTTCCAGTTCTGGAAATTACTCCACCTCTTCTAGGAAGGCTCTCTTGCTGAAATGGGATGGGGGAGACAATGTGAGCTTCCCCAAAGTTTCAAAGTCAAACAGCCTTCCCCTCCCTGGCATTTCAGATTAACTGGCAGAGTGACAGCCCAGAAGGGGCCAAGTTTTGCCTCTTAGCCCCATTAGAGCAGCTGACGCCCTTAACTCTTCATTAGAATTTCCTGGGCCATTCTGGACCTACTGAATTGGAATCCTCAGGGCAGTGGCCTGGAACCTTTGTTTTTCTATTTTTCACAAGTACCTTGGGCATTTTTTTCCTTAAAATAACCATCAGACAAGTTAGAAAAACCGCTGTATTAGAGTTTAGCTGCCAAACAGATAAATAAACTTCTGTGAGCTCATTATGTGAAAGTGCTATGTATTAATCACCTACATAGTGAAAATGTATTGAGCACTTAGGGGCTTGGCACACTTTTAAGCCATTTACATGTATTAACTCATTTGTTCTCTTTAACAACCCTGTGAGGCAGGCACTGTTATTACCTTCACTTAACAGATGAGGAAATTGAGGCATAGAGAAGTGAAGTAACTTACCCAGGGTCACTCAGCAGGAAAGCAGAGAGCCAGGATTAAAATCTAAGCAGTCTGTGCCCGGAGTTTATGCTCCTAACCTATGACACAGAGAAGATTAACGTTATTAGAGCAGGGGCATGCTGCTACATGCTGTAGACGGTGAGTAAACATTCATGGAAAAGAGAAATTGGAAGCAGACCTAATGGAATGTTTGATTTATTAGCCTTTTCACTCAGAGACTGCCAGGTCCCCAACATCAATAACTTGTTCACTTTTACAGCATCTGCAGGGAGAGGCTCTGGAGCCAGCAGTGCTCTTTTGGTTCTGCGGTTGAAGAAACTAAGCCAAGGAAGACCAATAGGCTGACTTCAGCATGGAGATCGACCTCCATCCAGCTGATGAATGGGAGTCTACCATCTAATGCTCTGCATCCACAGACCCAGCTATGGGTCCTTCTCCTATTACACCATTGACTTAAGGCCACCGGGATCTAGTGCAATAAATCATTTATGTAAACATGTAAATCAGAAGCTGGCTTCTGTTGCCATGACACCTCACTCTCACAGGCTTGGTGAGTGGCATCAGGTTAACTGGACTTTACTGCTCTGGGACCTTAGGACAATATTCCCACCCACCTCCTCTCATGTCCCCTGGTGAATCCTAGATGAATTCTAGAATGTGTTCCAGCTGCTGCTAGCTGGAGGGAATCACCTCCGACTTAGGAAAGTATTGAGATTTTGGGACAGGGCAATCTCAGCTCCACAAAAGCCCACAACTCCATTGTTTGGGCAGAGACGGCAGGCCCTCTGTTCCTTCTCTGGGTCGTTGAGAGAATGCCTGAGCGGAGGTGAGAGATGGAGAGGATGTGGAGAGGAAATGAGCTCCCCAGCAGGGTTGGCTCCCTCTGTTGGGCCATGTACCTGGGGCTACTCTGGTCATGGGCAAGAAGCAGGATATAAGTCTCTCTTAACTCCCCTGAGATCTCTGGGGCAGGGGTGGGGAGAGGGAAGGTGGTCTCACCAGTGAGAGCTGTCCTACCATTGTATACCAGGCCCCATCCTACAATTCAACCCAGCAAACAGCTGCCTCTGGGATGCAACTGAATAGAAAAAATTGAATAGACTCCTCATGGTACCTCAGCTGTTTCTGTGCCTTATTTGTCACCATTATGACCATTCAGCCCTCCCTGAGAAGGCCCCTTCAAAATGTATCTTTTGATCTGAGAGTGAAGCCCTTGGTGGTGATGAAGCTAGTACACCTCAGCCCCTGTGTTAGGCATCTGGGATGGAGCAGATGTGGGTGCTCAGAAGGGGACCTAGAGAAGAGAGCTACAGGGATACAGGAAGGAAGCAGGGGAAGAAGAAGTGAAGAAGCAGAGTTAGAACTTCACAGCTGTGTCCCTGTACTGCCCCAATCTTTCCAGCAGAACACTGGTTTACAACTCTGGCTGCACATCAGAATGAAGTGGGACACGTACCCAAGACAGCTTCTTCCCACCAAAACCCAGATTCTGACTTCAGTGGTCTGGGACAGACCTAGCATCAGTATTCTTTATGGCTTCCCAGGGGGTTCAAATGTAAGCCAGGGTTGGCCCTGCCCTCACCACCACCCTGAGGGTGTTTGTAGGCCTCATACTCAGGCTGCTGCATCATTTACTCCTAGGCTAAATGTGGGCCCAGCTTCAGTCTGTGGGAAAAAGCAGTTTGTTTTTTAAAAATCCCTCCACATGGGGAGAATTTGCATCCCTAAAGTTCTGTGAATCTAGCCTATGAGCTCTGTGAGGTAGGGACCACACCAGCCTTGTTTTCTTGGGACCTCAGCATTTCTTATGAATAGCTTTTTAGGGGGTTTCCCTGGTGGTCCAGTGGTTAAGAATCCGACCCCCAGTGCAGGGGACTCAGGTTTGATATCTGGTTGGGGAACTAAGATCCTGCATATACTGTGAGGCAACTAAGCCCAAGTGCCACAACTGCTGAGCCCTCACACTCCAGAGCCCACACGCCACAACTAGAGAAGCCCGGGCAATGCAAGGAAAGATCCCACATGTCACAACAAAGATCACGCACGCTGTGTCAATACCTGACACAGCCAAATAAATGTTGGAAAAAAAAAAAAAAAAGAATGGCTGTTTGGTATCAGAGTTTGCCTCAAACTCTGTTTTCCTGAAATCTTTTGAGTTGGGGAAGCTCATTGCTGCAAATGATCCTTAACTTCCTCAACTGAAAAATGGGTTTAGCAACAATGAAGTTAACCTCACTGTGTTGTGAATATTGAGTAGGGTTGGTATAGGAAAGAGCTTGGGAAAGCCTGATTCAAATGCAAATTGTTTCACCGCCCCCTTGCTCTGGCAAATGAGCTATTTATCCTTTACAAACCTTTTCAAATATCACTGTTTTGTGAATTCTTCAGAATATTAACCACACACTGTACATAGAACTCTATAAGGCACGTATCACTCTGTACTCAGCATTGATGTTAGCCAGTGGCTCTTGAGCTCTTCCTCTGCCAGGCTCTGGGCAAAAGGTTCACTGCAATGATGTATTTTTCATTCCAGATAAGGGAACTGGAGCTCCTGAAGGGCAGAGGCCATTGATCCCTGGCTTCTGGGAAATTTTTAGCAACTAAGATTATGGTTTCTCAGTCTTGAGTAACTCTTGGGGATTTATAGAAAAAGTGGGATTTTGGAGTTGGGAGAAGAGAGAGCAAAGGGGATGGTGAGTGGGGGCAGATGGCTTTAGGATGCAGGCAAGGGATGGAGGAGAAGTCACCTTCTCCTCCACATAAGGTCTCTTGAATTGAATAGTTTGGCTGCTTTGGAAGGAAGACATCATTGGTGGAGGGCCAAGGCCATGAAGCCCCAAGAACTTATGAGACTGAAGAAGAGCCAGTCAAGCATGGTGGAAAAGTTAACAAAAGACAAGCCTGAATTGGATCCACTGAAGATTCACAGTTTTCTGCATCCTTGAGATCCCAGAGGGACCCAGTGGAATGAGACAATATCTCAGAATCATGAAACTGAAAGGCATCAGCTTTAACTGAAAGAAACAATAAGTATCTTATTGTGTAGGGTAGCAGCAACAGAGTTTAACTGATTATAAGCCTTTGATGAGAACTTTTGATGAAATAGGCTTTCCAGCAAAATCAGTGTCAACACTGACAAAGACAGTTCCAAAGTGCATGCCTCAGACATGAGCTCTATAAGATGTTAATAGGAATTATGGGGACTTCCCTGGTGGTCCAGTGTCTAAGACTCTGTGCTCCCAATGTAGAGGACCCAGGTTCAATTCCTGGTTAGGGAACTAGATCCTACATGCTGCAACTAAGACTTTGCATGCCACACTGAGGATACTGCATGCCACAACTAAGACCCAGCACAGCCAAATAAATAAATAAGTAAATATTTTTTTTAAAGATAGGAATTATGTCAAATAGGGACTCCTATGGTCAGTCAGTTTGGGAAATGCTGGGTTATACATGTTTAAACCCAAGTTCCCCTCTTTTTTCTTTTTTTATTTCCAGCTTGTCTCAGAATCTCTAAAATGGGACTATATCTCGTGAATCTCCAAGAGGCATATGTAATATTTTCCAAATTAGTTCTAGCACAGAACTTCTTGTCTCTTCCCTTTCCTGTAGCACAATTCATAGCAATAGTGTTCCACAGAACAGATTTTGGCACATGCTGCTATAAGCTAAGCTCACTTGTACAAAAGGCAGCTGTAAAAAATTCAGACAGACCATCAATGAATTAAGTTTACCTCAAAAATTTCTCCAGGAAAAAGTAGTGCTATGATTCTAGATATATAAAGGTATTTAATATTAGGAAATTAAAGATAATTCCTAATATTAAGAGGTAAAATTTAAAAATATGATAATCTCAACAGATAATGAACATATATCTGAGAAGTTTCTATATCCCATCTTGATTTAAAAGACTAAAGACCCAGATTAGAAAAATAGTTCCTTAATGGGATAGAAATAATCCATAGTAAATTAAGAAAGATTATTGATTTTCCTGATATTATTTAACATGGTTCTTTAAGCTATACAGTGATTCACAAAACAAAATTATACATATGAAGGAGAAGATAAAATTATCATTATTTGCAGATGGTACAGTTGTCTTCCTAGGAAAAAGAGGGAATCAACTGATAAAGCATTAGAATCATTCAGAGAGTAAGAGATGCGGGATAAATTTTCCAAATCAATTCAAATTAGGAGCATGTAGAGAAAAAAGATTCCAATTTCCAACAAAAAATTTAAGATATTAAAAAAATATAAACCCCAAAAAGAATATATAGGACCCATCTGAAGGAAACCTTTTCACTTTATTGAAAGATATTAAAAAAGATCTGACTAAATAGATAGCCATACAATATTTATGGATAGAAAATCTGAATATTGTAAAAATGCCAATTTTACCCAATCAATTTATAAGTGCAATAAACTTGCAATCCAAGAAACTATGGCTTATTTGTTTATCACAATGAATCTAAAACTTATCAAGAAAAAGGGTTGAGAATAATTTTTAAAATCTATTTAAAAATTTAGATCAAATTTTGGCCACACTGCGTGGCATGTGGATTAGTTTCCTGTCCAAGGATTGAACTTGTACCCTTTGCATTGAAAGCGTGGAGTCTTAATCACTGGACTGCCAGGGAAGTCCTGAGAATAATTTTTTAAAGGTTGAAATAAAAGTGATGATGGAGAGTTCAAGCCATCAAGGATTAAAGTCTCTTACAGAATAATAATAATTTAGTGAGTGAAAGTTGCTCAGTCGTGTCTGACTCTTTGCAACCTCATGGGATAGTCCATGGAATTCTCCAGGCCAGAATTCTGGAGTGGGTAGCCTTTCCCTTCTCCAGGAGATCTTCCCAATCCAGGGATTGAACCCAGGTCTCCTGCATTGCAGGTGGATTCTTTACCAGCTGAGCTACCAGAGAACCCCAAGAATACTGGAGTGGGTAGCCTATCCCTTCTCCAGTGGATCTTCCTGACCCAGAAATTAAACTAGGGTCTCCTGCATTGCAGGTGGATTCTTTACCAAATAAGCTATCAGGGAAGAACCTTATAATAATGTAAGCACTGTGGTATTAGGGAAGAACTGGCAGGCACAGCAGTGAAACAAGATAACCTTGAACCAGACCCTAGAATATATGTGTATCATACACATGTGTGATACATCCATGCATGCATATACACATACATATTAAGACAAAGAACTGGAAGGAAATATATCAAAGTGTTAATGGAGGTTTGTCTGGGTGGTTGGATTATGGGTTTTGACTTTCTTCTTCATGTTTTTTGTACCTTTCAAACTTTCTGTGATGGACATGTGTTCATGATCTAATCATAAAACAATAAACTTGTGTGTGTGTGTATGTGTGTGTGTGTACGTGCATGTGTGAACATAGGTGTATGCTTAAAGAATGCACACTCCTCAATATGGAAATCCCCTGGGGAAAAGTTCCCTTTTTGTTGCCATGCTGGTCTGCCTCTCCGGTGTGAGCTGCTTTGAGTGAGGAGGGGGTGGGAAGGAGGGACTGGGTGAGGGTGACCAGGGCCTCTGGGGAGATGGAAGGGTGCAGAGCAGAGCAGGGGTGGTTAGGATGAAATATGCCAGCTTCACAATTTTGCCCTAAACTAGGAATTACAAAGTCAAGAAAACAACAGAAAGGAGAGAGCTGTTTTCCTTGGCAGAGGAGCTTTGCTCTGAGGTTATAACACTGCCCTGAGGGTTGTAATACGTGATGTGAGTGGAGAAAGAGATCCTGACTTAATCTGCAAAATCGCACCTTGGGATTTCAATAAAGGCTCCAACTGGCAAGATTTAGTGGGATGTTTGCAGAAAAGTTGTCCTTAAACCTGGGGTGGGTGCTCTGGAGTTGCTGTAAGTACCCATGGGCATCTGGGCTCTCTGACTGAAGAATTGCTCCAAAAGCCATGCATGGGGATGGAGAGATATTATAGAGACCTTTGTTACTATGGCAACTGCTCAGAGGACCACCCTCCATCTGCCTAGGGAGTGGTATGTGGTGTTGAAGTAGGGCTGTGGAAGCAGATGGGTCTGCATTCAAGTCCTGCCTTATCCACTTGTTGGGTGATCACGTTCCTTAACCTCTGCTGCTGTGATGTCTCCCTCTGTGGTACAGACAGTCACCCTTATTTCTCCTTACCCCTGCCCCCTACCCCCAACTGGAGCTTTCTGAAACACTCGTTAGGAATTCAGATTTGGCTTAGAGGGAAAGGAAGAAGGAAAATGAAAAGCATAGGTAGCATTTGAGCAATAATTCCCTCTGTGACCCCAAACAAACTTTGTTAAAGGCTGTAATTTCTGAAATAGCAGCCCTGGAGGTGGTAGCCGGGCAGTCATTTGAGGGTGGGGGTAGGTAAGAAGGGAACACTTGGGACACTGCTTTAGGGTCATGGGAGGCTGGTCATGGGACTGTCCTTTGGTTAGAGAATCACAGCCTTCACCACTGGAGGAGGGGGGACTCAGTCTAACAGGGAGAGATGAGGAGCTCAATAAATAGCACTGAGTTAACACAGATTCTAAAATGAGGTCCCAGCACAGGGTTCTTGCCAGCATGAGTCTGCTCTGGGAAAAGTCAGATAAAGGCGCTATCATCACTATGTGGCTTCCTCTTTCTTTCTCACGGTTGCTCAGGGCGAGCAAATGCCAAAGGAAGCATTCATGATTTGAATCTTCCTTGGTTTTATTTTCTTTTGAAATACAATTTCAGGGAAATGTCTAAGTCAAGATGGCTTTGTAGGACAACCCTTTCAGAATTCTGTTTTCAAATGCTGAGGAAAGAAAGCCTAGATATGAGGGAAAGCCCCCAAATTCACAGGAACATTTAACATCCCATTGTTCAGTGAATAGCACAGGACACATATATATGCACTACTGTGTATTAAATAGGTAAACAACAAGGACTTACTGTATAGCCACAGGGAACTACATTCCATATTCTTGTAATAACCTACAAGAATCTGAAAAAGAATATGTGGGGCTTCCCTGGTGGCTCAGATGGTAAAGAATCTGCCTACAATGCAGGAGTCCAGGGTTCCATCTCTGGGTTGGGAAGATCCCCTGGAGAAGGGAATGGCAACCCACTCCAGTATTCTTGCCTAGAGAAGTCCATGTACAGAGGACCCTGGTGGGCTACAGTCCATGGGGTCACAAAGAGTCAGACATGACTGAGTGACTAACACTTTATATATAACTGAATCACTGTGCTATACACTTAAAACCAACACAACATTGTAAATCAACTATGTTTCAATAAGAAGAAAAAAAGCCCAGGACACAAACGTGTGAGTCGGGGTAAATGAGCTGGGGCATGGAGCTCTGGGGCTGGGAGCAGGAGGGGGAAAGAGGCCATTCCCGCTCCTTTTGACAGAATGGGGAGTAAAAGTACCCTGCGTCAGGTAGGGACAAAGCCAGGCCCCCTGTGTGTGACCAGGGAGGGCCCCCATACCGTGAAAGGAGACTGAATGGAAGTAGCGCTACTGTGCGGGTTGTTGCCTCCCTGAAGCTGCGGTCCAAGGGAGGCAGGGGAAGCAAACCTGGCTGGGTAACCAGGACCTGGGCAGTGCCCGCGCCTCACCAGAGTCAGCCCCAGGGAAAACCCAGAAACACCAATATTAGACTCGGTTGTGAACTGGGACCCCTGGGTCACGGCGGAGGCAACATGACAGCGAGAGGGTGAGGGGGTGACCAGAGAGGGAGGAAAAATGCACAGTGAAACACAGCAAACTCCAGCTCCAGAGCCATTTGCAAACCTCAATTCCAAACTAGGAGGCAAAGGGATATTAGAAAAGAGAGTCACCAAGCAGGAGAAGTGTTTCAAAAGGGATACAAAGCGAAAGGAACTTGAAAACCCAAGACATTTGTAAAACAAAAAGCAGGCAGATAGGAGGCAAGAGAAAGATGAGTATAAAGAAAAAAACAGGTATAAATTCTATTATTGAAAATATAGTTATTGATAAACTCAATAATCAATGTCAAGTTTAGTTGGGTATAGATTCAGTTAGCTGTACAGCAGAAAATAACACAACATTGTAAAGGAACTATACGTCAAAAAAATGTTTTTTAAAGAAATTAAATGAGAAAAAAAAAAAAAAAGAAAAGAGAGCACTGAGGACTTTCCCCAGAGGGAAAGAGAATGTTTGAGACATGTAGGTTTAACTAAGAGACACTAATACATATCCAACTGGATAGGAGTTTCAGAAGATGAGAATAGAGGGAATGGAGAAGAATTATTCGAGGAGATGATGCAGGGAACCCAAAGTCGGTGCTCTGTGACAACCTAGAGGGATGGGTAGGGGAGAGAAGGGAGAGGAGGGCACAGGAGGGAGGCGACATGTGTATATCTATGACCAGTTCATGTTGGTGTCTAGCAAAAACAACCACAATACTGTAAAGTAATTAAAGGCAGAGGAACCAGAGATCAAATTGCCAACATCCGTTGGATCATCAAAAAAGCAAGAGAGTTCCAGAAAAACATCTACTTCTGCTTTATTGACTATGCCGAAGCCTTTGACTGTGTGGATCACAACAAACTGTGGAAAATTCTTTAAGAGATGGGAATACCAGACCACCTCACCTACCTCCTGAGAAATCTGTATGCAGGTCAAGAAACAACAGTTAGAACTAGACATGGAACAACAGACTGGTTTCAAATTGGGAAAGGACTACATCAAGGCTGTATATTGTCACCCTGTTTATTTAACTTATATGCAGAGTATATCATGTGAAATGCCAGGCTGGATGAAGCCCAAGCTGGAATCAAGATTGCCGGGAGAAATATCAATAACCTCAGATACGCAGATGACACCACCCTATGGCGAAAGCGAAGAACTAAAGAGTCTCCTGATGAAAGTGAAAGAGGAGAGTGAAAAGTTGGCTTAAAGCTCAACATTCAGAAAACTATGATCATGGCATCCAATCCCATCACTTTGTGGCAAATAGATGGGGAAACAGTGGAAACAGTGACAAAGTTTATTTTCTTGGGCTCCAATATCACTATAGATGGTGACTGTCACCATGAAATTAAAAGATGCTTGCTTCTTGGAAGAAAAGTTATGACCAACCTAGACAGCATATTAAGAAACAGAGACATTACTTTGCCAACAAAGGTCCATCTAGTAAAAGCTTTGGTTTTTCCAGTAGTCAGGTATGTATGTGAGAGTTGGACTATAAAGAAAGCTGAGCACCAAAGAATTGATGCTTTTGAACTGTGGTGTTGAAAAAGACTCTTGAGAGTCCCTTGGACTGCAAGAAGATTCAACCAGTCCATCCTAAAGGAAATCAGTCCTGAATATTCATTGGAAGGACTGATGCTGAAGCTGAAACTCCAGTACTTTAGCCATGTGATGTGAAGAACCGATTCATTAGAAAAGACCCTGATGCTGGGAAAGGTTGAAGGCAGGAAGAGAAGGGGACGACAGAGGATGAGATGGCTGGATGGCATCACCGACTCAATGAACATGAGTTTGAGCAAGTTCCGGGAGTTGGTGATGGACAGAGAAGCCTGGTGTGCTGCAGTACACGGTGTTGCAAAGAGTCGGACACAACTGAGTGACTGAACTGAACTGAAAAATAAGATATATTAAAAAAAATGACAGGAAAACAAACACAAAGCAGGACTCCACTAGGTAGGCCTGTGGGGAAGCTCACCTTTTCCTTCAGTGGATGTTGTTAGAGGCCCTATCTCATATAGTGCTCACAGCCACCTTCTGGGACAGATGTGAGATTTCCTATTTTTCAGATGAGGAAACTGGGAGACTTGCAGGTAGGCAGGTTTGCATAATGTCATACAGTCACAAGTGGTGGAACTGAACTTCAATTTCAGGCAGAAATCTCCAAGTGGAGACAGGGTGACCAACTTGTCTCAATGTGCCCAGGATCGTCCTGGTTTTAGCATAGAACATGCGGTATGTTCAATGTGTTATGGAGCCTTTCAGTCTCGGGCAAACAAACTGGAACTGTTGGTCACCCAAAGTCAAGCGCACGGACTTTAGAATTTGACAGACCTCATTTTGAATTCCACTTCCATACTTCCTGACTGTGTGTTCGTGGGGAAATTATTTAACCATTCTAGCTCAATTTATTATCTGTAAAACAGTAAGAACATAGCCAATGTGCAGATTAAATGGTGATTCATTTAAACCTCTTAGTCTGATACCTGGCACCTGGCAAGCAACCAATAAGTGGTAACCAAAAAGGTTGCCTGGCATTCCAGTAAACAAGGAAGGCTGTCCACCATCAACCACTGCAACCATCCCCGATGGTGCACCCTGAGGGGAATTTAGGACAAAGAAAAACAAGATACTGATCCAAGATCATTAAGATGTGTATCAAAGGAATAATTTCAGGGAGTCCAGACTCCTGCATCTTCCCATACATAGAAAAGCACTAAAATCATTAACCTGAGATATCTGTTTTTGTCATAAGCAATCTTCTGATGTTTGACTATGTTTTTTTTTTTTTTTTTCCAGCAAAAGCTCCTGTACATCCTGACTCCTCCCTTATCTCTTTGGAACAGTTCTTCAGCACTATTCAAGAGGCTGATTCCCAGGCTATAGTCCCCTGATAAAATAAAACTCTCAGCTTTTAGGCTGTATGTTTTTTAAATTGACAATTACTACACAATTTGTGTGTTTCTCACTATGCTGCTCCACCTGTATAGAGTCAAGCCAGCTTCCAGAGGCCTCGGATGCCAGGATTAAGGGTACAGATGACATCCCTTAGACCAGCAGTCCTAAAACCTACTGGTACATTGGAATCAGCTGGGGGCTTTGTTTAAAACCTACCTACCCAGGACACAGCCTCAAAAATTCCGAATCAAAAAAAAAAAAAAAAAAAATTCTGATTCAGCAAGTCTTGAGAGAGGGCCTGCTGGTTCACAGTAAGAAATCTCTGAAAACTGTTTATATACCCCTGAAACTTTAGAAGACACTGTAGTCAGTGTCTTGGCCAGTTTTGCTGTCTAGGAAAGTTTTGAATTGTGGCAGGCCTTAGCTGTGGTCAGATTGGCAAAGTTAACTCAAGGTTAAGTCCTCTCTTAGCCAGGATAGGAGAAAAGGCCATTGTGTTTTGTTTGTTTTCATCGTTTTTATTTTTTGTTTTTGTTTTCTCTTCCTGAGGCTTGAGCTTGCAGGAGAGTGAAACTAAGAAGCAGCTTGTTGAGGCCCCCAAAGATCTCTGATGTGCATGATTCCTGCTTCTGTGTCCCCGGGCTGTGCTTCCCAGACCACACTCCTGGCAGTCGATCCAGCCTCCCACCTCTGCTTTGGAAGGCATTCCCTCCCCATGACCTCACCGGAGTCCATCCCCGCCTTAGGTCAGGACTTTCTACCACCCATTCTTCATCAGCACAGGCCCCTCTGGCAAACAGAGTGGGCACCATACAGTCAGTGTTCTCCAACTCTGAATCAAGATGGGGACCTGCTCTGGGGCATGAATCACCTTCAGAAACGGTCTGGCTTAGAGCAGGCTTCTGAAATGTTTGGAGATTGCAAAACAGCAAACAATATCCTTTTATCCAGAATATCTGTGAACCTTTTCTCAAAGCAAGTCAGCAGACCGAAAAACCAAGTAATTCCTATTGCCACCCCTTGCCCTTCAAACTGACGTAAACAAAAATGAAATAATTATATCAGACTTCATTGCAATGAAGAGGTAGTGCTTTATCTGGTTTTACTAAGAAGATTTACATAACTTTCAATAATTTCTTCTCTCATGGCACACCTGGGCATTGTTCAGGGAACGAGCATCCTGTTAAATGATAGTTTAGAAATGCTGCATAAGTGAGAAAACTCCAAACTGAGAGGTAGAGAGATCTCTGGGTTTGTCACCAATGGATCCAATGACCTTTGGCAGGGACATCACTCTCTGGGCCTAGGTTCTCCTCCATGAGAGGGGCAGGGTGTGGTGGGAGGTGACTGGGGCAGGTTTAAGTGGGAGTAGTTCAGAGTTGTGTTGTCCAGTGCACTACCCACTTTAAATGTAAATTAATTTAAAATTAAATAGAATTAAAAATTCACAATTTCAGATACACTAGCTACATTTCACGTGTTCAAAAGCCATGAGAGGCTAGTGGCCACCATATTGGACAGTGCAGATAGAACATTTCCATTGTTGCAGAAAGTTGTATTCACATCACTGGTCTAGATTAGAAAGTATACAATTTCATTTTACCACTTTTTTCATAGCGTGCCCCTGACAGACATACCTAATTGATCACAATATTCTTTCTCCCGAATCTTGATATGTCTTCACTATTTTTCTCAGAGAGCCCTGAATATGGTGTGAGATAGATTCTGTGCTTTCAGGGACTAGATCTGAGTTCTTAACCTCTTCTGTGCTGTAGCCCCTTTGGCAGTCTAATGAAACCTATGGATTCCCCTCTCAGAAGAATGTTTTTAAATGCATAAGACAAAATACCAAGAATTATATAAGAAAGCAGTTATGTTGATATAGCTTTCAATATAATTGAAAAAAGAATAAATACTTGATATAATAATAGATATGCTTCTTTACTAATGTATCAAATAAGATCTGGTGGCAGGTAATTTTTACTTATAATGTTATCATTGTACTGTAATTTTGAAGCAATGTTGAAAGAAAATGATTATTGTGAGATTTCTGCAATATTTATATTGAGATATAAAAAATGAGTACAATTTCTTTGGTGAAAAATTAACAGATGGCAGCACTATTGTGGGTGTTATCTTTATTTGTAATTTAAGAAAATGCTAAATTTCAGTGAGTAATGAAAATAAAGATTGAAACTTTCCATCCAAATGCATGGATTCACTGAATTCTATCCACAGATCCCTTAGAATTTCCATGGACCCTGGTGAGAAGTTTCCAAAGGAGGTGATCTGTGATGTCTCTCAGATTTGCCATTTGGTGGCCACATAAAATGCCTTTCTCCAGTTTGTTCGTGCATTTATGGAAGGTCAGTGTTCCAAGACTACTAGTGGTGATCCTAATGGTGATCTCCCTTCTTCGAGAACATTTCGTACAGTTGGGATGACAGGGAGTAGGGTGATGGTGAGGTCTGTTAGAAATGGAAAGGAGAGATGAGTGGGGAAAGAAAGGGGGATCAGGGGAAAACTGGAGAGATCCTTGTCACCTCTGTCACTCCAGGGATTAATTGCCACTGATGACTGCAGCTGACCACATTTTCTCCACAAAGAACACAAAATGAATACCATGCACTCAATGTATGAAGCTGGAAAACCAAATGGTTGGCATCTGGAGATGACACCCCATCCTCTTAGTGTCTCCCTCCCTAAAGGCCTCTTACATCTTGACCTTCAGTACTTTTTGGACAGTTTTATGTCTTTTTCAAAACAAATGGAATGACCATTAGCGAAAAAGGAGTTTCTACAAATACCAGGGACAGTGAGGGGATAAATATTTATAGGCTGGGCTCTGAAACCAACATATTCTCATTTCTTACAGTGCCCGAAGCCAGATCTATGCCAGTGAAAATTAATTTACACAAGAATTTCTTTTCAGTTTATAAGAAACATGTGCCTACTACTTTCTTCTGGGAATTCTGACAAATCACAAATTCAGTCAAACTTACAAGAATTAGCTGGCTGCAGCAAAAATCAAACTTGATTTCCCATTAATCAACGTTTCATGACCTTGGAGCCAAGCAGGAAATCTATCTACAGTTTCCCCTCTGGCAGAACGAGTTCCCATGGCAGCCAAGAAAAGTCCTCTCTTTCTCTAACAGGGCCACTCTGGTGCGTTTAGAATGCATTGTTTCATTCCTTCAGCCTTTTGCCATTCATTTACTCATTCATTAATTTGTTTTAAAAATAAGTACTTTGAGTTACTGTGTTTTCAGCCCAGGATTAGACATTAGACAGATGAGAACTACCATTTATTGGGCACTTTCTATGTACCAGGCACAATATGATACCCTTTGCCATCTGTTATCACATTTAATTCTCACAACTGCCCTATAATGTTGGAATTATTATCTAGTCCTACATATGAGGACCTTGAGGCCCAAAGCAGTAAAATAATTAACTAGTTAATTAATAAGCTATTAATAAGTAATTCCCTAGAATGGAAAAATGAAAATATATATGATCCTGAATCTCCAGGTGTTTAAGTCCAGATGCGGAGACAGTATTGATAGAGCTACAGTTAGAACTATAGGCATGAGAAATTAGAAAATAGAATCTAAGATAGGCTGATTACATTTTGAAATGAAAGAAGAGATAAGAAAGATACAGGGGGACTTCCTTGGTGGTTCAGTGGTTAAGAACCTGCCTGCCAATGAGGGGGACAAGGATTTGATCCCTGGTCCAGGAAGATTCCACATGCCATGGAGCAACTAAGCCTGTGAAATGCAACTACTGCACCTCCTTGCTGCAACTACTGAAGCTCATGAACCTAAAGCCCATGCTCTGCCACTAGAGAAGCCCAGGCACCACAACTAGAGAGTAATCCCCACTTACCACAACTAGAGAAAGGCTGTACAACAACGAAGACCCAGCACAGCCAGATAAATAAATACTTAAAAATATTTAAAAATGGGAAGATATAGGGATCATTGTGGACTTGTATGTTCAGCAAAGGTAGGCTTACATCAAATGATGGAAAAACTTGGCAATTGGGAAAGGGATGAAGGATGACATTTCAGGCAGTGGAGTGGTGGTGAGCAAAGGTACAGAATCAAGAAATCAAATGCAGTTTGGAGATGGGATAGAGCATGCCTTGAGGGTATAGATCTGTTACAGTGAAGATATTAATTAGCATAGTGCCTTATGTGTGTGTCCTGACTGCTAAGTTGCATCAGTCTTGTCCAACTCTTTGCAACCCTATGGACTGTAGCCCACCAGGCTCCTCTTCCATGGGATTCTCCAAGCAGAAATACTGGAGTGGGTGGCCATGCCCTTCTCCAGGGGATCTTCCTGACCCAGGGATTGAACTTGAGTCTTCTGCAGCTCCTGCTCCACAGGCAGATTCTTTACCACTGAGCCACTGGGGAAGCCCAAATACTTGATGCAGGAACAATCAGAAGCATAAGAGAATGAAAGAATGTGTGACTGAGAACAAGGCTGGCTGGATGCAGTCAGCCTGAGTTACAGAGGGCTTTGTCAGGAGGAATGGTGTGTCCACTCATGGGAACACATTGAAATCCATTCCCCTGGAATCTAGACCACACAGGACTTTGGAGACAGATTTTGGTTTGGATAGAAGGGGATCAGATCCTTATTTCTGATTCTTTATTTGTAAAACATACACTAGAGTCAAATATATTAACATCATGAAATCAAAACCCAGTCTATAATAAAGAGCTCTGGTAACCAAAAAAAAAATTTTTTTTTTTAAGTATAATCATGTACAAGAAACCTAAACATTCCATGATAGAAGAGTGGTAAAGTCAATGATGGGTCAAGATTGGAGATGGAAAGACTAGTTAAGAGCTGCTGAGAGCTTGACAGTAAGGAATGGAGAAAATTGAATGTATTTCAGCGATATATTGGAGGTAGAATCCCCAGGACATGGTGACTGATGAATTTGAGAGATAGAGAGGGTTGTGTCAGGGATAAGTAATGCCTGCATTTCTGGCATGGGTAACTGAGTGGATAAAGGTGCTATTTACTGATGGGAGGACACTGGAGGAGCTGGTGGAAATGATAAATCCGGTTTCTTCCAGTTGAGCTTGAGACCTCACCAAAGATATTCATCACATAGTTGGATATATGGGTCTGAAGCTGAGGAAAGACATCTGAGCTAGAGACATAGATTTAAAAAGCAATGGCTATGCCTGGTAAATGAAGGTGTGGAAATGGATGGGGTTGCCCTGGCAACACATGTGGCATGAGAAGTGGGTCTAAGAGGCTTGAGGAACCCCAAATTTAATAGATGGATAGAAGAATAGGAGCCCAGAATGGAGACTGATAAGCAGTTGCCAGAGAAGTAAGAGTAAAACCCAGGAAGGGAGATTTTTGGTTAACAGCTTCACATGGTGCTAAGAGGTCAGAAAAGAAAGGGGCTTACCAGGGTCCATTGGATTTAGCAAAGAGATGGTCATAGGTGGACAATGGGATGGACAATTGTGCATGGACAATGGGATGGACAATTCCCATGGAATAGTGGGGACTGATCAAGTACTGTGAGGAGCAATCAGGAGGTGAGAAGTTTAGCCAAGCTGTTTAAGAAGCTGGGCTGTGAAGGTGATAAAAGAGATAAGGTAACAGCTGAAGGGGAACAGAGGATAAGAAAAGGTTTTGTTAAGATAGGATAGACATAAGCAACTTTAAATGCTCCAGTGGAATTAGTAGTAAAGAACCCACTTGCATGAGATGTAAGAGACATGGGTTTGATCCCTGGGTCAGTAAGATCCTCTGGAGGAGGACACAGCAATCCACTTCACTATTCTTGCCTGGAGAATCCCATGGACAGAGGAGCCTGGTGGGCTACAGTCCATAGGGTTGCAAAGAGTTGGACACGACTGAAGTGACTTAGCACGCATGCACACAGGAGAAGAAGCAGTGGAAAGAACACGGAAAAGATCTGGAAGGACAAATGCTGAAATAGTAACAGTGATCATCTGTAGATAGTGGCATCAAGAGACTCTGAATGTCCAAAAACAGATGGAGTTTTGGTACTGTCTCTCTTGTTCATATAGAATTCTCTAAAACGTGTCAATTTACACATAGCTTCACTCAAACATGCAGAGATTTGATGGGAATATCCTGGCCCTGACTATGTCAGAGAGCAGAGGAAGCATTTGCGATGATGAGCACGGGTGGTAGACAGCTTCCATCATGGCCCCCAATGATCTACACCTCCTGATAGTCAAGCCTTTGTATGATCCCTCCCTGCACTGAGTCAGAGATGACTGTGTGACTAATATATATTGTAAAATGACTATTAGGGCCAAGATCAGGTCCTAAAAGGCACTGGCACTTCAGCCCTAGTCTCTTCTCTTGCTTGCTCTGGATGAAGCCAGCTGCTGTATCTCAAGGACACTCAGGATATCCCACAGAAAGGCCCATGTGGAGGGAAAGAGGCCGCTGGGCCAGCATCAACTCACCAGTCACAGGAGTGAGCCATTTTGGATGAGGGTTCTCTAGCCCCATTCAACCTTTGGGTGCAGCCCCGAAGTCCAGCTGACACAGGACTGCAACTTCTCGAAAGACCCTGAACTTGAGCTTCCAGCTGAGCCGTTCCCAAATTCTTGACCCACAGAAACTGAGAGAAATGTGGAATGATTATTGCTGTTTTAAGCTGCTGCATTTTGGGGGCGATTTGTCTTGCAACAATAAATGACTAAAGCAGGCACCTCGCACATTTTATGGGGCCCACGGGAGGTTTCATCCACCAGACAACAGTGTGGAGGCAACGGCATTTCACAATGGATGTACTGATTGTGTTAGATTTGAATAATGGGCCAGATGCTCAGACATTCTTTTGTGTGTGGAGCACCATCTCTCCTATGCAGCTGCACCACAAAAATGGGCAACATGGACTGTTTTGCAGATAATATTTAATGCTTAAGTGTTGTACATGACTCAGATTTGACTCAAAGGTGTGTGGAGGCTTTCTGATGCCATAGTTTCAGGATGTAATTTTGGTGGAAGTGGACTTGAATAGTTTCAAATTGTATAATTAATGGCATTCCATTTCCATGACAACTACTAATTAATCCTGTCTGTTAGTGTGAACTTTTAGCCTGTGGGAGTTTAGGTCCTCCTAACTGACATGGGAGGGCAAATTACATTAGACTTTCATTTTTTAATAAAATGACTGGTGGTGGAAGGAAGGAAGGGGTGGGGGTGCTGCTCCTGGGAACCAGCAGACCACGAATTCAGCACCTGAGCTTATCAAATCTCCTAAAGTCAGAGGACAGCTCTCTCCTACCTGTTTTCCCACTGCTGACACACTACTTGGCACATATACTGGCTCATGAAATATTTGTTGAACAACTAGCAGTTGAATAAATCATAATTCCATTCCTCCTGCCCACCTCACTGTACCCTTGGAATTTAATAGACACTCTTTAGAAGGTTCCAACCTGTCCTACTTCTGCAAAGGGTCACTGAGGGAAAGCATTTCACATGGGAGTTGAAGCATTCTTCTGGGGCTACTATGACAGTAGCCATCTCCCATTTCCCCCTCCTACCTCCTCATGGCCCAGGAAGTGAGACTGGAGGGTTTAAAGCTGGGTTCCTCTCATAGACCTCTCTCCTCTCTGGGAGCACAGCATCTGGCACACCGTGGGTCAGCTGCACATCACTGCCTGACTGAGTAAATGGAACACTGGCTGGAAAGTCAGTCACCAGTAGTCATGGCGGCAGTGTAACCAAGCAGGACCCTATGTAACCTTCCCAGAACAGCCTCCCCATCCAAGTCCCCTGCCTGCCTCTTGTCTGTAGAAAAACCGTAGCCTCCTATGCTTCCCCAGGTTCCTAAGAGTGTATTTAATTGGAGAAGTTGAGAAAATGCAGAAAGAAAGGAAAACAGTCAAGCAAGACAGAAATAAAAATATTTTAGCCATTAAACCAAGTCAAGGACCTTTAGTTCCTCTTCAAAGACTAGAGATAATATTCTGAGCTGTGTCCTTTGAGCTGTTTTGTAGAGACTGAAACCCCTTACCCAGTAGAAGAAATTAACTAGAGGCTGACCACAAGCACATAGACCCCAGACGGGTTGGAACCAGAAGATTGATGATGCTGACCCCTGATTACCTCACCACCAACCAATCAGAAGAATGTCCATGAGCTGATCACACACTCCACAACCCCTCTCTCTCACCCTGTCTTTATAAAGCTTTCCCTGAAAGCCTTCAGGGAGCACTTGCCCTTTAAGCACTAGCCATTCTGGACTCCCTGCTTGGTGTCTGCAATAAACACTGTACTTTCCTTCACCACAAATTGCTCAGTAGGCAAGTGAACTCAAGTTTGGTTTGGTAACAGTAGAAGCTGGAAGATGTCTGAAAACCTAATGAAGAAACTCAAGTGAGATGCATTCTTATCCAATAGACCCTCCTGGTTTCATTCTGTGGCCCACGGGTAGAATGTGGCAGCTGGGAGACACTTTGCCTTTCCAAATAGCTTGACCAAATCTCCTACTGTCCTTTGAAGGGAGGCAAATCTCCCTCAGGGCAGTTAAAAGATTTGTGCCTGGCCTTGGTCACTGTGGTCATTTCCAGAAGGAAACAAAAATAATTTTCTACCCCTACATCCTGGCCAGTGTAGGGCAGGGAAACCACTTGCCAAGCCAGACAGACATTTCTGGCTCACTCTGGGGCATTCTTTGAGCTCATCACCTGGGTCTGATGACAAGAGGAAGAATTGCTGCTGTGGGACATGGGGAGCCAAGGAGATTTCACGGGTGACAGGGAGGATCTAGGTCATACCATTGAGGCCACCAGCAGCTCTTTAACTTCCATGATGATTTGTGGGTCTGACGGAGAGATGGATGGCTGGAGATTGGCAGGAACACTTGTCCTGGATTTGGGTAGATTGGGGACACTAGGCAGCCTCTTGCTGCAATATCTGTACAAGAACACTTGTTTCTGAAATGAGATACTTTAATATAAGCAGGTCTTCTTGCCTCTCCATTTAGAAATGATGGAGGCAGCTGGTCCTGAGAGGACAACATAACACAGGAATTAGAACAACTGTGTGCGTCCAGACCAGCCCAAAGGCTATGGATGAGTCTGGCAAAGTGTGTTTTCAGTGGTCTCAGGTGCCCCTCTGTGGAGCATATTTTGACCCTACAGAGGCTCCTGTGTTCACTCCTTCCTTCTGCTCTATCAAAATCTTCTCTCCATAAAGGCTCTGATATCAGTCATGGACACTGTAGTGAGAATTAAAGCCATACAAGGTTTTTCTCTGAATATGCCTCTGATATGTTAGTCTCATCTGTGAGAGGTGGTCTACTTTGGTTTACCAAAGGCCACAGTGCAAATCAGGCTTAATTCAAATAAATTCTGGTGTTGATGCTTTATCTATTTTATTTTGGCTGTGCTGGGTTATTGTTGTGGTGTGTGGATTTCTCTAGTTGCGGCTCAAGGGCTCTAGAGTACACAGACTCAGTAGTTACAGCCTATGTAGCCAAAGACAGCTCCACATACTGGTTCTCTCTTCCACGTGCTAAATGCTTTATGACCAACTACCACTTAATCCACACAACAGTCCTAGGAGGTGGGCAAGAAGACAAGAAGAGCTGGTTCCCCCTTTCACAGATGTAGGCATGAGTGCTCAGAGAATTTAAGCAATTTCTTACTGCCAGAATATTTTCACTCTAAGTCTCTAACTCCTAACTGTTTCTTCCGCTCTTAGAGGGCCATTTAGAGCCTCCCCCAGGTCCTCTTAGTACCTAAGTAGAGGGGGATGGGAATTACATAGGAGGCTGGAGCTCTGAGGCCTCCAGCTTTGATGGGGGGAGGATTCCTGGGGACCTTTTCAAGTCTCCGGGGAACGGCAAGTTCCTATGGATGTGAAGATCTGCTGCATGTGCGCTCAGTTGCTCAGCCATGTCCAACTTTTTGCGACCCCATGGACTGTAACCACCAGACTCCTCTGCCCATGGGATTCTCCAGGCAAGAATAGTAACGTGGGTTGCCATGTCCTCTTCCAGCAGATCTTCTCGACCCAGGTATGGAAACTGTGTCTCATGTCTCCCGCATTAGCAGGCAGGTCTTTACCATCCGAGCCACCAGGGAAGCCCGAAGATCTGAGTTGGATGGGGAAAATATGCAACTTTAGCTTTTTGAAGCCACGTACCATTTTAGTGATTTATTATCCTATAAAGGCTAAGAGGGCAAAAACAAAATAGAGGAACAAGTGGCTTCCTATGGAGAAAAGGGACTGGTCCCTGCCGTGTTGTTTGTTTACACAGGACAGGGTGGCAGATGGAATTCCTCTCCTAAACGCCTCAGGCGAGGGTCTCAGAGCCTCTGAATTCCAATCCTGTGCTATCACAAGACAGGGAGTCTTGTAAAATCAAGAAAGGACTTCAGTGTCTTCTGTTTCACAACCCTCTCCCCACCTCCAAAACCTTGTTAACTAGGAAAGAAAGGTCACAGACCTTCTAGCAAAACTGCCCAGCAATTCACTGAAATAGAGCTTCTCCCAGCCCATCTACTTTCAACCCTATAAAACCCAGTATCCATTTGTATGAGGTGCTCTTTATATATTTCACACATACAAATATATACATATTGTATACAAATCATCATAACTAGCTAATACTTGGTGACACTTACTCTGTCCCCAAGCACTGTTCCAAGAAACTTACATGTAAGAACTCATCTCATCCTCATACTACCTCTATGAGGTAGGTAATTTACGATGCTCTATTTATAGATTTCCCAGGTGGAGCTAGCGGTAAAGAATCCACCTGCCAACTTAGGAGACACAAGAGACGTGGGTTTGATCCTTGGGTTGGGAAGATCCCCTGGAGAAGGGAACGGCAACCCACTCTAGATTCTTGCCTGGAAAACCCCATGGACAGAGGGGCCTGGTGGGCTACAATCCATGGGGTTGCAAAGAATTGGACATGACTGAGTGTGTGCATGCACGCGCGCGCGCGCACACACACACACACACACACACACACTTACAGATTTGGCAAATGAGGCCTAGAGAAGTAAAACATCTTGGCCAGAGATACACAGAGGTTTGAACCCAGCCAACCCAAATGCAATGGTGTCAGTAATGCCTAACCTCGGGAGCCGCGTTAGGCATTACTGACACAATGGATTGCTGTTACCTATTGTTAGAAACCATATCCAAGAAGATAGGAAAGCCTGCCTAATAGAGATGCGGACAGTGCCTGGGGAGCACAGGGCAGGGGCGGGTTCATCTGCTTGAGAGAGGCCAGTGGTGAGAGTAGTTTTCACTGGGGAAGTAGCCTGTGAACTGAGGGCTCATCTCAGCCTTGAAGATAAATGCTTTTCTGCCCATATGATTGATAGCTGCTCCTTAGTCTCTTCATGGGAATGGAGTAACAATGAGGTTAGTACTACCAGTAGTAGGAGCAGGAGCAGCAATGCTACTAACAATAATGATGCAATGCTTAATCTACCCAGCCTTTTGGCAGGGGTCCAAGCTTTGGATCCGTAAATCTCCTTGATGACTGAAACCTCCCCTTTTAAGGGCAACATGTGCTGGCTGCAGTTTGTTATGTCACTGAAGGCCCTCAACAATTCTGTGAGAAGGCTCTGAGTATTCCCATTGCGCCTATAAGGAAACTGAGGCTCAGAGGTGTTACTTGTACACGTCAGTAGCCTGGTTAGGATGGAGCTGGGGATTTTGTTGCTCTTTATATAGTTACATTAAAAAGTTATCTATTATTTATTCATTTATTTTATGGCCACACTGGGTCTTTGCTGCTGTGCACGGGCTTTCTCTAGTTGTGGCAAGTTGAGGGCTCAGACTTCTCATTGTGGTGGCTTTTCTTACTGCACAGCATGGGCTCTAGGGTGCGTGGGCTTCAGCAATTGCAGCAAACGGACTTAGTAATTGTGGTACATGGGCTTAGTTGTCCTGGGGCATGTGGAATCTTCCTGTACTGGGGATCAAACCCATGTCCTCTGCATTGGCAGGAGGATTCTTAACCACTGGGTCACCAGGAAAATTCTGGAGCTCAGTTTGAATCCATGTCCACATGACTTTCCCACTTCCCCTTGTTCCCACTTTAATGAAAATCTTTCCAAAATATGCTTCAATGGCACCTTCCTTAGTTAACATGGAGCAACACAGTCCAGCCTATTTTTGTTGCTGAGAGGCCAGCCCTGTGAACACAAGCCATTGTCTGCTGTGTGCTTGAGCACCAAGAAGGGGCCTAGTCATTGACTTGAGCCATCACTACTTGGCCAGAACTGCTCTGTTGTTTTCCACCTCCCCATAGATACTTTTAGGGGATTATTAAGTTTTATGGGGTGACGAAGCTTCACTTCTAGAAGCCAGTTGCCTGGATATCCATTTCTACAACCTCCACACATTTCCCTACTCTGTCTGGAATTGAGGGTAGAACTGAATCAAGACTGCCCAAGGAAACTAAAGGACTATGTTTAAAATGAAGTAAAACATGATTTGTGCCCATAGCAGAACCAGCCCTTCGGGCTTCCCAGAGACCTTCCTAGTTTATACTTCAACAACACTGTTATTGGCAGAGACAGTGACATTTCCATTGTTTGACAGGTCTGAAAACAGAAACTCAAGGATATTAAATGGTTTGCTTGGATTCACATGAACTCATGAACAAGGTCATTTGAATGCTAGTGGAGGTGATGAAATTCCAGCTGAGCTATTTCAAATCCTAAAAGATGATGCTGTTAAAAGTGCTGCACTCAATACGGCAGCGAATTTGGAAAACTCAGCAGTGGCCACAGGACTGGAAAAGGTCTGTTTTTATTCCAGTTGCAGCACAGGCACACCAGGCCTCTCTGTCCATCACCAACTCCTGGAGTCTACCCAAACCCATGTCCATCAAGTTGGTGATGCCATCCAACCACCTCATCCTCTGTCATCCCCTTCTCCTCCTGCCCCCAATCCTTCCCAGCATTAGGGTCTTTTCCAATGAGTCAACTCTTCGCATGAGGTGGCCAAAGTATTGGAGTTTCAGCTTCAACATCAGTCCTTCCAATGAACACTCAGGATTGATCTCTTTTAGGATGGATTGATTGGATCTCCTTGCAGTCCAAGGGACTCTCAAGAGTCTTCTCCAACACCACAGTTGAAAAGAATCAATTCTGCGGCTCTCAGCTTTCTTCACCATCCAACTCTCACATCCATACATGACCACTGGAAAAACCATAGCCTTGACTAGACGGACTTTTGTTGTCAAAGTAATGTCTCTGATTTTAAATATGCTATCTAGGTTGGCCATAACCTTCCTTCCAAGGAGTAAGCACCTTTTAATTTCATGGCTGCAATCACCATCAGCAGTGATTTTAGAGCCCCCCAAAATAAAGTCTGACACTGCTTCCACTGTTTCCCTGTCTATTTGCCATGAAGTGATGGGACCAGATGCCATGATCTTAGTTTTCTGAACGTTGAGCTTTAAGCCAACTTTTTCACTCTCCTCTTTCACTTTCATCAAGAGGCTCTTTAGTTCTTCTTCACTTTCTGCCATAAGGGTGGTGTCATCTGCATATCTGAGGTTATTGATATTTCTCCCGGCAATCTTGATTCCAGTATGCAGGTCAAAAAAGCAACAATTAGAACCAGACATGGAACAACTGACTAGTTCCAAACTGGGAAAGGAGTACATCAAGGCTGTATATTGTCACCCTGATATTTAACTTATATGCAGAGTACATGATGCAAAATGCCAGGCTGGATGAAGCACAAGCTGGAATCAAGATTGCCAGGAGAAATATCAATAACCTCAGATATGCAGATAACACCACTCTAATGGCAGAAAACAAAGAAGAACTAAAGAGCCTCTTGATGGAGGTGAAAGAGAAGGGTGAAAAAGCTGGCTTAAAACTCAACATTCAAAAAAACGAATATCATGACATCTGGTCCCATCACTTCATGGCAAATAGATGGGGAAACAATGGAAACAGTGACAGACTGTATTTTTTGGGGCTCCAAAAGCACTGCAGATGGTGACTGCAGCCATGAAATTAAAAGATGCTTGTTCCTTGGAAGAAAAGAAATGACAAACCTAGACAGCGTATTAAGAAACAGAGACATTACTTTGCCAACAAAGGTCTGTAGAGTCAAAGCTATGATTTTTCCAGAAGTCATGTATGGATGTGAAAGCTGGACAATAAAAAAGGCTGAGCACTGAAGAATTGATGCTTCTGCACTGTGGTGTTGGAGAAGACTCTTGAGAGTCCCCTGGACTGTAAGGAGATCAAACCAGTCAATCCTAAAGGAAATCAACCCTAAATATTCATTAGAAGGACTGATGCTGAAGCTACAATACTTTGGCCATCTGTTGCAAAGAGTCGACTTATTGGAAAAGACCCTGATGCTGGGCAAGATTGAAAGCAGGAGGAGAAGGGGATGACAGAGGATGAGATAGATGGATGGCATCACTGACTCAATGGACATGAATCTGAGCAAACTCCGGGAGTTGGTGAAGGATAGGGAAGCCTGGTGTGCTGCAGTCCATGGGAAGGCAAGGAGTCAGACACAACTGAGTGACTGAACAACAATATTTTAATGCCTAGCTTCCTTTTGTGCCCACTGGGCAGCATATAACAATGGTCAGATACTTTTAGCCACTCGCCTTTGATTTCACTGGGACAGTGACTTACCTGGCAAGATAGGGTTAAAAGGGTCCTTGGAATCAGGGTTCATAAACTTAAAGAACTTCCAAATAACTGTCTCAGCTCAAAAGCATCTCTCACATGGACCCTGAAAGCCACTCCACGAGACAATGATGGCCACTGGAAATGATTATTTTTTTGGGTGTGGGGGAGAGGAACATACACTAAGCCACTACATATAGCCCATTAACATTTTAGCCATAATTAATTTTTCATTCATTCATTCATATGCTAGGTATCAAGTATCCTGGCCTTTTAAGATTCAAATGAAATAACTTTAACCTCAATCCATGTGTGATGGGACCCTCCCTCTCCCTCCCAATTTTTCTGTGGACTCTGGTGGGGAAGGGGGCTTGAGCTTTTCACCATTACCTTGGGCTCTGAGTGCCAGCTTCTGCTGAATTAGTTCTGTGGGTTTCTCACATCTGTCCTCTCTGGCTTCCCAGGTGGTGTTAGTGGTAAAGAACCTGCCTGCCAATGCAGGAGACACAAGAGACACGAGTTCGATCTCTGGGTCAGGAAGATCCCCTGGAGAAGTTAATGGCAACCCACTCCAGTATTCTTGCCTGGAGAATCCCATGAACAGAGGAGCCTGGCAGGCTATAGTCCATGGAGTCGCAAAGAGTCAGACACGACTGAAGCAACTTATCTCACACACACACACACATCCTCTCCGCCTTCACTCCAGATGTGCAACACTGCTCCACTTCTTCGATTTCCCATAGGCTCATACAAGGTTCCTATCAGTGCAGCATGTGTCACTGAAGATTGAGGATATGGTGAGAGATGGCTCCATCATACCCTATAAACCCCAGATTCAAACATCAAGTTCTTCTGCTCTTAAAAAGTCCTGTGGCCACTTCTATTTACTTGGTTTCCTGCCACGTACGTAGACTTTCCTCCCTTCCTCTTTTCTCTCTTCTGTCCCCCCAAATTCTAGTTCATTACTTACACTAAGCAAGTAATCCTGTTTTCTCTAACCTCTCTCTCATCATATAACATTTTCTCTTTCCAATACACATTCATCCATTTATTTATTCAAAAAGATTAAGCAATATTCACCATAAGGCATCATGCCAGGCACAGCTGAAGATGAGAAGATGAATTTGACATAGATCCGAGCCCAGGGAACCGATAATCTAATAGAGGAGATAAGATACACACTGGATAATCCAGAACATAGGGTAGAAAGTGCTAAAAAGTTGAAGCATGTGAGGAGAGAGGCCTTACATACTGTAGGTGACCAATGACCAATGACCAGGGTGCAAGTAGACTTAGATCCTTCCTGAAAGGGGGAAGAAGAGGTCTACAGCCTGAGGCATGGCATCCTGGGTGAAGTGCAATAGTTGGGGACCAAGGGCAGCTGAGGGTGTAGCTGGAAGGACTTGGGAACCTGGGATGCTGCACCCAAAGAAGGGATCAGGGCACCCTTGGAACAATATTTCTCCCTCCTACCTCCACCTCCCAATCCTGACTCTCCTTCAGGCTGGGCTAGGGTAGGGTGTAAAGGGGAGTGGGTCCCTCCTCTGGATAGCATGGGTTGGACCACTTAGACTCTTCAATAATAGCAATGGCCAAAGTCATCACTCATACTTCCATGTGTGTAATTATTAGAGGAAGAACCTGGCACACAGTAGGTGTCCAATGACTATTTGCTAAATGAATGAATGGAGGATGAATAGGACTGAAAATGGCTGTTTGGGTTTGATGTAAGATATAAATTATCCTGGTGAAAAGATAGAAAGGTATAAGACATGGGATCAGAGGTCATGAGATCTGGATTTTAGTTCTGGATTTAGTTCTCTTTTATTTTCTAGCTTGGGCAGGGTTCACTTACACTTTCATTCATTCATTCATTCAATGAGCACTGAAAGTATCCACTCCACATCTAACTCTAGGTAACGAAAACTGAATGCAGAGCTGAAGTGTTATTGTACAGACAGAAACATACCAAATGTTGAAATGACTGTATACATTTAGAAAAGAGAATTTTATAAATATTAGGATAGAGAGGCACTCTGAAATCCCTCCCAGACTGTTGCAGGATTAAATAGGATGGGATGACTCTCTCTACCTCCCTTTGTCCTGCTTATCTGGGCAGTCTAGTTTAAAACAATATCTTCTGAGTGCATTTAAATTATTTATATCCTGTGATTTGCACATAGTGAATGCTGCATCATTCTGACAAGTATCATTGCAGTAAAGAGTAAGATGTAGAACACATGGGGCACATTGAATGAAAAAACATAGACTGGGTTTCTTTTGATCCTGTCCACTAATAGACACCAGGTGAGTTTAGGAGGAGCTCCCACCTTGAAGTGAGAGGCAGGCTCCAGTCTGACTGCCAAGGAGAAGCATGTGTGCTGTGCATGGACTGAGGGGGCAGAAAAAGGAGCCAACTCCACTTCCACGTGCTGGGGTGAGATAAGAGCATTCACTCCTTATTCTAGAAACATCCTGGGACCCAGCTTCCATTTTTACTACATATGTGTGTGGGTCTACATCATGTCATAGATTTGCATAGAGGAAAAGACTGAATGGACATATAAAGAATGTTGTTAATAATATCTGTCCCTTGAGTTCTTACTATGTATCAAGTGCTTTATAAGTATTATTTCAGTTGATCCTATAACAAACCTATGTGGTGAAGTGTTCTCTCTGTTTTAGATGAGGAAAACAAGGATCAAGAGGTGGACTTGCTTGCCTGACATCCCACCAGAGTGGGTAATGGAGCCCCTCTACTGATGCTGAGCCCGGGCGACCATGAGCCACTTCCTCTGGGTCAGGGGATATTGGGTGGTTTTTTGGCTATGCCATGAGGCATGTGGGATCTTAATTCCTTGACCAGGGACCCAACCCACACCCTCTGTGTTGGAAGCATGGAATCTTAACTACTGGACTGCCAGGGAAGTCCCTGTTGGGTGGATTTAAATGTTCTTCTTGATTTCCATATTTCCTAATTCTTTTCAGTGAGTAAATATTGCCTTTGTAATATGGAAAGAGCAAGAGTGTGATTGAAACATCTCTTTTCCCATTCTTCAGAACCATTCTAGGGACTCATTCAACTTTTCCTGCATCCTTCTTCTCAGCATTCCTGAAGAGCCAGCAGCGCCCAGGCCTCTGCCAGGAATCGGGAACCAGAGCTCTCATCTAGAGCTCACAGTTTCATGAGGCCTCTTCTGGCACAGTGTGGGTGTCACCTCTTCAGGTGAAAGAGTCAGGACCCCCAAGGAACTGTGTTAATCAGGGCGGGTCGAGACGGCACAGTGGCCACATTACTTCAGTTAGTAAAAACACATATGCAAGGTTTTAAATGACCAGATTTAGTGTTAAACATTACTTCTATTTTCAAAAAGCCCAATGAAAACAGAAAAAAAAAAATGTGACCAAGGGGAAAAGAAAGTGAGAGCAGAATTACAGAAGGCCAGCCTAGAGGAAGGGAAGTGCGAGCATACGTGTAGAAGGAGTCAGAACAACTGTAGGCAAACGCAAGTGTAACTACAGCAACAGATAGGAAAAGCTAGAAGAAATGGCAGAGTATAAACAGACGTGATGAGATGAAAAAACTTGAATAGGTCAATACTGTCAACTTAAATGTGAAAACGTACAAAACCAAAATCTAAGTAATCTAATTAGTGGATAGAGATACCGATATACCCTTACATATTGGGGATAAATCCTTGGGTCAAAATGTATTATTCTTTTGATTTAATGCTAATGTTTTATTTAGACTTCTATATTCATCAACAAATTAAAGGAAGAAAATGTGATCAAACCAATGGAGGTTGACAAGGCATTCAGTAAATTCAGCAGCCTTTCCCAATAGAAATCCTAAGAAAAATGGAAGAACTATTAATATATTAACTATAGGTAATATAATTAAATATCAAAAGACAACAAATACTACAAATAGTGAGTTGTTTAGACATTTCCATTTAAATCAGGAACACTGTTCCCATTATTGTTAAATATTATTTTGGAAGTTCTAATAGGTACAGAAAGACAGGAAAGTGAAATAATTTGTAGAAAATTTTTGAGGAAAAAGATATAAAATTGTCTATTTTGCTGATGGTATACTTACATCCAGAAAACCTCAGTATTCTAGAGTTAGTAAAACAAACAAACAGACAAACCCCAAACTAACTCCTCCCCCCTCAGAACTAATAAGGAAATTTGACACTTGGTACTGAGATAAATATTTTAAAATATCAGGTTTTTTTTTTTCCCCTAAAATAGTAGACTAGCCATAGGAAGAAATGGAAAATAACTCATTCATAAAAGCATCAAAGTTATAATAAACTTAGGAATCAATTTGAAAAAACAGGTACAGGAATTATAGGAAGAAAATTTAAAATCCTTACAGAGCTGAACAAATGGAAACACATTCACATTCTTGGATAGAAAATATAATAAGAAGGTAGTACAGTTTTAATTGGCATCTCAATGGCTTGTATGTCTTCTGGAAAATGAGGCTAGAAGGCTTTACAAGATATTAAAACATACCATGAAGCCTCTGCAATCAGAGACAGAATAGCCCTGGCACAAAAGTAGATGGCTAGAACACTGAAACAGAAGAGAAAGCACCAGAATAGTCACAGTGCATGTGACTGTAATGTTGGGTTGGCCAAAAGTTTGATTGGATTTCCTGCAGGTTATTATGAGAAAACTCAAATGAACTTTTTGGCCAACCCAATATGTGACAAGGATGAGATTTTACTTCAGTTGCAAATGAATATTTTTTTTTTTTAAAAAATAAAATTATTTATTTATTTTTATTATTTTTTTTATGGCTGCACTGGGTTTTCATTGCTCCCCTAGGTTTCTCTAGTTGACTGCAGCCAGCAGGGGATATTCTTTGTTGTGGTGCATGGACTTCTCATTGTGGTGACTTCTCCTTTTGCAGAGCACAGGTGCTAGACACATGGTCTTCAGTAGCTGTGATGCAGGCGCTAGAGCGCGGGCTCAGTAGTTGTGATGCATGGGCTTAGTTGCTCCATGGCATGTGGCATCTTCCTGGACCAGGGATTGAACCTGTGTCCCCTACATTGACAGGTGGATTCTTAACCATTGGACCACCAGGAAGTCCCTGAATATTTCTTTAATAAATGATGATAAAATCACTGGCCATCCATATGAAAGAAAATAAAGTTGGATTCTATTCTTACACTGTATTTACAAATAAATTCTAGATCAATTAAAACCTTAAATATAAAAAATAAAACAAGAATATTGAAATCTAGGAAAATATATGTATAGTCTAGGGAATAGCAATACCTTTTAATCTAAGGCAATAAGCTTGAAAGCTAGAAATGAAAAAATAGATGAATTACTACATGAAATTACAATATTAAATTTGAAATAAATGTATGATACCACAAACAAGATGAAAAAGCAAATGTTAGAGTTGGGGTGAAGGAACAGATGCACATCTTATATGATAAGGATGAAAAATTTATAATAGAAAATTCTTATAAAATAAAAAGGATGAGTAGCTCAACAGAAAAATTAAAGAGCAAATCCAACTTGATTGATAAACATATGAAAAGATGTTCAGCCTCATTGCCTCATTACCAATGTAGAAAATGCAGAATAAAGTAACAATAAGAAGGACTACCCTGGTGGTCCAGTGGTTAAGAATCCCCATTCCAATGCAGGGGACATGGGTTCGATCCCTGGTGAGGGAACTAAGATTCCCACATACCATGGGACTCCTGAGCTCATGATCTCTAGAGTATGTGCACCAAAACGAAGACCCCACATAGCAACCCCTCCACCAGAAAAAAGTAACAATAAGATATTGCTGATGACTGGAATTTGGAGATAATGGGAATTTCTGCTCATATACTGCCAATGCCAATGGAAATGTAAGTTACCAACTTTTTTATGGAGGAGAGAGAAGCAATATGGCAGGACCTATTACAAGTAAAAACACACAGATCTTCTGACCCAGCAATCTCACTGCTGGGTGTGCCTTCCATAGGAACAAAAGTATCAGAATGGAAGACTAGTCACAGGATAATAATAACTGCAGCCTGCATGCAGGGTGGCACAGTTATGTGAATACAGTCCTTGGAGGTGGGTGTAACACAATGGCATCGACAGAAACACATGTGTAGTGGCCAAACATGGGAGATCGGGCCACAGACTCTTGGTGAACAAACAACTGAGTGCCCAGGGTCCACACATACCATGGAATATTGGCAATCATTAAAGGGAATGAGCTGGATCGATACTAACTGACTCAGAGGGATTTCCAGGATATATCAGGGAAAAGAAAGGCAAGGTGTGGAGAGATGTATACAGCAAAGTCTCAGTTTTTGTGAAATAATCTATGCTTCCAACCCCCTCACGTTTGAATGAACATGAAGAAAGATACTTGAGGATACATGTCAAGGAGGGAGACTGGGGAGTTTAGTTCAACCAACCCAAACCACATCGAACCAGATGAGACCATATCAGACGTGATCCAAAGAGAGTAGACCAAACCAGGCCAAATCAAGATAGACCAGACCAGACCAAATCAAATTAAATCCAACTAAAATCGATCAAACAGAACACATTAAACCAAACCAAACAAAATCCAGCTAAACCAAATCAAACCAGTGAGACCAGAGCAAGCCACACCATACCAAACTACACAGACCAGACTAAACCCAACTAAACCCAACCAAGTCAGTCAAGTCCAGAACAGATCAAACTACACCAGTCAGAATAGACCGAACTAAACTAAACCTAAACAAAAACACATTGCCAAAATGTCTGTGATTAAGCATCATGTGTGACATCCCTTTCGTGTTAAGGTATGTGTGTGTCTGTACCTGATGATGAATGAAATGATGGTTACTAAATTATCAGTGGTGACAGCTCAGTGTGGCGAGAACTCAGGTGATTTTCATTTTCTTTGTACTTTTTTGTGGTATTCAATTAAAAAAATTATAGTGTATAATATATGTTGTTTACCTAATTAGGAAAAAATTAGAAATCTTTTCCACTGTGGAAAAAGTTTCCTTTAAAAAAAGGAAAAGACTTGCAGGGAGAAAAGAAGCCTCTTGATTCTGCAAGTTAGCAGAAAGCTTGCCTCGGAGCCCTGCTGGCTTATGTTAGGCGGGCACTCAATCCCAGAGCTTCTGGAACACAAGCGGGACCACTGACTGCTAAGCTCCAAGGAGCCTTGTGCCCACAACAGTGAGTTTCTGGGCTCCAACCACAGTGCGGTGCCTCTTCTGCATCAATTTGGCTTCTGCTCTGGGTGTCTTCCCAGGAATTTCGAAGGAGAGAGAGCAGAGGGAGCAGAGCAAGCTGGTGAACGGTCCCTCTCCAGGACAGGAAACCCAGCCCTGCTGCGGAGTTCATGGAAACAAAAAGGGAAGTTCACCATGGCACAGGGCTAAGTCATACTGGTGGATAAGAAGGATCTCTCGTTACACTGGCGTGACTACTCAGACTTCTCTCTCTCTCCAGACCCCAGACTGCTCTGAAACATGTGGCTTTCCAGGGAGGCCCATGGGATTGAGCAGAGAGTGGGCTCATGACCCTGCTTTCAGTTGTCTAATATCTAAAACACAATTCAGACTCTCAACTGAATCCCTGTTGGCTGGGGCTCTGGTGGAGATTTCTGTAATCCCCAGCAGCTCTAACTTGGGTGGGGGACATCTTTACCCTCCTCCTCTGCACAGGGATTGATGTTGGAAGGGAAAGAGTCCCAAGGCCACAGCTCAGCACTGCCTGCCTCATTTCAACACAGCTTGGGTTTCTGTGGGCTCTCTTTGTTCTTGCCTTTGCCATCCTTTTTCTTGTATGCTCCCGACTCTGTCCCTGATGATGGGAAAGAGTTCTGTCTCATGGTTAAAATGTGAAACATGAACAAATTGCAAGGACAGACAGACAGACAGACATGAGAACTAAGTTTAGGAAATGCCTTTTCCAGTACTTTCTGAAGTAACCCTCTTGGCTTTGGGAGATATTGACAAAGTTCACCATGGTGCCTTGCACTAAATAGTTGCTCAATAAACATGAATTAGAGTAAGGTCTGTGTCTTCCCATACTGTGTGTGAGAGGCCATGCGTGGAACCACCCACCTCACTCACATGTCAACATGGGCTCATTAAGTGGATTAACACCGAGCAAACTCCAGGAAATAGTGAAGGACAAGGAAGCCTGGCATGCTACATTTCACGGGGTTGCAAAGAGTCAGACATGACTTGGCAACTAAACAACAACAGCAAGCTGTTTCTGGGCAGGTCCTGACACCGGTCCCTTTCCTGGTCTCCACAGCACTTGACAAATTGTCTTGTACACAGGGGGTCCTTAGGGAACATTTGAGAACCAGCTTTGAAGTCAGAGAGATGTGGGTGCAAATTCTGCCTCTGCCTCTACTCAGCTGTATGACATGGGCCAGAGGCATTTTCTGAGCCTCAGTTTCCTCATCTGTAAACTGTTGACAAATATTTTTTAGGACAGTGTGAGTACTAAATAATTTGGCAATTAAGGTAGCGAAAACCACTAGACCATTCAGGTATGACCTAAATCAAATTCCTTACGATTATACAGTGGAAGTGACAAATCAATTCAAGGGATTAGATCTGATAGAGTGCCCAAACAACTATAGATGGAGATACGTGACATTGTATAGGAGGCAGTGATCATAACTATCCCCAAGAAAAAGAAATGCAAAAAGGCAAAATGGTTGTTTGAGGAGGTCTTACAAACAGCTATGAAAAAAAGAGAAGCAAAAGGCAAAGGAGAAAAGGAAAGATGTACCTATTTGAATGCAGAGTTCCAAAGAATAGCAAGGAGAGATAAGAAAGCCTTCCTCAGTGATCAATGCAAAGAAATAGAGGAAAACAATTGAATGGGAAAGACGAGAGATCTCTTCAAGAAAATTAGAGATACCAAGGGAACATTTCATGCAAAGATGAGCATAATAAAGGACAGAAATGGTATGGACCTAACAGAAGCAGAAGATATGAAGAAGAGGTGGCAAGAATACACAGAAGAACTATACAAAAAGACCCCAGATAATCACGATGGTGTGATCACTCACTTAGAGCCAGACATCCCAGAATGTGAAGTCAAGTGGGCCTTAGGAAGCATCATTACAGACAAAGATAGTGGAGGTGATGGAATTTCACTTAAGCTATTTCAAATCCTCAAAGATGATGCTGTGAAAGTGCTGCACTCAATATGCCAGCAAATTTGGAAAACTCAGCAGTGGCCACAGGACTGGAAAAGGTCAGTTTTCATTCCAATCCCAAAGAAAGGCAAGGCCAAAAATGTTCAAACTACTGCACGATTGCACTCATCTCACATGCTAGTAAAGTAATGCTCAAAATTCTCCAAGCCAGGTTTCAACAGTATATGAACCATGAACGTCCAGATGTTCGAGCTGGATTTAGAAAAGGCAGAGGAACCAGAGATCAAATTGCCAACATCTGTTGGATCATCGAAAAAGCAAGAGAGTTCCAGAAAAACCTCTACTTCTGCTTCATTGACTATGCCAAAGTCTTTGACTGTGTGGATCACAGCACACTGTGGAAAATTGTGAAAGAGATGGGAATACCAGACCACCTGACCTGCCTCTTGAGAAATCTCTATGTAGGTCAAGAAGCAACAGTTAGAACTGGACATGGAACAGAGTGGTTCCAAATCGGGAAAGTAGTAGGTCAAGGCTGTATATTGTCACCCTGCTTATTTAACTTATATGCAGAGTACATTATGAGAAATGCTGGGCTGGATGAAGTCCAAGCTGGAATCAAGATTTCCGGGAGAAATATCAATAACCTCAGATACACAGATAACACCACCCTTATGGTAGAAAGTGAAGAAGAACTAAAGAGCCTGTTGATGAAAGTGAAAGAGGAGAGTGAAAAAGTTGGCTTAAAACTCAACATTCAGAAAATTAAGATTATGGCATGTGGTCCCATCATTTCATGGCAAATACATGGGGAAACAGTGGAAACAGAGACAGACTTTATTTTGGGGGGCTCCAAAATCACTATAGATGGTGATTGCAGCCATGAGATTAAAAGACACTTGCTCCTTGGAGAAAAGTTATGACCAACCTAGACAGCTTCTTAAAAAGCAGAGACATTACTTTGCCAATAAAGGTCCATTTAGTCAAAGCTATGGTTTTTCCAGTGGTCACGTATGGATATGAGAGTTGGACTATAAAGAAACCTGAGTGCTGAAGAATTGATACTTTTGAACTGTGGTGTTGGAGAAGACTCTTGAGAGTGCCTGGGACTGCAAGGAGATCCAACCAGCCCATCCTAAAGGGAATCAGTCCTGAATATTCACTGGAAGGACTGATGCTGAAGCTGAAACTCCAATACTTTGGCCACCTGATGCGAAGAACTGACCCATTGGAAAAGACCCTGATGCTGGGAAATATTGAGGGCAGGAGGAGAAGGGGACAACAGAGCAAGAGATGGTTGGATGGCATCACTGACTCGATGGACATGAGTTTAAGTAAGCTCCAGGAGTTGGTGATGGACAGGGAGGCCTGGTGTGCTGCAGTCCATGGGGTCACAAAGAGTCGGACATGTCTGAGCGACTGAACTGGACTGATACACATGGCTCCATTTCAGCAAAGGTCTGATTCATGTAAAAGGTAGCACATGATTATTCTTACCTCAAAAAGAGTGGGGCATATAGCTACGAGCTCTGAGAACACACTCAACAAATTTTATTTTATTATTTTCCTTGCTATCGAACAAATTCAGAGAGGAAATTAAAATGCAGAGAAGAAAATAAATGTATTTGCTACTTTCTAGAATGAATTAATTTGTAATTAAAAAAATACAATTAAAAAAAAAACACACTCTTACACATTTGTCAAGCACAGCATGAAAGAAAGGGATGATTTCTGGGTTGTTTTCCCAGGAATGGAACCAGCCTCAGTAGAGAGTGACGGGCTCAGCCTGCAGCTGGTCAAGAAAACTCCAGAGTGTGTGAGGTAATGTTTGCAATTTCTTAGCACAGAATAAGGAATCAAGAAGGGTTGATAGGGGTTTCCTTGGTGGCTCAGTGGTAAAGAATCTGCCTGCTAATTCAGGTGACACTGGTTCTGTCCCTGGTCCAGGAAGATCCCACATGCTTTGGAGCAACTAAACTCATGTGTCAGCAGAAATTAGGCCCTGCAGACCCTCGAGGGTCCCTGAGACTGCTTCACAGGGTTTGAGAGGCCCAGACAATTCTCATGGCCATACCATGGCTGCATGACCCTTGCACTGCTGGTGCAAAAGCAGAGGCGGGTGTGAGGGTGGGCACTGGGTGTGAACCAGCCATCATCTTCACCAGAAAGAAAAGGAAAAACAGAAAGAAAATGCCATACAGACATAGAAATCAATCTTATTGGTTACCAAAGGGAAAGGAGTGGCGATAAATTGGGAGTTTGGGATTAACGAGAAAGGAATGAAGGAAGGAAGAAAATGCCAGTTATGGTTAGAAACATCCTTGATGAAGCAGTAAAACTACTAATTACATCTCAGCTCTTGAGCAGTTTTTTTTTTTTTAATATCCCAGGTGATGAAATGAGATGTATGCTGCTGTGTACCCAAGTCCACTGGTCATTGTCTTCAGGATGAACAGTTGTGCCACTATTTGAGTTGCAAGATAAACTAGTCACTTTTTTGTGGAACACTGTTTTGACTGCCCAGAATGACTGACTTACAAACTCCACTTCTTTACGCTTGTATTTGGCACACGGATTCCTGAAGCTGGATGAAGTGGATTTTCATCACTGGCCAAAAGAGAGCAATAGGAACTAAATTTATTCTCTCACTCTAAACAAAGAACTGAAAACAGCCAGACAAAAATATAGAAAACAGTGGTCTTCAGATACTAGACAACAGACAGTGTAAGTGAGCAGGACCCTATAATAATGCCTTTCCAGAACAGACCCCAGCCATGTCCTCTACTTAGCTTTTGTCTGTAGAAAAACTTTAGTCAAAGAATACATTTAATCAGAGAAGTGAGAAAATGAGGAAAACAGTCAAGCAAGACAAAATAATGATACTTGAGCCATTAAACAAAGTCTAGGACCTTTAGTTCTTCCTCAAGGACTATAGATAATATCCTGAGCTATTTTGCAGAGTGAAACCCTCACCAGATGGAAGAAGTTAACGAGAGGCTGACCACAAGCACGAAGACTCCAGACTGGCTGGACTCAGAAGGTTGATGATGTTGACCCCTGATTACCTCAATACCAACCAATCAGAAGAATGTCCACAAGCTGATCACATACCCCACAACCTCCCTCTCCCACCCTTCTATAAACCTTTCTCTGAAAGCCTTCATGGAGTTTGGGTCTTTTAAGCACTAGCTGCCCTGGACTCCTTGCTTGGGGCCTGCAATAAACGCTTCACTCTCCTTCACCACAACAGATTGACTTGACCAAGTCTGGTTCGGTAACAACAGCTTGGGACAGTGAATCCCAGAGAGAAATGAGTCCCAGCTCACTGTTGGAAGAGCTTCCAGGCTACACTGTGGGAAGGGCATGCACAGAGCAGCCATCTCCCCAGACTGAGAAAACAGAGCTGGAGGTTCAGAGGGGCCCAGGTGGCTAGGATGTGGAGTGCAGAGCACAGGAGAGTAGAGAGCACTCCATAGCATTGTTATCTGACAGTGCCCGCAGTTGGAGGTCAGGGGGTCTTTAAGGATTTTGACTTCTCAAGTATTTCTTTTCAGAAAGACTCAGAGCTGGGACCAGACTGCCTTGGCAGGGTTTCAGCCCAAATCATAGGCTCTCTTTATGATTCCTTGTAATTCTGCTCACATCAAAGTCAAAATTGCCTGCATCTGGACGGCCACTCTCTCCAGGCCAAATTACAGACCCTGATCGTGGAGTGTCCAATGGCAACTCACCACTTCCTCCCACAGCCCCAACCCTGCAGGCCCAGCCAGAGCCCAGCCTGAGAGAAGGGCCAGAGCGAACTGGGGCCAGGCCAGGGTGTGGACTGATGGATGGCCGCTACAGAGGTCACCTGGGTGACCACACCTCAGAAGAAGCCATCTGGGACTGACTTTGCTAGGGAGTATTTATTGTTACCCAGAGTAAACTGCTTGTAAGCCTCACCCTGTAATTTGTGTGTTGTGTTACCACCCCTCCCCAACACACAGACACAACCAGGTCACAACGGTCCTTAAGCCATTTCCTGGGAGCCCACAAAACCTCCAGTCACCCCTTAAAGAGACAGCCTCTGTCAGGCAGTTAGGCTAACACATGGTTCTTTGAGATCAGCTTAGGGAAGGATTGAGGTGGGAGGGTGTAGTGGGATCCGGCACTTAGCGAGGACCTGCCTGTTTTCGGCCAGACACTGTACTGCTGGGAACTGGCTGAGCTGTGAATTCAATCCTCATCTGCAGCTGGTAGACACCTGTGTCCACAATAAACCCGGGACTCTTCATTTAAGCTTTGGGTTTCATTCATGAGGTGTTGCGCTCGGAAGTAACACTGTTCCTACATCCAAATATAAAGGAAAAGCAATCTAAATTGTTTCTGTTTTCTCTTGAAAAACATCTAAGTGAAAGTGAAAGTGTTAGTTGCTCAGTAGTGTCCAACGCTTTGCCACCCCACAGACAGTAGCCCTCCAGGCTCCTCTGTCCATAGAATTTTCTAGGCAAGAATACTGGAGTGGGTAGCCATTTCCTTCTCCAGGGGATCTTCCTGACCCAGGGATCAAACTCCAGTCTCCTGCAGGGCAGGCAGATTCTTTACCATCTGAGCCACCAGGGAAGCCCTGAAAAGCATCTAAAGGGACTGTATATCCAAAAAGCATATCAAAATGTTTAGAACTGTGGGCACACACACATCTGCTCACACCCTCCTCATGAGAATAGAGTGGATGCTCCAAGACCTCTGATCAGCCCATCTAAAAACACCCCCAACCCCTCAGGGAACATGTCTCTCTTTGCTCTCTTTTCACTCCTCTTTTCCCCTCAGGATGGATGGTTCTTGGCTTCTCCTACCAACAATCACTCTAGCTTTCTTGGTCCGCTCAGTGTCCACTCAATTGGACAGGCACAGCCTCCCACCTCTTTCTGAAGGTCTCTGCCCCAAAGCCACACCATTAATTCTTGTGAAGCCTTTGATGTTTGGAAGGAGGGAGTGGTGTGGGTGTTCTTGTAACACTAGAATTATCAGCTGGCCGGCAGGCCCAGGTACCCACTGGAGTGTGGCTCCTGTGTCCTGGTCAGACCTGCAGGCTGAGTGACTGTGGGAAGGGAGGGGACAGAGCTGGTCCATCTAGGGAGGGGAGGCAGGTGGCGGCTGGAGCGGCCTTCCCTTCCTCAAAGCATGCAGGCTGGCTGCAGTTTGCAGGAGACGAAGGGCCCCGCCTCTGTGAGGCTTCTGCTGGGTGAACCAAGGGGATCAGTCCAGATAGAAACAGACAGAAACATCCATATCATTGATTCTTTTTCTGCTGAAGATGAGAAGAAACAGCCCGAGTCCTTCCACAGCTGCCAAAAGGGGGAGGGGCAGCTGCCTCTGGTGTGTCTCCTGTCCTGCCCTGATTAACCTGTTTCCCCTCAATCTGATAAATCCCTCGGCGTCAGTGGTTTATCAGTGGCTGTGGTTCAGTTTCTTTCTTTCACGCCACTCTGCTTACAAATACTCCTTGATCTCACTGTCAGTGTCTGCATGGCAGACTCACTTGGGAAATTTTTACCAAAATGGCCCCCAAGTTGCCAGACCAACTAAATCCAAACCCCTGGGGTATGACTGGGGCATCAGCATTTTGAAAAAACTCTCCCCAAAAGCTGGCCTGACTCATGTAAATCAGTGAAGTTAGAACATTCCCTCACACCATCACAAAAACAAACTCAAAGTGGCTTAGAGACTTAAATATACGACACGACGCCTTAAAACTTCTCGATGAAAACGTAGGTAACATATTCTCTGACGTAAACCACAGCAACGCTGCCTTGGGTCCGTCTCCCAAAGCAAAAGAGACAAAAGCAAAAGCAAACAAACTTACAAGGTTTTCACAGCAAATGAAATCATAAATAAAACAAAAAGACTAACTATGGAATGGGAGGAAATTTTTGTAAATGATGTGACTGACAAAGATTGATTTTCAAAATCTACAAACAGCTCATACAGCTCAATATCAAATAAATAAATAGCCCAATCAAATAGATGGTCAGAAGACCTAAATAGACATTCCTCCAAAGAAGACAGACAGTTGGCCCAATAGGCACATGAAAAGATGCTCAACATCGCTAATTACTAGAGAAACGAAAATCAAAACTAATGGTTGACCAGAAAGTTCCTTCAAATTTTTCCATAACACCTTACAGAAAATCCCAAATGAACTTTTTGGCCAACCCAACGCAATGAGCTATCACCTCATACCAGTCAGAATGGCCATCATCAAGTCTATAAATAACAAATGCTGGAGAGGGTGTGGAGAAAAGAGAACCTACTTATGCTGTTGGTGATAATATAAGCTGGTGTAGCCACTATGAAGGACAGTATGGAGGTTTCTCAAAAAATTAAAACTAGAGTTGCCGTATGATCTAGCAATCCCACCCCTGGGCATATATCTGGAGAAAACTATAATTTGAAAAGACATATGTACCTCAGTGTTCATAGCAGCAGTATTTACAATAGCCAAGACATGGAAGCACTTAAGTGTCTATCAACAGATGAATGTATAAAGATTATGTGGTATATATATATTTACAGAAACACACACACACATGGAATATTATTCAGTCATAAAAAAGAGTAAAATAATGCCATTTGCAGCAACATGGATGGACCTAGAAATTAACATGCTAAGTGAGGTAACAAAGAAAAATGTTGTGATATCACTTATATGTGGAATCTAAAAAATGATACCGATGAACTTATTTACAAAACAGAAACAAACTCACTGACACAGAAAACAAAACTACCAAAGGGGAAGTGGACAGTGGAGAGATAAATTAGGAGTTTGGGATTAGCAGATATAGACTACCATATATAAAATAGATAAACAGCAAGGTCCTACTTATGCACAGGGAACTATAGTCAATATCCTGTAATAAACTATAATGGGAAAAAATCTGCAAAAGAATGTATATATAGATACCTCTGTCTATCTATCTATGGCCTCCCAGGTGGCACAGTGGTAAAGAATCTGCCTGCCAATGGAGGAGACACAAGAGATGCGAGTTCGATCCCTGGGTTGGAAAGATTCCCTGGAGAAGGGCATGACAACCCACTCCAATATTCTTGCCTGGAAAATTTCATGGACAGAGGAACCTGGCAGGGTATAGTCCATGGTGTCTAACAAAAAGCTGGACATGGCTGAGCAGACAGGTATATATGTGTATATTATATATAGACCTGAATCACTTTGCTCCACACCAGAAACTAACACAACACTGTAAATCAACTATACTCCAATAAAAACAAACAAACCAAACTCCCCCTAGGGTTTCTAAGACAGGGCCAGGATTGAGATCATGAGACCCAGAAGCAGTCAGAACTGGGAGGCTCCTGAGTGCTCATTAGGAGCCCAGGCCCCTGGGGCACACTCCTGAGCTGGGGACCGAGCTGCTGGATCTGGGGGCAGGGTTGCATCTTGCTCAGCAGGAGGTACTGGCAGGAGCTGGTGTGGGCAGGAGCTGTAGGGCTTTGCCGCTCAGAGAGCAGTATTGAAGGTCAGGCTAACCTGGCAGCTTTTCCTTGCCCACCTCCCCCTCAGCATCCTACTGCCTCCAGAAGGCCTGAGCAGGGAGGAGGGAGAAGAGAGGCCTGAGGGCTGAGGCTCGGCTTGGCTACCACGTCTCCAGGTTGCCCAAGGCCCACTTCTGCCTCTCTGAGTTAGTCAGTTCAGTCACTCAGTCACGTCCGACTCTTTGCGACCCCACGGACTGCAGCACGCAAGGCTTCCCTGTCCATCACCAACTCCCGGAGCTTGCTCAAACTCATGTCCATAGAGTTGGAGATGCCATCCAACCATTTCTGCTGCTCTGAGCTGGGTTCCAAATCCAAGGGAGTTTTGGCAAGTTATTAATCCTTATTAAATAGCCAGCCATTAATCTCAATTAACTTGATTGTTTAATTAGACAGCGCAAAAAAAGGGAGGAAGACTGTTGAAATAAAAATCACTCATGGCAGGCAGACAGGCTGCGGTCTTTGAGAACCAGTGGGAGTCAGGAGGTCCTAGCTCTGTCTACCCTTTTGCCAAGACCTGAGGGGAGCAGGAGTTTGCAATGCTAAACCAGGAGCTGATGGACAGTTATAGGGCATCTGTTATGTAGATGAGCAATTTTCAGAGAATTGGAAACTAAATAAATTCAAACTTAAAACCGTACTGAATAGTCTATAACTTCTCTTTGCTACAAACTACATTTCAGACTTGTGCCCTGTCATTATATCAGATAAACATTGATCAGAATCACACAGCAGTGTAAGTAGGAATAACAGGCACTCAATAAATAGTTCTTGAGTAAAAATGCTTTCTAAGATCCTGAGCTGGGGTATCAGTGGTTTACTTTGATTGCTACTTTATATTAGTGCATGTTTGTTGTGGCAAGCTTGAGAGATGGAAAAAAACAAAAGAAAGTTGACTTGAGATCACTGTAGCTAACAGTTTTGTGTATATATTTCTAGTTCTCTTTTTCTATGTACATATACACAGCTTTCAAAGATAAAATCTTTTACGCTAAAGTAAGTGGGCGGGGGAGGATATATTAGAAGTCTGGGATTAACTTTTACATACTGCATTTCTTGCCTGAAAAGTCTCATGGACAGAGGAGCCTGGAGGGCTACAGTCCATCGGGTTGCAAAGAGTCAGACGAGACTGAGTGACTGAACAACAAATCCTAGGCAGGGAGGATGAGAGGTCCCTAGTTAAGGAGGCCCTGGGTATGTTATGTACAGTTTCTAATCCCTCCTCTTCCACCAGTTCATGAGAAGGACTGGAATTAATCTCTCCACTCTCTGAGCATCTGTCCTTTCATATACAACAAGAGATCTGGACACACTGATTTCTAAGATGCTCTGCAGATAACACCCTGTATGGGGCTAAGAAGAAAACAGAAAGTGGCCTCTAGAATTGCAATTGTAAGCCTCAGGCAAAGGTGACAGATACATTAATTGCTAGGATAAGAGGACCCACAGGGCAAAACTTAGGGCGTGAGAATAAATTCCATTTTATGACCTCAGAGCTTTTTTACAGAAGAAAGAGAAAGGAAAAGTGAAGTCGTTCCATTGTGTCTGACTCTTTTCGACCCCATGGATGCTCCTCCATCCATGGGATTTTCCAGGCAAGAGTACTGGAGTGGGTTGCCATTTCCTTCTCCAGGGGATCTTTCCGACTCAGGTCTCCCCCATTACAGGCAGAGGCTTTACCCTCTAAGCCACCAGGGAAGCCAGGAAAAAAGAAAGAAGGTTGAGATCACAGAGTGGGTACCCTCCAGGAGGTATATACGGGGTCAAGGGAAATAATGGCTGGAGCAGCAACTTTCCTGGCTTATGGGATTGATAGACTGGACAAAATGGGCCTGATATCAAAGAAGAGTCAGTGTCAAGTCACATAGCCTCCTGCACAGCACTGTGTCTCCCAGAGCCTGTGTAAAGCTTGGAGGTCAGTCGCACACCCTAGGGCCACATCCGCCTGGTCACAATCCAGATGCTGAATGAACAGGGCCGTTTCTGGACAAATTTGAGCTGGCGAGTCTACCTTCATACCCTCCTCAGCCATCCCCCTTCCTTTAGAATTTTCCTTTGGTGCCTCAGATGCTCAGAATTGCTTAGCAACCTCCAAAAATGGCGCCTAATTAAGGTTGATGCCCTATAGACATGGCCCGTGTTCCAGAATTTTCCAAACTTCTAGGTTTCCTCTCTTGTACCATTCAATCTGGGAGCCACAAGTCACATGTAGCTATTTGCATTTCAAATTCTTTTCTTTTTTCTTTTTTTTTTTGGCTGGGCTGGGTCTTCACCATGGCATGTGGTTTCTTTGCTGTGATGTGTGGGCTTCTTTAGTTGTGGCACTTGGGTTCTTTAGTTGTGGGCAGGCTTAGTTGCCCTGTGGCATGTGGGATCTTAGTTCCCTGACCAGGAATCAAACTCACATCTTCTGCATTACAAAGCAGATTCTTAACCACTCTATCACCAGGGAATTCCTTTCAAAATTCAGTTAATTAAAATTAAATAAAAATACGGTTCCTCAGTCACACTAGCTACAATTTTCAATCCTCAATAGCTATGTGTGGCTAGTGGCCATCATGTTGGAGAGTGCAGATAAAGGACCTTTTCAGTGTCACAGCAAGTTCTAGCTGACAATGTTGCTGACCCCTCATGGCCTTAGCACTCAACTCCAAGGCTCCCAGGCCTCCTTATGAAAATTTGGATGTAAGAAAAGCAAGCAGAAAATGGTTTGGGGGACCTTGTGCCCAGAGTGTTTTAAACCCTTACTTTCAATTCCACTGGTTTGAAAAATTACAAGTATGGTTAATACTAGCAATGATCAGTACAATGAACTGAATATTTGCGTCCCTCCAAAATTCCTCTTTTGAAGTCCTATTCTCTCTCTTTCATTTTTGCTCAGTTGTGTCTGACTCTTTACAATTCTGTGGACTATGCCCACTGGGCTTCTCTGTCCATGAAATTCTCCAGGCAAGAATACTGGAGTGGGTTGCCATTTCCTTCTCCAGGAGATCTTTCCAACCCAGGGATTGAACCCAAGGATCAAACCCAGGTCTCCTGCATTGCAGGCAGATTCTTTCCTGTCTGAGCCACCAGGGAAGTCCCTTTGAAATCCTAACCCTCAGTGTAAGTAGGAAGTGAGGCCTCTGGGAAGTGATTAGGTGATGAGGGTGGAGCCCTTATGAATAGGATTAGTGCCCTTATAAAAGACCCACAGGACTTCCCTGATGGTGCAGTGGATGAGAATCTACCTGCCAATGCAGGGGACATAGGTTTAATCCATGGTCTGGGAAGATTTCTTATGCTGTGGACCAAGTAAGCCCATGGGCCACAACTACTATGCCTGCATTCTACAGCCTGTGAGCTGCAACTACTGAGCCTATGTGCCACAACTACTGAAACCCACATGCCTAGAACCTATGCTCTGCAACAAGAGAAGCCACTGCAGTGAGAAGCCCATGCACCACAAGTAGAGAGTAGGCCCCATTCACCAGAACTAGAGAAAGCCCATGCAAAAAGCACCAGAGACTCAGTATGGCCAAAAATAAATAAATAAATAAATAAAGAGACCCAGAGAGCTCTCTTGCCCGCTTTCTGCCATGTAAGTATACTATGAAAAGAGGGTCCTCACCAGAATCCAACCATGCTTGTACTCTAATCTTATGCCTCAGCCTCCAGAACTGTGAGAAATAAACTTCCACTGTTCCTAAACTACCCAATCTGTGATGCTTTGTTACAGCAGCCCAAGCAGACTAGCAGACATACAGCTGCTCTGAAAGCAATTCTGAGGCCACACTGGGCATTTTATGCAACATAGTGGCAGGAGGCGGGCAACTCAGTTGGTGAGGGGCCAGGAGGGGAGGGGTACAGTGATTCCCAGAGCCAACACGTTCAGAGAACAGCAGATGGTATCTGAGGGCTAAGAGTGATATGTGGACTTGCCAAAGGAGGAGACATATAGATGAACAAGAAAGGCATTCTGAATACTCCTGCATGCTTTATGTACTGGCCAGATCTGTCACCAAGTGAATAAAGATCAGGAATATTTTCAGGCATCTTCGTGGCATGTCTGTTAGAGCCTGCCCATTTCCCCTCAAGAACAAAGGTTGTAGGAGTGTGTGTGTGAGTTAGTTGCTCAGTTGTGTTAGACTCTTTGTGACCCAATGGACTGTAGCCCACAAGGCTTCTCTGTCCATGGAATTCTCCAGGCAAGGATACCAGAGTGGGTTTCCATTTCCTTCTCCAGGGGATCTTCCCGACCCAGGGATCAAATCCGCGTCTCCTGCATTGCGGGCAGATTCTTTACCACTGAGCCACTAGGGGAGCCCACTGTAGGAGTGTTCAATAACAGTAACTGTTGTACTTGAGGGAAATGCATTTATTCAACACAATGTGTATTTAGGCACAGTTACTGTTGGAGAAGACTCTTGAGAGTCCCTTGGACAGCAAGATCAAACCAGTCAATCCTAAAGGAAATCAATCCTGAATTTTCATTGGAAGGACTAATGCTGAAGCTGAAGCTCCAATACTTTGGCCACCTGATGCAAACTGCCACTCACTGGAAAAGACCCTGTTGCTGGGAAAGATAGAAGGCAGCAGGAGAAGGGGACAACAGAGGATGAGATGGTTGGATGGCATCACTGACTCTATGGACATAAGTTTGAGCAAGCTCCAGGAGATGGTGAAGGAAAGGGAAGCTTGGTGTGCTGCAGTTCAAAGGGTTGCAAAGAGTTGGACATGACTGAGTGACTGAACAACAACTGTTCCCTCTGGATGGGTGCCTCATGGGACCCTTAATTAAGTGTAGATTATTCAAACTAATTTTATTCGGTGACACTTGCTCTCAAGTTTCTTATTTTGATCTTGTTTTAATATGAGTTAAGATTCTTTTGGTTTCCCACTTTCCTGGAACGTGCTGGGGAGAACACATGGTCCAGCAGAGAGAGGGTGAACTTCAGCACCAGACAGCTTGGCTTGAATCACTGCCTTGCCCTGTGAGCTGTGAGACGGTAGGCACGTGATGTCACCTCTCTGCCTCACAGTGCTATGGCAGAGACACAGTGAGGTAAGTCCACAAAATCACCCACACAACATCTGACCCGCAGGTGCCAGGAATCAACAAATAGTCACCTCCCTCTTCTCCCACCTCCTGCTGAACTTACAGCTATAGCGGTCTGCACTGCAATCTCAAATCAAACTCTTGCATTATTTTTTTCCTCCTCCAAGGGCTTTGAATGCAGCAGCTGGCCACTTCTTTACCCACCAGTATTTGGAAAGAGGAGGCATTCATCATTGACAGCTCTCTTCTCTCTCCTGGTTGTGCAAATTTTTCTGCAAACTACCAACCCTTTATTTTGTGGCTGGGTTCTGTAATTCACAAGCTGGTGTGGGTATTTCTTGGAAACGGTACAGGGATGATCTTCTCTGGGGTTTATCGAAACTGCTGAATTTGGACTCTTTTTGCCAAAGCCCCTTCTGTAGGATGTGAAGCAGATGGTGGGTTGGCAGATGCTGTCCTAGCAGGAGAGAGGCGCCTGCAAAACGAGGGCTCTGATGAAAATGTCAGTGAGAGGTGCCCAGGTCTGCAGGAGGGGATACTCAGCACAGATGGATGGACTGGCTACAACACTGCCCTCCGCCTCCCACCAGGTAAAGTTGTGGCTGCTCCATCCAGGATGGAACCCTCATAATCAATCAAGGTGTCAGTCCAGATGGCCTGTGATGAAGGCGTGGGGGCCACAGGTGGGCAGGCAGGTAACAGAGCTCTGGCAGCCCCCTCCCGTGCATGGTTAATGCATGAGGCGATATTCAATCACCTGCCAGCGGAGCAGTTGGGAGTAAGGGAGCGGCTAACTACACAGCAAATGACCAGCCTAGACACCACTGGAGTCAGGCTGTAGCTCAACACTCAAGTTCTGCGCTGGTTCCCAGTACATTGTTTCCAAAGCTGGCCAGGGAGGATTTCCTACAGTCTGGATTAAATAAGCCTACTTCTTTCCCTCAAGCTGAAAGAGAGGGCCTGGGGGCTTCTGTCTTGTGACCTGAGTGATGGCATGGTGGCGGGGGGTTGGGGGGATCACTTTCAATCTTGGACAACTTTGGAAAAGACTGGCATGTGGGAGGGAAGTCAGCAAGCACAAGGCACTGGACTCGGCCAAGAACACGACTGACAGGGTAACTGTGGCCAAGACTGGGGATCAGAGCCTAGGGAGCGGGGAGAGGCTGCTGCCTTGGCAGGGCATGTCACCCAGAAGTCACCATGCGAATGAGAGCTGGCGGCCCTGCCGGCCTTTAACTAAATGGTGGCCCCACCTGGAGGCTGTCGACCCACCCATCCTGATCTACTAGGAGCCAGCTGACAGCTCCCCTCTGCCCGGAGACCTTGACACCCAACTGGGGGCCTGGGAGCGGGTCTGTGTCCTCAGGGAAGGAGTGAGCTCTCAGCCAGATGCGAGAAGAAGGGCCCGTATTCTCAGGTTCTCTTTCTGATTTCTTCTGTGAGGTCAGAGCTAGGAGTGGTTGACGGAGAGTGAGGGGACATTCTCTCTCTGTCAACCACAGGAAACTGTGGGCAAAATTTCAGTGGTGAGGAATACATCTTCTAAGTGCTGAGTCGCCTGTCATTTAACAAGGCCTGGGTGTGTGGACTGGGTCAAAGATCTCGTATCTCAAGCAAATTTCTTGTTACCACCCCCCCCAGGTCTGTTCCACCCCTCAGTCCTCGTAGTTAAGCATGACAAAGGGACTCTCTCCTCCGGGTAACTCCAGCCAAATCCTTTAAAGCCATCCTTTCCCCTTCTCAAACCCCACATTCTTTCTCTCGTCAAGCCTTGTTTCTCCTCCTTCAGGAAGCCCACCGTCTAGTCTAAACCACCACCCATTGTCTCCCAGCTGGTCTCCCTGCCTCCTATGTGACCCCATCCCAAGCCATCCTCTAACCTGCGTCCCCAGTGATCTTCCAGAACATCCCTCCCCTTGTAAGACCCCTGCATGTGGTTCTCTAAATTCCATGGGATAAAGGAAAAGCTTCTTTACCTGTCATATAATGCCTTTTGTGGTATTACCCCTTCTTACTTTTCACAGGCCTCTCACACCACTCCCCTCCCCCACTGCTGGCCCCTCCCCCACCATCCAGGCCTTTATTTATTCATTCTTATTAGTGACTCATTCATCAAGTATGTACCAAGTGCTTACTGCCTGCCACCCTCTGTTCTAGGTACAGTGAATATGGCAATGAACAATACAGCAAGGGCAGCAAATCATCTGCCATCAGAGAGCTTACACTCTTTAGTGGCAGCGGGGGCGGGGGGTGGGGAGCAGGACAAAAATATGTAAATGAGCAAATACGCAGTATGTCAGACAATGATAAGGGCTAAGGGGAAGACAGAGCAGAGGAAGAAATGGTTGGCAGAGATTTCTAGCGCTCACCTATATCCAATTGCTCTCTCCTTCCAGCCCACGGCCCAGCAGGGTCACCCTCCATTGCTGTCCTCTGAAGTTAGATGGGGCTAAGAGATATGCGGTTGCCAAGGGGGAGGGGGTTAGGGGAGAGATGGAGTGGAAGGTTGGAATAGCAGATGTAGGCTATTATATACGGAATGGACGATCAACAAGGTCCTACTGTGTAGCACAGAGAACTATAGTCACTACCCTGTGATAAACCATAATGGAAAAGAAAATAAAAAAAGAACATATGCGTATAGATAACTGATCATGTTGCTGTATAGCAGAAATTAACAGAACATTGTAAATTAACTATACTTCAATTTTTAAAAAAAGGGAAAAAAAGTTAGATGAAGCTATATGACTAGTTCTTACCAATGGGATGTGAGCCTTAGTGTATGAGCATCAGTTTGAGGCTAAAGCATTTGTTGGGGTGAGGTCTTCCAGGGCTCACTTCCCCAACCTTCTCTGGCTCTCTCCAAGTGCACATTCCTCAGTAAGTCACTGAGTACTCTCCACAATTTTGACCTTCATTCTTACCACCTACAATATCTTCCCCAGTGTCTTCCTCCATCCCCCTGGCTCCCCTTTCCTCCAGCCATAACAATCTACTCCTCCCAAGAAGACAGCTTGACATCTTGTGCCTCCTTTCTCTACTCCCCTATCTGCCAACATTTCAAAGTCTGCCTCAACTTCTATCTTCTCAGGAAGTTTTCTTGGATTTTCCCATCAGGGTGAACTTTTCGCATCTATAGGACCCCACTACCATTAGCATTTCTGTTTTAGCATTTCTCAGAAGCTGCTTTTGTTAGTTGCCTGGTTATACGTGCGTGCTCGCCAATCAGTTTTGGGGCTTCTGGGGGTTGAAGACGCTGCCATATTCATCTCTGTCTCCAGGGCTGCTGTATCAGGTTGCACAGGTGGGACTCTGCACAAGAACATCCAGCTTGGAAGTGGGGGGAAGGGTGAAGGGAGAGGGTTGTGGGAGATGATGTAGGCTGAGCGTTGCTCACCCAGCTGTGCTGCCTGGCAACAGCCTGTGTTGGCCCAGAGGAAGAGGTGACTTTTTAAATTTCACACAAAGATGCTGTACAGGTGGAAGGGGCCTAGCCTGTGCCCCTCTCAGCACCTGAGCACTTTGCTATGCAGGTGATAAGGGCTTCATGAACACTTGCAGGTGAAGCAGCCCACTTCCTTACCATAAATGCTAAATAGTGATTCAAGGCTGTTGATGAACAGAACAGATCATGCCCTCATGCTCTCTTTTCCATCTCTGCCTCAGTGGGCCGCTTGAGTGGTTCACTTTGTTATTCTGAAGACCCTGCATATGCCTCCGAAAGGATTTAAGAAATCTGTCCCACATCATGACCCCCAGTCTGCAAAGATTTCAGCCCCTCCCCCTTGGAGAGCAGCCTGCCTCTCCTTGTCCTCAGGCAGGTCTCAGACCTCTGCCATATCCTTGGGTGGCTTAGTGGAAGATTCTACTACCAGATTCACAGAAGGACTGGAGCCAGCTAAAAAAATAACAGCATTTCTTTCCATCAGAGTGAAAATTGTCCATTTTCCTGTTTCTACCCCGTCCAGCCTTCAGAGGCGTCATCACATCTACCAACTCTTTGCCAAGCCCATGGGGAAGGGAAACTGTTAACAGGAAATTCCTTTCAGGGGCGTCCAGAGGCCACCTGGACCTCCACAGAGGAAAGTCATCAAAGGGAACAAGGGCTGTGCTTGGGTGCAGGAGAGAATGAGGGAAGGTAGGGGAAGACAAAGAGGCAGGTTGGCCTGTCATGGCCCGAGGCCCAGTAGGTTCTCAGGCTGGGAATCACTTAGGGGGAGCTGTTCCTGAAGACAGCTGAGACTGACTGGGGTGGGGTGCGCCTTGACCTTCCAAGCTCTTGCCCTTCTGCCTGTGTCTTTGCTTGCTCTTCACTTTCCAGGCCCCGCATCTCTGCACATCTTGGCTGGTCACCTTCCTTCTAAAAGTCTTCACTCTTCTGGCTTCTACAGCACGGCACCCCAGTCTCTCTGGATCCCTTCCCTCCGACCTCTGGTCTCATACTGCAGGCCTCCCTGGCTAGCTAACAGCATGGAGGGTAGCCTCATAGCTCTTCTCCCCTTTGACAAATGTATGAGTGCACACACATAGGCTACTTTTTAAAAAATCAAAAGTTTCCTACTATGTGTACTGTCTGTGTTCTTGATTTCACCTGATAGCACCATCATCCTCTGGTAACAGAGGCAGAAGTCTGGAATCAACCTTGACTTCTCCTATTTCTCATGCTTTCCAATTTAACCTTCTAAATCATTCTGAATTGCCCTTCTTGTCTATTTGGACTATCTCTGCCCACTCATCACCTCTTACCTAGATGATTATAATCATTTTCTAATTGGTCTTCCCATCTCCAGATTGGTCTCTTTTAGATTAAGCCTTTACATCATTAAAAAATAGGGTTTTTGAAATTGAGATGAAAGTCACATAATGTAGAATTCACCATTTAAACTATTCTGAAGTGTGCAGTTCAGTGGGTTTTTTGTATATTTACAATACTGTACCATCATCATCACTATCAAATTCCAGATATTATTATACCAGTGTTTTTGAACTCCAAGCCTTGGCCTATTACTGGGGGTTTATGAAATCAATTTAGTAGTTTGAAACCATTATGTAATTTTTAAAAATGACATCACCATAGATCAGAGATCATTGCAAAGGTGAAAAGGTAAATACTGTTTCATGAAACTTTTGTTTCAGCTAGATGCTTTATATGTTTCTTGTGTATACAAAAAATTGATATGAATTTCCAGCTGTGAATCATGATTTAAAAAGGGGGAGCAGGAAGACCATCATGAGTCCACAGTGTCTAGCTAGAGAGATTTTAAATTATAAATGTGAATAAGTCACACATACACACACACCCTCATCTAATGCTTGCCAGTGGCTCCCTAGCTAAATCATTCATTAAGAAATGTTTGTTAAGAGCCTACTATGTACAAGTCACTGTTCTAGGGGCTGGGATATAGCAGTAAACAGGGTGGACAAAAACACCTGCCCTGATCCAGTTCATATTCCAGATGGGGGAAACAATAAACAAGAAAACTGTACAGTGTATTGGGGCTTCCCTGGCCGCTCAGTGGTAAAGAATCCACCTGTCAAAGCTGGAGATGCAAAAGACATGGGTTTGATCCCTGGGTCAGGAAGATCCCCTAGAATAGGAAGTGACAACCCACTCCAGTATTCTTGGCTGGAAAATTCCATCGGCAGAGGAGCCTGGTGGGCTACACAGTCCATAGGTTCACAAAAGAGTCAGACACAACTTAGCGACTAAACAACGATACAGTGTTAAAAGGTGATAAGTGCTCTGAAGGAAGACAATTGAATGGGGTGAAGGGGTTTAGAGTGTAGAATGGGGGAAGGAAGCTGATGCAGTTTGGAAAAGAATGGTCAGGGCAGGATTCATCAAGAAGTAACATTTCAACAAGACTTAAAGGAGGTGAAGGGGTGAGCCATGTAGACACCTGGAAAAAGAGTACTTACACTAGAGCGAAGAGGCCAGGCAAAGACACTGGGCAGAAGCTGCCTGGCTTATGCGAGGGCCAGGGAGGAGGCTAGGGAGGAAGGAGATGTGGTCAGAGATAGAGCTAGAAGCTCAGCCTTGTTGGGCCTGTGGGCCATTGTAAGGGTTTCTACATGGGGGGAGTGGAGCCATTGCAGAGTTCTGAATAATGGAGTGACATGCTCTGGGCTACATTTTTAAAAGACCATCCAAAGGCTTCCCTGGTGGTCCAGTGGCTAAGACTCCGTGCTCCCAATGCAGGGGTCTTGGGTTCAACCCCTGGTCAGGGAACTAGATCCCATATCTTGCAACTGAGAGTTCGCATGCCACAACTAAGATTGAAGATCCCATGTGCCTCAACTAAGACTCGGCACAGCCAAATAAATAAGTGAATATTAAAAATAAATAAATAAAAAGACCGTTTATTGGATTAGTTTGAGGTTCACAGTCCTTTACATTTTGGTCCTGACTACAGATCTAGACTCACTCAGTGGTGCCCGTAGATTAAGAAGTAGTACAGGGATGGGTGTTGAATCAGCTGTTGCTGCTGAGAACTCAGCGGGGCCTAAACCAATTGCCCAAGCCACACAGGTTAGCGCTCCCCGTTCCTTGCTGGTGCCCCTTCCACTACACCTTGAGGTTCCCTTCCTGGGGTTCTCTGAGGCTTTCCTGGGGTAGGAGGAGTTGCAATTCTGAAATATCCCTGGAGGAATTTAATGGATGTGATGGGACAAGGTGAGTGGGGGGTGGGGTAGGGAAAAGACTTAGAGGTGGCAGCCTGACTAAGGTTATGCCATGCTCCCTGGACTTGGGGGGTCCCCTTGCAGCATCTGGCTCTGCACCGTGATCAGTCTACATGATACGCCCCAGGCCTGGCTATATCTCTTCTCAGCAGCAGATCTCCTTACACCCAAAGTGCTTCATCACATTAGAACCAGAGCAGAGTGGACAGGCCGGTGTCCCTGTGGCCCCTGGCACAGACAGGGCTTTGGCATAATTTGGGAGCAAACTCAGGGACTCCCCTGAGACACCAGAGTATTCTGCCCTGGGCTGCCTGGCCAGTGCTTGGAGATTAGGAAAGAAGGGGTGCAGACTTCCCCTGTGAGCTCCCATCTCCTGTGGTGGGAAAGACACACACGGAGGGGAGGGATAAATGAGGAGTTTGGGATTAACAGACACACTACTATATATAAAATAGATAACCAACAAGCACCTCCTGTATAGCACAGGGAACCCAGTATTTTGTAATAACCTATAATAGAAAATAATCTGAAAAGAATATATTTTTTATTATATTATATATTATTTTATTATATGTTATTATATTATATATATTTTATATATATATATATTTTTTATATAGTGCTCAGCCTCTTGGAGGTGTCCAACTCTGTGTGACCCCCTGGACTGTAGCCCACCAGGCTCCTCTGTCCATAGAATTTTTCAGGCAAGAATACTGGAATTGGCTGCCATTTCCTACTCGGGGGGATCTTTCCAACCCAGGGATTAAACCCGTATCTCTTGTATCTCCTGCATTAGCAGGTGGACTCTACCCTGTGCCACCTGGGAAGCCCCATATATTCTACATATAAATATATATATTCTTTTCACATTATTTCATATAATTATATATAATGTATATAACTGAATCACTTTGCTGTATACCTGGTATCTAACACAACATTGTAAATCAACTATACACTTCAATTTTTTCAAAAGACACACACACAAGAACAGGGGCACAATTGAAAATGAGATAAAATGTCACACATTGTTTCCCTCCTAATAGAATTTCCTTCTTTTCTTCCCTGTCTTCCCATAGGCAACCAAGAATCACACTTTCTGGACACACTATAAACTCCCTCTTCCAAGCATCTTTGCAGCCTAGACTGTTTTTCCTTCCCAGGTCTGTTTCCTTATAAATATTCCAAGGTGAGGCTGCCAGCCGGGGATTTATTTACAAGGGGGTATCATTTCGAGCAGCTGTGGCTACTACACCTCTCACCAAACTTAGCCTCGTTATCTATTTTAGATGAGACCAGGATGATTCACTCTATCTTGAGTTTCCATTCCAGCCAAGATAAAATGATTTCTGCTTTAAAAGATTTAGAATGTAAAAAATCCACAAGTCGAACAAGTGGCTGGTCTGATGGCGGCCATTACTCCTATGCTCGAACCTTCTCACATGGAAGGCACCCACGTGTGCACACACTGGTGTGCCATCACCCTGGGGCCTCTGTCGTGGTTCTCCACCCCCAAAGGGAACCTTACAAAAGAGACAGAGGAGAGCACACGGCCAGGCCAGTCTTGCTAAATGGCTGCTTATCCCAAAACTTTCTAAGCCTGCTTATTCCATCCCCGTAACTTCTGGGGGGTTGAGGACTCTTTTGGGATTTCCCAGAAGATGATGTCTGTGCCCACGTGCAGACCATTTCTGCCTGTGATTCCAGGAGGTGCAGGAGAGTGAAGAGAAGCAGATATAAGGCAGCAGGTGCTGGAGGAGGCTCAAGGGAGTAGCAATCCGAGGGGGTCAGGCTGAACGGGTAGGGATGAGGAGGGATAACTGCAGTCTGGACCCTGGTTTAGACATGGCGACAGAGAGGAAATGAGAAGTCCTTTTAAGAAGAGACGCTTCAAGGTAGAGGAGCAGACACTCAGATGTCGTGCTGTGGAGGAACAATAAAGGGAAGGAAGTGAACGCTTACTGAACACCTGCTATGTCCCAGTCACTGGGGTATAAAGGTATGGTCCCTCACGCAAGAGAACACAGAGTCTAGTGTGGTGGGCAGGTGAGTCCCAGGTACCATTAACCATAATACAAGTCAGGGGGCATCAGGGAGCAGTAGTGCCATTGTCAAGTCCAGAGGCTGCAGAGGGGCTGCGATGGATGCGCATCCCTGGTTCCAGGGTCCTCATCCTCAGGGCAGAGGGATGGTTCCCCACTAGGGGCTGGGCCCTAGGGGCAAATGCATGATGTCTCAGTTAAGGCTTTCAGTTTTCTGGAGGTCCCTGCCAGCTCCAGCCTCTCACATCAGACACAGGCAGGGTCATATCTTATTTTCTGGCGTGGTGACTCAGCCGACCAAAATGACTCATGCTAGCAGCAGCTCTTTCTGTATCTTGTGGGCTGGGGACAGGCAAACTGGGAAGGCCCAAACTGCCAGCCAGTGAGATGAGAGGACTGCTCCACCTGACTCAGCCACAGATACAGAAGGGGAGAAGAGAAACAGAGACCAGAGAGAGACAGAGAGATACAGAGTGGGGCCTCTTCTAGCAGTAAGGTCGGGTACTCCTCAGCTCTTGGTTCGGCAGCTGGGGAAGTCACAGGGCGGTCAGGGAAAACGGCTTATGAGTCTCAGAACTCAGGATGCTCCCCACCCCGCCGACCCCGCTGACCGACCCCGCCAACCCCGCCGCCGCCGATCCCGCCAACCCCGCCAACCCCGAGGCACTGCTGGCCACACCCACAAGGTGGCGTCACCCCCACCTCCACCCCCGCCCCACAATGGACTCCTCCCAGTCAGTTAGTCTGTCTGCTCCCAGCTTGGCCAGGCTCTCACAGTTCCCTTGCTCTTGGCTCCAGGATGGTCCCGCACATTCTGTTCCCAGGATCCCCTTGTCTTGGCCCTTGGGTGCAGGGTATGAATGTGCACCTCACAGAACCACTTCACAGGTGCCCTTCTCCTAAGGCCGCCTCATTCTGTAAGTTGGGATTTGCCAGTGAAGAGGGATGCCAATCCGTCTTTCTGTTCATCCACATCCAGTTCACACACCAAGGCTCATTCATCCCCACTTCTTCCATTTAGAGTCAGCACAAGAAGCTCACATTTAAAAGTGGGTCTGGCACCATGCTGGGGCTTCCCTGATGGTTCAGCAGGTAAAGAATCCACCCGCCAATGCAGGAGACACAGGAGACATGGGCTCAATCCCATGGAAACACAGGCTGGGAAGATCCCCTGGAGGAGGAAAATGGAAACTCACTCCAGTATTCTTGCCTGAAAAATCCCATGGACAGAGGAGCCTGGTTAGCTATAATCCAAAGGGTTGCAAAGAGTCGGACACAACGGATCAACTAGGCATGCAATGCACTAGGCTGGGTGCTGACCAACATCCTTTCATCTAGGTAATAATCCCAAAACACTGATACTGTTAAGTAGGTGAGAAAACTGAGTCCAAAGAGCATCAATGATTTGCCCAAGGACTGATCCTGAAGCTGAAGCTTCAATACTTTGGTCACCCGATGTGCAGAACCAACTCACTGGAAAAGACCCCGATGTTGGGAGAGATCGAAGGCGGGAGGAGAAAGGGGCAGCAGAGGATGAGATGGTTAGATAGCATCACCAACTCAAAGCATATGACTTGAGCAAACTATGGGAAATAGTGAAGGACAGGGAAGCCTGGCATGCTGCAGTCCACAGGGAGGTAAAGAGCCAGACATGACTGAATGACTGAACAACAACAACAAACACCAGTGGTTAGGGTGTAGCTGGAATCTGGACCCAGTGTCTTCTGAGGCATTGCACCCAGGGTCACATCCATATGCCTCTCTCTCAGAATCTGACCATGGTGCTCGGAGCCCGGATAACTCATCCAAAAATGCAGATGATTTTATATTAATAATAGCAAACAGAAGTCCTCTTTTCCTTGTTATTAGGACTTATAATTGGTTGATTAATCAAGCTGTAAAGTCAAAACAGGACATGTATAACCTTATTTTGATGTGAACCCAGGGCTTTTTCTTTTAAAAAAAAAAAAAGAAAGAAAGCCCCCTAATGATAATCCTCTTTGTCTTGCACAAGCCACACTCATAATTTCCATTTTCTGTTTTTATAGAGAAAAATTAAGTCACGAAACAATTTAAATGCAGAATCCTAGATTTATACAAACAGTAGTAGTGTTAGTTGCTCAGTCATTTATGACTCTTTGTGACTCCATGGACTGTAGCCAACTAGGCTCCCCTGTCTGTGGGATTCTGCAGGCAAGAATACTGAAGTGAGTTGCCATTCCAGACTCCAGAGGACCTTCCTGACCCAGGGATCTCACCTGAGTCTCCTGCATCTCCTTCACTGGCAGGCGGATTCTTTACCAGTGGGCCACCTGGGAAGCCACCATAGGAGGTTTAGTCTTTTAGAAGAGCATTAGCACATTTTGCTGTAATTCTGTGTTGGCATGACTCTCTGTGACAGAGAGCCACCACATTTCCCTGGAGGGAAGTAGCTGTTTTATTCATGATGCCTGGACTAGCACCTGTCACATGGTAGGTGCCCAAATAATATTTGTCCAAATGAACAGTGCCCTCTAATTTTTCTGTGTTCCTGCCACTCCATCCCATTAGCATCATCCCCAGTGCTGTCTTCTTGCTCAGAGGATGGATTTTAGTGTGCTGGTAAGTGATGAATAATCTTACATTTTAGAGATGCTCTGAGATAAGGCAACTGCATCATGACCTCTGACTTTAGGAATAAGCCCACAACCTAATGAAGGTGGGAAGTAAGAATGTGAATGCTCCTTCTGTATAGAAGCAAAGTGACTTCACCATTTATTTAAAAAATATTTTATTTGTTTATTTAGCTGTGCCAGGTCTTAGTCATCAGCACAGGGCATCCTTGATCTTCACTACGGCACGTGAACTCTTGGTTGCAGTGTGTGGGATCTAGTTCCCCGACCAAGGATTGAATCTGGGACCTCTGCATTGGGAGTGCGGAGTCCTAGCGACTGGACCATGAGGGAAGTCCCTGGGAAGGTTTTTAAATTTAATTAATTAATTTATTTTTGGCTGTACTGCACAGCATGTGGGATCTTATCTCTTAGATCAAGGGTCGAATTTGTGCCCCCTGCATTCACAGTGCAGTCTTAATCACTGTACTGCTGGCGAAGTCCCTTCCTCATCATTTTAAGCAGCTCCAAGCATTTCATTTTCTCCAGGGCCTCTATCCCAAAGGAAGGGGACCTCTCTAACTTTTTGCTCAGCACTCAGCTTGCCCTCTCAGATTAGGGAGACAGTAATCATCCCTTGGACTGCAAGGAGATCAAACCAGTCAGTCCTAAAGGAAATCAGACCTGATATTCATTGGAAGGATTGATACTGAACCTGAAACTTTGGCCACCTGATGTGAAGAACTCACTCACTGGAAAAGACCCTGATGCTGGGAAAGGTTGAAGGCAGGAGGAGAAGGGGATGACAGAGGATGAAATGGTTGGATGGCATCACCGACTCAATGGATATGAGTTTGAGCAAGCTCCAGGATGGAGTTGGTGATGGACAGGGAAGCCTGGCATGCTGCAGTCCATGGGGTTGCAAAGAGTCAGACATGACTGAGTGACTGGACTAAACTGAACTGAACCATCCCTAAAGCAGAGCCGACAGAGTGAAGCTAAGACAGTGAGTGAAGAGACATGAACCAGGCATTCACAGATGCCCAATAAGAGCTCAGCTCATTGGAGAAACCTGTCTTTGAAACTATCACCCATTTCTCTCACTTCATTGGTTCTCAAGCTCCTATAAAAGTCCTCAAAGGAAAGAAAAAGAAACAGTTTTCACATTCAGGTGCCCTCCTAGCTGAAATAGATGCCTCTGTGTGCAGCCTCAAGTCCAGTGGCATTTCCTGACTGGCCACTGCAGTGGGCATTCCATCAGGAGCTTTGTCCTCCAAGTATCGTCCCTGGCAGGGAGACTCCAGGCCACAGAACAGATTACAAAAACTCTGAATCCTGGGCCACAGAGCAAAGTTAGTTCTCTGGCAAGAGAAGGAGGAACGGCATTTGGGAGGGTAGCTACTGGATCCCAAGAAAAATACAGAATGAATACAGTGCCATCCAGATGACCATGAAAATGCCCCTTTCAGGAATGGTCCAGAGGGTAGAGTGGTGGAGCAAGAAGATAATCCTTTGAGCAGATCCCTGTCCAAACCCTGGCTCTGACACTCGTTGGCTGGTGTAGTGGGTGAGGGGCAGCATGAGGGTTCTCAGGACACTATTAAAATAAGATTTCCTGTTGGCTTCTTCCCAGGAAGGTAGCACAGTATAGTTCCAAAGGCATGGCTTTGGAATGACACAGACCTGAGTTTGGATGTGAGTTCTGTTATTTACTAGAGCGTGCACTGACATTTTGCATAGGATTTTTATCTGGGCACATTAGCCACCAAGCTAAAAGCTGCATTTCCCAGCCTACCTCACAGCTGGATATGATCGTATGACTAAGTTCTGGGATCCCAAGTGGGAGTGAATATGCAACTTACTCACCTGCCTTGAAAGTGAAGAAGCATGTACCACCCTCCCCGCTCCTGACTTTCCTATTGTCTGGAAAGTAAACAGGGGGTCGGGGAAGTCTGCTTGGATCATGCAAATCCCCCAGGTGACTGGCAGAAGCAAACCCAATTCATCTCTCTGTGTGTTAGTTGCTCAGTGGTGTCTGACTCTTTGCAACCCATGGACTGTAGCCCACCAGGCTCCTCTGTACATGGAATTTTTCCAGGCAAGAGTACTGGGGTGGGTTGCCATGCCCTTCTCCAGGGAATCTTCCCAACCCAGGGATCGAACCCAGGTCTCCCGCATTGCAGGCAGATTCGTTACTGTTTGAGCTACCTGGGAACCCCAATTCATCTCTGGAGCAATGCAACTTCTATTTAGGCCTCAAAGAATTCCACAGATAAAGAACCGAGGCATAAATGTTCACAAGACAGAGACTGAGAAAAAAACATATGCAAATAACATATCTAAGGAAAGACTTTGTCTTAGTTCATTAAAGCTGCTATAACAAAGTACCACAGACGGGTGACTGATAAACAAGTGAGAGGTATTTCTTACAGTTCTGGAGACTAAAGTCCAAGATTTGGATGATAGCACGGTTAGGCGCTAGTGACAGCTACTTTCTTGTATCCTCACATCCTCACAAGGCGGAGGGAGAGCTAAGGAGCTCTCTGGGGTCTCTCTGTTGTTGTTTAGTCACTCAGTCGTGTCTGCCTCTTTGCAACCCCGTGGACTGTAGCCTACCTTGCTCCTCTGTCCATGGGATTTCCCAGGCAGGAATACTGGAGTGGGTTACCATTTCCTTCTCCTGGGGATCTTCCCAACCCAGGGATCAAACCTGTTTCTCCTGCTTGGAAGGTGGATTCTTTCCTACTGAACCACCTGGGGAGCAACTGGGGTCTCCTTACAAGGCCACTGATCCCATACATGAGGACCCCTCCCTCAGGACCTCCCAAAGGCCCACCTCCTAATACTATCACACTGGAGGTTAGGATTTCAGTATACAAATTCTGGGGGGAAAGAAACACTCATTTCATAACAGACTTGTGTGCAAAATAAAGAAAGAACTCTTAACAACTCAATAATAAGAACGATAAACACTCAATTAAAATGGGCAAAAGATTTGATTAGACAGTTCACTGAAGAAGATAAGCAAATGGTTAATATGTGTTGAGAAGATGCTTAGTATTAATACCATTAGTCATTAGGGAAATGCAAGTTAAAACTACAATGAAGTACAGTTTGACACCCATTACAATGGCTACAATCAGAAACAGACAACAACAAATATTGACAAGAATGTGGAGAAATCAAAATCCTCAAGTATTACTATTGGTAGGAAGCTGCTTTGGAAAAATGTTTCACAGTTTCTTAAAACTTAAACATAAATTTGCCATATGACCCAACAATTCCACTCTTAGAGATAATACCCAAGAGAAATGAAAACATATGTCCACATAAAGACTTGCATAATGTTCATAGCATCATTAATCACAAAATGGAAACAAGCAATTAGTGAATGGATAAACCAAATGAGCTATGTTCATACAGTGAAAGACTAAGTGGAATGCTGAGTGAAAGAAGCCAGACACAAAAGGCACATGTTGTATAATTCCATGTATATGGAAAGCCCAGAAAAGGCAAATTTTTAGAGACAGGAAGTAGACTAATGGTTGCCTGGGAGTAAGAGAAGGAATTAACTATGAGTGAGTATAAGAGATCTTACTGGGATGATATAAAAGTTCTAAAACTGTATTATGATAACGGTTACATTACAGTATACAACTCAATGAAGTCACAGAACTATTGAATTGCACACTTAAATGGATACATTTTATGATATATAAATTATACCTCAATAAAGTTGAGACATAGAATTTTATACCATTAAATTTTTCTTTTAAGAACAAGAGCAAAAAATTTTTCAGATAAGCACAAATTAAGAAAGATTCTAAAAAGACAGTTTAAAAAGACAGACATTTTAAAAAGGGGTCTTTCAAGGAGATAATTTAAGAAAAAACAATATGGGAAGGAAAATTGAGGAATGAGAAATGATGAGCAAATAAACTAAGAAGGGAAGAAAATGAATTAACTTGATCTAAGGCAACTATAGAAGATTGCATAATTACCTTCTCAGAAAAAAAGAATTTATAAATAAATTATGACACATTTATAAAAATTAGCAAAGCTGATGTATTGAAGGTCAAATGCAAAATTCTGTTATACTTCAACACACCACCAACAATGTTTGAAAATATAATTGAAGTTATAAAATTTATAAGAGAAACAAAGTATGCAAAGTATGAAATTAACCAGACATGTGCAAGCTCTTTATGGAGAAAATTGCAACGTTAAAAAATTAAAGATGTTAAAAAAAATTAGCTGAATTGAGTATTAAATCATGTTCTTGGATAAGAAGATTCATCATTGTAAAGATACTGATTATTCACAACATAGTTTAATGAAGTTCCAAGAAAAGCCCTAACAAGATCATTTGTGAAATTTGAAAAGACTTCTAAAATTCATATTGAAAAGAAAAAACCCAAGATTATCTAAGACACTCTTGAAGAACAAAGTCTTGGGAATTAATCAGCTTAATATAAAATAATTAAGAGTGTGGTGCTAGAGCGGGAATGGATAAGTAGATCACTGGAATAGAAAAGAGAGATCAGAAACAGACATAAACAAATACAGAAACCTGAATTATTACAAAAACAGTATTGCATATCAGTGGGGAAAGGATGGACTATTCAATAAGTGATGCTAGAACGTTCTTGATAAATGATCCCTGGGGACTGGAGGGACATCAAATACCTACCTCACACCACACATAAAAGCAATTCCAAGTGGGTTAAGCACTAAACAATGAAATGCAAATCTATACATGGGACCAGATTATGTAAAAACCACACGCAAACACACACACACACAGAGTGCATGTGAAAACTGGGGAGGATGGAATAAGGTCTGTCATCTAGCCAAAGTTTCTGGGTTTTTACATTGTGCTACAGGTATACAAGATGTCACATCTATTCGTTATTTTTGCAACTTCCTGTGAGTTTATAATTATTTCAAAATTAAAAGTTAAAAAAAGGAAAAGCTATTAAATGTTTAGAAGACAACATAGAATGTGTTAATGACCTCAAGGTGTAAAAGACTTTCTTAGCCAAGATAGAAGATGTATAAGCCATAAAGGAAAAGATGAATAAATATGATTACACTAAAGTTAGAAACTTCTTCATAAAATGACATCTTTTATAAAGAAGATAAGAATATAATAAAAGACATGTGCCACATATACAGTCACCAAAGAATTAGCCTCTAGAATATAAAAATAACTATACATCATCAAGAAACAGAAAAACAAGACTTCCCTGGTGGTCCAGTGGTTAAGATTCTACCTGCCAATGCGGGGGATGTGGGTTCAATCCCTGGCCTGAGAAGATTCCACATGCTGCGAGGCAACTAAACCCACGCACTGCAAATATTGAGATCTGAGCAGCAACTACTGAGCCCATGTGTCTTGGAACACATGTTCTGCAGTAAGAGAAGCCACTGAAATGAGAAGCCCTTGCACTGCAACTATAGAAAGCCTGCACATAACAACAAAGACCCAGTGCAACCAAAATCAAAAATAGATAAATAAATAAAAATAAAGCCAAAAAAAACCCAATAGAAAAATGGGAAAAATGTACCATAGACATGTTCAGAGAAGAAATAAAAATAGCCTAGGTATATGTGAAAAAAAAAAAATTCCCCAATCTACTTAGTAGTCAGGGATGTGTGAAATGAAATCTCAATGAAATATCATTTTATACCCAACAGATGAGCAAAAATTAAAAAGTCAGACAATGTTAAGTGTAGAAAGGGATGTAGAGAAATAGGAACTTACAAATACTGAGGATGGAATTGCCCACTGTGGACATCTGGCAATAGCTACTAAAACTGAATATACACATATCACATGACCCAGTAGTGTTTGTGATAGGCAAAAACTGGAAGTAACACAAATGTCCATCAATAGTTGAACAGATACATTGTAGTCTATTTACATGATGGAATACTATACAGCAATTAAAATGAACAGAACATAACTTTACAAAACAAAATGAATGAATCTCACAAGCACAAGTTTGAATGAAAGAAGCCAGACATTAGGGAATATATAGAGGATGATTCCATTCCCAAAACAGGCCAAATTAAACTATATTCCTTAGTGATGCACTCATAGAGGGTAAAACAAAATGAAAGGCAAAAAAAAAAAAAAGATTACTTCAAAAGTCAGCAAAGTGTTTATTCTGGGGGATTAGGGGAGTGGGATTTGCTTTTTTTATTTTAATAAATTTATTTATTTTAGTTGGGGGCTAATTACTTTACAATATTGTAGTAGTTTTTGCCATACATTAACATGAATCAGCCATGGGTTTACATATGTTCCCCATCCTGAACCCCCCTCCCACCTCCCTCCCCATCCCATCCCTCTGGGTCATCCCATTGCCCCAGCCCTGAGCATTTGTCTCATGCATCGAACATGGAATGGTGTTCTGTTTCACATATGATAATATGCATGTTTCAATGCTATTGTCCCAGAACGTCCCACCCTCACCTTCTCCCCCAGAGTCCATAAGACTGTTCTATGCATCTGTGTCTCTTATTCTGTCTCGCATATAGGGTTATCGTTACCACCTTTCAAATTCCATATATATGCATTAGTATACTGTATTGGTGTTTTTCTTTCTGGCTTACTTCACTCTGTATAATGGGCTCCAGTTTCATCCATCTCAATAGAACCGATTCAAATGTATTTTTTTTAATGGCTGAGTAATATTCCATTGTGTATATGTACCACAGCTTCCTTATCCATTCATCTGCTGATGGACATCTAGGTTGCTTCCATGTCCTGGCTATTGTAAACAGTGCTGCGATGAACATTGGGGTACATGTGTCTCTTTCAATTCTGGTTTCCTTGGTGTGTATGCCCAGCAGTGGGATTGCTGGGTCATATGGCAGTTCTATTCCCAGGTTTTTAAAGAATCTCCCCACTGTTCTCCATAGTGGCTGTACTAGTTTGCATTCCCACCAACAGTGTAAGAGGGTTCCCTTTTCTCCACACCCTCTCCAGCATTTATTGCTTGAGACATACAGATGGCTAACAAACACATGAAAAGATGCTCAACATCACTCATTATTAGAGAAATGCAAATCAAAACCACAATGAGGTACCATTTCACACCAGTCAGAATGGGATTTGCTTTTGATCAGCGAGGAGCAGATAGATGGCTTCTGAGGTATTGGCGGATATTCTCAATCTAGACCTGGGTCATGGTCTTTTTGGTGTCCATTTGTAATTATTTCTTAGTTTGTATATATGGTATAGATGGTGCTAAGTGGTAAAAAACCCATTTGCCAATGCAGGAGATGTAAGAGATGCAGGTGTGATCCCTGGGTCTGGAAGATCCCCTGGAGGAGGGCATGGCAACCCACTCCAATATTCTTGTCTGGAGAATCCCATGGACAGAGGAGCCTGGGGGGGCTTATGGTCCATGGGGCTGCAAAGAGTCGGACCCAACTGAAGCAACTTAGCACACACACACACACACACACTTTTCTATATGTGCACCTCCCAATGAAAGAGGAGGAAAAAGTAGAGCATATTCTACTGTACATTTCTTCTATTACAGCCTTTATCACCAGATTACAATTGCTCATTGAACAGTTGACCCATTACCATATGTGACACATGAGAGTGGGAATCACGTCCAGTTGTCCTTTTAGCCTTGCTAAGCACTTAGGAAGTGCTCAATGATTGTTCACGGAGTGAACAGTAACCTGCTACTCTTTGAAGCAAAGCCTGAGTTCGTGAAATGGCATCTAATTTTACAGCCTAACTTACCCTTCTGCCCAGGAATGACAGAAAAAGACTCAACCAGCAACCTTCACCTCCACATAGGGACTGTGACCACAGTGAACCAGAGAGAGTGGACACATCCAGTTGGCTTCCAGCTCTCAACACATCACAGAATGTTAGATAACTTGTGGAGAGAAATTACAGCTCAGCTGGATGGCTCATGATTTAGGACCTTCAACATCCTCAGTGGATGGTCTGTGGTGAGAACTGTCAGGGAAATGTGCCTGCCTGGAGCCAGCCCCTGTCTAGTGAGGTCCCTGGAGAAACTTAAAACAATGACAACAGCCCCAGGTTTGTTTACAATGTATGGTTCTCTGCTTATGACCTGATATCAAGCCGCTGAACCCAGCTGCCTGGTAGACGACAGCAGTTTGCCTCCCTGACATGGGTCCTAGCAGATGGAAGAATAAGGAGGAAAGAGGTCAGGGAATCAGACAGACTTTTGTTCCACAGGAAAACTGTGGTCTAATGATTCAAGCAGAAAGTCTGTATTTCTGCCTTCCTGCTCCCATAGGCTTGGAATGTGATTGCTAGCAAAGCCTGAGTCAAGTTAACCCACAATGGTTGAGTCATGAAGGTCAGGGACGCTAGGGCTCACATATGGAATGGTCTGTAGGGGTACACACTTGGTGCTCACACATTCACTCAGCAAGCCTGCTTTGAGTGCCCACCGTGGGCAGGTGTTGCACAGGCCCCAGGGATAGTGCCCAAAGAAGAAAGTCAGATCATCTTTCCAGAGTAGACTGGTGCAGACTGTTGTTCAGGAAGGCACAGATATGGTGGAATTGACTAGCAGTCTCAAGATACTGGTCCTAAAGGAGTTTCCTTGAGGATGGAACTCGGGAGTTTTAGGACGAAGGAAAGGAGGCATCACATTGCCAGATTTCTCATGGGAAGCCCTAGAACAGGCTGGGGAATGTCAATGCTTACAGTACAAATTCTGGGTTGACTGAACTATAAAGGGAGACACAGATGTTTTGGGAAAGACTCCCAACTTTTGAAGTTATATCAGGAAGAGTAATTGTTCTTTTTAAAGAGCTGTGCCTTGCTATCACTGTTAGAGACAGCATGCTTGGCTAACAAAAGCATGAGCACCGACCCTCTCCATGGCCCCAGTAGCATTTATGGAGCCCAGGCTAATGCCCAAACAGTCCTTGGGTGGTGGGATACATGCTGAGCCCCTCACTACTATAACACAATGGGCTTATGTTGTAATGGGGCTACATGAAACACTGTGTCCTTTTTCTTAAGAGTTCATCTCAGCACATTTTTTTTTAAATTGAGCACTCCTGCCAAAGTATGGAAAATATTCAGTGATCCTGTAAGAAGCAGGTTTGTTAACTTATATAAATATTGATACTGAGAGGTGACAGGCAAGTATGCAGCTGTTTATAAGAATCATATACATTTCTGATCATTTATGTCATTAACATTCTCAAATCTAAACTTAAAATTCCCACTCCATGTAATGTTTTTTGAACAGTACATAAAAGTGTGTGAAATTTGGGTATTCTCAACTGTATATTTAGTTAATCAAAGAATTTTATTCATTCTGAACTCTTATGTGTTCAATTATGGATTTGAAAATTTAAAGAAGCATAAAAATAGTTAAACTATGGTAGAAACTTTGAGAAACCATGGAGGAAAAATTAATTAAACATCACAGGAGAGAGCAGATAGACTGAAAGACTGATTTGAAAGTCTACTGGTGTCTCAGTCAGTAAAGAATCCACCTGCAATGTAGGAGACCAAGGTTTGATCCCCAGGTTGGGAAGATCCCATAGAGAAAGAACTAGCATTCTCAGTCATATACAACTCTTTGCGATGCCATGGACCGGAGCTCGCCAGGCTCCTCTGTCTATGGAATTCTCCAGGCAAGAATACTGGAGTGGGTTGCCATTCCCTTCTCCAGGGGATCTTCCCAACCCAGGGATCGAACCTGGGTCTCCAGCATTGCAGACAGATTCTTTACCATATAAGCCACCAGGGAAGCCCAATTGTGTTGTAACTTATAATCAATGCCCTGTGTACTTTTTTCTTTTTATGCGAAAATTTAATAAAAGATATCCTGTCCTATAAACTCTAATATATACATAAATATATATATACACATATGTATATATATACACATACATGTATATATATATTTGCACAAACAGTCCATACAACTCAATATAAAAAAAATTAAAAAATGGGCAGAAGACATTACTCTAAAGAAGATATACAGATGGCCCAACAGGCACATGAAAAGATGCTCAGCATTGCTAATCATTCAGTTCAGTTCAGTTGCTCAGTCGTGTCCGACTCTTTGTGACGCCATGAATCGCAGCACACCAGGCCTCCCTGTCCATCACCAGCTCCCAGAGTTTACCCAAACTCATATCCATCGAGTCAGTGATGCCATCCAGCCATCTCATCCTCTGTCATCCCCTTCTCCTCCTGCCCCCAATCCTTCCCAGCATCAGGGTCTTTTCCAATGAGTCAACTCTTTGCATGAGGTGGCCAAAGTATTGGAGTTTCAGCTTCAACATCACTCCTACCAATGAACACCCAGGACTGATCTCCTTGCAGTCCAAGGGACTCTCAAGAGTCTTCTCCAACACCACAGTTCAAAAGCATCAATTCTTTAGCACTCAGCTTTCTTTATAGTCCAACTCTCACATCCATACATGAGCACTGGAAAAACCATAGCCTTGACTAGATGGACCTTTGTTGACAAAGTAATGTCTCTGCTTTTTAATATGCTGTCTAGGTTGGTAGTAACTTTCCTTCCAAGGTGTAAGCATCTTTTAATTTCATGGCTGCAGTCACCATCTACAGTGATTTGAGAGCCCAAAATAATAAAGTCTGACACTGTTTCCCCATCTATTTCCCATGAAGTGATGGGACCGGATACCATGATCTTAGTTTTCTGAACGTTGAGCTTTAAGCCAACTTTTTCCCTCTCCTCTTTCACTTTCATCAAGAGGCTCTTTAGTTCTTCTTCACTTTCTGCCATAAGGGTGGTGTCATCCGCATATCTGAGGTTATTGATATTTCTCTCAGCAATCTTGATTCCAGCTTGTGTTTCTTCCAGCCCAGTGTTTCTCATGATGCACTCTGCATATAAGTTAAATGAGCAGGGTGACAATATACAGCCTTGATGTACTCCTTTTCCTATTTAGAACCAGTCTGTTGTTCCATGTCCAGTTCTAACTGTTGCTTCCTGACCTGCATACAGGTTTCTCAAGAGACAGGTCAGATGGTCTGGTATTCCCATCTCTTTCACAGTTTTCCACAGTTTATTGTGATCCACACAGTCAAAGGCTTTGGCATAGTCAATAAAGCAGAAACAGGTGCTTTTTTGGAACTCTCTTGCTTTTTCGATAATCCAGTGGATGTTGGCAATTTGATCTCTGGTTCTTCTGCCTTTTCTAAAATCAGCTTGAACATCTGGAAGTTCACTGTTCACGTATTGCTGAAGCCTGGCTTGGAGAATTTTGAGCATTACTTTACTAGCATGTGAGATGAGTGCAATTGTGCAGTAGTTTGGACATTCTTTGACATTGCCTTTCTTTGGGGTTGGAATGAAAACGGACATTTTCCAGTCCTGTGGCCACTGCTGAGTTTTCCAAATTTGCTGACATATTGAGTGCAGCACTTTCATAGCATTATCTTTCAGGATTTGAAAGAGCTCAACTGGAATTCCATCACCTCCACTAGCTTTGTTCGTAGTGATGCTTTCTAAGGCCCACTTGACTTCACATTCCAGGATGTCTGGCTCTAGGTGAGTGATCACACCATCGTGATTATCTGGGTCGTGAAGATCTTTTTTGTACAGTTCTTCTGTGTATTCTTGCCACCTCTTAATATCTTCTGCTTCTGTTAGGTCCATACCATTTCTGTCCTTTATTGTGTCCATTTTTGCATGAAATGTTCCCTTGGTATCTCTAATCTTCTTGAAGAGATCTCTAGTCTTTCCCATTCTGTTGTTTTCCTCTATTTCTTTGCATTAGAGAAATGCAAATCAAAACTACAATGAGGTATCACCTCACATCAGTCAGAATGGCCATCATCAAAAAACCTATAAATAATAAATGCTAGAGAAGATGTAGAAAAGAGAACCTTCGTATACCATTGGTGGGAATATAAAATGGTGCAGTCACTATAGAGAACAGTACAGAGGTTCCTTAAAAAACTAAGTTACCATAAGATCCAGCGATCTGGTTCCTGGGCAATATACATATAATAAAAGGTGAAAACTTGAATTCAAAAAGGTACATGCACCCCAGTGTTCACAGTAGCACTATTTACAATAGCCCAGACATGGTGTCAAACTAAATGTTTGTTGACAGATGAATGGATAAGGAAGATGTGATATATATGAATATTATTCAGTCATAAAAATTAATGACATTTGTAGTAACATGGATGAACCTAGAAATTACCATAACAAGTAATTCAGACAGAGAAGGATAAATATCATATGATATCATTCATAGCAGAATCTAAAAAAATGATATAAATAAACTTATTTACAAAACATAAATAGACTCACTGACATAGAAAACAAACTGATGGTTACCAAAGCAGAAAGGGATGGGGGAGGGATAAATTAGGAGTTTGTGATTAAAAGATACATACTACTATATATAAAACAGATAACCAACAAGGACCTACTGTGTAGCACAGAGAATTATATTCAGTACACTGTAATAACATATAATAGAAAAGAATCTAAAAAACTTTATATATAAAGATTGAATATATAAAAATTTGGGCTTTAGCCACAGCAGATTTGGAAGCCATGGAGGGATTTTATGAGTAATCATGATGACACTGTGATGTGCGATTCAGAGAAGAATGAGACTAAATTCAGGTCAGGTTGGAGAAGACCACCACAGTCTAGGGAGGCAGGATGAGGCTGCAACAAGGGCAGGAGGGACAATGGGGTGAGGAGGGGAGCTGGTCTGAGAAGCATGTTGGTGACAGACGGACAGATGTTGGAGTCAGTTGGGTGATGGAGGAGAGCTGGACCAGACCATGACTCTGGTGAGGATAAGTCCAGGGCATAGAGGTTACAGGCTGAGGGACAGACCTGAGATGGATTCAATATAGGGTACGTTGGAGTCTTCGTAGAAATGTCAAAGGGATCACCCAGGGAAGAAACTTAGAGCAAGAAGGAGCACTTAAGGGAGGGCAGAGGAAGAGACGACAGCGGAGGAGGTGGAGAGAGATTAGTTGGCCTTGGAAGGTTGTTCTCTCTTATCATCTTAGCAAAGAAAACAACTCCTTTTCTTGAGGGCCTCCAGCATCCTAGACTCTTAGCCTCTAAGACCACTTTTTATCTTGTCTCTGCATTACTGACCTTTCTGTGTCCTTTCCTATGTCACCGTGGTGTGACTGTGGACCTCTGGCCTTTGTGGAGAGGTTAGCTCTACGGCTACTTCCCTTGCACAGGCCAGACCAGGAGTGACCCTTGGCTCAGGCATGGACAGAATGGAAAGACCCCCTGAATGACCTTTTGGACTCTACCCAGTTTCTTTAAACAATTCAGCTGTAAAGAAATAGCCCCTGTCGTGGGAATCTATAATTTCAGGTGCCTCAAAATGGTCTTCCCTGGTGGCTCAGATGGTAAAGAATTCTGCAATGCAGGAGACCTGGGTTCAGTCCCTGGGTTAGAAAGATCCCCTGGAGGAGGGCATAGCAACCCACTCCAGTATTCTTTCCTGGAGAATCCCATGGACAGAGGAGCCTGGTGGGCTACAGTCCATGGGTCACAAAGAGTCAAACACAACTGAGCAACTAAGCACACACTGCCTCAAAATATTCACCTTGGGAGTTTGTTTCCCATAACAGCCGTCCCCTGAAATAGCGCCTTGAGGCTCTCTCTTAGTCAAACAAAAATAACACTGTGCTCACACTGTGCCCGTAGTGAGTGGCCTTAGAACTCAAGACCATGCTTTTTATGGGAACAAAGCCAGATGATGTTCAGGATCTAGTTAACAGAGTACAGTCTTTGCTGGGAGAGCACAGTCTCCAGGTGTTGGCCCATGGCTGGGAGCAGTGTTCACTGTAAGAACCTGGATAATCGTTTACAAGAGCCTGCTTGGTGTCAGGTGCAGTGCTAGGCCTGCTGGGGAGGGGCAGGGGCGGGGGGGTGGGATATGGCCTCACTATAAACTGCTTCAAGGAGAGAAAAGATAAGGCCTGGAGTCTGTAAAGATAAGTATAGCCCATCTTAGACAAGTCCTAGGGAGACAGATATGGAGGAAAATCCATTACAGAGAAATGAAATAGGTTGTTAACCTTCCCTAATGTCCTCAATTTTCACACATTAAAAATAAGATTATCTTGGGTACTTCTCTGGTGGTCCAGTGGTTAAGACTCTGTGCTTCCAGCAGATGAATGGATAAGAAAGTTGTGGTACATATGCACAATGGAATATTACTCAGCTATTAAAAAGAACACATTTGAATCATTTCTAATGATGTGGATGAAACTGGAGCCTATTATACAGAGTGAAGTAAGTCAGAAAGAAAAACATCTATACAGTATATTAACGCATACATATGGAATTTAGAAAGATAGTAATTATGACCCTATATACGAGACAGCAAAGGTGACCCAGATATAAAGAACAGACTTTTGGACTCTGTGGGAGAAGGTGAGGGTGGGATGATTTGAGAGAACAGCATTGAAACATGTATATGACCATATGTGAAATAGATCACCAGTCCAAGTTTGATCCATGAAATAGGGCACTCAAAGCTGGTGCACTGGGACAACCCAGAAGGATGGGATGGGGAGGGAGGTGGGAGGGGGGTTCAGGATAGGGAAGGAGGTGGGAGGGGGGTTCGGGATGGGGGACACATATACACCCATGGCTGATTCATGTCAATGTATGGCAAAAACCACTACAGTATTGTAAAGTCATTAGCCTCCAATTAAAATAAATTAATTAATCAGTTAAAAAAAAAAAGAATTTGCCTGCCAAGCAGGAAATGCAAGTTTGATCCCTGGAGAAGGTAATGGCAACCCACTCCAGGATTCTTGCCTGGGAAATCCCATGGACAGAGGAGCCTGGTGGGCTTTAGGCTATAGGGTTGCAAAGAGTCAGACACTACTTAGCGACAAATAACAACAACAATATATATGATCTATGAATTTGTTGTCAGGATAGTGAAGTGAAGCTACAAAATATATTAAAAAGGAGTTATTGGTTTTGAATGGCTTAAATGTTCTAAACTTTTAAAATGAACTAAATTCTAATGAGAAAACTTAAGATATGATGTTTATCACACAAATCAACAACAGAAGCTTGATAACTCCTCTAGTTTTGTAAGTCAGGCTGGCTAGAAGCTCACAGGTATTTTTACACACATCTAGAACATGGGCATGGTAGGAATAAGTCAGATTTATTCCCTCAGCAAATCTGACGGTTATATTTACTTTTTACTTTATATTAGAATACAGCAGTTAACAATGTTGTGATACTTTGGGATGCACAGTAAAGTGACTCAGCCATACATATACATGCATCCATTATTGTTGTCTATAATCACTACACTGTGCATTAGACCTCCAGGACTTATTTATCTATTGGTTGTAATACTCTTAAAAAACATCTGTTCCTGTACCCTTCAACCCTTGGTAACCACCATTTTATTTCCTGTTTTCATGCATTTGGCAATAGAGGTGCTAACTAATGCTACAGTAGCAATCATACTGCAATATGTGAACATATTAAATCATCGGTTGTACACTTCAAAGTTACAGTGTTATATGTCAAATATATTTCAATAAAAAAATAAAATTTTACAGCACTATTTACAATAGCTAGAACATGGAAGCAACCTAGATGTCCATTGACAGATGAATGGATAATGAAGTTGTGGTACATATACACAATGAAATATCACTCAGTCATAAAAAGGAACACATTTGAGTGAGTTCTAATGAGGTGTTTGAACCTAGAACCTATTATACAGAGTGAAGTCAGTCAGAGAGAGAAAGATAAATACCGTATTCTAATGCATATATGTGGAATCTAGAAAAATGGTACTGAAGAATTTATTTACAGGGCAACAATGGAGAAACAGACATAGAGAATAGACTTACGGACATGGGGAGAGGGGAGGAGAGGGTGAGATGTATGGAAAGAGTAATATGGAAACTTACATTGCTGCTGCTGCTAAGTCGCTTCAGTTGTGTCCGACTCCGTGCGACCCCATAGACGGCAGCCCACCAGGCTCCGCCATCCCTGGGATTCTCCAGGCAGGAATACTGGAGTGGGTTGCCATTTCCTTCTCCAGTGCATGAAAGGGAAAAGTGAAAGTGAAGTTGCCCAGTCGTGTCTGACTCTTAGCGACCCCATGGACTGTAGCTTACCAGGCTCCTCCGTCCATGGGATTTTCCAGGCAAGAGTACTGGCGTGGGGTGCCATTGCCTTCTCCGGAAACTTACATTACCAAATGCAAAATAGACAGCCAATGGGAATTTGCTGTATGGCTCAGGAAACTCAAACAGGGGCTCTGCATCAACCTAGAGGGGTGGGATGGGAAGGGAGATGGAAGGGAGTTTCAAAAGGGAGGGGATATATGTATACCTATGCTGATTCATGTTGAGGTTTGACAGAAAATAGCAAAATTCTGTAAAGCAATTATCCTTCAATAAAAAATAAACTAAAAAAAAGAAAACAAAAAGATAAATAAAATAAAATTTTAAAAGTGGGGCATGTATATGCCTGTATCAAGTTAAGAAAGAAAAAAAAAGCCTCTGTGCTCCCATTGAAGAGGGCACGGGCTTGACCTCTGGTCAGGGGACTAAGACCCCATATGTCAGTGTGGCCAAAAAAATTAGAATACCTTGAGAAAGTTTTTTTTATACTAATAAAAGGTAAATTAGAAGCTTCCTCTCTGCTTAGATTTGAGGAACAACTTATATTCAATGTTATAATAAAGGAGAAGAATCAACAGTTAACGTAAAACATCACACTGAGCTAAAGAGTTTGTATTTCTGTTGTTGTTTAGTTGCTAAGTCATGTCTGACTCTTCGCAACCCCATAGACTCGCCCCTCAGGCTCCTCTGTCCATGGGGTTTCCCAGGCAAGAATACCAGGGTGTGTGGCCATTTCCTTCTCCAGGGAATCTTCCCCATCCAGGAATTAAACTTGAGTCTCCTGCTTGGCAGGCAGATTCTTTGCCACTGAGCCACCTGGAATACCTGTATTTCTTTTTATTTGCCATCAATTTTATATGTTTAAGTCTTATTTAAAATGGTATGTTTTTATATAATACAGTAAAAATCAATTTAAATTGCTTATTCTCTGTTCTTTTGACATCTAAAATGATCTTTCGACAAAAACATAATTTAGTAGAATCTTTGGATTATTTATCCAGGGCTAAGGAGAATCTATCTGTGAGATTTCAAGATTAGATGTAGGCACTGTTATTCAGCTGGCAGAAGCTTATCCACATGAAAAGAATAAATTAAAAAAAGATGCCTATGAAAACAACAGTATATAAAATTATTATAATCACAACACTGTTTATAATATTGAGAAATTAAAAACAAGCTAAATGCACAACAGTAGGGAACTGAACGAACTCATTGTGGATATAACTATAAAGTAGTCCTACATTATTGCTATTAAAAACGATGCTGTAGAGTAAATTTCTGGGGGTTTGGGTGTGAGGTTGGGTATACAGGTTTTACCATGTACCCCTCTTTCCTTAAGATTCTGGCCAAAAAGAAATCATTTGACAAAAGAGTATCAAAATAATAGCATTATTACTAACAAGGGAACCATCAATAACCAATATCAGCCTACAGGAGAACAAGACTTGGAGTTAATGCCAAAGTTGAGCCTCCTTCTTCCCCTGGATACAGACTTAAGGACTTGTCTGTAGGAACAGCTAGGCCCACCCAATTATCTCTGAGTCCAATTCCCCAACTGGCATCATGGACTACTGGCTTGTCTCACTTGCATGGTTACTGCAGGAAAAAAAAAGAGAGAGAATAAAAGAGGGAAGCACTGGGCCTTGCCCTGGATGAGTTTACCACATGGAGAAAGGAAGCTAAGGAGAGGTCAAGTGAGCCCATCCTCAGGAGTTGGCCTTTAACGTTTTAACTCTGCTCACTAGCCAAACAGAGCCTGATGCTTGGCCTCACTAGAAGAGCTACTTCTGCCCACTTGAGAAGAGTGATTGAGTGTAGAGAGAAAATAGAAGAATGAGTTCCTTCTAACCCTCTCCAAGGGCAAGGAGATATGGGTTCCCCCCTCTATTTGTTGTGGTAGAAATACAAAAAGAACAGTGTTCTCCTTCCCCAATACATAGAAACATGAAAAGAGTACTCTGATATATGGTTATTGCATTATTTATATTTTCATGTATAAAATATCGGAGAAGGCAATGGCACCCCACTCCAGTACTCTTGCCTGGAGAATCCCAGGGACGGGGGAGCCTGGTGGGCTGCCGTCTATGGGGTCACAGAGAGTCGGACACGACTGAAGCGACTTAGCAGCAGCATATAAAATATAACATGTTTTAAATGTTTGTTCTTTACAGATTTTTTTTTACCATTAGCATTCATTACTTTTTAAAAGTAATTCATTTAAAAAATACCAATAAAAATAGTAACATTAGAGGAAGCTGGGTAAAGTACGTATCAGAACTATATTTGCAACATTTTCATAACTTTTAAATTATTTCAAAACAATAATCTTAGGAGATACTAGCCTTGTAAACACTATAACATGATGGAAAAGTGTTTGATGTCATAAACATCATCCAATAAACTGTGTTTACATATGTTTTCTGTCCTAGCTGAGATAGAGTAGTAGGAACTGAATATACCCACCTACTTGAAATAACTAAAAACTGGATAAAATGGTTTTCAAGACGTTGGACAACAAGCAATGAAGGTTAGGGATCTTGGAGAGCTGGGAAACAACTAAGGGAAGCCTACAATCACCCCCAGTAGAGAGAATTTACAGGCTGTAGCATGGAGAGAGGGGACCCAGGTGGATCCTTGGTGCTCTCCCTGAGTTGAGGAGATGGAACTGGGAGTTTGGTGAAGTCAAAGTGAGTAGGTTTTACAGGGCTGAGTACCAGCGAGGTAAAAGCTACACAGAGAGAAAATTCCAGAGATCTTTAGAGCAGCCAACTGAGTACTGAAGAGTACATTCATATGAACAAATTGCCCAAAGCCAGAAAAAGAACCACCCTAAAGGATTAAAAGAAACAATCCTCAGAGGTCACAAAGAACTGAAAATAGTACTTGTTCCCACAAGCCAGACGGAAAAACTCATAATTCCAGAGGGCAGTGATAGAATACACAGGAAGCTATTGTCTCCATAGTGGGGAATAATTAACCTCAGGTGGAGTCCTCTAGATCCACCTAACAAGTCATAAAAGCAAAACCCAAAAGCATCAAGATGTTTCCAAGTAACTGAACCATGTCCCAGAACAAAGCTCAAGAATATTTATAAGAATTCAAAAATATCCAGTGCCCCAAAATGTCTGGCATCAAATGAAAAATTGTCAGGCATGCAAAGAAGTGGGAAAATAAGATCCACACCGAGGCAATAAATCAATCAACCCAAATTGACCCATCCTTTAAAAATTGTGAGTCATTGTATTGTATACTTGTAACTTAAATAATACCACCCAGCAATTATCCTTCAATAGAAAAATAAAGGGAAGACAAAAACACTTTTAAAAGATGATCCAGAACTGACACAGATGATAAAGTTAGTTTAAAAGGACATTGAAACAGTTATTATAATTCTATTCTATATATTCAGGAAACGAAGAGACTGAACACGTTCGAAGGTAACACGGAAGATATAAAAAATATTCAAATCAAACTTCTAGAGATGAAAACCATGTCTGAGATTAATGGAAGATTACACAGAATAGTGAGCCTGAAGACTAGTGAATGATTCAGTGCAATAAAAATGATCCAAAACTATCCAATAGAAAGAAAACAGACTGGGAAATAAATGAACAGAACATCATTGAACCATGAGAGAACTTCAAATATACATGTAAAAGAAGTCTCTGAGGGAGAATGGGAGAAAGTTGGGAAACAAAAAGTTACTTGAAGAAATAATGGCCAAAAATGTTGCAAATTTGATGGAAACTATAAACTCACATGTCCAAGAAGTGCAACAAACTCCAAGCACAAGAAACATGAATAAAGCTACACCAAGGCATTGCACAGTTAAATTGCTCAAAACCAAAAATAAAGAAAAACTCTTAAAAGCAACCAGAAAAACAAGATGGATTATGTACAGGGGAACAAAGATAAAAAGGTCAGGAGTTATTTTTCTTTGGAAATAATGTGAGAAAAGAGTGGAGCAACATCTTTCAAGGAACGAAGTTTTTAAAAATACAACTTGTCAATCTATAATTCTATATCTAGCAAAAATATTTTCCAAGACCAAATGTGAAATAAAAACCTTTTAAGACACACGAAGCTGAGAGAATCCATCAACAGCAGAACCGCAATACAAGCAACGTTAAAGGGACTTCTCTGGTCTGAAGGAGAAGAGCACAGATGGAGACAGGGGTCTCAGTAAAGGAATGAATAGCACCAGAGAAGTTAACTTCACGGCTAAATAGTAAGATTTTACAAATTATTTGGTCTGTTATTCACTCAGTCTTATCCAACTCTTCGCAACCCCATGAACTGTAGCCTGCCAGGCTCCTCCAACTATGGGATTTTCCAGGCAAGAATACTGGAGTGGGTTGTCATTTCCTTCTCTAGGACATCTTCCTGACCCAGGGACTGAACCCCTGTCTCCTACAGTGCAGGCAGATTCTTTACAATCTGAGCCAACTTAAATGACTTTTGACTGTTTGGGGGAAAAAACAGTAACAATATATGATTACATTCATATGTGGAATCTAAAAAAACATATAATACAAACAGACAAAACAAAAACTAACTTATAGATACAGAGAACAGACTGGTGGTTACCAGAAGAGAAGGGGATTGAAGTGGGTGAAATGGGTGAAGAGGGTCAGTTGCATGGTGATGGATGAGAACTAGACCTTTGGTGACGATCACCTAATAGAATATACAGACATCACAGTATAACGTTGCACATCTGAGGCTTACATAATGCCATATACTAACTGTACCTCAATAAAAAGTAAAACAAGGTAGTGTGGAGTTTGTAAAATATGTAGAAGTAAAACATGTGACAATGGCAAAAAGGCCAGGAATGAAGAAATGGAGCCATTCTGTTGTAAAGTTCTCATACCTATGAGAAGCCCACTTGAAAGTGGATGTGGTAAGTTAAGGAAGTTACCATGTGCTTTCTGTTGGGACTGTTAGGGGAGAACAGATACGTGTGGAAAGGTACAGGTCAGGAACATCAGGATCAGGGCTGCTGATCCTGGGGATGGACTTGGGACAGGAGCTGGACACCCCCTCCCTGGTCAGGCAATGCTGCAAGACCAGGGCAAGTGGGAGGAGGCCAGAGGCAGCCTCGAATAAACCATAATTTCTTAGACTCAGAACTGAACTTGAGCGGCAAGAGGGTTCCTTTCAGTATTTCCTCTCACTGGCTCTGCATTTAGCAGTCATGTGGATTGTTCCAGACCATAACCAAAAAGATTCCATATTCCCAGTGGATGCTATAGTTCATTTGACATTTTTTGAGGCCAAATACAATAGTGTCACAGGTTAAGACATTCAGATTAAGGAACTGGTTTGTGAGACTGAGGAGCTGAAAAGAATAAACACAGTGAAAAGAAGGCATGATTCAAAGACAACTCAGGGTCTGCAATGAAAAGGCCAGATTTCATGAAATGAATTTTAACCAAGAGCAGGCTCCTAAACATACAGTGAAGTAACACACAGAAGTCAGGTTTCTCCACATAGAATAAAACATCCAGGGACTGCCCTGGTGGTCCAGTGGTTAAGAATCTGCCTTGCAATGCAGGAGATGCAGGTTTGAAACCTGGCTGGGGAACTAAGATCCCATATACCATGGAGCAACTACGCCCACATGCTGTAACTATTGAGCCTGCCCACCAGAACTAGAGAGCCTGTGTGCAGCAACTACTGAGCCTGGGTGCCTCAAGTAGAGAGTCCATATGCCTCAACAAAAGATCCCACAAGATGCCATCAAGATCCCATGTGCCACAATTAAGACTCAATGCAGCCAAATAAATTAATATTTTTAAAAAATAAAAAGAGAGCAAATCATTTTAAGAAAAAGCAAGAATAAAACATTCAGCTGGGAGCACATGAAGAAAGCCTTACCTCCATTTCACTGATGAGGAGTGCAAAGCTTGCACGCAAATATTTGCCCAAGGATATGCTCAAATATCAGAATCATGTCTAAGACCCAGGCTTCTTGCCTTGTGATTTAGACTTCTGACTAATTTTAAACTGGTGCATCTTTGAAACATTTTAATGAAGTATAATATGTAGGCAGAAAAGTGAACAAATAAAGGATCAGAAACCGAACACAACAGCATAACTAGCACGCAGATCAAGAAACAGAGTACTCCCAGCCCCAGAAGTCACCGCCCCCTGCCCCTTTCCACTCACGTTCCCTACAAAGTGATTACTGTTCTGATATTTAAGCACATAGAATACTTTTGTTTGTTTTTTTACTTTCTAGAAATGGAAAGATAAATATATTTTTGCTTCTGTTTGCTTTAGCTAAGCATCTTTTAGTGAGGTTCATCCATATTTTTGCATATTCATATAGACTGTTCAGTCTCATTGCCGTACAGTATCCCATTAAGGGCTTCCCTGGTGGCTCAGGTGGTAAGGAATCTGCCTGCAATGTGGAAGACCCAGGTTATATCCCTGGGTTGGAAAGACTCCCTGGAAAAGGAAATGGCAACCCACTCCAGTATTCTTGCCTGGAGAATTTCATGGACAGAGGAGCCTGGCGGACTATAGTCCACGGGATCACAAAGAGTCGGACACGACTGAGCGAATAACAAACATCCTGCTATTTGATTATGTCGCAATTTATTCTTTCTATCAAATACCACAAGCATTTAAGTAGTTCTCAGTACAAAGCTATCACAGAGAATGCTGAAACTAAAGTTCTTTCAGGTGTCTTTGATGACTGTATGTACACATTTCTGGTGGATACATATTTAAGAGTGCAATTGCTGAGTCTTAACGTATATATATATGCTAAGTTTTAGTAAACACTGTAATTTTGTACAGTGTTTACTAAACACTGTAATTTTTAGTAAACAGTCAAATTAAAATTTTGATTATCATAGTTTGAAAATCACCTAACTATAAAATTCAGAATTTGTTTACATCTGGGCATCAGTCTCATATTACTGAATAACTGTCTTCTCTGCTTATTTGGATCACTGGGGAGCAGCTCACGACTTGAACTTTTCTTTTTCTCCTTGGTGCTGGATACTTGGGGCAGGTATACAGTATCTATTATATAAATATTTTCTTATCCAAATGTACAAAGAACTGCATAGGCATGGTTCTGCTTCCAGGAAAGAGTCACTGACTCAGGCACACAAGCAAAAGATGCAAAACACCTCAATAGAAAGAATAACCAAACCAAAATTGGTTTAAAAACTTGAGAGCAGAGCTCATGGTTCATAAATCTTGGCCTCCCTCACAGTATCTAATACTGTTTCAAACAGAATAGATGCTCAATGTCTATTTGCCAAATGAATGAAATCAAGATAGGGATGATTGTGAATTGCATTTATCACCTACAGCTCAAAGGTAAGTGCCTTTTGAGATGGGAAAGCAAGATGAATAATTGGGTAAAAGCTGGAGGAAAACATGCTTTAATCAAACTTACAGAAAACATCTCATATAGGAAAGAAACCTGTGTTTTATTAATGTTCTGGTCCCTCCCTCCAGAGACAGAGAAACCCTGGATCTCTTGCACTAATTCTAAACAATGTAAAACTGAAGAACAGACGAGTTTGAGGGGCTGGATGTTAAACTTTATTCCTTAGTACCTGGATGCAGGGCAGTGAGAGAAGTAACATTTGAAAAGTTCCAGTAACACCAAAGACAACTGTATCTCTCTGAGAGACCCTGACCTTGAAGACTCAAGGTGAGCCCTGGAGTGGTGGCTGACAGAGGGTCTCACCACTGGCACAGACTCTGGTTACTGGGAATTAAGGTTCAGCTTCCCCGTCTATGCAGCAACAATGTTCATAAAGACAGGTTTAAGCCCTAAGAAACTGAGATGAGATGGTAAGGTTTTCCTTGAAAGGGTTTTTTAGAGAAAAGAAGAGCTTTGAAAAGAGATCTGAACTTGACAGTGTCTTGAATCCCTCGACAGACCGTAGGCCCCGGCAGACAGAGAGTGTGTTACCCAGACGTGCATTTCTGCTGAGGGCAACACAAAGGAGATGTCTTTTGTTCATTTCAAAGCCAGAGAGCATGAAAAATAGACCTCTGTGAGTTACGCTCATGGCCTATTTTGACATCTCACAGGAAATCACAGTTCTGCCAAGGGAAAGCAAAGGGTTTTTGGTCAGGACCCAAAGGACTCTTTCAAACTTCTCATTACCAAGCCAGAGGACATTGTGAGGGTTCTCACCCACCCTGTAAACCACGGTGAATCCCCTTCATTCCAATCAGAAAAACCCAAGAATATTTTTCTAAATGGGGAAAGAACTTGAAAAGGAGAATCACAGCTGTCCTACAGCCAGGATGGGAGGAGTGACTCCTTTTCAGGGCCACTGTTGGCAGTTGAGCCCACCCAGCCCAGTCCCACCTGGGCTTGAATGAGACAGGAAAGGGGATGAGGGTGGGGATGTGGGATGGGGAGTGGAGAGAAAGGAAGAGAAGACTAGGGAAAAACTATGAACCTTAGAGGTAGAGAAGAAAATGAATGTTTATTGAGCACCTATTCTGTGCCAGGTTTTTATGTAAACTATTCCATTTGACCCCTAAAGCACCTCTACAAGGAAAGTGCTATTATTCCTACTTTTGCAGTCAAGGAAATTAATGCTTGCCTAGAATCACACAGCCAGTCCCCTTCCCCCAGAGCAAGTGGGCTCTAGAGGGCTTTGCTCTGGCCACATTGCTCTCCAGGAGGTCAAGAGATCCAGGGGCAGGGGATTCCCCAGAGCCTGTGCAGCCCTCCTCCAGATGCTGCTCCAAGTACCTGCAACCCAGGAATCCCCTGTCAGAGGACCCCAAGCCTTCTTTCAAGAGATTTCTTCCCTGAGTCCATAACCCTGAAGGGATGCTGTGATGTTAATGTGTATTCCCAGGCCTCAGTGGGGACCAAGGAGGTACTGTTAGCAGGGGTGAGCTAGTGTCTGCACCCGTGCATGTGAGGTTTCTTGTGATGCAGGACAGAGTCAGGGTTGGGGAGAGACTGGGGAGAGAAGGATGGGACAGGCACGGATGGGGGAGGAGGTTAGAGCCTGGGTCTTCTCACAGTATCAGAGCTGAAGTTCAAGGAGGCTGGGAATTCTGAATCAAAGCTGGCCTTCCAGGTTCTTATAAAGGTATGTTTATCAAGGTATAGGATAGAACTCACATTTAACCATTTGTTTTATATATATACATGTAAAGGACGCCTGGCATGCTGTGGTTCATGGGGTCGCAAAGAGTTGGACACGACTGAGCGACTGAGCTGAACTGAAAACATACGTTTGTTATATATATATGTTTGTTTGTTTTATAAATAGATATATATATATATATATAAAACACACATACATATTTAACTCTTTAATATTGAGCCATACAGCATGGCAGCCTTCATTTCTGCTCTTGCATGGCTCCTGCAAGTGTTAGTGGTGGGGCTGCCTACAGCCTATAAGAGATACAGCTGGTGGGAACTGAATCCAGCTCTGTCCAACATCAAGAGTGAATGCTTTCAACCAACTGCCCTATGACTCTTGACCCCACAGAGAAGTCGGACACAGGAACAGAGCTGCTACGTAATTTATGGAAATGTTCTCATTTTACAGAAATTGTCCCTGATGATTTTCCATGGCAGGTCCTGAACTGTTATGAACATGCTGTCCTTGGAAAGCCACCCACTCCTCTGGGCTCAGTCCCCTCTGCTGGGAATGAAGGGCCTGATGACCTCTAAGGAGTCATTCAACTTGAAGACACTAGGTATCTGAAGAGTAATAAAACCTGTTTTCTGACTGTACTGGGGGGGGGCGGGTCTTAGCAATAACAGTAAATAACACTATAAAGACCATGATGGTGAAGATAACAAAAGGAACAAATCACCTCGGACAACTGAAGGGCCAGGCTTTGGTCATCAATGCCTGGAAAGGGCAGGGGTCAGGGGCAGTAGTAGGGAAAAAAGGTGGGAAGCTGAACATCTCTTGAGTGAGTTGATGGGAAACCAGAGGCACTAGGCAGCTTCTGGGGGTGGGCGCAGTGGGGTCTGGCCCTGGGATCCTGGGATCCCATCACGGCCCCTCCTGCTCCATGACTCTTGGAGGAGAGGGGGCAGGAGGCTGGGGGTAGACCCTGGAGAGTGAAAGAGTGCATTTGGGCCCCTGGGCAGCCAGAGCCAGGCTGAGGGAAAGGAGGGGGCAGGTTCCAGGTAGGGTGGGACCTTGACAAACTCCCCAGAGGACTCCCAGGTATGGGTCTTCCCATCTTGGGTCCGGGAGATGTGTTTGTGCCTCTTAACCTCCATCACCCTGTTCTCTCTCTGTGTGAAGAATCCTGCCTCCCTCTCCCTTCAGTTCAATTGGCTGTTTCCTATCCATTAGCCTAAAGGGTCAGTGGGTGCTGAGATTCTCTGCAGGAGGGGTGGGGCAGGGGGGCTATCTCTTTAGGAAGATGCATTGGTCTCTTGCCCCCTACTCTGAGGCCCTGATCATCAACCCTGCTCCCCACAGACCCAGTGCTGAGGCAGCTGGTGATCCTCCATGGGCCCTGGTCCTCCTCCTCAGGTGTGCTGAGGGAGGGTACAGGTGGGGAACTACAGGACGGAAGGAGCTTTGGACTCCTGAGTAAGCAGATCTGGGGTTAATCTCTTGCTTCCTTACCTAGTGGCTCTGTGCCCTTGGGCAAGATTCTGAATTGTTCTGAGCCTCAGTTCTTCTCATTCATAAAATGGGCATGATAGTTTCCTATCTTTGAACCATACAATTTAACACCAAATTATACATGCATGTATTTCAGTACTTAATATTAAGGTCAATGTTGCCTTTAAAAAATAAGCAATATCATGTGTATGGATTTCCTCTTTCCACGCTGTCTCAACCCACTTCACTTATTCTGTGGGTCTTCCCCAGGGAAATCAGATAAAAAGCATGTGCACTGGAATCTGGAATAAGACCTGGCGGCCTCTAGATTATGCTCTTGGTCTCCCAGAGGGTTCTTACATCTCCCCAGCCATTTTCCTCCACTGGACTTAAGCATCTAAGCATTATTTATGGAGAAGGCCAGACAAATACACAATGGAGGAGACAGGAAATCAGGATTTGTGTGTTTGGGAGAAACATGTCTGGCTCAAGTTTTGGCTTAAAAGAAGGACCCAGCTTCTTTTAAGCAGCAGCCATCCTTCTGTTGCAAACTCTGCCAGGTCAGACCCTGGATTATCAGAGCAAAATCCAGAGGACATGCAGGCAAAAGCCTTTGTTGTAGAAGATAACAGAGGCAGACGTGAGGAGCATCTACTGTGTAGAGGTGCTGTGTGACACGCTGTGGACCTCCAAAATGAGTAAGACATACTGTACAGCCTACTGTGCTCAGTGGCCCAGTCCTGGGCAAGGTAGGGGCTTGAGGGGCTGGGTCAGAGCAGAATAACAGGTGACAGGACAAAGAAGATGAGACTGAGGCCATAGTTACGGCTGTGTGGGTTGTTGACTGCATGATCCCATTTCCAATTCCTAGACTGCTGGATCTGGGGATGGTGGGTGCCAAGGCTGGACCATGCAGTAGCCCTTGGATAAGTGCTGTGACTGAAATATGCATAAAGGGATCTAGAAAGATAAGTGAGAGGGCCATGGTTTCTGGCTCTGTGTGTATGTGTGTGTTCATGTACAGCATGGGGAGATAAATGTCAATATTGATTCCACCAATACCTCCTCTAGACCTTCCTTCTGCACTCTCCTCCTCTTTTTCTTTGGCAAAAATCCCCACTTTTTGACAGTGTATCATAATGACTGGAATGATTCTTGGCTCCATTATTCTTTGACATGCACAAGACTTGGCAGACTCACAGGAAAATGAGGTCATTTAATAAAAACCTCATAATGATTGGAACCTGTGCTTTGTATGGTAGGCAGTGAGGCAAGGGATGAGGGGGAGGGAGGAGTAACCTGGGACAAAATCTTGTCAGTCGGAAATGTTCAAGCTGGGAATTTCTCCTCTTCAGGGAGGTGTGATGGATGGGGGGCTTTTATGTCTGGGAATAGGTTTCATACCATTGAGCGGAAGCCTTTGTGCTGAGAACATGGCTGGGCTGGCCTGCCCATCCCAGCTGCTTTGCACATAAAATCTGAGCAAGCTTATTTTAGAAAGATATTTAACGCCAAATGCCAAGTGCATGGCTCACACATACCTGAAAGTGGTGGGGGCCAATCCATCACAGGATGGAGAGCAAATCAAAGTTGTCCTGTAACGTTAGCCGCCAGGGGCAGGGGGTAAACTGATAGCTGGCTGTGCTTACCCCATCCTCTAGAGTCACCAGTTTACATTCTCACAGGACAGCGGATTAACAGCTGCAGGTCTTCCTACCTCGCCACATGCCCCCTGAAGTTTGAGCCACTTTCTGCTAGAAACACTTTTGAGAAGAAGCAGGGGTTCTCAGCACTGCAGAACAGCCTGTGCACGTGCAACAAAGTGCTCTTTTAAAAAATATATATATATATATATTTTTTGTATGGACCATTTTAAAAGTCTTTATTGAATTTGTTGCAATATTGCTTGTTTTTTGTGTTTTGGTTTTTTGGCAGGGAGGCATGTGGGATCCTAACTTTCTGACCAGGGATTGAACCTGCACCCTCTGCACCAAAAGATGAAGTCTTCACCACTGGATCACCAGCGAAGGCCCCAAACTACTTCTTGATTAAAAAAAGAAAGAAAGAAATGTCCCGAGGGTCTAAGGTTTCTCTATGTGAAGCCGATCTTTCTGGGAGACTGTGGCAGGGTTGGGGGGGTAGTGCTGAAAGGAGTGATGAGGCCAGGGTCTAGTTTTGGATCCTTTCCTTACTATTAAAAGCTCTGAGTTTCTTGGCCAGATCATCTGTCTGCTTTAGCTTTATTATATATATGCATATATATATATACACTTACATACATACATATTATTTTTTTGTCTGTTAGCACGCATTTGATATCTGCCTATCCCTTGAGGTCAAAATAAATCAGATACAACACCCCAAGGTACTGTGAAAGCTAAAAGTGCAATGGGATTATTGTTATATTGCTGTATAGTCAATGTTGGACTACTCTTTCTTATGAGCCCTAATTCTAATCAACATGAGACATGTGAAAAGTCTAATCAATTCACCCAATTCATGTATATTAAGAAACTACTATGTGCTAGGAATTCTGAGATTCATGTGCTAGCCACTGAGAATATAAAGATGAATATTACATGATTTCTATTTTCAAATTGATTGAATTTTAAGTCCTCTGTATTCACTTGGGGGCTGTATGAATTAATGAACTAATGGACATTTCACTTCCATCTGCCTTGGGAATCCAGGTGATATATAAACACACACACACTCATCCTCACTTCTTTCCAAAACTGCGACCCTATGGCTTCTGCTCCTCTGCTTGTAGCTGGGGTGTGGCACAGGGGCCACTTCAGGTGGCACAGCTAGCACCACATGCAACCTTGCAGTAAAAGAGGGCTTAGTGCTCTCAGCACATGAAGCTTTCAGGGCATCACAGAGTCAGTCATCGGTGTTTCAGTGGGAGAAAGAGAACTCGGTTGGGTTCACTGAGACCTGGGTTTGAGTTCCTGCTCTGCTCATTAGTAGCTCTGTTACTTGTGTTCCCTTTAGCAAGGCTGAGCCTCAGATTCTCTGGCTGTTAGGTACCCCAGCTCAGCCTGCTCTCCTAGAAGGACCAGAGGAGCCCCCAGTTCAGATCCCTTCTCTACTGCTTGGGCAGCTTCTTAACCTTTGCTGAGAACTAGTGGAGATCATTCATTCGCTCTGTAAATACTCACTGGGCACCTCCTACGTGCCAGGCACTGCTCTCACTATGGAAGAAAGCAACAGCCAGGGGCCAGCTCTCCTGGAGCCCATCCTCCAGCTTCTTCATCACAGGGCTCTTCCCAAGGACACCAGGGCCTTGAAATCCCAAGCAAGCATCTGGACTCGGCCCCTGTATTCTGATCTGGAATAACTGGTTGGGCTGTTTTTTGTTTTTTGGTTTTTTTTTTCCACAAATGCTTCATTATTTCCATGAACTACCTTTTTTCTTTTCGGCCACACCACGTGGCATGGGGGATCTTAGTTCCCTGACAAGGGATTGAACCTGCTCCCTCTTCATTGGAAGCATGGAATCTTAACCACTGGACCACTAGGGAAGTCTCAATTGTTGTTGTTGATCAGTTGTTAAGTCATGTCTGACTCTTATGTGACCCCACAGACTACAGCTCACCAGGCTCCTATGTCCATGGGATTTCCCAGGCAAGAATACTGGAGTGGGTTGCCATTTCCTTCTTCAGGGGATCGTCCCAGATCAGGGATCAAATCCATGTCTTCTGCTAGGCCAGCAAATTCTTTACCATTGAGGCACCTGGGAAGCCTATAGGAAGTCTCAATACAGCCTTATTTTAATTGTGGTCTGATAACTGGGAAAGCCAAGATCTAAACAATGACTTAGATATTAATTTGTTCCCAAGGCTTGCTTTCCAAGTGCTATGGCTGCTTTCAAGTTGCCCCAAAAAGAGTGCCTGTGAGGGTCCTATAGACAGAAGGGTCTCATTCCAGCTGTCAGCACATGCGAATTATGGAAGTGCGTGGCCCACGGGTTCTTTTTGAGCCGTGTGGGAGAGGCCTGGTGCCAAGCTGCAGACACTGAGGTGGGGCCCAGGAGGTGTAGCAAAGAGCTGGACCTTATATCTGTTTAGAGCTGTTAGAGCTGTTTCCTTAGATCTTGCTGGGTTCCATATTCCCCTGTCTCTGCATCTCAATGGACTCATCTCCCAATGAGACTATCACTGGCTCCCTTGGCCATGGGATCTGTATTAGGACCAAATAAAGCAATAAAAGGTTTCCTTGAATAAACACACACATGTGACATTTAACAATACGAAAAAAAATATCATTTCAGGACCATCTCACTGTCTATATGTTGATATCACATGGCCCTCTTCAGGTTCACTTTTCCCAATCCATTAGTTTTCCTTGGTAGAGAAAATGGAACCCACAAAGCTGTGGCTCTGGACAGAATGTAGCCCTGCATTTACATCAATGAAAACAAAGAGAGTGGAGGGAGTCAAAGAAAACGTGTGGGCTAGGGGAGAGGGCAGGTGCGCAGGTTTTGCTCCATGTTATAGACAAACCATCAGGCTTCCTCTGCAGGAATGAGGCGAGGCCAGTCAGGCCAGAAGTCAGTCTAATCTGGCTGGGATGTAACGGGGTATTTGCATTCAGCCAGACAAGCTTGGAGAACAGGTGACAGCATCTACCACCCAAGGTAGGCACAGGACTGACTCTCCTGAGACACACAGGGTCTGGCCACCTATTGGAGCCCTAAGAGCCACAGGATCAGCCTGGGGTGGGCTAGGGTGGGGGCCTCTGCCTCCTTCCAGGGCGCCTGGTGTCCTACAGAGAGGCCTGAGCTCCAACGTTTAACTTAGAAACGGTTCAGCCAAGGCCTTCTGGGCTGTAGGCTGGGTCAGCTTCCCATGATGAGTGCAGGCCTGGAGTCTCCTGGCTCACTCACTTTCTGCCTCTTCTGTGACACAAGGTGAGGGTCTGTGACATGAGGGTGCCAGAGGTGGAGCTTGCTGAGCAGCCAGCCCCGGACAGCAGTGAGGATGCTGTGGGAGGGCAGAAATCCAAAAGAAGGGGGCTAACATTTATTGAGTTGTACTATACCAGATGGCTTTGGCTTCCCAGGTAGCTCAGTGATAAAGAATCTGCCTGCCAATGCAGGAGACGTGGGTTTGATCCCTGGGTCGGGAAGAACCCCTGGAGAAGGAAATGGCAACCCACTCCAGGATTCTTGCCTGAAGAATCCCATGGATAGAGGAGCCTGTCAGGCTACAGTCCATAGGGTCTCAAAGAGTTGCACATGACTGAGCATCTGAGCACACACGCACTATATATAACAGGTAACTTACATTAGGGGCAAAAGGGTAACGCCTCCTGAGATCCCCTGGTTTCAAATGCTGGCTCTGCTACTCATTTGTTGTGAGGCATTGAGCAAACTACTTTACCTCTCTGGGCCTGGTTTCCTCACCTAAAAACAGGAGGGGGAGTGGGGACTTCTGTCATGGGCATCAGAAACAGATTCTGGTTCACTTAAACAAAGAGGGACTGAAGGTGTAGGTAACTCACAGAGGAGGGGGACAGCTGCAGATGGGGGGCTCGGACACATCCAGCCCCAAAGTTACTCCAGGGATCCTGGAGGCCAGACACCAGCCCAGGTTGTGTCCCCCGTTGGGGATGAATCAGGCCCTCTCAAGCATCCCAATCCCGAGGGAGACGTCCCTCGTGGTCCAGTGGTTAGGAATTTGCCTTGCAATGCAGGGGACATGGATTTGATCCCTGGTCAGGGAACTGGGATACCACGGGCCATGGGGCAGCTAAGCTTGAGCACTGCAACTACTGCGCTCACGTGCTGCAGCAAAGTTCCTGAGTGCTGCAACTAAGACCGGACACAGCCAAATAAATAAATATTAAAAAAAAAAAAAAAGAAAAAGGACCAATCCTGGGGGAGAGAGCTGGAATGACCTTTCAGGATCACCTGGCTAACCTATGACTAAGAGAGGAGGTGAGACAACCTGGCCAAACTGCCTTGTGCATGTGAAATAGCCCCGAGTGGCTGGTACATATTGCTGGGGTCTCCTGTGTCCCCACATCTCTGTCTACGAGTGTTTTCTGCTGTTCTTCAGACTTCATTTGCAAAACATGAATTGAAAGATAAAATTACTAAGGATTTCAGGACAGTGATGGCAAAGCATTAAAACCAAAGGACTCGAATAGCCAAAGCAATCTTGAGAAAGAAGAATGGAACTGGAGGAATCAACCTGCCTGACTTCAGGCTCTACTACAAAGCCACAGTCATCAAGACTGTGTGGTACTGGCACAAAGACAGAAATATAGATCAATGGAACAAAATAGAAAGCCCAGAGATAAATCCACACACCCATGGACACCTTATCTTTGACAAAGGAGGCAAGAATATACAATGGAGAAAAGACAATATCTTTAACAACTGGTGCTAGGAAAACTGGTCAACCACTTGTAAAAGAATGAAACTAGAACAATGTCTAACACCATACACAAAAATAAACTCAAAATGGATTAAAGATCTAAATGTAAGACCGGAAACTATAAAACTCCTAGAGGAAAACATAGGCAAAACACTCTCCGACATAAACCACAGCAGGATCCTCTATGACCCACCTCCCAGAATACTGGAAATAAAAGCAAAAATAAACAAATGGGACCTAATTAAAATTAAAAGCTTCTGCACAGCAAAGGAAACTATAAGCAAGGTGAAAAGACAGCTTCAGAATGTGAGAAAATAATAGCAAATGAAGCAACAGACAAAGAATTAATCTCAAAAATATACAAGCAACTCCTGCAGCTCAATTCCAGAAAAATAAACGACCCAATCAAAAAGTGGGCCAAAGAACTAAACAGACATTTCTCTAAAGAAGACATACAGATGGCTAACAAACACAAGAAAAGACGCTCAACATTACTCATTATTAGAGAAATGCAAATCAAAACCACAATGAGGTACCATTTCACGCCCGTCAGAATGGCTGCTATCCAAAAGTCTACAAGCAACAAATGCTGGAGAGGGTGTGGAGAAAAGGGAACCCTCTTACACTGTTGGTGGGAATGCAAACTAGTACAGCCACTATGGAGAACAGTGTGGAGATTTCTCAAAAAACTGGAAATAGAACTGCCATATGACCCAGCAATCCCACTGCTGGGCCTACACACCGAGGAAACCAGAATTGAAAGACATGTGTATCCCAATGTTCATTGCAGCACTGTTTATAATAGCCAGGACATGGAAGCAACCTAGATGTCCATCAGCAGACGAATGGATAAGGAAGCTGTGGTACATATACACAATGGAATATTACTCAGCCATTAAAAAGCATATGTTCGAATCAGTTCTAATGATGTGGATGAAACTGGAGCCTATTATAGAGAGCGAAGTAAGCCAGAAAGAAAAACACCAATACACTATACTAATGCATATATACAGAATTTAGTAAAGCGGTAAAGATAACCCTGTATGCGAGACAACAAAAGAGACACAGATGTATAGAAGAGTCTTTTGGACTCTATGGGAGAGGGCGAAGGTGGGATGATATGGGAGAATGGCACTGAAGCATGTAAATTATCATATGCGAAATGAATTGCCAGTCCAGGTTCGATGCATGATACAGAGTGCTCAGGTGCACCAGGATGACCCAGAGGGATGGGATGGGGAGGGAGATGGGAGGGGGGTTCTGGAAGGGGAACACAGGTACACCCATGGTGGATTCATGTCAATGTATGGCAAAACCAACAAAATATTGTACAGTAAAAAAATAGATAAATAAATAAATTAAAAAAAAATAAAATAAAACCAAAGGACAGAGAAGGACAGAGATTGTTCTCAGGACAGAGTTGGTTGCAGGACTAGGAGAAGGCATGAATGGCTGCTGGAGCCAAAATATCAGAGGAATCCAATGTATGGGCAGTGTCACCCACTGATGGCATTGTTGTGAGGAACAAATGAGATCAAACAGTAAAGTGCTTAGCACAGTGACTTCTAAGCGGTCCCCAAGGTTTAGCTGCCCTATGACTTACCTTAACCTTCAACAACTGTGAAATATTGCCCCCATTTTCCAGATGGGAAACTGTGACTCCCAACTGGTAAAGAGAATTACCCAAGGCCGCCCAAGTGCCAAGCAGGATCCTGACCCCAACGCTGGCTGCAGAGGCAGCTACACAAACTGCAAAGCCTTGCGCAAGGCAAAAATGAGGGACCCTTTATGAGAAAAGCAGGGGAAAAAAATACAATTCAAGAAACTTAAACCTTTTTCTTTCCTTCCAGTGTCTCTCTCTAGAGTATTGGTGTTTTATTTCTACTTAATGTCATTAAATTAAAAATTTTAATTATTACTATTAATTTTACTGGCCATTAAATTATGCAATGCCAGTTTTAAATGCACATAAGAGCATTTAACTTGTATGTGGCGTCATCAAGTCATCTGCATGAGTGGTTGGGGAATCCAGAGAAGTAACATGAGTAAGAAAGGGTAGAGTTGACTTCCTTAGATGTTCCTGCTTCTTGCCATAGCACTGCCTTCTTTTTGTCTTGAAAGCAAGTTTCGATTTGATCAGAAAGCCTAGCCTCTTGCGGTTTTCCATGTCACAGGCCCAACACTCACCTTGGGCTGATGCTGGGTCTCCCTGGATTCCATGCATCGTGGGTCCCCAGGACTTCTGTCTTCACGGGGCACCGTGAGTGCCTTGTGCATGTGAAACAGCCTCAAGTAGCTGATACGTATTGCTGGGGTCTCCTGTGCTCACACATCTCTGTTTATGTGCATTTCCCGCTGTCCTTCAGACTTCATTTGCAAAACATAAATTGAAAGATAAAATTACTAAGGATTTCAGGACAGTGATGACAAAGCATTAAACCAAAGGTGAGGCCCTTCTGAACTGGTCCTGCTTGCCTCTGACCTCAGAGCCTTGGCTTATGGAACATACGGACCCCTGGCCCCAGGAGTCCACAAACCTCTTCCCTGGGTTTGCTTTTTGTTCTATGACAGAAATGGAGTTCTGCCACTAGGGCTCCAAGAGCTGAGGGAACCCTGGAGCTAAGGGGAAACCAAGGAGGAGGAGGAATGTGTGCCCAGGAACCACTTTGCACAGACTATGGGGCCACAGGGACTGCGAGCTCCAGCATGGGCTGTATTGTTCATACCCAGCAGACTATGGTGAGGGAGAGACACAGGTCTGCACCGGAACCCTGATTCTCTGAGGATAAAACTCCGATGGATCTGCCCAGCTTCACCCAGCATGTAGCTGAGGGGTTGGAAAGCACAGTACCCCACAGGCAACTGTGTCCTGGGCCTCTTGGTTGCAGGTGGCTCCCAGGGTGAGCTCCCCAGGGAACAGAAAGCATCCACAAGACTTGCTCTTGGGTCCAAAGCAGAGCTGGATGCCCTGCCTGCTGATATCTCCTCCTCAGGAGTATCCCTCCAGCTCTGAGGGCTGAGCCGCCACCTCTTAAGCATCGGGCCCATGCTGGCTCTGTCAGCTCCAAGGGGCTCAGCCAGGATGCCTCCCAGGGTCTTGGAGGCCAGTTCTGGAAAATTTTCCCTCCTCTGCCCCCGACTTTTTGGGGATTTCCAGTGGTTAGAGGACAACCACCCCACACTCACAAAGCTCAGCTGCACACAGGTGCTTCCTGGGGATTTTATTGGCAATACAGCCACTGGAGTGACCAACAGGCCCCTTGGTGGGGTTGGGAGGCTGGGGCAGGCAGAGGAAAGAGCCATTTCTCCTTTGTTCTTAAAAAAAAGAGAACAAAAAAGACTCAGATTTATCTTCTGTTCCCAAGAAGCCAATAGGGGCTTCCCAGATGGCATTAATGGTAAAACAACAACAATAAAAAAACCCCTCCTGCCAACACAGGAGACATGAGAGACGCAGGCTCGATTCTTGGGGTCCTGAAGATCCCCCGGAGGAGGGCATGGCAACCCTCTCCAATATTCTTGCCTGGAGAATCCCTTGGACAGAGGAGCCTGGCAGGCTAGGGTCCATGGGGTCGCAAAGAGTCGGACACGATTGAGCAACTAATACACACACAAGAAGCCAATAAGAATATTGACACTGTGACTCAGTTTCTTACCTGCTAAACTGAGGAAATTTTTTAGAGGAGGGAAAGCGAGGAATAAAATGTGGAGACTGAGCTGTAATGGTTGTAAAGCCTCTCGACATCCCGGGCTTGGCCACCCACCACCTCCTCCACAACCTGTGCTAGCCTGCACCAGCCCTTATGCCTGCATCTGTAAGGGAGACGGGTGTGCCCCCAGACTCTGAGGATTACGGCCATACAGGCTGGGACATGCCCAGGCAGCGTGCCCGAGTGGAGGTGCTGTCTTGTTGCTATTGTCCGATTTTCAGAAGCTCTCCCAAAGCAGATTTGCTTCCTTTTAAGCAGACAGTAACCTTTGTCTCCACCAGTTTCCGTATTTATATTTGAAAGAAAGAGCCACTGTATCAGAGAACAAAAAATAAGATTTGACCCACAAATGTTTCATTTTACCAACCGCCTTGGGGAAACTTTGTGGTCAACACCCTCCCTTAAAAGCTTGCTACGGGAGCTCTGAAATCATCTCCCTCCATCCCTGGAGAACCTTTGTCTGCTTGGCAGGAGGATGCCTTTCTAGACCCACAGTAAATCGTTGTGGGTCAAGGGGCCCAGTGAGAGAGGGGTTGCAGCCCTGCAGATAGGGCTGGCTGAGGAGGAACCAGGCACATCTTAGGACTGGAGCCGCTTCAGAAAACCCTCCCTCTGCCCACACAGAAATACCATCTACCTTGCGAGGAAGGCCATCCTCCCATGCTCCTCTCCTTTGTTCTAAAATGTGTGCTCAGGGCCCAGAATATCTCCGTGGGCTGGGCCTGTCTGACCAAAGCTCCCGGGCAGGTCTGTGCTGTCCGACTGCTGCAGGAGCGGAGTACGATGCTGAGCGCACCAATGTGGAGCCATCTGCTGTGAAATCGCCTCTCTGTCTTGGGTCAGAAAGGAGAAGAAAAATCCACTTTCAGGAGATCATGTCGGCGTTTCTTGCTCAGGCCCTGGAAGCGTGAAATGGTACTCCTAGGCTGGACAGGTGTGGGGCATTGTCTGCTAATGAAGTCTTTAAGCCCTCCATGTGAACCCTGCCCACAGGGGCCCAGCTACCTATGGGGCACTCTCATTAAAGGGCTGTGGAGGAGCTGGAAGTGATGGCTGCATTTTAGGCACAGGTGTAGCCACCAAAATTCCCTTTCCTTATAGATGCTGGCCATTCCAAATCAGTGAGGTTGGCTCATTACCCCAAAAACAGAGGCAAGGGGAGGAGCAGCAGGCTATGCCTGCATCCTGGGCCCTGCTGACCCCACCCTCCCCCGACTCCCACCCCACTCCCTCCTCCCCACCCCCACTCCAACAGCACACACATTTCTTTTGCTAGGCTCAAGGATGGGGGTGGGCATCAGTAAGTTGGCATCAGAAATGTGTCAAGTGTATAAACCACACCAGAGGGACTGGGTGTCTATTTAACATTCCAACTCTTCCAGGAAGCCTTCCTTGACTTCTCCAGAGCAGGTAGATTATTCCTTCTTGGAAACTCACACAGTATGGACAACGTGTACCATAAATGTACCCCTAGATAGGAACACAGTCTGCCTGGCCCCAAATCTCAGCTCTGTCATTGACTAGATAGATGTGTGACTCTGGGTGAGTTCCTTTCTCTCTACTTCATTCCTTTACTTTTAATCTGAGAACACTAAAAATGCCCACTGCATAAAGTCATGGCAAGAACACTACTTAAGACATACAAAGTGCTTAGAACAAGCCTTAGACAAGAGGCAGCTATTGTAATCATTTAATTTTTTTTGTGGTGAAATATGCATAACACAGGGCTTCCCCGGAGGTTCAGCAGTAAAGAATCTGCCCTCAATGCAGGAGACCAGGGTTCAATCCCTGGGTCAGGAATATCCCCTGGAGGAGGGCAAGGCAGCCCACTCCATTACCCCTGTCTAGAGAATCCCATGGACAGAGGAGCCTGGCAGGCTGAGGTCCATAGGATCACACAGAGTCGGACATGGTTGAAGCAACTAAGCAGCAACAGCAGCAGCATGCATAACATAAAATTTATGATTTTAACCATTTTTAAGTGTTTAGTTCAGTGCCATTAAGTGAATTCACATTGTTGTGCAACCACTGCCACTATCTATCTCTAGAGCCTTTTCATCATCTCAAATTGAAACTGTTTCATTAAAGAATAACCCAGTACTTCCCCTTCTCTCCAGCCCCTCATAATCTCTTCTACTTTCTGTCTCCAATCATAACTTTTTATATAAATGACTTATTTACTTTATTTGACAAATAGTTATTAAATACTTACTTGGCACCTGGAACTGAAATAGAATTTGGGGACACAGGGGTCAAGAAGATTGATAAGAGTCTATGCCTTCATGGAGCTTTTACTCTAGTAGGTTGAGGCTCAGTTCAGTTCAGTCGGTCAGTCATGTCTAACTCTTTGCGACTCCATAGACTGCAGCACACCTGGCTTCCCTGTCCATCACCAACTCCCAGAGCTTACTCAAACTCATGTCCATTGAGTTGGTGATGCCATCCAACCATCTCATCCTCTGTCGTCCCCTTCTTATCCCATCTTCAATCTTTTCCAGCATCAGAGTCTTTTCAAATGAGTCAGTTCTTCACATCAGGTGGCCAAAGTATTGGAGCTTCAGCTTCAGCATCAGTCCTTCCAATGAATATTCAGGACTGATTTCCTTTAGGATGGACTGGTTGGATCTCCTTGCTGTCCAAGGGACTCTCAAGAGTCTTCTCCAACGCCACAGTTCAAAAGCATCAATTCTTCGGTGCTCAGTTTTCTTTATAGTCTAACTCTCACATCCATACATGACTACTAGAAAAACCTTAGCTTTGATTAGAAGGACCTTTGTTGGCAAACTAATGTCTCTGCTTTTTAATATGCTGTTTAGGTTGGTCATAGCTTTTCTTCCAAGGCTGCAGTCACCATCTTCATTCTTGAAGAACACTATCCTCATTCTTGAAGAACTATACAAAAGGTTGAGGCTGGAAATGAGCAAATAAATACACAAGACAATCTCAGATAGAGATGCATGCTACTGTTGAAAAAATAATTTGAACTTGGAAATAGGCAAATAAGAATACGGTACATCCTTTCAAAGCCACACATGAGTTTTCTTTAACAGTACTGCCCAAAGATCATTCAATGCTCCAGAGGACACACCTGTGTTTAACTATTTACCATTTGATCAGATTGCAGACACTGGGAGTTGCATGTTAACTTGTAGATTTCTTGCCAGTGGAATATATTATCCCAAAGATTATGGTTTTATTATCCTGTAGGACAGTAACCAAGTTTGTAGCTAACTAGAAACCTAATAGGATAAGAGAGCTCAGAAATGAACCCATGTTTATATATGCAATTAATCTATGACAAAGGAGGCAAGAATATACAATGGGGAAAGACAGTCTCTTCAATACGTTGTGGCTTCTCTTATGACTCAGATGGTAAAAAGTCTGCCTGAAATGCAGGAGATCTGGGTTCAATCCCTGGGTCAGGAAGATCCCCTGGAGACAGGAATGGCAACCCACTCCAGTATTCTTGCCGGGAGAATTTCATGAACAGAGAAGCTTGGTGGGCTACAGTCCATGGAATCACAAAGAGTTGGACACAACTGAGTGACTAACATACCCTCAATAAGTGGTGCTGGGAAAACTGGACAGCTACATGCAAAAGAATGAAACTGGACTATTTTCTCACTCCATATACAAAATTAAATTTTAAATGGATTAAAGACTTAAAACGTAAGACCTGAAACCATAAAACTGCTAGAAGAAAACATAGGCAGTACATTCTTTGAGCTTGGTCTCAGCAATATATATGTATATATACTTGGCTCTGTCTCCGCGGGCAGGGGAACAAAAGCAAAAATAAACAAACGAGACTACATCAAGCTAAATAGCTTTTGCCCAGCAAGGGAAACTGTCAACAAAATGACAAGGCTGCCTATTGAATGAGAGAAGAAATTTGCAAACAATGTGTAGGATAAGGGGCTAATATATAAAATATACCAAGAACTCCTACAATTCAATATCAGCTCCCCCCCAGAAAAACCCAATTAAAAATTAGACAGAAGATCTGAAAGGAGATATTTTCAAAGAAGACAGAATGGCCAACAAGCACATGAAAAGATACTCAACAACATCTCAAACTACTCCAAGCCTGAAGCCAGCCGTTTCTCCCACCAGACTTTGTCTCATCCCTGGCTGTGAGACTTTGGGTTCGGGAAGTGGATGCCCTGCAGAAAGGCATGGAGAGAGAGGGGCCAGCCCTGGGCTGGCTGGTAGGAACCCAAAAGGGAAGCATCCAGGGCATCCCAAGAAGTTGGCCTAGGGCTCAGCAGTTGGCCGTGGTCACCAGTGTGTTGGATTCAGGGGACTTCGTCGTAGTCCTGCTGTAGGACCTGTCCGGTAAAATATGAGCGATACTTTCACCTCTAAAACCCTCCAGAATCCCCTGAACACCACCCCGGAAAACTACTCTTCAAATCCCCTTTCTTGCAGAGTCCTCATGATCACACTACTGAACAGCGCCCTCTAGGGGAACCCTGTGTTCTACTGTAACCCCTCTGGGGGAAGGGATGACAGGCTTTTCCACAGAGACCCAGACCACTCTAGTCCTCGGAGCTCCTACTGTGCAATCAGCTGTTGTTAGGTACTGGGAGCAGCACAAGAGCTCAGGCCATGCCTGTCTTGTTCACCCCTGGGCCTCAGCGCATCATATTACCAGCACATACTGAATGTTCCTTAAGTGCTTTTTAAATGAAAAAACAAGATGCAGTGTTTGGACCTTAATGAAATCAGTGTGGGGACTATCTTGGGTTACTTCAGAGCTCTAGCATGAGCAGAAGTTGTGTCTTAAATTAAGCTCAACCTAACAGGCAGCTGTGTATACTGTTAAGCAGAGTGATGGAGTCAGACGGCCTGGGTTCAATCCCTGGCTGTGCCACTTACCAACCCTGTGATCTCCGATAAATTACTTAATCCCTCTGGATCTAAATTTCTCTTCTGTTAAAACAGGGCTACCTCATTGTATTGCCATGAGGGTTAAAATAAGTAAAAATTGTAAAGTATTTAAGAGAGTACCTTTGCACTGTTAGTATATGTTTAAAAAAAAAATGAGGGAAAACTTGCTAAAATATGGAGCTCACAATGAACAGTCTAAGTAATAAGTTACTGAATTGTCCATAACAGAGGATGTGTTAGCTCTTTAAGATAATCAATCATAGCTATTATCTATTAAGCACTTAATGTTCTACAGCACTAATGCTAAGTACTATGCACTTTTTATCCCATTTGTTTCTATGATAACACCATGAGGCAGGTATTACTGTCATTGTCTGATGCAGGAAACAGAGGCTTTGTGACAGGTTGAGATTACTTAGCACAGAGATGTTGATTCTGAGGTGAGTCATGTTCAGAATTCAGGGAACACCTGGGTGCTCCAGGTCAAGTGGCGCATGGAAAACATGAGGAAAAGGCAGGTGAGTGATCTGTGGGCTGGAGGGAACACTCCAGGATTGGCCAAAGCCCAGGGCTTGGTGATAAGAAACCCTTTGTGTTGAGGCTCAAAGGCAGAGGAAGGGCAGTGGGGGTGGGAGGTGGTGGCAGCTTTGGTAGCAACCAGTCAGTCAACCAACCCACCAAGCCAGGGACACTCTGTGTTTGGCAGTGGAGGGAAGGGAGGGGCTGACAGGTGGCTCCAAATGCCCCAGGTGCAAGGCAGTGTCTCAGCTGGTCCATGAAGCTCTTCAAAGCAAGAGGTGTCCCTGCAGAGAAAGAGCTGGAAAATACTGGAGGAGGGAACAGCAGGTAGATGGGATGAAAGATGGGGCTGGTGGTGCAGGGGAGGGGGAAACTTCCTCGGCAAAGTGGGGACAAGCCTTTCACAGCAGGAACAGGATGGAGGACAGGAAGGGAGAGACATACCTAGAGGCAAAGAGGAAAGCTTTGCCTTTACAACAAAAAAAGAAAAGTGGAGATTCAGTTTTGTCTTTATAATAAAAAAGGAGCTGAGATCCTCAAGTTAAGGGCATGAAGTCCTGAGTTTGGAGGCTTGAGAAAGGCATAGGTTTGTAATAAGCCTGAGTGAGGTATCCTAGCAGAGCAAGAGAAGCAAAGAAATCTTGAGACCCAGCAGGCGGAGCTGGGGAAGGAGGGCAGGAAATCAGGGGTGCTCAGCAAGACGGATATTTATATGTAGGGGAGGCGACTGCTAGCTCAGTCTCTCCACTACTCAGTCCCCTGGCTCTTGCATGAGAACCCCGAGTTCTGGGCACTCTGGGAACTGTCCTATTCACCCATAAGTTATTCTTTCTCCTTGTCTGCCACGAAAGCCACCACTCAAGAGCACATGGAACCCTTTCAGTGGCCCCATAGGACTCCTTGGGCTTACACATCTGGCATACTCTCTACCCACTTCCTCTACCCCGTGCCTTCTCCACACTGACTCTCAGGAAGACATCAGTGACCAAAGAGAGGCACAGCTGCAGCCTCCAGTCTGTTCTCTTGGATAAAGCATGCCCCAGTTATCTCACCGGCCGCTAAGTGGGCATCAGATGGACACTGTGACTTCATGTTCCAGGTGGGAGAGTTGACTGTATTGGGTTCTCCATCATCTGCAAGCTGCATCAGGCTGCCAGCAGTTGTCTTGATATTAAGGCAAGAAGTGTCTGGTGCTGTGATCTGTACCTCTCTCCATCCTTTCCATGCAGGACCACTCCCATCATTGTTCTAATTGTGGGGTTCCAGGGGGTGTTGGGGCAAGGATGGCAAACACTTGAAACACACATCTCTCCGTGCTTTAATCTGGCGTCTGTGGCAGACACCCATAATCTCTGTCACGCAGTGTTTCTCAACCCAGTACTCCAGGCAGCAAGTGCAGTGGGAACTCCAGGTAAAACCTGTTCATTATTCCGTTTGTAGGGTGGGTAGCTCCAACACCCTTCCTCCTGTGAAGCGGGATGGCTGAAGGTCAAGTTGTGAAGGCATGAGGTGTGGCTTTGCCTCTCAGCCCTCCTTCCCCTTTACTTCCAGAGCTGGGTTCTCTCCTGAAGGTCAATCTCCTCAGGGTTCTGAGGAGCTAAACAGATTATCGGGGTCATTGATTGGCCACGGTGGGAGGAGCAATGGGTTCCCATCACAGCCACACCCCCTCCACTGCCTTCTTCTCGCTAAGGCTCTTCTCTTCTGTAAAGGAGACAAATGGCACCCATCTGTGAATCCTTGGCCCCAGGACTGAGGCTCAGAATAGAAATGAGCCCCTGTATGTGTAAGATTCTAAATTGAAATAATCTTTATCAACCTAGGAAAATCTTACATTTAATCCCCAGCAACAACACTTCACATATTTTAACAGGTGCTTTGAGGGCATGGGGCTTCCCTGGTGGCTCAGACAGTAAAGAATCTGCCTGCAATGCAGGAGACCTGTGTTCAATCCCTTGGTCAGGAAGATCCCCTGGAGTAGGAAATGGCAACCCACTTCAGTATTCTTGCCTGGAGAATCCCATGGATGGAGGAGCCTGGTGGGTTACAAAGACCATGGGGTCACAAACAGTCAGACACAACTGAGCGAATTTCACTTGGGAGAACAGCTTTTTAGCTTGAAAGGAATGATTCTGATGGTGGAATTTTTAAAAATGTATTTATTGGGTCTTTGTTGTGGAATGCAAGATCTTTGGTTTTAGTTGCAGCATGAGGGATCTAGTTCCCTAACCAGGGATTGAACCCAGGCCTCCAGGATTGGGAGCTCAGCGTCTTAGCCACTGGACCACCGGAGAAGTCCTTTATGGTAGAATCTTTAACTGGCATAGATATTTGGAGGCAAGCTGTGCCTTGTGGCACCCTCAAATCTACCTCAAGCTGCCGCAGAACTCACATGTATATGGTGCTTAACAGGTGATAAATAAACAGCTGATAAAGGGTTTGTCACTTTCTCTTGTGAGCGCTCTGTTGCTATTTTAGTGGCATCAGCATGGCTATACCAGTGAGGCTTTGTAACTTTCCTATCTGGTAGATGCTGCAAATTCCTTACTTCCCCACCCCCCCCCCACCGTTTTTAATCAAGGGCTCATGCTGGGCAGGGACCACCACGGGTAGAAGTTCTGTGGCTGAAAACGTCCAAGTCTGGGATCATTCACCCATCTCTGCCCCCAAGGGCAGGGAGAGCACAGCCAAGCCAAGCCAAGGGGAGGGTTATTTTTAATCCCAAAGATTCAGCGTTTGAGAACAAACAGCCTTGGCCCTGGGGCACCTGCCAATGAGTGTGGGCCTGGAGGTGTCAGAACATGGCCACTTCCCAGCGCTCCAGGGCCTCTCCAGAAACTAGAGCTGCGTAGCCTTGTGTATTTTTACACACGCTGACTTGCTGTGGCCTTTGAGGGCCAGCAGGCCCTGTGAGGAAGGGGTGGGAGCCCCATGAGCCATGACCTTTAAATCCAGTCAGGCCCTAACCCAAGACGGTGCCTGGCATCCCCGCCCCCTCCCCCAGTCTCTCATTGCCCGATGCTCCCAACCCCTCCAGCTGCTGCCCCGTCCCTATCCCAGCCTTACAGAGCTGAAAGCGACTGGTGAGTATCATCTTTCCTTCTTTTATGTTTTCCTCTTCTCTTCCTTTATTCTCTATAACACAAATAATTCATATTCATTGTAGAAAAAATCAGAATATTGAGATGAACAAAAAGAAAAGAAGGGACTTCCCTGGCAGTCCAATGGTTAAGACTCCAACTTTCCAATGCAGAGGGCATGGGTTCAATTCCTGGTCAGGGAACTAAGTCACAGGATGTACAGTGTGGCCAAAAAAAATTTTTTTTAATTTTAAAAAGAAAAGAAAAATCCCTGTCACCCCCTGATCCTATCCCACTGTGGGTGAGGACCAGCACTTGGTAATACTTGGTGGATATTTTCCCTGACTTTTTGCTATGAATATTTTTTACACACATTTATTTTTTTCAAAACAGGAACTCCACCCAAGGCCTGGTACTGAGGAAACCATGACGGCTCCTCATTTAGGAGGAATGCTGACCTTCTCTCCCACTGAGGGCCGCAGGCTTTGTGGCCAGGGCTTTGAGAATGTTACAGGAAAATGCAGCCCAGTGCCTATTTCATACAAGCGATTCTCCTCTCCATCCTCATCTTTCCCAGCAGGAATCATTTTGCCACTGTCAGGTTTTGTCTGTCTAGATAAGAAGGCAGGCTCTGGGGACTTCCCTAGTGGTCCAGCGGCAAAGACTCCAAGCTCCCAATGCAGGGGAGTCCGAGTTTAATCCCTGATCAAGGAACTAGACGCGGCATGCCACAACGAAGAGTTCAAGTGTGTGCTCAGTCCTACTCTTTGCAACCCCATAGACTGTAGCCCACAAGGCTCCTCTGTCCATGGAATTTTCCAGGCAAGAATACTGGAGTGGGTTGTCATTTCCTACTGCTGACTCAAGGGTCAGGAGGATCTTTCTGACTCAAGAATAGAACTCACATCTCTTGTGTCTCCTGCGTTGGCAGGTACTGCGCTACCTGGGAAGCCCAACAGTTTGAGAGCTGTAACTAAAGGTCCTATGTGCCATAATTAAGACCCAGTGCAGCCAAATAAATCAATAAACATTTGAAAAGAAGAAGAAAGCAGGCTCTGGAGTCAGGAAGCTTCGGTCTAAACCCTTGCTCTGCTTCTAAATAACTGTGTAAAGTTGGGCAAGTGGCTTCAATCCTTCGTGTTGGATTTCCTCATTTGTAAAACAGGGATGAAGATAAGATGCCCATTACAGTCCTGGCATGAGAATTCAGTGAACTAATACAGGTAGAGCAGCCAGAAGACAGGCTGGTAGATAGTAAGTGCTTAATAAACATTAGCTCTTGTTCTGCTATAATGATTCTCTTCTTAACTTGTACGGAGCACCTCCTGTTTCTCTCAAGCTTCCTGTATGACTTGGGGCAACTTAATTAACTGATCTCTTTCTTACTTCATTCGATAGGTGCTCAAGGCAGTCATGGAATGGGGAGTGATTCTGGGTACTTGGATATCAGGAGATTTAACACATTTGCATCATGGGGTCACTTTTAAATGTTAAAAGCCATGTGGCTTTCATTGGAATTCTCATGCACATACTACTCCAGTTGTTGAAGGCCACTCATGGATACCTAGGGGTTCACCACTAGGTATTGTGTGCCACTTTGGTGTCTGAAAACTTCCATAATAAAAATTTTATACATATATATGTATATAATACATCCAGAGCTCCCCTGGTTGCTCAGATGGTAAAGAATCTGCCTGCAATGTGGGAGACCCAGGTTCGATCCCTGGGTCAGGAAGATCCCCTGGGGAAGGGAATGGCAACCCACTCCAGTATTCCAGTATTGGTGCCTGGAGAATTCCATGGACAGAGGAGACTGATGGGTTACACCCCATGGGGTCGCAAAGAATCAGATATGACTGAGCCACTAACACACACACACACACACACACGTATATAATCCTGAAAAATCCACATCACTCTATCTACTTTCACACTTTTTCTTCATTGTTTTAACATACTTCTTTATACTGTTAAAGGATCTTTTTTTCGTTAATCAAGACAATGCAACCATTAGAAAAGGCTTCCTCTGGGACACACTGCTGTTGACAGAAGCCATGGCTGGTCTGTAACAGGTTCTGACTCTGGGCTGGTCATACTCAGCTGTACTGATGACGTGCAGAATTCCCAGCTGACAGGTGATGGGGACAAAGAGCAGACACGCTCTGCACCTGGTGCCAGGCTGCCCGACTTCCTTTCTTTGCTTCCCAGTACTGGCTTCCAGCCCTTGTTTGGGTCACACTCGTCTTATCTTTGTCAATGTCCAGCACTTAGTGTGCCCCACTAAACTCTGAGAACAGAGGAGGTGGAGGTTAGAGACACCCATTGGGATCAACCAGAACTTTCTACCTCAAGGGTAAGCGGCCCTGACGTCTGTCCCTTCCCTCTTCCAGGGAGCAGAACAATCAGCAGATTGCTCACCTTTTTCTCCCTGGTATTGGCAACCCTCCAGATTCTTGACAACACAGATGTCATGTCCTCTGTTGAGAGGACCAAGCTCGCCTTGCTTTTTGTGATCATTCATATGCGTTGGCTGCTTTTGTTGCTACCACAGTTATTACTGTGAATAATTACAGCTTCCAATTACTGATCGATTATTGGACATCAAATATTGTTCATCCATGGGTATGATCTCATTTAATCCACACAACAGCTAATAAGGTAAATACTGTCATCCCATTTTTCAGAGGAAGATGTTGACACTTACAGAGGCTGAGTGACTCATCCAGGGTCACAGAGCTAATAAATGGAAATTGAAATCACAGGTTGATTCCAAAGCTCATTTGTTGTTGTTATTATTTAGTCACTCAGTTGTGTTGGACTCTTTGCAACCCCATGGACTGTAGCGGCCAGGCTCCTCTGTATTCTCCAGGCAAGAATACTGGAGTTGGTTCCTTCCTTCTTCACGGGATCTTCTGACCCAGGGATCCAACCTGCGTCTCTGTGTTGGCGGGTGGATTCTTTATCACTGAGCCACCAGGGAAGCCTTTCAAAACTCATACTCTTAACACTATGCTAATTAAGACTCTTTTCCATCCTCAGAAAGAGGAGAGGGATGTAAAAGAATGGCTAGCTTTCACTAGGCCTACAGTTTTGTTGCTGTTTTGTCTGTATCATAAACAGAGATTACCATGAAGTGGAACCCCTTGTTTCCTGGGCTATGGCCTTTCATAAAGGGACCCTAGGAGGTGGGTATGTTCATGTGTGTGTACCTCTAAATGTATGAGAGCCATCCAAGGTAGAGGACGGTCAGGTAAGACTGCTTTCAGCACACACGGCTCCTGCCTCGGCTCTGACACTCACCAGCCTGTTCTCTTGAGCAACTCATTCCCCCTCTCTGGGAATCAGTTTCTTCATCTGTAAAACAGGGATAACAAAACCTAGGTTACGGTCAGCAAGCACATTCAAGGAGATCCCAAGTGGGATGTGCCCAGCTGAGTGTCTAACTAAAGCAGAGCTTGAAAACAAAAGTGTGCCTGAGACAGTGGTCCCATAGCAGGATCTGGAATAGGAAAAGGGCAGGGTGGGGGTGTGTGGTGGAACGGAAGGAGGTGGACACGATCCTTTTGTTCTGAGCGCTAAGTTTGCCCTCTCTGCCTCAGTTTCCCTATCCTCTTGCCCAGGGTGCTGGCCAGCTCCCCACATACCCTCCATCCTGCTCCCAGCCAAAAAGAAGATCCCATTCCTTGTCCACAACACAGGTCATAGCCACGTGTGCTGGGCAGCAGGTGGTTGGCGAGACCCCAGCGGGCTTCTGGTCCAAGAAGTTTGACCACCTGTGCTATAAGCCACCTTCTCTTAGGAAACCTAGAATCAAGTGCATTCCTGACCACCTCTCTCTGCCAAGGACACATGCACGCGTGCACACACACACAAACACGCAGACAGATACAAAGATGCACAGACACACTGGCTCACTCCCAATCCCCAGGCCCAGCGGTCCCCCCTCTTCAGCTCTGACTCTGTGGTCTAATAAGGGTAGGTGAGAAAGGGTCATGCGATTCCAGGGAGATTCCCAGTGCTCTCCTCCAAAAGCTTTTCAGTTGAATGTTCAGTTCTGGGCTGGCGTCCAGAGCCTGGGGCCCCAAGGCTGAGTCATGGGTTCCTCGAGCCCCAAGTCGCAGTTCTAGCCCAGTCCAGACCTCAGGCTTTTAAAAAAAAACTCACAGGTCATCCCTCTGAGTCAGCAAAGGTTCCCACAGAAACTCCATTTGGTGTGGATTTAATCACAGGGTATTTTTAAAGCCTCATCTGGAGGTAATTTGGAATTTAAATTACCAGGAGAGAGGATATTTTTACCAGAAGAAGGGCTTGGAATAGTTATATCCTGTCAGTTATTGATCAACCATTTCCAAAGGATTAAAAAGAGTAGACTTGTTTTTACCAAATATGTTATAAAAATTCCCTTCAGGATTTGGTCATTATTAGCGTAACTGATATAAATTGTTCCACGACACTTAGGAATGTGTTCCATGACACATTGCACGAATTTTCTAAATCAAATTGAATCATACTTAGACCTCCATCTACCGGGATTGCAGAAAATTCCCAGCCACTTTCCAGGGCCCCTCACTCTCCCTCCACACAGAACTCTGAGGCCTTCAGGATTCCAGAAACATGGAGAAGGGCACTGGGTTCTGTGATGGTCACTACTGAGTGGCCTCTTGTCCAAGCTCTAGCAGACCACTTGGAGGCTGCTGCTGCTGCTGCCCACAGCATCCTCTCCAAATCCAAGGCCATAGAGCAAGTATTAGGCCCCAGCCATCCCTTCCCCTCTTAGTCACTCCCCCAAGGCCCTGCCAACTCCAGAGTGCCTGGTGGAGGTCCAGCACTCAAGGGTCCTGCCAGCCCTTAATGACTTCTGGGCCCTAGGCCCCCTCCCAACCCTCTCCATCTCTAACAAGTAGTGTTAAGACTCCAAACCCTTAGAAAATCTAAGAAAGACCTCTAACTTTTCCCTGGGGCAAGAGAAACCCAGCCCTCCAAAACGCAGAGGCCTCTGGAGAGGAAAATAGCTCACATTCTTTTCCAGTGAGCCTACAGAAGAAAAACAGACATGGTTAATTTCTCAATCACAGTAGTCCCTGATTTAGGCAATAATTACTCGATTTACTTAGTATTGCACACTCTTTGGGGAGTAGGTAAAGAAACTGTTGGGACCAAAATAAAAAATAAAAACAAACCCTCTTCCTTAATAAAGGTTATGAAATCTTTTGGCTTCTGTGATTTTCAGGGTCTCTCTAGGATAATCCTGTTTGGACATGACATCAAGCCACACAGACGCCATCTAGTAGCTTGGTCTCGTGGTTGTTCTTCTTTGTGGAAGAACTACACTCCATTTGAGGACAGATGAGGTTGAGATGCTTCCTAGGTGGCACTAGTGGTAAGAACATACCTGCCAACGCAGGAGACACAAGAAACATGGGTTCAATCCCTGGGTTGGGAAGATTTCCTGGAGGAGGGCATGGCAACACACTCTAGTATTCTTGCCTGGAGGATCCCTGGACAGAGGAGCCTGATGGGCTACAGTCCATAGGGCTCACAACTGAAACGGCTTAGCGTGTATGCGTGAAGTTGAGATAAGGGATGACACTGAAATTCAAGTAAACATGGGTTAGCTTCAACTCACACCCAATACCACAGAAGGCAGGGGAGCTTATGGTCAAGAGGAATGGTTGTGGAATCAAATCAATCGGAGTTTGAGTTCTGGCTCCATGACTTTTTGGCTGTGTGAATTTAGACCAGTTACTTCACCTCTCTGAGCCTCAATTTTTCCATTTCTAGTATATCAACAACCTTGCAATTAAAAGAGCTTTTCTTTACAGGATTAAGTAAAAATTTCATAAGCAACTTGTGATTTATAGTAAGTATTCAGTTCAGGTCAGTCACTTAGTCATGTCTGACTCTTTGCAACCCCATGGACTGCAGCCTGCCAGGCTTCCCTGTCCATTACCAATACCAACTCAAACTCATGTCCATCGAGTCAGTGATGCCATCCAACCATTGCATCCTCTGTCATCCCCTTCTCCTCCTGCCTTCAAACTTACCCAGCATCAGAGTCTTTTCAAATGAGTCATTTGAGTTCTTCATTGCATCAGGTGACCAAAGTATTGGAGTTTCAGCTTCAGCATCTGTCCTTCCAATGAATATTCAGGACTGATTTCTTTTAGGATGGACTGCTTGGATCTCCTTGCAGTCCAAGAGACTCTCAAAAGTCTTCTCCAACAACACAGTTCAAAAGCAGCAATTCTTCGGTGCTCAGCTTTCTTTATAGACCAACTCTCACAGCCATACATGACTACTGGAAAAACCATAGCCTTGACTAGATGGACCTTTGTTGGCAAAGTAATGTCTCTGCTTTTTAATATGCTGTCTATGTTGGTCATAGCTTTTCTTCCAAGGAGCAAGTGTCTTTTAATTTCATGGCTGTAGTCACCATCTGCAGTGATTTTGGAGCCCAAGAAAATAAAGTCTGTCACTGTTTCCATTGTTTCCCCATCTATTTGCCATGAAGCAATGGGACCAGATGCCATGATCTTAGTTTTTTGAATGTTGAGTCTTAAGCCAGCTTTTTCATTCTCCTCTTTCACTTTCATCAAGAGGCTCTTTAGTTCTTCTTTAATAGGTATATATTTGATCAACATCCCTCTTCCTGGCATGGAGCTCCTAGGACCATTGGAATTTCCTGTAATGCAAGCAATACAAGTGTCTTTTGTTGTATGAATGAGGTGACTTTGGGGAAGCACATAGGTCACCTCAGGATGGGGACTGGTCACCAGAGGAATCAACAGGTGATAAGAGACAACTTTCAGCCTGCTTTGGGGAAGGGAGAGCAGCTAAAGACTGAGTTCAGTCACTAAGGGCCAATTAATTCAACCTATTGTGCCCATGTAATGAGGCTTCTATAAAAACCCAAAAGTGGAAGAGTGGTGAGCTTGGGGAGGGCATGGACACTCTGAGCCCCTTCCCACATACCCTAGCCTATGCTCCTCCTTCACCTGGCTGTTTCTGAAGTATATCCTCTTATAATAAACTGGTAACCTGTTCCCAGGTGGCTCAGTGGTAAAGATTCTGCCTGCCAATGCAGGAGATGTGGGTTCAATCCTTGGGTCAGGAAGATCTCCTGGAGGAGAAAATGGCAACCCACTGCAGTATCCTTGCCTGGATAATCCCATGGACAGAGGAGCCTGGTGGGCTACAGTCCATAGGGTTGCAAAGAGTTGAAGAGGTGTTGGAGAAGACTCTTGAGGGTCCCTTGGACTGCAAAGAGATCCAACCAGTCCATCCTAAAGGAAATCAGTCCTGAATACTCATTGGAAGGACTGATGCTGAAGCTGAAGCTCCAATACTTTGGCCATCTGATGTGAACTGACTCATTTGAAAAGACCATGATGCTGGGAAAGATTGAAGGTAGGAGGAGAAGGGGACAACACAGGATGAGATGGTTGGTTGAATCACCGTTCAATGGATATGAGTTTGAGTAAACTCTAGGAGTTGGTGATGGACAGGGAGACCTGGTGTGCTGCAGTCCATGGGGTTGCAGATTTGGATATGACTGAGTGACTGTACTGAACTGAGTGACAAAGCACACACACATAATCCAGTAAGCTAAATGTCTCTCTTGAGTTTTTGAGTTCTGTGAGCTGCTCTAGCAAACTAATAGAACCAAGGATGGGGTCATTGGAATTTGCAGTGTTTAATATGTTGGTCAGAAGCACAGGAGAGAACCTAGGCTTGCAACTGTCACATGAAGTGACGGTGGGGGGTGGGAACAGTCTTGTAGGACTAAGACCTTAGCAAGGGGAATCTGATGTTATTTCCAGGCACACAGTGTGAGAATTGAGTTGCAGGACACCCAGCTGGTGTTGGATAACAGTTTGGTGTGGGGGAAAAAAACCCACATTGGGATTGGTGACAGAATCTTACAACTATGGCACGCCAAGACAGAGATATCTCTGTGTCCAGAGCTTCAGAAATTAAATTTTGTACAGTTTTGCATAGTCCATAATATTTCAGAGAGGGAAATTCTCTGGCCTGGATTGGTCTTCTTAGCCTTTATTAAATATAAACACATTCTTCAGCCATTGAATGGACTATAGCCTGAATTCAACAGTGACAGGATACGTGTCACTCAATAAGCCAGACTGCCTGGTAGAGCTGCCCTCTGAAGGACCTTAACAGTAACCAGGGAGTTCCGTCATCAATCCTTCTCTTGGAAAGAAACAAGGACTTAAATAATTATAGAGTACCATGTTTCCTAAAAGTCTTGTTGATGTATCTCTTCCCTAAAATTATCCTTCAGAAAAGAGGGAGTGGTCTTAGACAAGCTCTTAATTACAGGGTGTTCTCATAATAATTGTATTTTTGAATAAGAGAACACTATTTGGAGTATGTACAAAATCCTCAAAGAAACTCAATCGATGCTATTTTTAGGTCGGTAAGGAGATCACTCTATAGATTTTGTTTAAAAAGGAAGCAAAGAAATGAATATAAATGTACTCATTATTTCTGGGGCAAGACCTTCACAAATGTGAGCACTGGTGGTGGTGGTTTAGTCACTAGGTCGTGTCTGACTCTTGCGATCCCATGGTCTGTACCCCGCCAGGCTCCTCTGTCCATGAGATTCTCTAGGCAAGAATACTGTAACGGGTTGCCATTTCCTTCTCCAGAGGATCTTCCCAACCCAAGGATCAAATCTATGTCTCCTGTGTCCCCTGAACTGCAGGCAGATTCTTTTACTGCTGAGCCACCAGGGAAGCACTGGATATCACTGCAAACAACCTTTTAAAGATCACTGATCAAAATGATACTAAAACTAGTTATGTTACAGAAATCATACATATACTCACAAAAGAAACTTAGAAAGTTTGTCTTACAAATATGCCAGTGGGTACTTGTGGCTTGGTATAAATTTCCAGTAACAACAAGAAAAATAGATTCACAAAGTGCTGGATTCCAAATAGTTTTAGCAATTAAAGATGACTGTGGGAGAGGACTCAAGAAGCAGCTCCAGTGAGCAAGACAGTGATGGTAAAGAGAAGTTGGAACAAATCTGTTCCATGAGATGCAAAAGAGGGAAAAAAAAGGAAATCTTTCTCTGCGATTTTATATCATGTGATGCATAAGTTTGTTGTAAATAATAAATTAAATATCATTAGCTGTATTTGACTTTTCTGCCGACATTCCTAAAACTTTCTACATTCAAGTTGTGTCTCCTTCCCAAAGTTTTTTGTTGTTATTGTTTGTTTAATCTCTCATTTGGAAAAAAAAGATGAAGGTCAGTATTCAGGGTTGACTTTTGCTCGGGTATATAATTTAAGCTGTAACAGGAAAGAAGGTGATGAAGGTCCCTGACCTTCCTTGCCAAGCAAGCCCACCTGTGCTGAAGGTAACAGACTCCACTTAGACTTGATTTTATTTGTGCCTCTTTGGCAGGACCAGGTTTGAATCCCTGGGAACCTGAGCACGCTGAGGACATATTGTTGTTCAGTTGCTAGCTGTGTCCTACTCTTTGGGACCCCATGGACTGCAGCATGCCAGGCTTCCCTGTACTTCACTATCTCCAAGAGTTTGCTCAAATTCATGTCCATCAAGTCGGTGATGCCATCCAACCACCTCATCCTCTGTTGTCCCCTTCTCCTCCTGCCTTCAATCTTTTCTAGCATCAGGGCCTTTTGCAATGAGTCGGCTCTTGGCATCAGGTGGCCAAAGTATTGGAGCTTCAGCTTCAGTATCAGTCCTTCCAATGAATATTCAGGGTTGATTTCCTTTAGGGAACTTAGAACTACTGCCTTCACTTACCCAAGAGCAGATAATTGCCTGGTTCTTCCCAAGAAGAACTCCTAAATGCTCTGGACTGAAGGTGTCCCCCACCCCCAAAATTCACATATTGAAGTCCTAACCCCCAGTGAGATGGTGTTTGGAGATGAGACTTTGGGAGGTAATTAGGTCTCTATGAGAAGATGAGGGTGGGGTCCCCATGGTGAGATTAGTGCCCTTATAAGAAGAGGAAGGGACCAGAGCTTCCTCTCTCTGCTGCATGAGGATCCAGGGAGAAGGCAGCCATCTTCAGGTCAGGAACAGGCAGCAAAGAGGTAATGAACTTCTGTCTGGCTTCCCTGTGGAACAGCAGAAGAACTGACTTCCTCTCTCCATGGCTTCGAAAGTCCAAGCCATCACTAAAACCATCACTAAAACCACTGATTGGAAAGGCTCGTGATTCCACAGGGAGCGTATGGTTTCCCTCTCCCTACTGGGGGTCCCCCAGGCATCAAGGAAGGCAGAGAGGGAGGGTTCCCAAATTTCACCCTCCTTTGTGGCCCAGGAGATATAGTCAGGGGATAATTGACTGTCTGCAAAGGACTCTGTCAGGAGCTGACTTCCCACTCCCTCTTCCCCTCCCAGCCAACTGGGAGCCAACTCCGCTCCCCCGCCAACTCCGTCTGAACTGTAGACAAAGCAGCCAGTTGTAACCGAAATGACAGAGTATAGAATATCCGAGGTTGTTTCCAATTAGTTTTTCAAGCAGTCCTACAGAGGGGGTCAGGTTTTTTAAGTGCTACTTTGCACATTAGGTAATCATCACTTTCAGCCTCTCTGAGCACAGCGTCCAGAGCACCTCCTCTTGGGTCTCCTGGGCAGGAATCCAGAAGTTTCCATTTCATGGAAATCCAGAGCCTTTATCCTTCCTGTCAACGTTGCTGATAAAAGTTGTAGATCATTAGATCCTGGGTAACTCAATGTGGCAGCGGCCTTTCATGATGTTTACTTTTTTAAAAAGTTATGACGTCGAGAAGGTAAGAGCAAACTGTTCCTGGTGAGATGCCTTCCCTGTACCAGCTCTGTCTCCAGTAACGCTGCCCCATGTGGAGGTTTGTGCAGAAGCTTGACAAGGTGCTAAATGACCTCAGTTTATTTCAATGGGAGGAAGGTTGTTTTAGTCAAATTCATAAGCAGATCATAAGAAAATCAGTGAGGCCTATTGGAAAACTGCCATGATGAGCAGGATTGAACCATCATGATTTAAACCCGTTGGTATTAATGCAGAAAATGTATCACAAACTCCCCTTCCCTCAGTAGTTCATGAAACTTGGATACACATAAATGGAAGACCTTAGCGTTATGGCAAACCTTAGGCACACCTTTGGAAAGCTTAGATAAGAAGCCCCCCACCAGAAGCTCAGAAAACCCAAGTGGGATGGAGTTTTGGAGTCAGAACAGAGCCTTCAGCTTTGGGCCATCTTGGAGTGTCACCTCATGCTGTTCCCTTCTTTGTGGAGGCCATCCTTCCCCTCTTCCCACCTTGGCAACACCTAGCCATTCTCAAGGACCATCTCAGGGACCTTCCAGCAGTCCAATGGTTAACACTCCACACTGTTAATGCAGGGGGTCCTGGTTCGATCCCTGGTCAGGGAACTAGACCACACATGCCACAACTAAGACTCGGTGCAGCCAGACAAAGAAATAATTTTTTTAAAAAAGGACCAGTTCAAGCCCTGAAAATTAATTTGGCATCAGTCTCGGAAAGTCCAAAATTGTCACCTTTATAATTTTGAGCATCTTTATAATCTACCCCCCTTTATAATTTTGAGCAAGAGTTTGAACACCATTGAAGACTGGAGAATCACTGCCTCCAGAAATAATCCCTTCTAGCTCCAAATAGCTTCATTTTTATTAATAATAATATATACTATTTGGGCTTCCCTTGTGGCTTAGCTGGTAAAGAATCTGCTTACAATGCAGGAGACTTGGGTTTGATCCCTGGGTTGGGAAGATCCCCTGGAAAAGGGAAAGCCTCCCACTCCAGTATTCCTTCCTGGAGAATTCCATGGACTGTATAGTCTACGGGGTCCCAAAGAGTCGGACACGACTGAGCGACTTTCACTTTCATATACTATTTACTGTGTATTAACTTATGCCTGACAACTGTCATGTGATGTAATTCTCACAACAACCTTATGAGGGAAGGTTTTGTTTCTCTTTGGGAATCCAGTATGGACTGCACAGTGCTGAGCACACCTCTGATGGACTGAGTGGCAGTGGAGAGAGTATCAGTCCAAGAGTCTGGTGTCCTGGATTCTGGTTCCAGCTCTGCCACCTCCAGACCAGTCCTCCCCATTCTCTAGCCTCTGTTTCCCCACATGAAGCAGATGATGTATTGATGTGTGCCCCCACCTCTCTTTGATGCTGGCCAGCTAAGCGCTGGATCTCTCTCAGGCCACAGGACTGGAAGTTAAGGACAGGGAGATGGAATCCATTACTTAGACCGAATCATGTCCTCAGGCACCCATCTGGGGAAGCGGGAACAGTCCCCTAGAGCACACAGCTGGCACAGGGAGCCAGGTAGAACCCATGGGCAAGTGCTAACTTCTGTAGGCACCTTGATCTATTTGTCCTCTACACTCTCCAGGCTGATAACATGCAGAATTAACCCTTGCATAATTCAAAGTCTTTCAGCCTCTAACCTTTTCAGAACTTTCTCAATATTTAGCAAAATATAATTGCAAAAGATAATAAAGATACTCCACTCATAAGGTTATTACGAGAATAAAATCATGTGACAATTGTCAGGCAAAAGTTAATACACAGTAAATAGTATGTATTATATTATTAATTAATATTATAGTATATTATAGTATTATATTATATTATTAATAAAAATGAAGCTATTTGGAGCTGCTGCTGCTGCTAAGTCGCTTCAGTCGTGTCCGACTCTGTGCGACCCCATAGACGGCAGCCCACCAGGCTCCCCCGTCCCTGGGATTCTCCAGGCAAGAACACTGGAGTGGGTTGCCATTTCCTTCTCCAGTGCATGAAAGTGAAAAGTGAAAGTGAAGTCACTCAGTCGTGTCTGACTCGTAGCGACCCCATGGACTGCGGCCTACCAGGCTCCTCCGTCCACGGGATTTTCCAAGTAAGAGGACTGGAGTGGGGTGCCATTGCCTTCTCCGTATTTGGACCTAGAAGGGGTTATCCCCCTTCTCTTCCAAATCTTAATATTTCACACAGTGTCACTGAAAATCTCCAGAAATTTCTTTGGAAAATTCCTTACTGGCTGATTCATCAAGGAAGTCAGGAAGGTGGACTGGGTTCAGCCTTCATCATTGTGTTGGGGAGTTTTTCATTCATTTGTTCATGTATTTCACAAGCTGTGTGTGGTGGGTGGCGGGGGGTGGCTATTATATCCTAGGCACTGTGCTGAGTGGTGTCTTGGTCATCTACAACGATGAATAAAACTGGACACAGTTCCTGTCCACAAGGGGTTTATAGTCTCAATGGTGCTAAAAATAGTAAGCACATAATCACACATTATGATTAAAATTTGTGGCATCATAAAGAAAAAAACACACAGGGTGCTAACAGGGAGACCTATCTTAACCTGAGGGTGAGGTGGGATCAGAGAGAGCTTCCTGGAGGAAGTGGCATTTAAGCTTAGACCTGAAACATTCAGGAAAGAAGCGTGGTGAGGGTTGGGGAGAGGTGGCTCCAAGGAGAGATAATGTGTGATCTGACCCACAACATATTGTGGTGGGTTGGCAGTGGACTCATAATCCCAGCTCTAGCTTTCACTAACTGTGAAACTTCGTGTGAACCACCTAACCTTTCTGGGCCTCAGGGGCTTTTCATTTTGTTTGGTTTTTGTTGGTTTGTTTTTTATCCCATCTGTAAAATGAAGATCTGCTACCTCAAGCAAATGTTGTGATGCTCAGATGAAAGCATTGGCTAAGATATCACCCAGAAAAAGAATTCTATGTGAATAAATTGAGAGATTCTTATTATTGACATTTGCCCTTGAAATTCACTGCTCTGTGAAAGTGAGATTGTCTGTGGGAGAACTTCAACTGACATTTAGAAAAAATGTGAGTGGAATGGGTTTTCCTTATTTGGATTGTCCACTTTAAACGCAATATTCCCAGATAATGTACAGACACATGAGGGCGATGCAGAAGGATTGGGAAACCTGGTCCCAGATGACCTTGAGAGGGAAAAGCCAGCAGACGAGTGATGGGAGAAAGGGGCTTATTAAACAAACCTCACAGACAGTCCCTCACCCTTCTTTTCCAGATGCACCTCAAAACGTTTGCCAAGAACTCTAATGAGAAACAGATCCACTCTCTATCCTTCACCTGCAGATTTCTAAGCAGAGATATTGCTGCCACTTCTGCTCAGAGTCCAAGAGTGGTTTGTTTTCAATTCTCCCTTGTAGGAATCGGGGCTTTGAGAGTTGGAGAAAACAGTTCAGATTTTTCCTTCTTCTATACTCCAGCCAAAATGCACAGGGTCAAAAAACGAAAGGGAGAAAACCCAGGACATTTGGTGGAGGACTGGGGCTAATCACCCACCGGAAGCCCTGGTAGTTAATTACCCAAATCCGTGTGTTGAAAGGAAGCAGAAGAATCCTAGTTTGCACACAGAAATGTTTACTCAGTCATGGGAATGTCCATGTATATGGTCCCCACCCACCCACCCACCAGCTTCAGTGTGGGCCAATGAATCTATTGTGGAAAAAAGAAAGCCAAGGCAAGACCTTAGCCAGCAAAATGTAGAAGTGGGATTTGTTTCCTTAACCTGAAACAGAGGTTATAAACAGAGATTTGCCAACTTTTACCATCTTGGATTGGGAGTTTTCCTTCCTAACTGCATAAGATTCTAAGACAAATGTGTTCTCCTCTTTTGTCTTTTGAGCCAGAAATCCAGGCCTGCCTCTCTTCTCCACCACCTGCCCTTGTTTCTCTGAGGCCTGTTTCAATCTGTCTTGCTTGTTTCCTTGGGTTTCCACAGTCTTCGCTTGCATGGTCGACCTGCAGAGCCAGGATGGAGATTCTTTCTGCAAGGCATTCTCTCTAAGAAGCCAGCACAGACCCTCACTCCCTCTTTCTGTGTTTACATACAACTGTGGGAAGACCATACTTTTCTATTTCTCATGTCATGCCGTCTCTTAAAAAATCCTTATTTCTAAAAACTTTTCCTTCTTGGGACTCCCCTGGTGGTCTTCACTCTTAGTTTTGCTGGCCAAGACTCCTTACTCCTAATGCAGAGTGCCTGGGTTCAATCCCTGGTCAGGAAACTAGATCCCACATGCTTCAACGAAGACCCGGAGCAGCCAAATACATAAATATTAAGAAAATAAAATAAAAAAAAAACCTTTCCCTTCTTACAGGCAATCAGGATAATGGTTTGCTAAAAAAGAGTTGAGCTATAATCGGCCTAAGTGGTGGGAAAAACCAATTCTTGACTTCCTTTTGGATCGTTCACCGCCACAGCACCCAATTCCTCTCCATGAGAGCGCTATGCTCTTTAAACCAAGCTTCACCCACATGAAAGTTTGCCAAGACAAACCCTTTATGCGGGAGGAGCTCCCCTAAAAGCCTCTTGTTGGAATAGTGTGCCACGTGCCAAATGAATGCGCAGAGGCTAAAAGACGAGCTGGGAAACCATTTTTATGAGAAAGTTACGTGAAAAAGAAAAGCTGGAAGCAAAACTGGAATTTCATGTGTTCAAAACTATGGAACCCGAACATTAGATTAAAAATAAAAATGCTTGCTTAAAAATAAGAAAGGTTGAAAGAGAAGATTCCAAGAGGTGCTATAGCTGTGAGGATAGTTGAGTGGGATGAGAATGCTCTACAGGGCCAGGCTACTTGCCTCCAGGTGACAGCTCTAAGTGAATTCCAGGAGCCTCAGTATTCTCATCTGAAAATGCTCCTCCTCTCTGAGAGGTCTGGTGGGGGTTAAATAAAGTGATGTATGTGAGAGTTCTGGGGGCTTCCCAGGTGGTGCAGTGATAAAGAAAGACCCCATGGACTGTAATCCACCAGGCTCCTCGGTTCATGTAATTCTCCAGGCAAGAATACTAGAGTGGGTTGCTATTCCTTTCTCTAGGAGATCTTCCTGACCCAGGAATCAAACCTGGGTCTCCTATATTTCAGGCAGATTCTTTACCATCTGAGCCATTAGGGAAGCCCCAGTGGTAAAGAATCCCCCTGCCAATGCAGGAGCTGCAGGAAACATGGATTCGATTGGGTCAGGAAGATTCCCTGGAGTAGGAAATGACAATCCACTCCAGTATTCTTGCCTGAGAGAGTCGGACACGACTGAGCGACTGAGCACACAGCACACGTATGAGAGTTCTAGCAACACCTCTTCAGCCTTAAGTTGTCTGTTATTCTGCACTTTCTAAACTTTCCATGATGTTTGTATCCTCATTGTGGGGAAAAGTAAACTTATAATAACAACAATGTGGTCCAAGTCATTTCAAACAAGTACATTTCAAACAAGGTAATGTTACCCAGATTGGATATCATATATAGTGTGGCAAAACTTCTAAAGTGTTTCCTAAAGCTTTAGTAATAATTGGTCTAAAAGTGCAATTATTTTATCCTGCCAATAAGGCAACCATAGACTCAATCTGCCATGGTAGAGAGAAGGTTTCATTTCTTTGTAATGATGGCTACTCCCGGGAGCACATTTCAGGGATACTGGTGCCTCCCACAGAGACGCAAGGAACTTGGCTTTCTGCTTTGAAAGATACCCAGCAGGCTGAATGCCTCTGAGGAATGAGAGTTCCCCTCCCCCACCCCCTTATATCCTCTGAAATGGCAACATTCTTCTCATCAAACATTTTCATTAGCATCCTTTTGTAACCCATTAAGTCCTTAACAGCAGCTTTGAGGAGTCCCACCTGTTTTCCATCAAGGTTTCAACTGTATGGCCAGCACAAACATGTGTGATAAGTTGATGCTAAAATACCATGACACACTCCTTGGATTTACTAGCATTTAATAAATGAAGGAGAAAGCTTTGCCTTTTATAGCTCTGAGCCTCCCAGGCCCAAAGCAGACATAGCAGTTGCTTCCTGCTAAGCATTCATCACCCACTGCCAGTCACCTCCCATCCCTATAAGGGCAGGAGGACCCCTTTCTTTAGGAGTAGCAGGCCCAGTGTTCTCAGTCCTGACTGTAGCTCAGTGTCAACTGAGTCGTTTTCTAAGAAGCACCCAGGCCCAGGCCCCAGTCCCAGAGATTCTGATTTAATTGGTCTTTGGTGTGTGTGTGGTGGGGATAGGGGGTGCGGGGAATGGGAGCAGGGGACTCGGGGAGTCATAGTTTTGTTAGGTAGGTAGAATAGGAAACAGGAGGCCCAAATGGCAGTGGCTAAAAGACAAGGAAGGGAAAAACCCGCGAAAATGGAACAAAGGAAGGTCCGAGGACCTGAGTGAAGACCTCAGGTAGAACAAACAGCACTCCTGGCTAAGTCCAATTTGCATAGGGCAGGCCCAGGGGGAGAAAACATATAAAAGAAGGAGCCAAGGCACTCTCTCTCCCGCGTGTGCCTGCGCTCTCTCTCTCTATCTCTATCTCTCCCCCACTCCCTCCTCCCCCTGCCACCCTGCCCCTCGCGCTGGGGCAGTTTTCTCTTCATGTCTTTGGGTCAGCATGCCCTCACGCTTCGAGGATGGATTTTCCTACTATTATCTAAATAAAAGAGCTGTAACACTGAGCTATAACACTGATTCCTCTAAGAGATATAACGCGGTCTGTTTGAGACCTGAGAGCTATAACACAGTCTGTCCAAGACCCAAGAGCTGTGACCCGCAGAGGGCTCTCATGTCCATCACTCCAAATCTTTGTTGTGACCAGGCAGAACCGAGGAGCATACACTCGCCTTACAGTTTTTAACAACTCCTCAAAGGTCTCTTGTGCATAGACAAGACTGGGATCTGCTGAAAGTGATTTAGGTCATAAGCAGTATGAAGTAAAGTGAAAGTCACTCAGCCGTGTCCGACTCTTTGCGACTCCATGGACTATACAGTCTATGGAATTCTCCAGGCCACAATACTGGAGTGGGTAGCCTTTCCCTTCTCCAGGGGATCTTCCCAACCCAGGGATCGAACTCAGGTCTCCCGCATTGCAGGCAGAGTCTTTACCAGTTGAGCCACAAGGAAAGCCCCAAATGCAGTATAGTCAAGTGGAAAGAACATGGACTTTGGAGATTGGAAGTAACAGATTTGAATTCACCATCTGAAAAGAATAAACTGTGTTATGTTAGGCAAGTTTTCTTAAATTCTTGGAGCCTGTTTCTTCATTTCAAAACTGGGGTTAATAATATGTCTCATAAGGCTGATGTAAAGATCAAATAAAATAAAATAAGTAAACTGCAGAGTACTGGGTCTTAGTCACAGCAGTTGATCAGTAGGTGTTAAGTTTTGTTATTAATGGGCTGAATATCAACAGCTATTTCCTAAGAATCAAGGTTCCTTAGGAGAATATAGTAATTCTACCATCATCTTGTGGGGATGACAAAGCCTCTCTTCAAAGCAAAGTGCCTATCATATAAAGGTCAATACAATACTGTACTAGAGATTCTAGTCAACATAATAGAGCAAGAAGAAGAAATAAGACACATAGACTGCAAACGGAAATATCAGTTCAGTTCAGTCGCTCAGTTGTGTTCAACTCTTTGCGACCCCATGGACCACAGCATGCCAGCCCTCTCTGTCCATCACCAACTCTTGGAGTTTACCCAAACTCATGTCTATTGAGTCAGTGATGCCACCCAACCATCTCATCCTCTGTCGTCCCCTCCTCCTCCTGCCCCCAATCTTTCCCAGCATCAGGGTCTTTTCAAATGAGTCAGCTCTTCACATCAGGTGGCCAAAGTATTGGAGCTTCAGCTTCAGCATCAGTCCTTCCAATGAATATTCAGGGCTGATTTCCTTTAGGACTAACTGGTTGGATCTCTCTGCAGTCCAAGGGACTCTCAAGAGTCTTCTCCAACACCACAGTCCAAAAGCATCAATTCTTCTGCGCTCAGCTTTCTTTACAGTCCAACTCTCACATCCATATATGACTACTAGAAAAACCATAGCCTTGACTAGACGGACCTTTGTTGGCAAAGTGATGTCTCTGCTTTTTAATATGCTGTCTAGGTTGGTCATAACTTTCCTTCCAAGGAGTAAACATCTCTTAATTTCATGGCTGTAATCACCATCTGCAGTGATTTTGGAGCCCCCCCAAATAAAGTCACCCACTGTTTCCATTGTTTCCTCATCTATTTGCCATGAAGTGATGGGACCAGATGCGATGATCTTAGTTTTCTGAATGTTGAGCTTTAAGTCAACTTTTTCACTCTCCTCTTTCACTTTCATCAAGAGGCTCTTCAGTTCTTCCTCACTTTCTGCCATAAGGGTGGTGTCATCTGCATATCTGAGGTTATTGGTATTTCTCCTGGCAATCTTGATTCCAGCTTGTGCTTCATCCAGCCCAGCGTTTCTCATGATGTACTCTGCATATAAGTTAAATATAAAATTGTCTTGATGTGCAGATGGTGTGTCTACATAGAAAATGCAAGGACTCTTAATGAATGCTATTGAAACTAATAAATTTAGCAAGATTGGAGAATGTACAAGGTCAATGTACAAAAACCAGTTATATCTCTAAATCCTAGCAATGAGCAACTGAAATTTTCGGTTTAAAAAGCAATATCAGGGCTTGCTTGGTGGCTCAGTGGTAAAGAATCACCTGCCAATGCAGGAAAAATGGGTTCAATCCTTGGTTCAGGAGAATTCCATATGTCGCAGAGCAATTAAGCCTGTGCACCACAATTACTAAGCCTGTGCTCTAGAGCCCAGGAACCACAACTGCTGAGCCCATGCACTGCTTCTACTGAAGCCTGCACACCTTAGAGCCCATGCTCTGCAACAAAGAGAAGCCACCACAATGAGAAACCCGAGCATCGCAACTAGAGAGTAGCCCCTGCTCGCCACAACTGCGGAGAAGTCTGTGCAGCAAAGAAGACCCAACACAGCCAAGAATAAATTAATTAATTAAAAAAATTTTTTTTAAAAAGCAATACTATTTACAGCATAAAAAACCATGCAATACTTAGGTTTAAATTTTACGAAATATGTGTAGGACCTATATGTTGAAATCTAAAAGTCACCATTAAAGAAATCAAAGGAATCTAAAGAAGTTAAATAGATTAGAGGGCTACATATTAATATATCAATTTTCCCCAGGTTGATTGAGTATAATCCCAATCAAAATCTCAGCAGACTTTTTGTAGAAATCAACAAATTGATGCTAAGATTTATACGGAAAAACAAGGGGCTTAGAACAGTCAAAACAACTCAGAAAAAAAAAAGGAGCTGGAGGGTTAATATTATATTATTTCAATACATACTACGGAACTAGAGTAATCTAGACCTAGTGGTATTGGTGAATGAAGAAAGGGGCCCAGAAATAGATCCACATATTTATACGGTCAACTGATTTTTGACAAAAGTACAAAGACAGTTCAATGAAAAAAGAACGGCTTTTTTTCAACAAATTGTGTTGGAACAACTGGATATTCATATTTAAAAAAAAAAAAAAAGAACCTTGACCCTTGATCCACATTCCATAACTTGTACAAGAACTAACTCAAAATGCACCATAGACATAAACGTAAAACCTAAAACTACAAAACTCCTAGAAGAAAACATAGGAGAAAAATCTTTCTGACACTGGGTTAGACAAAAATTTCTTACATATGACACTCAAAGCACAATCTATAAAAGAAATGAATAAATCAGACTTTGTCACAATAAAAAAAATCTGCTCTGCAAAAACTACTAAGAAAATGAAAAAAACAAGCCACAGACTAGGAAAATATTATTGCAAAATGCATCTGACAAAGGGCTTATTATGTTCATAGTGCATAATGAAGTCTCAAAATTGAACAAGAAAAAGAACAACCCAACTTAAAAAATGGGCAAAATATTTAAATAGGCAACTTACCAAAGAACATATAGATGGCAAATGAGCATAGGTAAATATATGCAGCATTATTACTAGAGAACTTCAAATAAAAACCACTATATACCTATTAGATCAGCTAAAATTAAAAAAAGAAATTGATAATATCATGTCCTGTTGAGGTGGGGAGCAACTACAATTCTCATATATTGTAATGGTGCAAAGGCAAAATGGTATAGCCACTTTGAAAAGCAATCTGTTAGCTTATAAAGTTAATAAGCACTTATCAAATGACCTAGCAATTTTATGCCTAGGTATTTATCCAAGAGAAATAGCAACATTTTCACATGACAGTCCGTACACAAATGTTTACAGTGATTTTATTCAAAATCACCAAATGTGGAACTCAAATGTCCATCAACGGGTAAATGAATAAGCAAACTGCAGTATATCCACACAATGAAATACTACTCAGCAAGAAAAAAGGAAAACTAACCACAGATATATACAATAACACAGATAAATCTCAGATGCATTTTACTAAGTGAAAGAAAAGTGAAAATGTTAGACACGAAGTTGGATCTGAGTCTTTGCGACCCCGTGGATTGTAGCCCACCTGGCTCCTCTGTCCATGGAATTCTCCAGGTAAGAATACTGGAGTGGCTTGCCATTCCCTTCTCCATGGGATCTTCCTGACCCAGGGATCAAACCCAGGTCTCCTGCATCACAGGCAGATTCTTTACCGTCTGAGCCACCAGAGAAGCTATGTAAATTATACTCAGTTTTTAAAGTGTTGGGGCATCTCTGAAATAGAGAAATACAGAATCTCATTGATATGTGGATTGGTTTGACTCAAAGGTCAAGCAGTGGGTGAAAGTGATTCTTCTTCAGAGTCAATCACAAAATTAAAAGAACTGTATCGAGTAAACTAGACCAGTGATTTTAAATCTGGGTCATTGGAGCCTGGGGATTTATCTAAAAAAGGTAGTAATTAGGACTATGGAGTTATTTCCATATTTCAAAAAAATATTTTCCTAAGAAAAATTATGTTTTATATGAGTAAAATCTCACATTCTTTTGCTTTTGGCTGGAATTTTCTTTTTCTGCTGGTCATATGTAATTCATAGAGAGTTTAAAAGCCCAACCTGTAGCTTATGGATAAAAGTCCTTCTGAAGATGAGGCTCATGGGGAGAAAATTGTAAAAGGGGTGTTTGGCAGTGAAAAGTTTGTGAATGGCCAGATAAAACCAGACATATGAGGGAGGTAGGAAGGTGAAGGCATACACTCCTCTGGGAAGGTCTGAAAAAATCCAATCAAGGTTTTATTTGCCCAAGATAAATTAGGCTCATCCTGTCAAATGGTGGGGAATAGCACTCCTCCCACCCCCCACTTCAGATCTCTTCAGGCCTGTAGGAGCTCCAAACCACACCTGTGTGTAAATCAGAGACTGAAAAAACCCTTAAGAACTGATACCATGTGTCAACCCCCATCTAGAGCTCCCCCTTGCTCAGTACTAGGACATCCCAAATGAAAAGAAGTGCGTTTCTAGGGACTTCCCTGGTGGTCCGAGGGCTAAGACTCCCACTCCCAACGTGGATGGCCTGGGTTCAATCCCTGGTCAGGGAACTAGATCCCACATGCTGCAACTAAGTGTTCACATGCCGCAACTAAAAAGATCCTGCACGTTGCAACTAAGACCCGGCTCAGTCAAATAAATAGATATCAAAAAAAAAAAAAAAAGAAGTGCATTTCCAGGGCCCAGCCTGAGCCTCTTTGTTGACAACTAGCTCATTGGTTTTATGATTGTTCATCATAGCAAGAAAAGTTGGGGTTTTGCATCAACCAACACTAGAAAAAGTGACACCAAGCCCAGGCTGAGGTGGGAAAATGCAAGAGATTATGACAGCAACCTTAGACCCACCTGTACAGTGGCCAGTTAACATGCCCTCCTCTGATCAGCTTGCACACAGCTCAAGGGAGCTTAACAGGATTAGGAATAAATATCTTGTTGTTATTTTTAACACAGCTCAACTCTCTAGTAAATCTCTCATTGTCCCTGCCAGTAACCTCTTGGTAAGCAGAGGCATCCACCCTTAGAGACATAGCAGGCAAGACTAGACAATGATTTGTCTGAGACCTTACCCAGCAGTACCTAAAAAAGAGACTCATCATCTTTGACATCGGTGCCCTTAACAGCATGATAGGAAGTTTAAGGGCTTTGAAGCCAGGTAGAGCCAGATTTGAATACCGATTCTGCCACTGATGAGTCATGGTCAAGTTATCTTGCCTCTTTGAAGCTCAGTTTTCTTTAGAATGAGGAAAATATTACCTACCTCATAAAATTATTTACTTCACATTATGAATGGAAAGTCCCTGAAATGGAATTTATTGCCTAGGAGATGCTCAGTAAAGGTTGGCTACACACACACGCACACACACACACGTATGTACTAAAACCTATATTCACATATAGTGTGCATGTGTGCCAAGTCTTTTCAATCATGCCCGACTCTTTGTGACCCTATGGATGTAGCCCGCCAAGCTCCTCTGTTCATGGGATTCTCCAGGCAAGAATTCTGGAGAGGGTTTCACATCCTCCTCCGGGGCATCTTCCTGACCCAGGGATCAAACCTGCATCTCTTACGTCTCCTGCATTGGCAGGTGGGTTCTTTACTACTAGTGCCACCTGGGAAGCCCATACACATGTAAATGTATATTTAAATTTTAATTAATACATAATTAGAAGAAAAATAAGATGCACACTTTTTCACTTTTGAATGTTTCTAAGAGTGGCTTGTGTCTTTTAATTGATGTCAACCAAAATTTGCTAGCAGCAAATAGAGGAGTGACTCATGACATGGTTGTCATCACAGAGCTGTGCAAACTCAGCCAGTCTCTCCAAGTAGATCATGGAAGTGAGAGCTGTGAGAAGCTGCTGGGGGCTAATCCGTGCCTTGTGGAAGATTATCACTAGACACGACCCATCCATTTGTCAAAAGTGCCTGGCTGACTTTCAGATTTCCAGTGATATGCAATTCAGTTATGGAGAAAATGAAACCATGAATTTAACCAAACAGGAAATACATGCAAAACCTGACATATTAACTGTCTTTACTAAGTACACTCAGGAGGTCAAGTCCATGGGTGCAGGCTCTGTAACTCTACATATCTTTGGCAGTATTTGCCTCAAATGGGAAGTATCCTCAGACTCTAAATACAGAGAAAACTTAGATTGTAAATGGTTACATTAAAGTAGAAAATGGCATGTAATTGTATAGATAAATGTACACCATTATTCATTAAAAATTTTAAACAAATTTTAAATTATAATATGATGTGACGTTTCTTTATCCACATCAAATTGATGATGCATCTTATAATTGAAGGCATCTTATAATACACTGAACATGCTAATAACTAAGCCTTATAACCACACATGGTTGTGTTTTCTGTGACATTGGCTGACTGGGCTGATTCAAAAGGAGCAGTGGCAGGCAAAACATATGGCCAACTAACACATCCAACGTCATTAATAATTAGGAAAACACAAATAGAGATCACAATGAGATGCCATTTTATAACCATTTTTGGGGGTAAAATGTGTAAAAATCTGAACATATTCAAGTGCTGGAGAGAAAGTGAATTCACAAGATCTTCTATGCATTCTTGTAATTTAGCATAAATACTTTGAAAGACAGTTTGGTCTTCTCAATACTTTGGCCATCTGATGTGAAGAGCCAACTCATTGGAAATGACCCTGATGCTGGAAAAATTGAAGGCAGGTGGAGAAGAGGACAACAGAGGATGAGATCGTTGGATGGCATCACTGACTTAGTGGACATGAGTGAAAGTTGCTCAGTCACTTCTGACTTTGCAACTCCATGGACAGCGGCCTGCAAGGCTCCTTTGTCCATAAAAGTTCTCCAGGCAAGAATACTGGAGTGGGTTGCTGTGCCCTTTCCAGGGGATCCTCCCTATCCAGGGATCAAACCTGGGTCACCTGCATTGCAGGCAGGTTCTTTACCATCTGAGCCACCAGGGAATGGACATGAGTTTGAGCAAATTCCAGGAGATGGTAAGGACAGGGAAGCCTGGGGTGCTGCAGTCCATTGGGTCACAAAGAGTCCAACATGACTTAGTGACTGAACAACAACAACATGAAGTTGAACACACATATACTCTATGGTCCAGCAATTCCATTCCTAGTCCAAGAGTCTTTTGTTCATGTGGACCAAGAATCAATACAAGGAAGTGGCTAGTTCAGCCCAGGACTCAATCACACAAATGCTGGTGTCATGACGTCCACTGTGCCTCTCTATGTATGCTTCCTATTTTATCACACAAGATATTATACACATGCTCAAGAGTTGAGGTTTAATAAAATTAATAAGTTTTACTGTTTTATTAAGACATCATCTTAGTGAAACTGCCAATTCTTTTTTTGTGGTATGACAATGAAGAATAAAAGGTGGTACAGTGGTTAAGACTCCAAGCTTCTGATGAAGGGAGCCTGGGTTCAATCCCTGGTCAGGGAACTAGAACCTACATGCTACAGTGAAGATGGAAGATCCCATGTGCTGCAACTAAGACCCAGCACAGGCAAACAAAAATTTTTTAATGACGAATACAAAGAGCAACAATTACAGTGAAATATTATTGCCTCAATCTATGTTCAGTCACCCGAACTTTAATCAGCCATTGCTTGTTCACCATCAGTACAAATGTTAATAGAGAGGAAAAGGTAAATAACATCTTAGAATTATTGTGAAAATAGTCTGACCTTGTAGATTTCCTGAAAGGATATCAGGGACTCAAAGGGGCAGGCCACACCATGAGATGTTGCTGCGTGACATTCCAGTATATGAATAGCCTCCAAATTAATTAATGTATTCTAATGCTGGGCTTTCCAGGTGGCATAGTGGTAAAGAAGCCGCCTGCCAATGCAAGAGACACAAGAGACATGGGTTCAATCTCTAGGTTGGGAAGATCTCCTGAGGTAAGAAATGGCAACCTGCTCCAGTATTCTTGCCCGGAAAATTCCATGGACAGAGGAGCCTAGCAGGTTACAGTCTACAGGGTTGCAAAGAGTTGTACACAACTCAGCACATATGCAATATTGGTGGACATTTGGGTAGTTTCCAGTTTGAGGCTATTGCAAATAATTCATAGCAAGCTCTTTAAATAAAGTTTTCTCCCTGCTTCGTAAAACATGTACTTAATTCAATGTCTAACATACAGTACATTTAATACATTATGATTATTAAAATTCCCTTACAGAGATGTCCTCATTCTGTTCTGTTTGATTCCCCTATCATCTCCCACACACAGGACATAGTGGAATCTCCACACCTACAGATAATAAAAGATGTTTTCTCTAAAAGCCATAAAGATAAACGAATTAGTCACACTGGAAAAGGCAGAAACGAAAATTCACTTCTTCCCTCCCCTCACCCTGGTCCCCAAGGGTATTCCCTGCCACCCAGGGAGCCTTCGCAGGGGTCACCGCACATTGGAGTCTGTTCACTCCAGGTGAACAGTGAATTCACTGTTCACATTCAGCCCTCCCTCCAGGCCTCATCTGGGCACGCTGTCAGCCTCCTGATCGGGCAGCAGACCAAGGTGACAGCCCTCAGAGCCTCTTTGCTCCCACAGGCATTAGTCATGACCGCCTCCACTCTCCCAGCACCTTGTCTTCACCTCCCATGAGGGACAAATCACATTCTTTTGCAGCTGTTTGTTTACCCACCTGCCTCTATGTCCCTCAGGGCTGTGGGCCATCAGGGTGATGATGATGATCCAGGAAGCAGTTTACACTGTAGCTGATGACCCAGCACCAAAATGACCCAGACTGAGGGGCCAAATGTGCTCTTCTTCTCACCTTCCCATGAGCAAGCCAGAGCTGAGGAACTCAGTTCTACAAAGAGGCCGCAGTTTAGAAGGAGGTTAGTTTTCAGAGAACATACTTGCGTGCTTTCCTTGGGAGAGAGCTTTGCTTAGATTCTCAGAGATATTTCCTAGCAGGGGAGCTGCAACGCGTGGCCTGCACCTGGAAGGTTGGAATCCTCACCAGCTCTACCTCCAGCTGGAGAGTCACCACAGGAGCCTCTGGACCCAGGAAGCAGCTGGCTGGAGTGAAACAGGCTACTAGAGGCGAAAAGCCCTGAGTGGCCAGGTGAGCACACTTCCATACCACCATCGGCCTCAGAATCCCATACCTGCTGGGGAAAGCCCTCTAGGAGTGATGGTGTTATTGGTTCAAGGGTCCTCTGAGCCATTCCATAGCACTCACATATCAGGTCTTTTCTGACAACTCAAATTCAACATTGAGACCAGTGTCTGGAGCCAGGCCTCAGGCAAACCTCCTTTACCTGCATGTGGGTCCCTCTGAATGAAAGGTCAGAGGTGGCAGTGGCTGTATCACCCCTGGGGCCCTACTCCTGAGGCTCTGTGACCCCAGGGGACTGCCTGGCCTGTTGTTGCATCCCGCTCTGGGCCTTGTTTGCCCAGCAACAGCTGAAGGGACATTCAGTGCAAAGTTCAGGATGGTCCTGGGCTGTCCCCCATGGCTGTCCCCCATGGCTGAATTGAAGGGGACCCCAAAGGTCACCGGTTGCCTGCACCTGGCAAGGCCACCCCAAAGTTCTCCCATCTCTGGTCCAGGCAAAAAGCTGTTTCCCAGAAGTGGCTTTACCTGGGAAAGCATTTCCTGTGGGTCCCCTGAGTTAGCTGTCTTTCTCATTGTGACCAGACCCCAGGGAAGCTAGACAGGGGCTATCATGTCATGGCTGAAAACTAAGACGGGGTCCCTTCTCACAGGGCACATTACTAAGTGGCCATGATCACAACACAAGGGGTTTTCAAAGGCTAGACTTGCCCCCTAACACTCCAGAGATTCCAGGGGCAGGCGCCTCACTCCCAGAAATCAGGAGGCAGAAGGTGATGGGGCACAGGATATGGGGCTAAGTTGGGCAGGGGGTATGGTGCTCTTTTGGAAAGAGAATTAAGGTCAACAAGTTCCTTGGCTGATAACTTGTGTTTCTTTTTTAAAGAAGACTTTTAGTGTGGATCATTTTTAAAGTCTATTGAATTTGTTACAACATTGCTTCTGCTTCTTCATGTTTTGGGCTTTTGGCCCCAAGGCATGCGGGATCTTAGCTCCCCAACCAGTGATGGAACCCACAACCCCTGCTTTGGAAGTCAGAGTCTTAACTACTGGATCACCAGGCAAGTCCTGAAACTTGTACGTTTCTATCATCAAAGAAAGATTCTATGAGGACTCATGGCTGATGGGCTACCAGAGATCAGCTACCCCGACCCTCACCCTTTGGCTCCACTGCCCTGAGCCTCTCCTGCTCCCCACTTTGCTCCAAACCTCCACACAGCAGAGAGAATCCAGGGTTGAGAGAGAGAAAGAGAGAGAGAGAGACCTAGGACTGAGGGCCACTCTCCCTGGATTCCTCAGACTCTCCCCTTTACCCCACCAGCCCTCAGCTTCCTCACCTCTCAAGGAGGGAAATCTGAAACCTCCTAAGGGTTTTGTGAAGCTCCCGAGAGACAGGGCAGGTGCACTGAAGTGTGAGGTGTACAGAGCCACACAATGTGAACTATTTTTAGTGTTATTGCTGATTGCTGAGTGTGGCCATCTCTGACAGGGAGGTGGCATGCAGAGAATGCCCAGATGGAAGGGACATGGGCCACAGGGGACCTGTTGGGGCCTGTGATTCAGGACAGTGTGCCTGGAAGCCAGGTGTATGAATATGGATATGCCTGAGGCTGTGGACACACAGCCCACACACAAAAGTGTAGGTAGTATGGGCAAACCCCCTTTCAGGACCAGCTCTTCCTCTAGCCCAGCTTGAACCTGGGAAGCAGAAGCAGGGGGCAGATCAGAGCTTGGGGTGGGAGATGGTGAGGGGGCTGCGGTGGACCTGCCTTGAGCATCTGCTGTGGGAATGCCATTGAGCACATGCCCTCCACTCTTGCTGCCTTGCTGGGTAGAACCGAGCCCCTGTGCCTTTAAAATTGTTTGACATCTTTGAGATTGGAACCAGAGCTCCCCAGCGGAAGGCCAGCGGTAGCTCTGGAATGCTGTTTTAATAGAAAACTCACTCTGGGTGGATTTCAACCAATACTCCCACTGTCAGGCTTCAGAGAGAAATCACCTATTATGGTCCTGGAAAAAAGCCGCAGACTTCCTGGGCTGTTCTTGCACCCATGTAGGTGTGTGAGAATCAAGCTGTTTTCGTCTCAGGCTGTGCAGACATATCTTCCACTCCAGTTCACCGAGCCACCCTGAGGTTCCCATTTGGATGCAGGGTTAAGAGCTCAGAGCTGGGGAGATACTTCCAGGGTGGGCTGCCTGAGGCCTCCTCTAGCCTGGCCCCTCCGGGGTGAGCCTTGCCCAAGCACTCACTGTGGGCAAATGGCAGAGCCTGAACCGGCAGCCAAGTCTCCCCTCTGCTGTTTCCCCCACTCCAGTGCCTCCTCCCCCAGACCATACATGGGTACACATTTTGTGTGTTCACGGAATCCAGTTGAACTTGGACACTCTCACCCCTCTTCATGGCCAGTCAGCTACCTGATGGGAAGGTCCCTTTGTCCCACTGTGGGGGGCCCTCATTACAGCCTGAAGCCTCTCCAGCCACATCCCTCCTGGACCAGGCCCTGCCAATGGTCAAGTCTTCTCTTCAGATGCAGGCCCTGGAGGCAGAGAGAGCAGGGTTGAAACCTGGCTGCTGTTCAGTAGCTGTGTTACCCAGAGCAAGTTATTAGACCTTCCTCATCCTCACTTTCCTTATCTGTAAAATGGCAATATGGAATATAACTCTTTCAAGGTGTCAGGAGTATTAAATGAGCTAGGCTAAAAATAACAACCTAGCTCAGGAGTTCTCAAAATATAGGCAGGGACCTCAGAAAGTCCTTAAGATCCTTTCAGGGATGTGGGGTCAAAATTATTTTTCTGAAAATATTAAGATTTTTTTTTGCCCTTTTCACTCTCATTTCCTTGAGGGTACAGTAGGGTCTTCCAAAGACTACTGACTCTGTCAGGTAATGGAATGTGTGCTGGGTATTCTTTTTTTTTTTTTTTTTTGGCTTCTATATGCAGCATGTGGGATTTTAGTTCCTCTACCAGGCATCGAACCCATGTGCCCTGCATTAGAAGTGCAGAGACTTAATCACTGAGTCTCCAGGGAAGTCCCTGTGCTGGGTATTCTTGCTTTTAATTTTTCTCAGTTTTAATTTATAGAATAGTACATATCAATAGATACAATACACATAAACAGAAACTCTCTGAGGTCATCAATAATTTTTAAAAGTGTAAATGGGTCCAGAGGCCAAACACTTTGAGAACTGCAGACTACAACAATGGGTGCAGAGATTTTCTTTTTCTTGTCTCTGGGCTGTCCTCCTCACCCATGTCTCCACTCTTTGGTTCATTTGGTTCCATCTTTTGCACCATCAAGGATGCATTTTATTGTTACTGTTCCAGTCCCAACTTGTACCTTCACATGTGGGAAGATTCTAAGTATTCAGCCTGATGTGTTGGTCATTGTTTCTTTCCTCCTGTTGCTTAAAGCGGTTTATGTAAACGCGCATCTGGCTTGCAGCATGACCTCACTGTGTTGATTTCATCCTGGTAAAAACAGTCTGGACAGTTTATGAAGACTAAGCAGTGTCACTGAAGGTGAAAGTCAGGCTAAGACCTGTGGGTTTCCTATGGCTGGACAGTAACAGGGACTCCTGGAAATGTGGACATGGCCTTGATATTCAGCCAAGATCTGCTTTGCTTGGTCTTCAGACTTTTGAAGTTCAAATAGTCCAATGTCTACTTCAAGATTCTTCATCATCACTGAACTTGAGTGTGATCAGTAATTTTGTGACTGTGTATGTGATTGTATCAGTTGGGGTTTTGGTCAAAATAACATAAGCTGTTCTAGGTATTTTGAATAGGAGGAGGTTAATGCAGAGAATTAGAGGCATTTACAACCTTGGGACAGCAGTGAGAAGACAGGTCACAAAGGCCGCTTTCAAATCTGGAAGTTCAGAGACCATACAGAAGTGGTCAGACCACTCTAAGGTTTCAGAATCCTGGAGCACCTAAGTGGGTGATTCTCAAGGAGATGCCCCCAACCACATGCAAAACCCCACAGATGGAGCTGCTTATGTGCCTGTCTGCACTGCCTCTGAGACATCAGCCTCTCCTTATTTTCTGTATCCCCTCCAGATGCCAATCTCGGACAGAGCTAGCCAGGGAGTCAGGGAAGTCTTGTTTCCAGGCTTCGTGTCCCTGTGGTTTGGGTGACTGCTTAGAAGGTCAGGAAGTCAGCGAACAATATCCCTCTTGATGGCTAGTGCTCAGTTACTGAGTCCTGTCTGAATCTTTGTGACCCTATGAATTGCAGCCAGTCAGGCTCCTCTGTTCATGGAATTCTCCAGGCAAGAATACTGGAGTGGGTTGCCATTTCCTTCTCTCCAGGTGATCTTCTCTACCAAGGAATCAAACCCAAGTCTCCTGCACTGGCAAGCAGATTCTTTACCACTGAGCTATCAGGAAAGCCCCTCATGACAGCATATGTAGCTAATTGGTGAAACAATGCTGGTAGAATGAACAACCATTCAGAGAGATGTATATGTGAGTATTTCCTCTCAAATTCTGATAAGTATTCTAGATGTATACTTGATTTTTTTTTGTAAAAAACCTCCAAAAAATGTTCTGTTTAGAAATTCTTCATGCTTTCTGAGATTAATTAGAAGCAGAGTGTCAGCTTTGCCACCTACCTTAAAATTTCAGGAGGTGCAAATGAAATGTGAAATCATCTAAGCATGTATGCTGCTGCTGCTGCTGCTGCTGCTAAGTTGCTTCAGTCATGTCCGACTCTGTGCGACCCCATAGACGGCAGCCCACCAGGCTCCTCCATCCCTGGGATTCTCCAGGCAAGAACACTGGAGTGGGTTGCCATTTCCTTCTCCAATACGTGAAAGTGAAAAGTGAAAGTGAAGTCGCTCAGTCGTGTCCAACTCTTAGCGACCCCATGGACTGCAGCCTACCAGGCTCCTCCGTCCATGGGATTTTCCAGGCAGGAGTACTAGAGTGGGTTGCCATTGCCTTCTCCAAGGATGCATGATGAATCATTCTTAATCCAGAAATTAAATAAAGTACATAAAGAGCGTTTGCTATGATCAGTGTGTTCTCTTGGCAAAATTCTGTTAGCCTTTGACCTGCTTCGTTTTGTACTCCAAGGCCAAATTTGCCTGTTACTCCAGGTGTATCTTGACTTCCTACTTTTGCATTCCAGTCCCCTATAAAGAAAAGGACATCTTTTTTGGGTGTTAGCTCTAGAAGGTCTTGTAGGTCTTTACAGAACCATTCAACTTCAGCTTCTTCAGCGTTACTGGTCGGGGCATAGACCGGGATTACTGTGATATTGAATGGTTTGCCTTGGAGATGAACAGAGATCATTCTGTCGCTTTTGAGACTGCATCCAAGTACTGCATTTCAGACTCTTTTGTTGACTATGATGGCTACTTCATTTCTTCTAAGGGATTCTTGCCCACAGTAGTAGATGTAATGGTCATCTGAGTTAAATTCACCCATTTCAGTCCATTTTAGTTCACTGATTCCTAAACTGTCGATGTTCACTTTTGCCATCTCCTGTTTCATCACTTCCAATTTGCCTTGATTCATGGACCTAACAATCCAGCTTCCTATGCAATAATGCTCTTTACAGCATCGGACTTTAACCACCTGACTTGCCTCATGAGAAATCGGTATGCAGGTCAGGAAGCAACAGTTAGAACTGGACAAGGAACACAGATTAGTTCCAAATAGGGAAAGGAACACATCAAGGCTCTATATTGTCACCCTGTTTATTTAACTTATATGCAGAGTACATCATGTGAAATGCCAGGCTGGACGAAGCCCAAGGTGGAATCAAGATTGCCGGGAGAAATATCAATAACCTCAGATATGCAGATGACACCACCCTTATGGCAGAAAGTGAAGAACTAAAGAGCCTCTTGATGAAAATGAAAGAGGAGAGTGAAAAACTTGGCTTAAAATTCAACATTCAGAAAATTAACATCATGGCATCTGGTCCCATCACTTCATGGCAAATAGATGGGGAAACAATGGAAACAGTGACAGACTTTATTTTTTTAGGCTCCAAAATCACTGTAGATGGTGACTGCAGCCATGAAATTAAAAGACACTTGCTCCTTGGAAGAAAATCTATGAACAACCTAGACAGCATATTAAAAAGCAGAGACATTATTTTGCTGACAAATGTCCGTCTAGGCAAAGCTATGGTTTTTCCAGTAGTCATGTATGGCTGTGAGAGTTGGACTATAAAGAAAGCTGAGCTCTGAAGAATTGATGCTTTTGAACTGTGGTGTTGGAGAAGACTCTTGGAGTCCCTTGGACTGCAAGGAGATCCAACCAGCCCATCCTAAAGGAAATCAGTATGGAATATTTATTGAAAGGACTGATGCTGAAGCTGAAACTCCAATACTTTGGCCACCTGATGTGAAGAGCTGACTCATTTGAAAAGATCCTGATGCTGGAGAAGATTGAAGGTGGGAAGAGAAGGGGACGACAAAGTATGAGATGGTTGGATGGCATCACCGACTCTATGGACATGAGTTTGAGTAAGCTCTGGGAGTTGGTGATGGGCAGGGAAGCCTGGCATGCTACAGTCCATGCGGTCACAGAGTCGGACATGACTGAGTGACTGAACTGAACTGATATAAAGAATATGAAACAATGGAGTGTTAGAGAAAATGAGGTTTTCCAAAATATATTTTTATCTCACTAATCACACTTTACAACAGATTTCAAAAAAACGCTTGAAAAGATCATTTGTTAAGTTTTGAATTATGAATGCTAATTTTTTTAATTGTCAAAGTAGTTGCCTTAGACTGCTAGCCATTTTTACAAATGGAAGAGGAAGGATTAAAAAAAAAAAAAAAAGATTTCCCAAAGTTTCCTATTGCTGCTGTAAGAAATTAACCACAAATTTAGTGGCTTAAAATGACATAAATCTATAATCATACCATTCTGGAGGTCAGACTGAAAAGTAGGTTTTACTGAGCTAACTTCAAGGTGTCGGCAGGGCTACATTCTTACAGAGGCTCTGGGGAGAATCTGATCTTTGCCTTGTCCATCTTCCGGAGGCAGCCCACATTCCTTGGCTCAAGGCCCCTTCTCCATCATCAAAGTCAGTCATCACATCACTTCAACTTCTGCTTTTGTCTTCCCATCTCCTTCTCTAACTCTGACTCCTATGCTTCCCTCTTATGCGGTCTTTGTGATTATACTGGGCTCACCTAGATAATCCGGGATAATCACCCCATCTCAAGATTTTAACCTAATCACACATTAAAAGTCTCTTTTGTCATGTAATGTGATATATTCACAGGTTTTGAGTCTTAGAATATAAGCATCCTTGGGGGTCAGTCGATGAGATGGTTTGGATGGCATCACCAATTCAATTGACATGAACTTGGGCAAACTCCAGGAGATGGTAAGGTACAGGGAGGCTTGGCATGCTGCAGTCCATGGGGTCACAAAGAGTCAGACACAACTTGGTGACCGAAGAACAACAACAAATCTTTGAGGGGTCATTTTTCTGCCCACAATGGTTAAAAAAAATCATAAAACCAGAAGCGCCAAAACTTATGGGGGATTGAGCCCTAACTGGTGTTAAAAACAAGTTGTGTCAAGTTTTAGAAAGCATGTAGTATTAATTAATTCAAGGTCCAGTGTAAATGAATTCTCTAGAAAGCCTTTCTAACATTTTTACATTAATCCAGTTTTCAACAACATGATTGATTAAACCCTCCTTTGGCTGAGTTCTCATCACTCTTAATGATTCTATTATAAAATAAATAATCAAGAGCCAAAAAACCAAAAATTATTTATTGAAAAATGTTTTCCTGCATTATACTGTCTTGTGTCAAAAGGTTAAAGATACCATGTGTGCCAGCTAAGTGTGACACCTACTTAGCAATAGAAATGTGCAGCATAGTAACCACGGGAGCAATCTGAAAACTGATATTGCTCTGTTTTTTTTTTTTCCTTGTAGCATCAGATCAAAGTTTAAGGTTTTGAAATTTTAATAACTAAAATAACATTTTCCTTAATAAAATTATAAAATAATTAAAATCTAAAAGTAAAATTTCAGGCTTATTCTTGTATCCCCAAAGTTATTCTATAATCATGATATTTGACTGATGTTGAATATTTAACACTTGGCCTTTCAGTTTCAACTAAAATGTAGATTTTGTGCACTCTTGCTCACGTGCTCAGTCATGTCTAATCTTTGCAGCCCCCATGGACTGTAGCCTGTCAGACTCCTCTGCCCATAGAATTTTCCAGGCAAGAATACTGGAGTGGGGCACCATTTCCTTCTCCAGGGGATCATCCCTAACCTGAGGATTGAACTGAGTCCCTTATGTCTCCTGCACTGGCAGGTGAATTCTTTACCACTAGCGACATCTGGGAAGCCCTCTTGTTAACCCTTCCCCAAAACAATACAGAGTATGAACACAGAGATACAAAGTTTTTAATAAAACATTATACTTCTCTCTTATGTCTATCTGCTCTAGATATAATACACTTTAACTTATTAGAAAATGTCTTTCCTTACCCAGTTTTCGGTCATTTGCGACTGGGTGTCTTGACTCTCTCATGCTCAGCCAGGACAGAGGTATTAACATACTTGTAGTCACAACATCTATTTGTGTGGTTTAAAAAGTTTTCTTTCATTTTTCACTCAACTGAATTTCATCATTTTCTTTTTTTGTCTTTGTGATGTTCCAAGTTAATAACCTCCTGGGAGGTATCTAAAAGGATTTCAAACTTGGATAGCAACTTTCCAGTGATCAGCACAGAGTTTTCATGCATCCAGCTGCTTGACCCTGGCCCTGCAGGGCCCGCTTACTGTTCAGGCTTAGAGCTGCTGGTCCCATCCACCCGCCTCCCAAGAGTGCTTGGTGAAGGTCTCTCATGGGGGCAACCTAGAGGCTCCACAGAGGGGCTTTCCACCCTCATTTCCTCTAGAAAATGCTATCGCTTCCACTTGTCTTTTTTTTCCCCAAGTATTTATTTATTTGACTGCCCAGGTCTTAGTTGGGGCATGCGAGATCTTTCATTGCAACATGCGGGATCTAGTTCCCTGACCAGGGATCGAACTTAGGTTCCTTGCATTGGGAGCATGGAGGCCCAGCCACTGAACAGCCAAGGAAGTCCCATCCTTCACTTACCTTTAACCAGCTAAATAGGGTGCTGTACTTGGAGACAGGCATTAAGTGGCACCATCTTTCTGACTTGGTTGGCTGGTGTTCTGGTGCCTTCACAGACTGGCGACCTGGACAGCTGGCCCGGTACTCCATCCAGCTCTGTTAAGAATAAAAACTTTGCTGCCTGTTAGGCTTTTTTTTTTTTAAACACTGACAACAGCTTGTGGACAGCCGTTCTTCCCCATGACACCCCGCTGGGGACAACTTCCCCATCTGCTTCTTCACAATCTTGACCTTTTCTTGGGAAAGTCGAGGCCTTAGTGGGGACCAAACAGTTCAAAAGGCTTTCTGGTCACATCACCCAGAGCAGAACATGGCACTAATTAAAGATAATTTGGATCCATTTAAAAGATTAAAGGGACCCTGCACTGATTTGCACCCAGTAGGCAAGGCTGTGCAATAGGAGTGGCTCTGGTTGTTCATCTGTGAGCTGGGTCAGAGTGAGGACTCCGTCAGGGAAGGGATGAAAGACACTGATGATCTGTGGACGGGATCCGGAGGTGAGGGGGGAGGAACTGGGGTTGGAGATAAGTCGCAAGAGATAAGCTGACTTACTTCACTCTGTGTGGCAGAATCTAGGTCTATCCACACCACTACAGATGACTCAGTTTCATTCCTTTTTATGGCTGAGTAGTATTCCATTGTATACATGTATCACATCTTCTTTTTCCATTCATCTGTCACCGGCGTTCTAGATTGCTTCCATGTCCTGGCTATTGTAAATAGTGTTGCAGTGAACATTGGAGTATATGTATCTTTTCTGTATGACAGTTTTCTCAGGGTATATGCTCAGTAGCAGGGCAGGAAGAGCAATGCAAATGTAGAGAACGGACATGTAGACACAGCAGGGGAAGAGGAGGGTGAGACAAACTGGGAGAGTAGGACTGACATATACACACTACCATGTGTAAAACAGGTAACTAGTGGGAAGCTGCTTTCCAGCACATGGAGCTCAGCTCTGTGCTCTGTGATGACCTAGAGGGGAGTGATGGAGGGGTGGGAGGGAGGCTCAAGTGGGAAGAGATATATGTATCCATACAACTGATTCACTTTGTTGTATAGTAGAAACTAACACAACATTGTAAAGCAATTATACTCCAGTAAAAAATAGGGGTAAGCAGAGATCACAAGACTGCTGCTGTAGTCTGCTTGGGCTGCTGAACAAAGCAGCGCAGACTAAGGGGCTTCAAGTAGAAGTATACTGTCTCACAGCTCTGGAGGCTAGAAGTTCAAGACCCAGGTTCAGTAGAGCTGGTCTCTTCTGAGGGCGGGGAGGGAAGCATCTGTTCCAGGTCTCCTTCCTTGGCTTGTAGGTGGCTGTCTTCCCTCTACAGGTGCCCCTGTGTCCACTTTTCCTCTTTTTACAGTAACACCAGTCATGTTGGATTAGGGACCACCCTCATGACCTCCCTGTAACTTGACGTTTTTCTATAAAGACCCCATTTCCAAATAAGGTCATATTCTGAGGTACCGGGGGTGGGTGTTGAGACTTCAACATATGAATTTGGGGGGGGACGACACAATTTCACTCATAACCGGCTCATGATAAAGTGTGACAGTGTCATGATCTCAATATGAAAGTACTCTGCACAGACATAAACTCAGACACAGCATATGAAGTCAACTAGGTGTTCATTTCTGGGTGATCACACTTAAGTTGATTTTTGATTATCATGCCTCTTCATAGTTCTACATTTTTTAACTTGAAAATATATTCATGTATAACTGGGTGGATACTCTGACAAATAAACATTAGTGGGGGAGGAGAGAAGAGTAAAAACTGCCAAGTTCCCACTGCCTGCACTCAGATACTGGCTCTGTCACTTTGCGGCTGTGTACCCTTGGGTCAGATAACTAAGTTCTCTGTGCCTTCGTGTCCTCATCCAGAAAATGGGAACAGTAAGTAATACATAATAGAGCTATATGAAGATTGCGTAAGTTAATATGCGTAAGGTTCTTTCAACAGAAATGACAAAAACATAAGCTGTTACTCATTTATTGCACTATTTTTGAGCTCTTGCTGGTACTACACTAGGTGCCAAAGACAGACAAGTATACAGATAGTTATCATGATGGTTAATACAAACTAAACCCTTTCTATGGGCCAGGTGACTTTCTAGGCCTCTATGTGTCGTAGAGCATTTAATTCTCACCATAATTCTCTGACACAGGTCCCATTTCTAGATCTCTCTTCTAAGTGGGGAAACCAAAGCACAAGGAATATTAAGCAGCAGAGCAGGATCTGAACAGACAGCCTGGTTTTTAACCACTTTGTTGCCACTCCCCAGACGCATACAATAACGGGCTATAGGAGGCCTAAGGTGACTGAAGTCTGTCCCAGGCATCACAATTCATGGCACATAAGCTGTTTAGGAAGAAGAGACACAACACTTAAAAGATAGCACTTCAATACCAGGATCAGGGCACACGTGCTTGCTTGGCTCTTCCAAATGCAAGGATGCTTCACCCAGGGATGCAGGTCTGGAGCTTGGAGTCTGCCGGTTTCATGTGGATCCTCCTGCCTGGATTTTCCTTTCATTAATACAATGGTACTAACATCGTGTGTGTCAAGATCCATGTCCACCTCTTATTTTCCTCTCAAAAGAAGCCTGTGACTCGAGAGAATGAAAGCTCAGAGGGGCTTTCACAACCCGCCCAAGATGACACAGAGGAGGGCATAGAACTGTCACCAGAGGCAGGGATCCTGACTCCTGGCCCACAGCTGCTCTTTCACTGGGCCCCACCGCCTCCGCAGGAGAGTGTGGGCACAGAGGGCTTCTCCCCTGGACGGAGCAGTGCTCACGTGGCCCGGGAGCCTCTCCCCTGCCTGTCGGGCTCTCAGAAGGCAGGGTCCTCTGCTCCCCAGCAGAGGACACAGTGCCTGGTGTTAATACTCATACATTAATGGGGAGAGGGGGCTAGAAGGGACCTGGAAATAGCCTTTGTGTTTGAGTTCTTAAAGCACCAGACCCCTTTTCCAAGTGGAAATACACATGGAAGCCCAACACAAAAGCAGATAAAAGCAGCTCTGTTGAAGCAGGTACAGGATCCTGACTTTCAGGGTCCCCTTCACACACTCCTGCAGAAGAGGCTCCTGGGAATCTTCTTAAAACCCTGGACTCTAAGAAAATTTAGTGTGAAAACCGCCAATTTAGGGATTTCCCTGGTGGTTCAGTGGCTAAGACTCTGCGTTCCCAATGGAGGGGGCCTGGGTTCGATCCGTGGTCAGGGAATCAGATCCCACATGCCACAGTTAAAGGTCCCACGTGCCCACAATGAAGACTGAAGATCTACAACTAAGACCTGGCACAGCCAAATTAAAAAAAAATTTTTTTTTTTAAGGAAAACTGCCAATCTAGTCCAACTGTACCTCCTTTCCCACCTCTTATCACTTGGAAGGCTGAGATTTACTGAGGGGAGGTTAGTTACACGTGGACCCAAGAGCCAGGATATGAAGATAGGTCCCCTGACTCCATTCAACTTCTCAGGAACCCAGTTTCCTAGCTACACAGCCAGTGTTCAGTGTGTTCACACAGATGGGATGCAGGGGTGGAGGATGGAGTTTCTTTGTCTTGGTTTTTCAATGATGAGAAAAACCTTGGGCTTCTTGATTTGGAAAGGCCACTTGCCCTGGAATCAGACGGAACTGGGTTGGAATGCCATTTCTACCCTTCAGCAGATAAAGATATTGTACCTCAGTATCTTTATCAAATGGAGCCAATACAACTCATGCTGCAGAACTGTTGAGTGGTGAATGAGGTAGTGGACGTGATCTGGTCCAGCAACGACTGGCATAAGGGTTCTGAAGAAACATTTACTGCTTCCATCTAGGAGCTAAAGAGTTGGTATTCACAAAGCAGACTCCATCTGTGAGGAGTGAAGAACTGTCACTAAAGAAACAGTCAAAATTACAGAAGTAATTAAGAAAACCCAATATGCCAAAATCCAGAATTGCAAACCAAATAAAGGTAAATGATTCTTCTTGCAGAAGGATTCTCCTATTTCTAAAACAAAACAAACAAAACTCTGAAACATGCACAGGAATTCCCTTTAAATTATGAAGTAATAATTTTACTTATCCAGTCTTCAGGAATGTATTTATTGCATAAAAGCAAATTCATGACAACTTGGACAGCTCCCACTCAGAACTGCCCAGGGTCTGAATTCCCACAAAAGGAGGAGGAATTTGCTTCTTAAATAAGAGTTAACCATAAGCCTTTGAGATTAAAAAAAAATGCCCCTTGGATATTCTCAGCATAAATGTTCCACTGTTTTGATCTCACGGTCACAAAGAAAATGCCATAAAGGGAAGTGTTTCAATAAGACCACAGGAGTGTAATTCACAGGAGGAATCTTCTCACTGGAGATTCACTGCATGTCTCTCTTTGTCAAAACTGTTGCTTAGCTCTGTGGCCTTGAGCCAGCTAGGTGGCCTCTCTGAGCCTCAGTCTCTGAATCTACGATCAGGGCTTGGAGAAGGGGGCTAGTCTACATGTCAGACAACAGGCCTGCATTAGGCCTTGCTCTGAAAGGCCAGCTTCCTTCCCTGAGGTGGTCACAGCAGATCTGGCCACCACTACTGTTGCCATTTCTGTGCTCTCAGTAAAACACTTGTTACCGATTTTGACATGAAACAGTCTTCCAAGCTGACGCCCGGAGCTGGAGTTTGACCCGCAGTGGACTGAGGAAAGGCTTTGCTTTGAAGGACACCAGTCTTGGCTGGATGCGGGTGGGAATGAGGCCAGCAGAGGCACCATGCTGTCTGCATGGACAACAGTTTTCAGCCCACCATAGCAGATGTCTGTGTACCGGTGAGTGGGCGACTTCTGCAGGGCAGAGTTCTCATCCTTGGCTGCAGGTCAGACTCATCAAGGAAGCCTTTAAAAAAATACAGATGCTCAGAACCCACCTTGGACAAACTGAATCTGAGTCCTTGGGGTGTTGTCACGTAGCCCTGCCTGATTCCAGGCCATCGTCATGGAACCAAACTCCCCTTTTGTGACCCTTCTTGGTTCAGGGGAGTCCAAACCACTGTCAGGTTCAGGCAATAGCAGTGAAGCCTCCTGCCACATTCCTTGGACATGCTGGGGCTTTTTCATTTTATTTCAGCCTCATAAACACTTGTGCTTGGCAAGATAGTAGATGAGCAGCCAGTATTTTGCGAAAAAATTTTACCAACAAGGACATTCAAGCTCAGGGAGATAAGGAAGCTTGCCTAAGCTCACATGGCTGCAAAATGAAGAAAACAGGATTTGGGGGCAGTTCGCTTGCCTCTGAAGCTAGTAACACCTGGGTTGGCAAATTGTAGCCTGCGGGCCAAATTCAGCTTGCTGCTTACTTTTATACAGCCGGGGAGCCCCAAAATGGCCTTTACGTTTTAAAAAGACAAAAATAAAAACAAAGGCGATGCAACAACAGATGCTACGTGTGGCCTGCCAAGCCTAAAATATCCACCATCTGGCCCCATGGTAGAAGTTTGCCAGCCCCTGGTTAAGACAGTGACAAATGCCTGCTTCTGAGCTCACGCTGGGATGGCTGAGGAGATGACACTCGATGAGGTGTCCCTCCAAAGCATCATTGTCACAAACAGCCTTCACAACGGTTCTGACCCTTATATGACTAAGGTCTTCAAAGGCTCTTGCAATCCTTGCTCTGCTAGCTCGGCATGAAGGTGATGCCCACTTGTTTGGATGCACCAAAGTTTGCCGGAGCATCCCAGAGAGTTAATTAAGGGCTTTGCAATGTAGTCTGCTTTTCATCAAAGGCCTTGCTTCACATGCAGGGGCTGAGCCCAGTGGCTGGTCCCCCATAAATCAAAAGCCAGAACCATGACTGACCCCATCTGCTGTTTTATTCACTCTTATTTGATCCTCACAAAAATTCTGTGAGATGGAAGAGAGGGTATTGTTATCCTAACTTGAAAAATCTTTATAGATGATGCAACTATGGCTCAGAGAGTATAGAGTTGAATATGCACACAAAGTGGTGAGCCACAGTTTGAACCTGGTGGTCTTCTAATGTGAATTATCATGCTCTTCTAGGTTACAACAGCCTTGACGGGGGGTGGGGTAGGGGGGTGCGGTGGTCATCAGCTCAAGTATCCAAAACTTGGAGTTAGGAAAAAGAAAAACTGCATGGAGACACACTGGAGGCTTATCAAGTTTTCTAGGGATATATTCCTTTGTTTTGACCTTCTATTTACCAGTTGACTGAAGCACTGGATTACTTCAAATGGATGTGAAATCGTAGGAGACTGACAGTATTGATAGATGATTCTTATCTTACAGAGGTGCCATGATTTTGTCTGGAAGAATAGATTACAACCCAATGGTTATAGTTTCACTGCCTTATAAGATAATCAATTTAACAATGATAGCCCATATATTCTATTCCAGCAATGATAAATATTTTTCTTTTTGAATGAAACTTGCCATTCTGCTGGTTCCTTCATGAATGAGTTCAATAAATCCTTGATGCATGTTCACTCTATATTTGTATAAGATTCATGTTTTTTAGCTTTTATTTTAAAATTATATTTTGACACCCTCATCCATGGATACAAATGGAGACCACCAATATCAGATCTACCAAGATGCAGTGGTCAAGCTGGGTGTTTGAAGAGTCTTCTCTCTGACTGTATTCACCCACTGAGAGGGCAGAAAACCTTTGACACATTTAGGTTTAGTTCTTGGCTCCATCATTTAAGAGCTGTGTAACCTTGGCCAAATCCTATGATTTTTCTCGTCTTATCATCCATGAAATGGAGGAAATACCCTCATTTATTTTAAGGAAAACAACATACAATAGAGCACAGGAGTTGAGGATGCAATTTTTAGCCAGGCTGCTTGGGTTCACTTCTTAGGTTTGTTCTTTTCTAGCTATGAACAAGGGGAAAGCATTTGACTTACTGTGACTCAGCTTCCTCATCTGCAAAATGGGGTTAGTATCATGTAGGGTTGTTGTGAGGATTAAATGAGTTGATATAAAGTTCTTAGAACTATGACTGGCATATTGTAAGCACTTAATGTTCGCCATGATAAAGAAAATTGACAAGTATGGTAAATGACTAGCAGAGCTCCTGGTATGTAATTAATACTCAAAATATTGGTAGTTATCAAATATCAAGGATATCCACCACCCAGAGCCAATTGAAATTATGGCAGAAGGCCTGTTAACTCATGAAAACAAAGTGGTTCCAATAAGTCAAGGAATGTCCCCAGGATCATTCAGCTAGAGCCAGAACCCAAATCCCATGACTCCCAGGCCACATTCTGTCCCATACACAAAGCCCAGGAGCCAGACACTGAAGGTGAAGCGCACACATCTGTGTTATAAACGGCTCAGCCTCCTGCCTGTCTTATTCTCTCTATAACTTTCCTTCCCAAGGAAGCGTCTTCCTCCTGCTGCTACTCCTGCTTCTGTATTTCAACTTGACTTCCACTGGGGGACCAGAGGAAAAAGCCAGAGCCTGAGCAAACACCACCAGGTAGATGATGGCACCACGCAGCCCCAGATGCAGGAATAGGGGCCGAACTGTCCCGCTCCCTCCCACTAATTTCCACTCCCCCGGGGTCCTCAGCTCTATGCTGGTGCCTCCAGACAAAATAGTTCAGGATTCCCTTGCCAAGTGATGAACAGAAAAAACAAACCCACGCCATACCACATAACCCTGCATACCAGACATTCCTCGGATGGTTTGCTTTGTAGGTAATTGGCCACAGACGGCACCACCTTACCAGTGGCAGATGTCCGAGAGAGCAGGCATGGAGACTGGGGGTGGAGGAAGTGGAGGACCTGTGCTTCTGGTGCTCATCCCAGAGTCGAGAAATGGGACTGAGACCTCTGCTGTTCACATGCACATCCATTATCACTTCCCATTCCCACTGAGCCAGCCATAAGCTGGAGTCCAGGCGTGGCCAACATCACGGTTTAGAGGTGAGTCCCAGGTTAAGAGTCATTCAAATATTTACTGAAGACCTCCCATGAGTCTAGCGCCATATTAGGCTCACAGGAGAGCACCTGATTTAACTCTTGAAAGTGGAAGAGATGGGGTTTTCTTGGGACACATTCTCAAGATTGCATTTATGTAGGCATGAGGCAAGAAGAAAACTTTACTGAGTGCCTACTCTGTGACCAGATGCTTGCTGGCCTTTCCCCATGTGACTGCTGCCTGGGATCAATTACACTGTGCTGTCAACTCAGGCTGGCTTAAACATGGCAGGAATGTATGTGGTTAGGGACTGGGATGTATGAAAGAATTAGTTAGGCATGTTGATCAACAATGTCACCAAATACCCAGATTCTTTGATTATCTTTGCCATCCTTGGTGAAGGCTCCATCCAAGGCTGGTTTTGCTTGTGGTCAGAAGAGGCTTCTTGATCCAACACTGATGGGGGGTGGGGAGGCTGATGCCCCAGCACTTCTTCCCAGTTCCTTGGCCAAATCAGGTTTTAGTTCATCTGAGAACCAATCACCATTGGGAGGAATGGTGCTGTCATTGTGTTGCAAGAAGGGGGACCCCTTCTAGGGTCTGAGAGTGGGCTCTTGTTTAACACTCACAAATGAACTGTCCAATGAGACACGTGCTGACAAAGCAAGAGATTTATTGGGAAGGTGTGCCTGGGTGGAGAGCAGCAGGGTAAGAGAACCCAGGAGAACATATCTGCCACATGGCCCTTGAGTTTTACGGTAATGGGGTTAGTTTCCCGGTTGTCTCTGGCCAGTTACTATGACTCAGGGTTCTTCCTCGTGGCACGCGCATTGCTCAGCCAAGATGGATTCCAATGAGAAGGCTTCTGGGAGGTTGGCAGGACAAACAGACTGGAGTCTTATCTCTCCTTTTGACCTTTCCTGTATTCTTCCACTTGGTGGTAGCTTGGTAGGTATGCATTCCTCACCAGGACCTCCTGTTGTGAGATAACTCATTGAGCATGGCCAGGGTGGGCAGTTTCAGCCAGTGCTTCCCCCAACACTAATCAGGCCAGCTGTAGACTTGCCTGTCAACTCTCCCAAGTTACTGCTGCGGCTCCGCAGGATAAGCAGATGTTGGGAGGTGAAGTACAGTGTTCAGCCCATATCCTCGCAAGTTTGGAAGGAAGGGACTTGCTGAAAGTCACGTCTCTCTTAAGTCCAGAGCCCCCCATCTGTGCTCTTTTCACCTCACCGTGCTGACTTATGAGGCGAGAGAAAGGAAGGAAGAGGGGTTGGAGGGTCAAATTTCAGGTGCCCTTCAGCTGCAGTGGGAAACTCTGGGTTTATTAAAGAAACCTCCAGCTCAGCCTTTCCCTTTTTTCCAGATGGCCTCCACATTCCACTGGGATATGGGCCATGAGCACCATTTTACAGCCATCAGCTCACAGCATCTGAGGTGTTTTCAATATTTTTTTTAACAACCCCCTACTGGCTAGAGCCCATCTTCTGGATTTTTCTGAACGATGGTGTTACCAGAAGGTTTCAGGATATATAGGATCCAGTTGTGCTTCCTTGCAGCTGTCTTAGGAAGGGAATCCCAGGAAAGCAATTTTCTGAGAAATTATTTTAGCAAAAGTGTTGCCCTGTGGCATGGTGGGGCCCCATGAGGGTGTGGGAAGGGAAGGAACAGCTGTGCTGTATGGTGACTGGATTTTTTTTTTTTTGCCTATTCAAGTTCAAATCCAAGCTGGAGTCGAAGACAGCTGATCCCTAGGTCATAAACACTGGTTGCAAACTGCATGGTCTAACGATCACCCAGGCAATCAATCTTCATTGAATTTCTCATGTATCCACAGCTCAGTTTTAGGTGCTGGAAAAGCTACATGTGACAAGATATGATCCCTGCCTGTGACCTAGATGAGGCTGCTGCACAGACGAAATATTACCTAGTAACACTAGACAGAGCACCAGCCACGTGTGCTAAGAGGGCAGGGGGGACAAAACAGTAATTCTACTGGGATTTTAGGACAGGGTTTCCCAAGGCATGATCCTTAGAACATCTGTCCCTCAAAATATACTGGAATAAAAAGAAAAAGTGCTTCAAGGCAAAAACAAACAAACAAACAATGGGCAAAATGATGTGTTAAATGCTCCTTTTGTAGGTAGCCAATGTATTGGTTGGTCAAAAAGTTTGTTTGGGTTTTCTGAATGAACTTTTTGGCCAGCCCAATATATGCATTTTTTACAGGCCCCAAGACATCTTATAGAGAATTAAGATATTTGTTTGTCTAAATTTAATACGATTCTTACATTTATTTGCTCACAAAATGCCCTCTTGTTTTCCTTAAGGAAAACAGGAATGCTCTATTAGTGTCCCATGGAACCACACTGCCCCCTGTGGTCACAACCTGCCAGGACACCTAACAAAGAAGACACAATGTTGAGTGCTGAGGGCTTTCCTCCCGGGAAGCCAGAACAGCCCCAGTGGCAGGAGGGCTTTGGCAGGAGCCACCTAATCTGCAGACAAGGGGCCCTCTAGGATGCAAGCTGAGAATGGGCTCCATGGTGCACAAACATCCCACGCATCAGGTGAGCACACGGTGAGCTGGCAGACATAAAGGGCGAGTGTGAAGATTGTGGCCCAGAGGCAGAGTGCAGCCAGCCTGAAGGCTTTGCTGCGTCTCTCCTCCACTTCTCTGTCTTCTCCTTCCTTTCGGATGAAGCTCTGATTCCACAGAGCACGCCTCTGCCCCGACTCATTTCCCCAGCTTCTGGCTTCTCTGCGGTACTCTCTCTCCACCTGCTCCTTCCTGCCTGCAGGCCTAGGCCCCCAATGTCCTCCCTGCTCCTGGCAGCTAGCCCCAGCCCAACTGTTTTCCATCAACTGTGGACTTCCTCTGCTGGCCTCCTCCCCAGCCCACATCGCTGCTCTTGCCCTGATGGCCTGCACCCTCCCAGCCCTCAGCCCAACAGAAGGCACCTTGCACTATTCTCACTTCCCTTGCAGGAGACTGCATTCTTCAGGAAGGTTTAAGATCTTTGAAGGGTACAACTGCGCCTTTTAGTCTCTTTCCATTTTCATCTTCCCTCATGCCTGTGGAGTCCGGTCTGCCTCTTCCTTCCTGCTTCTCCTTGAATGCCCTGGCAGTATTGGGGTGCTAGGACCACAGGACCAAGGGCCTAGCTCAGGCACCTTCTCACCCTGGGCTGCCACAATTACAACATGGCCCGCCTCTCAGAGAACTGAGAAAGAACTTCTTCCACATTCAGTTCTGGGCTTTACTGACCGGGATTCTCTTTCTAAGAAGTAAGTTCTAGAGTCTCTGGAGAGAGAGGCCCAAGCAGACAGGAAGCTCCTAATGATGGCCTGTACCCATCCCCCCACCCCTATCCCCAACACATACACAAGTTGCCAGACCCATCGGGCACTTCTGCCTCCAGGCACTGATAGTTTCTTGCTTTGGGATATTCAAGGAGCAAAACTGCTGGAATCCTGGCCTGCTCAGGGTGGAGAGTGTTCAAACAAAAACATATGGTTGAATTGCTCTGAACCACAGGGTTACTCTTGAGCACTGGTGGTTTAGACTCAAGAGAGAATTGTGACCGGAGAGAAAAAGACCCCCAAACAGGATTTTTGAGACACCAGGTAAGAGTAGAGCCAAGCCAGGCTTATGGTAACCTGTACATTCAAAAAGAAAATCTCCTTAGCTGGTGCCCATTCAGTGACCCTCAGGCTGCCCCATACCCCTCATACAGATGCAGACTCACCACCGACTCCTGTGGTCCCTGCTGTCCACGCGACACCCGTCCCCACCTGCCCAGCAGCCCCTCTTGGATGTCCCAGGCTCTACCACATGACATGTGGCTCCTTCTGTGCCAAGGTCTTTCTCCTTACCTCTGCCTAATTTCCATCCAATCTGCCAGGCTCAGATAGCTTCTCCATCGACTCTTAGCTAAAAATGAGCTTTGGAAACAAACTGGAGTTTCAGCTTCTGCTTGGCCACTGACTAGCTGTGTGATCTTAACACGGTGGTTGGGAGATCCCAGTTCTGTTAGCTGTGTGGCCTTAGGCAAGTTACCTAACCTCTCTGGGCCTCAGTCTTATCTATGTCTGTGTGTGTACTCAGTCACATCTGACTCTTTGTGACCCCATGGACTGTAGCCTGCTAGGCTTCTCTGTCCATGGGATTTTTCAGGCAAGAACACCCTTATCTATACAATTAGGATGAAAGAGTGCCTATGCTTTGGGCTTCCCAGGTGCCCCAGTACAGAATCCACCTGGCAATGTAGGAGACAGGTTCGATCCCTGGGTTGGAATCCCCAGGGAAAGGAAATGGCAATCCACTCCAGTATTCTTGCCTGGGAAATAAACAACAACATGGGTCATGCTTTACGTGTTGTGGTGGGGACTCAAGGGGTAATAAAGGTCCATGCCTGGGCACAAGTACTTACTGGTACAGTAGTACAGTAAGTGCCGGCCATCTAGAGACAAAACCCTCTCTCCCCTCTAAGCAAAGCCTATCCCGACTCCTGGCATTGGTCCTTCCTGCTATGGGATCTCCCTGAGAGGCTTGGTGGCTTGGCTCTCATCCTTTTTCCTTGCTCTGGACATACCTGACCTAGCAGCTTGGGGCCCACTCACTCCCAAGTTGCTGACCATGGTCAGGTCATCCCCACACTTGGATTGTGAAGACAGAATCTCTCTTCTGATGTGCCCGCAGAGCGATTCATCAGCTAACCGTCCCAAGTGCCCTGGCCTGAGCAAGGCACTCCTTGGGCTCCTGGCTGCCTTTCTCTCCATGCTGCTTGCCCTTAGCCCTGACCATGCTGAATCCTTACTTGTCCCCCTAAGCAACCAACCCCTCATGAATCCACGTCTTTGCATGTGCCCTTCCCATTACCTGGAATGCTGCCTTCACCTTCTCTCCCGGCTTCTCTGCCCAGACACTCCGATTCATCAGGAGTCAGGCCAAACGCCCTCTGCTCGAAGGCTGTTCCTATTCAGGGTTTTGCCCTCTTTGTCCCCTGGCCTGGGCTCAGGTTTGTCCTCCCTGGACTGTGATCTTCTCCAGGAATAAGACAGGGTCCCCAGTGTCCTTCACATAGTAGGTGAAGGGGCAGTGAATAATTTTTTATTATCTTTGATTGTAATCAGCCTGATTTAGCTGCAGAGAGTCTGAATTCCCGCAGATAGCTTCCAATCTCATGCCTGCTAATGCCCAGTCTTGGTGAGTTGTCTGTCCCTCTGAAAAATGGCCACAGTAGCTTCCCCATTGTTGGTCAGCGCTGAGGGGATTACATGTCCAGCCCAGTTCATCCAGGACACCCCACAAGCATTAGCCCCTCTCACTTGCTCCCGGACCACACATCTCAGAACTTCCCACCTTCCTGTCTCTGGTAGTTAGTCCCACCCCCATTTTTAAGTCAAAGATAGAAAAACACGACTAATGGGCTTAGTGATTCTAAATCACCATTTTAAGAGGAAAAATCCTCTTAGTTGTCAGACATAGTGGTGACACTCTCTCCGTCGCTATGGTGATTCTTTGACATTACCCTCTCACAGACTAGAAATGCTGCACAGTTTCCCCAAGTCTGGTTCCCCCAAACAAGGACTCTGACCAAACAACCTGTGTGCCCACTCTCTACAGGAAGGAGGGGTCATACTCTCTGGAGGCTGCCTTTCTGACTCGGCTGCTGAAGGTAAAATGATCCTTCCAGGGTCAGGCTCCGAGTCAGGTTCATAGAAGAACATCTGCACAGTTCATCTAGCTGTGCAACCTTCGCATCAGGGGATGTGTGTGGTCCCACGGCCTGAACTCCTTGTCTGGGACCCTGTTTCTTTAAGAGGAAGGTAATAGCATCTTCCTACTTAGGGTCTATTTCTTGTTTGAATTTCCTCCAGAGTCAACAATGCTGTATGGAATTCAGTGGTTCCCTGTGGCTTTGCCTCGGTCTCTCGCTCTCTCACAGACACATACACACACACTCTCTCTCCCCTCCTCTAACACAGGTTGGTGACTACAGAGCTAGTGCTCAAAGGGGAGTTTCTCTCACATGATAAAGACACAGTCTCCTCTTCCTCTCTTCCATGTTCCTCCCATTCCCATGAGACTTTCACACGGGTTCAGTCCTTTATAAGTTTATTTCTGGTGAATAAAAAAAAAATAATTTATGTGACCAGATCAATAAAGACATTACGACTTGGGGAAGAACTCTGCTATCCCACTTCCTTGCCGATTTTTCAGCTTGGAAAGAAGGTGGCCTAGGGAGACCCAGCTGCATGCTTTGTGGAATCAGGAGATGCCGACACGAGGTGACCGACACAGGGACGCCCATGGGGGTGGGAGGGGGGCTCTGAGGAAGGCAAAGCCAAACCTCTTTATAGAGAAGAACTCTCTCTTTATAGTGTTTGTTTCTTCAGTTCACAGATGCTCTGTCACATGCCTGTTCCTAATGCCCATGAACATAACACACCGAGCAGACGCTCAGAAGGAGGGAACAGTCATCTCAGGGACATTTCAATATGGCGCCTGGGGACCCTGTGGGGGAAGATGCCTTCTCCGCCAGAGGCCATCCCGAGGCCAGCACTTGGAGGAGGCTGTGCTGAGGTGGGACTTGAGTTGCTTGAGCTCTCAGGACCTCTGGGTTTCTGAATTCTACTGCCTGTGAGCCTGAAGTGAATATCCCCCAGCTCCTTGGGCTTCCCTCAAGGCTCTGAGAGATGGCCTTATCACCTTGGTCAGCAGAGGGCTGCTTCCTCTAGGGGTCTGAGTGCTGAAACATATGGACAGCCTGTGCTGGGAGCAGATAGCCGGATCCCCGGGGGCCCAGCCGGCATCCAGAACCTCAGCGCTGGGGAAGATCTGGGGGTTCACACCCATGGAGGAAGCAGGCTCGCTCAGCACATCACCCTGCTGCCTGGCTCCCGCGTGAGGTTGTGGCTTTGGGAACATGTGGGTGGTAGGGTTCACTCTCCTGGATGAATTTTGGTTATAACATTTTGAGAAATACGGAATATACTTTGGTTGTCTGTAAACTCACTAACAACACACCCAGAATGCAAGCAGGGAGAACCTATGAGAAGCCCTAAGGGGTTTTCTGGGATAAAGCACACAGGGCTCATCACTTAACCATGTAAGTGCTCTGCAGGCGGCCTGTGGGGCTCACAATACCTGACTGAAAGGTGCCTACGACCCAAGGATCCTGCTGGCACTGATCATCTAGCATGCACCTGACCCGATGCCAGCAACTTAAACAAGAGCTGCTTGTTCAACTGAATTGGCTTGAGCATTCTTACTCAAAGACTTTTTTTGAAAGCCAGAATCAAGCAAAGCCCAAACTCCCCAATCACCTGGCAGTTCTGAACTCCAGTTCAGGTTCCTTTTTTTGACCTTCAGATCAGTTCCGCAGAATGTGCCAGATGGAGGATATTCACACAGGTCCTACAAAATGAACTTTGTTTCATACCTGTTTTTTGGAGTTGTAAAAAGGACAGGCCTTCCACCTGGCTTTCTGATATCAAACTCAGGACAGGTTTTAAACGACACTGAGGCAGGGATACAGAACTCACTGGCTGGCTTCTGGGATGTCAGGCTGTGACCCGGGACAGCTGGAAGGGGAGGAGCAATCACATAGCCTGAAAGACAAGGGGATGATGGTGGGGCGTGGTGGGGCTTCCCAGAGGCCGGCTATGTGAGGCCATTAGCACATCTAGACCCTGAGCCTTTGGATCTGATTCCTAAGAGTCTCAGAAAGCATGCTATGCCCATCCGCAAATGGATTCTTGCAGACAGCCCCCAGTCCACGGGCTAAGAATGACAGGGTGCAGCTCAGAACAGCATGAAGACTTGTTCTGGCCACACCTGAGCAGGGCGAGCCACGAGTTTGTAAGCTTCTCCCATTAGATGGCAGGGCCCGGCCAGCTCCCTCTTCTTTAGAGTTGATACCATCATCCCCAGCTCTCTACAGACTCTCTCCACTTGCTTCTCATTTATACTGTATTTCCTGTAGCTTCCTACTTGCTGGGAAAAAATTCTATGTGGAGCACTTACAAGTCTCTTATAAATAAGAGGAGCCATGCAAAGTTTAATTGCATTTTACAACCATGGCTTGGGCCAGGGTCTGTTAAAGCAGGACCATTGGGCAAGGTCTACAGGTGATACTTTTTGAGGAACAAAGCATCAGCTTTTCCCCAGGTGGAATATTCAAACTATCCTGTGAATGAAATATGAGATGTGAGACCACATGACTGGAGAAGTGGAGGATGACTGCTGTCAACAGTTACCAGCTTTAAAAAACCACATACCTCCATCACCACTGTCTTCACTCAGTGAAATTTTTCTCAAAGACACCTGCTACCTGGCATTAGGATATATCCCACAAGCCATTCATCCTTCACGTACTGTCTTGGGGCAAGGCTCAAAAAAAGTCTTAAAATGCCCTTCCAAGGAGAGGGCTCTGAAAAGAGAAAGGAGGTGGGGGTGGGAAATGTAAGATTCTTGAACTGTGGCATCCAGAAGACAAACTCTGAAAACATCGTATGTCATCACTTTTAAGATGGGCTAATTAGCAAAACTATGTTGTTAAAAATTCATAATGGTGTTAGAATGCAACTAGGCTTTAGGACTATTAGGACATAGAGAAAACATCCATCTTGGGTTAGAGAGCGGGTGACAGATTTTTAAACAGAATTCTGAATGCTGACCATTTTGAGAGCAGAGAACCTGATATGGGACCTAGAAGACAGGGTCACCAAGGAATGGCTTTACTGGAGTTGAATCCTCACTTTCAATGCCTATGGTAGGGGCTGTTGTATTGACTGCCACCTGGAGGACCTAGGTTTATGTGGATGAATTTGTATGAACTCAAACAGCCTCTGCAGAGTAAGGAGCCCACACATTTTATTACAGCCCCTGCGCACCGAGCCCTGACAGTGCCCCATGCCTCTGCCCTTTGGATTATGGAGGGAAAAAAAATCATTCAATTTTCTGGGCCACAGAATACAAGTTGGATCTAGATTGTACAAGGAGCTTACACATTGAGGCAATAAAGCGTGCAAACAGGAGCAGGTATTGTTCACCCTCTGGGTGAACCAGTGCTAGAGACAGGCAGGAAGGCCTGAGTTGCCCTCCCGGAGTCCACACTGGTTTGCGTTTCTGGCTTTTATGAACCGTGTCCAACTCCAATGTCCACCTTCGCCTGAGAGGGAGAAGAAGATCTTTGAGTATCTATGGCGTTAGTGATTTCCCCGAGCTGTTTTTGTTTTTTCCTATTAAGATTTCACAGCAGGCCCAGCAGCAGGCCTAGAGAAGGACCAACAGAAGCACGAGTGTCTGAGGACGACGTAATACTGACTTCTTTTTGGTAATAGTCCGTGAACCCGCGCCCCTCTCTCCTGAGATACGGTGAGGTGGGGGGAGGCGGTGGAGGAGCTGTGGGTGGGACTCACTGTACCGTGCGACATCACGATCATGCAGCCGGTGCCTGACAGCACAGCGGAGGGAGCCGGAACGCTCAGGGCTCCGGGCTCGCCCCAGGGGGAGGCAGGCAGTTCTCCGGGCAGCACCCCACCTCCCAGGACCACTGTCCGTCCAGTTCACGCACGGCTGGCCCCTGGGGCGCGCAACCCTGGCTCTGGCCTTAGCCTTCGTCTTCCCTCAGCTCGGTGGGTAGGAATTTATACTGCTGTTGGCGGATCTGGGCCAGTTTTTTCCTTGCTTCTTCCAGTTCTCGTTCCTTCTTCAGCATTTCCTCCTGGGCGGCGATGATCTAGAGGGAAAGCAACAAGCTGGAGGGCTGTGAAAGTTTCTAGCAAACTGCCCTCCCCTCCATGCTCGCCTCAAGAGCTCCCACAGCCTCTGCTACCACCGGACACAGCACTGCCCCAAGACGGCGTGTTCTTAGCTCTCGAGACCCACCTCTGGGCCACGGTTCAGGTTTTAAGACTAATGATCCAAGACAATAAGCCGATTTCTGGCCACTGATTTAATAACCAATATGGCCTGCATCCCTACGATGCACCAGGCTCTGGTACAAGCACTTCACATGGAGTGTTCCATTACCTCCATGGTAACATTGTAAAGTATGGCCTATTGAATGTCTCACTGTTCCAAAGAGAAATGTGAAGCTCAAGAGATGTGGGTCCTCAGCTAGTGAAGTAGGACCCATCTCTGGTATTCTCGAAGCTAAAGCTAGAGTCCTTAACTACTAGACGGCTTTCATATATTTATTTCAAGCCTCTAAGGTGTGATCTGAAGAATATTAGTTCACAGGTTTCAAGGGGAAAGGGTAAGCCTGTGCTCTAGAAAGCCACATAGATTTCTGAAAACCAAAGGTCTTTTCAGAGCCTTGCTAGACTAACGAGCATTGTGATATCTGAGGAAGGAGAACAGAGGTCAGAGATTCCCAGAACCGTTGGATAACAGAACCTTCTTCATGGAATTTCTCATGGAACTACTGTATCGAGAAAGAGATTCTGGTAAAAACGTATCTTGCTGCTGTTGCTGCTAAGTTGCTTCAGTTGTGTCCGACTCTGTGTGACCCCATAGATGGCAGCCCACCAGGCTCCTCTGTCCCTGGGATTCTCCAGGCAAGAATACTAGAGTGGGTTGCCATTTTCTTCTCCAGTGCATGCATGCATGCTAAGTTGTTTCAGTCATGTCTGACTCTGTGCAACCCTATGGACAGCAGCCCACCAGGCTCCTCTATCCACAGGATTCTCTAGGCAAGAATACTGGAGTGGGTTGCCATTTCCTTCTCCAAAAAATGTATCCTATATATTTCCAAATGCAGGAAATGGTTCAGGAAGAGCTAAGGAAGGTGTGGGAATGAGTAAGTTCAGCCACAGAGCCTCAGTGCTCCTGGTGGAAAACCCATCTTGCATGAAGGATTTATATGAACACACCCAAACTGCAAGCCCAGTTTCCTGACCTTTCCTTCCCACTCCCACGCACAAGAATGCAGGCCCGCATAAGTCAGATTCCCATCCACTCTTGTAAAACTTCTGGGAGAGGGTCATCATTCATTTTTTCTCTAGGGCCAAAGACCTGGAGTAGCAGCTCCAAATGCAACATTTGAAGATAATATTGCTGTTCTCCAACTCTCTTCTTTCCCTTTTCTATAAGAGAATCCCTGATTTTTAGGTAGGTGCACTGCTACTCAGAAAAGAATACTGCATTTCCTTGCATCCTTTGCAGCTAGGTTGGCCATGCGACCGAGTGCTGGCCAATGGCATGTGAATTAAGTGATGCAGACAACTTCAGAGTCATGCCTGCCCTAACTTTTCATCTTCCTGCTGGCTGGAAACCTGAGGCAGTTATCAAGCTATCTCAGACCAAGTGGCCAAGGAAACATCTCAGGGATGGTGGAGTGATAAGGCAGATGGAACCTGGATCACAGACACAAAGAAGCCGGCATACCATCCCTAGACTGCTTACACACAAGACTGTCTTACCAGGGAGAAATAAACTCCCATCTTGTTTAAGCCACTGTTATTTTGTGTCTCAGTGCTCATCTTAGGAGTAAACACTGTCTGGGTTTAATCACAAACCTGAGCAATGCCCCCTACAAACTTTGTTTTCACTACAACATCGTCATCATCAGCTTTGCCAAATGCTGCCTTCTGGGCTGCACGAACAAGGTTGTCTGAGGCTCTTTTCACAGCATTTCCTGCTGCCTGGAGAGGGGACAAAACACACACGGTAACATTAAAAACAGTCATTTGGATTCAGCAAGAACAGACATAGAGGCACAGTTCATGAGACTAGGAATCTATTTATCATCCAATTATATATAACACAGAGTTTCTCTCTAGGTAGTATTCATTTGTCTGTCCGTCCACCCATCCACCCATCCATTCAGCTATTTATCCATCCATTGATTCTACCAGCATTGGCACCTACCTAACCTTAGCTCATTCATCAGATTGAGACATACTTCCTGGCTCCCAAGGAACATGCAATTCTTATGGAATTACAGTTACATGAACACATGATTATAGCACTATGATATGTAGGTTAACAGAAGCTTGCTCAGGAGCTGTCTTCTGGGTGAGAAATTCACCTCCTCCTGCCCCATCCAGCTGAGGCATACTTGAGGACTTGGCTCAGAGATCACTTTTTCTGTCTGCCTTTGCCTTACCCACACCCTCCCAAGTGCCCCTGGAAAGTTCTGTGATAGCTTCTTTGCAGCCCTTACCACACTTGTGGTTGCCTCTCTCCCCACTGGACAGTGAGTAACTTGAAGGCAGGGGCTGTGACTTGAATCTTTGCATCCGCAGCACTGGGAGCAGTGGTTACCCAGGGCTTGTGCTTACCTAATGCTTTCTGAGGGAATGAAGGGACCACAATCTACCCCTCCCCCACCACGGGAGGAATGGAGCCCTGCAGTAACTAGGGCCTTTACAGAAGTAGTTTTAGAGTCACAGCTGGCCTTGGGCTGCAGGCTCAAGGAAGGGGCAGGTGCTAGAGACAGTTACAGAAGGGATGGTCCTCATGTAGCCTAGATCTTCAGTAAGTGTGGACCAGGGGACTTGACCTCTGCCACCTGAGGTTTGGAATTTTCTTTTCATTGTGGTCAAGGTTTTGTTAAATCTCCCATAGTCCTTGCCCAGCCCCCTTAGAGTCAAGAACTTGCACTTGAGGGTAAGCTGTCCGAGTGTTGAAATTTTCTCAAAGCTAACTGGGGACTTCCCTGGTGGTCCAATGGCTAAGAGTCCACACTCCCAAAATAGGGGGCCCAGGTTTGATCCCTGGTCAGGCAATTAGATTCCCATATGCCGCAACTAAAACCCAGTATGATCAAATAAATAAATAAATATGAAAATAAAAAGTTAACTGGCTCATCTGGTTGGTGGTCTAAAGTGGCCAAGGGGTTTAAAAAAAAAGGTGGCCAAAGGGGACCATGAGGGCTTGCACAAGAAGGGAAGGGGAGGTCCATTAGCACTAGACAAGCAGTCATCATATGCCTATTCTCAAAATAGCTTTATAAGGTCAGAAATTATTAGTGCATTTTTCTATGTAGAAAGTGAAGTTGAATAATCTTAGATTCCGCAGCTGATAAATTACAGAGCTGGGATTTGAACACAAGTCTGTGTAGCCCCAGAGAACCTCTGGGTCATTGTAAGGGACTCATACAACATTGTAGCATACAGTTAAGTCAGAAATGATGACATAAGAGTGATGCTTGGCTACACCTGTGTAAATCCTTAGGACTTACAAAAGCACTTTTACTTTTCTTGATTCTTGTAAGAGCCAGTGTCAGCATCTCTATCCTCATTTTACAAAAGAGACAACTGAGGCCTGAAAGGTTGGAAATGATTTGTATAAGATCATGCACTTAATGCATTGTAGAGGCATTAAGGTCTTGAACCTAGGTATCTGTAGAGGTCTTGAACCCAGGTGTCTCTTAACTCAGGACATTTTCCAAAGAAGTGTCCCCAGAATCCATAAATCACATATTCACAAACATGCAGCTCCTCACTACCCTCCTGGGTTTATGCCAGGAGAAAAATGAAGGAAGGTGAAGGAGAGAGATTGACGCAGGAGGACAAAACGACCACAATGCACTTTACAACTTAGGAAATAACAACAGAAGTCTGGAGTTTTGCTGGAATTATTCAAATATTTCTGCCATTTATGATCTTACATAAACATTTTTAGCAACATAAACAATGTGCATTACATTTACAATAGCGAACATCTAGAAAACTGGACACAAATATTCTAATGTAAAGAGAAATTCTGGCATAATCGGTCGATAGAATGTCATGCAATCATTAAAAATGAGACTCATGAAGAATGAACCAATTAGCATTGCACAGGGCCATTACGAAGACTTTTCTTCAAGGGAAAAAAAAAGTGTAACAAAATGGGAAGTGAAAAAATGCAGAATGTCTCTTCTTAGGATGACAACTGGACAAAAGCACTTTGTATAAGATAAAAACAGGGCAAGGAGAAAAATAACATTGGACACATGAAGATGCTGAGGCTATCTTTTTCATTCCCACATTTCCTTTACTGTGTTTAAAATACTTTTAATAATGAAAACAATCAGGAAAATGTAGATCCACTGGGCAGGATTCATGCGTCACCCTCATCAGTGTGTTCTTTGAGCTCTGGGAAACCTTAGCAGCATCTCATATAAATTCTTCAGTCCTTTGGCTCCTTTCTTTAACACTAAATGAGAGCCTCCACTGAAACAGGTACCATCTTAGGGGTGAGAGATACAAAGATAAAGATCTGGGACCTGCACCCAAGAACCTCAGTCTCATCAAAGAAAGACATACAGATAAATTTGGTGGTACAGGGTGACAGGAACCATAAGGTTGGTCTGATCAGAGGCTCTGGCAGGGCAGAAAAGGACGGACTCCCCAAGGCCTAGGAGTCAAGGAGGGCTTCCCAGAAGAGGTGGCTTTGGGGATGAGTCATGAAGGATGAGCAGGAGTTCACCAAGATTGGTCTGGTGGGAGGAGGGTCCCAAGACATGAGACCAGAAGGTACACGTGGAGAACATCAGTTTGGCGGGGCAGCAGGTATAGGATGCATGCCTCGCATGGCAGGAAATGAGAAATGTGGGACAGAGCTGGCTGATGGAAGGTCCAGTGGGTCATGCCAAGAAAGTTAGACTGCTTACCCTCTGGTGACACTTACCCGCTCCAACAGGAGTATTTTCCCACCAGCATCAGTGATCATTACCTGTAGCCGCCTCATGGCCTCCGAATCCTGATCAGCCTTCACCTTGCAGGCCACAAGCAGCTGAGCCGTGGATGCAGCTACCTGCTTGGCAGATGAGATGAGCTTCTCCTCGCTGGCGTGTCCCTGCACTGAGGCGTTGGCTGCCTCACAGAGACTGCTGGTCGCAGCTGCCACCATCCGAGCCTGGCGACAGTCAACAGAGAAGTGACCCCAGGCCCAAACCTCCCTCAGGGGATCCAAAAAGCCAATGGGGAAGAAGGAGAGAGTGACTCACGGCAGAAATCAGGCCCTGCGACCACTGTCCGTCGTCCGCAGCATTGGCAGGAATGGAACCCACCTAGAGAGGAGCATAGAAGGGGAAAGGAGAGTGGGAAGGTGCAGGGTGACTGCACCCCTCACGCCCTACTCATGGCCTGGAACTGGACAGAAAAGCAGCTCATCAGACACGTAGCATCTCCCGGGGACCTCTGCCAATGGCACCTTTTCCCACGCGGGACCCCAGCAGCTCCAAGACTGCAGGTCCTGGCCGGTTTCCACCTGGGCCACAAGAAGGTGACTGGAAACGCTCTCAATGGCCTCCATTTAGCTGTCAGGTACCACATTTCTGGGACAATGGCTTAGGAGCGATGGATGGGACTATCTTGACATGTCTGTTTCCTCTGGTGACCCTTCCCCGTTTCTAACACGGGAGCCACGGAGGCCTCTTCATTCAAGAGGTGAGGAAAGCTGAAACCTCTCCTGATTCCTGACTCTGGGAGTCACACTGTGACTTTCTGGCAGACGATGTTAAAAAAGGAGTACATCTCTGTACAACTGAGCACAGATCCCTGTCTTAAGGAAATACAGACCATTTTGTCAGGGGTGGCGAGAAGCTGGAAGTAGGATGATCTCTGTTTCTATTTAGAAATTATGGCAACAAATAAAACGTTTTCTGACCAGATGTAGAAGGAGCTATGGGAACAAATACCTTTACTGGTGGGAGGTGTGTGGAGAGGTAAGAGATGAGTAGCTAAATTTGAATATGAAACTGGGGATCTCTTAGCAATTACAGGCATCACATCAGGGCTTCTTGAAGGTCAGATAAGGCCCTAAGGTTCTGCATATAGTTCCCCCAATCCAGCTGAACCACTGTTGTTGCTGTTGTTCAGTCGCCAAGTCATGTCCAACTCTGAGAACCTCTGTTACCAACTTTTTAAATGCTTGAACATATAAGTTCCTTGGAGGACAAAGCCTTGGCCATACTTGAGTTCAATTCTCCAGTATCTAGCCCTCTGTCCAGCATGCAGATGAGTCTTCCTCAAGATGCAGATGAATTGAACTTTCTAGGCAGGATGTTCTTCTTAATGATCCATATTTGGTCTTTACATATCAACCAGTTAACAAGTCCTAGATGAGTAAGGACGGCACTCTGCTCCATCAATAGGGGATAAGTGAGAAGGGTAAAGGGACAGATTTATGCTGGCTGGGGAGATGTACATACATCAAATTGGAACACAATGGTTTGGAAAGAGGAGCCAATGTACGTAGGTTGGATTAAGACATGGCTAAGCTTCCCTGGTGGCTCAGCGGTAAAGAAAATGTCTGCCAGTGCAGGAGAAATGGTTCAATCCCTGGGTCAGGAAGATCCCTTGGAGGAGGAAATGGCAACCCATTCCAGTATTCTTGCTGAAATATTTCCATAGACAGACGAGCCTGGTGGGCTACAGTCCATGGAGTTGCGAAAGAGTAGGACATGACTTAGCGACTAAACAACAAAAACAAGCTTACGAGAGACTTCATGGAGGAAAATGGAAGGCCACTAGCTGAGCCTCGCCATCTCTATTGCAAGTTTTTAGGTCAAACACAATCACATCTGTCATCTGTACACTGACATAAGGCCTTTTAATATCAAACAGAAGTGACTGACAGGTATGGTGACCAAATTTCCCCAACCTGTCAGGATTTCCGTGGTGCCTCTATGATTGAAAGTCTTTTCTGCAAGATGTAATTTGGATGGAGTGGTTCCATGCCGTATGGGCATAACAGGACATATGGAATATTTTCAATTGAAAGGCCTTCCCACATGCAGGATTAGTCTAATGTACTATTAATCCTCTGGATCACTGAAAAAGAACTAGGCTTTCACGCTAATGCAGATGGAATGGGTGACTGGAGATAAAGCAGGTTGAAGAAATCTCAGCTTTAAAAACAGACCAGTTTTTTGACCAAAGGACTCAGGAAAATGCTAACTGCAGAGCTGGATGGCATTCAGCTCAACAGTCCTAAGAAAATGGATGGAGTCACTGGAACTGAACAAGGTATTACAAAGCCCATGACTATGGTGCTTATATAGCCATCCACCGGGAACAGATGACAGTTTACATCTTTAAGAAGACTAATGGACAGCAGGAAAATAAATGAATGTTCAGGCCCTGATGGCTGCCTGGAGTGGGAGCTCTCCTTAACAAGAAGCAGATGAGAGGCCTGGAAGCCAATCCTTCATTCTGTCTGTTAAGCTGAAGCAGAGTGTGCAGTGCGATGGTCAGAGTGGGGTGACTTGGGGAGGGATGGGTCGATAGGGCTTCCTTGCTCAGAACACATGCAGTACTGCCTTTCCCTTGGTCCTCAGAGGCTCCAGCAGCCCGACTTTCCCCACGTGGCCAGTGAGGTTTACAAACCTTTCCTTGGGCCACCAGCTCCCTCTGGGCTGCCGAGGCCGATTTGACCAGGGCACTCGTGGCAGCAGCAATGGATTTAGCAGCTTCCAAGATCTGTTCTTCAAAGTCCAGGGTCTCGTCCGCTTGCTATAACCAAGAGAAAACAGCATCATACACAATTCCTATCCCAAAGGACACTTTCTGCCAAATGACTTACTTCTCGGTCACCTGGCTCTTCAACTGTACATGGCTTCCTATGGACAAACCATACCCAGGGTAGAAAGGCTTAAGTTGGCTGGAGACCTCTCCATCTGCTGCCTCCCCCCACCCTCTCTCTAAAAGATAAAAATTACCAGCGTTGAGACTCTGTACAAGTTTAAAATCAGGACATTCTAAGACAGATGATTTTTCCAGACCAGAGTCTTTAAAAAGACATAAATTAACTGGGAAATAAAAATATATTCAAATGGTTTCATCAACATCAATAACTCAAATCAAAATAATCAATAATCAAAATTCAAAGACTAAGTGGTAGCACACTCTCTCAGTGTCAAGTTTGAAAAATGGGTTGATAAAAGGAAGATGGCTATTAGCTGTTGAAAAACCTTAGTTCTCTTGGGTGAAAACAAAGGTAAAACAGTATTTGCATTTCTGTGGTTGAGCAGAGAGTCACATGCCAACCAGAGATCACACACGGTAGAAAAGAAATCAGGCAATGTGACATCAAGGTAGGGCTGGCCCCTTGGAAACCTGAGGCATGGCTCCACCTGGGGAAGGACATAGGCTCTGACTGCACTGGGGCTATCATCAGGTCATTAGGGCTCTGCTTGAAATTCACTATCACCAGGTCTTCTGCTGCCAAAATGCCTGGGTTGTTGAAGAGAAGCTTTTGAAAAGTTGGGCAAGTGTAAAGACCCTAGTCCCAGACTCAGTGGGACAGAGCATCACCATAAAGGTTGGTCAGACTAGATGACCTGCAAGGTCCCCTCCAGCAGCATTGCTCTGTGGCTCTAAGCCAGTGTGGATGTGGATAAATGCCTCTTTGGTCACAGTACATTAACGATGTGGCTGGTACCTTTCAGTCATTCAGAGATGACGGTCAAGTACAGCAATAGTTTTCTTTGTGTGTGTTGGTAAAATACACGTAACAGAAAATTTACTCTTCAAACCAACTTTAAGTATACCATTCAGTGGCACTAAGTACATTACTAATGCTGTACAACAGCAATACGTTTTTAAGAGTGCCTACTATGTGCGAGTGTTTTGTCAGGCACTTCTATGCACATTAACTTGTTTAATTCTCACCAAAAAAGCAAAAAGTCTTACACCAAAGTTATCTTTATCCTTACATTTACATTGGAATACTCAGGCTGAGGGAGGTGGAGTACTGGCCCGAGGTCATGTGCGGGCATGAAGAATCTAGACATGATCTAAATCTAAGCTTCTTTAAGCATCTGCCTGCAATGCGGGAGAACCGGGTTCAGTCCCTGGGTTGGGAAGATCCCCTGGAGAAGGAAATGGCAACCCACTCCAGTATTCTGGCCTGGAGAGTTCCATGGATGGAGGAGCCTGGTGGGCTACAGTTCATGGGGTCGCAAAGAGTCGGACACAACTGACAGACTTCACTTTCTTTCTTTCTGCCTCTATCAAGATAGGTTTTTCCCAGACAAGGCCACCTCTTAGGGTATCAGTGGGGGGGAGACTTCAGGTCAGAGGCTCCAAATCGGCTCACGGATGGTCCCACATGAACCACCAAATGGGATGGATACACAGATACAATGCTTTTCCAGTTCCCTGTTCTTTACAGTATCTCTCATGATTCAAGATGAGGTCATTCTCATTTCTGTTTTAGTAACTCATTATCAGAAAAACATTTCCATGTATGTCCTGTGGATCTGAAGATGGACAGCAGCACTTGAGAAGTTCTGAGACAGAAGCAGTATATTCTCTCCTATTTCTGACAAAGTCTTGCTCCAAGACATTCAGGATAGAAATGGGTTCAGTTCCAAAAGATTAAGATTGGATTCCTGGGGTGGGGAAACCTGTGGTAATGGTGGAATATAAAATTTGTTTACTGAAACATGAAACAACCCATCGTAAGACACTCTGGCATAAAAGGTACTATTATATTGAGTTGGCCAACAAGTTCATTTGGGTTTTCTGTAACATCTTTATGGAAAAACTCAACTGAACTTGTTGGCCAACCCAATACACAAGCCACGAAGAAATGGTACTGGGCTCTGATCGGTGTACTCAGTGACCTTGAATTAAGAACTTTTCTGGAAATTCGTTCTGCAAAAGTTAAGAAAAGTTAAGCTTATAAAAGATATAAGCACTGGGGAAACCACAGAGTTTCTGAGTCCAAATGGAGCTCCAACTCATTTTGCAGATGAGGAGATGGAGGCTCGTTGGTGGCTCCTAATATCTCCCAGGCCCTTTTCACAGGTGGCCTCAGCTATGCTATGGGTTCCAAGATCGAGTCCACTTCATAGCAGGTTTCTGATTTCGCAAATTTTAACATGCACAAAAATGGAATTTCCTTAAAACTAAGTGCCAACTCTAAGCATGGATAGATCTAAAAGAATATCTCATTAGAATCAATTTAAAAGACCTCTCCCATATCTTTTGCTACCCTTGAAGTATTCTGTTTTGTTTTCATAAGACACATGTATTAACATATGCCATATGCACACTACTATATATAAGACAGATAACCATCAAGGACCTACTGTATAGCACAAGGAACTCTACTCAATATTCTGTGATAACCTATATGAGAAAAGAATCTGAAAAAGAATGAATATATGTGTGTGTGTGTATGTGTATATGTGTATATATGTAAAACCAAGTCACTTTGCTGTACACCATAAACCAGTGCAACATTGTAAATCAATTACACTCCAAAAAAATCTAAAAACCCTACATGCTTGAAATACATACTCAGCTTGGAAATATTTCTTATGCCCACATACGTTTCTTGCCATGGCAAGTGTTGTAATGCCTTTTGATGAATATCTTTTCCTTTCTATAAGATCTCTAAATTTTAAAATAGACATAGCAGGAAGCCTTATCTCTGGGAGATTTGCTCTGATTAAAAAGTATGCGAGTCTTCAAAGAAAAGGGTTAATAAAGCTGACTGTGATGGAGGGTAAACATTTAAATGCTGCAGTTGGGCACAGTTCTATGATGATATCTGCTTTCTACCTGCTGGATCAGTATCTTTCTGTGGGCCAGATTTACCATCAAGACTAAATGCCCACTTTCTCTCTCCTGCTGAAATTAGGCATCGACGCTTGATGTTTCCTCACACCATACAACTTCTAGCCTAAGAGAAAATGGGATTTCTCCAAATCAAGGAGAATTCATGAAAAGCCATGGTACTGAGGTCTGAGTTCCTGTTGGCTTTAGCTCCTCCCACCAACATACAGGATGAAATCTAGGAGAGGGGTGTGAGGGCAGCAAGAAAAAGAAGGACATATGCTTAAACACATTGCAAAAAAGGAGACAAGTGGAACTGGTGTGGTCTTTGAAGGCCTTCCCTAAATAAAAGAATCACAGTTCAAATGCTGGACTGTTAATGGAATAAACCCCACTGTAGCTGGGAGATCCAGAAGAAGAGAAACTTGGAGATGCTGCTAGGGGACCCTGGCAAATAATGTGCAGACCAGGACACCTGAATATGAGGAAATGCTTTCACTCAATGGGCCAGTAAACGAACATCCCTTCCTTGCTCAGATCACTGAGGATCTGGTGCAAGATGCAGGTGGTATAGGCTACCCTGGGGTAAATGCAGGCCTGGACTCAAGACACCAGTGAGCTGAATCCTACCAGCCTGTGATCTCCTCCAGGGCATGGGCTGTTGTTTCATCTTACTTATGTCTCTGGAGCATAGCATGAGGTAGAGAAACCCATGCAGAAAAGGTTTGTTGAGAGAATGTATCCATTTGAGATGAGTTTCTGAGTACTAGAGTTAGAGGACAATTTACATGGTAAGCAAAGGGGAGCAGCATGGAGTAAGTGCCCCCATCAGTAACTTTCCATTCCTGATCCCTGGGGATAACTGGACATACACATCAAAGCACTGGCTTCTGCCCTGTGGAACACTGTGGGTTGTTAACTGTATGCCCTGCCAGTCTCCCTCAACTGGCACTCACAGTCTGTGACACTGATTCATGCACATACAGAAGCAAAACACAGCAGCATGTTACTAAGAGGCCCTCTTTACAAAATAGTGTAACAGACATTAAGCTAAGAATCTGCCCTTAATGAAGGTGTCAGCTGCAGCCTCTGAGATCTGAATCCACCTTCTCAACCTCTGTACAATACTCTTTCCCAGGTCTCTACTCAAAAAGACTACTGGCCAGGTCACCTGTAATACTCAGCAACTGTCTCTTCTGGACTGTTGAGCAGACTCTAGCTTTGACTTTTCAGTAGCTTTGGGAAAAGTCTTAAGTACCCCTTTGCTGACATTTTTCCAGTGAGGTGATCTTCTCCAGAACTTCTTTTTTAAAAAGTTAGAGGTCTGGTGAGATCCCTCTCGGGAAAGGCCACATTTGGGGCTGACTCCCTCACTACTTGCTTCCCGTGCATGAGAGAGCATTTGAGACTCTTGTTGTACTGATGGAGAAGAGGGAGGAGGGGGAAAAAGACGGTGGAAAAGGGAGGCCTTTCCTCATTTCTTTCGACCTTTCAGGAATTCTTGTTCTAGGGACAAATCTGACTCCATATTGGATCTGTTTTTGTAAACTTTAACCTCTGTATTCTATTGCATTTGCTATGAGTTAAGAATGTTGCCTAGAACCTGAAATATATAGACTAGCCCATTCTCAAGGCTCCGGCCTCTAAAGGTATAACACTTTTCCATTCATTTAGAGAAAAAAAGTTGCAGAATGGACAATAACTTGTGTCATGTTTGAGTTTATAGGAATGTTGTGACCAAACACACATGGACAGCTGCAAGAACAAAGGATTCCGGAACCAAGAAGTGTGTACCAACCAAGCACACCCTCTCCCCTTTTAGTATTAAGGAAGCCTAAATCCTAACTCGGGGAAGATGGTTCTTTGGGACACTAGTCCACCATCTTCTTTGTCGGCTGGCTTTCTGAATAAAGTTGCTATTCCTTGCCTCAGTGCCTCATCTCTTAATTTACTGTCATGTTGTATGGCAAGCAGTATGAGCTTGGACACAGTAACATTCTGAGAACATAACCTTTGTGGCAGTTCAATCCTTTTCCTAACCTACCTTCCAGCCTACCTATCCAATAAGGCTGTTATATATAAATTATTAATATACACAGAGCATATAGTAAATGCTCAATAACTCACAATTAACTTCATTTTTCTATTAATACATATACTTTTTGTGGTTTTTAACAACAGTTTTTCAGACTGTGTGTTAAACTAGGCTGTTTCTCTGCCTGAATCCTATTCTTCACCCATAATTCTAATAAAGGTTCTAGCTGCTATTTCTGAATACAACTGACAATACAAATAAAAAAGACAAATCAAAGATAAATGAAGCGTCAAGTGTCGACACTGCTTCTAGCTCCTCCTTTGACACCCAACCAGGAAATGGACAACTGGGTTTCAGTCCCTGCTCTGCCCTGTCTGGCCATGTGACTGGGGAATTTGATGTCCTTCTCCTGATATCAAACACACATTTCATTTTCTGTTTGTGAAATCTTTTTAAAGAATGCATGGACTAAAATTAGCACAGACTCCATTTTTTCTTCCTTCCTCTCTTTTGGCCTCTTTCCTAAAGGGTCTTTACTAACCTCCACCAAGCCCATCCTCCTAGACAGGTCCCTGGGCATGCACCTGGCAAAGGAAGAATGTTTCCATCTGTGGTCCTCTTTTTGGCCCTTTTCTTTGTGAATTACATCCCTGCAACATCGCGTCCCTTCCCCTGATGGAACTGACAGTGAAGGAGCTGAAGACAACCATAGGAGATGGCCTAAGGGTCACTAGCCTCATTTCTGCCTCCCTCCCTGAACACCTCCTCTGAGGGATCACCTTGCTGAGTGCTGATAAGCATCATAGTCATCTCTCTCACAGCTGGCCACTAAAACCAGACTACAACTCAACTGCACTATCTTTCCAGTTAGGAATCATGTTGTGTTTTGTGTTACCGAAGGCCTAGACACTTACAATTAAAAACAAGGTCATAAATCACATCAAAAATTAAAAAAAAAAATTTGGGTATAATTTTTTAAAGTGTGAACATTTGCATATAATTTAAATGTCCTCCAGGAAAAAAAACAAAGGCAAACAACAAGAACTTCCATAACATGAGTGAAGCATTTTCCTGCCAGGTGGAAACCTGAGTGGAACAGGTAGTCCCAATTCCTACCTTTTGGTAGTGAGTTTGGCCGCTAGCAGTTTGCTTCTGATTTTGAGTTGAGAGGTGCTGGAGGGGAGACCTTACCTGTACCCAAAGACCTGAACAGTATGTGAGCCAGGTCAGCTTCTCTTCTGGAGGACCCCAGGTGGGTTGTCTTTAGGACTACCACGCTTACTAGTCCTAATAAAAGGGAAACTTCTCAGAACCATGGGAACTGCCAAGAGACCAGAGCTGGTCAGCTGGCCTGGTTTCCCCAGGTTGATCTGGTCCCAGGGGAAACTCCAGGGAAACAGTCAACAGACAAAGCAGGTGCCAGAGAGAAAGCGCTGCCAAATGGTTATGCCAGCCACCTGGGAAGGGACCGGCCTCTGCATCCAGATGTGGAATAATTGCATGTTTCTGCAGCATCTGATGGACAAAGTCCAAGCTTGTCCAATTAGTATCTTGGGAGCAGTTTTCCCACAGCAGCCACCACTCTTTCTTTAAATACCACTGGAATAATCTTTTAACTGCTATTTCTGTTCTTTTTTTCCTGTATGTCATTCCAGGTTCATGCTACAGGTATCTATCCATCCATCTATCCTTTATCAGCGGAGAAGGCAATGGCACCCCATTCCAGTACTCTTGCCTGGAGAATCCCAGGGATGGTGGAGCCTGGTGGGCTGCCGTCTATGGGGTTGCACAGAGTCGGACACGACTGAAGTGACTTAGCAGCAGCAGCAGCAGCATCCTTTATCAGAATCTACTAATTGCTATTTGTATTTGATAGAAAAATTCTTAAAGATGTGTCAAACTCTTAAAAAAATATAGAGGCACTCGAGTGTCTATCTAGGAAGCATGGATGAAGAACAGATGACAGAAATTTTCCAAAGATTTAATTAGGTAGAATTGTTACACTGTAAAGTCATGTGACATGAATCCTGTGTGTGTCTGAGGAGGGTCTGAGAGACCCACTGCTCTATTTGGCGGGGGGTCATGTGGGAATACGTGCCGACTAGGAGACTCACTCACCTTTACTCTTCCGCCCACCTTACGTCTCCTGGCCTGGAAGCAGCTAGTGGTACATGAGCTCAATGCTCACTGCTTGGTCATAGAGAAAATACTGTATCCTTCTCCTCCCTGAACATCCGGTTGCCTTTTCCCATTTGCCCAAGTAATCAGTAGAGCCTGCTGGTCAACAGAAAAATGTACCCTAAAAAGATACATCAATTCTAATGTATGAGCTTCAAACTTCAAGTCCTTTTAAACTGAGCTTTTCATTATTCAGAACAGCTTGCTGTTGCTTTTCCATGACTATCTGTCATTTTGGCCAAACAACTTTAACTGGACTTAAAACTCAAAACAATGCCGTCTAGCTGTGTGAAGGTAGCATTGACTATGGCAGCATCTTGGAAGCTGGCTGAAGGAGCTCCTGCTGGCACACAGCCACTGCTCTCTTCTCAATGAGGAGGATCCCAGGGACAGGTTTCACTTCCTGACTCTGGAAGCTGGGGCTCCAACACTGTATTGCCCCCCACCTGTGTCACCACTTCTCTGCTGCTGTGACCTGTCACTAGGCGGTCCCTGCCAGCAACGTTGGGCTGGCTCTTAGACCCACCAGGAGAGACTTTCCTAACCCGCCTGTACACACCTGTGGGTCACTATCTTCATAGTGTAGTGTCTGCATATTCACGAGTGCCCTTTACAAGAGCACTTCCTCTTTGCTCCAAAAATCGGAGCCATTAGCACAATACTTCCCCTTTCAGAAAGCAGAGTTTTAAGTCTTTTGTTGAAAGAGATCAGAATGAACTCACATATTCTTCACAGGCTCTTCTAAGGGGAGGAGGTCAGAGCCAACCGAGTTAGGCTGTTACGTGCCAGGAAAAAATGTTTCACAATCCCAAACTTCCTGTTGCACCCAATTAGGCTACGGAATCACTTTCTGATTGTCGGCATATTCTAAATATTATCAACCTCTACTGACAAGTTAACCTACAACAGGAAACTCAACAGACAGAGTATAATCCACACTGCGTTATCTTTATTAGATATATTTAGTTCCCAAGGTTTATATAAAGCCCAGTGACTCACCATCCATACATTTGGTTTGGCTGATTTGGTTTATACATTTTGTTACTGTGGGTGGAAAGGAACGTTACAGAGAGTTGATTTGTGCTTGAATTTTTTGCTGAAAGCTTGATCGTGAAAATTACTAATTTCTAAATTGAAGATCAGGATAAAACTGAACTAAAATGAAATGTAAATCTAGATGTGTCTGGTATCACAAACATGGGTTTTATTCCCCAACATTGAGCACAGCCTTTAAGGATTCATCACTGCACAAAACTAAGCTGTACATAATATCTAAGCTCTTATGAAACATCACTAATTATGATTTGTTTCTATAATAAACAAAATAATCTAGCAGTACAGATACAGGTTTTAAATGCTACAAGAAGAAATGGAATATAACAAAGAGATGTAATGAATAATCTACCTGTGATTCTAACGTTCTTTCCTGTTGCCTTATAAGCTATATTAGGAACCCCCGGAGACAGGGCAAGACACTGTAGGAATATGTTTGATATATAGTTGGATTAAATAACAACCTAATATATCAAACATATCACACAGAGGCCTGCAGAAAGGCATCCAGGTCTGACTGAGCTGAGAATGGGGCACAGCATTGCAAGCTGCAGCCACGGGAGGGGGGTGGGATGGGGAGGGCACCTTTGCGGCACCTCCGTTACCTGTCTGTGTCTGCAGGTATGGAAACGGCGTCATCAGTGGTATCCTAGGCACATGCACCTGGGCTCACCGACATTCTCATTTTGCCTTTATACCATCTTCCCAAGCAAACGGTGGATCCAAAGATGCCAATTTGTTACTTGTGTCTGGGCGATTCCCGGTAAAAAGAGATGCTTATATTTTTAAGGGCCCAAGCTGGAATATACCAGGAATCATCTTTACAAACCCTGGACCATTCCATTTTTAAAATAGGCAACCTGAGAATGTGGTGGGCAAAACAATGGAGACGAAAACATTGCCCATCCCCCAAACTCCCTCGAAGCAGTGGAGCTGCTTCCCAGGTACAAAAGCAAAGCACATTCACCCAATCTTGGGTGCCTGGGGTTTTATGTAGAGTTATCAGGGACAGAGGTGTAGCAGCAATGGCCTACTTACAGAACCCTGAGGATTTGTGATTGATTAATTGATTGATTCTCATTTTGGAAGGGGATGGGCAGAATCGGTTGGTCTCAAAAGACTGACTGATTATGATGTCAGATTGGGATCTTTTTTTTTAAACTGGGGAGAAATTCCTTCTTTAAGTCAAGAAAGATATTTTATTTCATGCAGGTGTTAACCACAGAGCAGATGGCATTCCCAGACAGGCACAGAATCTGGTTTAGGGTGATGGGTTCCTCAGAATGGTTTTATAGATAACACAATCCATGTGGTGGGAGCCTTTATCACTGGCTGGAGTGAGATTTCTAATCATTTTAAAGACTCAGGAAGGGCCAAATACTCCCTCATATGAAGATGAGAGTAACCTAGAGTAGGTACCTCCAAGGAAGGGACTCAAATCAACACTTACATCAACTGTGACCCTGGCTTTCCTTATAAACCCACACTGTAAACAGAAAGGCTGGGTGATCCTGGGGCAGCAGGGGAAAGCAAACTGGCCCAGTTCAGCAGTCATCACTAACTTTTTAAGTGCTATTACTTTTAAAACACTGTCTTATGAAATTTTAAGACATAGACCCTCCCACCACCCCAGTCCCAACATCATTCTTGCACATTCCCCATCGGTCTCCTTCATTCACAAGTGTTTCTTTTAACAGAGTTGTGATCATATTGAGTACATGACTCCACATTCTGTTTTCTTTTCACTTAATATTATGCCAGGAGCATCTTCTTCATGCTACACAGACGGATCAACCATTATTCTGAACAGCTACATACTCCTCCTTCAAGGAGACACCCGGGGTCACCTCCAAATTCTTGCTGCTTTGAACAGGATGAAAGTAGCAACTCTCTCATGCACACAAAACTTTTATCTTCTCTGGATTTCCTCCTCAGGACAGATTCCCAGAGGTGGGATTAATGGCTCAAAGGGTATGGGTAAACCAAAAACACCCCCCCATGGGACGGCACCAGAGTTTCGGACACTAGGTAGGCCAAGAAGACTGGTATGGGCTAAACTGCCACCCGGAGCCCATGCAACGCTGTTTCTAGCTCGGTCGAGGTCACCTGACTCTGGCAAGTAATTTGCCTCTGATTCTGCATCCCTAGAGCAGGGATGCTAATGATGCTGCCTTGTGGACTGGTAAGGACCAGATAAGTTAATCTATGTAAAATACCTAGAAGATTGACTAGCATATGCTTGGTACTCAGTGTGAGTTCTTTTTTTTTTTTTGCTAAGGTCATAAGCTCATGGATCCATGGAATAACTTTTGTTTCAGACATTTCCTAGGAGGTAGTAGATAAAAGTTCCAGAAGTGTATTTTTGGTGACAGTGATATTACTAAGTCTTACGACATGTCAGGCACTATTTCTAAATTACCTAATTTGTTATATCAATAATCCTATGGGGTAGGAACTCTAATGACCTTGTTTTTCAGATCAAGAATCATGAGATAAATCAAGAGCTGGACAGAGGGAAAGAAGAACTGAGAACAGACAGAGCTTGGGAGGATCCTGCAAAAGGACAACAGGACAGGGATTGAGACAGCAGCCCTTAGAGTTTGGGAAGGGTTGGTGTAAATTAACGCCAGGCTAATTTTCCAGGAGAAAGAGCAACTGACGTGGCTGCAGCACTAGCAGACAGAAGCTTTCCCCAGAGGACAGGAAAGTATGTGTTAAATCAGAGAAGGAAAAGGAAAATGAATTAAGTTTAAGCCTCAAAATCTCAGTTAATGGCTGCCTGCTTCTTAGCTGAAAGAAGCTTTCCACTCACGCTGAACTTATTTTATAAAGCAGAAATAAAGTCAAGTCCAGAAGATGGAGTTGCCCTTACCCCTACACTTACCTCTGAAGTTTGCTGAGAAAAACTTGGTCAAAATCTCGTATCACCTAAGACCTTCAGGTTAAGGCCAGTAAAGAGGACCTTGACAAACTCAAAAACTAGAAGCCAAAACTCTGAACTTTTGAGTTCAGATGAGAAATTCTAAAAACGGCCTTTACCAAATTTACAGTGACAATTAGGAGACTGGCTCTAAGAATTAATTCCACCAAGGTTTTAAGAATGTTTGCAAACTTAATAGATTGACTATATGCCCATGTCTATTTTACACACATCATGAGCCCAAGAACTGCTTTTGCGCACTTTGGTGTATTTTAGTGCTCAAACTCTACCCTTTGTTTTTTTTTTAAAGGTACACTTTTAGGCATATCTAAACTGGAGATCCAACTTTTTTTTTGAGAAGAGCCAGATTTTACTTCCTAATGTATGTGGGTCCTTGGAAGGGAGGTGAGGTTATCAGCAGGAACTTGCTTGACTAGAAAGATAAAGAGGCTCCCTTTGGTTCCACCATCCTCCTGGTGAAGATAGCCATGGGGGAGACGGGATTATGTTTTCTTTACAGGCTTGGGCTTTGCCCCCCAGACAGCACCAATACACCATCTTTTTATATGTCCTCTCTACTGCACCTTAAAGTATCTCTTTCTTTTAAATGACTTTCTCTTAACACATATTTATGATCTTAAGTTCTCAACATTTATCAAGATGACAACCATAGATGGAGAAAACATGCCAGTTAACCCTAGTCTCCAGCATGTACTGAAAAAAGTCTGTTACTGGGTCCACTTTTGAGGTTCACATTGCTCTCTATTGATTTTTAAGGAAAGGAGAGACCCAGCATTGCTACTTTTGGTAAAAAAACATTATGGAAACCAGAAAATTACAGGGTGACAGTCTCACATTCAATTACTGGGGCTTTCTATAGAAAACATCCAATACCTACTTCATATAATAGTGAAACAAAAATCATGATTTTGTTTCAAGAAACACCTAGATTCTTCCTCTGGCTACCCAAAGGTATTTCTTGGGGTGGTTAACCTGAAAGACCCACCCTTGGGTTTTTTCCATACCCTGTAAAAAGGTGCTAGGTAGGTAGAACAGGTTTGCAGGTTGCTAGTTCAAGCACAGGTAAGGACATGAGCTCCCTGCAGCCCACTTGGCTCCACTCACAGCCATCCACTGGAAGACCTACTGACATCAGACAAGCAGCCACACGTGGACACTCACTTTCGGTTTTGCTCTTGGCTTCAGTTGCTCTAACTTCTTAGCAGCAGCCTCAATGGATGCTGCAGCCCCCAGTAATTCTGTTTCTGCAATGACGGTTGGGTCTTCAGGATCCACCCACTCTGTTCCTAAAATCAGTCCAAAGAGGGTCATTCTTGGTAGCTGCGGACCTCAGAGCAGTGACTTAATTGCAAACAATATGGGGATTTGCATGCAGGCATGCTCCATAAGCCGACTAGCCGCACTCTCCTAAGGGATGTTCTCCCCAAGCTCTCGCAGAGATCAACTGGGTGCAGTGGCCGCCTGTCTGATCCTCGCTTGCCAAACCAGTTGTACAGACAGCCCTACCACAGAAGCAGCCATCAATGAGAGCTGCAAAAGTCGAGACCTTACAGACCAAGGCTAGCTTGAGATTTACTCTGATTTATAACTTAAAGCTCATGAATGCAAGTCAGCACCCACAGGAGAAATGAGATCATGCTGAGCATAGAGATTTGTCGTTCTCTTCTGGGAACTCATCCTCATGAGTTCCCAGAAGAGAACGACTACTCCCCTCAATGCAAACAAAGGGAGATTGGTCAGAAAACCCTTCCCGGGTGAGCTGATTGCTTCCACGTAACCATGAAGGGGTGTGTAAACAATGTGCCCAGATAGCTCCATTTCTAAACATGAAGTGTATTATTTAAATAAAAATAAATATTCAAAGAAAAATACAGAAGAAAATGGATGGCAAGACCCTTAAAAGAGAAGCGAACAGTTCCAGATGGATTACATCATTTATGTTGAAGCACTTAATACATAACTGGAGAAAAGACTTGTTTCAGGAGGATATTACTTTTTAAGTCTAACTCTACTCCTATTAATTACTCCTATTTGCCTTTAAAAAGTTCCTCACTCTATTCCTCTGGCTGTTAAGAAAAGGCCTGTGTTGGCTGCACATCCTCTCTGCTCAGCTGGCTGTCCAGGCTGCCCCACAGGATGACATGTGAGAATCCAGCCTACCTTTCATGGCCTCTGCTGCCTGGATGAGCTCGGTCACGGCGCCAGCCACCCGCTTGGAGAAAGCAGCCAGCTGGTGCTTGAGTTCTGGTGTTGGTTTCTGAAGAATCTGTGTGTGAAGAAGACGTTAGACACATAAGGAAGATGGCAGCCATTGTGACAGGAAGCCCACTCTTGCTGGTGGATGCAGAGCTGGACCCCCTGGTTTGAAGTTGCAACTCTGTCCCTGAGTGACTTCAGAAACTTAGGGGAAACACCTAAGACTCACTGGCCTTCAGTTTCCTCACGTGAGAAATGAAAAGCTGGGGAGCAGGGATTTTCCTAAGGTCTTTCTGACATACTTCCCTAAGATCATAAGGGAGATGAAGTTCTTAGTTGTCCTTTTGTTTGTACCTAAGACAAATCTACACGCATGAAAATTATGAAAGAATGCTCTGAGTGAACATGAAAGGCCAAGGCCACAGGTCATCTGGTGCTTGTGACAAAGCAAATATGCGGCCAGAAGACATGTGTGACTCAGGTGGGATCTTGGAGGGAAAAATCCCCAAGAGGAAGGCTGTTCCTAAAAGGACAACTCATTTCCAGGGTTCTGACTGAAAGCTCTCCCGGGAGAAGTCCTATGGACTTTCCTTCTTTTAAACCTAGCTTCAAGGGGTTTTAAATTTGCTTTTTGCTTTTTTTTTTTTTATGGTGTTAAAAAAGATTCTAAACATATAACCCCAATCCAATTTAAAGGACATCCTCAGCTGATTTCTTCCCAAATTCATTCAAGAACAGAACTATGAAATAGACAAGCACTCCCTACCATCCTCCCCCATGGATTTACATCTGACTTAGACCATCTTCTTCCTCCCTAATTTTGAAATTTCCTTCTTTCAATATTCTTTTCTGCATCCTTACCCATGCTTTACAGGGGTCATGATGAGATTTAGAAACGCTCAGACATCCAGGAGGAAAGCACCACTACTGATGACTATGGACAGTTTCGGAGCCTCTGAGCAGTAGACAAAGCATGGGCTTTGGCTTTGTCAAACCTGTGGTTCAAACCTGGCTTCACCTGCTCCTGGTTTGTGATGATGGGCAGATTACTAAGCCCCCTCAGAACCTGTTTTCTTATCTGTAAACCTGGAATAATGCTTACTCCTTAGGAGTGGCATAAAGATCAAACGGAGTAACACACAAGAAGTATCTTGCACAATGCCTGGAACACAGTAGGTATTCATGAAATGTTAAATTCCCTTTTTGGTGTCCTATACCCTTTCCACATGGCCAGGAATTGTACTCTTTCTCATGAGTTTGGAAAAGGTGTCTTTTGAATTCAAAAACTATAAGAGAATTTTAAGAGAGGCTTGGTGAAAAATCTGGGGTTGGGAGAGTTAACAGGGTTACACATTGACCAGTCCCAGACATGCCAGTGCATAGAAGACATTATGTTATACCCTTGAACTGATCAGTCAAAGATTCTTGAACATCACTTCCCAGGCATCTATCCCTACCCTCCTTCCTCTGGCAATCTTCTAAATTTTATCTTTGTTACTGTTCTGAGTTCAGCTGTTTTGCTTTTCTCATTTCCTCATCCTAGGATCTACCTACACATGTCACCATGCTGATATTAACTCAGTACAGACCTGTGAATGAGTGAACAAATGAATGAAGTAGAGTTGTCTTTGTTTATAAATAACATGAATGTCTACGTAGGAATTTCTAAGGCATTTGTTAAAAAACAAAGGAAAAAAGGTAGAATAAAAGAGTTTATTAGCAAGGTCACAAGATATAAGGTCAATCTACAAACACCAATTATATTTTCTACATATTACCAGTGAGTAAAAAAAATTTTCACTGCCAATATGCTACTACATATTAGCAGTGAGAATTAAATTTTTTAAAAAGAAATACCATTTATAGTAGCATAAAAATCATGAAATTCCTGTTAAATTTGATAACAAATGTGTAAGATGTGGATGTTAAAAATTATATTGTTGAAAATACTTAAAGAAGACCCACATAAATGGATAGATATACTATATTCACTGATTAGACTATTAAGATATCAATTGTTCTCAGATATCTCCATGATCCCAGCCAAAATCCCAACAAGATTTTTTTTTTTTAAAAATACTGACAAGATGATTCTAAGTTGTATATAAAATGTAAAGGACCTAGAACAGCTAAACCATATTGAAAAAGAACAAAGTTACAAGTCTTATAATATCTGATTTCAAGACTCATGATAAAGATGTAGTAGTGATCAAGACAACATGATATTGTACACAGACATACAGATCAATGGAGCAGACGAGAGTCCAGAACTAGATTCAGTTGGCCATATTGGTTGACTGATTGAAAACAGGATAATTTTGTCAACAAATGATGCTGAAACAATTGGATAGCCATAGGTAAGAAAATGGACCTGACCCTTTTCTCACACTATATGCATACATGAAGTAGAAATGGAGTATAAACCTGACTGTAAGAATTTAAACTGTAGAATACAGGAAAATAACCTTAGTGATCTTAGCTTCTTAAATAGGGGACAAAACACATAAATTATGCTTTAAAATTTTAAAAAGCAGGAATCTGCAAGTTTGTCTTAGAACCTTAAAAACATTATGGTACATGAAAGAAGCCAGTTACAAAAGACCACATGTTGTATGATTGTGTTTATATGCAATGACCAGAATAGGCAATCCATAGAGGCAGAAAAAAGATCAGTGTTGGCCTTGGGCTAGGAGTGGGGCTGAAGGGAATGAGGAGGGCTAAAGAGCATGAGGTTTCTTTTGGGGGAGAAGAAAATGTTCTAAAATTATTATTATGGCCATAGTTGTACAACTCTTAAATACAGTGAAGATCACGGATTGTAAGACTTAACTGGAAAAGTTTGTCATATGCCAAATTATATCTCAATAAGGTTGTTAACAAGAAGAGAATTAACCAGGCAGGCAAATGAAAGAAGAAAGTGAGGAAGCTGGTAGTAAAGTATGTCACTCCAAAATATGCCTCTTTGGCATACAGATTGCTTTCAGTTGGTTATTCCGAGAAAAATCAGACACAGGAGATGCTCTGAAAACAGGGAAGTTACTCTTTGAAAGGGAGATATACATTTATAAAAGAAACCTCCATTTGTAAGGGCATCTCCTTTCTCTGCACCAGTAAGAGAAAGCTGACTCAAAATCACAAGAGAATGCTACCAATGAAGAAGGCTCTGACTTGGTCTTCCCCAGTGGTGCAATGGACAAGAATCTGCCTGCTAATGCAGGGGACATGGATTCGATCCCTCTTCTGGAAGATCCCATATGCCCAGAGCAACTAACACCATGGGCCACAACTAGTGAGCATGTGCTCTAGAGCTCACCAGCCACAACTACTGAGCCTGCATGCCCTCGAGAAGCCACCAAAATGAGAAACCCATGCACCACAATAAACAGTAGCCCCCGCTTGCAGCAACTAGACAAAGACCACGCAAACCAACAAAGACCCAGTGCAGTCAAAAAAGAAAAAAACGCTCTGACTTAAATCTGCTAACAATTCTAACCCTGATTAACCCTGCTTTTCCTGACCACCTGCTCCAACCAGCTTCCTCCCACCATATACACCTTTCTTTTTTTTTTTTGCCTAAAGGCAGTGTATAATTGGGTGGCTTAGGCCAGTTTGCGAATTACTCGTTTTTCCCCTGGGTAGCTTCCATTTATCTATGGCTTACACATGTGAATAAAATTTTGTTTGTTGTTCTCTGGTTAATCTGTCTTACTACATGCGATCTCAGGCAAGAACTCAGAGCAGAGGGAAAATTATTTTTCTTCCCCTACACTGGGATATAATCCTAAAAGTAGCTTGATAACTTTTGTGAACAATCTGCATGCAATGCAGGAGACCCAGGTTTGATCCCTGGGTCAGGAAGATCCCCTGGAGAAGGAAATGGCAACCCACTCTCATATTCTTGCCTGGAGAATCCCCATGGACAGAGGAGTCTGGCAGACTACAGTCCATGGGGTTGCAAAGTTGAACATGACTGAGTGACTAACACACACTTGCAAACAAACATTCAGTTCTTCCTAAATGTTTAATATTTTAGATATAAGACATATCTTAGTTGCACTTTCATTTTTATTCAAGTTCTATTTGTACTTTTTTGTTTTTGGTATGCATTGCTGTCATTTTTTCTTTTTAAATAAACGTTTGTCTCCCGCTGCCAGACACTGTTGGACTTCCTTGGTGGCTCAAATGATAAAGAATCTGCCTGCAATGCAGTAGACCTGAGTTTGACCCCTCGGTTGGGAAGATCCCCTGGGAAGATACCCTTTGGCCTCCTTGCTCCCCTCTAGTTGCACTGTGCATCTGCATTATACGTTAACAGATCTGCCCAAGAGCAGAAATAGCTGCTCAACCATAAAGATCAATTTTTCTTCTTCTGATGCCGCCATGTAACTCCTTAGAAGATAAAATTCCTTTCTCAATTCTGTAAGGGTCACAATGACCCACTACTCACACCATGCACATGCAGACTTCTTTGGTGAACTTTACGTACAATGTCAATATACCATTTCCCTTAAAGATAGAGATGCATGCAGAGTAGACTGTTTAGACGATCTGAGGAGATACTGGGCCACACCTAATGAAAGTTCTCAGCTTAAATACTTAACAACCTTATTAATGCTACCAGCATTAATAATTACTTGTATTCTGTCTATTTTACAAGATTATTGTTTCTTGCATTACCAAGGTGTTACTGAGCTTCAGATAAAACTAATAATGACTAGTTGAATTGAAACGATTGACCAAATATAGTGCCATGATATCAACGACTATAACAGTGTGACCCATGCTACGGGAAGAAGCAACAAGAGGGAACTGAGTCCCGGACCATAACAGACTAGTCAGACAGGCGGTCCAGAGGCCTCTGGTTACTGTTAACAGGGCTTGGTCCTATAATAGCACACTGAGTGGCCTATCAACAAAATCCTGGCCCGACTTGAGAATGAGCATTTCTAGTGCAGTGGAACAAACTGGTCACAAAATGCCTTCCAACCTCTGGTTGCAATTAAAACTGAAAAGGAAGGGAGTGTAAAATAAAGAATGTTGCCCACTATCCAGGCCTGTAAGGATTGAGTCATTCTCCACTAAGTTACTGACCTACAATACATCCTGAAAGAAATTCAGGGCAAGGATGAGGCCCTTTGTGCTCCAGGAAAACCGACTGAACTGGTCCTCAGAGAATTAGATATTTTCAGGAGATTTTAAAACTGAATCTGAATTCTTACATCTTCTTATACTCTGAAAGCACTAAAACCTTTAACTAAGATGTCTGTTTCTAGTGACTAGCAGCAAGCTTCTCCCGAGATGAGTGCTTGATTGTATGTACTCTCTTTGCTAAAACCACATATATACTGATGCCTGCCTTCCCATTTATCTCTTCAAAACAGTTCTCAGAGCTCTCTGGGAGACTGTCTCCCAGGTTATAATCCTCAGGTTCACTCAAATAAAAGTTTTCATTTCTTTCTTTGATTGACAATGTTTTCATCGACATGACAGAGAACTCATGCCTAGAAAATATAAAGAACTCTAAAAGTTCAGTTAAGACAAAAACCCATAAAAAGGGCAAAAGATTTGAACAGAGATCATCTGAAAAGATATACAGAAGGCAAACAGGTACATAAAAGATAATCCATGTTGTAAGTTAAAACCACAGTAGACTTCTCTGGTGGTCCGGAGGCTGGGAGTCCATGTGCCCAGTACATGGGGCCAGGGTTCAATCCCCGGTCAGGGAACTAGATCGCACATGCCAAAACTAAGACCTAGTGCAGCCAAAATATATACATATTAAAAATGAAACCACAATAAGATAACACCTCATACCCACTAGAATGGATAAAATTGAAAAGACTGACCATGCTAAGGGCTCACAAAGACATGGAGAAACGGGAACTGGCATATACTGCCAGCAGAAATAACCACTCTACAAAAGAATTCAGTAGTTTCCTAAGAAGTTAAAAATATACCCATCCTATGATATAAATATTCCACTTTAATATATTTATCCAAGACAATGAAAACATATAGGCAGAAAGACATATATAGGATGCTCTTAGCAACTTTATTTTTAACAATCAAACCTGGAAACAACCCAAGTATCCATCAACAGGGAAACAGATTAGAGAGCATCATGTAACAATAAAAGGGGTCAAATTACTGCTACACATAAGAATGTGGATGGAATTAAAAACACTGACGCTGAGTGAAAGAAGCTAGACAAAGAAGAGTACATACTAGATGATTACTTTTATATAAAAGTCTGGAAGGTGTAAGCAAACCTATAATAACAAAATGCAGTGGCTGTCTGGAAGTTTTGAAGAGTAATGGATATACTCATTGTTTTGATTGTGGTGATGTTTTCACAGATGTATTCAAACATCAGCACTCAAAAGGTAAACTTCAAATATGTGTTTATTGTATGTTAGTTATGCCTCAATAAAGCTGAAACAAAAGTGTGGTAGGGAGATTCACTTAAATCATCCAAGTGGAGTGGTGAAAGAGTCTTTAAAAGAATCTTGATGGAAAGAGAAAACCACTTCTGTATACACTCTGGCTCTAAGAAAGGGAACGGCCCTGTCAACAAAGCACCCTATTTAGACAAGGCAGAGCAAAGGAGTTCTATTTTTATTCTGCAATTAAGTCAACATTATTTCTAATAGCAGGCAACAGATAGAACGAAATTAAAGTGCAGCTAGTGAAAGTGAGGGTAATTTTAACCCTGTCAAAGAGCTCATATTGTGGGTTAGCAGCAATATTGAACTGTGGTTGCCGCAGAGGCCAACTGGCTGTCTCTCATCCTGCAGTAGAAATCCTCCATGACAAACCAGCCAACAGCAGATGCAGAAAGCCAAGACTGCTCAAACAGGCACAGCTAAAGCTGCATAAAGTAGCTCCCAGGGCAGCAAGGACAGGGCTCTGCCTAAATTAGATCCCTGTTTGTAGACTGATAACTGGATTCTCAAACAAACAAACAAAACATTCCCCAAGGAGGGGTTCTCGATTTGGAGTTTCTAAATTCCCAAAGGATCCAGCTGGGTGTCTGGGAATCCTCCTAACAGTTTAAGGGACATTTGTGTTTATGTGCTGATGTTTCTCTGTTGAGGGTTGGGAGATGGCAGGAAATGGGCTTTTAGCTAATTCAGGGAGGCCCAAATCCACAAAAGATTAAGAAAGCTGAAATCATGATAGTTATTTGTGCCTCAATAGAGAAAAATAGGAGAATAGTATTGGTAAAGGATATAAAATTAATTATTATTGAGAGTTTTTTTTAAACAAAATAAGAATCTGAACCAAACAAGACAAAATATTAACAAAGTTAGTTAATTATAGATGGTAGACACACAAATGTTGACATGGTTTTCTGTGTTTTAAGATTTTTTTTCTACAGTAAAAATAAAATATACAAACCAGCCAAAACAGGTGAGGAATCCTTGACTCTAGGATATTTGAACTGAACAAGCCAAAGCAGGATACCTTCTCCCACATTTTCATGTGTCTAAATTTAAGAAAAACAGCCCTTAAAGACGAAGGCTGAGCCTCCTTGGACCACTTGAAAGTGATCTCCATTTATTCCTCTAAATTGCCAGACACTTTCTCCAAGTGAGGAGGAGGGCAGGATGGGGAATTTGGTGTATGTGTGTGTGTATGGGTGTATGGTGTGTCTGTGTGTAAATCTGCTTTTTTAACTGCTTTTTTATTCACTACTCTCAAATAGCTTATTTTAGTATTCTTTCCCTCTACCCTAAAGGTAATTTCCAAATAAATCTAATGTCTTCTCTAAATTTGCAATTTGGCTTTCTTTATCTGATTCTGTCTAAGCTTCCTCAGAAGTAAACACCAGTGTCTACGTCTGTGCATTTCCATTTTCTTCATTTCTTCTTGGGTTGGGGCTCCACCAGCTCTGTCCTAAGCGGTTATGGCTCATGGTCCTCTCATGTGGAGGGCTTCCCTGGTAGCTCAAGTAGTAAAGAACCTGCCTGCAGTGTAGATGTGGGTTCTATCCCTGGGTTAGGAAGATGCCCTGGAGAAGGAAATGGCAACCCACTCCAGTATTCTTGCCTGGGAAATGGACAGAGGGGCCTAGCGGGTTGTGGTTCAGGGGGTCACAAAGAGTCGGACATGACTGAGCAACTAAGCATGCACGCCTCTCATGTGGAACAATCTTCCTCATACTTAGCATCATATTAGCCCAGATTTCTTTCAAATCTGTTTGGAGAAGGAGTGAGGGCACATGAGGTGAAATGTGAGCTTATTTTCAGCTGCAGGACCAAGGAAACAACGACTGTCTGCAGCTTAGAGGACGGAACGCTGTCACAGAGGTTCAATCCGTTTCCAGTTAGGAACTGGTATTTTTCATGTTTATGATAATGAACATTATCTGGATGTTTCCTTCCTGTATTTTTATTGGAAAATATCCTTTATGGAATATGTGCAAGTCTCTAAAGAGACAAAAATATATGAGCTAATTTTTTAAAACAAATATTTGATGCGATTTCATTCTTATCTTCTTGGACATTAGAACCATCAGCACTTGTCACCATAAAAAGGCAAAAATATCCTTCTTGTAAAACATGAGACCAATTCTGTATGCTGCATAAAAGTTTTCATGTCATCTAGCTTTTCTTCCTATTAGTGATTTCAATTTAGCACCAGCATTTTTCACACTGTAAATCTCAAAACAACTATGGGGAAACAGGACATTTATACTTCTACTTTAATTACGGGTTGCAATGATAATAATTGTATAGAAAAATAAAAAGAAATTCGGTGGCAAGCTTCTGACAGACACATCGAACACCACACAATCAACCAAATTAGGTTTGCAAACATAAGATTTCACAGTCCCGTTTCTTTAGTAAATATCAAGAAGAACTCATAACAGAAAACATCAGGGAAGCACATCTAGCTGTAAGGTGCAGTGGTGCTTGTGGGGTCCATGAAAAGAAGTGAGTGGTCGCTCCCCTATTGCCAACCTCTGGCCTCACATGAAACCTCCTAAATCACAGGTGATGTGGAGTCTCGCTGTGGAATGTGTCCTTCCTATTCCAGAAGAACCTGCTGATTATCACTAGGGCTGATGCCTGACAGTCATTGTGTCCGTGTTAAGTCGATTTAGTTGTGTCTGACTCTTTGCAACCCTATGGACTGCAGCCCTCCAGGCTCCTCTGTCCATGGGATTCTCTAGGCAGGAATATTGGCATGGGTTGCCATGCCCTCCTCTAGGGGATCTTCCTGGCCCAGGGACTGAACATGCGTCTCTTATGTTTCCTGCATTGGCAGGTGGGTTCTTTACCACTAGCGTCACCTGGGAAGTCCGACACAGTCATTAAGTGGCCACAAAGCCTGGGTCTCTGAGTGTGTGGCCTGGAAACGGCTCCTAGGTCTTCCCTCATGTTCACCGAGACCCGGAATCCTGGGCTTCTTCTTGAGCAAGAGGCCGACCATTCCCCCTGGCCCCCACCCCCAGGAGGCCTTGTCTTTGCCACTAACACACGATGTGCAGGGAGAGGAGCTGAGGAGACAGGAAGCGCCTTGGCGGATGCCACACCTGGTTCCCAGGTACTGGGAGAGGGGCTACAGGTGGCTTGAGGTCAAGGAGGGGACCCTATGAGGGCTCCCTTTTCCTTCTCCCTTGGGAGAAACTTCTCAAAACAAGTGCAAGCACCTGTCCTTCCTCATGCAGACAGAACTCACCCTACCCTAGGGGAGAAGGAAACTCGACATCTTCACTGTTTGCCTTGAAGGCTGCTGCATCCGTTCCATGCAGCTTCATGGATTTAGCAGAGATGCCACTGCAGGTGGGCCCCAGTGCAGTAACAGTCTCGTTAAATGGTTCACCAAGAGCAAAGGTGTACAGGGGCCTGGTCCTACTAACCCCGAGTCAGTTGTCAGTGCAGCACAGATACGGACATAGGAGCAGGAAAAAAATATGGATTAACCAGGAAACGGACCTGGAGGAAACAGGTGAAGTGAGGATCCCTCCTGTGAGTAATAGGAAGATACCAGAATTGTGGTGCTGGAGAAGACTCTTGAGAATCTCTTAGATAGCAAGGAGATCAAATCAGTCAATCCTAGAGGAAATCAACTCTGAATATTCATTGGAAGGACTGATAATGAAGCTGAAGCTCCAATAATTTGGCCACCTGATGCAAGGAGCCGACTCACTGGAAAAGACCCTGATGGTGGGAAAGATTGAGGACAGAAGTAGAAGGGGTGGCAGAGGATGAGATGGTTGGATGGTATCACTGACTCAATGGATATGAATTTGAGCAGACTCCGGGAGACAGTAGAGGACAGAGGAGCCTGGTGTGCTGCAATCCATGGGGTCACAAGGAGTAGGCCACAGCAACTGAACAACAACGAAGTATTAAAAGACTGAGACAGAAATCAAAGCATAGGACAGACAAGGAGAAACAGGGGGTGAGGGGAGAGCCCCCACTTAGGAAGCAAGGTGGGCACTGTTGCTGCAGCCCCGCACCTCCGCTCAGCCAGGATGGGCACCTTCCAGAAGTATTTCAATGAAGTGTGCAGCAGACGTGAGCTCAGCCAGTGCCCTGGCCTCCCCGCAGTCTCACTTAATCCTGAATAAGCTGCCTGTCTAACATCTGAGCAAACTCAAGCCCAGATAGATGGCGGTTGTGCAGCTAGTTTCTTGGCAGAGCCTGGATTTGAATTCGAGGGTTCTAAACCTTAGCCTAAGACTGTTTCCACTATGCTTTCTAATGTTTGGACATAACAAGATTTCATGTGTCTAGAACAGATTGTCTCATCAAGAAAAAGATACCTTTTGGAAGCCTTATTGGCTTTACTCTCTTTACACTGAATTTCCTGCTAAGTGTGCTCATGGGCTAAAAACTTCCAGTCCCAACATAGAGCTGGTTTGGCTGAGGGAGGCTCATGCCTGCGAACGCTGACTGACCAAGATGTTCTCACCTGGCTCACAAGCAATATACTGGCTTCTACTCACAGTATTCAGGCTTTGGGAGCCCAATGTGAGGAACCACAGACTGGTCATTCTCACAACATATATGCTTTCGTACTGACCACAGTTACTGGTGGCTCAGTGGTAAAGAATCTGCCTGCCCATGCAGGAGAAGTGGGTCAAGAAAATAGCAAACCCACTCCGGTATTCTTGCCTAGAAAATCCTATGGGCAGAGAAGCCTGGTGGGCTACAGTCCATGGAGTTCCAAAGAGTTGGACACGACTTAGTGACTAAACAACAACAGTTACCTGGGTGAAGAATATAAGTAATGCTTCCTTAGAAAACCAAAAATGCTTAACATCAGAGGGTAATTTAAGTTAAAGAGAAGACACTGAAATGCTAGAATGGGGATAGCTGAGAATAATAAGTAGGACATGGTCCCAGGTCTGTCACTAGTAGCTGGTGACCTCAACCAAGAGGCCAAACATCTTTGAGTCTTGGATCCTTCCTTTGCCCTGTGAGCCTCATGTGGTTGCATGAAAAGAGAAAAATTTCAATGCCCAGAGAATCAAGAGGCTTGACAGTCTTTGAGATACATGTGTTGTATATCTGAAAGTTATGGATCTTTTCTTTTTTTTTTTTAGGTTTGGGAAGAAGCAAGAGTAATGAAGGGAGGGGAGCTACTGTCAAGTCTCTCCTGGGGTGTTTATGACTCCTGAACAAGCTATCTTCCAGACCTCCCCCAGTTCTTTTGGATTCGAATGGCACCTCCCTCCAGTCTACACCTGTATCTTGTGAGTTGGAGCAGTGCAATGCGAGACGCTTTTTGGCTCAACCGAGCCTGAGCCTCGCAAGTGGAGCCTGTGTGAAGCTCTAAGTGGAATTTTCCCAAGGAAAGGATGCTCAGCTCCTCCCCAGCCCCAGCCCTGCCCACGCCCCTCCTCACCACCAAGACGTGCTCCAGGAGGTCCAGGTAGCCGAGGGTGCACTCCGTCCCATACCGCAAGGCTCTGGTGCGCACCTCCTCACTGACATCAGGGTGGAAGGAAGCTTGCTGGAGAAAGAAAGGAATGTCATCTTGAGACACGAAGAACCAGGCGGCAAGTGGACCAGGCGGCCAGGTGGTCCTGTACGTCCTACTGTTTCCACTTTAGGTTCTCTGACAAGTTTGTGTCTTGCTCTTTCCAGTGCCCAGGGGCCAGACAAAAGCAAGTGAATCTGGCCCCTTTTTTCTTCCTTTCTCATCACGCCAACCCTCACATCTTTTATTGAAAGGTAAGAAATTCCTCACTCTGTGACCAGACCACACTGCAGTCATAGCCAGTCTCCTGAGCGGGCGCACTGGCTCCTGGGAACGTTCAGAGAGCGAGCTCCCCAGCACTCTCAGAGGTGCCATAAATAACTCAACTCACATTATACATGTCAAGATAAGCAACCCAGGACATATGGTTAACACAGCATCTGGCCCCCCCTTCTTTTTGTACTTGTGACCTGCTGACTTGAGTTACTCAAGAGATATCATTTCACATGGCACACCCATTCACGGGGCCACCAGATGAACTACATAACATCCAGTGACGTTTGAATTTTGAATAAACAATGAAAATTTTAGCCTAAGTATGGGGCACCCAGGTTTTTTTTTTTTTTGCTCAGTCTGACAGTCCTACCCATTTGGCCTTTCCTGCTATAACTTCACTCTGGAAAGAACTCGAAGGGGCTTACAAGAATACAAAAAATAGAAAACTGCAAAAAAATCACATGTCAGGACAAACACGAATCATGCATTAGGATAAAAGGTCAAGGCAGAAGGGGAAGAGTGACCTGTCTCCATGCTTCCTCCAGTCAAATCCTTCTTCCCAGGGATTGGGGGCTATTTGGAGAATACCTGGAACTTCCCTTCACCTGCCCCCCAATTTGAGTGGCCAGCATCTATCATTTATGAGCCTAGTTTTATTCATCTCAGGACTAACAGGCCAGGCCTTTAACTCCTTCCACACGTTCATCAGCCTTGCTCCCCTGTCTCCAGGTGTGAGGACAGAGAGCAGGTCTGGTTCAAGGGGGAAGACAAGGGCTATGATGCTCCTCTAGCAGGTAATGCGAAAGGCCCTCATTGAGAGCTGTGTGGGTGTGATGATCACTGCTGGTCATCACTGCCGGTGGCTCTAACTTGACAGAACCCTTGGGGAAAGCAACTTAGCAATAACTAGAATGTCACACCATTTGACCCACTAATTCTACTTCTGGGAGTTTTGCCTAAGGATATTATCCAACGCATACAAAAAAAACCCAAAGATGCCCAAAGATGTTCACTTAAGTTGATGATTAAGGAAAGTGTAGATAATCTAAATAGCTGATAGTAGGGGAAAGAGTATATTCATTAACAATGTATTTTGTGCTCATTAAAGAATCAGTTATAATGACATAGTATCAAAGAAACAGTCATGTAACATTAACTGTAATTGGAGATATGAAGTTGTATCTGATAAAGATATATGAACATGAAAGTAGGCTCAGAAACAAATACACACTGGAATTAACTGGGGTGGGGGGGGGGGGAGGGAAGTCTGTGTCCTCACTGGAGCAGTCCTCTGTGTCTGATGAGTCAGTGTGTGTCCTACTACAATTCTGTTTCTGCCTGGCTGCCCTGCTCAGCCCCAAAGGCGGGGTTCAAATACGGCCATGTAGCCCTCTCCTTGGCACAGAACTGTTCCTTCTTGGCCCACCAACTGATATTCCTGGTTTTCTATATATTTACTGCACATCCTTTCTGGCAAGCTGCCTCATTTCTGCAAAGGGATGTGAGATACAGGAGACCACAGGAAACGTAAGCATCAGTAAGTCCTGGTCCTGAGAGGAGTCTCCGGGCTCAGCAGTGACCCTTGTCATCAAGTCTGGTGTTGGCATGTGAAGATCTGGCTGTTAATTAGTCCTGCAAACTCAGGATGGCTTGATCCAGGGCAAGATCACAATGAAGAGTCAGGGCTAGGCCAATGGCACCTGTACTTTAATCCTTAACCTCCACTCCTGAAGATGGGAACACATAGGAGGAAAATCGGAGCTGTCTTCCATTTCACATCTGTAATATGGAGACAGAGGTACCTGTTGCTCATCAACCATGGCGACCTTGATCTCTGTGACTGGGAGGCCATGAGAAGCAGAAACAGACTGGCCCGGAGCTCAGAAGGTACGATCTCAGTTCTGGTTCTGATGGTAAGTGTGACCTTGGTCAGGCCACATCACCTCTCCAATCAAATTAGGAGACTTCCTAATTAGAAGAATTCCCTTACCCTTCCCATCTAGGATCGAATGACAGAACATACATACCTGCCCTTCCAAAACTATAAGGTGCCCTGCATGTGCACCATGGTGGTGCTCAGTAGCCGTATCTGGCTGGCAAATACTGCTGTGATGGAGGTTATAACCCAAACAGAATGATCACTTCTGCCAGGGCATATCCCACTGAGTGCATCAAAACTATACTTGGGAGACTTCCCCGGTGGTCCAGTGGCTAAGAATCTGCCTTGCAATGTAGAGGATGCAGGTTTGATCCCTGGTCAGGGAACTAAGATCCCACATGCCAAGATGTCAAGGGGCAATTACACCCTCATGTCACAGCTGTTGAGCCCACGCTCTCTGGAGCCCACGTGCCACAACTAGAGTCCGCGCGTCGCAAGGAAAGATCCCTCGTGACATGACTAAGTTCCAACACAACCAAATAAATAAATAAAAAGAAATAAAATAATAAAACTATACTTGGGGCCCGAGGAGAGTCTAAACTCCCTGGCCCAGCACACGTGGAACTCCTGACAGTGGCCCTACCCTCTCGTCACCCTCTTCTCCTCCCACCTACCCCTGTTCCTCACTCCCTGCCCTCCCCCACACCCTGGGGACCAGGAAATGCAGTGTTGTTTCCCACACCCAGCCCTTCAGCCTGACTGCCTCGCCCTGCCTCTGCCCAGGGACACTAGCCCATCCTACTCCTGCCGAGGAACCTGAGAAGCCATCGTCCGACCCTGCACCAGCTCTCCCCACAACTGACTTCACCACAGAGAAGGGCCTGTTCCCAAGGACCCCAAGGTGCATCAGCTGCTTTTCCCCTTCTGTGGTTCATCTCCATCTGCTGACCAGGGCGGTGGGGGTGGGGGGATGAGGGGGTGGGGTGGGGGTGAGATGTCACTGATCCATCATGGGGAGAAGTCAGGGTTCCAGGGACATGGCTATCCCCAGAAGGATGCAGGACTGGCGTGGGGCTGCTCAGTGGGAGGTGGGGGGCCTCTTATGGCTCCCTGGCTTAACAGATGTAAAGTAAAGTGAAGGTTATAAAGCTCTGTCTCCCCAGCTCTCTCCAGCAGCACCAGTTCAGAGCAGCCGCCCCTGCTGTCTCCCTAAGGGTTGGAAGAGCTTCCCCAAGACACCTGGTGCTGTTTGGTTCCTCTAACTCACTCCCTCACCCAATTATGGCAAGACTCTTCCTAGCACAGAACAGCTGATGGAGGAAGCAGGTAAGGGCGCAGGCTGACGAGGGGTGCAGTTTTCCTTTGGAGGGTCTGGGACAAAACCTCACAATCCTGCTCCACTACTGCCAGAGCAGCCTCTACTACAGACCCTGTAAGAAGGTGTCCCACCTATTTAAGAAGAACTGAGAGAAGAAGTGGGAGGGTAAGTCATCAGACCAAGTCCACACCCTCTTAAATACAAAACTACCTCCACAGAGTCACCTCCCTTGCTGATGGGCATACCAGCCATCAGTGTGCACTCTATCACACAGGCTAGGGTACCAAGCTGCTCACTCCTACACATGGCCAGTCCCTCCCCCTCTCCAGACTGACTGCAACAGCTCAGCCACGACAGACCACCACCCTACCCACCCCAATCAACGCCAAGGCCTTTACCTTGCAGGCCGTCAACATGTCAGACACGGCCTTCCGGCTTAGATTGGCAGTGGCTATCACGTCCTCCTGTCGACAAGAGTTCCCAGCGGCCACAGCTTTGGCCGTTGCCATGGTGATGCCTTTGGTCATCCTAATGGATTCTTCAGGTGATGATGTCTTTTCAGGTACATCTTTTGACTGGAATACCTGGAAGTTAGAAATGGAACAGCTGAAAAAAGTCAAAAAGAGAAGGACAGAAATAACATATGCTTCCCCTACTGGCTGCAGCGTAATGTCTGAAAACTGAGCCAGCCATGAGAGGAAACTGGTCAAATGGCAGGAAATCAGAAATGTAACTGGAGTACAGTAATATCATTCTTGCTTTCAAAATTCCAGTGTGAATAAGCCCCACACACCTGTCTTCAGCATTCCTGGGGGAAGAACATGGGGCGGGAGAATGATCTACAGTGTTAACATGCTTGCCTGTGGAAACTGACACTCCATGTGCATTAACTCCACCCCCGGGGTGGTGGGTTGGGGTGGATTGTGCAGCTTCCTAGATCTTCTGGCCCATTCCTACTGATACTTTGGTGGTCCCCAGAAGCTCCGCAGCCCTGATGCTGGTTCCAGAGCAAGACTGACCTGGATGAATCACTCTGGACTCAGCTTTCTCTCTTAAAGACAGCGTGAGGCTGGAGAAAAATGAAGCATTCCATTTCTTCTATTCTTAGCCTGTCTTACAAATATAACTGCCTAATTGTGTGGAGGTGTTCATGTCGAGCCTGCCACGGTGACATTGTGAATTATTTAACAACACTCATACACCTTTAGAGAAGCTGAAATACATTAGCCATGGTAAGTGAGTATCTCACTTTAAAATTCCACCTGCCAGTCAAGCCAACCATTTCTGCTTCCAGCCCATCTGCCATGGTTCTACCATGAGTGATGGGTCCCTGCACATGAGGACTCCTGAACCAGGTGGGGCTGCTCTGTCTCCAGTCCTTGTTGTTCAGTTGTTAACTTGTGTCCAACTCTTTGCAACCCCATGGGCTGTAGCACACCAGCCTTCCCTGTCCTTCACTATCTCCCCGAGTCTTCAGCCCTAGGCAGCCATGTTTGAGCCACGATTCAGAAGGGAGGACCCAGCTGACATCCCTGCCATGTGTCAATCAGTGCCGAACATCACTAACTCCCTAAAAATGAACAGCATCAATCTGACTGCCCTGGACCGACCCTGAATGCTGCAGTGTAATGAGCATGGACAGAGCCCTCCGGCTAACATGGGCCTCGGGGCTCATGCTCCTTTGGAAACCTCCTTTGTCCATGGATATGCATTGTCTGGGTCAATTCTTTTTTTTTTTTTTTGACCTAGGTCAATTCTACATGGTATACTAGGCTGACCAGGTGTGATATCCCAGGAATTACAAATCTCTTCCATTGCCACTGTTTGGCCCACCCACACTTGTCAGAATGTGTCTCTAGATTTTTGATAAGAAACCCCAGCCAAGGGACTTCCCTGGTGATCCAGTGGTTAAGAAACCGAGCTTCCAATGCAGGGGGTGTGGGTTCCATCCTTGGTTGGGGAACTAAGATCCCACATGCCATGTGGTATGGTATGGCCAAAAAATAAAATTAAAAAAAAAAAAAGGAAAAGAAACTCCAAGCCTGTGTAGGCATGTGAGTGCCAGGCAGCAGTCTTAAGGATACGGCCTTAAGTTTTTAGTTTCTTCTTTGTGTGAGAACTAAGCACAATGGCAAGCAAGTTTGGATTCATTAAAAACAGGACATGAGAACCCAAGCCTCCACCACTAAAACCCAACAGAATTGCTCATCTCTACTGTTTCCCAGATGGCACTAGTGGTAAAGAACTCTCTGCCAGTGCAGGAGACATAAGAGATGTGGGTTTGATCCCAGGGTCATGAAGATCCCCTGGAGAAGGGAATGGCAACCCACTCCAGTATTCTTGCCTGGAGAATTCCATGGACAGAGGAGCCTGTTGGGTTACACTCTGTAGGGTTGCAAGAGTTGACATGACTGAAGCAACTTAGCATGCACACACTGCTGACCCTCAGGGGCTTGTGGCCTTTGCAGGTGACTCTCTGAAGACTCCTCCTTCCAAAAGAGAAGCTGAATCTGTGAGCAGATCTGCTATTAAAAAGGAACCTCACATGATGGCCCATGTTGTCTCTGCATTTAAGTTTTATTTATCTGCGATTCTTTGAAAAATGTCCTAAAGCTGTGTGTATTCATTTGGCCTACTAAGAATAAAGGTTCACATGAAATAATGAAAATAAATAGCATTTGCAATAACAAATAAAAAAAGAGGAATCTCAGTTTGAAGCTACTCATTTTCAGCATATTTATTTTGAGGGATTAGGATGAGGCAATCCACAACTGCCATGGAGTCAAAAGAACAGGAGACAATCATAGTAACCCCAGGACACCCTCACTCTAAGACAGTGGAACCAGGCAAGAGTGAACACACGGTTGGTGTCTCTGAGATCAGACACCTCACGTGGAAGGCAGCCTGGCGTTAAAGGGAAGTGTCCTGGGTAAAAGCGTCTGGGTTTTCCTAACAGCGAGCCTCAGACTCCCACATCCATCCGTGTGCAGCAGGGTGAGCTATTGTTGATGGCCATGGGAATCAGGAGGGGCCATGCGTGGCCCCTCAAGGCGAGGACTTCCCTGGTGTCTCAGTGAATAAGAATCTGCCTGCCAATGGAAGGGACACAGGTTTGATCCCTGGTCCAAGAAGATTCCACATGCTGCAGAGCAACTAAGCCCGTGTGCCACAACTACTGACGCCCGTGTGCTCTAGGGCCCGTGAGCTGCAACAGCTGAAATCTGTGCGCCCTAGAGCCCATGCTTTACAACAAGAAATACCACCGCAGTGAGAAGCCTGTGCACCACAACAAAGAAACAAACAGCCTGTTTCCCGCAACTAGAGAAAGCCTGCATGCATCCATGAAGACCCAGCACAACCAAATATGAATAATAAAATAAGTAAAATTTTTAAAAAAGCATAAACTCAAGATGAGTGCAAAGGGCCACAATGAGTTTTCCCTTTGCCAAGACTCTTCTGCAGTGCTTTCATTTTATGCTGCAATTTTAGTGGAATTAAACCTGAATGGTACCAAGTCATACATTAATTCATTTAATTACAATTGCAAAATGATCCTAGCCAAACTCCGAGGTCAATATCACATAGGTTCTCCATGGCACAAGGCTACCAGCAGGCAGGTGAGTGGGCCCCCCAGCTCAGGCACTCCAAGTAAAATCTCAGAGAAGTTGCACTGGGGTTGGCTGTTGGACACAGGGCCCTAGGGAGGTGGCTGGTGGCTCCTTACCGTGAGCTCCTGCTTCATGTACTCGATGGTGGCCTCTAGTGCCCGTGTGCCCCGGGTGGCTTCGTCCTCCACTGCCTTCACGGTCTTGAGGAGGGAGGTGACATTGGTCACCATCACCTGCATGGGAAGACAGGCCAAGAGAAAACAGAGTGCGCGGAGGTCCCATCTCTCTTAGTGCAGATCTAATGGCACGAGTGCCCACACCTCTAAGTGAGGAAGGAATTCAGATGCACACTGCCCCCTCCAAAACCCTGGAGTGTCATCTCTCAGTCTCTCACTGGAGCACCCTTGGCACACTTGCCCCTGGCTGGGGCTCCACTCTACCTTGGCAGCCCCTTTGAGCTGGTACATGGAGGGGTCGTCGGCAGGCTTGCTGGCAGCTCCCTTGGTAGCACCAATGAGATCTGAGAGGGCCTTGGCCACGTCTTTGATGGCGTTGATCAGCACTACCTGAAAGACAGCATGCACCTCGGGTGAGCAGCCACACCAAGATCACACAGCAGAAGAGCAGGGCAGGGGGCACCCGGGAGGCAGGGCTCAGCATCCACAGCTCCCCCGCCCGCAGCATAGGAGAGTCCCCAGGGCCTGCCCTTGGAGACTCCGGTGTAGGGGTCTGGGTGGAAATCCAGAACCCGCTTGAAGAAGCTCCCTGAGGGAGGCAGATGCTGAGCCAGGACGCAGAACCCAGGTACAGTCTATTTGGCAAGTTCAGAAACATGTCCTGGCTGACAGCTCTGCTGAAAAGCTGCCTGTGAAAGGACGAAGGCAGCTAGGCAGACACCCCGAGAGGCAACATCACTCCCCTGTACCCAGAACTGGTCACCAAAACCACTGAGAACAAAATAAACGCCCCCTGGCCTGGCCTGCAGGGCTCCCATGGCAGCCCGCCTGCATCCCCAGGTGGGATCCTGATTCAATTGCCATGTTACAGGCATGCAGGTCTATCTTTTCTCCCCATTGGAAATCCTCCCCCAGATCCCCTTGCAGTGTCTGGAATGCTAGTGTTTCTAAGATGTTCTCACATTTGTTATCTATTTCATCCTGCCGGCAGTGTGGTAGGGGGTGGGGGCAGTGGGTGCCTAGCACTACTGACCCCATTTGCAGATAAGATCCTGCAGATAAGATCAGAGATCCCTCTCTGATCTCAGGGCCTCTGCTCTGTTCCCTTCTCTGCCTGGACCCCAGATTTTTTCATCCTTCATGTCTCAGATCAAATGTCACGTCCTCAGAGACCTTACCTGACCCCTTGCGCCACAAGCCCATCCTCACTGGAATGCCCTCAGCTTGCCCTGCTTTATTTACTGCACTTAGCTATAGTATAATAGTAATAAAGTAATGTGGAATTACTTCATTATACACCATCTGCCTTCCTTGACTGGGATGGAAGCTCCAGGAGGGCTGGCCTGGACTTCTGTTGAGTTTTGGACTCAGCACAAGGCCTGGCGTGTGGTGGGCACTCAGCAAATACTCAGGGAATGAGTGGATATACAGGTGTGAACCCATGTAACACTAGATGGAACACACTGCCTTCATTCTTCTAACTGAACAGAGAACAGGCCACTTTTTTGGGTGTTAGACTTGGAATCTCAAGTACAGGTGTTCTTAGGAATTCCATGATGCTGGGTATTACATTTATGTCTTCTGGGTCCAATGGCTACAATAACAATTCCTACTTCTAACAACAACAGCTGCCCGGCAAAAGGGCAGTGCTCCAGGTGCCGAGCCAAGTACAAAGCACACGATCTTATTTAACCCTCATCACTACCATTTCGAGTGGGAACTACAATGATTGTGTCCACACTTGGGACAACCTTGGGAATGGTCGGGTTGGGATTCAGACTCTGGTCAGTGTGATGCCAAGGACACAGTCTTCATTTCCACACTGTACTGGGCTCCTGTGGCCCTGGCTCCTTATCTGCAAATGGGGTCAGTATTGCTAGGCACCCACCACCCCCACCCCCTACCACACTGCCGGCAGGATGAAATAGATAACAAATGTGAAAACATCTTAGAAACACTAGCATTCCAGACACTGCAAGCACAGCCACGCCGTGACTCCCAGCCTCTCACCCTCTCCATTTCCATCCTGTGGCTTCTCAACCACAGAGTGCACGAACCTCTGCCAGCCTCTACAACCACAGGGCAGGCTGGGTTGTGGCGGGGCTCCTGAGGACGGGCTGTGGTGGGGACCACAGGGGAGAGGCGGAGCAGGCAGGTGTCTGCTGACACCTGGCACACACGGTCCCCTCCCAGTCACTGGACAGTGACCAGGAACAAGTGGGTGTACCTTTCAGAGGGGACATTTTGCACTGGTGGTCTCAAAAGAAGATGGGCTCTGGGACATCCGGATCATTTGGGAGTTAAAGACTACGCAATTCGATACATTTTGGATTTAAATCCAAAGATCTAAATCCTCCCAACTGATTCATTCCAGGTTGAGCCAGGCTCGGGTTCCAACTGCACTCATGCATTTTCTAGCTTTTCGTTCCTCCATGCGGTAAGAACAATGCCCAGGCAGAGACTTCTGTGAATGCTTTGAATTCCACAGGGCAGTCAATCTGGGCTCTGATATTATCAAGGAGTAAAAAGCCAACCCATGGAATGTTTCCTTCAAGGGGCTCCGCTCCACTGTAAGATGTTGGGAAGGGAGGGGTCACGGCCGTGTGGGAACAGAGCTGGTGGTCTTGTATTCATCAGCACAGGAGCTGTCATCAACTCTGGCACAGGACGGAGGGATGCTTTGCCTCCAGTGATGTCCAAATGGGCCTAACAGGCTTGTTAATTGAGTATAGTTTAAGCAGTGGAAACTGAAGTGTTTACCATTTGATGGTGCTGGGGGGTGAAACAACAGAGGGATGTTTAAATTTTGCACTCAGGAATAGGAAGAATTCATCAATGATGGCCATGGCTGGCTGCTAGTTCAGCAAGAGCTCAACTACTCTGTTGGGCATCCACGATATGTGGAAGCTGTGTGTTTGTTTTAAAGATCAATGAACCATGGTTCCTGTCCTTGAGGAGCTGATGGTCTAGGCTGGGGGCTGAGGACCCAGCAGGTAACATCAGTGAAGTGGCTGAATCCAAAGCAGAGAGTCACAGAGCCTGGAGACCATCTCTGCCCCCCAGTTCCTCTCTCTCTGCCCCTTCAAGAGTCAAATTTCTCAAATGGGGCATCTATACATATTGCCTGCTACCTTCACCCTCTTCTGGCCACTCCTCACTAACAGCCCTGACAGGGTTACCACTGCATCCATGGCCCTGGCAGTGGCTCTCGCATCTTCTCCTTTCTTGCTTTCTCGGCCACGTCTCTGGAGGGCTGAAGCACTCCTTCTTCTTAACATCAGGCCCCTGGCTTTCTTCCCACCAGTTGCTGCCACTTCTTAGTCTCCTTAGGCATCTTTTTTCCTGAAGATGGTCCAAATGATGGGTTCCTCAGCTTTGCCTTGACCCCATCTCCCCATTCTCCTCTCTGGTTGTGGTCATTGTTTATTGGTGAACAAGCCCTGCATCCACACCCTCAAACCTGAGCCAGCTCAAGCCTATTCTCTTGTTTCCACCTGAGTGTCTCTCTGGAATTTCTAATTCAACACAGTGCAATCCGAATTCATCTGCAGCTCCACCCAGGCCAGTCCTCCATCCAAGGAGCCTCGGCTGGGTACCGGGAGCCACTGTCCATTCACCGATGTAGCCTGAAACACACGGTTGTCCTGGCCAGCTCCCTTGCCTTATCTCCAAACACTCAATGTGACCTATCATTTACCAAGTCCGGCAGAGACCTCCTTACAGATTCCTCTCAAATCTGTGGGCTTGTATCCATCACCAGGGCTGCACCACAGTCCATGCCACTATCCTGCCTGGATAACTGCTTCCTACCAGTCCCTAAATCACAGATGCACCCACACACATTCTGTCTACTCCCCAAGTTCCTATTTTACTTTCAGTTTCTTCTAAGACCTGTGCACAGAGTCTGTGGGAACACAAGGCCTGACGATATGCCTACCTGGGTCTCGGGGTCATCAGAGCCCAGGCTGGCGGCCCCCAGCTTGACCACCTCAGCGAGCTGGGTGATGGTGGCTGCAGAGGACTGAGCTGCCTGGGCCAGCTTGTCTGGAGTGGACGCAGCCCCAGACACCAGCAATTTCGTGTCTTCCACCAAGGCTTTGGCTGTCTTCAGAATGTTCTCCCTGAGAAAATGGGGAGGGCAGGGGAAGGGGGCAGACAAAGGGTAGAACTTGGTCACTGGTAGTCCGGAAGAAAAGAAACCCTGTGTGTGTGTGTGCTCAGTCATGTCTGACTCTTTGCAATCCCATGGACTGTAGCCTGCCAGGTTCCTCTGTCCATGGGATTTTTCAGGCAAGAATACTGGAGTGGGTTGCCATTTCCTACTCCAGGGGATCTTCCAGATCCAGGGATTGAACCCACATCTCTTGTGTTTCCTTCACTGGCAGATGTATTCTTTACAGCTAGCACCACCTGGGAAGCCCAGTTAGGAAGAAAAGAAACCCTCCTAAGGGCTTTTATTAAAGAAGAGAGGTGATCCAGTTCTCCTCTTATAATAGGAGGCTCTCATCTCCCATATAAGAGAATTAGGATAGAGGAGAGGAAAGTCAGCTCAGAATTCCCAATTAATGGTAAAACTTCAATTACAGATTCAGGGCTACCAGTTTGGTCCCATTCCCCAGCCCCGTAGCTTCTTCCCTGTGGTTCTTACTATCCCTGAAAATACTTCATAGTGACAGGGAGCTGTGAGGACACATGGGCAAGGGGACCTGGACATCAGATGTCCTGGACATCAGAGCCCAGGGGGCTGAGTTTTGGAAGGGATGACAGGGCACTGGGAATCACCTCCCCTGCCCAGTCTTGGGGCTATGGAGAGAGGAAGAAAGCTGCTGGACATGTGGCAAGGACATGGGGGGATATATCCAGCAGCAAACAGAGACCCTAGCAGCTGCCTCTGAAGCAGAGTCTGAAAAGCCAGCCTGGGAGAGACAGCAGGCTTGGAGCTTCACTCTCCATTTAGGTAAGAGCTAAATGACTGCCCAGGCCACTCCCAGTCCCACTAAGGTTAGTGAAACAAATCAAAGGCATAGCTTTTTGGCTTAGAAATTTAAAAAATAAACGAAAAGGTTATCCTCTGTTGGAGCAGACTGGATGTAGGCTGTGAAAGGCAAAGCTGGAACACAATTCTGTTTGCAGTTGAGAAAAGGCACTTACTTTGATTATGTGGTTCATTTCCCCCACTTGAACATCCTATTGAAATAAAAATGCTTAACTATATTTCTGGATGTTGGGCAGCATCTCCAGAGTCCATCAGGCCACACTGAACTTCTCCCTGTCCAGGACCCCCCAGGATGGCTGTCACTCCCATACCTGTGGTCTGCGAATGTCTCGTTGTTCTCTGCGTTCAGGGTCCCTGCAGTCGCAAACATGATGGTGGTGTCCAGGTCGGCAATGATCCCGGATACGGCAGTGGCAGCTGTGATACATGCCTGGGTTCCCTTGTTCCCAGCTTGGAGAGCTGACAGCACCAAGGACACCTGAGGGCAGAGAGGGAAAGTCAGTGGGTGTGGAAGATGGAGAAAATATAACCCAAAAGTTTTCAGACAAAAAAAAAAAAAAAAATCACAAAGAACACAAAACATAGAAGAGGAGGAAACTTCCAAACTCATTTTATGAGGCCAACATTACTCTGACACCAAAACCAGGCAAAGATACCACAAAAAAAAGACAATTATAGGCCAATATCCCTGATGAACACAGAGCAAAAATCATCCACAAAATATCAAGAAACCAAATTCAACAAAACAATAAAAGTATTGCACACCATGATCAAGTGGGAATTATTCCAGGGTTGCAAGATTGGTTCAACATCCAGATATCAATGTGATATACCACATTTACAAAACAAAGGGTAAAAATTAAATAAGTCATCTCAATAAATGCAGAAAAAGCATTTGACAAAATTCAACAGCCATTTATGATAAAAATTCTCAACAAAGGGCATACAGAGAGAACATATCTCAATATAATAAAGGCCACATACAACAAGCTGATAGTTAACATTATATTCAAAGGTGAAAAGCTAAATGCTTTTCTTCTAAGATCAAGAACAAGACAAGGATGGCTACCCTCACCAGTTTAATTCAATACAATAGAAGTCCTAGCCAGAGCAGTAAGACAAGAAAAAAAATAAAAGGCATTCAAATTGGAAAGCAAGAAGTAAAACTGTCATTATTTGCAGATGACATGATATGCTATATAAAAAACCCTGATGACTCCATTAAAAAACACCAACTTTTAGAACTAATAAATGAATTCATCAAACTTGCAGGATACAAAACCAATAAGCAAAAATCTATTGTGTGTCTATATACTAACAATAAACTATCAGAAAGAGAAATTAGGAAATCAATCCCGTTTACAACTGCATAAAAAAGAATAGAATACTTAGGAATTAACTTTAACCAAGGAGGAGAAAGACTTGTATACTGAAAACTATATGAAGTTAAAGAAAGAAACTGAAAAAGGCACAAATAAATAAAAAGATATTTTGTCCTCATGGATTAGAAGAATATTGTTAAAATATCCATACTAGCAAAACCCATATACAATTCAACACAATTCTTGCCAAAATTAAAATGGCATTTTTCACAGAAAATGAACAGTCCTAAAATTTGTATGGAACCATAAAAGAGGCAAATAGCTAAAGCAATCTTGAGAAAGGAAAAAACTGGGGGCATTATGCTTTTTGATTTCAAACTAAATCACAAAATAACAGTAATCAAAACAGTATGGTAAAGGCATAAAAACAGATACGTAGATGGAATAGAGAGTTCAGAAATGAACCCATTCATATGTGATCAATTAATTTATAACAAAGGAGCCAAGAATATACAATGGGGGAAGAATAGTTTATTCATTAAATGGTGTTGAAAAAACTGAACAGCCATATGCAAAAAAATCAAACTGGATCACTACCATTCACCATACACAAAAATTAACTCAAACTGGGTTAAATGTAAGACCTGAATATAAGACCTGAAACCATAAAACTCATAGAAGAAAATACAGTTGGCCACTTCCTTGACACAGGTCTTGGCAATGGATCTGACACTAAAAGCACAACCAACAAAGCAAAAATAAACAAGTGGAACTTGTTTACATATTGATTGATATATATATATATATATATATATATATATATATATATATATATATATACACACACAAATATATATAAAACTAAAAAGCTTCTGCACAGTAAAGGAAACCACCAACAAAATGAAAAGGAAATCTATTGAAAGGGAGAAAATATTTGCAAATCATATATTTGATAAACACAAATAGAACTCAAACTTATACAACTCAATAGTCAAAAAAAAACCCCCCAAAACATCATTTTAAAAATGAGCAGATTATCTAAATGGACACTTTTGTGAAAAAGATATACAGATGGCGTACAGGCACATGCAAAGATGCTCTACATAAATATCAGGGAAATGCAAATCCAAACCACAATGAAATATCTATCACCTCACATCTGTCAGAAAGTTTATTATCAAAACGAAGTAACAAGTGTGGGCAAAGATGTAGAAGAAAGTCAATCCTTATGCAACTTTTGCGGGAAATAAAAATTGGTGCAGCCCTAAATGAAAAATTTTGTGGAGATTCCTCAAAATTTAAACATAGAACTATCATATAACCCAGCAATTTCACTTCTGGTGATGTATTTGAAGAAAATGAAGACACTAACTCAAAAAGATATATACATCCTCATGTTCATTGGAAAACTATTCGTCATAGTCAAGACATAGAAAAAATCTAAGCATCCATCAAAGGAAATTAGATAAAGGAAATGTGGTACATATATACAATGGAAAATTATTCAGCCATAAGAATGAAATTTTGCCATTTTCAACAACATGAATGGACATCCAAGACATTATACTAAGAGAAATAAATCAAAGAAGGACAAATACCACATAACCTCCCTTTTACGCAGAATCTGAAAACAAAGACAAAAACAAACACCAAGCCCACAGATACAGAGAACAGATGGGTGGTTGCCAGTGGCGGGGGATGAGGAGGAGGAGAAATGGGAAAAAGAAAAAAACCTTTTTGTTTTTAGTTGAAATAAACTGAATAAAAATGAAAACAAAACAAAAAAAATCCAACCAAATGCACAGAAAAAGAGATCAGATCTGTGGTTATGGTAAGGGGGTGGGGTAGAGTCTGGTGGTGGTGAGACTGAAGGAAGGTAGTCAAAGGCACAAACTTCCAGTTTTAAGGTAAATCCTAGGGACGCAATGCACTAATGATGACTATAGCTAACACTGCTTTGTGATCTTTATAAAAGTTGTTAAAGTCCTAAGAGTTCTCATCACAAGGAAAAAATACATAGACACATACACTTTTTGCATTTATATGAGGTATGAATGTTAACTAAACTTGTAATGATTTGAGAGCATACATGAGAAATTATGATTCCATGAAACCTAAACCACATACAGTGTTATCTGTCAACTATATAAATCTCAATAAAACTAGGGGAAAAAAGTAAAAAAAAAACAAAACAGAACAAACAGAACAGTGAATTTTCTCTCTGGGAGCCAATATGGCTTGGGGTTAGCAGCAGTTTGGAGTCAGCAGCCTGCCTGACTTAGCACTGCCATTGCTGGCGACACAACCTTGAGCAGGCTGTTTCACCTCCATAAGTCTCCGTTTTCTCATCTGGAAAAGGAGGCTATTACTTCTTACCAATCAGGGCCGATGGGAGGAATAAGTGGGGGAAAATGCATATAAAGTACTTGGCATGTAATAAGGGTTTACTAGATGGTGCTGGATAAGACTCCTGACAGTCCATTGGACTGTAAGATCAAACCAATCAATCTTAAGGGAAATCAACCCTGAATACTCATTGGAAGGACTGATGCTGACGCTCCAGTATTTTGGTCATTTGATGTGAACAGCCGACTCATTGGAATGGGAAAGACTGAGGGCAGGAGAAGAGGGCGTTAGAGGATGAGATGGCTGGATGGCATCACCAATGCAATAGACATGAACTTGGGCAAACTTCGGGAGATGGTGAGGGACAGTGAGGCCTGGTGTGCTGTAGTCCATGGGGTCACAAAGGGTCGGACACGACTGGGCGACTGAACAACAGAGGGCAGATGCTACTTGATGATCTCTCTAAAACCACAAAGAGGGTTAAGGATCAGGCTCCTATGAACAGTGTGGCTGCTTCTCTCCCTCCTGAGCAGATTTTCTGTAGAACAGCCCTCTGCTAACACTTGTCACTCCTTTCCTTGGCTGCCTCTTGACTAGAAATTCTCCAGAGTGGACTCCAGAGGGGCTGGAGTCCAGAGAGGATCCTTCCTTTAACCTCTCCACTCCGCCACTCCCTCGCGCCACCACCTGCCACCAGCACACCCTCATGGTACTAGAGACATTCCCCTACCAGGCAAGCTGGATCCGCCCCAGCCCTGGGGATGGCTCTCCTGCCACGGTGGAGAGGAGCTGAGCTCCCTTCACAACCGCCTTCTATCTCCCAGGCCTCCCCCATGTTCCTGCCACACCAGCCCCCTCCTTCCTTCCGCACCCACCCGCTGTTTCCCTCTTATGGGTCTGCCCTCCCGGCTGGGGATGATCACACAGACACACCTAGACACCTAGACAGGTAAGGATGAGATGGGCAGGCAGGGAGGTGCAGCAGGAATCTACCCGTAAGGCTAGATGCTCTGAACGAGCCAACTCCCTGCCTCTGATCCCTCTCCCGGCATCCTGAGTCAGGGGTACTCTGCTTGGAGAAGCAGGAAGATGCAGGGAGGCCAGCTCAGGAAGATCAGGCTGCGTGGCCATGCTCACTGGCACCCCGCAACTTAGACCCCCTCCTCCCCTCCCTCATGCTCCTATTCCAAAGTCTCCTATAGGGGAACTTGGCAGGAGCAACTTCAACAACAGAAAGGGCTTTCAAAGGAAGGAGAATGCCTTCCTCGAGCTGAGAGATTTATTTCCTTGTCCTGGGGAAGCCTGGACAGTCCTGTGGGCTGCGGGAGACCGATGCCTGACCACGGTGAGAGGCCACGGACAGAGAAGCCTCTGTTCCGGCAGCTTCCGGGGGAGGGTCCCTTGTGCGCCCCTCAAGTCCTGCTGCCAAGCTTCTCAACAGTGCAGAGCTCTCTGTCCTACAACCCAAGCGAAGGAGAGGGAAACACCCGCTAAGCACGGGTGCTGCTGCTGGCACCCCACGCAGCCTGTACAGCAGCGGCCCTGAAAAATAACTCTGAGAAACCAGCCAAGCAAAACCATCAGCCAACTTCAGGAGAGTCCAGGAGGAAGGGACATTCAGAACGGGGTGCTGTGAACCAGGGAAAACCTCCCAGGAGAAGGGGTATTGGAGAACAGAGTTAGGGAACAGTGGTTGAAATGAATCAAACTGTGAACAGTGTGCCTGGCACGGTGCCAAGCTCTTTGACACTTATCACTGTCTATAACCTGCACAACCCCTGGGCCAGGTATTCTACTTTTTCATCCTCCCTTGACTGACAAGGAAGTCAAGGCGTGGCAGAGGGGAGTAGCTTAGCTGAGCCCTATGCTCTCTGCTATGAGGGTCTGTCTCTACAAACAGCTGCCCATAGAGGCAGGAAATGTCCTGTGGCTCCTGTCCCCTTTCCCCACCACGTGACCTTGGGAGGCTTAACCCTGCTCACTGCACTGACTCCTCTGGAAATAAACTGGTTACACAAGAGGAGATGTGGGTCCTTCTTACCTAGTCTCAGCACTTGGGAGCCTCCCTGAGAAGGGACGGTGGGGGCAACAGTGTCCCCAGGGGCTTCAGGAGAGGTCCTGGTGCTGACTGTGACTTGGACGTGGTCTGGCCAGTCTGTCCATAGGAGAGCCCATCAAGGAGACCACCAGGGTCCTGACCTCTGTGGGACAGCCCCTCAGTTTCTCAGGATGACCGATCACCCCCAGCTGCCTGATGCGCCCTGGCCCTGGGGAGCCCCTGGGTGGGAGAGAAGACACCTGGGCCTGAGCCGGCCGACTGCTTTGGGGCTTGGTCTCCTGGTCTGTGCCTGGGCCCGGCCAGGTGTCATCGCGCCCGCCTGCCCGGAGGGCTGCTCCTTACCTTTTCTGTGACGGCGCGGGCGCACTCGATCAGCTCCCTCTTGGTGTAGCTGTCCGTGGGGCACACCTGGAGGGCCCCTGCCTTCTGCACCAGGAAGATGCAGCCGTGGCCCAGGTCCTGTACCCGAGTGCGAATTTGGAAGCCGATCTGTGGAGGCAAGTCCGGGGTGGGGAGGCAAAGTATGACGGCCCTGCCGTCGAGGTTTTCCCTCCGTGGAAAATTTCTCCTATGTCCTAGGGGAAGCTGGCTAGGAAAATTCCACTGCTATTAGGAGCCTGTGTTTGGTGAACTATGGAATTTGGTTGAGTTTGCTTCCCTTTTTGGACTGTAAAATGCCCACAGTCCCCAGTTAGCAAGCTTAGTAATATTTGTTACCTTTTCTGCTGCATTGCTTATCTGTATCCTGAGCCACTAGGTAAGAATGTTAATTAGATGAACTCTGTGGGATTATTCATTCAACCCATGTTTATTGAGCCCTTCCTCTGTGTCAGGGCCTCTTTGAAGCAGGCAAGGCATTTAATTTCATTGATTCCTCACAAAAGCCTGGAGAGGGTAATTAGAAGTTCAGAATATATAGCTTTAGTATGAAGCATATTTTGAAGGGTTCAGATTCTTACAAAATTGCTATGTTTAGCAACCAGAACGCCTCTTTTCCTCAGCTGTGCCACGGAGCGAGAGCAACTATGCTGGGCCCAGACTTCTTTTCCAGTAAGCCAGGTTGAGCTTTCTGTAAAAAGTTACACTTTTAGAGCTGCTGGCTCAGCAGGCATGCATGCTTTTAATGACCCCTAGGTTGTGTGATCAGAAATGGTAATTTGCTTAAAAAAAGCCAAATAAGCTCCACTATGGATAAGGTGCCAGATGTCTCTTTGTGGTGTAATAAATTCCACCTCCATTTCCCAACTATGGTTTTTCTAGTAGTCATGTACTGATGGGAGAGCTGGGCCCTAAAGAAGGCTGAGTGCCGAAGAATTGATGCTTTTGAAATGCAGGGCTGGAGAAGACTCTTGAGAGTCCCTTGGACAGCAGGGAGATCAAACCAGTCAATCCTAAAAGAAATCAACCTTGAATATTCACTGGAAGGACTGATGCTCACGCTGAAATTCCAATACTTTGGCCACGTGATGCGAAGAGCCAACTCATTGGAAAAGACTGATACTGGGAAAGATTGAAGGCAAAGGAGAAGGGAGTGACAGAGGATGAGATGGTTAGATAGCATCACTGACTCAGTGGACATGAATCGGAACAAACTGGGAGATAGAGTACAGAGGAGCCTGGTGTGCTACAGTCCAAGGGATTGCAAAGAGCTGCACACCACTTAGCGACTGAACAATAACAGCAAACCATCTCCCAAAGTTTGCATTCTTCTGGCTTCGCTTCACAACAATTTTCATTTTGGTCTGATCAATACAGCCCAGGTAAGCAACTGAACACAGAACAAAACACCCCTAAGCTAAGTGTTATTTTAAAAAATCCACAATAATTAGAAGCTGGGTGCTTATCCTTCCAGCATCTCTCAAGAAGAGTTATTCAGAGAGTCCAGGTTTTATGAGTATAACCTGGGAACTCACATACCTGGGAATCTGAGCTACCTGGATGCAGTCTTCCAACATCATCCTGTGTGTCAGAGTCTAAGGAAGGGTGATTCTGGGGAGTGAGGAGGCTGCAAATGCTCACTCTGTTACAGACAGACATGATGCTTTCAGGGGAAAATGTTATTCCCTTAACCCTTTGAGGCCCAAAGGATGTTTAAATCCATTTGGTAATGCATTCTCCTGCCTAGGAAGTGAGCTTCTGCTCTTTGGGATGTCTTCTAATCACACATGAGCATGTACTATAAAAGCTCTGTAATCAGGCAGGGCTTCCTTGTTTACCATCTCCACATGGAATGAGACACGAGCATCAGGCCAGGATCATGCAACTGGACAGCTCTGAAAACACATCTGGACTAGTGCAGCATCAAGGTCACCATTGAGAACGAGAGAGGCTTCAATTCAGCCCACACAGTAGCAATGCCATTTAAGTGCATCTCTTTGCTGGGCGTGTCTGCTGGTTTAAACAAAAGGTCAAGCTGAAGCAGGGGGATGCCCCAGTTAAGACTACTCTCAGTCTGGCTCTAGAGACTTTTCAGACCCATATGATGTAATCCTAAGTTCTCAGGAGTCAGAGCAAGGGACTTCCCTGGTGGCCCAGTGGTTAAAAATCTGCCTGCCAATGCAGGGGACACAGGTTCAATCCTTGGTCCAGGAAGATTCCACATGCCAAGGAGAAACTAAACCTGTGCGCCACAATTACTGAGCCTAGAGCCCATGCTCTGCAACAAGAGAAGCCAGTGCACCACAAGAAGAGAAAGCCTGTGTGTAGCAAAGAAGACCCAGCACAGCCAAAAATAAATAAATAAACAAATTTAAAATTAAAAAGAAAAGAGTCAGAGCTAACCCAAAGGTAAGAGCTCTGCTGTCAAGAATGAGCACAGGTCTTTAAGGGGCAAGATACTAATAGGGAAGTCAAGTAAGGGGGGATGGAGAAAGAAACAATCACAGACTTTCAAAATAAAAAAAAGACCATATGAGTTCAGTCTTCCCATTTTACAGATGAGAAGACTGAGGCCCAGAAAAGTGATGTGATTAGCCCAAGATCACACAGCCAATCCCTCACAAAGCCAGATGACAATCTAAGTCTTTCATCCCAAGCATGGTGCACTGTTCATTAGATCAATGTTTTTCTAATTTGATTTTTTTCCCCACTTAGCAGCAGAACCCTTTCCCACTCCCCAATAAAATCACTCATGGAAACTCAACATCTAAAACTTAAGGAACTTGTTATTACTATACCCTTTCTTTGGAGTTAAAATTTATATTCTTGACTCCAAAAGTCAACAGTTGAGGCTAAGTGATCCAAAGATGGGATTATGAAGGCCAGTTACAGCCTTGGCCACCAACTTGTTTCTGTATTTTGCCCTGGTTGCATGGTGTGGAGGATCCTGGTCTGTGCATAAAGCAAAAGGGGAGCATTTTCTCACAGATCCCTGGCCACACCAGACAGAGCAGATGCCATGCCAGCCGGAGGCCAGCACAAAACCACCCATGCCCCAGGGCAAGGCAGGGGGTGGGGGCCCAGTGTACGTTTAAAAAGGGAAGAGTCAAACATGTGCAGAACTTCCAGAGCACCAGCTGGGTGGGGGTTCTAGAGAATGTGATATGAAGCTACTGTGCCAGAAAAGACCTGGTTTCCAGAGCCTTCTCCAGGTACCTCTGCTCCCTGCACAGAGCCGAGCCTGGGCTTTCTGTTTGCAGAACGACAGGGCATTGGGACAACCACAGGCCACCGAAGTCACTCCCCAGTCACCTGGGGGTGGGAGGGAGGAGGCATCCACTCCTGAGCTGTTACAAACCTGAAATCTATGGGCCGACATGATAAATGGTGGGAAGACAACCCTCACCCTCCTGCCACCATCACCCACTCATGTTCTCTTAGCCCCCTCAGAAGGCTGTGTTATAAAAACACACCCCAACATCCTGACGTTCAGCCTCCTTCCTGGAGGTGACATCATGTTTGTAGCAAGGAATCCTCTAAATACAACTATGGAGTTGGCACAGTGGTCACCAGTGGGAAATTTCAGTTAGGAAGCCCGAGGAAGACCAGCACCAGAAAGCAAAGGGATGAGACCAAATAAATTCAACAACAGAAATGCTTTGGAGTCCTTAGTCAACCCTGGGCGTGGTCCTGGAGTCTGGGTCTGTGCTAGGTCACATGACTATCTTCTATAGCCTGGTGCAAGGCGAAGAGCACAAACTGATCCCCAATAAACCTGGGTTCGAATCCTGACACTTTTCTGTCTACACAATGACTTGTTACCTTCTTATTATACTTGAAACATTCACTTACTCCAAAAAGTTACTTAAAAATGGGGCTTCAGTGGTTAAGAATCCACCTGCCAGTGTAGAGGACACAGGTTCTTCCCTGCTCCGGGAAGATTCCACATGCTGCCGGGCAACTAAGCCCGTGCGCCATAACTACTGAGACCGTGCACCTAGAGCCCTTCTTCTCAACAAGGCACAGAAATGAGAAGTCTGCTCATTGCACCTACAGACTGGCCCCGCTCACTGCAACTAGAGAAGGCCTCGTGCAGCAATGAAGACCCAGTGCAGTCATAAATAAGTCAAATTTTAAAAGGAGTTCAATACTAACTATTGCAGCTGTGTGGTCCTGGGCATTTCTCAGAGTTCCCTGAGTCACCTTGGTTTGCTTATCTATGAAATGGGAAGGGCGAATGATTCTCGCCTCACACACTGCAGCTGAGGGAAGATGGGCCAGAGCCCAGCATAGCATCTGTGCCATATGGATTGGATAAATGGTTCGCATATTCCTATCCGTCTCCACAGGCACATGGGTTAGTAAAGACACCAGAATCAGCACACTTGATGCTACTGCAATTTCACGGGATGTTCTGTACTGCTGGAGGAACATCCTAAAAGGGAATGCATTTTGAAAGGCTGTTTCAGATAAGGGCTTTAAAAATGCTAAGCTTCTCAAAGCAACACTAAACTCAGCAAACAGGACTAACCCCTTCCACCCCCCACCCCCACAGTGATCCAACTCACTGCCAGTGTTTATTATAAAGGAATGTTGCTCCAAGACATAAAACTTGGAGTTTGCAATTGGCAACTTGAGTCATGCAATACTTAAACCTCAAGAAAAACCCTCAATTCCCCCATCCTGCCCAAATAAAAGTAAAATGGAGAAGACTGTCTCCTGGTTTTGTGCCTTGCGGGAAATTAGAAGCCTGGCTTTCATGAAGTTCTGGCTCTTATTTCAATTGGAGGGAGTCTAAGAAACACTGATCCATCATCTTTTACTGCCTCAAACTAAACAAAATGTACAGATTTTTCTCAGGCTTCAAGATCAATTACATCGGAAACCAGGTCAAGTATAATTTGCCTGGAAGAGCTTGTGGAAGTTGGAAAGGCAGTAATGGATGTTATCTGACAAACTACAGTTTCTCCTGAGACAGAACACATGGCAGGGAAAACCAGTGTGTAAAGCAGAAGCAGGGCATTGCTTTCCCACCTACAGAAAGTGTGCCTTGGAGTGGAAAGTTTTAGACGTTTAGAGAGGACGCCCATCCCATCTGGAGGAGAGGTCTGTGGTTCTCACCACAGGCTCTTGACAAATGTTCCTGCCAGCTTTTAAGACACCAGTGTTATAAGTGGTTACAGCAACGTGCTCTCAGACATGGCACCATCATCACTAAACCTTTCCCCAGTATTTACATTTAGAAGCCTGTGGCTCACGGGCTTTGTATCTTTTTCCTTCTTTTTTAAAAAGAGGAAGTGTAGTAGTAGTGTAGTGTTAGTTGCTCAGTTGTGTCTGACTCTTTGCAACCTCATGGACTGTAGCCTGCCAGGCTCCTCTGTCTGTGGGATTCTCCAGGCAAGAATACTGGATTGCCATTCCCTTCTCCAGAGGATCTTCCTCTGGGTCTCCTGCACTGTAGGCAGATTCTTTACCATCTGAGCTATAGGGAAGTCCCTTTAAGAAGAGGAAACTCATCATAAAATGCCGAGCTGCCACAGGGTTTTAACTTTTCTGGTGAAGTTATCATAGTGATGTTAGCAAAAGCTTTGAATTTTCCATGGAAAAACTAGCAGATACAAAGCTCTGGCTCGACGTTCAGAGGGCAGAGCCAGGACTTTTCCTGTCATTGTCACATTCTGGAAAAGACCAAAATGCTGACTCGGCAGAGCAGACTGCAGGCCTGCAGTGAAGGGGGCAGCTTCTTACTTGCCCTGGATATAAATATTTTCACATGCTGTGATGTGGGGCTCTCTTGGGTATACACATAATTCCACAGTCTTGGGGGAAAAAAACTACATTGCTTCAGGGATCTCCTAACCTTCTCAGTTTTCCCCCAAATATCTGTCTGGCAAATGCACACAAAGAATTTTCCTTTAGCAAGCCACCGGTAATTTTATATTCTCTCTGCCCCTTTGCGCTCCAGGTCACACTGCTTGTGTGTCTGGAATGTAAAACACATCTCAAGATGTAACGGTGAACGGGGGAAACCTTAATGGAAACGTCAGCTGCCGCAACGGCAGGGCCAGGATGTAAAGGAACTTGCTGCTTTGCTTTTAGCAATGCAATTTTTTTCCTGGCCTATTTTGTTTCAGTGGTCTGGGCTTCAATTAGAAAATTGTTTGCTTTATACACAGGGTGGGGTTGCTAGCTCATAAGAACTCAGATGTGGAAAGCGCTCTATAGATCACGAGGTCTTCACTCAGCAATGCAAGTTAGGCTAGCACTGAAACTAACCAAAGAAGACTCATGGAAATTCCATCTTTAAAGATTTCTGGAGACAAGAGATCAAGACCTCCCCCCACAATCACAGTCTCTTTTAGTTTTCAATCCTCTCGAAAAGCCAAACACTTCTTCCTTTTGTCTAACCAAGCTTTCCCTTACTGTAACAGAAGTTCCCTTATGCTTGTTTATGAAATTCAAAATTGCAGGTTAATCAAATGAATTATGAGTCCAGCTGCTCTTACTAAGGCGGGGGGATCCTTTTTTTTTTTTTTTTAAAAAAAAAAAACGATGGGCCTGTGTAAAGAAATCAACGGAATCTTATGCAGGTCTCTGATCATTTTTCTTTCCTGGTAGTGACTTGACAGACTCATGGCAAATAGAATTATTCATGCTGCAGTCTAAAAACTCAATCATCCTAAAATCTCAAAACGCAGGCACTGTTAGAAACTAAAGTCATCCCATGCTGGATATATATGTATGCAAGTACATATATATGTGGTACTCCCATTTACATGCATTGTTACAACATACGTTAGAAAGTGATTTGGTTCTGGGTCTTCACTTCAATAGTATCGCTGGGAGTCTTGGTGAAGACATGCTTAGACCTGACTCCCAGGAGAAACGATAACTTGGGGACACTGTCTGTCAGCAAAAGGAGAAGGGACGACCAGCCACAACCTTCTGCCTTGACAGCCTGGTACATCTCAGAATGTCATGGACAGGGTTTTGCCCTCCTGGCAGAATCTCATGGATGTTGTTACCTTGTTTTCCCTGGATCCCTGGAATTCACTCCACTATTCTTCACTGCAAGCTGGTCTGTCTCTAGGAGGCCGTGCACTGGGTCAGGCCCCTTCCATGTGTTGAACTCTGATACAGGTGTAATCAGGGGCCCAGAGTTCCATGCACCCTGTGTGCTGGTCAGTGGACAATTTAATTTCTCAGAGGTATGAGATATGGGACCTCTCAGAGTGGCCTCTGGAGTCAATCTTTTGCCACTTTAGGCCTCCTATGGGTACAGGTGTTCCGAGGTGAGTCTGTGTTGGCCGTTAAGGAAAGTGGCTTAGGGAAGACAGGGAGGGAAGGATAAGAAGTCTACAGGGGGTCCAAGGACAGGGATCTGGACCAGTTCTTCAAAAGCTACCAACAATATTTGGGCAAGACTTGTTTCACAAAAGCAGGCTGGCTACATAGCCTTTTCTCAAGGGAGGGGCGGGTAGATCCCATACTTGGCTTGTCTAATACTTCTGTGAGCCTTTGGAAAATATACAAATAATCGAGTGGGTTGCTAAGCAAGCACAGGAAGTAAGAGGAGAATGGCAATGTGTGCCCTGCTCTTGGCATCAGGTGGTGGGCTGGGCGACAGGAGACCTGGCGGAAAACTGTCAACAGAGTTCTTCTGTCTGAAAGCCCACCTCCCCAGGTGGCTCCAGCTCTATGTCCGGCAGCCCTAGGAAGGGCAGTGAGCCTGGAACACAGGCTGGAGCTACTGGGTGTGAACCTGCGGGGTTGGCAGCAGAGGAGAGGGAACTATGCCTGGCTGTGGCTATCGGGGTGGGGTGTTCCAGAGTGGAGCTGAGCTATGGAGACCATCCGCCCCTCCCACCCCCACCATCGCCCAGCTCGGGGAGCGGGCACTAGTGTGAGTTTGCTTCTAAAAACAGGGACTTAAGGTGGCAGACCTCCTCTGGTTCCGCCGTGGCTGCTGCCAGCTGGCCCTGGAGAGCCAGGTGCCCATAGTCACTGGTCATTTGTGAAGCCAGTCCTCCCAACTCCTCCGGGTTAGTAACCGACTTAGTCATCTGGAAAAAGAAAACAAGCAAGACACAAACACACAGAGATACACAGAGAAAAGCATGAGAACCATGTGTTAATATCACGGGGAGCCAAAGGGTCTCATTCACTTTTAAGCTTGTGGCTTGCGTGTGGGGGCTGGACGCTGGAGAGCCCAGTTCAAGCAAAGCCCATGCTGCAGCCCACACGACAGGCCAGTGGGTCCTGGACGGGTCGAGGCGACATGCTCGGTTCAGGCTGTGCAGTGCGGAGGCTGGGCCAAGGGGTCCACTCTCTGGGAGGTGAGAGTGGTAGCCTCCACCAGCCCTGCTCTGTGGAGTCACCAGGGGAGCCCCCCAGAGAAACCACAAGGGAGCCCAGCCCCGGGCAGGGCGCACCCCTGGGCGTACGTTGCTCCCAGGCTGGTCTGGTCTCTGGGGACCTAGCAGCAGGTGCCATGCCACCAAGAGAGGGCATGAGGACAGGATCATCAGGAAATCGTGCCTGTGGTGATGGGCAAGTCTAACGTTTTGGTGGAAGGAACTCACAGAATACAGCTTTGTAATAACACTGCTCTGAAGAATAACAACGTTTCAGTCATAAATTCAATGAGGAGAATGCTGTAGCCTAAATGGTCAAGTTCTGCTTTTTACTCTGAAGATATTCTATAGCTCTCTTCCACTTCATAGAAAAACTCACCTCAGTGTACTCTACCGAGCTAATGTACTTGCTTCTAGCTTTTTTTTCTCCTCCGACAAAAATGCCTCTTAGGTCTCACAAGGGCAGTTGTAAGCTGCCACCCACATAGGTGTCCATGTCCCTCTTGGATCCAAGGCCTCCTCCCTCCGTCCCCTCTGTTCTCTCACTCTGGCTGACAATACTTCCTCACTCTTTGTGGCATTTGAAGTTCCTGATTTTAAAGGACTTGAAAAAAAAAATCTGTTAAATGACTACACAACCATTCAAGCTGGACAGGAACGTGGGCCCATCTAAGGCATGTTTACCAGGAATGTCATAGGCTTTCAGGTGGAGGTGTGGGTTTGCAGAAAATACACACTGCATGCCAGAGCTGCTCCACGTGACCCTGCCATGAGGAGCACAATGACCCTGGGGGCCGGCGGTTTGTGGGGGCTCTCACCCCTCAAGGCTCCAGCCAGCCCACTCAAGAGCAGCAATACTGGGCTCCTTAGGTGCGTGGACACCGAGCGTCAAGACAGGCGGCCTGAGAAACTTTCTTCCAGAAACTCCTGAGGCCACTGAAGATATTTTCACCCCTTCTGTGCTGCGCTCCTTGCTCAGAGGAGTCAGCGCTGCTGGGCTGCCAGATTTGATCCATGATGCCGCTAAGCGCTTCTGACCAGCTCAGGGCCGATTCCAGCCTTCTCCCAGTCGCCGAGATGGGCACTGTTCCTTCCTCTGCAGTCCAAGTCCTTTTCCACAACATCGAGCCTGGCACAACTGCAGAGTTTCTAGAAAATGAATAGCTGCCGCCAGGGGAGCCTCTGTGGTCCAAGCTCAACCTCTAGTGGACACATGACTACATGACAAAACCATCCAGAGAGGCGCCTGGCCTGATGGGGCAGGGACCATGCGGTGGCCCAGTCTGGTCCCTGCAACTCAGGCTTAGGTGGCAGCATCTAAGAGGCCATCTCTTAATTTTATCCTGTGACATCTGAGCCTTCAGAAGTTAAGAACTTTCTTACTAGGTCCTCATATTAATGCTTTGAGGACAATACTTTTCTTTCCTTGTACAACTTTTTAACCTATCAAGATAGTATTTATAGCTATGCCATTTATAGTCAAATATCCATATAATGCCATTTATAGCTAAATATCCATATAATACAATTCTGAAAACATTACTTTTTAGAAAAAAAACAAAACAAAAAAGCCACCTCTAAAAGTTACATGCCTCCTGTTGCCAGGATAAAAAAAATTTCATATAACCACAGTGTTTCATTTTGCCTAAAAGACTGTCAATATTGTACTATTCATTATAAGCACTGTGCAAACATTAAAATTTGATTCCATCAGACAATCTCAGTTTGGTCTCCAAAGGCCTTCTCTTGTACTGTAACCTTAACCATTAAAAACATCTCAAGTTTTCTGTGAGATAAACAGGATTTTGTTCTTTCTCTGTAACTTGCAACTTCCTTCTCATTTCCTCATTTTCTCCCTTTCCTCTGCTCCCCTGTCCTCATGCCCAACTCTTAGTCATTTGAATCTGGAGCTTCTCCATGAGAAGAGGTGTCCAGTGGCCTGGGGCTTCTAGAACACAGGCAGCCAGAAAGACCACAGAGCAGGACAAAGCTGCGGCCTGGGAAGAACTAGAAACACAGAGGACTGATCTCTCTCCACCACAGACCCCAGATCTGAGGATCCAGTGCTGTGGTGGGTAAAAGGGCAACCAGCAGTGGTGGGGCAGCCCATGTTCTTCTTACCATTTCCTGAGCTGTTACCGCAATAGCTTTGGAGTATTTAACCACCGTCGTCTGATAGTCGACAAACGTCCCCTTCGGTTCTGGAGGAGTACCTTCATCCAGCTACAGGGGAGAGGAAAAGAGCCCATGGGTCATCAGAGGCCTGTTCAATGTGAGCTTCATTTTTCAGAATCAGTAACTTGGGAAAAATGGAGAGGCCTGCAGAGTTTTTCAGTCCAGAGTCAACAGATCCTCCAGCTTCTGTGATAGAGGTGCACACAAGGTACTCGGGGCACACAGACAGGGAAAGGCCCCCCATTTGTGGGAGGAAAGTGGCAGGGCTGTCCGGAGGAACGGTGTTCCAGTCAAGTCTTAGCAGGTAAGGAGTTTGCCATACACAAAAGGTGGGGAAGGAGTCTCAAGCAGAGGGAATGGCACTCCAGCACACGGCGAGGTGGGTGTGAATCGGACACACGCAGGAAAGGCAGAATGGTGAACAAAGAGCTGCAGGAGGACACAGACCCTCCATCACGAAGAGCTTTCCTAGGAACGGTGTCGCCCAAAGATGTCTATACCCTAGAATCCTCGCTTCTGATCTACCTTGGGGAAGAGAAGGAGGTGGAAACATAGGAAGAACTTGTTTATCTGACTCTAGCAACACAAGAATTGAGAGATCAGCATGGAGGGGAAGGGGTAGAGAAGTGGGCCGGGGGTCTGTGCCTTGAAGGGCTGGGGATTTTACTGGCTCGGAAGACTTGATTTGAGACCTGGTTCCAAGACTTGTGAATGGGCCTCAAGCTGGTTATTTAAACTGGTTCTCTGGTCTTTCACTGGAAATTTCGAAGCTCATCATAAGGTGATGATAAAGATCAACTGAGATGATACCCCATCTACATGAATGGACTGGAAAGGATAACCACGATAATGAAGATGATGATGGTGATAAAGTCCGTGATGGTTATGAGGAAGGCAACCCATCCTCACCACCACCATCATCATGACTGTCATCACTGGGTGCTGAATGATATTCTAGGTGAGGAGACAAGGCGAACAGAAATGAATACAGGAAGAGTGAGAGTAGTGAACAGGAGAGGGCTGCGGAGAGGGTGGGAATCAGGCTGGATCTATTTAACGAAGAACTTTGCAATCATGAAGAAAATGGTGGGATCTTCAGGAGGCAATGATCTACTGAGAAGATCTCCCTGGCAGCTCTCTGCTAGACAGTCTGCAGTCTGGGAACACACTAGGGACCATCGAGCCATTAGGACAAGATTAGATAGAGTCTTCAATGGGAGCTACATATCATGAGCAGATCCCGGCTACAACGTGAGTTGAATGAATGTATGTATCACTGTAGCCTAGTATAATGTGCTTGCATAAACTGGATGTAATCTCTACCAAACCAACAACACAAACTCCAGGATCGATTTTTTTTCTATGTTTCTTTATCAGGAGATGGGGGGGTCTCACCAGTCAAATGAGGATTGAGGTGTGGACTCACACACTCAGTATAAATTAACTGGGCATCTCATAAGGGTCAGGCCGTGTGCTGGGAACCTCCATATGAGATGTGGTGTAACTGCAAACGTGCCAGGATGTTGGAGCTAGAGAGCAGCTTAGAACACAGTGGCCACGGGCCGCAATGATGAACCTTCTGCCAGTGTGAAGACAATGAGTGCAGTAAGAACAAAGTAGTGACTTTAAAAAAAATAGGATTTAAAATTCACTTAGTTGAAAGAACTTTCCTTCATTCTGAAATTATAGCCTTTCTACTCTTTTTTTTGGTGTTCACATGTCCTTTATCTTATGGAATATTACTGATGTAGATATCAAGGTTTTTGTTTGTTTTGTTTCTTTAATTACCTACCTTGACCAAAAAGGAAAAAAGTATCCCCCAAACACAAAACAAAGAAAGAAAAGTGACTTGATCATAAAATCCCAAAGATTGAGACTAAGCTTATTGAATGGGGGAAAACAAGGTTTAGAAAGCTTGAGAAATTTGCCCAAGGTTACCCAGAAAGCTTATTACTTCATGGTAACCTATTAATTCCCAAACCTTCTGGTGCTTATATACAGAGAGAAAAGTCTCAAAGAGATCCTCCAGAGCAGAGGCTCTAAAAGTGTCAAGAATTGTACTCAAGTTAGAATTAACTTTGTGTACACTTGGATTTTTTCTGCCATTCACTGCCTTTTGGAACTCCAGACAATGATTCTAATAGTATGTCAGTGTTTTAACCAAACAACCCAAACTCAGAAAATGACATATTTATAGAATATGATATATTTATATAATGTGTTGCTGCTTAGGTGATCAAAAGACCTGAGATATTACTTAATACAGAGTTCCCAGTGATGAGCAGGCCAGAGTGGGCTTAGCAAAGGGAAGAGACACTGTGTGGTACCTGGGATGTAAGGTCAGGGTAGACAGGAGTTTAGGAGCATCAGTGAAATCCCAATCATAGTAAGTCCCCTACATATGAAGGAAATCTATTCCAAGAGCGTGTCTGTAAGTTAAGTTTGTTTTAACTTCGACAAAGTTAGCCTTGGTAACCAACTAACACAATCAACTATATAGTACCGTACACTGTAATAGGTTTATAATACTTTTTACACAAATAATACATAAAAGCAAAAAATAAACATTTAAAATCTCACAGTACAGTACCTAGAAAAGTACAGCAGTACTTTACAACAGCTGGCGTACCAGGGCTGGCACCAAGTGAACAGGCAAGAAGAGTTATGACTGGAGGAGAGAGAGGAGGTAGGAGATGGCAGAGCTGAAGGATCGTCAGCAGCAAGAGATGGAGGGCAAGCTGCAATTTCACTCATGCCTGACGTTGATGGCACAGGTTCTGGTTCCTTGCTGGAACCAGATGCATGTTTGCAACTTGAAGGTTCATTCGTATATAGGGGACTTACTGTATATACTTTGCAGAACTGAGAAGGAAAAAACCCTCTGCTCATAGCCTCTGGGGTTCCTGTTATTAGCAGTTCCTAATTATTGCCCTCAGGTAACACCAGGCCTATTCCCTAGTCATTCCAAAAGAATCCAGTGTGTCCTGGGCTGAAAGCAGAGCTGTTACACCCCTGAAATCAGAAAGTACAAGGGCCACTTTCCTTCTTGAAGAGCTATCACAATATGCAAGGCTCAAAGGCTATCAAAAAAGACTTCCCTCTTCCAGGGATTTCTGCAACTCTTCCCTATAATAAGGGTGATGGTGAAAAGCACCTCCTAAGAAGGAAAAGATTATCATTTGACTTTCTAATTTGTACCTTGAGTTGCATTATTTAATATCTTTGGTAGATACAGGGCTTAATTTCAAAGCTTTGTTGTTCTGATTTTCTAAAAATCAAACAAACCCACTAAGACTTAACTAAGGGCCTTGAGGAAGAGGAGAATTTCATTCATTTTCTGCCAAACTACCCAAAGCTGAAGTATGAGAAGCCCACAGCAGAAACTACTGGAGTGCTTTGATAAGGCAAGTTTGGGGTCTCTGATGGATCCCAGCATCCCAGCCCAGCTTGGGATATCAGTCTGATAATGTCTGCATAATGTTTAATGGGAATTATCCTAATGATAGTTTCAGGCTATCATCTCTTTACAGAGATACACACCAACCAATCTTCTCTAAATTAGCAATTAAAGACCACTTATTATCCTGAAAAACCACATTAGTGTATTCACCATCTGACAATGGACATTTCAAAACACAGATGAAGTCTACAGTTCTTGGCTATGCTATCAGAGAATGGCAATTAGATGCTGATGAAGAGTTGTTCATTCTAATGAGTAGCAAACTGGCACGACTAGGGAAGGATTCCTTGGGGAAAGACCACAAGATACTGTCCAGTCATCCTTTCCTACTGACCCAACTCAATTGAAGGGTCACTGGAGAAGAAATGATACTTCTGACATCTCTGTCTGCTGTTCTCTGAGGGTTTTTACACTTACCATTTCAGTGGTCTTTGCAACGGGTTAGATGCCAGAACCATGGGGAGATTTTTTTAAATACTAGGATCCATGTTAAAAATAAATAAAGTAAAATAGATTAAATTAAATTAAAAAAATACTAGGATCCACCACCCCACAGAGATTCCAAGGGATTAGAGCTGGGATAGAGTTGAGGGATGTACATTCTAAAATGCCCCCAGGGATTCCAAAGGAGCCATTTTGAAGACCAGCACTTGGGAATTGCTTCATTACTTCATTTTGGAGTTAGCTCCCCACAACAACTCTACGAGGTGGACAGGGAAGGTAAATAATTACTTCCATCTTATAAGTGAGGGGACCAAGGATGCCTTCTCCATTTCCCCTCTGTGTAAATGTGGAGGCAAGGGTACGACCGGTTTACAAAAGTAATGAATGAGAAATAAAGAATGAAGAGTATGCTGGACTTTTGATAGAATATTTGCACATTAAGCAGACCCCTCAAGAAAAGAAGAGGCTTGGTGGTGTCAGCCTAGACTGCCAGCTCCTTAGAGAAAAGCCTCTGGGACCAAGTTTGAGGGAGATCTTGGAGGAAATGGAGTTAAGGAGTGCAAGAGGGCGTCTGGGAGCCCAGACCCACCTTGCTCATGGCTTCTGCGATGGCGTCAACCATACCTCCCACCAACCCCACTTCACTGGCAGCTTCATTCAGTGTCACCATGATGTCGTCCACGGCCTCTTTCATGAGCTGGGCGGCCTCCGTGATGGCATCGTGGGTGTGCTGTGCCTGAGAAGGAGGGGTCGGAGGAAGAAGATAATTGCAAGCTGTTTCCACAAGAGAAGACAATGGTGCTCAAGCTCTTAAGAATCACTTCACTTTTTAAAACGATAACCTTAAAAAGCAGAATATAAAACCATACTCTCACTATGTAACACAAAAACGTATTCTCTATTTTTTCCTTTCCTTTTATTATATTTATATACATTTCTTTGCAAAATAAATAAAAACCAGAAGGACAAATAGAAAAAAATCTCTTTTTGGAATCAAAATGGAAAAAAACCTTGCAATTTCAACCAGCGTCTTATGACTAATTTTATGTTACTATGTTTAGGGTGGCAGAAAAAGAATGTCACAGATTCCCTAATAAACAAGTTGACAGATTTATTAGGAAAAGAAAAATGATATAAATAAAAAATGTGTTCACAACCAATGCAGTTCTAGTCAAAGTTACCCCACACACTAGAATTCCATTTCTATAAACACGACTGGATTATGGAAATAAAGGTACAGACAGGAGAGAGAAACCTGCAGAAGGCTACATGCACTTTGAAAATGTGTCACAAATTACATTTACATGAGGTTGGAGGGATGAATGATGAAAGTTCTTCAGAGACAGACACTCTGCAGGCAGAGCTGAAGTGCTCATGAGTTCCCCTAGACAGTCCTCAGAGAAGCTTTAACAACACGTATGCAGTCCAGAGCAGGCGCTGGCGAGTAAGTGAATGAAAGGATGAAAGAATGGTGGTGCCAGCCTCCTTAAAAAACACCTCAAATGATAGTAAGATGAAGGGGGAAAGAGCCAAGGTCCTGAGGTCAGAAAAACACTGGGGCTGAATTTTGTCTCCACTGCTAACTAGCTAAGTGGTCCGGGGTAAGGCTTCCTAAGCAAAATGGGAATGATTATAACCATGCTATGCAGTGAAATTCTAATGAGGTGATATGGTTGCAGGCATCTTATCATTTATAATAAGAGCAGTCTAGTAGGGGACTGTGCCCTTACCCAGGAAATCTGACCTAATGCTGGGCATTTGGTGTCAGAACTGTATCGCACCAGGTACTGGATGCCCCCACACAGTGGCCGCAGCTGCCCTGATGCTCCTCGGAGGAAGATGAACCCTTGAAAAGGACCAAGGAACTGTATCTTTACTTTGGTAGATGAGAAAGTAAGGAAGCCAGTAAGAGATGGTAAATGATTACTCCTTTGCATGATTACATAAAAGAGAAGAGTTCGAGGAAGACGCTACATGAGACATATGAACTGGCTCAGCCTGTGGAATTGAAAAGTCATGGGAAGCAAGAAGAGTCCTTTCAAACCAATATCTGATAAGATGTGAAATGTATTAATTATGGATGGTTATTCTCAAGGTGGGGCTTCTCAGGTGGCTCAGTGGTAAAGAATCCACCTGCCAATCCAGGTTCAAGATGTAGGTTCAATCCCTGGGTCGGGAAGATCCCCTGGAGGAGGGCATGGCAACCCACTCCAGTATTCTTGCCTGGAGAACCCTATGGACAGAGCAGCCTGGTGGCTACAGTCCATGGGGTCACAAAGTTGAACACGACTTAGTGACTGAACAATAACAACAACATTCTCAAAGCAATGGTGCTAGGACACAAATGTTAACTATTGACATTACTACTAAAATTACTTTAGAAGATAATAATGACAAATAACCTTGAGGAACAAAGATTACTTTGTTCCTTTGACTCTTCCCCAGACCAGTGTCCACCTTCTCAGGCCCTCCATGGGGTTGGGCTCTGTACTCCTTGCAAGCAATTTGCTCTCCTCTCCTCTAGAAGGTGGCTTTAAGGTACTGAAAGAGACTCATTTTTATTTTTGGAGGTATTTTTATAAGCATAACCTTCACAGGCCATCGGTGCAAATTTCTCCTCTGGAGACTCATTTAGAAATAAACGGAACCATTTTGGGACTTCCCTGATGGTCCAGTGGCTAAGATTTTGCACTCCTCATGCAGGGGGCCTGTGTTTGATCCCTGGTCAGGGACTAGATCCCACATGCAGCAATAAAGATCTTGTATGCAGCAACTAAAAGACCCCATATGCAGCAGTAAGATCCAACACAGCCAAATAAGTAAACAGAAAAAAGAAGAAATGGAATCATTTGTTTTTAGGCTTCAAAAGAGCATGGATGGCACAGCTGGGGGCAGAGATGTGGTGTGTGTGTGGGCGGGGTGGTGCTCAGAACAGGACCTGGCCCTCCCTTGCCCCCAAGCCATAGACTGGGCTCACTGGGGCTATGATGACATGCCCCCGCTCCTCTAACTGGACCAAGAAAACCCAACAACATTCCTAAGGATGCTGGCAAGATGCCAAGGGCTAGTGTGTACTTGTATACGCGAAAGCCAACCTGTGGACCTAATGTGACTTTTGTTCAGTTTTAAAAAGTCTTGGTTCTTGTATCCTGGGCCAGGTATTTGAGCATTTTACAGACAACGCTTCATCTTAGGTGACAGACATGGGAACAGGAATAACAATAAACATCAAACCACAGAAGAGCGGCAATGCAAGGACAGCCGCTAATTTGCAAGGGACATTTCCAAGGGACCCTTCTGTGCAGAGCATTACGCTGAGAGCCATACACCTTCTGAAATCCCCACAGCACTCTGGAAGGTGGGGATTGGATGAGAGCCCTCCGACAGCTGCAATCTGGAAATGGGAGCTTAAGCACTTAGAGCATACAGGCCTGGTGGAAGACAATCACCGCTGACCAGCTGGCCATTTGCTGAGCCTCGGCCAGCAGTCAAAAGGGAAATGAACCTATAGCTAGATCAGGTCAGGTTTACTAGAACTCCTGAAAAAATAAACTTTAATGGAGGGAATGTGCCATCTACAAGGGGGAGGTTTCAGCCTGTCCCTCTAAACAGGGTGGTTTTAAACAAAGTGAAGCAACCAGGTACCATGTGGCAAAAGCAAGAGACCTCAGGATCAGGAGCTATCCATAAAATTGGCTGGGCACCCCCTCACCTAACATCCTGGCATCAGCCTGGCCCCAGCTCTCTCAGCCACTGCAGACTCCACACCTGACCATGAACTTGTTAACAGTTCCCCAATTTTTTTCCCTGGAGCCTCATTCCTCGCCTCCCAGAGCCTAGTCTGCATGTGTCTTTCAACTCCAGGTAGCTGGCCACTGGATAAAATGCAGCCCTGGAACCTCACCCACTGCTGAAAACTAAGACATTTGGTTGATCTTTGTCTTCGGTTCCTAGGAACTTTTAACCCTTAAGTATTTCCCAAGTGATCACACAAGTGTCTGTTATTTATGGTGGCACAGTAGCTTATGCCAACAAAGTTTCATGGGACCATTAGGTAGATTCAGAATGGGGCTGGCTGGGACTTTAAGCAACACAATATCACCCTGACCACCACCTCTGGGGAAATGAGGGGGAATGATGGAATCGTTGGTCATATGACTAAACTCAGTCCATCAAGGCCACATCGTGAAATCCCAATAAAAGCTCTGGACAGGAGACTGGTGGGTGATGCAAAACAGTAAGTGGGGAGGGTGACACATCCTGAGGATATGGGAGTTGCAAGTTTGAGATGATATGGGAGTTGCAAGTTTGAGACCCTCCCAGATCTCACCCTCTGGGTTTCTTCTTTTGGCTGGTTATATCCTTTATCATGGACTTCTCAGGTGGTGCTTGTGGTAAAAAAAAAAACACCTGCCAATTCAGGAGACTTAAGAGATGTGGGCTCAATTCCTGGGTTGAGAAGCTCCTGCAGAAGAGGGCATGGCAACTCATTCCAGTACTCTTTGAAGGAAAGTTACATGGCTCAAAAAAGCCTTGCGTTAAAACTCCCCTCCAAGTCCTCCCCACCATTCTATGCAAAACAAAGAACTCTCTCACCCAAAGGAAAAAATGGACATTAAGATTGATTACGCCCAGCTCTCAGCTGGTCCAGCCTCTGGCCGATCTCCAAAATTCCTTGCCCCAGCCGTTTAAGAGATAACTACTCGGAACAACCTTGGAGAAGAATAGGCCCCCTTAAGACAGTAACTGTCCACATACATGCCTATATATACTTACTCTTTTCTTGGGTTAGTGCAGCAGCTCTCTAATCTGACTGCTGCCCCTTCTCGCCTCATTAAAGGTGATCTGTTCCTGTAAAGTGACGGTCTCGTTCTTTTTCTGAACCTCACTTTCTCTAACTCCCTTATGCTACACTCTTGACTGGAGAATCTCATGGAAAGAGAAGCCTAAAGGGCTATATAATCCATGGGGTCACAAAGAGTCAGACATGACTGAAGTGATTTGGCAAGCAGATGCACGCATCTTTTATAATAAAAGTGTAATTATAAGTAGAGTAATTTCCTGAGTTGTTGCAGCAAATTAACCAACCTAAGGGGGTGGTGAGAACCCCTGAATGTGGCCAGCTGGTCAGAGTAAGAGAGGTCTAGGGAGCATGGAGCTTAGGGCCAGTGTCTGAATCGAGGACAGTCTAGCAGGGGCCTGTGGTCTTACCTGGGGAATCTGATCTAATGCCAGGTAGTGGGAGAACCACACTGCCCAGGTGCCATGCAGTGGCCGTGTCTGTCTTGATCCACCATGGGGAGAAAGGAGCCTTTCAAAAGACCCAAGAAACTGCTTTGGTAGATGAGAAGGTAGTGAGAGATGGGAAAGGATAACTCTTTTGAATGATTAAATGAAATAGAAGAACTCCAAGAAGAGGCTATGTGAGCCATAGGAACATGAAAATTGAAAAGCCACGGGAATCAAGAAGAGTCCTCCAAATACAACATCTAGTGCGATGTGACATATGTGATCATGGATGGCTATCCTGCGGGAACTGCGTCAGGATGCAAAGCTCTCTCCCTGAGGGATGTGATGGAGGGGAATTGGTCATTTAGGCCAATGGCGGATTTCATGGCACTGAGAAGGTAAAACATAAAATGTGTAGACTGCTTCATTTCGATGGAAGCCTGAAAAATGACATCTATACATAACTCTCCAGAGAGAGAATCTCACACAAATATGATCTCATTGATAAAAAAAGTAAAATGTAAGGTGAGCGTTTCTGTAAATCTCACGTAGACTGAAGCGACTATGGGTGGCACAAAAATGTCAGCAACTCTATGCTTTTATATTAAAGCAAGTACACATTTTGAGGGAGAAGAGAGTGGCTGGCCAAGTTATCTGGTTTCCCATAAAGGTATAGTAAGGGATCAGAAGCTAATTTGGGGAGTGGCAGAAGTAAATCACAAAACAGTTCTCTGAAACTCCTTGGAAAACATAAAGGACACTTTTCCCACAGCAAGCATCAAAACCTACAAAAATACATCCTTGCTCTTGGCTGTCCCAGAAATGAATCACCGAGAATTCTCTAGAAGGTCTGTTCTCCTTCACTCCACATATTAAAGTTTTACAGATCCTTAAAGGGTCAGTTCAGAGTCTTTGAAGCCTGCTCCAATTACCCATGCCTCACCCAGGACCGTTTTCTCTAACTCCAATGGCAAACCTCATCTTGATCACACCGCCGAGGCCAAACCCCACATGCAGGCTGCCTGAACACACCAGCTTCAGACAGGGAAAGACACAGCAGGCCCTCAATTAAGGCAGGCTTAGCCGACCAAGGACATCTGGAAAGGAGAGCCCGCAGGCTCAACAATGAGGTCGTTATTTTATAATCTGGAGGGGCTCCTTGTTATTGTTCCTCACAGAACAACACAGGAGAAAAATCCGACTTCACTCCTCTTTGGAAAGCAGTCTGAAGTCAAATTCCAAGGGAGCCTTACTTCTTTATTACAATGTTTCAACTACAAAGCCCAGTAAAGCAGGCGTGGACATCACAGGAGTTTGGAAAGTGGGAGAAAAGGCTATGGGGGCAGACCTCAGCTTCAATAGAGAGGGAAAAAACAACTAATAATGAGAACTGCCCAATGATGGACAGCAGGGGATATTTGTTGGAATGTTACAGGCAGAAGTTAGAAGGTCCCTTCAAGGAGGATGGGGGTGGGGGACTGAGTGGGGGGAGGATTGCTGGGGGCCAGAGCTCTGGAGGTACAGGAGGAGTGTAGAAGGGGCTCAGTGGGATGCAGGTGAGGTGACACACCAAATGCCTTGTACTCATGTGATTCATTAACACCAGGCTCTGGGCCTGACTCTAATTTTTTTTCTTGCTAGATCAAAGCCACTGAAAACCATTCAACCACATTTTAACCACCATTTCCTCTGCAAACAAGGACTATGACACCTAATACATACATACATACATCACCTAACACACAGCAAGTTAACACCTAGTGAATATTTGCCCAAAGAATAGCAATCCCCTTAATCCAAGGGGATTAAGTCTCTGCACTTGGCTTCTTAGGAAAGGGGCTACAAGCCAAGGTGCAGCGTCCCAGGCTCCCTGTGACAGGCCTGGCAGGGTCAGCAGACAGCACGGGTGACTGCTGTTGGTGAGATGGTAGAGTCAGCAGACAGCACGATGACTGCTGTTGGTGAGAGGATCCACATTAAGTCACTCATCACACTCATCTTAGTTCAACACCTGGTGCTTTAGGCCTTTCACTGAAAACTACACCTCACTGGTCTCCAGCCACCACTTCTGATCAAAAGATGTCATTATCAAGCTTACTGTGCTGACTACAAATGCTCAACCATGAGTTTCCTTGGCAAAAAACAAGACGTCCACGAGGACCTCAGAACCCGCAGTCCCAGCAGATGTGCTAATATCGTAAACATGCAGAAGCATCCTAATTTGAGTTATTCTGCTGAGAATGAAACTCCCTCAGGTTAGGAGTGGAGATATGGCATTAAACAGCCCTGGAGAAAAGACCACCCAGAACTGGGTCTGGAAGATGAGTCCTGGCTCCTCCAGTTCAGGGAGGGAGCAAAGGGGGTGGGCCTGACTCTGGGACACCTATCACTAACCCATCACAGCCAAGAGGGCATTCTTGTTCTTGCTTTCCCCAGCACTTCAGCAACTAGACTTATTTTGCCAGAAGACTCAAAACAACTTGAGGGCCAAGGCTGGCTCTCAATATTTTTAGCATCCCCAGAATCAGTCTCTTAAGAGTTGCCAGATGCATGAGTGAAAAACTGAACATAGAGGATGCAAATCAAAACATTATCCATGCTGTTTCCAGGATGGAGTTTCTAGACTATTGATGGGTTGTTACCATCCCACGCTGCTCACAATAAAGCCCCAGCTCCTCCGTGTGGGGAGGAAGCCGGTCACAGTACAGCCCAGACTCCCCTCCCATCCCATTGTCCCTACACTCTCCATGTCCCATACACACCAGCATGCACATACGTCCTCAGTTGGGGCTGACTCTTTGTGACCCCGTGAACTGTAGCCTGCCAGGCTCCTCTTGTCCATGGGATTGTCCAGGCAAGAATATGGGAATGGGTTGCCATTTCCTTCTCCAGGAGATCTTCCAGACTCAGGGATCGAACCCGAGTCTCTTTGTGTCTCCTGCATTGGCAGGTGAATTCTTTCCCACTGTGCCACTGGGGAAGCACAGGCCAAGTGCTAAAAAGATCACAATCCTATAACCCTATCTATATCTTTGCAGATGCTGTTTCCTCTTCCTACCGTGGCCCTAGCTACCCTGTCCCAGGTAATTTCCTTTTGTTGCGTCTCATCATCTCATCAGCCCTCCTTCCCGTCTCTCTCCTTGACCCTCCCAGCCCTGGTCCAGGCTGAGTCCACCTGTGTTTCCATAGGGTGCAGGCTCAGCCCTGTCCCCATATGCACCTCATTAGACATCTCAGACAACTTAGCAGAGAAGTCAGCTTCCACATGTGTACAATGGGAACCACCTATGTCACAGAGTTTTTATGAAGATTCAACAGGATGAGGGCATAAGATGTGGTAAATGACATAGAGTCAGCACTCAATAACTATTAGGTCTGAGAACACTATTTGCTATTCTGACTCAGTCTAGAGTTTTCTCTGCTATACTGCTTGACTCATTTGAAGATCTTAGAGATACAACAAAACACACTAAGAAATACATATGGATCCCTGGAGCTTGTAGGTCAGTATCCTACAGAAATCTTTCCAGTAGTGCTCCCTCAAGTCAGTCTGCTTAGAAGAAGACATTCAGATCAGATGACTTATTGGAGGAACCTGTTAGAACAAAATACGAGTGTAGTGGGAAGTCTCCACACCCTCTCCAGGTTCCAGAAACCTAAGGAAACTTAAGGTTCATGCTGGATTTACAAGTAAAACAATCACCTTGACAAAATCATTCCCAAGAGAAAAGAACATGCTGCCACCATCTTTGGCCACTTAAAGTACCTGAGTGACACATCAGGCTGAAGAGATGTTCCACTTACAAACTACTGTCCCCAAGGCAACAGCAGCGTATGCCACAGGTGACTAGGCACCATGTTACTCTTTGAACTTAACTACCAGGAACGGAAATGACACAACAGAAGTTTGCTTTGTGTAAGCTGTGTGTCAACACCAAGCAGGTGCCCGGCTGGTAGGGTTTTTATTCCTGTAATAACCACACAGTATATTTTTCTTTCCCAAGGACTCTTGCCTACACATGCCTGAGCTCTAGAGCCTGTGAGCCTCAACTGCTGACCCACACACTGTAGTTACTAAAGCCCATGAGCCTAGAGTCTGTGCTCTGCAACAAGAGATGCCACTGCAATGAAAAGCCCACACATGACAACAAAGAGTAGCCCCCGCTCCTCAAAAGTAGAGAAAGCCCATGCGCAGCAAGAATACCCAACACAGTCAAAAATTAATAATAAAATAACAATAATAAAATGGTTAATTAAAAAAAAATGCCACAATCCAAAACGTGGAGGTGCCTTCCCTGGAGGGATATAATACAGAAGGGACTTCTGATGGCTTCTCAGTGTCCTAAGTGAGTCCCTAGCATCCTGAGTTGTACCTTGGGGTTTCCTCCACCTTCCTTGGCTGCATACAGCATCTGTAGGGCAGACTCTGCGAGCGTCTTGGTCTGGTCCAGCACCGTCATCTGCTGCTGATGGTCTAGAATCTTGGAGGCGACACCCACTGCAGCTAAGATCAAGGGCTCAAAGTAGCTTGCCAGCTGTGTCACCTTTTAAGACAAAAAAAAAACAAACCACATACATGAGTCTCCTTTAGGGGTCCCATAGGTGACGAGGGAGCTTTCAGGGTGGCTCAGTGGTAAAGAATCTGTCTGCCAAATCAGGAGATGCAGGGGCTGTGGGTTTGATACCTGGGTTGGGAAGATCTCCTGGAGGAGGAAATGGCAAACCACTTCAGTATACTTGCCTGGAAAATCCCATGAACAAAAGAGCCTGGTGGGCTGCAGTCCATGGGGTTGCAAAGAGTCAGCCCCGAACACAGCACTACCACTGGTGGGGAGGGGACTAGGGCAGAGATGGAAAGAGTTGTAGGGAGAAGCAGATCTGCTGGACTCCGCTTTTGTTTTTCTCTACTGTACATCCAGTGTTAGGAACTACAGTCACCATGTTACATTTATTAGATCCTCAGATCTTATTCCTTGTTCAGCTTCAATTTTGAGAGTACTTAAAATGAATGAACTCTTGCTTAGATTTTTATTCCTCTGGGAAGTTCTCTACCTCTGATCATAGCAGAAGTGCTAAGAAATCTGTCCTGGGATCCAGAGTTAGGTGTGAGAATTTTACAAATCTTCTAAAATTTTACAAAAAGTTTTAATTTCATGAATAGAAGAGCTTTTGAAAGAACCAAAGGTGAACAACTTACAGACTCAAAGGGAAGGGGGCTAGGAGAGGGGCAGGGGAGCAGGGAGGTGAGAAAAGCAGCCTTAGAGTAAAGGCACCCTCAAAAGAGTTTCACAAAGTCAACCCACTGCCCGCCACCCACAAGTATTTTGACGAAACCATGGATTTGGGAAAAAAATGATTTCCCATCAGTCAAAATGTTCTGTTTATGATGAACCTAACCTGGGATAGATCAGGGCATCTGGTGCCATCATTTCATGGCAAATAAAAAGGAAAAAAGTGGAAGCAGTGACAGATTTTCTTTTCTTGGGCTCCAAAAATCACTGCAGATGGTGACTGCAGCCATGAAATTAAAAAGACACTTGCTCCTTGGAAGGAAAGCTATGACAAACCTAGACAGCGTATTAAAAAGCAGAGATATCACTTTGCTGACAAAGGTCCACATAGTCAAAGCTATAGTTTTTCCAGTAGTCATATATGGATGTGAGAGTTGGACCATAAAGAAGGCTGAACAATGAAGAACTGATGCTTTTGAACTGTGGTGTTGGAGAAGACTCTTGAGAGTCCTTTGCAAGGAAATCAAACCAGTCAACCCTAAAGGAAATCAACCCTGCATATTCATTGGAAGGACTGTTGCTGAGGCTGAAGTTCCAATACTTTGGCCACCTGATGTGAAGAGCCGACTTGCTGGAAAAGACCCTGATGCTGGGAAGATTGAAGGCAGGAGGAGAAGGGGGCAGCAGAGGATGATATGGTTAGATAGCATCACCAACTCAATGGATATGAATTTGAGCAAAGTTCAGGAGATAGTGGAGGAGAGAGGAGCCTGGCATGCTGCCATCCAGGGGGTCAGAGTAGGACATGACTTACTGGTTGAACAACAACTATGTGGGAGAACAAAAAAAGTCCATCAAGACAGTTAGGCACTGCTACAGCAGAGATCTGTCTCTAGTTGGTAACACTAATAGGTGGCACACACAGTTGTCCCTTAGTATCTGCAGGGGGTTCCAAGATCCCCATGAATACCAAAAATCTGAGGATGCTCACATCTCTTATATGAAATGTTGTAGTACAGTCGGCCCTCTGCATCTGTGGTTTCAGCATCCATGGATACACGGGGCTGACTGTACATGCTCACCAAAGCTTACCATCTACCTAGCATCTGTAATATCAGATGTTAACATTTTGCTGTACTTGCTTAAATGCCATTATCTATTCCCACTCGGACAAAACACAATGACACTAATCACACTTTTCTGTTCACCTCCTCATTTTCCATGGTAATTACTAAGTACTACATTATTCCCATCAGGCAAGTGTAAGTTCAGACCTCTAGCTCCCTTAAAGCTTCTTCCCACCTTGTGGAGGAAGAATGAGGATGATGGGGATACAGGCAGGAAGGCAGCTTCACGTGGACAGTGACAGTCCCTGGGTCAGCAACTAAGCAGGGGGTGGTGGTGGTGGGGGCTGTGGCAAGGTGAGGGTCCAAAATATGAACGTTCATTACACTAATACTGTGAGACTTCTTTGGTGGTCTAGTGGTTAAGACTCTACCCTCCCAATGCAGGGGGCCTGGGTTCAATCCCTGAGTGGGGAACTAAGATCCCACCCACATGCTACAACTAAACCTATGCGCTGCAACTAGAGAAGCCTGCACAGCGCCAAGAAGAGCCTATGAGCCACAATGAAGACCCAGCACAGCCAAAATAAATGAGAAAATAAAGTAAAATTGTGTGTGTGTGTATATATATATATACACACAAACTTATTCTGCCCACAGTAGTCACATACACTGTACGCCAGCCTCCAGGCCTGTCCTTCCACCCTTGCAAACCATTTCGTACCGGTGGACAAACCCTTTCTTATCATAAAGGGGCTCAGTTGAGAAATGAAATTGGCCACACCTGAAATGGCAGAGAGACACTGGCCATTTTAAATCTCAAATGCCTCTCCTTAGAACCAGCAGGAAGCTTAGTAGGCCCTTAGGTAATTTGAAAAAGCAGGAATATTGATTTTTTAAAATCAATACCTGCAGAGACAATTTCAGCTACTGGATTTCATGATCTGCACATTGATGTTGACGGCGGCACTGATAAATGCTAGGAAACCCTGCAGGTTGTTAAAAATCCAATGTCTGTCCTCTCTCTGCCAAGGCACAGGCTGCTTGACGAGCCAATGCTCCCTGAAAGATCTGCAAAATGACCCCAAACAGGCAAAGCGTTATGCAGCGCCTGAAACCATGTGGGTCAGAGTGCTCAGTTGAAGGGCTAACAGAGTGGCCACACGGATGTTTTAGCCATCGAGGGTGAAGTCTGAAAGTCTGCTTTGCTTCCTCATGTCTGAAAATGGACACAATACCGGAAACCATGGCGGAACACTGTGTCCTAAACACACTGGGAGGAGGCTGGCCAGCCAGGGCAAACAAATGGCAGACACCAGGCCAGGAATGCCAAGTTCAGGCTCTGGCTTGTCCCAGGGAAGATCAAGAGCAAGAAGTGACTGTAAATGCCTTGTTGGCTACAAAGTCTGACCATGCACTAAGTGCTAAGTTGCTCCAGTTGTGTCTGACTCTCTGCGACCGTATGGAGTTGCTTCAGTCATGTCTGACTCTTTGTGACCATATGGATTGTAGCCTGCAAGACTCCTCTGTCTGTGGGATTTCCTTGGCAAGAATACTGGAGTGGGTTGTCATTTCCTACTTCAGGGGATCTTCCCGACCCAGGGATTGAACACGAGGCTCCTGTGTCTCCTGCATTGGCATGCAGGTTCTTTACCACTAGTGCCACCTGGGAAGCCCCAGAAAAATTTCCCTGCAGTCTTTGTCTCAATGCCAAGTGAAAAGAGATCCTTGAGGGGGTCATTTTTGGAGAAGCTGTTGAGGGAGGCTGAATGGTCTTTTCTCTAACATAGACCAGCACTGACCTGGCTCTAACACCAGCCAAGAGCCTTTGAGGAACAAGAGCAACAGACTCAATATCCTTTCTCCCCCCCACCCCGCCTCCTTCTCGCACACTCTCTGCAGGGTCCCTGTGCCCAGTGCCTGTTACCTTATGTCCCAGTTGAGCTGCTTCTCCCCGAGCCGCTGTGGCAATGGGATCGATAAGGTGTCCGATTTCCTGGACCACTGAAGTCAGCTGCTCCTGCAAGGCCTGATAAGGAGACAGATCTGTCAGGTTCACCCCACAACAGCTCCCCATGTCGCTGTACTGATTTAAAAAGGCCCACATGAAAGATAAGGGAGGTCACAAGAAATGGATGTCAAAATGCCTCGGCATACCCTCCAGCCACTGTCTCACTCTAGCCCTCCCACGGACCCTTGGTTCCCCTGGGATAGATCCCCCAGTTCTACCCATAAGGGGCATGAGGTGGGCCCTAGGAACACTTTTGCTACTGGCTTCTCACTCCGAGCAGTCACAGTGACAACTGGTGCCAGTGGTATCTTTACTTTGGGTTATTCAGAATCATTACTGGAAAAGCGGAACTGCGGTGGCTTTCCAATAAGGGAAAACAACTATGTCCAAATGGAAGGAAATGCCTTGGGGTCTGAGGGTATATGCAGGTTGCTATGTCCTCAGAACTAAGAACCTCTTAAGCGGGGAGTGGGGAGGAGGGTAACCTAAAAATGATATTGGCTCTTAAAGCAGGACTGTTTCCCAGATACCACACAGTGAAAATGCCAGATGAGGTGCCCACTAGACTTAGGTCAGGTGCTCTATGCACTGTACTTGGTCATGTGGATACCATTGTTGAAAATGGCACCCTCAAGGCATTTCTTCTCAGGTTTGAGAGACAGTTTAATTTCTCCATCCCAAAGAACTGCTCATGCTCTAAAGAGACGGGGCAAGATACCTAGATGATTCTGAAGTGTGAAAGGGGTGAGGAATTCAAAGATGGAGAGTGCTAACTTATAGTGGGAAGATCAGATCCCTTGGTGGGAATCTTCAGTGGAGCTTTCCTAGACAGACAGGATTTCCAGGTCAGAATGCTGGGTGTTTTAGGTCTGCACATGCCAGCACTGAATGGGGTGATTCCTAACAAACTGACAATGGCCTGCCTATCAGATAGGACATTTGGGCTACTCTCCCACCCAGTAATGCTGCACATGGGCTGGCAAGCTTTGAGCAGAGTTCACTCAATGAGAGAAGCAACCTAACCCACAAGCTTGGAAACAAAATCCTGGGTAAAAAATAAAAAAAGGAAAAAGTGTGATAGAGGTGGGTGCAGAGAAACCTCCACACTTTCAAGGGTCTTATTTAGTAAATTACTTCTGGTCTTCCCATTCATAATGTAACTGTAGTTAAGAATGTAGAATATCCAGGCAAGGTTTTCTTGTTAAATTAAATATGGTACAAGTAGGAAGCACATGCAGATAAAAGGGAGGGATTTTCTTCCCAAGGAGGAAGTCAAGACAGAGGATGTGCTTTGGGAGGGTAGTGAAAGAATGGGAGAGCAAGAGGTGGGAGGGGTGCTCATCATCTCAGTTTCTTGCTCAGGGTGCTAGTTACAGGATGTGCTTAGTCGGTGGCAGTCTATGAAGCTGCACATATATGACAAGCACACTGTTTTGTATGTATATTCTACTTTAATAATAAGTTAACAATAATTCTAACATTCCACATGGAATGAGAATGCATATTCGTTCTTTCTTTCCTTGGAAATGGGGAAGATGGGTAAAGTTGGAGTGAAACAGTTCTATTAATAAAAATAACCAATTCCAGCTCCAGATCCTGCTTAGAGACAGGCCAAAGTTCGTTCTTTTTTTCTTTTTTCCTATTCTTTGGCCATCCCACACGACATGCAGGATTTTAGTGCCCCAACCAGAGACTGAACCTGTGCCCCCTGCAGTGGAAGCACAGTGTCTTAACCACTGGACCACCAGGGAAGACCCCAAAGTTTATTGTTGATGAGCTCTGGGTCAGGAAGGAAACATCAGTAAATAGACCATCCATATTTATTAAGTACCTTGAGTGTCAGGCACTCTCACTCCGGAAAAAAAGAAGTATGAATCAGGTGACTTTGTAATAAGTAATAGAAAAAACTCAAGGGAGCAAAGTAGGAAAGTCTATTCTCAACTTCAAAATAATGGGCAAGAGAGGGCAAAATGGCTCTGAATAGAATATAAGAGGTCTCTCAATACTAGATAGTGAGTAATAAGGGCAGAATCTTTGATCTTTGCATGGATGAAACACAGAGCATTGAATGCTGAATTTGCCCATTAGTCCAAAAAGCACATTGCTGAAATATGACAGGGAAACACTCAAAATTTACATGCTTAGGTCTGCTCTACTGAGGTATTCAACTGAATATGGTAACTCCACTTACTGATGTACTTTATTTGACAATAATAATTTCCTCCCAAATTTCAGCCACAGTACACGTGTTCCTTCACCAAACCATTATTCTCTGCTCTGCATGTGCCCTATCCCCTCCCAAGAACTTCCCAGGCTGGTTCCAGGGGAAGATGGTCCAATGATGAAACTCTTGCATCAGCAATGTGTTGGTGCTATTCCCCCATTCCCAAAGCCTGGTGCTGGGATTCTTCAGTCCTTCCAGAGGCTTCTGGGCTGACCACACGGCCCCACATACCTCCAAGGAGATGTCATCCCTCGTGCCCAAGCTCTGGCTGACGGCCGCCAGCGAGGCCTGCTCGATGTCCCGGATGCACCGGTTGATGCTGTCGATGGAGAAGTCACATTCTCTCTGTCCCGGGGCCTTGTCCCTAGAAGGGACAGGGCAAGTTGAACACAGGCTCCATGAAGCGCAAGTCCCACAACCTGCTCCAGCACTAGTGGGCCAGGAGCCCCTGTCTACTCTCTACCCAACTCCATTGCTTTAGCAAGTGAATCCCTGACCTTTGCTTGGCAATGCTTCTCTGCAGAACCTAGGCATTTCTTCATTTAACACTTGTGCTCAGTCTGCTTATTTATGGTGGGAAGGGTAGGGTGCTGTCCTGCATCTCAGGCAGGTTGCCAGGCAAATGAAACAGTTTGGTATTGGATTCTCCATTCAGTGGCTTAAACATAGAAACATCATTTAAACAAAACAAAACAAAAATCAGTGCTATTTCCAGTGTAAATATACTATGCTCTCTACACTGCATACTACTCACAAAATCCTGGGCTATGGCAGGACTTAAAATATTTAGTGGATCTTTCTTTGCAAGGCATTAAGAAAGTTGACATGATCCTGAGGTCTTTTAAAAGACCTCTTTCAATTTTAAAAGCAATTGAAAGACAAAATATAACTGAAGAAAGGGATACAATTCCATACTGTGGGCTACTAACTTTGGTCAACTTCAAAAATGTTTTATCTATGCAGGGAATAACTTTTCAGGCTCCTGCTATCACCAAGGAGGGTAGGGATGCCAAGAGTTACTGTAGGACCTAGAATATTCTTTTTGTCTTATCAGCAAGGTAAATTAACCATGAAGTGAAAGTTGCTCAGTCATGTCCAACTCTTTGCGATCCCATGGACTATACATTCCATGGAATTCTCCAAGCCAAAATACTGGAGTGGGTAGCCTTTCCCTTCTCCAGGAGATCTTCCCAACCCAGGGATCGAACCTAGGTCTCCCGCATTGCAGGCGGATTCTTTACCAGCTGAGCCACAAGAGACAAAGGTACAAAGTACCAAGTGAAGTCGCTCAGTCACGTCCGACTCTTTGCGATCCCATGGACTGTAGCCTATCAGGCTCCTCCGTCCATGGAATTTTCCAGGCAAGAGTACTGGAGTGGGTTGCCATTGCCACAAGGGAAGCCCAAAGTTAACCATGAATCCTGCTAAATAAACAGTGGTGCTCTCTGCCTAAGCTCCTAGGTATAGACAATATGGTACAATGGTTAGAAGGACTGCGGCTAAAGCAATTCCAGACCTGGGGATGACCTTGGGAATGTTATCTAAATTTCTTTCTGAATTCTCTCATCAGGAAAAGGGAGATAACAGCAGCATCTACTTTATAAGGTTGTTATGATAAACATAAAATTAATACAGGTAAAATGCCTTGAATAGTATCTAACATATAACAAATACTTAAGCTAGTATTTGTATTATTTTGACAAGTGCTAAAAGAAAAAAAAATGATGAAGATAATCAACAACATCGCTATTAAATAAAAGTCCTGATGGGCTTATGCCCCTCCTGCCCTGTCAGATGCAGGCCCGCAAGCAATTTCTGAAGGAGACACTAACCTGATGGATGTGATGAGACTCTTGATAGAGTCAGACACAGTGTGGGAATGTCCGGCTAGCACAGACCAGGTGGGTGGGTCTTTGGGGTTGATGGCCAGTGAGCGTGCAGTGCGGATGAGGTACGATGAGCTTTCCAGCATAGTCTTGGCTGAGACCAGGATTGGTTCCTGTGCCTGGGAGCCCTGGGACCAGAGAGTGGAAGTCAAGTGCAGGGCACACAGATTAAGTGAATGAGTTTGACCCAGGAAGGTCATGTTCTTTATCAAGACAGTGGGTAGGGAACCCTGGAGGCTGGCTCACATGGGGCCTGGATGGGGAGAATCTGGGGCTATGTCCAATCTTTAAGTATCATTTTTGAGTTTGACATATACCAAGAATCAGCCCCAAACCTACGCCCAGAGATTATTCTCAACATATAAAACCAAGACATCACCTTTTGAGCGATATACCAACACAGTTTCATTAACTGCATGTGTCATCACTGACAAAATAACAGTGCCCTACGTATTGACAGAGACGGGTTTTGGAATTCTTCTTCTTCTTTTTTTTTTTTTTTTGAATTCTTAACTTTTCATTCCATTCAGGGACACACAAAACTAGCCACAGATCTCAATGTTACTGTTGCTGTGAAGATTCCCTACCTCGGAGCTGATCTGGGCAGGAATGCTGACAAACTCAGGGTTGGAGGCGAATGCTGTCAAGTTCTCCACGGCTTCAATCAAGGGGGCGGTGGCAATGCGACACTTGTTGCGGTTGTCCTCGGAGAAGTCCCCATCCAGGGCCTGATGGGGGAAAACACAGAGATCACTCCTGGGCCACAGCAATCACCACCCAGTGAAAAGGTTTAATGGGAATACTCAAAAGGTCTGGCGAATTCATAAACAATGAATAAGAACTGACTAGCAGGATCTCTGCCATCAAGCAGAGTGGCTAAGTGAGCAATGATGAGGAGTAAGGCTGAACGTATGGCTCACAGGCCAGCGACCTCACAGTCTATCAACTCCCCGCTCACATGATTCAAAGGGTGCCCTGTTCTCCACTCCCCAATCATGCTAACAAACCTTGTGGCTGAGTCACTTTCTTCCCTACTTTTGAAACTATGTTTTGGCCCCTCCATTTACATTCCAATTAATTCTATTCCCTCCCAAACTATAAAAATACAGTTTTTCACACTGTGTAGCATGTTGAACTTCTAAGTTTACCTGGACATCCCTGAATAACTGACAGAGGGAGGGCTTTTGTATCTGCCATTCTGAAATGACCAAAATGGAATGCAATGGAGAAAAAAACAGACTAGAACTATTCCCTAAGATATGGACAAATCTCACACATGTAATATTTAGGTAAGGAGGTCAGACACGGTATGATACCCACGATATGATTCCATTTGTGCAAAGTACAAAGGCAGGTGAAACTAATTCTGAGTGTTGGCTGTCAGATCACCCTTTGGAGCCAGTGAGACTAACGGAGCACAAAGTGGGCTTCTGGGGGCTGGCCATATTCTATCTCTTCATCTGGCTGCAGTTACTTAGGTGTGTTCAGCCTAGGAAAATTCACTGAACTCTACACACATGGATTTTTTGGTCTATGTATCTTATGCTTTCAAAGCTTATTTCTTTTTAAAATTAGTAGTATTAATACCATAGCCCTCTTCTCCTTCTGCTTTGGGTGGAAGATGAGATGGTTAGATGGTATCACCGGCTCAATGGATATGAATTTGAGCAAACTCTGAGCGATAGTGAAGGACAGAGAAGCCTGGTGTACTGCAGTTCATGGGGTTGCAAAGAGTTGGACATGACTTAGTGACTGAACAATAACAACATCACCAGAGCAATGAATCATTCATCACATCACCGATTAATAGCCTGCCTGGAAACCAATCCAGGAAAGCAGCCTGTGATGCATGCCAGGCTACCCCACAAAGGGTTAACACTTGGAGCCAAAGTTCTCCAACCCTGGACTCCACGTTCTCAAGTCTAAGACTGTTAGAACCAACAGCCTGTGATCCAGTGACAGCACTCCTGCCTCACAGCAAAGGGCTACATTTGAGAAGGCAGTTATGTCTGAAGAATAACATACATTTCCTTGTTAAATGACCAATTAAAAATTTTAATGTAACCATTATGAGCAATATATAAAAGTCAGTTTAGACAATTAGTGAGCAAAAAGCCAGAGGCACCAGCATTACAAAATAAACTGGATCTGAGATGGGATGTTTCTATTTTTCAACACGGCAGGAGGAGGCAGGCATGGTTAGATTTAAAGGCTATTTGAATAACAACTATATTCCAATCAAGTCTTGGCAACTTGTGACAGTAATTACACATCCACCATGCTGTTATTTTCAAAGGAATTCCCATAAGCCTGGTTAATTTAGTGTCTTTGCTAATACTGTGCAGAGCTCACCTCTGCTCATGCCCTTCTCCACCAGACAGGCACTGACCTTGACCCAACCTTGCCCATTTTGCGGTTCTTCCAGGCCCAGTGGAAATCCATCGTGCCTACTTACTCATGTTGATGGCTTCAATTCCGACTGCCACGTGTACTCAGGAAGTGTTAAGTTAGCACCACCTGTTACCTGCCCTGCAGCACTGCACTGGTGATGTGGCAGTGAACAATCTCGGTGCTCTCATGATCTTACACTATTACCATCATTGGTTGCTTGAGGTCAGGCCCTTCTAGCTCAATGGAAGATGCCCAGCCTCTGGGAGGTGCTGCTTATTCCTCCTGCTCTTGCCCTCTCGGCCCTCCTCCCCTCCTCTTCTTTACTTTCGACAACGCCCTCAGTCTATTAGGAAGGCAGATTTCTGATCATGTCACCAACCCTTAGGTGAACTTATGAAAAATGACAAGATGATTACCCCAGGTAAATTGCAAAGAATGGTTTTTCTAATTGTGCAGTTTCATCAACTGCACCAAGAGGATGATGAAAAGATTTTTTTTTTTTGAGCATGGGCCCTAAAACCACAAATCATGTGGCCTATTGCAGGTCAAGGGAGGGACCCTAAACAGTATGGACTGTGGACTAGAATGCCAAGCTTCAATCTGGCACTGTTTTTCATTTTCAAGAGGGAAAAGCACCGAGCATCAGAGAAGATGGTTTGTTTACATGGAGAGTTATTTCACTTCTGAATGTGGCTTCCCCTCTGGGGATGGCTGAGACACCCCAGTAAACTGAATACTCAGATCTGGCTACAGGTAAATTTTTGGCAGTCATGACAGTTTTCGTCGAGACATTCCACATCACATAATGGCACATAATATGGCACCCCAGCCATAACAATGAAAGGGTAAATCCACTGAGCCAAATGCACAGGCCCCACCAGGAGAAGGGCACTCTCCACCCTGGGTCAGCAACTCTGAATTTTCTTATTTAGCAAAATCTCACAGAGATGTGGGAGAAATCATTTCTGCGTGTTCAACAGAATCAGGGCTTCATGGATTTCAAGGGTTAGAAGGGATCTTGCTGCTGATGCTTAGTCGCTCCGACTCTGTGCGACCCTATAGACTGTAGCCCGCCAGGATCCTCTGTCCATGGAATTCTCCAGGCAAGAGTACTGGAATGGGTTGCCATGCCCTCCTCCAGGGGATCTTCCCAACCCAGGGATTGAACCTGGGTATCCTGCACTGCAGGCAGATTCTTCACTGCTCAGCCACCAGGGAAGCCCCAGAAGGGATCTTAAAAGATCACTTAATCCCAAAGCTCCAATGTTCCAGATGACAAAACCAACACCTAGAAAGTGACATGCAAGGCTAAGCTCATGCCTCAAACCAGAATCCAAGACCCCTGGCTCCCTTCCCTCCTACTGACCTTAGAAAAGGCAACAAGAAACGGCATAAGAAGCCCAAGAGGTTTTTTTCTCCCTCCTTTTTATCTCAAGAAACCCACTTTACCAATCCAAACAAAAGGACGATCAAGACAGCATACTTACAGCCGAGTTTAAACTGGTTAGTGAGAGCTGGACCTGGTATCTTTTGGACGCCCTGGAAATGCTTCATGGCAAAACCCTGAGCTTCAACTCTGCTGTGAAAGGCAAGGCTGAGCTCTGGCTTCTCAGAGCGACAGAAGCAGTTGTTACACAACTTCCACTTGGCATCCGAACCTGAGTGACTGCACATTTAAAACAACATTCTACTCCCCACGTCTGATTTGAGGCTAGGTAAGAAGCTGACGGAAGGAGAAGCCGGCACGGGTGCATGTGGGGACCAGCAGGTAGACGGCACCCATGGTTAGGCGTCCGTGTGCTTCCAACTTGGCCGGCATCGAGAGCAGGGCCTGGTCAGGAGGAGGGTGCGCACATTTATTCTTCCTGAGCCATGCTTTGGGATTGCAAAGAATGCCATCAGTAGAGATTTATGATTCCTGGAGGCAGACATTCTAATGGGCGCTGATAACCCACTGTGATGTAATCTGCTCCCTGCTCTCCAATGCCCCTCCGGGGAGGGGGAGGTTCCCCCCTTTTTCAGGGCTAGAAAGGTGTGGCAGGACTAGAAAGGTGAGGTGCTTAGGCACACCCTTGCGATTTAAAGGGAAAAATAAGGTTGACTAAGAAGTACAGAACTTAGAGCAAAATGCAGCCTTGATGGCAGCCATTTCAAGCATTTAGGGAATTAAATATTTATTTGTTCTGCTATTTGGCAGAATTCTTAACCATTCCTTAACTCAGGAAATCTATTCGATATGTAGTATGGTATGCTGCACTGAAAGGACCTTCACCATTTTCCTATTAGTAAATGAAAAACAAAGTGTATTGGCTTCAGCAAAGCCTGCCCCCTGATGGGAATTGAAAAACCAAGCTCACTTCAGCAAGCTGAGGGGTGAGTGGGTCATTTCTATGCCTCCTGCGCTGCTACTGATTCCCAGAGTGCTGGCGGGGGAGGCGGCCACCATTCCCCCATGTTACAGCAGGCTGCGTGCACAGGCCTAGCTTTAAGGCCACCCCAAGAGCTCATTGGCTACAGGGAGCTACAAAGAGGGGTTGCCACAGTGAGGAGAATCTGAAAAGGAGACGAGATCTTAAAGGAGACAGGTCAGGACTGAAACCGAGGAGAGGGGCAGGAAAGGTTTCCCAGAATTTGTAAAGGAGTTTCACGCCTTTTCTCCACCTTGGTCCATCTAAATACAGCCTGTTTTTTGACAATCGAAACGATCGGAAAATGGCCAAGTTTAACTGAAGTAAGTAAATTGCATGGCAACGAACTATGATGTCACTACTTTTCAATTCTACTGCTGTCTTCCACCCCTGTATCTCCCCAGACTTGCACACAAGCACTCTAAACACACCCAGAGGTTTCTTCCCAGGGTGGTGAGAGCGGTTAGTCTCTCCATGGTATGTACTCTACAGGCCAAGAGCGAGAGCGGGTTTGGAAAGAGCAGGGGATCTGGGTTTGAATTCCAATCCACTCCTTACTGGCTGAGTCACCCCAGGAAAGTTACCTAACTTCCTGTAAAGATCGGGATGATAAGTACAGGGTGGTTGGTTGTGTGGACTGAATGAGAGATCTATACAAAATATGGAACAGGCTTTGTTCAAATTAAATATTAACAAATGTAAGCTTTCTTCATTTCTAATACCATGGATCACGATGGTCATTAAAGTGAGCTGCCACCAGGATCCTGGGGGCACCTGGGCACGAGCTTTAATTTATTTATTCATCTTCAATTGATCTTATTATTGTCTTCAAATAGGTGCCTTTTACTTTTTTAAAAGGCTGTTTAAACAGGTGCACAATCTCTCCTTGGCTTTTGCTTGGCTCAGCCTGTTGACTAATTTCTTCATAAGACTAAATTGGCTTTGTGGACAGAGGAGTCTGGTGGGCTAGAGTCCATAGGGTCGCAGAGTCGGACACAACTGACGCGACTCGGCATGCAGGCACAGTGCAGGAAACGAGGTGTGTGGTATCATATCCTCTGGAGGGAATGGGTGGTGGGGGAGCCCTACTCCTCCAGAACTTGCCCAGCAACAAAGCAGCTCACCCCACCTCCACGACTGTGAAAACCCTTCAGTAAAGTCAAGCCCTCTGACACCCCTCCCTCCGGCAGGTCTGGTTTGCACAGAACTGGCAGCTTGCCTCCATGACAGTCTCCTTCGGAGGCTCTTTGCCTGGGGTCAACTGTCTAGACTGTGGCTGTCTTCCCACCCGGTCAGCTGCTTGCACTCTGCTTGGTGTCCCATGTAGGGCGGACCAGGTTTACAGTCTGATTGCCCAGATACAAACACTACAGCCCAGTTACTGCAACTGCCTCCTCACAGGGTACCCTGCCCTGCCCTGCCACTCCCACCCCTGCACCTGTTTATGACCACGATCACAAAGATGAACTTGTTATCGACACGGGATATTCTATTTTAAGAAGTTTATGCTCCATTAAAAACATTTAAAAAACTATAAATGGAAAAGATATCATAGGCTAGAATAGATTTTTTAAAAAAAAGATGAAAGACACTTTCCCAGAAATTTCCCATTCCCTTCTTCTTCCACCTTATCTCTTGGTCCAGAGATATTTAACAACCATGGTAGGGCCCCTCAAAACTGTCCCCCTCTAAACACATAGCTTACCCCTCCCTACACACTATGCAGAAGGTTCATAGAAACTAAGGCTGTTGGTTTTGCCTAATAACTATGTCCATCACCAGTGAACTCCTCCTCAGTGACTGAAATCACGAGAACAAATGAGAAGTTGCCGCTCACTAGAAGCAAGCCTAGGAGCCGAGCTTCATTGCCAGACCTCTCTCTCGCCTGCAGCAGCTGTTACAAAGATTCCTCAGGTCTTAGCTCAGTGACCTACCTTTATGGTCTTCACCAGGTTGGCGGTGCTGTTAGCGACCTCCTTGGCGGACTGGACAAAGTGCCTCTTGGCCACGGGGTTGCCTGTCTTGGATGAGGCGATGCGGCAGGCGTTGCACAAGGCTGAGGTATGCTTGGCGACAATCGTGGCAGCAGACAGAACCTACAAAGCAGGGACTGGGTTGGGGGCACCCCACGCTTCAGGGCAGAGGGGGTCAGTCCAAAAGAAGCCCACCCTGGTCGCCAGCCCTGGATTCCCCCAACTTACCCGTCTAGGGCTGCTGTAACTAAAACCCATGTCTCTAGCTCTGCTACCCCCAGAGTCTCACCAAGAAAGGGAAGGGAGAGAATTACCAAGGTAGAAAGAAGAAACAAAAAAAAAGAAAGCTGGCGCTGCTGTGGTGATGGGAGTGGGCTGGGCTCCAGGGGGTCTTAGAGGAGAGGCTGTCAGTATGCTTTGCAACCTCTAGCCAAGAGGGATACAGCCCAGGGCTTAGGCTGGGGTTAAAATTTCTAGTAGCAACATTAAAATAAGTATAGAAACAAGGGAAGTTATTTTAATTAACATTTAATTAAACCTCAAATATCCAAAATATTTCAGTTTACCATGTAATCAATTTAAGAAGATTAAGCTTTTATAATCCTTTATCATACTAAGTCTCTGAAATCAGTCTGTATTTTACACTTACAGCCCATCATGGTTTGGACCAGTTACATTTCAAGTCCTTAACAGTCACGTGCAGCTGTATGTCACCCTCACTCTCAGGCGGGCTGTAGGCACCTTATGAAGGGGTCTGGCTCAGGAATTTTGCAGGCTCCACCTCAACTGCTTTTCTGAATCTGCCTGATCCACTTTGCTGAGGCTGGTAACACTCTTTGGCCTTAACTGGAGAGCTGAGGCATCTCAGGTACACTGATGCCTGATGGGGTCCAGGTGGTCCCTGTATTATCTCCTTTACTGGGGTCCTTGTCTTGCCTCAAGGATACTGGTCCCAGGGTCAAGCGTGGACGAGCCTCTCATGAGCTGCCTCTGCTGGCGCATATAAGCCACTCTTGTTTCTTTTAGTACATACTGCTGGAATTACTGGGCTTACCAGGTGGCGCTAGTGATAAAGAACCTGCCTGCCAATGCAAGAGACATAAGAGATGCAGGTTTGATCCCTGGGTCAGGAAGATCCCCTGGAGGAGGGCACAGGTCACACAGAGTCAGACAAGACTGAAGTGACTTAGCACGCTGGAATTACTAAACCTGATCCATGCCACTTGTGTATCAGAAGTATCACGGAAAGTTGCACATCCTGTCTAGTTCTCAAATGTCTTTATGGCTCTTTTTTTCCCCTGAAGGTTCTGACCTAGCTTTGGGGCCTGGCTCAGCACCACTATTTCCAGGAAGTGACCCCTGACAGCCCCTCAGAGAAACCATCGACAATCTTGACATGGTCATCATACCCCAATCACTCCAGCTTCCAAATTTTATCCCACAATAAGAGTTAAGGGGGTAGGGGATTGGGTCCTACTCATGGTGACCCTCACTGCCAAGCACAGGACAAGCCCTCCACGTGTCTCCCCTGAACTGATGAATGGAACTGTGAGCCTCCTGATGAATCTTGCTGTGATTACACCACTGCAACTGCCTTCCAGCACTCCATTCCAAAGCACCTATCTATATTCACCTTCATCATATTTTGCAATATTCCTCTAAGTCATTATCTGGCTGGCCTTGCAAGCTCTGAAAAAACAGTAATCTTCATTCTCCCAGTCTCCTACCACCAGCCTCCAAGAGCTCAAGGATGCACAGACCTCACATTCCCCACCCCCTTCCCCTGCCCAAGGTTACCTGTGACGGGCTGCTGCCGGGATCCACCAGGTTCTGGCATGCCATCTGGATAGCCTGGTTGGCCCTGGCAAACTGGATGGGATCCACAAGGCCCTGGTGGCCTGCCTGGCTGTTTGGATCAGAGATGCCGACCAGGTACGCAGCCTGGGAGGGAGGAAGAAGGCCACAGCTCAGGCTCTCTGTGCACCTCGATAGGCCTGTGGGGGATCGTGGTCCCACAGTGTACCTGCAGCAGTCATTCTCAGGTACTCCCAGTGCAAGGTGGTCAGAGTCATCTCATCAATAAGAGTTTAGGGGTAGATAAGCCGATGCTCGCTTGGGCCAGGGATGTGCCCGCAGGAGTCTGCTATGGGCTTTGGGGAGCAAAGTCTCCTTGTTCTTAAGAAAGCTTTGAGAAGCTCTTCCAAGGGAGCATGATCAAGGATGCATGTAGCCCTGAGTGCTCTGGCAGCCACTTTATGACTCTGAGGAGGCCCAGGCTCAGCATGAAGCTTACTCTTTAGCTGGCAGATGGGAGAGGGGAAAATAACCAAGCGGGTGTAGACTGATGGCATGAAATTGCTGGGTAAGCTGACCCTGGACCCTGCCCTACATGAGGGTTTCTCATCTCACAGTCTAATGTATCCTTAGTGTTTCGGCCAGTATTTTGAACAGTAAGTGAGAATGAGTAAGGTGGTTCAGGGAGACAAAATAAAGGTAATATTTAGTCTCCAAGAGGACGAGAGGCTATAAGAGAAGGTCTTTTCAAATGCTTTGGGTGTGTTAGCCAAATAACAGGGAAGAGATGAATCTGTGAGGGGGCATTCTAACCTCAACTCATTTCCCCTGAGATGTGAGGGGCAGAATAGGGGGGAGGCAATTTCACCCCCCAAACTAGGGATGTTTTTCTTTGGTTCAATAACATCTTCCAGGCTTGAGGTAACTGTCAGATGATAAATCCTTCAAGGCAAATGCTGACATTTTTGAAAGTTCAGTGACATGAGCCCAGTAATTATTGGAAATGCACAGGACCTTCAAAGACGAGCCAGGAACATGCCTGATCATGTCTCTGAGTGATGGCATCTAATTTTTTTCCCCTCTGATTCTAAAAAAGAGCATGACTAAGATTTTTGCAAATCTAAAGCCTCAGAGGGAATTTGAATTATGTAGTACCCAATTTTTTCCCCCAAACAACTTATCTGTAACTATGACCTTAAAAAAAAAAAAAAAAAAAAAAAAAAAAGCTGGCCTCTGAACCCTTATGTTGGGTTTACAGTATTCAGTGTCCTCTCCAGTCTGCTCTCCTCCTGGGGGTAACTGGCTGATATTTTGCCTAAATGCTCAGGAAGCAAAAGAGCCACCATTGTTTTCCATGGTTTAAGTGGTGGTGGTTGGAGTTGGAGCTGAAGCCCCCTATGCCTCCCTCGTGGACCAGGCACAGGATGGGCTGGAAGGCCTACATCATGGGGCTTGGGGACCAGTCCCTTACCTGGGCTGCAGCCTCCGTCAGCCCACAGAGAGCCTTGGATGCAATCCCCACACACTCCCCAAAGGCAGGGAGGTCCCCGGTCTTGGCATTCTGCGAAATCCCTGCCATCGACTCTCCCAGAACCTGCAAAACACATCACCAGTGATCCTGTCACCAGCATTCCTTCAGACCATGAGGTAAAGGGGCTACCCTTCCAACTTGAATGCTCAAGGACATTTTATTATTATTTTCCTTTATTTGCAGTAAGAAGAGATTCAAGATAATGACATTGCTTCTATCTTATAAAGAGAAATAAATAATGAAAGTATGAAGCTTTCATCTAAAAGTTATCTTTATCTCAAGGAGGTACAGTTAATATACACCAATCACTAAAGTAAAATCTATATAGGGCATCCTATGGGCAAATGGTCTAAATTGAGAACTGTTAGTGCCCATAATACAAAAATCACACATATCTGCCGAGCTGCAGGTGAAGACACACCCAGAAAGTAGAAAACACACCCATCCCTTCATTTATTTATTGACAGTAAAATCTAAATATATCTTTAAGGAGTGTACATGTAAAGAGGAAGATAGTCTGAAACTAAGGCTAAAAAAATTTTTAAGGCTAAATTCTTAAAGTATTTCCCTTTACTTTGAAAATCATTGGTATATTCTCTTTTCAGAGGTCTTTAAAATAACAGTCAAAAGGGATTTCAGTATTCAGAATTCAACCCAGGGAGGTCAAGCACCCTTTACAAGGTGAGACAGAAGTCACAGGCGCAGAGGGAGGGTATCCACCCTGTATCTGGGGCTGTGTCTTCTACAGTCTCCTCACATCCCAGGAAGGCAGGTGTTACTTTCCAGGGTCACAGATGGTAGAACTGAAGGATGTGCAAGGGACGCTTTAGAGAGACTATCAAATTCATGTCTAGAACACAACACAGAGCTCTTTGTTTGTCAAGATGCCATCTTGGATGGGGAAAGAAAGAAATTCCCTAAAGTTGCCTAGATATACAAAATAATCCAGTTTACATAAGGACTTGCAAAGCAGTTAGTGGGTATTTTTATGTACGGTATTTTCCTTTCCTTCTCCCTGCATCCCTCTTTAAGAAGAACAGTTTCTTTGGATCTAAGTGTGAGAAACATGTGCAGCCTCCACTTAGACAATCCATAGTATCATAGTACCGTAAAGGATGCTGGACAAAGCAAACTCTTAGCCTAACTTGAAGTAAGCCCTCCTGAAGCCACCAATATAGCTGTCCCTCCAAGCAGAAGAGCCCAAGCCATTCTCATTGTAGGCTCATTGTTCAGTCTCTAAGATAGGCTGGGCTCTTTAGCGGCCTGATGGACTGTAGCCCACCAGGCTCCTCTGTCCATGGGATTTCCCAGGTAAGAACACTGGAGTGGGTTACCATTTCCTTCTCCAGGGGATCTTCCTAACCCAGGGATTTAACCTGCATCTCCTGCATTGGCAGGCAAGTTCTTTACCACTGAGCCACCAGGGAAGCCTGCTGTCTCCCCAAAGCTAACGTAAACGTGATGTAAATTAACATGCAGGAACACTCCAAGTACAAAGCCAAATGGCAACTGCTCAATATCCATTCAGCTTACTTGCATTTCATTTCACCCGGTTCTGAGACATTCTCAAAAACACTGGTACTATTACCAAAGGTCAGTGTTTCTCAACCTTTTAAAATATTATTATTACTGCTCTGCTAAGAAGTCTTTTTAGACCACCCTCCCTCCAATTGCCACCTACATTAAATTAAATACTAAGAAATCAGATTCTGTTGAGCAAGGTTAAGATTTAGAGAAGGAAGGATAGAGGCCATTGTATTATCTTAGATATTTTCACTGCTTGCACCCTCAAAACCCCCACAAATTTTCACGCCCCTAGAGAACGCATGCCGTAAATGGATGGTGATAGGAACACACAGGGGAGTCTCATCTACGGTCATTTATAGGCTTTCCCCAGCATGCAGTCCCGGGTGATGGACATACATGCTTAGATTCACAATAAGACTCATCCCTGAGAGGGTATAAGCAGTGATTCTCAGAGTGTGGCTCCTGAACCACATGGCCAGATCTGGGAACTGGTCAGAAAGGCACAATCTCACCCATTTTGGGATGTACTGAATCAGAAACTTAGGGGTGTGGGTGTGGCCTAGCAATCTGTGTTCAATAAGACCCCCAGGTGATTGCGATGCATGGCTAGGTTTGAGAAACACCCGGGCAAAGGCACCATGAGCCTTTTAAGACATGGGCATCCCCAGGGAGGGGCCACAGACCTGTGCACACAAAGCATGTCTCAGTTCTTCCCACAGTGGGGAGGGATGCTAACAGCACAGTCAGGCTCACCTTGGAGTTTTCCATCACACTCTCGATGCAGTCAAAGTAAGAGAGGTCACTAACGGGTTCATTGGGATTGTCCAACATCCCCTTGACAGTCTACAAAGGAGAACATGACTTAAAAAGCAAGCAAGCCTTAGAACAAGGGAAACAAAAAATACCAATTATCAATCTCCCTGGCACACACAGGATTCTGATCACAATCACACATTGCACACATTCCTGGGAGGAATTTCAGCTGCACCAATGGCCTACTGCCATCAGCAACCTGGGTCTCAATCAGACCTTTCAGAAGGTACAATTAACTCTCCCCTCCACCCCTAGCCCACCCTCTCTCACATGGTAAGTATTCCTATTTCAGAAAACTAAAGGTACATAGGGTACGACCAAGCCACGTCTACTGAGATAAACAATATAACTTGAATTGGTTAGGATTGCTTTATGGACAAGTGGGCACACTGATTTTATTTTTACCCACATATACTCTATGGGCATAAATAAATTTTCCATGAAAAATAAACCCTAAGTATGAATATAAATTGATTAGCACCCATAATGTGTTCTGGGCCACCAGGGGCCTCATGGCCACCTTCATAGTAATAAGTGTTACTCTTGGGTTTTCTCTAATGCATCCTCTACATGCTACAAAATCAAATATACAAGAACACTCTATCCTAGCTTCTCCCAAAAGCCCTAGAAAAATCACTCTCAAACTTTTTAGGTAGAAATTACTCATTCTCAGCCTCCATTCAATACCATAAGCCTCTTCCTGTTTGAAATAAAGACTCTTTTAACAAAACAACTCTTAGAGGAAATATGGAAGCAGGGGTGATAACCTCACCAAATCTAATTTTTCTTGAATTCCATCCCACTAGATGGATGGAATTCAAGATTAGAACTTTGGCCCCAAAAGTTTCCCAGTCAAGATAAAAGGCAAGAATAAAGGAGAAGAGCCTGACCCTGGAGGGAAAAGACAGACAGACACATGCTCTTAAATCCTCAGCAGCCTTTCCAGGGACCCACCTCGAGTTCCCGCAGGGCGTTATCACATTCCTTTTGGCCAGGAGCTTGCTGCGTGCACAGCGTGATGAGCTGGTTGATGCTCTCGGTCACAGCTCTGAGACAGAAAAGGGAAGAGTGTTTTTGGTCATGTTTTGTAAAGATCAACAGAAATTTCCCCAATGATGTTTTGTAAGTTCAATAGGAATACAATTAATTCACTATAAAGCCTGCGGTTCCCGTGAGAGCTCTTTCACAAGGCTCTAAACCAAAAATAAACCACAGTCAGGGAAGAGAGAATGAGAACCCACACCTTGCTTCTCATTATTTATTCACTGATTTACCCTTAAAAGTACTAATAGCTCTCCTAAGAAAAGTGTGGCTATATACTCACAAGAAAGAAGTCACAACAAAGTTGCAAATGGCAAAGAGCTCCTGTTAACACTGAAGTCAATATCCTTCACTAGCAGCCGATCAGGAATAGGATGATCCCAGCCAGACTATTTTGGACAGGCTTTATGTAGTTTGGACTATTCTGTGTATTTTAAAACAGTCACACTGTAAACTGTGTCTTATGATTTTAAAACCTATTCTTTCCTTACATTTCTACATGATTGACCAGTTCCTAGAAATACCAAAATTATTCTTTAAAAGAGCTATTTCCTTTGTTAACATTAATAGGAACCAGAGATTCTTAGATGATTTTATATGTATTTTCATTCTTCTAAGAACTTAAGACACAGCCCAGATTGTTTTCTTCATTGGCAAGGGTTCTCCCCTTCTTGGGCAGCCAATGTTTAGGTTAAGCCATGGATATTTTAGAAAGGCATGGTCCATTCTGAGTTAATTCCTTTAATAAGGTGTGAAATATGGATCCAGATTTTAATGGGAGGGATATATGGAGGTCTAATTATTCCATTATCTTTTAAAATTCCATCCTTCCTGATTTGAATTGCTTTTGTAACTTTGTTGACAATCAGTTGACCATATTTGCGTGGGTCTACTTCTGGACTCTATTCTATTCCATTAAACTGTGTGTCTAACCTTTCACCAATACCACATTGTTTGGGTTACTACACCTTTACACTAGGTCTTAAAATTGAATATAGCACCCTTGTTTTATTTATTTATTTATTTTTTCTTTTAATTTATTTTAGTTGGGGGCTAATTACTTTACAATATTGTAGTAGTTTTTGCCATACATTGACATGAATCAGCCATGGGTTCACATGTGCTCCCCCTCCCGAACCCTCCTCCCACCTCCCTCCCCTTCCCATCCCTCTGGGTCATCCCAACGCTCCATCCCTGAGCATCCGTCCCATGCATAGAACATGGAATGGTGTTCCGCTTCACATATGACAATATACATGTTTCAGTGTTATTGTCCCAGAACGTCCCACCCTCACCTTCTCCGTCAGAGTCCACAGGACTGTTCTATGCATCTGTGTCTCTTATTCTGTCTCGCATATAGGGTTACCATTACCATCTTTCAAATTCCATATATATGGATTAGTATACTGTATTGGTGCTTTTCTTTCTGGCTCACTTCACTCTGTATAATGGGCTCCAGTTTCATCCATCTCAATAGAACCGATTCAAATGTATTTTTTTTAATGGCTGAGTAATATTCCATTGTGTATATGTACCACAGCTTCCTTATCCATTCGTTTTAATAAATGAAAAAAAAAGAGCGAGAGAGAGACGAGATAATTCCCTAAGGAGATGTTACAACAAGGTGCAAAAACAAGACTTAAACCCATGCCTATCTGGCTCCAGTGCCAAATCCAAAACCATTTTTCTGCAGGGTCATAACTGGTCGGTACCTTCGGCAGGACCCTGAATGCTATTCACAGTTGGTAGCCACTGCAGCTAATGGGCAACTTAAAACAAACAAACAAAATAAAAATAGGACGCATATTGCTGCTAATCATTAACACTGTCTAATATAAAAATGCCTCATTTTATTAGTTAAATTGGCTTTGCAGCTTCCCACAGAATATCAAATTAGATGGAAAATGATGTTGCCAATGTACAAAGGCAATCAGCTTAATTATTTGATGAGGAGCTACTGCTTTGAATTTTAAATTTAGCAAGAATCATGGGGAGAAGAAAAACCTTCCTCAACTCAAGAAAGAATCCTCAAATAGTTTCTGTAAGATTGATTCATTTAAAAAAGCAAAAAAGATTGATTCTTTTATTTGGGGAAAAGTGCTTAACTATGGTGTCATGGGGGAAGCACTGTGTCTTCCAGGTACAAAGCAGAACAAAGGCAAGTGACACAGCAGGACAGTCTCTAGCTGGGACCACCTTTGGAGGGTGCAGTTCATGGTGTATTCATTGGAAGGCGCCCCCAAAGAGTCCAACACCATGTTCCGTGTGGCAGCCTTCGAGACACATTTTAGAGTGGGCAGGCTAGATGTGTCAACATAGCACAGGGTGCAAAAAGGCCCCAACTATGATGACACAATCATTTGGGGAATATTTCCACATATCACACAAGCTTTCCATTTAGCTTCTTTCAATGTTTCCCATTTATCTACATTAAAAAAGCATATATATAACATTTATATTATATATTTATATATAAATATATATATTGATATTTCCATTAGAAACTAAGTGTTCATGGGAATTCCCTGGTGGTTCGGTGGTTAGGATTCAGCGCTTTCACTGCTGTGGGCCCAGGTTTGACAGCTGGTCAGGGAACTAAGATCCCATACGCCTTGTGGTACAGCCAATCCCCCCCCCCAAACAAAAACACACTACTATGTATAAAATACATAACTAACGAGAACCTACTGTATAGCATAGGGAACTCTACTCAGTGCTCTGTGGTGACCTAACTGGGAAGGAAATCCAAAAAGAGGGATCTGTGTATACAGATGGCTGATTCACTTTATTGTACAGCAGAAACTGACATAGCAGTATAAAGCACTTCAATAATTATAATAATAATAATAATTGTTTACAATTGGTGAATTCAGAGACTATATAGCTATTCATTGGCCTATTCCAATGAAGTAAAAATATTTTTTAGAAGTAAAAAATTTCAAATAAAAACTTGGGGTAAAAAAAAAAAAAACCCAACAGACTAAGGGTTTGTGGTTGGATAATCCATAACAGTGCCAGCATGGCACTACTTGTCTGAATGAGTCACTTGGTAATACTGATTCATGACTGAAAAGAATTATTTAGGTATCATTTATCCTCATAACTCATTTTAGAGTGTGAATTACACAGCTAAATAAAAAACCAAGTGGTACAGAGGCAATTGGTTATGTAGATCTGACAATCGGAAAGAGGATTTTTATGGTTCAAACTATAAAACATATTCATAAGAGCAAAGGATTAGAGAAAACCCACACACGCAACGATAAAGGAATGACTAAACATACAGTCTATGACATAATTCTGGAAATCTGTTAAGTCATGATATCATATTCCTTATATCATAGAATATTCATGATATACCACTAAGTAAAATTAATACTAGAAAAGAATATATAACACATGTAAACCATATGAACCCATACCAAAATGTTAAGTGATTTTTACAATATTATTTTTAAAACTATTACTATTTCTTGCCACTGATTGGCTTGCAGATCTAGTTCCCTGACCAGGGATTGAACCTGGGCCACAGTAGTGAGAGTGCCAAGGCCTAAGCACTAGACCATCAGGGAATCCCCAAACAATATTATTTTAAAGCAAAGATTTTAGTAAATTGACTAAAACAGTATGAACCAACCAACTCACATCATCATAAAAATATGGCCAAAATTAGTTGCATGCTCCCTGTGCTATATGTAAATCCCATTAGGCTTGAACTGTAGTTATTTTTATTTTCCCCACAGTTTTTTGGTAAAGATCAAAGCTATACAAATTTTAAAAAATACAAAAAATTAAATAACCATAATTTCATCATCTAGAGATAGTGTTTTCTTATAATTCATTCTTGAGCTAAGCATATGTAGCTACTCTCTGTCTTTAAACAATTGGAATCTACAACCTTAGATGTTAAAGGCTTTCTAATCTATAGCCAGTTAGTGTTCAGAGATACTAAATTGATTCAGACAGGAGTTTGTGAGCTCTGGAAGGAAACTGTATATAGACATGGAATTGGGGCAGAGGTGAGAGAAGAAAATCAATCCATTTATGCTCATGATGATCTATTAAGCATCCAATAGCGAGCATGGAGGGAATAAAGCAACTTCAGACAATTCTCATCCTCAAAGGAGGATGTGCATAGGAAGGAACAAAGAGCAAACCAAAATTTAACCTGTTGGTATTTCCCGGGTCCTACCATCACAAGGCTTGGGGAGTAAAAAATATTATAGTTTAAAGCTCTCTAGGAAAGCAAGATGCTGGCAATCCAGTTGGAGAGGCAAGATAATGAACAGATAAGACATGAAGGTGCACCAAAGGAAGCAGTGATGGGGGTGTGACATCAGACAAGGACTGGTGGGACACATGCAGGGCTCGCTGGGAGTGAAAGAAAATTAAAGTCCTGACCACAGGTGTGGGTTCTGCCTATTAGGGAGAGCCAGACAGGGACCAGAGCAATTGTAAAGTCAGGGTTCAGCAAGCTCCCAATTTGGAGAATGGGAACAGAACATTGCAGAGGAGACTAAGAGACAGAAGAAGGCCCAGTGTACATTTTTCTACTTTATAGCATGCAAGTGCTGTTTGCTGGGTCATCCTTTTTCACCATCTCTGGAGCCAGAAAGATGCCTGCCTGGCAGGAACCTCAAGGCAAAGGGCAGCTTGGGAAGAGGCACCTCCTGCAACATCCTAGGGAGCCCTGGGGAAACTGGAAAGCAGCTGAACACCTGGCTTAGGATGGTCCTCATGTTGGCAGCAGTGGGCATCAAGTCTTCAGCTCCCAGGAGTCTTTTTGAGCAGGGTGACTGTAGTCTGAGAAGCAGCTTGGGGGTGATTGGAGGTAGGACATTCCTTTTTTTTTTTTGCCACTGCAAATTGGCTTTTCACTTCCTTGACTAAGTTCAGGGAGCATCAAACCAGCCCCAAGTCAGGGAAAAAGCTGATAAACAATTTACAGAGAGTCTCCAGCCCACCCAACTGGCCAGAAAAGAGCCGGAGCCAAGCAGCTACACGGGAAGAAGAACAACAAGCCAGACACTCCACAGAAAATGACTTCCTCAGCTGTGGTACATATACACAATGGAATATTACTCAGCCATTAAAAAAAAAATACATTTGAATCGGTTCTATTGAGATGGATGAAACTGGAGCCCATTATACAGAGTGAAGTGAGCCAGAAAGAAAAGCACCAATACAGTATACTAATGCATGTATATGGAATTTGAAAGATGGTAATGGTAACCCTATATGTGAGACAGAATAAGAGACACAGATGCATAGAACAGTCCTGTGGACTCTGAGGGGAGAAGGTGAGGGTGGGACGTTCTGGGACAATAACACTGAAACATGTATATTGTCATATGTGAAGCGGAACACCATTCCATGTTCTATGCATGGGGCGGATGCTCAGGGATGAAGCGTTGGGATGACACAGAGGGATGGGAAGGGGAGGGAGGTGGGAGGAGGGTTCGGGAGGGGGAGCACATGTGAACCCATGGCTGATTCATGTCAATGTATGGCAAAAACTACTACAATATTGTAAAGTAATTAGCCCCCAACTAAAATAAATAAAAAAAAATAATAATAAAAATAAAAAAAAAGAAAATGACTTCCTCCCCACGAGGCATCAGAAACCAAGGGGCCAGTTTGTACCAGGGCTCAGATGCAGAATGACAAGCAGAGCAAAAAGCACACATAGTCTACTGCTCTCCCAGAAGTAAACCATTTTTTTTTTTTCTAAAGCAGGAAAAATCATGGTGACTAGAAAGAACAAAGAAAGGGTTCAAGTCTGCTGACATAGGATCAGGGTGGAGCTGAGTTGGTATAGGTTTGGGTCCCCACGGTGGCATGTCTGGGGTCTTTGTGGACATCCACACAGAAGGACAGGGAGGGCATGGCTGTCTTGAGAATAGGGAGGCCAGTGGGACTGCAGATGAGGACAATAACCATCAGATTCCTGCCACCCAGCTTCAAAGGTGCTTATGCACAGGACTTTTGTGAGGCCTCGAGAGAATGGGGGCGGTATGCCCTTGGTGTGCCTGTCCTGACTGGACCGGGACTGTCCTTTCTTACAGTCTGTGCTCACCACTGGGCCCATATCAGGCATGCAACAAAAATCGTTTTAATGAACAAATGAAGTAACAAGAGAATGAATGATTGCACCCCAGGTGGGCAGAGCTTTACCCCCGAAGAGGAGCTGGCCTGAGTCACTCAGGCAAGCTCCCACTGAGAAAATACCCCAGGGAGCCGAGCTTGCCAAGAAGCCAAGGAGAATGGGCCAGTAACTTCCTGCAGCAGTTCCAACCCAAGACTATCAATTCACGTGATGATTTTTGAGTGCTGACTTGGCTGTGGAACCATCAGGCTGGGAATTCGCCCTATCAACTGCTGAAAGCCAGAACAGACAGGGCAACGGAAGCTTTCTCACCTCACCTACAGGGCCCTTCCTCAATGTAACCACCAGGGGGCATGCAGACACTCACAGAGCAAGGATACCAGCAATAAGCTTTCAGGTCCCGGAGTCCCTTCTTTACAGGGCTTTCAAAATGCCCATTTATACTCTCCTTTCCTTCCCACAATTTAAGAGAGATGACAACACACCTCTGAGTTGGAAACTAATTTTGAAAAGGGGCAAAAAATTGAAGATAATGAAAAACAACTGAGTTCAGTTACCTGGAAACATTAGCTGCCTTATCCAAAGGCTGTTCTTGGAAAAAAAGTGATTAAGAGGGTTTTATATCAGAAATAGCTGCTCAACAGAGAGGATATCACCATTCCTCCCCATCCCCACCCTGAGCTCAGGAGGGCACACACCTGCTGGAACAATCACAAGCCAAGCACAAGATGGAAGTGGGGAGATGTGAGTATATATCCCACACCTAGTGGCTCTCGCTGTTGTTTGAAGGTTAAGTATGTTTGGACCTCCCAGGTGGCACTAGTGGTAAAGAACCCACCTGCCAATGCAGGAGACTTAAGAGATGCCATTTTTATCCCTGGGCTGGGAAGATCCCCTGGAGGAGGGCATGGCAAACCACTCCAGTATTCTTGCCTGGAGAATGCCATGGATGGAGGAGCCTGGAGGGCTACAGTCCACAGGGTTGGAAAGTGTTGGACACTTAGCACTCAAAGTATGTTGATGAGAATGAATGAAGAAACTCAAAAGATTTCAAGGTAGTTGCCCTGAAATTATCTAGATTTCTAAGTGAAGTTGCTCAGTTGTGTCCGAATCTTTGCAACCCCATGGACTGTAGCCTACCAGGCTCCTCCGTCCATGGGATTTTCCAGGCAAGAGTCTGGAGTGGGTTGCCATTTCCTTCTCCAGGGGAATCTTCCTGACCCAGGGATTGAACCCAGGTCTCCCACACTACAGGCAGACACTTTACCATCTGAGCCACCAGGGAAGTTCAAATTTAAATCCCCCTATAAAAAATAATACTACAAACAAACAGGAGACCAGAGACAGGCATTAACCAGTGGTGCCAAGATACCTTGCCTATTGGGAATGGAACAGAGTTCAAGGATGATGTGGGCTATACACATTCCTATTATGCAAATGGGAAAGTTAAGACGGCTTGAGTGGTCTGACCAATGTAACCTACTTAGCCAAGCACTGAAGTCTGTACTAGAATTTAGGACTCCTGATTCTGAAAACTTAAAAAAAGCCAGGAGAGATAAAGACATTGAAAAACAAATAAGCAAACAAAACCAAATTTAAAAAATTTTAAGTAGAATTCAAGCCATACTTTTTAAAAATCACTCATCTGCACATTTTGAAAATGTTTCCAATTAGGCTACAGATCCTAACTGTCCTGCATTTAATCTTTCACTGCTGTTAGGTTTTCCGATAAAGTGATACTAAGTAAGGCTAAGAAAACAGGTCAACACCGCCCTAGAAATACAGAACACTCTACCCTCTTGGTTCAGGAATACAAATGTGGGATTACCAATATAAAATCTTCCTTAGCTATCATTGCAGTTTCTCCAGATACTAGCATTCAATCACTAGTCATTGAACTAAACTGCCAGAGTGGACCTGGAGCAGAAATTATACCGTATTACCTACTTTGTTGGGTGAAAACAACAGCAAAGAAGGACATTCACATCATTCCAAGTTCAGATTCATGTTTTAATATATTTCCCCAATTTACTCTTACCACCACCCCATCTATCCTGACCTTGAGCCCTTCTGCATGTGACGAAGTGACCATGTTTAAATCCAGCTAATTAACATGGGTGCCAGGCTCATAGTAGTAAACACTCAAGAAATGTTGAATGCCAAGTTGAGTATCTTTTTTTTTTTTTAACTTTTCAGCATCTTCTAATTTCTTTTTAATTAACATGGTACTTTCATAATCTGAATGATATTAACACTACTTAAAAAAAAATCTGTTTAAGCCACCATATTTATAAATCAATGGAGGCCTTCAGTCTAAACAAGTCCTCCTGAAAAGGCTTTAAGATGAGACAGACAGCATCTTTAGTGGAGAATGCGCATGCAAATGAGCCCATTTAATAAGACACCAGCGTCTATGTCACTCTCGCTTCCGACTCTGAGAACAGATAGCACCACCTCTTCACTCAGCGAAAGCAGCAGGATGTCAGGCGGACCTCGCAAACACTGACGTTATTTAACCATACATGAAAGCAACTAGCACTCAAAGTATGTTGATGAGAATGAATGAAGAAACTCAAAAGATTTCAAGGTAGTTGCCCTGAAATTATCTAGATTTCTAAGTGAAGTTGCTCAGTTGTGTCCGAATCTTTGCAACCCCATGGACTGTAGCCTACCAGGCTCCTCCGTCCATGGGATTTTCCAGGCAAGAGTCTGGAGTGGGTTGCCATTTCCTTCTCCAGGGGAATCTTCCTGACCCAGGGATTGAACCCAGGTCTCCCACACTACAGGCAGACACTTTACCATCTGAGCCACCAGGGAAGTTCAAATTTAAAATCCCCCTATAAAAAATAATACTACAAACAAACAGGAGACCAGAGACAGGCATTAACCAGTGGTGCCAAGATACCTTGCCTATTGGGAATGGAACAGAGTTCAAGGATGATGTGGGCTATACACATTCCTATTATGCAAATGGGAAAGTTAAGACGGCTTGAGTGGTCTGACCAATGTAACCTACTTAGCCAAGCACTGAAGTCTGTACTAGAATTTAGGACTCCTGATTCTGAAAACTTAAAAAAAGCCAGGAGAGATAAAGACATTGAAAAACAAATAAGCAAACAAAACCAAATTTAAAAAATTTTAAGTAGAATTCAAGCCATACTTTTTAAAAATCACTCATCTGCACATTTTGAAAATGTTTCCAATTAGGCTACAGATCCTAACTGTCCTGCATTTAATCTTTCACTGCTGTTAGGTTTCCGATAAAGTGATACTAAGTAAGGCTAAGAAAACAGGTCAACACCGCCCTAGAAATACAGAACACTCTACCCTCTTGGTTCAGGAATACAAATGTGGGATTACCAATATAAAATCTTCCTTAGCTATCATTGCAGTTTCTCCAGATACTAGCATTCAATCACTAGTCATTGAACTAAACTGCCAGAGTGGACCTGGAGCAGAAATTATACCGTATTACCTACTTTGTTGGGTGAAAACAACAGCAAAGAAGGACATTCACATCATTCCAAGTTCAGATTCATGTTTTAATATATTTCCCCAATTTACTCTTACCACCACCCCATCTATCCTGACCTTGAGCCCTTCTGCATGTGACGAAGTGACCATGTTTAAATCCAGCTAATTAACATGGGTGCCAGGCTCATAGTAGTAAACACTCAAGAAATGTTGAATGCCAAGTTGAGTATCTTTTTTTTTTTTTAACTTTTCAGCATCTTCTAATTTCTTTTTAATTAACATGGTACTTTCATAATCTGAATGATATTAACACTACTTAAAAAAAAATCTGTTTAAGCCACCATATTTATAAATCAATGGAGGCCTTCAGTCTAAACAAGTCCTCCTGAAAAGGCTTTAAGATGAGACAGACAGCATCTTTAGTGGAGAATGCGCATGCAAATGAGCCCATTTAATAAGACACCAGCGTCTATGTCACTCTCGCTTCCGACTCTGAGAACAGATAGCACCACCTCTTCACTCAGCGAAAGCAGCAGGATGTCAGGCGGACCTCGCAAACACTGACGTTATTTAACCATACATGAAAGCCCATTTTGTTCCACACTTACCTTGCAGCTGCAGCCAGGAGATTTTTCGCGTTGGGGGCTCCTGGGTCTACGGAGAGAGATTTGGCAGCTAACAGTAGCTTGCTGGAGGCCATGGAGATGTTCTTGAGGTTCCCTATGACTTGGATCTGGTCTTCTTTCGTCTGGAAGGCGAAAAGGAGCCAAAGTAATTAGAGCCTGTCCATTTCTCCTAAGGAGCATTCAGAGCTAGGAGCAGCACCCTGAAATGGAAGGAGGTTATCTGTACAGATGGCGTGAAGCCCAATTAGTCTGCAGACACCTAGCGTGTCGAGACTCTGCCCGGTGTCTGCTGTTCCCCAAACAGATGCCCAGACCAAGATGCACAGAGAGGCATAGAAATCCATTCCCAAGTGGGTCAGCCAAGAACTATGCTGTATTACAAGTGTGGGTATTAATGGGGGGTGGCGAGGGGAGTGAGTAAGAGAGCAAACAGACCAGGCCACAATTCCAACATCTTGCTCAACAATGCTGAAGTTGTCCAGGGGCTGGTGCATCCCAGCCTGGCACATACAACCATCACTGTCTGGACATTGAGAGCTGACTGCATCCCAAAAGCTTCTGACTCTGCAAATGATACATTGCTCACCTGGTTTCCCATCCGAGAAACAGCCCTTTGTATATAACAGAGTAAGAAGCATGCTGGGTACCACTTTGAGGAAGTTCAAAGGAGCTTGCAAATAAATAGCTCAGTGAGCTCACCACAGACCAGTTATGCGCCCTTGTTCTAAAGTAGGGGTTTATCTGTTCATCTGAAGGAGGTAATTTTGAATCACTTCATACTCCAGGGTTAGACACAACCTTTTCAAATGGACTCACTGAACCTCAAATAACATGAGTTTTTATAGTACCATACTACATTTGAAGTATAGGATGCAGGGCTCTCCTCCTCCTTCTCTCCTCTGCCCTCCTTTCAAAAAGTATAAGATGATGAGTTCTGCTGTAGGATCATGGGAGAAGTTATCAGCATCTCCATCTCATGCATAAGCTAACAGCGTCTTTCGGAATGCCATTCCTGTGAGCTCACGAAGCTCTCTGAGCAGCAAAGATGATGTAAAGCCGTGGGCTGTTCACAGCTTCCCTGCTTCTACGTGCCGCTTAGCCTTGGGGGCCAACAGTCCACCAGAGGCGAGAGGCAAGGGTCAGCTCCACTCAGCAACCCCTCTCCCCCTCACCTGCGCCTGGCCCGCCATCTCAATGCCAGCATCGAGGAACTCGTCGAAGTCATCACTGAACTTCCCGGAGGCTGCGGCCAGCTCTCCGCTCTGGCCCCGGGTGGCATGGACCACCTCCCCGGCAGACTGGTTCAGATCGGCAGCTGCTTGGTTCAGTTCACTCTGGGCTTCCTGGAAAGGCTTTGTGCTTGGAGGTAACTATGGGAAGAGAGGGCACATTGCAGGAGGAGTTTTACTGAGTGTAGGAGGAATGGTGGATGCTGCAGAGGGAAGACTTTCCAGGATGCATTTCTGAATCGTCTAGGTGAAAACGGTCTGTGTGGTCTGAGCCCATGTTAAGTTTGACCTTCAAAAGAACATACCTATTCACTCATTCACTTAAATTTGTTGAACACTTATTCAGTGCTAGACAGAGTGGATCTAAAAATAGTAAGGATGGCTTTCCGCAGGGCTTCTGGTCTCCTAAGCCACACAGCCAAGATGCGTACCTGGACAACCTGACTCTGGGATCTGCTCTCTGAACCCACACTCTATCTTGGCATTCTCAGATGGAAACTTGCAAAGTTTTAGCTTTCTGGAACTAAAAGGCAGATGCTATTAACCTTTAAATCCTATTTTTCTAAACTAATAGCCACCAGTTTTATTCATCAGTTGGTCTCTGCTAACAATATAGTTTTCCCACAGAAGTGCCACTAGCAGAACTGTAACTGTCGGTAAAGAGTTCTAGAGAGTTAAGCTAGATTATATGCGTCACACCACACCCGTTGTCTGCATACCTGGTTATGTGTCAGGCATGCAGCAGAGAAGAAATAGAGATGAACAAGACCAAGTCCCACCAAAGGGGCTTACAAAACAAGGAAGGGAACAAGCTCCAAAATGAAATTCCACAGACCACTCACTCTTTCAGTGAGTTCCGGACACTTGTGTCCCTTTATCACCTGATTGTCACAGCCTGAGATGTCCTGATGAAAGGTCAGATGATCCAAACCCTCCCCCTCAACAGCATGCCCCATTCCTATCTCACAGGGATGACCCGAGATCAAACGGCAATGCGGGCTCAAGGAAAAAGTAAATTTTAGAAGTTCCACCTGGGAATTTGATTGGTCAGAAAGCAAAACAAGGAAAAGGCAAATAGGCGGGAAAACCAGGACCCCTAAGGGAAGGCTAGCTACTCAAGGGGTCCTTGGAGGGGGGAAGACCCCATCCGCACCTGAGGTGAGCCCAGGCCCCCAGGTACCCCTTCCCGAGCCAGAACCTCTCACCGAGTCCACCAGCAGCTTCTTGCTCGACTCCCCAATGCTCTTCAGGGCCACATCCACATCCTTCTGCCCAGGGAGACAGTTCACACAGTTATTCAAGGAGTGAGAGACGGCTTTGGCCACCTGAAGACACAGAGGGAGAAAAGCCCAGTCAGAAAGCAGCTTCCAGGGCAAACAGACTTGCACATGTCTTGGGAGTGGGCAGTGACAGTACGCAGAGCTAGAGAGACAGGGAAATGACCCGCCAGCATCTACCTGACACCGTTTACCGTGATATCGGGGCCTCCAGGCCTCTCACTGGGGTGAACGTCCCGTGTATGGGCACTGGGTCTGACCCAGTGACACAGCACACTCTACCTGCTCCGGAGGCCAGGCCCCCTCCAATATTCTGTCAGTCCAAAACAAAGATATCCAATACCAAGAGGAAGAGAAATAGTTCCCTTCTAGGGAGTCCTGCAGAGGGCCCAAGGTGGAAGAAGGCCCTGAGCTCTTTGGATCACTGAGAGTCAGACCTGTGAATTTCTGCTCAGTGACCCTCTGGTGCCAGCTCAAAGGCTGGAGGGGTGCTCTGAGCTCTTCCAGACCAACTTGGAGTTTGCCCACACACTGCCTTTAAAGGAGGTTGTGAGGCTCTCCGTCTGCACTTTCTGGGAAGACTCGTCTGAAGAGGCACTGCTGCTGCTGCTAAGTTGCTTCAGTCGTGTCTGACTCTGTGCGACCCCATAGATGGCAGCCCACCAGGCTCCACCGTCCGTGAGATTCTCCAGGCAAGAACACTGGAGTGGGTTGCCGTTTCCTTCTCCAATGCATGAAAGTGAAAAGTGAAGTGAAGTCGCTCAGTCGTGTCCGACTCTTCACGACCCCTTGGACTGCACGACCCCTTGGACTGCAGCCTACCAGGCTCCTCCGTCCATGGGATTTTCCAGGCAAGAGTACTGGACTGGGTTGCCATTGCCTTCTCCGGAAGAGGCACTAGAGAGTTTAAAGTGTTGAGTGTCTAAACCAAGTGTATCTACCTCACCTCCCAGGCCAGGAAGAGGGATACATGTAAGCACACTCGGGCCCAAGACAAGCTTGCTGTGTCCAGGCCCTTCAAGTTCCAAGGACAGGTCTCAACAAAACCCCTGTACTTTCTGTTGACTGAATTAAGAAGATCTCACGTTATGGGGGCTACTAGGCAAAGCTTTTGAAAGTGCTCGTTATTGGGTGACAGCCTGTGTCACCTCGATGGTGACCTTAGCTGCCAGTTCTGGGCCTTACCTGAGCTAGTCTCTGCTGACTCTCGGCATCTCCAGGTGCAATCAGGGCCTGCTTGGCCTCCTGGATGAGCATGGCCGAGCCCTCCATCACGTCCCGGGCGGAATCCAACATGGCATGCGCAGCCGCAGGGTCACTTGTGGATGCAGCCACACCCCGGGCAGCCTGGGCCAGTGTTTTCAGAGCTTGGGCTGTTTCTCGAGCAGCCACACCTGGGGATTTAAAAAAAGAAAGAAAGAAAAAAAGCCCACCAGACTTTCTATTAGGTTTCATCCAAAAGCCATACTTTTACTTGCGAGTAAATCTCTAGATCCTTCTAGAGAGGAGAATCCTCAGACAGTGCCTGGCACAGGTAAGCTCCAAATTGTTTTTTATAAAATTTGAATTGATGTGCTTCTCAAAGAAGCAGCCCATGCCACTGGCTCTGGGCTGCTCCAAGAGGGATGTTACAACAAATGCCACACTAAAATCTATTTCTTTCTGCTTCTGTCACCTGCACTGTCCCATCTGTCCTTAGACCTCAAATGCCAAGTGCACAGGATCCAATTCACAGATAAATCATTCCAATTCACTTTTCTTTCCAGTCATTTCAATCAGGGCATAACTTACACACAACAAAGTGAACAAGTCTCCCAGGAAGACTCACTGAATCTGTACACCCACGTACCTGGCATCCAGATGCAGATGGAAAATCTCCATCACCTGTGCTCCTTCCCAGTCGATAGACTCTCACACCAGAAGTAATCCCTATTCTAGTTTTTATCACCTTAGCCTAGTTTTACCTGCTCTTAAACTCCATGTTTATTGAACCACACAGTATGTGTTCTTTTTTTGCTTAGTTTCCTTCTCTGACCATAACACTGTGAGATTTACCCATGCTGTTACACATAGCAGTCCATTCCTTTTCCTCGCTGCATAATATTCCATTATAGGAACACAGCAACATCTGCTTATCCATTCTTGCTGGACATTTGGGGACTGTTTCCTGTGTGGATTATTATGAATAAAACTACCAGAAAAATTCTCATAGTGGCATTTAGGTAGACATATGGAATTGATTCTAGCGGATTTAAACCTAGGAGTTGAATTCCTGGGCCACAGAGTAAGTGTATATTTAGCTGTGGTGGACACTAAAAAACTTCTTCAAAATGTTTTTGCCATTTTACACTCCACCAGCACTATATGAGAGTTCAGTTATTCTACATCCTGGCCCAAACTTGCTATTGCTAGATTTTTTATTTTAGCCAACTCTGATGAGTGTTCAGCTGCATCTCACTGAAATGTTTTTTCTTGGGGGGGGGGCGGTGGTACTGCTCGACATGTAGGATCTTAGTTCCCTAACAACAGACTGAATTCGTATCTCCTGCAGTACACAGTCTTAAAGTCTTAACTACTGGACCACCAGGCAAGTTCCTCACTGAGGTTTAATTCTTCTGCCCCTAGTGAGCAGTGATGTTGAGCACTTTTCTCAATGGCTGTTTGGACACCCTCTTTTGTGAAGTGCCTGCTCATCTTTAAATTTACTTGTAAAGATGATGGGATTTGGTGATAAACTGTAAATATAAACTAATTATTAAAAAACAATAGGACTTCCCTGGTGGGACAGAGGATAAGAATCTGCCTGTCAATGCAGGGGACATAGGTTTGATCCCTGGTCTGGGAAGATTCCACATGCCTCAGAGAAACAGTCTGGAGCCACAACTACTGAAGCCCACACACCTCAGAGTCTGTGCTCTGCAACAAGAGAAGCCACCACAATGAGAAGTATGTGGACTGCCATGAAGAGTATCCTCCGCTCACTGCAACTAGCAAAAGCCCAGACATAGCAACAAAGACTCTGCACAACCAAAAATAAATAAATTAAAAAAAAATTCTTTAAAAAAACTATAGCACCACCTCTCATAGAAAGGAGAGGTGCCACCCTACATGACATCTAGTACTTGGCACACCCAAGAAAAGGATAAAGACTGGAAATGCTAAAGTATGTAACAAAAGGCTCCTAGAACCTGGGGACCTGCATAATATCCAGCCTCAAAGCTTGTCTCATGAAACCATTTCAGATGAGGACCAGCACTGCAAAGCATCTTGTCTGTGGACACACTTGAGATCTGAGGTTTCTTACATCTCAGATGTGTAAGAAAGGGGTCAGACTCTGCACAGTGCTCTCTGGGACACAGAACTATGAGGGATTCTTGTCAGAACCCACAACATCTGCATGAAAAATTCAGATCATCTCTTTCACTACAGGTTTGGCTATAGGCTGAAGGCTTTATCTATAGGCTTTGGCTGGATGGTCTCCGGGCACCACTGAGCGTGGTACTGCCGCTGATTCAGCTGAGTGGGCACAGATGCAGCAGGTGGTCCTTGCCTTACTGGGGATGAGGTGACCTAATACAGTAAAGAATGCGAAAGGCCCTGGATCCATAGAACAACTTCACAGTGTTGCAGACTGGCTCATCTGTAAATATTTAGGAAGCCACATAGCTGGGACATAACTACAATCTATTCAAGGCAAATTATAAAGCTGCCAATCTACCCTTTATCACCTGGTACTTCTGAGCATAGCATGTAGAATGAATGCATGTTTTTTAAAAAAGTGCTTTTTATGGAAGAGGAGAAAACATAAAGATAAATAAAGCCAAGGTAAAGCAGACAGACATGCCAAGCAGAAGTCTGCATTTTATGCTGAAGTTGCTGGCACAGGGTGAAAGGACTTCCTTGCTCAGAAGGGCCCTGGGGTGGTTAAGACCTTGTCCAGCTCTGGGGCTGACGATCTGTGTAGATTAAACTCCTGCTACCTTTTCCCGCTGGGCCTTGGTTTCCCACAGGTTGTAGGAGAGGATGAGGCCACATCTCTGACCAAAGAAAATTTTACACTGTGATTCCTTAGACCTCGCCTCTTGACTTCCTACAGGGACTCTTGAATTTATCTGAGTTGTATGATTTTGGAAGAATAAAACATTTATCACATCCAATTAGAGAAGTCATGGTCATGCAAAAATCATTCACCAAAAAGCCTTTATAGACTCAGGCAGTTTTCTAAAAGGCAGAAACCAGGAGAGTAGAATTCCAAGAGCTGAGGCATATCCACCCTATGTGTTTTCTGCTGAGGACTCACTATGAAATCTCTAGGCACATCAAGAATCCTCTCTGGAAGGATTAGGTTTTGTAGAAAGCAGAAGCCACACCAACAAATGGATGAAAGAGGACCACCAGATGCCAGGGAGCCCAATAAACATCCAAGTCTGTACATGGCTGAATTTATGGCAGCGTTCTCAATAGTGATGTTGGTTATCATCAGGGTCATGTGTCCAAGCAATCACCACTCCCCCCCGCCCCAAATTATTCCTGTGTCAAGGGTGCAACATACCCCAAACTGCCAGTGGAAAACACTGAAGCAGACAACTATTTCAATAACCACAATCCTTGGAAGACACAGATCACATTCACAGTATTCCTTCTCAAAATATTGGGTTGCAAAAAGTTCAGTTGGCTTTTTCCATAAGCTGGAAGTGAAAAACCCGTACGAACTTTTTGATGAACCCAATATATTCAGCAACAGAGCTTAAGGAGACATATTAATAATATGAAATACAGGGGAATTCTTTATCACAGTAATCATTCCTGATCAGAATTCATGTAGATTGTGTGTAGACAGCATTAGATCACATATCAAACTGACAAGGTAAAAACCATGTATGCATACTTGTAGCTGATTCATGCTACTGTAAGCAGAAACTAATACAACATTATAAAGCAACTATACTCCAATTAAAAAATAAATTTAAAAATTCATGTGTGAAAGATTTTTGTAATCTGCCCCAACAGATCTGGAAAGGGTTCTATGTAACTGTAATCAGACGAGACTAAATGCATTGTGAACACCATACTGGCCAAAAAAAAAAAAAAAAGAAAAAAAAAACCCACACACAGACACACGCATCTGCATTAGAATGCAGTCCAGGGGCAGCTTGTGTACAACTTCTGAATACCCCACACATTGCAGATGTGGAGAGGGAACTGACACCCAGGGAGAAGTTGTCCACACTCACGTCCTCTCCCTGCTTCCCATCAACTCTTCAACTTTATTGAAATTGCCTTCAACAGGGAGAGTCAGTGACTTAGTTTTTCCTTAAACCAACAGATAGATGCTTAAGTCCCTCTCTTTAGTGTCTTTCTAGGCAGACACTGTGAGCTGAGAGACATCCCTCTCTCCTGGTTTCCTTGCTCTAAGGATGCAGGTTCTCATGTCTTTCAAAGATTTCTATTGCTCAGCCTTCTCCTTTAAGGGTTCCGCAGGGTTATAGCTGAAAAAATTTTTCTTTCTGTACCATTACCCCCACCCCAAGGCAAACTTATCTACCTCCCTACCGTGATATCAATCAATACCATTTTATTCAACATTTAAAAATATTTATCTCAAGCTCAGACTTCTTTACTGAGTTCCAGAGGCAAATATCTAGTTGCCTAATGAGTACCTCTCTGTGGATATTCTGCAGGGACTTCAAATTGAATCCACTTGAAGTTGAACCTGGAATCCCGAAATTCCAGCCCTCAACATGCCTGCCCATGATCCAGTATTTCTACCACAGTGTGTTCAGCTATCAGGTTAAACTTAGAGCTGTCTATGTTACTTTCCTTAAACTTAGAGCTGTCCATGTTACTTTTCTTAAACTTAGAGCTGTCCATGTTACTTTTCTTAAACTTAGAGCTGTCCATGTTACTTTCCTTACTCCCATTCCTGCGAACTTCTAATCCACTGCCAACAATTGTCAAGTCTCTGTCTTTAATCCATCCCTCATCTCCAAGGCCATTTCTAAATCCAGTTTTACATTTGGAAGTTCTCAGATCACGTACTGCTGAAGGCTGGTGAGAAGGATTTTGAGAAAAGTCTTGTTAGCATGTGAAATGAGTGCAGTTGTATGGTAGTCTGAAAATTCTTTGCATTGCCTTTCTTTGGGATTGGAATGAAAACTGACATTTCCCAGTCTTGTGGCCATGGCTGAGTTTTCCAAATTTGCTGACATATTGAGTGCAGCACTTTAACAACATCATCTTTTAGTATGTTAAATAGCTCAGATTGAATTCCATCACCTCCACTAGCTTTGTTCATAGTAATACTTCCTACAGCCCACTTGATTCCAGGATGTCTGGCTCTAGGTGAGTAACCACAACATAATGATTTTCGGGTCATTAAGACCGTTTTTTGTATAGTCTTCTGTTTATTCTTGCCACCTCTTCTTAATCTCTTCTGCTTCTGTTAGGTCCTTACTGTTTCTGTCCTTTATCGTGACCATTTTTGCATGAAATGTTCCCTAGACAGCTCCAATTTTCCTGAAGAGATCTCCAGTCTTCCCTAATCTATTGTTTCCCTCTATTTCTTGGCATTGCTCTTATCTCTTCTTGCTATTCTCTGAAACTCTACATTCTGTTGGGTATACCTTTCCTTTTCTCCTTTGTGTTTCACCTTTCACTTCTCTTCTTTCCTCAGCTATTTGTAAAACTTCCTCAGACAACCACTTTGCCTTCATGCATTTCTTTTTCTTTGGAATTGTTTTGGTCACTGCCTCCTGTACAATGTTACGAACCTCCGTCCATAGTTCTTCAGGAACTCTATCAGATCTAATCCCTTGAAGCTATTTATCACCTCCTCTTTATAATCATAAGGGATTTGATTTAAGTCATATCTGAATGGCCTAGTGGTTTTCCCTACTTTCTTGAGAGATTAAAATGCAGTATTCTTTGGACCATGGAGAAAGCAAGGGAGTTCCAGAAAAGCATCTACTTTTGCTTTATTGACTACACTAAAGCCTTTGAGTGTGTGGATCACAACAAACTGGAAAGTTTTTAGAGATAAGAATACCAAACCACCTTACCTGCCTCCTGAGAAATCTGTATGCAGGTTAAGAAGAAACAGAACCAGACATGGAACAACAGACTGGTTTCAAATTAGGAAAGGAGTACATCAAGGCTGTATATTGTCACCCTGCTTATTTAATTTCTATGCAGAGTACATCACGTGAAATGCCTGGCTGGATGAAGTACAAGCTGGATTCAAGACTGCTGGAAGAAATACCAAAAACCTCTGATATGCAGATGATATCACTCTAATGGCAGAAAGTGAAGAGAAACTAAAGAGCCTCTTGATGAAGGTGGAAGAGGAGAGTGAAGGAACTGGCTTGAAACTCAACATTCAAAAAACTAAGATCATGGCATCTGATCTCATCACTTCATGGCCAATAGAAGGGGAAAAAGTGGAAACAGTGATAGATTTTATTTTCTTAGGCTCCAAAATCACTGTGGATGGTGACTGCAGCCATGAAATTAAAAGACACTTGTTTCTTGGAAGGAAAGCTATGACAAACCTAGACAGTGTATTAAAAAGCAGAGACGTCACCTTGCTGACAAAAGTCCATATAGTCAAAGCTATGGTTTTTCCATTAGTCATGTGCAGATGTGAGAGCTGGACCACAAAGAAGGCTGAGTGCCAAAGAATTGATGCTTACAAACTGTGGTGCTAAAGACTCTTGAGAGTCCGTTGGACTGCAAGGAGATCAAACCAGTCTATCTTAAAGGAAATCAACCCTGAATATCCAGTGGAAAGACTGTTGCTGAAGCTAAAGCTCCAATACGTTGGCCACCTGATGAGAAGAGCTGGACTTACTGGAAAAGACCCTGATGCTGGGAAAGATTGAGGGCAAGAGGAGAAGGGGGTAACGGAGAATGAAATGGTTGGATGGCACTCTCAACTCAATGGACATGAGTTTGAGCAAACTCTAGGACATAGTGAAGGCTAGAGAAGCCTGGAGTGCTGCAGTCAACGGGGCCACAAAAAGTTGGACACAACCTAGCGACTGAACAACAACAACAGCTCCACAACAAACCACTAACATTTCTTACATGGATAATTGCAATAGCCTTCTCACTGGTCTCAGTGCCCTCAACTTTGCTTCTCTCCAATTTATCTGCACATGAGAGGAAGGGTAATCTGCATTAAAGGGCAATCTAGACTGTGTCCATGGATGCAAACTTTTCAGTATTTTCACATGCTCTGAGATTAAATTTCAATGTACTTATTGTTTTAAAAAATATTTATTTATTTATTTGGCTGTATCGGGTCTTTATTGTGGCTCATGGGCTCTCCAGTTGTGGGGCTCCAGAGCTGGTTGCTTCAGTAGTTGTGGTGCACAGGATTAGTTGCCCTACCACATGTGGGATCTTAGTTCTCTGATCAGGAATTGTTCCTGTGTCTCCTGCATTGCAAGGTGGATTCTTTTTTTTAATAATTAATTATTTTATTTTTGGTTGCAGTGGGTCTTCATTGCTGTGCACAGGCTTTCTCTAGTTGCACCAGCAGGAGTTTCTCTTGTTGCAGAGGATGGGCTCTAGGTGCCCAGGCCGCAGTAATTTCAGCACGCTGGTTCAGTAGTTGTGGTACATTGGTTTAGTTGTCCCACAGCATGTGGGATCTTCCCAGACCAGCTATCAAACCCGTGTCTCCTGCACTGGCAGGCAGATTCTTACTTACTGGACAACCAGGGAAGTCCAAAAGAGAGATTCTTAACCACTTGACCACCAGGAAAGTCCCTCAATTTATTTAAATTGGCTTATGAGGCCTTTTGGGGCTTCCCAGGTGGCTCAGTGGTAAAGAATCTGCTTGTCAATGCAGGAGCCACAGGAGATGCAGATTCGACCCCTGGGTTGAGAAGATACCCTGGAGGAGGAAATGGCCACCCACTTGAGTATTCTTGCTGGGAAATCCCATGAGCAGAGGAGCCTGGCAGGCTACAGTCCATGGTGTTGCAAAGAGTCTGACGCTACTGATCGATTGAGGACGCATGCATGAAGCCTTTCAGGATCTGACCCCAGCCAACCTTCACAGCCTTATCTTCTCACTCCCTACCTCCCTGCCTTTTACTTGGATCCTTCTCAGTTCATTTGATTAGCCTTCTTCTCCTGCTTTTGGGACTTCACATATGCTGTTTCCAAGTACCACCACCTAGTTGGTACCCGCCAAAACGAAATGGGGCTATTTCTAGTCTGTTCTTCAGACACTAGCTAGACAGTCTGTCATTCTGGATGTTAATCAGTATCAGATGATACAACCTGTAATGCAGTCCTTCCTTCAATAAAAATCCATTTCATCATCTACATAAAATTTGGCAAGCTTTCAGGAATGTGCAGAAATTCTTGAAACTACATCTGTATTATGCCTTATGCTTTTAAAAATTTACATACACTTCTCCTTCTTAGATGCTATGTGAACTATAATAATCCTTAAGACCCCTATCAGGTGTCAATTCTGCTTTAGTACCTTCCTTTAGCCTCTCATGAAGACAGAATTGCTCATTTTTACTGTTGTAGGTACTATATTACACTATAATTCTTTTTGTGCTCTTGTTATACTTTTATTTTCAAAGTAATAAATATACACAGTTTTTAAAAAAAAAACAAGAGGCAGAATAACTTTTTGCACATGAATCCTCCCCTCCTGAGAGACAACTAGAAACATTGGGAAAAATATATGAAACATCTGTTTGAAGACAATGGAGAGATACCAAGGAACCAAGGTAAAGAAAGCACAGAGAAGTGTGTACAACGTTGCTTTTCCCCTCAAGGCATTTTCTAATTTGTAAACTGCTGTCCAGAAGCTGAGAGGCTGAGCAAAACCTTCTGCAACTGCGTGGGGCTGGGATGCTAAAAACATAGTTCTGAGTTCAACTGTCAGAATGGCCCACAGGTGTTTGGACAGGTGGCGCAAAGGGCTACATCATGGAACATAAATTGGAAATAGTCTTTACAATATCCTGTCAGTTCAGATCCACTCATATTATGGTGATCTGCTGATTTCTAAACCACCTGCTAAAATAAAAGAATAATCCTCTGTATTAAAGAAAGCACAATCTGGAACCTCAAATTATCTCTACAGTGAAAATACCAATGATTAGCATTAAATTTTTAAAATATCAGAAATATCAGGAGATAAGATCGATAACTGAAAACAGAAGGAAAAAACCCCAAAACAGACAACAAGATGCCCATAGTTGATCTTGACATTGGATCTTCAAGGCCTGGACTTTGGAACTTCCCTGACGGTCCATCCAGTGGTTAAGACTGTGCTTCCAATGAAGGGAGCGTGGGTTTGATCCCTGGTCAGGGAACTAAAACCCCACATGCTGCATGACCAGGCAGAAAAAATTTTTTTTTAAATTTTTACCTGGGTTTTAGGTAAATGTGAAAAGTAAGTTGAAGAAGTTAGATGACAAGATAGAGAACTTCCTCAGAGAAGGGGGTTAGTATAAGAAAGCTATCAAAAGACTAGTATAAAATATGACATTAAAAAGTAGAAAATATGACATAAAAATATGACATTAAAAATTAAAAACTCAACAGAAGGTTTAAAGATAGAACAGACACAAATAAACAGAGGAATAGTGAGCTGCAGATTAAAAAAAGCCCACAGAATAAAGCATGAAGAAAAATTATGCCCAACATATAAAAAAAGCATAAGAGACATATACAGTGAAAATGTCCAACATAGGGAGTTACTGGAATCTACAAAGAGAGAAAAAATGAGATGGAAGCAATATTAGAAGGTACAGTGATTGAGTTTTTTAAAACTGACCTAAGACGACAAATCTTATCTTCAAGGAGTACTAAAACCCAAGGCAGGATAAGTAGGCAAAACAGCACACAACAAAATTCCTCTGGGCACAGTGGTTGAAAATCAAAGACTGAGAAAATTCAAAAAAAGATTGAGAAAATTCAAGTAGCAGAAGGAAAGCTAAAACCACATTACCTGTAGAAGAGTAAAGTGACAGCTAACTTCACAGCAGAAATAAAGGAAGCCAGAAACCAAAGGAATAACATCCTCAAAAGCTAGAAGAAAATAACTGCCAACTTAAAATTTTTCAATACATAAAAGTATCCACCCAAAATGAAGGTTACACAAAGGCATTTTTAGGCAAACAACAACTGAAAGAATTGGTCACAGTAGACTTGCACTAAAGGAAATAATGCAGGGAGTTCTTTGGGCAGAAAGGAAATAATCCCAGGTGGAGGCACACTGAGATCAGGGAGGAATGAACAACAATGGAAAGGTCAGCATGGAGGAGCGCTTAATTATTACTATGAAGCAACTTTCAGTCTGTATTGAGGAGGTTAAATATATGTAGAATTAAAACATTCAACAACAAGGAACAAGTTGGAAGAAGGATAAATAAAGTGTAAGCGTCCCAAGATTCTTGCACTGTCCAGGAAGAGGTAAACATACTAACCTATATTATACTTTTAAAACATTGTTAAAGAAGAGGCAATGAGGACTTCCCTGGTGGTCCAAGTGGTTAAGATTCCACCTGCCAACACAGGGGTCATGGGTTTGATCCCTGGTCCAGGAAGATCCCACAAGCCAGGGAGCAACTAAGCCTGGGGGCCACAACCTCGCTCTGCAACCAGAGAAGCCACCACAATGAGAAGTCTGCGCACCATGAAGAAGAGTAGTGCCTGCTCACTGCAATTAGAGAAAGCCTATGTGCAGAAAGGAAGACCCAGCACAGCCAAGAAAGAAACAAAATTGGCAATGCAAGTATAAAAAACTAATCAAGGGTAACAGATTTTAAAAAGCACTTATAAATCTGAAAGAAGGCAAGAAAGGAGAGAAGAAAGGAACCTAGGGTAGGTAGGACACACAGAAAAGAACTAGTAAGATGACAAATTCAAACCTCAATATATCAGTAATTCCATTATACGTAAGTAGACCAAATACTCCAACTGAAACGAAAATACTGTCACACCAACAAACAACTGCCCCCCCATAAAAGGACAACTACATGATATACACAGGACACACATTAAATATAAACACAGAGAAAAACTGAACGTAAAAGGGGAAAGGATTTATGACGCATACTATAATGAAAACCAAAATATCTATGCAAAAAACTATAAAACAATATTGAGAGAAAGGAAACCTAAATAAATGTAGAGACACGGCGTGTTCGTAGATTAGAAGACTCAGCAATATAAAAATGCCAATTATCTCCAGATTGAGGAAACCCAAATCGAAATCAAACCATCAAGAAAAAAAAAAACAACTAAAAAGGTTTTCATTGGTGGGAAGGCACAAATTGATAGGCTGCATCTAAAAGAGTGGATATAAAGGGTCAAGGAAAGTCAGGACTAACTTGAGGAAGAACAGTGAGGTCAGGGCTCTCATGTTATTGGATATTGACACTTGGTATAAAACTGCAGTGATTAGGAGAGTGTGGCACTAAGGTAGGAACAGACAATTAGAGCAATGAAAAGGAGCAAGTGTAGAAACTGGTGCACACACATTGACTCACTCCATTTATACTGCAGTGGCCCTCAAGACCATCGGGGAAAGGAAGTGCACGGACGCCCTAGTGCAAACACAACTCCACTAGGACCCTGTTTGCCACATAGAAAACTCAGTTCCAGGTGGAGCACAGTTCTAAATACAGCAAGTCCATTACAAATGAACAGGTTCCATTCCAAGAGCACATTCATTAAGTCCAATTTGTAAGTCCAACAAAAAATAGCCTAGTTACCCAACTGACACAACCAGCTATTTAGTACTGTAACAGGTTTATAATACTTTACACACAAATAATGCATAAAAGCAAACACAAAAAATAAAATATTACAAGTCTTACAGCACAGTACCTAGAAAAGTACAGCAGTACACTAAAACAGCTGGCATACAGGGGCTGGCATCAAGCGAACAGGCAGGAAGAGTTACTAACTGGAGGAGGGAGAGGAGGTGGGAGAGGGTAGAGCTGAAGGATTGTCAGCAACAGGAGATGGACGGCAAGCTGCAATTTCACTTGTGCCTGACGTTGATGGAATGCATGTTTGCATCCTTGAAAGTTCACAGCCTGAAGGTTCGTATACAGGGGACTTACTACACAGAAAGTAAAACCAAGCTTCCAGACTGTAACAGTGAAGAATATCTTCATGACTTGGAAAAGTAAAATTGTTAAATGGGACCCAAAAAGCACTAACCATAAAGGAGAAGTACAAATTGGACTCTATTAAAGTTTATGTTTTGTTTATCAAGAAACACCTTTAAGACAGTGAAAAGGTAAGCCACAATGTATGTGAGAACTAATTCCTGCACATAAATAAGGAAAAGACAGAAAACCAATATTTTTAAAAATGCACAAAAGACATGCAGAGATGCTTCACAAAGAAGGTATCCAAATGGCTGATAAACTGAAAATATCCTCAACCACACAAACTAAAAACCGTAATGTGATTCCACTACACACTCAACAGAAAGGCTAAAATTGACAGAATAGAGTGGGACCAGGATGTAGAACAAGTAGAACTTTCAGGCACTGCAGAAAGGAGTGTAGCTGAGTAGCCGCACAGCTTTGTTTTTTGTTAAAGTTGCTAAGTCGTGTCCAACTCTTTTTGAGACTCCAAGGACTTCAGCCTACTAGGTTCCTCTGTCCATGGGATTTCCCAGGCAAGAACACAGCCTATCACCCAGCAATTCCCCTGGGGTGCCAAAAATCGCAAATATTGATAGTTTGGGGGAATCATATTTGATTAGTTTTTGTATGCTTAGCATCAAGCCCAGTAACAAGCATTCGGAATGTGCTTGAGAAATGTGTTTTGAACTGCTGAAATAAAAACATCAGGTTCATTGTCAAATCAATGAACTCCTCCCACCAGCCCGTGGTCTGTACCTGGCCTCAGGGCATCAGGAAGGCGAGTCTCACCTGTGTAGTGCTCATTGCCTTGAGCAGCACAGGTCAGGAGCTGCGCCATGGAGGAGCCCACTGCTTTAGATGTACTTCCCAGGTCCTGAGCACATTTTTCCAGCTGTAAGAATATGCAATGGGGAGAAGAACTTAGAAGAACCGAATCATCCACAAAAGTCTTAGCCCCCAAATAATGCAAATCAAACTCTGGGCTTCAACTCTTTCCCATCTAATATACCAATGGCCCTAAGAAGAAGTAGCGTGATAGAGGGGAAAGAACCCAGGCTTCAGGGTGAACAAATCTGAGTTCACACCCTTCCCTCTGCTCCCCTCCTCCACTTGCTACCTGTGAGAGGTTTGGGTAATTCACTGAACTTCTCAAAGTCTCTGTGTCCTGAGATCATAGTATCTAGCTCAAAGGTTTTCAGAGAATTAATGTAGGTACTCAACAAATGGTAGCTATTAGTATTATGCCTTTAGAAGCTAATTCAGAAAGTCTGCAACAAATCCTTAGTGAGAATTAACTATGCCTTGGCAGGAAGTGGGCAGACATCCAGCTGTTCCACCTTCCTGGCACGTGGGACCATTAACATTGTTCTATTTGATCATTATACTTTTATGGAATTCTAACCAGAAGGAAATGCAATAGAAATAGAGGCTTGGAGTGGTAAATGCGATTATGAAAATGGGCAAAATGCTTGCTTCCCATGATGAGCACATCATCTTGCTTTGTCAACAGAATAAATAATTCAGAGAATAAAGTCAATAGAGGCCTAGGATACAAGTAATTGTTTGATTACTAGATGAGGACAACATTTTGGAAGAGAACTGTTGAGTGATCAGGAAGTGTATGCCATTTTAACCCCCAAACATGTTTTCTAAGAGGCATTTCCTTCGGTAAAAAACAGCCTGGTCCATTATAGGCAACCATATAACACAGTACACACAACAATTTCTTAAAAAAATTACATGACGTTTCTTGCATTCTAACTAGCCAGTTGTTTTATGTGAAGGCAGAATACGTGTCATGGGTTCCTTGGAGCACAGAACTTTGCAAAGGGACACCTGGACCACAGTGCAAAGCTGCTGGCCCAGGAGCCAATCCTGACCTCATCATTAGCTGGGGCACTTTAGGTAAGTGACTTAACCTCTCTGAGCCTGAGTTGCCTAGTTTTTACAATAAGGGGTAGCTTGACTTGATTATTTTCTGTGTGCTTTCTATGTCCCAGGCATTGTTCAATGATAAATTAGTCTCTTTATATTCTTAACGATTTTAGTTCATTCAAAGAGTGGCAGTAGTTAAAAGTTCTCAGTGTAAAATATCAAGGACATGGGTTTGGGAGTCCTGTAGGCCTGGGTTCAAACCATGATTGTGATGCTAATGCCAGGTAGCATGAAGGAGAACAGTGACGAACATGCACCTCTGTTTTCTCAGCTGTAAAATGGGATGAACAACACTTGTTAATTAAGTTACTGTCAGGATAAACTAGATGGATTTTGTGTGTATACACTGCTTAACAGGTGCTTAATAAATGAAGGTATCTTATAAGCAATGTTCAAGAGTAAGGGAAAGGAGGTATCTATATACAAATGAGGACAATTGCTAAAACTGTAGCCAAGAAAACCTTGGCACAGGCATTAGGAGGTATTATACCATGATCAAGTTAGATTTCTGGTGCCATCATTCCATTTGCTGTTGTGGGTTTACTACAGCAAAGTGCTTTGTCACTGCCCATTATACTATGGAAAAAACATTTTTTTGAACAAGATTGTTGAAAATAATTTGCGTTTATCTTTATAACTTAACTGCTGCCCATTTCACAGATAAAATACTTTGAACATAGAGATCAGGACTTGCCCACAACTGGTGGTTGATACTTCCTGAACCAAGAAAGCCAGAACTTCTACGTGTAAACATAGTTCGTTCAGCTGCACTGGGCATTCTTCTCAGACAAAGGCACAGGATTAGAACCCTGGCCTCAACCACCAGCAGGTATTCTTTATGGAAAAGAGGGGTGGATATTAACAGATGTCTGGTCATCCCAGTCACATCCTAGGGGAGCACGCACAGGCCCATCACCAGAGACCCCTCGGAGCCATCTCTACCCTAACACAGTTCTAGAGACATGGGGCTTTGAATTAACAAAGCTTAAAATTTAGGCGCACTGACCTGCAACTTCTAAAAATGCCTCGATGTATCCTAATAGAAGGTGAAGCCCCACCCCTGGCTGCCACCGACATCTCCTACCGTCTCCCCGGGGAGTGGCTTCAGCTGGCTCTCCATAGCTGCCATCTTGGCGTCCTGCAGTTCACTCTTCAGGGTCTGCACGGTGCTCAGCGCTGAATCGATTTCCATGGGACCACAGGCTTCGTGGGCCTGTCAACAGAGATGGGAATATGTATGCGCAGGTCTGCTTGGAAAAGCGACGCCAGTACCTTGCAACACATGAATGCCTTTTTGGATAGAACCAATGACTCTCCTCATCTAGCAAGAGCAAGCAAAGGTAACTAGCATTTCCTAAGAGCACAAAATGATGCTCAGTTAAGACTTCAGTCCTAAGTTCCCTAAATAACCAATTGTATGTGCTTCATAACAGGATATACTTAAAGTCTCCTTGAAGCTGTTTATATCTGCAATACACTACCTCTCAGACTAAGTAGATTCTTACTCACTGTGTCTGGGTTCTAGACATCAGGCAGCTAGCACAGTATGAGTGCACACAGAAACTTGGGAAGCATGTAGGGGATGAATGAATGAACCCACAAATGAACCAGGACTCTAGGGACAAGTCTATACCAAAATTCAGTTCAGTTCAGTCACTCAGTTGTGTCCAGCTCTTTGTGACCCCATGGACTGCAGCACGCTTCCCTATCCATCATCAACTCTCCAAGCTTGCTCAAACTCATGTCCATTGAGTCGGTGACGTCTCCAACCATCTCATCCTCTGTCATCCCCTTCTCCTCCTGCCCTCAATCTTTCCCAGGATCAGGGTCTTTTCCCATAAGTCAGTTCTTCACATCAGGTGGCCAAAGTATTGGAGTTTCAGCTTCAGCATCAGTCCTTCCAATGAATATTCAGGACTGATTTCCTTTAGAATTGACTGGTTTGATCTTGCAGTCCAAGGGACTCTCAAGAGTCTATTTTTTTTCAAATTTCTAGATTGTAAACCATTACCTTTTCATACTGAAGGTTATGAAAGATGTTTTTCCTTAGTAAAACTATAAAGAAAACTACTTTATTCTGTGATCTTTTAGAAACATTAGTCTCCAAATGCTTTAATCACACCCCCCAACACACATATTAATAAATTATGCACATACAAATATATTAAAAAGAGGTAAATCTTAGCATCTTTTATTGTTAGATAATAGTAACAGCAGCAGCAGTATACACTATTTGATTGATTTCTATGGCCAATATTACTAGGTGAGGACACTGAGACACAGAGAGGTTAACTAACTTGCCAGGTTACAAAATTAGTCGATAGCAAGGCCAGAATTTGAATATTTAGATTCAAATTCTTTTTTTTTATTAATTATTTATTTGGCTGAGCTGGGTCTTAGATCTTTGCTGTGGCCTATGGGATCTTTAGTTGCTACATGTGGGATCCAGTTCCCTGACCAGGGATCGAACCCAGGCCCCCTGTGTTGGGAGCACAGAGTCTTAACCACTAGACCACCAGGGAAGTCCCAGAGCCTATACACTTGACCCTCACACTATATACAAAAATAATTAGAAGCTCTCACAGAATCTTCCTGAACCCAGTGAACCGTCTTGCTTGAGTCCCACTTTGGGGCTCATAGCTCCAAAGCAGTTGCTGGAGGGGGCTGTGTCACAGTCACTGAGGAAACTTGTTAAAATGCAGATGTTTGGGCCCTACAAGCAGAGATTCTGATTTGGGTGTTCAGAGGCAAGGGCCAGGAACCTGTATTTTAAGTGCCCCCGTGTGATTCCAGTGCAGATGGCCTTGGGACCTCTCTTTGAGAAACAGGGTTCAAAATAACTTTTTTATTAGATATAATCTAAATCTCTAGATTATATCTTTTCTTTGGTCATGTAGTACACTCTTTATATTACAAATTCAAATTAGCTTCAAACCTTCCCTTGTTCATGTATGAGGCTGCCTGCTTCTACAAAGGGATTGTTACAGTGAGGAAAAATGAATTCATGGCAGAACTTCATGCTAATACCGTATCAAAGAGAATGGTAAGGAGGGTCTTTGGTAATTAATAAATTCCAGACACAGAAACTCCTCAATCCCTAATTCTGTTCTATTAAGAATCCCGGTAAGGTGGATGTTCCCATTTAAGACATGGAAACCTTTCAGGGCAAAGATAATATAAATGATCCTTCAAATTAGATCTATAGCCTAAATAATTTGTTACTAAGTTCACAAGATAATACCTGAGTGATGTGATCACTTACTTTGCCCACAGTCTACCTGGCATCAAGAAACAGATGACCAGTCTCCTCTAAGATTGTGAGAAACAGATCATTGCTAGTCCCAGTGTAAGGGAGGAGGGGGAGTATGTAACCTATCATAGTTTCACCAAAGTCATCTGTAATCAGAAGGTGACAACTAAGTCGAGGAGAGAGCAGCTAAAAGTGGTAGAAGCCAGTCCACATGAGCATATTTAACGGTCAAGCAAATGGAATGAACAATTTCACCAAGAAACATGCCCAGCAATGTTCTGGCCCCAAAGAACACCCAGGTCACAACAAGCAGTAAGGAATTAAAAGCTCCACTTCTGGCAAGCTAACTTCCATGATGAAGGTGCACTTGCCTTCTGTGAGGCGGTACGCAGCTCTGCCAAGCTGGTGGCGAGGTTCTTGGCACACTGGCTCAGTTGCATGGCTGCAGCCTGGTCGCTGACGGTGGGCACTGCAGCTTTGGCAGAGGACACCATCTTGCTTCCAGGCTGTAGAGAGAAAAATAGAAAGTCAGACTGCTCCTGGGCAGCAAGAGTCAGAGAAGAGAGACCCAGAGAGCAACGCCACCATATCAGTCACAACTTACTTTGCCCTAAAACAACAAATATTAAAACTATCTAGTTTCCCCCCAAATTTGCCATCACAAATCAGATACTCTAGGGCAGGACATTCTAGAATGTTTGAAACAAAAAGTATGTGTCTTCGTGAGTAGAGTGGGGAGTAAAATTGGGATGGTGGCTTGAAATTCTTATTTAGAAAAGATTTGAAAGAGATTTCTTTTTTTTGAAAGGGATTTCTTGTTAAAGATATTGTGTTTCTTGGAATAGCTCTTGAATCTGTGTCTCAACTATATCTAATAGACTGTTCAGAAAAATACAGGGATATAATATGAAACAAACGACCTCTCACATCTCAGAATCCAGGAAAATTTCACCATGTGTGGGTGCTGTGTGCATGCACATATATTTTCAAAAATAAGATCATGCTACTTATTCTGTTTTTCAATCTCCTTGTTCCACATACTCTGTTTTATGATAGTTGTTATAATACTCTAGTATATACATCTGTTATGACTTTTCAATCCTATACTGAGTATGTTTTCATATTTTCAAATATAGTAAACAATAATGTGATAAACACTTCTGTAGCTAAAATTTTGTACACATTCATTTTTTTTTTTTAATTCTACAAAATAAAGTTACCAGAGCAAACAGTATACATAATTTTAAGGGTTTTGATATGTGTGCTACACAACTGCTCTTAACACAGCTATAACAATTTAAATGCCAGGTCATAAATATCAAGAACATAGGAATATTATTAATATTTAAAGAATTCATGAGGACTTATAGGAAAAATTAGCATGAATATACAAAAAGCATAAACAGACAAGTTTACATAATAAAAACAAATAAGTGAAACACGACCAATGTTAAACACTGTGAAAACCACAGAAAGGCAAAATTAAACAATAAAAGCTTTACCAAGCAAATTGGTAAAAACTTTTTAATGATTGCTTTCCCAACTTGGAAGAGCTGTATTAAAAAGTGTGCTCCATGCACTGCTAGCTGTACATTTAGATTCACTCATCCTTCTGGAAAGGCTATTTTATCACACATAAGAAGAAAGTTTAAAATGTAAACTTGAAAAAGAGTTTGAAACTTTTGGTCTGTTGATTCCATTTCTATTTATTTCTGACTCTGAACTTATTCTTGTAAAAGTCTGATGCACAGCAAGATTAGAAGAACAAAAGAAACAGGAAAACAAGCGTAGGGACTGGCAAGAGTAAGCCCTGGAACACATCCACACTGTACTATTCTAAGACCCTACAATCCTGCTGACCGTGGGACAAACATGACTGACTCCAGGCCCTCTAACCACCTAGAGCAGAAGACAAACAACTTGTCTAAGCCATAATTCTCAATGTCCCAAGATAAAAATAAGCTTCCTGCAATCTGAGTTCTAGTAACTTACTCTGAGGAAACAATTTAGGAGGGGCACAAAGATTTGAGCACACATTAAGTCTTTTTTATCATATCACAGGTTGTTTATGATGGCAACTAACCGAAAACAACCTGTATGTCCAATGACAGGAGAAAAGCTAACCACTGAGTATAGGAGGTGAGAGACTATGAATCAAAATCATCAATGTTCTTAATATAAATGTTAACATGAAAAACACAGTTAATACACAGTGAATCCCCAGAGAATACATACATACATATATACGTTTTGGTATGAAGTTAAAATGTGAGGAAGCACAAGATTTTCATGTTCTATGTCTGCATGTCAGAGCTAAGGCACTTAAAAAATTAACCAAATAGATGTATCAGTGGGTCCTGTAAGTAGAGATCTGAACAGAGAGGGATGAGGAAGAAATATGCCAAACCAAATGGACTGTTTACGGGGCCCAAGTTGGCAAAGTGCTGAGAGATGTGAAAACAAGAAGTACAAAGCAAGTGTTTCCACAACTTAATAGTCTTATTTTTTTTAATTAAAAAAAAATTGAACATAGCCTCACTTAACAAAGACCAACAATACTTACTAATTCTACAACTGTCACAAGAAAGCATGACACCTTTGGAGAAGATGTACTCACTGATTCTTGTTTCCCTGGCTATGAATAGCGGCATGAGATAGTCCGGAAACTTGTTATAGTGTTAGTCATTCAGTCGTGTCTGACTCTTTGTGACTCCATGGACTGTAGCCCACCAGACTCCTCTGTCCATGGAATTCTCCAGGCAAGAATACTGGAGTGGGTAGCTATTCCCTTTTCCAGGGGATCTTCCCGACCCAGAGATCAAACCAGGGTCTCCTGCATTGCAGGCAGATTCTTTACCGTCTGAGCCACCAGGGAAACTCAATGAATAATGGCATGACATATTCCAGAAACTAGCAAACCTAAAGCAATACCGAGTACTAGGCTGTTCTCAAAAAGTGGAACTGGTTACATGTCTTCCCTCAGAGAAGAGAAATATAGATAGAAAAATGGCAATTTCCCTATATATCGGCATCTCGCTTTGCCAAGCTCCATCTCCTTCTCCAGGTCTGCTTACTATGAACACTTTGCTCTTGCTCTAGAATCTGTGACGTCCTCTCCTAAAGGATAAAGGGAACCCCCTGCCCAGTGTGGGGTGGAGTGGGTTGTGGTTCTGGGGGAGAGCAGGGTGAATGCTGCTGCAGTACCTGGAGGAAGTTCTGGCTGGAGATGATGAGAGCCAGCTGGGCGCTCAGGTCTTCTGCTTGAGCTTGGCTCCCTCTGACCCCCTGGACCAGCTGAGGAATGTGATCGGCCACTGCCTGCAGGAAGCAAGGAAGATGAAAACTGAGCACATTGGGATGGTGAATTACCAAAACAGCGTGCGGGGGCAAATGCCCCAGGTGATAATGTTCTGTTGGTGTGCCTTCACTCCTAGGGATGCCTGGCCCAGACCCTGCATTCACTCAGCAGCTGTAGCCAGCAGGGTCCCTGCCAATACTGTGTCCCAACACAGTACCTGTGGGTAGGCTCCTCGTGCACATGCTCCAGCCTGTGATTCTCCAGGTCCCAACACACCCAGCACAGGATGATCCTCTGTAACTTGGCCTTAAAACAATTTCCCCAGTAGCAACTCACACCATCTTGACTCATGAGGATTGAAAACCCTAGAGTTAAAGACTCTCCAATTTATAGGTAAATTGGAGATTTATTCCGTCCCATGATGAGAAGAAAGTGAAATACTCAACTAACAGTATACTTCAGCATGTCGATTTCCGACTTTGTGGTTATACATTCTGTCCATCAGCTTTCATGTTGCCATGGTTCCTCATCCTCTGTTCTCATTTCTCAAATGGGGAAACCCCCTGCCCAGGGTAGGGAAGGGAGTACAGCATCCTGTGGTGACAGCACTTGAAAGAGACCACCTCCCACCGCGCCGAGGAGATGACAGCCTTTCACTCAGAGTTCTCCCACACGTTCCTCTGTGCCCATGCCCCATCTGACTAACCAGGCCCTCAGAGCTCATGGCACAGTGGCCAGCACTCTAAGGAAGGGCCCAAGAGCAGCCCACCATGGTGATACATTCTTTTAAGGAGTCCATTCAGGCAAGAATCTAACGTGGATCCTCTCCTCCAGGAATCTGGTCCACTTTCCTTTCTGCACGGCATCCTGAAAAACAGCAATGCTCTCATACCCTGACAGGGATACCCACAGGCTGAGTATGGTCAGGTTCCTCATAAAATGTAGAGGTGAGGGGTTTCATACTATTTACCTGAACACAAGTGGCATGTGCTTTCTGAGAAGGGAAATGCTATTTTGCTATCCCTACTGGCGGCTGATGCCAGGCCCTGATAGGAACCATCTCTCTCCACAGCAGGCACCTGGCTCTCAGAAAAACCCCTCTTTGACGTGCACAGTTCCAAGGTCAGGGTCCTTCCGTATTGCTGAGGCCTTTCTACCAGATAAAACTTGCTCCCTAATGAGGGGCTGGGCTCAGAGACCCGAGCTTCGGGACTTAGCGGGTCCCAGGTGATCTCCCTGAAGAAGTAAAGCCATTTCTGAAGTAGAGGCAACAACACCCCTCACGCATGCATCATTTCAGAGGGGAGCTGAGAAAGGAGAGAGAGAGCTCATAAATCTAACATGTCCCTACACCCAGCTCCCACAGCGAACTGCAAACACTTCCGGGAGACTTCAGTGAGAAACAGTGCCAAGATGTGGGTGACAGCTATGCAATGAGAGTGTGCATCTGGCACTGCTCAGGGCTCTCCTGGGAGTCAACTGTGGACCCTCAGGGAAGGCAGCTGAGGCGTGCAGCACCCTTGGCAGCACTGTGGCTTCAGCACGGGATCAGGGCCTGGTCTCAGAAGATCCATCAGTTAACCAGAGTACGCCCCAGAGCACAGCAGCACTGAGACCAGGCAGGATGAATAAATCCAAGACTGAAGGTAGAGGCCGCTGTCCAAAGCAAGGAAGGAACTCAGGAAATTCGATGCTTCATTACTGCTTCAGAGCCCAAAAACGGCCTCGTCATCGATTGTCCTTGATATGTGCTCACAAAAAGGAGGTAAAGAATCCAGACAAAGGAGAGACAATGCTGGGGAAAACACTGTGTTTTCCTTCCAAGTACAGGCCATCCACTTAATAGACAAAAGCCAGATGTGTGTATGTGTGTGTACACCTGAAACATGAGAGCCAGAACAAACTGGATTAGGGGCCTGAATGATCAGTCTTAACTGAATTAGCCGGGCACCACGTGCTCTAATGTTATCAGGGTGTCCTTCAGCAGACCTGGCTCTCGGATGGCCAGAGCCTCACCTTGCAGCTCTGCACCAGCTGCTGCTGGGCCGCAGGGTTCTTGTTGGACACGGCTGCGTTCTGGGAGGCGGCGATGGTCTGTGTGGCTGCAGCCGCAGCCTGCTTGGCTGCAACCTGAGTGGGGGGCGGGACAGAGAGAGGAGGTGAGCCAGGGTTCTCATGTGCAAACACACACACACACACACACACTGACATACATTCTCTCCACTAAAGGGGGGGTGCTGGACAGCTATAAGAAAGGGAGCGCCAGGCACAGACTCCACCCTTTCAGCACCATTGACGTCCTAATCTAGCTGAGTCCTGATGTCTTCCTTTGGTTTATGTTGCCTGGGACAAATGAAAAAGAGAGGCTGGCTTGAGGGTCCAGTTCTGGTGTTCATTTGTCTTTCTACAAAAGACAAAGGACAAGTCCCAAGACCATGTGAAGCTGATAAGCAGCACCAAGCCTAAATGTTTTAGGAAAAAGGCCTCTCTCTCACAAGAGGCATGGGCTGCCCTCTGGGTCAAGTGCCAGGCACAAACACTGGTGCTCCTGACTTGCCTGGGTTCAGAAAGGCCCAGGCCTTTCTGGGCCTGGCATACTTAATCATGTTGACTCTCCAGTCTCCTTCCACAGACAAGGAGGCTGGTTGTTTCCGGAACCCAGAAACTACACATGTTGGGATTTCTCACCAGACAGGCAAGTTCTAGCCTCAAATCCCCCCAAATTGTATTCTAAGAGTCTCCTGTGTACATTTGTGAGATATATTTTCTAAAGAATTTGTGCCTATTACTTTTTCCCCAAGAATAAATAAGCATTCTGAAAAATGACAAAAGTACTTATTATTCCCTTTCATACCTCTTTATTCCCATCTCCAGTCTTCAAAAGTGATTACTTTCTATTGGAAATCCTGAAAGAACATTACCTCCACCAAAATATTTACATTCTAGCTACATTTTTACATTTTTTTCTGAACATGTACCTCCCATAATGCCAGGGGAAAACAAAAATATTGGTTCATCCTGAAAGAAAATTTGAATTTTATTAAAGAACGTTAAACTTCAAAAAGATCTTGGCTTTGTGCAAACATGACCTGAAGCAGTTTTTCAAACTGTGTCAATGGATCTAAACCACTGGACCTAAACGTACAGTGGCCCTAAACCAACTGTTCAAGCTGCTCATGGCACCTAATCCACTAAACTGCATCATCCATCTTGATTTAGCTTCCTTTGGATGGGCATTGCCTTATGAATTCGATTGTTCTTTCAATGGACTCTCTGCAAATCTAAAACCTAGCAAACCAGGCTCTTTACTCCTTACTTACCTCTAGTCGGTTGACAATTTTTTTCTTAATAGCATTCTGGGCCGCAGCATTGGTTGCCACCCGGAGACCTTCGGCAGCTTCTCTCAGCCTTTGCTGCTGGTCCTCGTTCTCAGGGTTGGCTGCAGCCCCCTGCCAAGGTGAAAGCAAAGATTCCAGGAGGTCCAGGGGGCAATGTGCCAAAGACACTGAATTTATGCCTTCAATTTTACTTTTTCCTAGGAGTACAAGATATCTCAGAATGCTCCGAGCAATATCTTTATGACAAAGATGTTTTCCCTCACAATAAAAAAAATATCTACCAGGGGATGGGATGTTTCAACAACGCACAGCTAAACAGGAGAAATCCAATGGTAACGCTTAAGATCATAGCCTTCGTCATCCATATCAATTACCTTGTGGTCAGAAACTCACGGTTTAAAAGATGTTAAGTCCCTCCTGCTCACATCTCTCAGGAAGAACTGTATTTTAATTAGAGTGACAGACACATATCCCTGCTGAAAGATTCTCCTGTCCTGCTGCACTGGTGAATGAGAATGGGCTAAGATTACAGTATAACACAGGGGCCCAGGTTGGGGGGAGGAGGGAGAGAAATGCTATTCAAAGTTCTATGAGGCAATGTTGTTCAAGAAAGAGCATATCTAGAAATTACATTTCTGGACAGCCTGAGTTGGCAAATGTATTCAAGTAGAATTGGCACCCAATTGTACTAAAGTAACAAGAGAAACTGATGCCGCTATCCTGGCATGGAAAGGGGAGGGTTCCATGCACTGCCGATGGCCATGCTTCCCTTGCTTAAGCCCATGGCTCTTTTATCATGCTGCTGTAGAAGTCCAGGTGGATTTTACTTAGATGAGTAGGGTTTTGAAGAAGAATAAGGCTAAAGATAATGTAGGGAGAAGATAATTTTACTGCATGATGAGTGAATGTATAAGTCTTAGTCATTTATTCAGTCACGTCTGACTCTTTGTGACCCCACAGACTGTAGCCTGCTAGGCTTCTCTGTCAATGGAATTCTCCAGGTAAGAATACTGGAGTGGGTAGCCATTCCCTTCTCCAGGGGATCTTCCTGGCCCAGGGATTGAACCCTGGTCTCCTGCATTGCAGGCAGATTCTTTACCATCTGAGCCACCATGGAAGCCCCAATTCAACAAAAACTGAAAGCATATCCAGTCTTCCACCTCCACCAGCAATAAAAGCATCAATCAAGATTCTTCTCACAGTGCCTGGATGTTTTGTGACCAGCACTGGATGTATGTAGATGAACGAGTTTCTTTCCATGAACATTTTCAGGCTATAATAATTGCTTGCAAGGCAGAAAGAAACACACCAATTACTGAAAATCAGTTTTTTGAATGTCACCATTTCCCATATAGCCACCTAGCCAAGTTTACCAATTTGCAAAAATCGACTTCTCTGAACTACGGTATTTATAAGAAGTCATAGGAATTCACACTGAGTGGAACAGATCTAACACCCATGGCAGAGTTGTTTTGGCAGTCTTCTTGGATGGAATCTCTTATTCTTTCAAACTTAAAACCACTTTTAGTAGTCTTGATTTTGTGTTTCTAGCAACTAAAAAACTGTATCTTTGCATTTCACATGTGAAAGGATTGTTAGGGCTCCTTTTGCATTCTTCTGCTTTTACGCGAGTCATTTTTTCTGGTCACTGGGTATTTTTTTATCAATGCCTCCAGTGGCACACCAGCCTTAACTGTGTGTTCAAGCAGCAGGAAAGCACCATTTTTGTACTTTATGCTGACGTGGGTGTTTGGATCCTTCCTTAGCAATGTCTTTTATGATGAACATATATTAGATATGGGGTACTAATTTGGGCCTGCAATCTTAGTTACTGATTATCTGTATTTTTTCTTCACATTAAATATATTCTTTGTAAGTCTAACCACTATATATTCTTTATCTTTCAACCAAATTCAGCAATTAAAATATTGCCATGACAACTTTTAACTAAAAGATTAAAATAACTTAGAAAAACACTCAACTTGTCCCATCTAATATAAATAATCCAAAATAATAAATACTTTGGTAAGTTGGTGTATGCAGTGAATGGGTCTGGGGACCACTACACATCTAGAAACAAATGTGCACATTGGTCTTGGCTTAGTCCTGGTTATGGGATAATAGGCTTAACTTTTCTCTTAGTTCTAATTTTCTCATCTGTAAAATAAAGGACTGACTAGTCTTTTCACTCTGGAGGAGAGCATGGCAACCCACCCCAGTATTCTTGTCTGGAGAATTCCATGGACAGAGGCGCCTGGCGGGCTACAGTCCCTAGGGTTGCAAAGAGTTGAACACGAATGAAGTGACTTAGCACGCATGCAGACTTTTCATTAAAGTTCTTCCCAGCCTAGCAAGTAATTTTTGTGAACATGAGGGTCTGCTTGAAATGGCTTTATTTAAACTTAGAAAGAAGGGGGGAAAAAAGGAAATAAAACTAGTAACAATCTTAAAAAAAAACTTACTACAATCCAAAGGTCTAATGTGTATTTTTGCTAAAAGGGATGGTTAGAAGCAGAGATTCTTGGCAGAAAGAGGGATCAGAGAAGAGGAAGGAAGTTCAGACTCTGCCCCTCCTTGGGATTCTCTTCAGTCCTACCCAGGATATATCTCCAAGGACTCTCAGCCCCTCAGGTAATATAATGATGAGTTAGACAAGGAGGAAGGTCTACTGGATATCACTGCATGTCATAGACATCGAAAGTGAATGAAATTCATGTACTTGGTTGAGATACACTACTGTTCTGTTAGAAGCCAAGGAAACAGGCTAAGCTGTGGGGGATGTTTAATGAACCTGAAAATGCATAGGAATACATTCAACATGTTACCTTGGGGATATGAAGTTGAAGGTGGTTTCTATTTTCTTATTCATATATCTACATGAATTTTATAAGGTATAAAATTATATAAGGTAATTATATATAAAATTATATATAAGGTAATTTGCTGAATTTTGCCTCAGATTCTTTTCCCATATAGGTTATTATAAAATATTGAGTATAGAGTTCCCTGTACTATATAGTTGGTTCTTGTTGTTTATCTATCTTAAATATAATAGTATGCATATATTAATCCAAAATTCCTAATTTATCTCTTCCCCACATCCCCTTTGGTAGCCATAAGTTGGTCACTTATGCAAAATCTTGAAAGAAGTTTAGCTGAGAAGTCAAATGGAGGGTAAAGTGACATTAAGGCTATAGGAAGAAAACAGGTCAAAGTGAATTTACCGTTGAAAATCTCAACCTTAAATTAATCACCATTTTCAATAAAGTCAATGGCAATGACTCAATGGAAAGAATACTTGCTAAGCAGGGACTCTGCTATCTATGGCTGAGTCAGCACCACTGCCCTAAAGAGTTTCATTCATGTGTTCCATGACCTCCCTGTTTTTCACTTGAAGAAGGTTAAACATCACAAAGCCACATAGATTTTAAACAAACAAAAACACACACTCTGTTAACCACTCTCTATCTTGAAAGTAACTTCCAGATTCTTATTTTCAATAACATTTACTTTTCAAGTGAATAAATCCAATGTACTACCTTTGCAGCCTCCACCATGCGAGCTGTGGAGTCAGCCAAGAGTTTAGCTGCTGCCAGGAGCTTCTTGGAATTCTCCATGTCGATTTCAGCTTCCGCGTCTGACCTCATGGCGTTGACGAGGTCTGAGGTGGCCTGGGCCAGGACCCGGGCCTGGCGCACCATTTCACCTAGAGGGTGGGACAGAGGATGCAGTCTGTGTGTCTGCCTCTTAAAGCTCAGGGGAAACCTCAGGGGCCAGGACAGTCTCGTCTCTGTTCCTCTGGCAAAAAGGACAAAGAGAAATAAGACTCCATGCTCCATTCCTAAGCAATGAAGCCAAGTCAGACCCAGAACCAAACACATTCCCTGTGGCTGCCAGGCCTGTCTACCCCAAAGGCATCCAAGTTCAGTCTCTAACTGTGCGGGATAAAGATGACATAAGTAATCTAAGAGGAACTTTTTATAAAGAGAAGGCAGGGAACAATATTACGTGGATTTATTATGTGCATTTATGCTTAGTAAATACTATATAAAAAATATTATTTTCCTCACGTCAAGAGTCTCTTACACAAAAGCCCCCCTATGATAAGCTCTTTGAGTAATGTGCATAGAAAAAAATTATTTTTTAATTTTGAGCCTGCCTAACATCAGATGAGTGGTATCACATAACCCACTCTATTTGTGTCACTTGGCTTTCACTCATAGAAAGCACAGACCCCAGTTTCATGCTCAGATGCTGAGATCTGCTTTGGCCCAGTCTCCCTATCAATTATTTCTTTGCTCACCCTTTCCTTCCCAGCGTTGGTTTTGATCCTGTTACTAGGAACTGTGATTTTATTAAAATCTGTTTCAACTTCCTGGGAGGGGTACCATCATAAACATTAAAAAATAAAATGATTCAAATATGAGCAGTATCCTCCTTTGGGTCATTTTTGGAGAATCCTGAAGCACTATCAGCATGAAGGGGGAATGGGAAACTTCATGAAAATCAAAATGTGCTCGATTCAAGGTACCCTGGATTAGCTCCTGGGACAATGAAGGGACACTAGTGAAAAACTGGTGAAATCTGAATAATGTCTGTAGTTTAAAGAACTGTAATGTACCAATGCTCATTTCCCAGTACTGACCAATGTCCTGTAGGCTAGGGAAGATGCTAAAAACAGAGGAAACAGGGAACAGTAAAGGAAAAGTCTATTACTCTAGCAACTTTTCTATAGATATAAAAAATATTCCACAATATGAAGTTTATTTAAATAAAAGAACCAAAAGAATCCAAATATGTGGAGTACTGCCACTTCTTACATCACTTCAGAAAGATGGAGAAAAGCACAAGGTAGTGTTCTTAAAAAACTCAATTGCTCTGTGCTGATGAATAAGTAGGAAAATAGACGTCTTTCAAACTACTGGTGGGGTTGCAAATTGTGGAACTTTTCTGGAGAGAAATTTCAGACACGTTTAAAATTAAAAATGTACATACTTATTGGCCCAGAAATTCAAATGATGGGAACTTATCCTACATATACTCCCCAAAGTAAACAGAGATATTGTTACAAGAATGATTACTATATTAATTTTGTAAAATAAACAAAAATTTGGAAATTACCATTAAAAAACAACTGGTTAAGGAAATTATGATGTATTCTTGAATAGGATACCATGCTCCCATTAGAAAGAATAGTGTATAGGTCAACAGGCAGAAACATTCTAATATATTCAGTGAAAAATGTTGCAAAAGAGTATATGTAATAGAACTCCATTAATATGGAAAGAAAGAGGATGCTATACACATGTACACCTATATCTAGGTAGGAAGACTGAACATTTCTGAACAGGTAAAACAGAAATTGGTAAGTGGTAATTTCCAGAGATTTAGATGGGATACTGATGGGCTGGGTCTGGGGAGACTTAATTTTTAACTAATAGGCTGAAAAGGTTTATATATATATATATATATATATATATATATATATGTACAGTGATGTTTGACATCTTAGGAAAACTTTTCTGATTGGAAAGAAACTGATCCTCACGAAGCTAGCCAATAGTTAGAGACAGGAAAGGGTCCAGCCCAGAGTATGGTGGCAAACTAACAAATCCAGAGCCATCCTCTATCTGGCCCCTACAGCCCAGGAGGCAATATTTCTATGCCTTCACCATTCCAGAGCCATGGACCAGGCAACTTGGGATCACACCTATAAGGGAAGAGCCAGCTGAAATTATTTAGACTAGTCAAACCTAAGTTGTTCATCTTGCTCCATCTTGCTTTTTCTACAGAAATCCCAAAAAAGGCAGTGTCCTGAGCTCTCTCCTCAATCCTGTCTCTTGCCATCTGGTCAGAATCTGATGCTTCCCTTGTGACCCTGTGTGACAGGCAGAGACGCCCTGACTGGGACCTCTGAGTATAATAAACTTCCAAGCCTCATTCTTGCCTCCTCCTGTGGCTGCACCAACTTTACCGTAGCCAACATGGACATTCTGGGAATAAAAGGGATATACTGTGCACCTAAATTAAATATATATAACTCTAGATGACATCAAGTCTCTCAGTGTTGCTTGGATGGGCACATCAGGAGCCTTCTATCTTTTCCAGCCTCAGAAGAAGGCTCTGACTGAGAGTGATTAGAATTTGCCCTTTTACCAGGCGTCCAGGAAACCATCATCTGACTTGCTCACAGTCAGTGCCATCAGGGAACCCCAAACCGCCTGGCCCACCCACAGCCCTCACAGCCCAGCCCCTCACCAGCATCGCCCATGGAGCTGAAGATGCTCTCAGTGACACACATGATGGTGTCGGTAGCCTGGTCGTAGCGCCCGATGGGCTCGCCTCGGCTGGCGAACTGTCGTACGTGCTGCAGGAGATCGTGCAGGGCCTGGCTGACCACACTGGCGGCCGCGCTGACCTGCTTCAGCAGCTCCGTGTCGTCGGTGGCCGCCTGGCAGGCGCGGACGCAATTTTCTACTGAGCGATCCACAAGCTTCCCTGCTTCAATCAGCTGCTCCTGGCACACAGGGGAGCTGATGGTGGGGCTCACGACCTGAAGCGAGATGGAAGTGGGTCTTGGGCACCGCATCACAACTCTAGCCTTCAGTGCCCACTAGCATTTCTGCCATGTCCTTCCATGCCCTGGGCCTCAGTTCCTTACTTAGAGGACCAGGGATTAAACCGAACCATCTGAGTTTTCTCAAACTCGATCGTTTCACTTTGTGATTTTTAGATGCCCACTAACTTTCACCTCCATAACTGCTCTATAACCATTGATACTACTGACTACTGCTATAGAGAGAAATTTCTGATATTTACCATTCACACCTCCTCCTCTTGGGAACCTCTGAACTGAGTCTTCCAAGCTGAGATAAAGACTATGTCAAAGAATTATGATTTTTTTTCCAGAGGATATATTTCCTAGAAGTCTGCTTCATGGTTGAGAGAGTAGAGGGGGTTGTGTCAGCATCTGTGAAACTAGGCTGGTGAACAAGGAAAGCAGGAGGAGGGAGACCATCAATGATGCCTCCGACTGATGCTGCAAACCCTCTCCTAGGACTGGAAATGCCAGGGTGAACCAGATTACAGATTTGTGCGTGTGTGCTCAGTTGCTCAGTTGTGTCCGACTCTTTGTGATTCTATGGACTGGAATCCACCAGGCTCCTCTGTCCATCCATGGGATTTCCCAGGCAAGAAAACTGGAGTGGGTTGCCATTCCCTTCTCCAGGGGATCCTCCTGACCCAGGGATTGAATCCATGTCTCCATCATTGGCAGGAGGATTCTTTACTGCTGAGCCATGAGGGAAGCTCTTACAGATCTGTACAGTATGTTGTATTGTCAGGTGGAGAAACTGACACCAGCATCTTGTGATGCATTATCTCAGCGAAGATACACGTGGTTGAGTGGAAAGGGTATCTGAAGTTAGACCACCCTGAGTTGCAAGCCTAGTCCAGGCACTTATGATATCTATAATCTACTCAGTAACATCTAAGGGCCTCAGTTTCCTCCTCAGTAAACCAGGGGTGATTGTGCTTCATGAGGTACTGTGTTATACAGAGTGTATACATCCTAATGACAATCATGAACTACATCATTATCCCTCATTCGGATACTGTGCAGTGCAGAAAGGGCTCCCACTAACTCTGCAGATTATTACTGAACCCATGTATAATGCTATAACGGCATAATCCAAGAGCTCTTTGTGCACAGAGGTAAATAAGACATACTGAGAAGTCCGAAGGGGAGACACAGCAATTTACATGTAGGAATTGCAATTAGACACAGAAAAGTATCATTGCTTGAGGACTTGAGCAAGGAAAAATTTATTAAAGTGGAATTGGACAGCTTATGCTAAAATACTACCATTTCACCTAAAAGACACCTGAAGTAAGCTATGAATCTTAGACAATTTTAACAGGCTCTGCCCCTGCTTCCTCTCAAAGACTGGAGGCGGATAAGAGCACATGACTCTCTGAAGAAAGGGCTGGGATGCCCACCAGCTTACCTTGGCACATGCCACAAGCTGGGAGGTAGAGAGGGCACACTGGGTGGCGGCAGCGATCACCCTGTTCTGCAGGACCGTGTCCTCAGCCACTTGGGCAACATTCTTTGCCTTTAGTACCAACATGGCAGCAGCATTGGCAACAGCTTTAGCCAAACTCATTAAAACATCCTGAGGAACGGCAAACAGAAAATAGTTATTTATATTTTCCTAATCACCCATCAGAGCCGGAAAATAAAGCATGGTGTCCACTTAAATATTTTATTAAAATTCCACTTGACCTTTTTCCTTTAGTACTTTAGAATAACACTTTTTCCACTTATTTTAGTGAAATGTCAAGTTAGTCTAAGAGCTAATTAAGGAAGAAGACTTAGTCCTAATACTACAGTCTCCTACACTATAAGTAGCATAGGTTTCAATCTAAAATAGGTTAATTTGAAGGAAGTGCTTTTATTTTAAACATTGATTCACACTTGTGCATTTAAACAACACTTAGAATCTTGACAACACCTCCTAAGTATGTGGTAGATCCAGCTGAAAATATATACTATGAGTGGTAAGAAGGATGAAATTCATGGCCCGCCATGTCATCATGCTCCACTGTGACTTGAAAATTTATCTTTCGGATTTCTACTTTGCACAAGGATCCAAGCTGTCGTCAGAAATTCAGCCACAGCTTGGCCTCCAGAGGGCAACGTTGAACATGCATGGACAGCACCTCCAGCTCAAGAGCTCATGAATTCTCTGAACGTAAGTTATTCTCAGTGTTCTGTAGCCTTCTAGATGGAGATTAATTATTATGACAAGTGGAAAGGGAGCCTACGTAAATAAACTAGCCTGAAGACCTCACCAACGATGCAAAGCACTCTGAGCCTTTAAAGATCAGTTTATGTTGCAGGTCAACATAAAGGCTTTCTGCCTGAAGGCTGGAGAATCCCTTGATTCACCCCATCAGGTCTGTCACCATTCTGTGACCTAAAGAATCACCACTGCTACATTTAATGCACTTCTTGGCTTTTAATATTGAAGATCATTTATTTGGTTTGGAAATGCCTTCCCAAACATTGACCAATTTTATTTTGAACCAACATGTCAAGGCTTTCTCCCAGAGGAAATGTGGTCAGAAGTCTTTATTAATTCATCAGATAATGAAAAGCACTTTTGATTCTGAATGCAAAGGGCACCCACAGAGTCTTTACGACAAGATATTTTATGAGAAGATATACTGGAAAGAGTGTTCTGCCTGTGCAATTTTAAACAGAGCAAAGACTATATGTTTGTTGTTGCTGCCACTCTTTTGTGACCCTATGAAATGTAGCTTGCCAGGCTCCTCTGTCCATGGGATTTCCCAGGCAAGAATACTGGAGTGCCTTGCCATTTCCTTCTCCAAGGGATCTTCCTGACACAGGGACTGAACCCATGTTTCCTGCATTGGCAGGAGGGTTCTTTACCACTGAGCCATTTGGAAAGCCCAAGACTATACATGTTATCCAGGCAAATCAGAAACCCATGAATCCACCAAGTAAGGAGATTTTAAAATGGACAATAACAAAGTAGTCTGAAAAGGACAGTTTGGTCCAGTCTTTTTTAGGTCTCTGGTGTTTACTCGATGTCCAAGGAAAAGCCATAGCCTGTGGTGCCGAGAGGTAAAGAGGCCTTTGGGATTTTATATGGCACTCATCTGCCATATAACTTTTAGAAATTGATCCCAACACAGTCTGCAAAGTTACAGTTCTTGGCTCTCTATTTCAATGCTTAGTGAAAGCAAAATTTGAAAGTCACAAATTATTATCGAGATTTTTAAAAGCAGTCTTTCAAAATGGGTCAAAGTATTCCTTCCCTTGAAATGAATCCATCTTCTCACCCAGGGACCAAGATTTGGTCATGCAAACTCTTGATTGTTCTAAAAGGCTTTGTTAGACTGATTTAAAGAAATCCTGATTCTCCTACTAATTTTGTCCCCCCTGCACACAAAAAATACAGTTAGAAAAAGAACATGATCCTATGGCTATAGTTGCTGACAAGGCCCTTGTCAAACTTTTCAACAAGACCACTATTATACCGCTCATGTAGAATAAACCTTTGTTAACTCTGGGAACATGCAGTACATTGAAAACTCAAGAAAAAGCTCCAAGATAGGATCTCAAGAACTGGAAAACCAAGAGAGTAAGAAATCCAACGTCAGTAAGCCAGGGGTTACCCACAACTGGAGGAGGCTGTAGGGATCACCTTACTGCACTGGTGTTTACCTAGAGACCTTACAGAAATAGGAAACATTCAAGCCAGGTCTTTCCTGTTAAGAAAACCACCATGGGACACTATCCTGAACTTGAACCTGCTTCTCTAGCCCACCTGAATAGAAGCAGACATTTGGAGGCAGGGTTTATATTTACATGTGATGGAAACAGTTTGTCAAAGAATAAAAGGGGAAAAATCTATTTTTAAAAAAACCCACAAGGATACATGAGATGCTTTAAGGAAGAGCTGTGACTTCCCTCTCAACTTTTCCCAGACATTAGAAAATAAGTTGACTGCTTCAAGATAATTAAGTCTAGTAAACCAACGGATGAATCTCATATTTAACCAATTTCTAAGTAGGTATCTACCTACAAAGGACTATTTGCTCTAATACAAAATCCACAGGACAACACATGTGTTTGGGGATCTAATCAAGGGGAAGTAAGGATGAGGACATAATTAGCTTGGCTTTAGCAGGTTGTATTTATGTGGTCTACAGTTAGTTCTGTTTATGGTTATTACTGGTCACACTGGCACAGAAATGGCTTCCAAGAATACCCCTACCAGCCATTCTGTGTCTCAGCCTCCTTGATCACATGAACGTTCATGCACTGAACATTCATGCCTTAATGCAGGATCTGAATGAGTCCTATGTCCCCAGCACCCCAGGAATGTGGAAAGTAGAGGAGAAGGGGCATGTTTAATATATCCACAACATACATGATCTTATCTTAGAGTAACTGACACATCTCAAGGTGATGAAATCCAGTAGCTCTAGATGAAATAACAAGCAAAATTGCCCCCCTTGAGGCAACTTGAATGCTAATAGAAAGCTGGATGATTTTATTCTGAATTCTATAGAAATTCCAAACACTGAACCTGACATAGGATTTAGAAAAGGGTACCTTCCTGAAAACCTGGGCTTGAACTGCAGCAGTTTAATGAGAATGTATTTGTATGTTCCTTGTAAAATTAAGACTTAGGAGAAGGAAGAGGAATGAAAGGCATCTGCCCATAAGTATGTGAGAAGAGGAGTTCATCTGGCCTGAAGATCCCCAGCAGGAGGCCTCCCCACCCCATCTGCGGGGGTTGGGAATGGAGGCAGACAAGTTGAGATCTTGTCTGAGCTGGCAGTGCATCCAGCCAGCTGCAGACAGTGGCTATAGCTGGTCCCCAGAGGATACGTCTTTGGTATTGGGAAAAAAAAGGGGTGTGTGTGTGACAAAAAGGACTTCTCTGCCACACTTGTGGTTTTGAATATGATACAGACATATTCAAAGCTCTCAACACAAAAGAATGCTTGTGCTGTGCGGGAGCAGAGTGTGTGGGAGTGCATGTGTTTTCATGCACTCTCTTACATGCAGACCCAAGAATGATGCGACTCAAAACTGCCCCAAATAGATAAAACAAGACCGGCCACGAGTGGATAACTGTAGAGTTGGGTGGTTGATATAAGGATGGTTGTGACATTATTCCCTCCATGTTTGTGTTTAAAGAAAGTGCACCATGCTGACTAGTGATAACAGATAAGCAGATGTTTCAATGTGGTGATGTATGGTGTAAGTGAATTGAGTTTTTCAAGTAAAATTTTTTTGTTGTTGACACATAAAAGATCACACTCTAAGATAATCCACCTTCACCTTTCTCTTGTCAGTTCAAGGAAGACTCAGTTTTTCATTACCTTCTCCCTGCTTGGATCTAAGACCATCACTTGGGTTCCAAGATTATGGACTGCAAATATCTTACCTGGAATCGCTCATCAGTCTCATTCTCTCCAATCTGCCGCAGAAGATCCCCGCTGGCTTGTCCTATGCTTCCAGCGGCGGTCAAAACTGTCTGTCGAGGCTACAAACACAGAACACATCTTAGTGGGAAAGAGAATGCACTGCCTCCCCAGCACCATCAGACACGGCAGTGCAGGAACAGGAATCCTACAGGATGGCCTCCTCCTGCACCCTGATAAACTCTGGAACTGTCAGCCAGACAGGAGACATACACGTCCTTGTGGAATCCGTGCAAGAACTGGCTGATGGCTCAAAACCAGCAATGTCTGAATAGATTTGAAATGATCAATTAACAAGCCTCATTCAATTGGTAGGAAATTAGGGTACAGACTTGTATTCCCTTTACACGTGTATTTGTCATGTGTGTGTTAGTTTCTGAGGTTACATCTAATCAAGTAGCCTTGGGTGGGGGAAGGGAGGCTTCCTTCTAAGAGCCTGTTGTTGTTGTTCAGTCACTCAGTCATGTCCAACTCTTTGTGATCCCATGGACTGCAGCATGCCAGGCTTCCCTGTCCCTCACCATCTCCCAGAGTTTTCCTAAGTTCACGTCCATTGCATTGGTGATGCCAGCCAGCCATCTCATCCTTTGACATCCTCTTATCCTTCCGCCCTCAATCTTTCCCAGCATCAGGGACTTTTCCAATGAGTTGGCTGTTCACATCAGATGACCAAAATACTGGAGCTTTTGCTTCAGCATCAGTCCTTCCAACGAGTATTCAGGGTTGATCTCCCTTAAGATTGACTGGTTTGATCTTCTTGCTGTCCAGGAGACCTTCAGGAGTCTTCTCCAGCACCACAGTTGGAAGGCATCAATTCTTTGGTGCTCTGCCTTCTTTACAGTCCAGCTCTCACAATCGCATGTGACCACTAGGAAGACCATAGCCTAACTATGTGGACCTTTGTCAGCAGAGTCATGCTTAGCCAGTATCAAAGGTTGCAACATAGCTTCTGCACCCAGTTCAGCAACCCCAAACTCTGCAGTGTGGTAACGTGAGCCACTGGGATGGAAGGAGCAGCTAGGGAAGCAAGAGTCCAATGCGTCTTAAAGGCTGCATCTGCCTCATCAGAGCTTGAGTGACTTTGGGGGAGAATGGATCCATGTATATAGATGGCTGAGTCTCCTCACTGTCCACTGGAAACTACCACAACATTGTTAATTGTCTATACCCCAATACAGAATAAAAAGTTCAAAAAAAGAACTGTGAGTGACTGCTCACCCCAAAGCTCACCTCTCCAGAAGTCGGCTGCACAGCTTTCAGCAAATCTGACACGGCGCCGGCGAGGGTCCTCGCGGCTCTGAGCAAGTCCTCCCCGCTGCCCACCTCGTCGTCCATGAGGGCCGCCAGCAGCTTCACTCCCTTGGACATCTCCGTCAGGTTGGAAGAAATGGTGGTGATGGCGCATCCCACGGCAGTGTAGTCGGTGTCTGCAGGATCACCTGGGACACAGAAGGACTGACACCATCAAAGAAGGGCAATGAAGGCTGCAGAGAGCCTAGGGTAACACGAGACAGGTTGGTGACACTGGCAGCAGACCCCGCCCCCTTGCGCCATCCTGCAAGAGTCAGACGTCTCGTCTCCCCATGTCCAAGGCTGCTCTTTGCGAGGTCCTTTCACCCCGAGGTCTCATACTTTGAGATTCTAAGGGTGAGCACCTTTAAAACTAGCATCTCACAGTCCTTTTCGGAAAGCCTCTCCAAGGTCAGCAGCTTGGAGAGGTCAAGTCTGTCCCTGAAACACTGCAACGCTGCTTGGTGATGCCAAGATTGTCCCTGGCTCTCACTTGACAATGCAAGGCTACGAGTCGTGCAACCCAGAGAAGACCATGGCTAGACAAGATGGAGGAAGGTACCTGTGATGGCTAGTCATACAAAACCATTTTGAGACTGTAAGCTCTCAGAAGGCAGAAATTGGCCTCAATAAACTTTGAAGTATGTCCAGCAGCTTGACGGATAATGAGCTGAGTAAGTGCTTTTCACTGAGGGTGCATGATACAGTCACAAAGGCAAGAGAGGTTCCCGCACTTCTCCTGGGTCAGGGGGAGAAAATGCCTGAAGCATTGTGAGGGCCTAAAAATAGACTCCTCTCTCAGAACAGGAAAAATCTGTTGCTTCAATCAAAGAATAAGAACTTCTCTTTTTTTGAACAAAACCACACAATACACCACAAATCCCTCAGGGACTCACCAGCTGTGAGGTTAACAACTGATGCGGTTCCAGCTGTGATGGCATCGACTTGAGAGTGGATTTCGTGTTTGGATTCGTCCACCTTATTCTGAACCCACACCCTAGATGCCTGCAAAACCAGATAACTGCATGACACAATCGCTGCGCAGGGTTACCCAGGAAACCAGAGAAGCTGTGCCATAAAATGAGACCAGCATTCTGACCACACTCCTCTCACTGGGCTGGCACCCATGAGGCCCTTATGTCATCTTTAACAATGTCCTTAACAATGAATGTGACATTCATGCCACATGGAATGAAAGTTCTCAATGCTTCTTACTCAGGTTACCTTTTCTTTAAGATCTTGGAGACAAAAACTCTCTGTGGTTTTACATAGGTAAATTCAGTTTTAAAAATGGAGATAATTAGTATCTTATAATAATACTGCACAGTGGCACCAACGTGCATGCTCAGTTGTATCTGACTCCTTCTGACCCCATGGGCTATAGCCCTCCAGGCTCCACTGTCCATGGGATTTCCCAGACAAGAAGACTGGAGTGGGTTGACACTTCCTACTCAACGGGATCTTTCCAACTCAGGGATTGAACCTGCATCTCCTGTGTCTACTGCATTGGCAGGCAGATTTATTACCACTGAGTCACCAGGGAGACCCACTGGCACCAACAACTGTTGCTAATTTTCATTTTGTTAGAGAATGGAGTGAGAATTAGGGTGCTTTAGCTGAGAGTGTTCTCTCAGCATAGCAACTGTCTTTTATGACATGAATATCATGTTGATGTGCACCTTTCCTGGTAGGATTTTGAGGGGTGGTCTTCAAGACCCCTGCTCTGGATCCATAATATGTGATATGACATTGAGCAAACTTCACCCAGTTCCTATGCCTGAATTTCTTCTACTGTAGAAACTCAGTGGTCTTTTGAAACCTTTCTAGTTCTTATACTTTATGCTCATGTGACTTTATAAATAGTAAATTATGCTTTTGGCCATTTCTGGTCTTAGCCAATAAATGAGAGCTTACACTGGCAATGGTGATCCTATGGTAATAGATGGTTCTGGTCTCCTCCCCCAAATATTCCCAAAATATTAATCTTGGTTCAGAGTAGGTCTAGCACTAAAATATTTTGTATATTAATTCTTTGAAAATTGGTGAAGCAAGACTATTAACTCCAGATATTTAAAAACTCCCTCTCCCAACTGTGCTGGACACGGGAGGCTGCCGTATGTATTTTTAGTCTCAAGTTCCTGAAAGCAAAATACTAAATAACTTCAGAGACTTGAGAGAAACAGCCCTGAGGATGCTGCACCCTTCAGGTTTACAAGCACACATATGAAAAACACACTGAGCAGAGAGAACTTGGAGGCAGCTGTCCTGGCTGGATGAGATGAGGCTACAAATTGTGTCTTGGTTCTGCCCCTGTGGTGTCCAGGCAGTACTACAGCCGTGGTTTCCAACCCTGGCTGCTTATAAGAATCACAAAGAGAGAGGAAACACCATAGAAACCCAGGCCCCGCCTCCAGCAACACTGATCTGCTTGGTCTGACCTGGGCCCTAGGCTTTGTCCTTTAAGGCCTTCAGGTGATTCTAACGTGCAAAGCAGGACAGAGAATGACAATGGTAGCCAGTGCTTGGCAAACTTCCCTGTGTACACAAAACAGCTGGGAACTAAAACATAGATTCTAATTCAGAAGGCTGGGGTAAGGCCTAAGATTCTGTACCTCTCACAAGATCCTAGGTGCTGCCAATGCTGCTGGCCTGGGGATCACAATTTAAACAGCAAGGGACTAGATGACTTCATGCAATGGCAGCTACGGGAAGGCAGTTAATCGCCCCGCCTCACTGAAAAGTTCAGTAGTAGGAACCCAGAAGTTGACAAAGCATGGCTCCCAGACAAGCAGTAGCACCTGAGAACTTGCTGGAAATGCAAATTCTCCAGCCCCACCCCAGACCAACTGAGTCAGAAAAAATGGGGGAGGGGCCCAGCAGTCTGTTTTAGCAAGCCTCTGGGTGACTCTGAGTGTGAGAACCACTGGTATTAACAACACATCCCGCTAATACTCACTGGGCTTGCACTGTGTTAGGTGCGGGGCTAAGAACTTTGTGAAGTGAAAGTGAAAGTCTCTCAGTTGTGTCCGACTCTTTTGTGACCCCATGGACTATACAGTCCATGGAATTCTCCAGGCCAGAAGATTGGAGTGAGTAGCTGCTCCCTTCTCCAGGGAATCTTTCCAACCCAGGGATCGAATCCAGGTCTCCCACATTGTAGGCAGATTCTTTACCAGCTGAGCCACAAGGGAAGCCCGCACACAAGGGAAGAACTTTGTACATGATTGTATTGTAAACCCTTCACAACAGCCCTTCTCAGGGATAACAAAATGGACCTTAGAGAGAGTAAGTTGCCCAGAATGACACAGTCACTGAGCTGTGGGGCTGGAATTTGGGCCCCACTTGAGTCTAAGTTCTTAGCCTAAAGGGGTTCTGCCAATAGCCCGTAGCATTTTATGATTCTTCCTTCCTGTGCTAAGTTGCTTCAGTTGTGTCCAGCTCTTTGTGACCCTATGCACTATAGCCCTCCAGGCTCCTCCACCCATGGGATTCTCCAGGCAAGAATACTGGAGTGCAGCTCTTCCCAACCCAGGGATCACAAATCAGTATCTTTTATGTCTCCTGCATTGCAGGTGGGTTCTTTACCACTAGTAACCTCTTCCTTGGGTGCAGCTTAAAGACAGGGACTCCATCTCTTAAAAAAAATATGGATTGGCACCTCACCCAGCTGGAGACATTCACTTCACTGAATCCAGCCAGAGTGCAGAATCCCATTTTCTGTGAGGGCAGAGACTTCTCTGGTGGTCTAGTGGCTAAGACTCCATGCTCCCAAGGCTGGGGGCCTGGGTTCAATCGCTGGTCAGGGAAACAGATCTCACAGGCCACAACTAAAGATCCAACTGTGCTGCAACTAAGATTGGCACAGCCAAATAAATAAATATTTTTAAAAAGAAAACGTTCTTTAAAAAAAAAAAGTGCTGAACGACCCTCACCATATCCTGGCCGAGAGGTGGCAGGGAGTCGAGCTCACTGAGGTCGTCCTGGGCCTGCTGGACAGCGTGCATGCTCGTGTTGATGGTCCCCATGAGGGCCTGCTGGGCTGAGGTCTGCAAAGGTAGGTAACACAGGGGTCACACCATGCTCCTGGCTTGGCAACAGAGCCTCTATGTAAGCAAGGAAATTGGACCTGGGATCAAGACACAGCCGTCCAGAGTACCTCTCAACAAACTGCCTGAACCACCTCCTATTTCAACTGGGGCTGAAAATAGGTATTGTAACACATGAATAGAATACTAAATAGGGGTGTTTGCAATAGAGTGATTATAATCAGTAAAGTGTAGAGAGTGTAATTAGCTGACAAGAAGGCTCAGAAAGAGTTCCCTGCTGGGAGCTTAGGGGACCCAACCCTTGAGTATTCAGAACAGAAGTTCCCCTGCACAGCTATCTTGTGGGTGTTACATCTGAATTCTTGGTAAATAAATAAAGATTTCACCCAAACCTACAATACAATCAACATGCTTCTTCAGTCAAACCACTTTTGGGCTTTCAGTCTCTTCTGCTTTCAAAAACTTCTTGCCCCAAAGCAAAAGATTCCAGAGAGGCCCCAGTAAGGCAGATGAGCACAGGACAAGAAACCAATGATGTGCTCAGGGGATGTGTGGAGTGGAACAGACTTGGTCTACTTCTGAGCCTCTCTGAGGGGTACTGGGCTAATGAGCAAGTGGGGGAGCAGGTTCCTAGCCCTCACTCACAAACCACGTGGAGAGGCCACTGGCTCTTGTCCAGCCCTTGAGAACATCTGTAGTCCTAGACAGAGCACTGCCAGAATCACCCATTTAAAAGAAAACACACTGGGAATTGGGCATTCGGGACCGCACAGCTGAAGATCCAGGGTGCAGACAGGAAGTAGCAAGAGTGGGGATAACACACAGAACCCATCACCAGGCTGGTATTGCTCCCTGGACACCAGAGGCAGACGAGTGACAGGCAGGGCAAGGCCCCCAGGAGCCTCACCAGTGGGGGCATGTGGCCGCGGTGCATCTGCCCAACCATGACCTGCTGCTGCGGGGAGGGCATGCTGCCAACATTGAAGGTCTCAGGCCCGCTGGAGCCGGAGCGCATTACAGCTGGCAGCGCCACCGAACCATGCTCCACCTTCCCGGTGCGATTGAACTGCTGCTGCAAGATGGTGGACCTGAGGGAGACAGACGCTTTGGTCACTGTGAGGTGGCCACTCATATGGAGTGTCATGTCACCTGATACCACAGATGTCAGCCGTGTTCGTGCTTCATGCTATGACAACCAATTTAAAAGAGGCAAATACAGACAGAATCATGAATGAGGTAACAGCACTAAAATGCTCAGCAAAACCCTGAGATGAATGAATCTTTTTATATAATCAGTACTGTAATTAATTACTGGCATTGTGCTATTAGCTATTCAGAAAGACAGAGAAAACAATGATGTTCTAGGCCTAAGTGAATGTTCTGAATACACTGATGTAGTATTTGGTAAATTCTACCTGAAATAGCATTCATTCAACACAAATCTACTGCATGCCAGCTTCTATTCTAAGCCCTGGGGACAGAGGTCAGTAATCCTTAGTTTGAAGGAAGAAATGTGGAAATGAACTTCACATTTCCCTCAGTTTAGCTCTCCTTCCCCAGGTGGAAAGCCACTGACCACAGAGGATGTTTCAACACTTGTGGAGCCTTGATGACTTGCTGACCTTGGTACCTCTTCCAGATGATTTCAACTTAAGTCTGGGAAGACTCCCAGGGCAACTAGTAAAAAAATTTTCAAGTTTTTACCTCTCGATATTTTCTTGGAATGAGAGGTGAGTGCAAAGGACTTTGAACACATAAGGGTAAGAATCTGATAATCCAGAGGACAAAGCCACAGGGAATCTGGGAGAGTCTGTGTTGGGGGGTGGGGAGGGGGTGGGGCAGGGTTGGTGAGTAGCTGTAATAAGGCACAGAAGCCTCTGTCCCAGGATTCTGGAACCATCACAGTTCACTTCCTGTTGCCCAGGGCAAAGGTTGTGAGTCAAGCTAGGTTACCAATCAACAGGTATCAATGGAGTGACATTAACATCTGCAGAGGAACTGGCACTAGAGAGGCTGCATCTAAGGCTCCTCTCAGAGCTCAGCTGCATTCCAAGATCTCAGCCAATGTCTAATACAGGGAGAAGTGAAAGATCTCGTGATGAGGATTTCCCTGGACTGTGATGCCCTCTGCAGGGGGGAGGGGCTGCAGCGGCGCCAGGCAGGGGAGGGTCCCAGCACTCAGGGCACAGACACTTACTGAGCTTCTCCTAGGAGAAGTTCAAGTGCAGTGGAACCCTATGCAGTGAACAGCTCACCCTATTAGGAAGCACTAGCTTACTAACATTCATCTGATGGGCATTAATAACTCCAAGAAATTCAAGTCTTTTGCCAGAGGGTACCATATAGTACTTGAAATGCAGTATATCAAATTTGGCTGCAAGTTGTATACTAATAGGGGACAAATAGAGAAGCAATTCCAAGGGGATTATGATGCAAACTGTGAGAAAGCGGTACACAGCAGCCAAGGTAGAGAAACAGTGACTACAACGGGGCATGTTCAAGATGCTGCCCTAGGACAGCGCCCTAGAGGAGATGTCACAGACCTGAATCTGAGTCCTGGCTCGGCTCCAGGTGTGCATCTCAACCAACCTCCAGGAGCTTCAGATTCCTCATCCACGGTCTGAGAATGACAAGATCTAGCCTACCTCTTCCATGGGGGATGTTGCTGGGATCAAGTAAGACAGCAAGATGGACACACACAGTATGGACAAGAAAAACTGTCACTACAATGCTCTACGAACATCAAGGGAGTGGGTGAACAGGTTTCTCAACAAGTCTTGCCTATTCCTAAATTTTAATAAATCTCAGTTTCCTCATTCACAAAATGGGGCTAAATTGGGACTATTATAAATTTAAAATAATGATAAAAATAGCAAACATGTATTATGTCCCAGAGATTGCTTAATGTACTTTATTAGTTTTATAAGCATTATTAAGAACTCAAGCATCAGAATCAACTTATGAGGTAGTACTATCAATCATTATTCTCATTTTATAGATGAGTTGAAGGAAACAGAGAAAACTCAAATGCCCCCAAGGCCACACATTGAAAAACAGACCCCAGATTGAAACCCAGTAACTCTGGCTCCAGAGTCCATGTTCTTACCACTTCCCTTTGCTACCTCATGACATGTGTATCAAGCATGGCAGTAACGAGCGTCTCATAAACAAAAATTCCCCTACTGGGTAGGTCCCTAGCCCAAAAGATACGGAATTGTACTCACTCTCCAGGCTTTGATGATACTGATGCAGTTTATGAGATTTAAATCAGAAATTCAAAATGGGACATGAAGGCTTACCATGTCTAGAAATGGAATTAAGTACCACATGGTCTTCCGTGTCTCCCTGAAATCTCCAGCCGCCCTCACCCCAACAGGACACCCTCAACGGTGATGACAATGATCTCCGGACCACACTTTGAGAAGCAAGACTCATCTGCCTCATCCATTATCACCTCCTCCACATGAAGGACGTCAGGGCAACTGGCCCAGCGTTGGCCTGAGGAAACCTGCCCATGCTGGGAGAAGGTGGTTCTCCCTGATCTTAAATACACTTACTTTTTAGGGGAAACGGACTCTTCTAACATAGTTGACTCCTCATCGCCCTCCAGTCCAAATCTATCTTTGCTTTGTTTCTGAGGTAAAACAAGACAAACATGAAAGTTAGCAGGTCTTGACACAAGATCCTTTTAAGGAGGACTTTTAAAATGAGCCACATAAGCAGGTACATTAGGGTTTACCCCAAATTCCTTGTATGGGATACTTAATAAGTGATAGGTGAATAAAATCAATAGTTATAATGAAAAAGAAATGTATTATTTAATATGTATGTGTATGTGTGTATATATATATATATATATATATATGTAATGCCTTCTGTATATATTATTGCACAATTTCATATAGTTAAAATTAAGACAGTAATACTCTACTAGAACTTGGCTGTTTCAGTGGGTGGTATCTTGAAACCTTAGGGAAGGTTATTCTGTGTACCACTATGTCATATAACACCCTCCCTCTCATTAAAACTGGATGAGAGAGAAAGAAAAAAAATGAAAGAAAATCTTTAGGCCCTCGACCCAGTTTCTATAGAGGAAAATGTAACAACTACCTACAGAGGAAGATGCTGAGGGGTGAGCTAGGCTCATTCATTAGCTAATTGATACACTATTGCTCACTACCTGGCAGTCAATGACACAAAAGTGAGCTGCAGCAAAATTAGAAATGGATATGCAGTCAAAGACTGCACACTCAAGCAATCTTAATGTTAAAGATTCCATTACTGCATCAAGTACTTTACATGAGTTTTTTATTTTCCAGGTAGCTACATCATCTAAACTGAGACTTTTTAATAAAGAAGTGCTGTTTAATCTACACAATATGAAATACCTTTTTGAGGATGATGTCAATGTAGCCTGCAATCAGCTGGGATATTTGCTCTCCTTCAGTGGTCTGTACAGAGTAGTAGCTTTCCTGATACTCCCCAAAATCCTAGGGGGGAAAAACCCACATTAGAAGAAATACACCAGTTTCAAAGGTGAGGGGGTCTAATCTTGGAACAAGTTCTGACATAGATTGACTTGTTCTTGCTCATCTCCCCTAAATACAACACCCTAAAATGTATTCAACAAACAATGGAAGGGCTCTGAAAACTGGAAAGGTGTATTGACTGGTGACCTTAGTACTCGAGGGACCACAATCTGATGAGTTCTTGAGTTTTATTTTATATCCCACACTTCCAAGGCTGGGTGCTGGAGAGGCCTGAAACTTGGAACCTCCAACAGGAAGTTTATGAAAGTCTGTTCTCTCTGGCCAAGGGACCAGGAGATGGGAAGCCCAACAAAGACCTAATTGGGAGCCTCAAGCAGCTTCACAACTGAGTTGCTCATGGGCAGCTGAAAAGCAGTGAAAGCCTGGCCATCCTATGCCCTTCTCCACAACCCAGGCAGGCAGGTCATCTAATCGCTCTGCAGCAGTGGCCACAGTGAAGCCCTGTGTCTCCCTCCCCTCCACTCACCTTCTGTTTTCCTAAGAAAGGTCACCTATTAATACTAGGTGGCCATAGGAAGTACTTTCTTCCCTCATAGACAGCACTAGTAGGCTTTGAGCAGGAACCCCAGCAATGTCAGAAGAACAAGGCAGTAGAAAACATTGCCAGGACTCAGAAAATAAATTTCCATTGCAACTCAAGTCCACAAAAGTCTAGTGTATTTACTGTACTATACACTAAACCTAAGCAAGGTGACTGTCTACGAAAACAGAGGTTTAAAGAAGATCAAGAGTCTCCTAACATAAAATGCAAAGCACCTAGGACACAATTAAAAATCACTAGTCATGTCAAGGACCAGGATGAATACAACGTAAGAAAAAGAGAAAGATAATCAACTTATGCCAATACTGAAATGAATCAGATGTTGGAATTATCTGGTAAGAATTTGTAAATTTTGAATCATAAAAAATGTTTCACCAATTACAAAATCTCCAGAAACAAAGGAAAACAAGAGGGTTAACAAAGAAATTTAAGTCACAAAAAAGAACCAGACTGAAATTTGAGAATAAAAAAATGCCATAACCTAAGTAAAAAACTCATGGGATAGATATAATAGTACCGTGGAAATGACAAAGAAAAGAACCAGTCAGCTTGAAAACAGATTGATAAAATTTAGTCAAGTGAAATGACAGAAAACAGGCAGAACAAAAGAGAGCTTCAGGGACCTGCAGGACAATGAAAAAAAGACCCAACACCCATATCATCAGACACAGAGGGAGAGCAGAGAGTTGGACCAAAATGTATACATATATACACACATATTAAAAGAAACAATGACTGAAAACTTCTAAAAATTAGTGAATGACATAAGCCTACAAATGCAAGAAGCTAAGCAAACCCTAAAACAGAATAAGCCTAAGAAATCCACACCAAGAACTTGTGAAAGCTAGAGAAAGGAAATCTTCAAAACATCCACAGAAAAGCAGCATGCTACCTATAAACGGACATCAACATGGTGACAGAAAATTTCCACGCTGAGACGGCAGAGGCCAGAGAGAGGCGGGACGATATTTTTCAAGTGTTAAAAGAAAGGAACTGAGGATCCCAACTTGCGTACCTGGCAAAATCAATCTTCGCGAGTGAGGGAAATAAGAACATTCTCAGCTAAAGGAAAACCAAAGAATTTGTTGCTAGCAGATTTACCTTTAAAGAATGGCTTAAGAAAAACTCTCTGAACACAAAGAAAATGGAAAGAAAAGAAAACTGGGAACTTTAGAAAGAGAAAGAACAATGAGACGGATAAAAACAGAAGTAAATTACATCCTTCACCTCATGCGTTTTCTTCAATCTTATTATACGGTTGAAGCAAAAGTAATACCATCTCATGTAGTGGTCAATGTATAAAATATAGAAGAAATACTTCAACAATTACACTCAAAAAGCATGGCAGGTAAGTAGACCTAAATGGAAGGAAGGTATGTTTCCTGAAGATTCCTCCCAACTGGCAAGAGTCTGTTAATCAACGCTCAAATTAGATAACCAATACTCCCACCAAGGCCCCTTCTTGACACCTTTTTTTCTGATGCCCTGATGTAAGATCTTGCCTAGACGCAGATATTTCGCGTGTTCATGAGAGCTGGAGAATAGTACAATTTAAGAGTTCTGAAGAAACTGACAAATTTCAACACTTTTTGATTCTCTTATGGCTCAATACACACTACAAAATAATTGCACTACTGATTTTCATATATCAGTGTGGCCGGCTATAGTGAGGGCCACACAGTATACTCTGCTAAAAGCAGATACTGAGGTTGGGAGGAAGAATTCAGAGGTTTAAAGGTCTGGAACAAACACACATCCTCCCTACATTCAGTGTATTTCACTTTGAGCATTTTGTTATCATTATCTCATTCCATCCTGGTAACTCTGAGAAAAAGGTATTACTACTCCCATTTCACAACCAAGGACATTAAAGCTCAGAGAGGAAAAGTAACTTGAGCAAAGGCAGAGAACTGGGAAGGAAAGCTGATTCCGAACACTACCCCACAGTCTGTGATATTTCCACTGTACAGCACGTTCTCTTCATAGGCAGGCTGGGAAAACACAGCTTGGCAAGATGTCACAATTCTTAAGAGCTTATTTAGAAACTTCTAAAACAACTAGAGATGAGAAGCATCCGTACGGCCTCACAACATCATCAAATTGCCTTTTAGGATATACTAGGGATGGCATCAGAACCACAGAAGACTGAGAATCATCCTTGACTGGCTGAGAATCATCCTTGACTGGCTCTTTCTAATTAAGGAACTCGGACAGCCTTAGAGGACCAGAGAGAAAGAGGTGACCAAGGAGACCCAGCTCTCAGACATCTCCCTCACTTCTAGACCAGTGACTACCCCCACTCCCTGCCCTAGGGACCCCCACCATCGGTCCCTCTCCAAGGCCAAGGAAGCCCAAAGGGCTTGTATTGTTTCCCCTGCCCCATGGTATCACCCAGAATATGCTGGCCCATTCACTGCCTTCAGCCAGTCCCTACCAGTGTGAAGCTCTTGGGTGAGGCTGCCCAGCGCTTGACCGTGGTCAGTGGCCACTCCTGCAACACTTCCTTGGTCTTTTCATCGACGCGCATCACTGAGTCTTTGGTGATCCCCAGCAGGCGAGGCACCAGCTTGTTCTTGCCTTTCATCTTTTCCTGAAACAGGAGATACAAAGAATCAGTGCTCTTCCTCTGACTACATCTGATTTTTCCAAGTCATCAGTGATTTTGTGACTTTTTTACCTGAGGTCAACCTATATCACTGTGTTTCAAAATAGGCAGGACTATTGGAAAATCAGTTTTTTTAAGACTAGATAAATGACCAACCTAGTTAGTGTATTAAAATGCAGAGACATTACTTTGTCAACAAAGGTCTGTCTAGTCAAGGCTATGGTTTTTCCAGTGGTCATGTATGGATATGAGAGGTGGACTATAAAGAAAGCTGAGTGCCGAAGAATTGATGCTTTTGAACTGTGGTGTTGGAGAAGACTCTTGAGAATCCCTTGGACTGCAAGGAGATCCAACCAGTCCATCCTAAAGGAGATCAGTCCTGGGTGTTCATTGGAAGGACTGATGTTGAAGCTGAAGCTCCAATACTTTGGCCACCTCATGCGAAGAGTAGACTCATTGGAAAAGACCCTAATGCTGGGAAGGATTGGGGGCAGGAGGAGAAGGGGACAACAGAGGATGAAATGGCTGGATGGCATCACGGACTTGATGGACATGAGTTTGGGTAAACTCCAGGAGTTGGTAATGGACAGGGAGGCCTGGTGTGCTGCGATTCATGGGGTCGCAAAGAGTCCGACACGACTGAGAGACTGAACTGACTGAAATGACTGGTAAATTAAAGGAATGGAAGCCAAAACCCAGTCATCAGAAGACTGGAAGGATCCACAGAAATTGGAAAGATCCACAAGTACTCTCTGCAGAGAGAAACTTTCCAGAAGGTCAGGCTGCTCCAAAAACAGAGACTGTGACAGAAAAAACATATCCAGAGAAAAAGAAGTTAAAGTGAACTCCCAGTAGTCAACTCAGTGATTAACACAAAAAGGTTAATATAGAATTTAAATATAGCACTTCAGCTATTTAGAATTAACTCAAATTGCCAGAGCAGTATCTTCTCATTACTAAGCACAGCTCTTTCTTTCTTTTTTTTTTTTTTAATATTCCCTAAGATATATTTCCATCTGGAGTCTTGGGTTTTGTTATTTTTAATGTGTATCTACGGACTCAAAATATTTTGATTGGTTTTAATAAGTTTTTAAAGAAATAGTTATCATGTCTATTAAAATAATAATTTCTACCTCATTTCATGCAAAGATGAGCACAATAAAGGACAGAAATGGTATGGACCTAACAGAAGCAGAAGATATTAAGAAGAGGTGTCAAGAATACACAGAAAAACTATACAAAAAAGATCTTCATGACTTAGATAACCACGATGGTGTGATCACTCACCTAGAGCCAGACATCCTGGAATGTGAAGTCAAGTGGGCCTTAGAAAGCATCACTATAAACAAAGCTAGTGGAGGTGATGGAATTCCAGTTGAGCTATTTCAAATCCTAAAATATGATGCTGTGAAAGTGCCGCACTGAATATACCAGCAAATTTGGAAAACACAGCAGTGGCCACAGGACTGGAAAAGTTCAGTTTTCATTCCAATCCCAAAGAAAGGCAATGCCAAAGAATGCTCAAACTACCGCACAATTGCACTCATCTCACACGTTAGCAAAGTAATGCTCAAAACTCTCCAAGCCAGGCTTCAACAGTACCGTGAACTTCCAGATGTTCAAGCTGGATTTAGAAAAGGCAGAGGAAACAGAGATCAAATTGCCAACATCTGCTGGATCATCGAAAAAGCAAGAGAGTTCCAGAAAAACATCTATTTCTGCTTTATTGACTATGCCAAAGCCTTTGACTGTGTGGATCACAATAAACTGTGGAAGATTCTGAAAGAGATGGGAATACAAGACCACGTGACCTGCCTCCTGAGAAATCTGTATGCAGGTCAAGAAGCAACAGTTAGATCCAGACATGGAACAACAGACTGGTTCCAAATTGGGAAAGGAGTACGTCAAGGCTGTATATTGTCACCCTGCTTATTTAACTTCTATGCAGAGTACATCATGCGAAATACTGGGCTGGAATAAGCACAAGCTGGAATCAAACTGCCAGGAGAAATATCAATAACCTCAGATACGCAGATGACAACATTATGGTAGGATGTTCAGAAGAACTAAAAAGCCTCTTGATGAAAGTGAAAGAGGAAAGTGAAAAAGTTGGCTTAAAACTCAACATTCAGAAAACCAAGATCATGGCATGTGGTCCCATCACTTCATGGCAAATAGATGGGGAAACTGTGGAAACAGTGTCAGACTTTATTTTTTGGGGCTCCAAAATCACAGCAGATGGTGACTGCAGCCATGAAGTTAAGATGCTTGCTCCTTGGAAGAAAAGCTATGACCAACCTAGACAGCATATTAAAAAGCAGAGACATTACTTTGCCGACAAAGGTCCGTCTAGTCAAAGCTATGGTTTTTCCAGTGGTCATATATGGATGTGAGAGATGGACTATAAAGAAAGCTGAGCGCCGAAGAATTGATGCTTTTGAACTGTGGTGTTGGAGAAGACTCTTGATAGTCCCTTGGACAGCAAGGAGATTCAAGCAGTCCATCCTAAAGGAAATCAGTCCTGAATATTCATTGGAAGAACTGATGCTGAAGCTGAGACTCCAGTACTTTGGCCACCTGATGCGAAGAACTGACTCACTGGCAAGGACCCTGATGCTGGGAAAGATTGAATGTGGGAGGAGAAGGGGATGACAGAGGATGAGATAGTTGGATGGTATCACTGATGTGATGCACATGAGTTTGAGTACGCTCCGGGAGTTGATGAAGGACAGGGAAGCCTGGCATGCTGTAGTCCATGGGGTCTCAAAGAGTTGGACATGACTGAGCAACTGAACTGAACTGACTTCATACTCATGATACAGGAAATTCAAGATAGGTTAATAATTTAGAAAGAATATACAGTTGGATATTTTTGTGATTCCGGCTGGAGGGTGGGGTGAAATATGGAAATGCCTAGCACAAATGCCAAAATAAATAAAACATAAAGGAAAAGATTAGAAGCTTTAACTATAAAATATATGGACTTTGATATATTTGTTTTTGGAAAGAGAGAGAAATGAAAGAAAGAAACCTCTCCATAAAAAATTAAAAGAAAAATGACTGGTGAATAAATATTTACAACTAATAGGATGATAAAAAATTTCACATGCTTTATATGTCAGAAGTTATCATAAATCAAACATAAGTGGCAAAGAACATGATCAGAAAATGATAAAATCATAAAGTAACTACTTAATAAGCCATAAGAAGAAATTAGATAAATTTTCTTGTATAGGTAATAGTTTATTTTTTTACAAAATTAATACTCAATTAAAGAAAGTATGAAAGAGGATCACTATTGATGGTCATTTAAAATAGCAAAACCTTTATGGAAGAAAATTTGTTAACAATGATTCAAAGCTTTAAAAATGTTCCTACATTTTGTCCAACTTGCTTTTAGAAACTTATTAAAAAAGAAGTTACAAATGTGTATAAAGATAACAAAGCAAGAAGGCTCAACTCGAGTTTATCAGAGCAAAAAAATACAAATAACCAAAAATGTCAGCTATAAGCGATTTGATAATTACGATATTCCAGACAAAAGACTACTCTACACTGGTGTGTAATCATGCTCAGTTGTGTTCGACTCTTTGTAACCCCATGGACGGTAGCCCTCCAGGATCCTCCCTCCATGAAATTTTCCTGACAAAAAATACTGGAATGGGTTACCATTTCCTCTGCCAGGGGATCTTCCTGACCAAGGCATTGAACCTGTGTCTCCTGCCTTGGCAGGTGTATTTTTTACCACTGAGCCACCTGGGAATCCTTACTCTACAACTATTACAAATCATGGTACAGAAAAACGACCGGATTCATGATAATGAATTATTCACATTAAAAAAGTTTGTACAGCATGATCCTATGAAATAAAATTTTAAACATTTTTTTTTTAAGAAAATTCACTACATGATAAAATGGTAGCAATCAGCATCTCACATGATTTGTATTATTGTCCTGTGCTTTTCCTTACTCCAAAAATTTAACTTAATACACATTTCTAGTGGTCAGGAAAAAACAAACTTTTCAAAAATATTTGCAAATATCTAGCAATTCCCACACCACCACTACAAAAGCAATATGCATACAAATTAGCACAAAGTGTGCAAGTACACATGGATGTGCATGCAAGAGGACAGGTACTTAAACCAGTAGTGTGACAGATGCTTAATAAATATTATCATTAATTTTCAGAGCCTCCCTCAAATGTTGCCATCATCAGCACCATCAACTTCCCCACCTTGAAATGAAGGGACCAGGAATGATAAGTGATAAAGCGAGGATTAGAACACAGGTCTGAGTTCAAAAACATCTCTGACTTTAAAGAGACTGTCTACCAGTTTACTACTTCTGATGGAAACAATTAGAGAAAATGCAAAGATACCCCTCCCAGTCTCCATGGGCGGTTCACAAACCATCAGACAGTGAAGGTCAAGGCACACCTCCAGCTTCCTCCCAAGAGTAGGAGATAAAGGCATTAGGAATCTGAGTGGGTGTCTGAGAAGGAGAATATAGCACTGTAAGAACCTCTGAGTCCTTAGGGAAAACTCAGGGAAGAGTCAGATCCTTTGTAGAGAGGCTATTTCCACCACGGGTGAAATCAGTGCAGGGTGGACCATGCCAGTCAGCATTACTTGGCTTCAGGAGCCACTGGTTTAGTCATACAGGGTTGGCACCAGCCCAGCTGCTGGGCCTAGGAAGGAGATCAGAAATAAAATATGGTTTGCAGCTGTTGCCTTCCTGCTCTCAAATCTGCACCTCCCCAGTGAGGGGCTTTGGGGTGAGGCAACACAGGATCCTGATGGATTGCCCCGACTCCTGTTGAGATCATTCTGGTCTGGGAGAGGAAACCACAGTGAACAAGCAAACAACTTCCAGTGGGCATTCCAGTACAAGTGCATAACTGGGGGCGGGGGAAGAGGGTATAAAAGAAACTCAGAAAATACTGTCACTCAGCAACAGAGACCACCATCGATGGATACAATTATTTTTGAGTCTACACACAAAATGCAGAGCACCTGGGGAAAGTTAAAACAGCAAGGGGCTTGGCTCTGTGCCAGTGATATAGCCGGAGAAGGCAATGGCACCCCACTCCAGTACTCTTGCCTGGAAAATCCCATGGACGGAGGAGCCTGGTAGGCTATAGTCCATGGGGTCGCTAAGAGTCAGACACGACTGAGCGACTTCACTTTAACTTTTCCCTTTCATGCATTGGAGAAGGAAATGGCAACCCACTCCAGTATTCTTGCCTGGAGAATCCTAGGGACGGCGGAGCCTGGTGGGCTGCTGTCTATAGGGTCGCACAGAGTTGGACACGACTGAAGCGACTTAGCAGCAGCAGCAGCAGTGATATAGCGGCTCCCCCAAGAGAGGACCTGCTGTAGACCCTTGGTGGCAGACCTACATAATAGGAGAAGGTCCAGAGGCAATAAGGTTCCCCCTTCCTCCCTAAATCGAGAATCTCAGTCCACCCCACACCTCTCCTCTCCAGTCTTCCAACTACAGACACCAGTATCCTATTATCTCTGGGAGAAGACAGCAGGCGAGGCAGGATCCAGTGAAGACCCAACTCTTTTGTGCATAGACACATGCAGACTGTGGTTGCGAGATTCTGTCAGCTACCTAGCAACTTCTCTCTTGAGGCAATCCTCATCAGGATGGTTTTGTTCTGAGGTGTCAAGCTTGCATAACTTAAAGGCAGGAGAAGGTATGTATTCTACCAAGGAGAGGTAGGATCCACTAATAACCCCAGCCTTTCCTCATTCAGGGGCTTCCCAAGTGGTGCAGAGGGAAAGAAGTGGCTTGCAATGCAGGGGCTGTAGGTTTGATCCCTGGGTCAGGAAGATTCCCTGGAGATAGCAGTGGTAACCCACTCCAGTATTCTTGCCTGGAGAATCCCATGGACAGAGGAGCCTGGCAGGCTACAGTCCAGAGGGTAGCAGAGAGTCAGACGGGACTGAGAATGCACATGATCCTCTTTCAAGCACCTCTTAGCCGTTACTGTGGATTCAGTCCTGGCAGCTGGCTGTGATCAAGTCTGCTTAGCCTTGGGCTCTTCTTGCAGGTGTGTATACTGGCTGATTCTCACATCACCTGTGGCTTACATCAGGTTCAGACTGGGGTGGAGGGATGCCAGTGAGCTAAGCTGTGGGCATGCTTTGGCTCTAAGCCCGACTTCAACGTGGCCTGAGTCCGTGATCCTGCTGTGGTCACCAGAGTTCTAAAGTGGCTTCCTGCCAAGGTGCTGCCTTGTGTGCTTCGCTGTGTCATCAGTATGCTTTTTTTTTTTTTTTCAATCTTTTAGGCACATGGCAGAGAGGGATGGCTGCTCAAAAGCAAAATGGTGTTAAAGACTGTTCATTAGCTGTTTCTCTCCCTAAAAACAACTGGCAATTCATTTTTATTTAATTCATGATTCTGAGATGCTTTGAATGCCTTCTGTGATGCTTTTACAGTTCAGAGAGAAGAGGATCAGCTGCCCAGGTTTCTCATCTCAAGGCTCTGGTTGTGGTTGCAAGGAAAGTTAAAGGCAAATTTATAAGTCAGAAGGTTTACACAAGGATTTCTTGCAAAGAAACAAGATCTTTTGCAAGTCATGGGAAATGCCTTACTGTTCCTTATGGGGTTTTGAAAAACTTATCAAGATAAACTGCAAAAGATTTCAATGAAAGAGCTGTAGATGTTTACAGCTCCCATCTACTGAAATCGTTTGTACAAGCGTCTCCTTTTCTATATTATTTCCTTTAAACCTCATAAAAAGTCAACGTCCTAGGTTAGCAAACTGAAGTTTAGAAATGAAAGTAAAGTAACTTATGGAAGGTCAAACTAGGTGGCAAAGCCAGAATTTGAAACCCAGGTCTTTCCTTTCAGAGTGTATGTTCTTAGCCACTGAGAACACTGTCGCATAACAGGCTCATGAGGGTCATCCTCCCATTGGGGGCAGCAAACTATGACAGGTGCTAAAGCCAGCTTTCTGCCCCCCATCCCCCGACTTTTTTGGCATGAGAACTAAGAGTAAATTTTCTATTTCTACAGAGTTGAAAGAAAATCAAAAGGGGAATAATACTTCATGAAAAGTGAAAACAATATATTTCACAGTCCATAAATAAAACTTTACAGGAACATAACCAAGCTCATTTATTTACATGTTGCCTGCTGCTTCTGGGCTACAAGCACAGAGAGGAGAGGCACAGTCAGCAATTATCCAAGACACTGACTATCTGGCCCTTTATTAAAAAGGTTTGCCAACCCCTGCTCTGTATCATGATTCTAAAAGCCAATTAAAAGTTGGAGGACTACGGTCCAGGAATTAGGAAACTGTAAGGAGGGCTAAGGAGTTGGATAACCTAAAATTTACTAAATATCCCTACCTTCCAGCTACTATATTTATTTGCATACATTATCTCACTTAATCTTCATTAGAGCTCTGTGATGACCCAGAGGGGTGGCATGGAGGGACTACATGTACTCATATAGCTGATTCATGTTAATATTCAGCAAAAACTAACACAACATTGTAAAGCAATTATTCTCCAATTAAAACAACAACAACAATAAATGGGAAAAAAAGACCTGTCAGATTCTTCATCTGAACCTGTCAATGCACTACCTAAAATGAAAAAGAATTATAATCTCCATTTTTCACGTGAAGAAACAGATTTAGGAAGGTTAAAGATGTCTCTCCAAGTCATGAGTTTCTGCTATTTCTCACAGAGACAATATTACATCAAGAATTCTAGACCAATATTCCCAACTCCAACACCCAAGCACTTTGTATTATAACAATAGAAAATATAGCATGAAGTACAGCTGACCCTTGAACCACATGGGTCTGAACTAGGTTGGACTACTTTTTTCCAAAAGTTAACACTATAGAACTACATGATCCATGTTTGTTGAATTTACAAATGGGGACAAAATGTTCACCAATATAGAAGGAAATATGATGGAAGGATCTATAAACATATCAAACTCATTCTCTCACAATATATATGATTGATCTGAAGACTGTGTGGTATAATTGTGTTCAATATCAATATCTACATTTTGTGAATTATAATTTTATTGAGTTTTTTTAATTTAGGATTTTGAATAGCCTATTCAACTAATGAATGAATCACTCACTTTTGACTTACTTCTTAAATTATGCCAATGAACTTCCTTCAAGATTTAATGGTATGTTCAAATTGAGGGCCTAGAGAAATCTGTTATTTATGCCATTAAAACACATTCTACCCCCTACCCAAACAATTTTGTGTGTATGTCTGCTATTCTGTATGTGATCTCTTTTTATCATATATTCTAAATGGTTGCACATATTTATACATACACACACACGGGTTATTTCATGTTTTTGACATATGTCATATAAATTTACTTGATCTATTCACTGAATTTAAAAATAAATCTAAAAATTTTAAATGACTCTGTATATTGTTATAACATGTACATGTATCTGCACACTGAAAATTACGAAATGTTGAAAGAAGTCAAAAAGGATCTAATACCATGTTCATAGGCTGAAAAACTCAACATAGTAAAGTTATCAATTCTCCCCCAATTGATCTATAATTTCGATGCAATGCCCATCAAAATCCCAGCTAAGTTTTTTTTGTGGATACAGACAAGGTTTTTCTAACGTGTTCATGGAAAGGAAAAGGATCTAAAGTAGCTAAAACAATTATAAAAAAGAAGAAAAAAGTGAAAGGAATCATTCAGGTTGATATTAAGGCTTACCATACAGTTAAAGTGATCAGGACAGTGTGATATCAGCAGACGGACAGATACGCAAATTAGCAAAACAGATTAGGGCACCCAGAAATAGATCCACAGCAATATATTCAAATTAATTTGACAAGGATACAGAAGCAATACAATGGGGAAAACACCTTTCAACAAACAGTACTGGGGCAACTGGACATCCACAGGTCAAAAATGAACCTTGATCTAAAATCTTCACACTTTATACAAAAACTCAAAATGGACCAAGGACATAAATGCAAAACCATAAAGTATTTAGAAGTAAACATGGGAGAAAATCTTTGGAGCCTAGAGTTGAGCTCTTTTTAAATTTTTTTAATGTATTATTTGTTTTTGAGTTTTTCTGCTTTTAAAGTCTTATTTATTTACTTAGTTTGGCTGCACTGGGTCTCCGTTACTTTGTGCGGTCTTTCTCTAGCTGCAGCCAGCGGGGGCTACTCTCTGGTTGCAGTGTGTGGGCTTCTCATTGCGGTGCCTTCTGTTTTTGTACAGCACAGGCTCTAGGGCATGCGGACCCCTCAGTAGGTGCAGCTTGTGGCTCTAGAGTGTCGGCTCCGTAGATGCGGCACATGGGCTTAGCTGCCCCACGGCATGTTGGATCTTAGTTCCTGGACCAGGGATCAAATCTGTGTTCCCTGCATTGGGAGGCAAATTCTTAACCACTGGTTCACCAAGGGAAGTATTAGACAGAAACTCTTAGATGTAACACTTAAAACAAGATTCATAAAAATGAAAAAAATGATAAAACACTTGTCAACTAAATTAAGAATGTGTATTCAAGCCTGGCGTGCTGCAGTCCAGGCGGTTGCAGAGTCGGACATGACTTAATGACTAAACAACAAAATTCTGTGCAAGACCTTGTCAAGAGGATAAAAACACAAGCTACAGACCATGACAAAATATTTGCAAATCACATTCAATGAAGGACTTGGATCCAGAATATATAAAGAACTCTTAAAACTCAACAGTAAGAAAAAAAAAATCTAACTAGAAAAACGGCCAAAAAAACTGTGAACAGACATTTCACTGAAGGGGATATACAGAAGACAAATAAGCACAGCAAAAGATGCTGAAAATCATTAGCCATTAGGGAAATGCAAAATATAACTGTAATAAGATTTCATAAAACACATCAGAAAGGCTAAAATTAAAAAAAAAAATGATAACACCAAATGCTGGAGAGGATGATAAGAAACTGGATCACTCATATTTTGCTGGTAAGAATGTAAAATGGTACAGTCACTCTGGAAAATAGTCTGGCTGTTTGTTATAATGCTTAATGTGTTCTTACCATATGGCTCAGCAATTGTACTCTTGGGCATTTATCCCAATGAAATGAACACTTCATTCACACAAAAATCTATACACAAATATTTATAGCAGCTTTGTTCATAATAGCCACAAACTAGAAACAACCCAAATGTCCTTCAGAGATGAATGACTAAACAAACTGCTACTTCCATACTACAGAATACTATTCAGCAATAAAAAGTGATGGACTATTGATATACATTATGACTTGGATAGATCTTAAGGGATTTCTACTAAATGAAAAAAAGTCAAAAATTTGTGTATTGTATGATTCCACTTATGTGGTACTCTTGAAATAACAAAATTACTGAGACAGACAAGAAATTAGAGGTTGCTAGTGGGTAAAGCGGAGACTTTACCCAATGTGTATAAAACACATTGGCACCTCACCATTACCCAATGGCACCTCACCCCAGTACTCTTGCCTGGAAAATCCCATGGACGGAGGAGCCTGGTGGGCTGCAGTCCATGGGGTCGCTGAGAGTCGGACACGACTGAGCAACTTCACTTTCACTTTTCCCTTTCATGCACTGGAGAAGGAAATGGCAACCCACTCCAGCGTTCTTGCCTGGAGAATCCCAGGGACAGTGGAGCCTGGTGGACTTCCATCTATGGAGTCGCACAGAGTTGGACACGACTGAAGCGACTTAGCAGCAGTAGCAGTAGCAGTGGGTAAAGAGACCAGGGGAAGGGAGTAGGGTGTGAGGAGAAGCAAGAAGGGGTGGGAGGTGTCTATGGCCATAAAAGGGTAGCACAAGGTATTCTCGATGGATTAGAGTTCAATGCCTTGACTACAGTGGTGGTAACACAAATCTACACTTGTGAGAAAACTGCACAGAACTAAACACACACACATAAATGAGTACATACAGAACACAAAATCTGATTAAGGTCTATGAACTGTATGTACCAAGGCGATTGCCTTGTTGTGACACTGTACCATTGACATGTTACCATTGAGGGAAAAAAAAGAGAACTCTCAGCATCTTTATAATTTTTTTAAATGCTATTGAGATATAATTCACATACCATACAATTCACCCATTTAAAGTATCTGATTCAGTGGATTTTGGTATCTTTACAGATATGTGCGACTATCACCACAGTCAATTTTAAAACATGTTCATCACCTAAAAAAAAAAATCCTGTACCATTAGTTATTACTCACCTATGTCCCATTATCCCATCCCACTCTTAAGCAACCATTAATCTACTTTCGGTCTCTATGGATTTGCCTTTTCTGGACATTCTATACCAAAGAAATCTTGTGATAGGATTTTTTGTTTTTCTTGTGAAGAAATCTCCCTTCACTTCACATAACAGTTCCAAAATTCATCCATGCTATAGTATGAAGCAGTACACTTCATTTCATTTTATGACCAATTAATATTTCACCTCATGGATATACGACATTTTGTACATCCATTCATCAGATGATGAATATGTTATTTCCACCTTTTGGCTAAATGCAGCTATACACTTTCATGTACAAATTTTTCTGTGAAAATATTCTTTGAATTCTCTTAGGCATACATACCCAGGAGTAGAACTGCTGCATCATATGGCATCTCTATGTTTAACATCTGAAGAACTGCCAGACTGTTTTCTAAGGTGATTGCACCATTTTACTTTCCTACCAGCAGTATATGAGGACTCCAGTTTCCCTACATCTTTACCCATACTTGTTACTCTGACTTTTTGAGTCTCTGCATTATTTTTCCAAGTTCTTGCGAATCTATGGTTATTTCAAAGTAAATAGTTAAAAATATGATTCTGTATATCTTTGCTAAAAGAGAAACAAACATAGCAAATATTAATAATTTTTTTTCATTTCCTAAATGAAATGTGTTTAAAAAAATTCTTTTTACATATTATCACACTTCCTAGAATATACAAAATAATGTTAAAGGGTAACTTGCTCTGATCTCAATTTCTGTAATTTTCTCTCTAGCATTTCTCTGTTGAGTAGAATACTGGTGACAGGTTTAAAACATTCTATTCTATTGAGGAAGTATATTTATATTCGAGAATTTTACAGAAATTTTTATAATGAATAGTTGAATTTTATCAAACATCTTAGGAGTTTTATTTAAAATGATCACATGATGCCATCTTTTCTAATTTTATTTAGATATAGCTGATTCAGAACATTATATAAGTTTAAGGTGTGTAGTATAATGATTTGATATATGTAAATATTGAGAAAAGATTACCACAGAATGTTAAGACATCTGTTACTTCACATAATTACCTTTTTTTAGCTGTTATGAGAGCATTTTAAGTGAGAATATTAAAAGCAACAAAGGAAAAGCAACAGATAATACACAAGGAATTCCCATAAGACTATCTACTGATTTCTCAGCCAAAACTCTGCAGGCCAAAAGGGAGTGGCACAATGTACTTAAAGTGATAAAAGAGAAAAACCTACAACCAAGAATACTCTACCTAGCAAGGCTCTCACTAACATTTGATGAATAAATCAAAAGCTTTACAGATAAGAAAAAGCTAAAAGAATTCAGCACCACCAAACCAGCTTTACAACAAATGCTAAAGGATCCTCTCTAGGTGGGAAAGAAAAGTCCACAACTAAACAGAAGGAAGTTACAATGAAAAAGCTCACTGGTAAAGGCAAATATACAATAAAAGTAGGAAATCATCTGCATACAACTAGTAAGGAGGTTAAAAGACAAAAGTAGTAAAACCATCTGTATCCACAATAAGCAGTTAAGGGATACACAAAACAATTAAATGTAAAATACAATATCAAAACCAGTAATCATGAGGACAGAAGAGTACAGATGCAGAGGATCTAAAACGTATTTGTAATTAAGAGATTAGTAACTTAAAACAAGTAGGTATACATATACACTCTATACAAAAACCTCATGGTAACTACAAGACAACAAACTATAATAGATATACACTGACAGAAAAAGAAAAAGGAATCCAAACCCAATACAAAAGACAGTCATCAAATCAGAAGAGAACAAAATAAGGGGAAAAAAACAAATCTGAAACAACTAGTGAAATGGCAATAGAAATATGAAAAGTGAAAGTTGCTCAGTCGTGTCCAACTCTTTGCAACACCATGGACTATACAGTCCATGGAATTCTCCGGGCCAGAATACTGGAGTGGGTAGCCTTTTCCTTCTCCAGGGGCTCTTCCCAACCCAGGGATCGAACCCAGGTCTCCCACATTGCAGGTGGATTCTTTACCAGCTGAGCCACAAGGGAAGCCCAATAGAAATATACATATTGATAATTAGCTTAAATGCAAACAGACTAAATGCTCTAACTAAAAGACACCTAACAGCTGAATGGATACAAAAACAGGACCTGTATATACGCCACCTACAAGAGACTCATTTCAGATCCAGAGATACATACAAATTGAAAGTAAGGAAATGGAAAAAGGTATTCCATGCAAATGGAAATCAAAAGAAAGCCAGAGTAGCAACACTTAGACAAAATAGACTTTAAAGTCAAGAATCTTACAAGAGGCAAAGGACACTACATAATGATCAAAGGATCAATCCAAGAAAAAGATATACCAATTGTAAATATATATGCACCCAACATAGGAGCACCTCAGTATAAAACACAAATGTTAACAGGCATGAAAAAAGAAGAAATTGACAATGACACAATAATACAGGGGGAGTTTAACAACACACTTATATCAATGGACAGTTCATTCAGACAGAGAAATCAATAAGGAAACACAGCCCTTAAATGAAACATTAGACCAGATGGACTTAAATTGATATTTACAGAGCATTCCATCCAAAAGCAGCAGTTTACACATTCTTTTCAAGTACACATGGAACATTCTCCAGGATAGATCATATGCTGGGCAGGATGTAAAAATGAGGAAGTTACTGGAAGAGTTTCCTCGTCAACTCAAGAACACACTCTCTGCTCGTTCATAAACTGAATTTCAAAGACCCATCTCTGTCCCTCTAGGTTGGAAGGCCAGCAATTTGCAAGAAAAAACAGATCTGAAGGCCACAGAAAATCTGCAAACCCATCTAAAAGGATACAAATTAAGTACCATTAAGTTTGTGGTCAACAGACTTCCTAGTACAGGGCACTCCTGATAAGGTAAGTGAAACATTCTTAGGGGAAAGCGCTAGCATGTAAAAGTAAAGGCACTTCTTTGGAGACTTTACAGTAGTGACCGAGAGCAGAGCCAAGACACAGCTATTCTGAGGCCTGAGGGCAGCCAGGCTCACTCACCAGCCTCATAGCTCTTACACTTCATGTCTGTCCCACTGCTCAACTCAGGTCACTACTGCCAAGATGCTACATGTGCAAATGCTAGGCGTCTGGGGACTACCCCTAGACTCTTGAGAGTCTCTTGGACTGCAAGGAGATCAAATCAGTCAATCTTAAAGGAAATCAACACTGAATATTCATTGGAAGGACTGATGCTGAAGCTAAAGCTCCAATACTTTGGCCACCTCATGCAAAGAGCCAACTCATTGGAAAAGACCACGTGATCCTGGGAAAGATAGAAAGCAGGAGAAGGGGACTACAGAGGATGAGATGGTTGGAGGGCATTACTGACTCAACGGACATGAATTTGAGCACGCTCTGGGAAATGCTGAAGGACAGGGAAGCCTGGCATGCTGCAGTCTATGGGGTTGCAAAGGGACAAGACTGAGCAACTAAACAACAACAAAAAAGGGATTACTTCCAAGCTTATCAGTGAACACTTTTAACAAAAGAAGTGGTAAAGATAAATGCTCCCTCCACCACACCCAACTCACCTTCACCAGGAAGAAGGACACACCATATGTCCGTAGGGACCGGGCCAATTTGACATACTTGACTTTGGCTTCTATTTCGCTCATCTCTCCACAGTTCTTGTGCTCCTACAAAAGTGACAGAGGCAGGGACCAGTTACTGCAGCTCTGACCACAGGTGGACTTAGTGAGAGGTACTACTCCACATGGAGTCTATCTATTTGTAGATGCAAGTCCCTGCTGATTGAGGGTCAGAGCACACAGAAAGCGCTAATGCAAGGCTTCTTAACTAGAATGTGAGCCCAAATTCCCTGTAGATTTTGCATTATAGGGAACAATTCATGCATGTGCAGTGTGACAAGAACAGGGGCCGTAACTGTAACCTAATTTTCAAAGCGCTCTTGTTCCAAAAGGTTCAGGACCAACACTTTAAATGAGGACTAGAAAAATGTTCTTGTCCTGGGAGAGCTATCATTCTAATATACAGGCAAAAGATAAAATTTTCCAAACAGCATGACATATAAAATCCTGGACATCTCAGTGTGTGGAAACAATACTGGATTAAAAACTATGTTTTATACACACGAAATTTATCTCTTTCAATTTATATTTACATTTCAATGCCAAAGAAGACTTTGATATTTTGGATTCACTAGAGTGAATGTTTCTTGGCAAAGTTGACCACAAAGCTTTTCTTATGGGTTGCCTAGAATAGATAACTCTCTGAATTTTAGAATAAATCTGGATTTTAAAAAGACACCAGTTCCCAGATTTTAAGGTGCAAAAAAAAAAATCTCAGGATTAAAAAAAAGCTCCTTGTAGCTTCTTCCTTGGTACATTTTAATGGAAAATCACCTTGTTTCAATGCTTCAAAGATAATGTCTTTGAAATTAAATGTATGCACATTTTTCTCAGAAGGGCTAAGTAACCTTTAGCAAGAAGGTATGGATTAAGATAATAAATCTGCCCAAAGTAGAACTGTCAGCTCCTTTACTCCTGAGCCACTAATCATTTATTATATAAGTGGAGTACAAGCACGAGGTCTGAAGCTTTTATGTACAGAGGCCCCTCTCAGACTAATAAATGAGGACAGGAAGTGAGGAGAATAACAAAGCTCTGAACATTACCAATACCTGAAATATTCTCTTTTCAGCTCCTCTCTGCTTGATGTATTCTTTGGGCAAGAATTCTTTTAGACTGAGAGAGAGAGAGAAAAAAAAAGGTAAGGCATTTAATCATACTCTATGATGAGAAGGAAGGAAAAAGAGACTTTTCATAAAACTAACAGTTAAGTCCCTAACTCTCAGTATTTTATGGTATAATTAATAACAAATGGCCACATCCCATAATGCACTTAAGTAGAACACAAATATAAAGCTAGTCTGATAAAAGGGTCAAACTATTATAACATAGTTCAAGAAGAAAGAATGTCCTGAAATATTGTAAAGTAACAAAGCAAAGCACCCTAGAGTGTACAGTATGCTAACTTTTGGGAAAAAAGGAGGAGAATATCCATTTTATACTGTTAATATGTATTTTTAAAACATTAGAAAGGTAATTCTAGTACGAATAAAAATGATTCGTCATGGAAAGAAGGAAAAAACAGGGAGAAGGGAACATGGATGGAAATTAAACCTTTGAATTTTCCTTATACTGTAGTCTTCACTTCAGAACCAAAAGAAATCACAAAGAGGGTAAAATGCAACAACTAAAACTCTAAAGCAAATTGAAACAAATGAACCGAACAGTGTTTGATACAGCCTAACTTTGAAAACCAGTCTTTGACTATATCCACCCCAATGAGATATATCTTAAATATAAAACAGGCCATAGTAGACTTGGTAAATCATTATTTTTAAACTAATATCTACTCTCACCCTAAATATATACACAAATACACATACTGTAAAATTAGTATATTACATTATATAAGTAAGTAGATGTTACAACTAACTAGAATAAAGTAAATGAGTAATTATGGTAGTTGTTAGAAATCAAGATTTTTAGCATAAAATAGATAAATAGAGCAAAAGAAGTTAGATGAAAATCTTGCACTCTTTCATTTGAATGCAAATACTGACCTGAATTCTGATTCACTTTTCTTTTTCTGAAAAACTTTTCTAGTTCCGTCCACTGCAGAGGCTAAGGGCAAGGACAGCTGGGTGGAGATGAGCACCCTAGTGGGTCAGCCAGACGGCCTTCAATGTCAGTTCCACTAAAAAGAATCCTTGGAGAAATGACTGATTCTAGCTTTGGGACAGGAGATGTATAAAATGTTTCTGGGGCTTCCTGTGCCTGAGGATCAAGTGAGTGAAGTGAAAGTCACTCAGTCGTGTCCGACTCTTTGCAACCCTGTGGACTATGCAGTCCACGGGATTCTCCAGGCCAGAATACTGGAGTGGGTAGCCATTCCCTTCTCCAAGGGATCTTCCAAACTCCGGGGTCTCCTGCATTGCAATCAAGTTATCAAAATGACAATGGACTGACATCAAGGAATAATCAATCAGACAGAAATGAGCACACCCCCCCAAACATACTAACATGGTTTTTAACACCTCATACAAAAGAAGAGAAAATAGAACAATGAACCCACTGCCCAGACTCAACAATTATGACTCATCTACTTCCTTATCCACATTACCTCTAATGGAAGATTTTGACGCAAAGCCCAGACATCATATAATTATTTTTATGTGAGGGGCAATTTGAGTGTCAGAAAGAATGAAGGCTGCAATGGGTCAAAACACAGGTATGTAAAATTCAATAATGATTCTTAGAAATAATCATTGATCACATTAAGAGGTTACTAGGGCACAAGTTCATACTTAAAATTGATAAAGGAAAATAAACAAAGCTAATAAATGCAGAAGGAATAATAGAAGTCCAAAATGATCATTTTACAACTCTAAATGAAATAGTCAATAGATCTCAAGAAGCATGAGTGGCTGCTAAAACCCGTAAGTAACAAGTCAATGGGGACTTTATAATAGATGGATATCTGATCCAAACCAAATGATCAATTTTAGCATTAATGAAAGTGGGATAACCACACAACACATGCCTTCTGACTGATAAACCAGGAAGTATACAGTTTCACCTAGAAGTATTCTTGGCAATAGAGAAAAAAACAAGAAAATATATAACTGAATATGAATTTCTTTAAGAATCCAGATATAAATATAAGCTTACAAAAAAACCTCCTAATAGTTAAAAAAAAGAGAGACAGAGAAACATGGTAAGTGATACTACTAGGATACTATGAGCCAAATCCCATCATGGTAAATATTATAAAAATAACCCAGGTTTTTCACAAATAAATGGCTTGCGGGTGGAGGTAAAAAATATGACACATAAACAGATTAAGAGAGTTTTAACAAATGTATTCATGGGGTGTCACTGGTGGCTCAGTGGTGAAGAATCTTCCTGCCAATGCAGGAGACACAAGTGCAATCCTTGATCTAAGAAGATCCCACATGCTAAGGAACAGCTTGTACATCACAACTATTGAGCCTGCACCCTAGAATCTGGGAGCCACAACTACTGAGCCCATGTGCTGCAACTACTGAAGCCTGCACACCCCAAAGCCCCTGCTCCACAGCAAGAGAAGCCCAGGCACAGCAACTAGAGAGTAGCCCCTCTCACAGCAACTAGAGAAAAGCCTGTGCTGCAATGAAGACCCAGCACAGCCAGAAATAAATAACTATTTAAAAGAAGAACTGAAATCTCTTAGTAAAGAAAGAAAGAAGAAATGTATTATAAAACTACAGTAACAAAGACAGTGCAGTACTGACATCAGAATAGAATCGAGAGGCCAGAAATTAACCCTTACCTTTACAGACAACTGATTTTCAACAAGAGTGCCAAGACGCTTCAATGGGAAAATAAGTCTTTTTAACAAATGGTGCTGTGACAACTAGATATCCACATGCAAAACAATGAAGCTGGACCTCTTATCTCACATGACACATAAAAATTAACTCCAGGACTTCCCTGGTGGTCCAGTGGTTAAGAATCCACCTGCCAGGGCAGGGGACAGAGGTTCAATCCCTGGTCTGGGAACATTCCATATGCAGTGTGGCAACTAAGCCCATGTGCCACAACTACTGAAGCCCGTGAGCTCCAGGGCCTGTGCGCCACAACAAGAGAAGCCACTGCAATAAGAAGTCAGCAACTAGAGAGTAGCCCCTGCTGGCTGTAACCAGAGAAAGCCCATGCGCAGCAGTGAAGACCCAGGGCCGCCAAAAACACATAAAGAAATAAATAATAACTTTTTCAAAAAAGATTGCTTTAAGAAATGAACTCCAAATGGATCACTGACCTAAATGTAAGGGTTAAGGGCTTAACTCTTAGAAAAAGGAGTAAATTTTTATGACCCTGAGTTAGGAAAAGGCTTTTAAGATATAATACTAAAAGTACACGCAGCAAATGAAAAAAAAGTAAACTGGACTAAATAAAAACCTGAAAAACTGAACTGCAAGAGAAATCACTGAAAAAAGTGAAAGGCAACCCACATACTGGGAGAAAATAAGTGCAAATTATGTATCTGATAACAACTTGTATGAAATCTCTTGCAACTAATGATTTTTTTAAAAAAATTAAAATGGTCATAGGATCTGAACAGTCACTTCTCTAAAGAATACATAAAAATAGCCAAAAAGCGTGTGAAAATATTCTTGACAGCAGCAGCCATCAGGGAAACACAAGGAAAAACCACAATATCACACCAGTGCATACCCAGTAGGACACTACAATAAAAAAAGACAGGTCATAAGGAGTGTTGGCAGGGGTATGGAGAAATAGGAACCTTCACACGTTGCTGGTGAGGATGTAAAATGGCACAGCTGTTGTGGAAAATGATTTGGTAGATTCTCAAAACATTAAACAACAATTCTACTCCTAGGCATATATCAAGGAAAAGTAAAAACATATGTCCACATAAACATCTGTACATGAACAGTTCATCACAGTATTATTCATAATAGCCAAAAGATGGAAACAACTCAAATTTCCATCAACTGATGAATGGGTGAAAAAAATGTAGTTGAGCCATACAATGTAACTTTATTTGGCAATAAAAATGTATTAAGTATGATACATGCCATAATATGGAAGTACTATGCTAAGTGAAAGAGTTCATGGCAAAAGACTGCAAATTGTTATGTTTCTGTTTATATGAAATGTCTAGAATAGGCAAATCTATAGAGGCAAATAGGATTAGAGGTTGCAGAGGTTGAGGAATGGAGAGGGAGATCAGGGGAGTGACTGCTAAAGGACACAGGGCTTATTTTAGGAGGGATACAAACATTCTAAAGTCAGGTTGTGGTGATTAGGTGTAATCTTGTGAATACACTAAAAAGTGCTGAAATGTCAATTGTACATGGTCAGTTGTATGGTATGTAAGCTCCATCTCAATAAAGCTGCTCTTCAAAAAAGAAAAACATCAACCACTGTAGGCCTTGTTTGGCTCTTCATACAAACCAAGTATAAAATGACATTTTAAACACTATGTGGGGGAGAATTTAACACAAACCGGGTATTAGATGTTATTAAAGAATTGCTGTTAATTTTGTTTGGCATCAGGATGGATTTGCAGTTAGGCGGGATTTTAATTATTTAAAAATTCTGTAATTGTCAGGAAAACATACATACATAAGTATTGACATGTGAAATGGTATGCTGTCTTGGATTTGCTTTCAATCACACTAGCCAGAAAAGGGGGCAAGGGACTTCCCTGGTGGTCCAGTGGTTAGGAATCCACTTTGCAATGCAGGGGACATGGGTTCCAACCCAAGTCAGGGAGCTATCCCACATGCCAAGAAGCGACCAAGCCCGAGCACCACAATTTCTGAGCCCGCACACCACAACTAGAGAGCATGTGCACCTGAAAGAAGGATCTGAATGACTCAACAAAGATCCTGCATGCCACAGCTAAGACCTGGTGCAGCCAAATAAATAAATAGACAAAAAGATATTTTAAGAAGGGGTCAAGTTAAGGTTTTGGCTACATTAAGACTTGAATCATGATGCCTCTTCAACCTGTAAACTGCATCTGTAGAAAAAAAAAATTCTGAATATATTTTCTAGAATGTCAGGGATCTAGGTTTGAGCATCAGCAGAATACTCAAGCCTAATCAAGAGACCCCATGTCAGTCCACAGGAAAGAACCTAGGAAACAACTAGGCGGCAGCACCTTAGATGCTGTGACTATTGTTAAGCAACTTTGGGGACAAAAAGGTCTGACTGAGAGAAGACTGGAAGACATCAATGTCACAGAAGAGGAAGCTGAATCACGGAGGGGTCAGGAGACTTGGCTAAGGTCACAGCAGCAGAGAGCCTCTGACCTCCAGTTCAAGAGCAGATGCATGTGAACCCAGGGCTGTTCCAGGCTCCCCCTGGAGCATATGAACAATGATAACCAGGAAGCATCAGAGTGGGCCACTGCTATGAGCCTCTGGACGACAGCTCCCACAGTATCAACAAAGGAGACCTGGCAAAGGTTACCTAAAGTGCCCAAAAAGGGGGCCCATGCCAACCGCCTCACAAGAATGACTGTTACTAGAAGAACACCAGACGGTGGTGTCCACTGGCCAGGCCAGGGTAGAATATGTTGGTCATTTATGGTGAGAAAGTTCTGTGCGGCAACAAGCTGCCCTCAACTCAGATTCTGCAAACTAACACTCTTATTCTTTGGTAGGAAGAGAAAACAACTTCTAGAAGCTTGCACTGGAGGTGTGACCCCTGATGTTGCAAGAGTCAATTTGGGGGTAGTGTACTGTAAAGTGCGGGCTTCCCTGGTGGTTCACATAGTAAAGAATCTGCCTGCAATGCAGGAGACTCGGGTTCAATCCCTGGGCTGGGAAGATCCCCTAGAGAAGGGATAGGCTACCCACTCCAATATTCTTGCTTAGAGAATTCCATGGACAGAGGGGCCTGGTGGGCTACAGTCCATGGGATCACAAAGAGTCGGACATGACTGAGAGACCAACACTTCACTTACTGTATTTTAAAATATGAAATGAGGGAGCGTGCGTGTGTGCATGCATGTGTGGGGGATGTATTCCTCCCCAGTAAATCAACAGCATGCACAGTGTCAGCAGGAAGCCAGAAAGAGCAGGCAGCCTGCCATCATCACTGCCTGCCAGCCCATGGGGGAGCAGTTCCAGCTCAATTGTTTTTTTTTCATTACCAGATCCAAGTATGGAAGGTTCCTAAGCATACATGTGAAATCTGTTGGCCTTCTCTGAGAAAATGGGTCAGATGGTCAAACCTGATTGGAAAATTTTCTCCTAATTAAGCAAGTACTGGCCAAGCCAAGTCCTACCCACTGCCTCCTGAAATCTTCCCACCTTAAAAGGGCAGCCTGCAAACCCTCTGCCAGCCTCGTATGTATCATCTTTTCTGAGTGTAACAGTAACACCGATTACTAAGACAGCAGACTAGTCAGAGCTCCTCTCACACTCTCAGATCCATGGGAGGCTGAAATCTGCAGCCAACAGACTCTCTTCTCATGAGCTCTACTTTTGCTCTGGCTGAGTCAGTTGTCTTTCTTCTCCCGTTTGTATTGATCTGCATTTATTCTTCAATCTCACTGCTGGCTGTGTATCACATAATTATGCAATAAACCAAAGTAGCCCCTAAACTGGAGCTAAAATAGTCCCTAGAACAGTACAAAAGAGAGCTTACCGAATGCTTCCTAACAGTAAATATTTACAAAAAGTTATTAGATATAAACAAGACATGTGAACTACTAAACAGAAAAAAAAACATTAAAATTTAAAAATAGTCTGTCCTCAGATTCCTTCATGATTGTCTTTATATTCTCTCATAGATGATGTGGTATAACCAACAAAGATAATGGAGAACCCTATCCAGGTGACCCATACCAGAAAAAAAAGTTGGTCCTGTATCAAAAGACTGGGAAATAAATGCTTAAGTTGAAAGTTAAAATGCAGGGTTTCAGAGAGGTAGAAGCATAGATTCTGTACTTTAAATGACTTTGGGGAATGATCCAAGAAACAGTAAACCATGTTCATAAGGGGTTTTCCACTACCAACAGCTGCCATTTAGTGAAAGGCAAATACTGTTTCAGGGGTTTTACATGCATAAATAGATTAATTAAACTCTAACAAAAGTTCTTGGAAGAAAATATTTCAACATTCCAGTTTTTTTATACATGGAACAGGAGGCTCAGCGATTCTAAGGAAGTTGCCCACAATCATAGACAACAACTTAAGCCTCAACTGTGGGCTCCAGAGACCATGCTCTTAGCCACTTAGCACTCTGGTCTCCCCACGTTACCCTTTGGTTAAAAGACATACCATATGAATAGGTATTTGAGAACCTTGGGACAAAGAAACAGAAACACTGAATCAGATAATGGCAACAATGACCATAGTGGTGGCAGTCAACTTTTTCGAAATGCCAAGAGGCAATGAATAAGGGAAGGGGAATTTAATAAACACATCTTGGGGAGAGCGGTCTGGATTCAAACCCAGACACTCACTTAAAACTTCATTTTCTTATATCAAATGTAAGCTGCTTCTATAAGTAATTCCAAAAGAAGCATTCTAAAGATGTTCTCCGGTCTCAAAAAAAAGCGCACAAGTACACGGGAGGCAGCGATGGTTTGGGAAATGTTAACCGCTTCTCACCTGTCCCAGAACTGTCATCTAGAAATTGCACCACCACAGGCAACTCCCACCTCTCTCAGCTGGTCTATCACCTGGGAAGCATTTAAGATTCCCACCCAGGAATGGTGCCGCTCACATGAAAACAATAGCTGCCCTCTCATTCCTGGGGAAGGAGGGCAACAATATGAACATAAAGCAGTGAAGAGGGCTTCCCTGGTGGCTCAGTGGATAAGAATCCGCCTGCCAATGCAGGGGACACAGGTTCAATCCCTAGTCTGGGAAGATCCCACAGGCCTCAGGGCAAACTAAGCCCACAAGCCACAACTACCCATGAGCCCTAGAGCCTGTGCCCCGCAGCGAGAGGAGCCACTGCAACAGGAAGACCGCACCCTGCAACGAAGAGTGGCCCCTGCTCTCAGCGACTAGAGGAAGCCCATGTACAGCAACGAAGACAAAGTGCAGTCCGAGTTATAAAAAAAAAGGGCAGCGCCGAGTCTCCCAGCGCACAGTGGAGCTCCAGAGAGGAGACACGGTGCAGAGGTGCAGCGGAGACAGTGCCACTCAAGGACTCTAGGACATCCAGGTTTCCTGAATCCGACCTCTATGCTGAATCACCAAGTGACTAATAATATTTCAAAGCTGGTATCACATAAAGTTTCAAAGTGTGGTCCGAGGACCAGCAGCATCGGTAGGTACCACCCGAATGAACCAAACCCAGTGCCCTTCAGTGTAAAGATGGGCAGTCCCACAGAGGCTCAAAGATAGCCTAGGGTTAGATACATGCAGAAGTTCCTGGTTTGGAAGTGATGGAGTCTGAAAGTCGTCAGGGAGGGAGACAGCAACCTTAGGAGGCTGCAGCTAGGAGGAAAACAGTGAAGGCAACATTGAGTGTTCATCACCACCCCAGACTGATGAGGGCACTCCAGGCTGTCAGGAGCATAGGACAAAAAACCCTCTTGCACTGTTGGTGGGAATGGAAATTGATTAGAGGCACTATGTAAGATACTATTGAGATTCCTATAAAAAACTAGAAATAAAACTACTATATAACTGAACAATAGCACTACTGGGCATATACCCTGAGAAAACCATAATTGAAAAAGACACATGTATCTCAGTGTTCACTGCAGCACTATTTACAACAGCTAGGACATGGAAGCAACCTAAATGTCCATCGACAGATGAATGGATAAAGAAGCTGTGCTGCCTTTTTACAATGGAATACTACTCAGCCACAAAAAGGACCACATTTGAGTCAGTGCTAATGATGGATCTAGAACCTGTTAAACAGAGTGAAGTAAGTCAGAAAGAAAAAAACAAATACTGTATACTAATGCATATATATGGAATCTAGAAAGATGGTACTGATGAACCTATTTGCAGGGCAGCAGTGGAGACACAGACACAGAGAACAGGCTTATGGACATGGGGTGGGGAAGGAGAGGGAGCGACAGATGGATAGAGGAGCATGGAAACATATACATTACCATTTGTACAATAGATAGCCAGTGGGAATTTGCTGTATGACTCAGGGAACTCAAAATGGGGCTCTGTGACAACCTAGAGGGATGGGATGGGAGGGAGGTTCAAGAGGGAGAGGCATATCTATATCTATGGTTGGTTTATGCTGATGAATGGCAGAAACCAACACAATATTGGAAAGCACTTATCCTTCAACTAAAAATAAAAATAATAAATAAATAAATAAAATGGCATTATCTCCAAAAAAACCCCCAAAAAAGCCAACTAGAGAAACCAGTGCATGGGCAGTGGAGAGGAAGAGGACGTAAGATAGAGCTGGGGAGAAACAAAGCTGAAACTCTTGCTTTACCTTGGGTTTGAAAACAGAATCCACAGCCAAATTATTCTGACAAAAGCACACACAGAAGACCAACTACAAAGGAGGAATATGTGTTTGAACAGATGCCAAGAGAAAAACTGACTTAAGACTTCGTACTGTGTCAAAAGCTTTGTTTGTTGACAGTAGAATTATCTTGAGTTTGTGGGGGGAAATTTCGAGGTCCACTCTAAAACCTTCCTCAGAGACTCACACCCCAGTTGCAGTGCTTTCTCAGTGAAACACTCCTAAGGAACACGCTAACAGGACGAGGGTGAAACCAAGAATGAGGAAGGTTCCCCTGCCTTCCTGCACCCAACCACTGGAGCATTTCTCCCTGAGGCATCTAGAGTTATGGAACCTTTGTGCCTGACCTCCAAGGTCTCTTAAATTTTTCTTTACTACATGGTATATATCTAACCTCAGTGATTACAAGATTTTATCACCTCACACACAGACTACAGCAACTATCTTTTTTAAAGACATTAACTGTGATAACATGAAATATAAAGTATACACCTCAATTTACATACCAATCATCAAGGATAAATACACATTACCATATTGTCATATTTGCTTTATGATTGCTACTTCTCTGTTTTTAAAGAACAAATTACAGATTTAGTTGAAGTCCCACACCATCCTTCTTTCTCACCCTATAGGTAGTCATTTTCCTGAAGGTAATTTCCATGCATGGTTTATTATGTTCCTATTTCTCCTTGTGTCTATAAACAATACATTCTATTTCTCTTTGTATTTTTAAATTCAACAGATTCATCTTCTAAAATATCATTTCCTCTGTGCTCTGGTATCTTCATACATTAAAATGTGTGCCCATCTGAGAGACATGAAAAAAGCAATATCCTTATTGATTTTGCATTCTAGATTGCTTATGAGGCTGAATATCTTTCCCTATCTTTACAAGTAAGTTGAATTTCCTCTTCTCTCAAGTGCCTGTGTATTATCTTGATCTTTCTCCCTAGTGAGGATGCTCAGTCACTCTGTCATATTTGACTCCTGTGATTCCCTGGACTGTAGCTAATCAGGTTCCTCTGTCCATAGGGTTTCCCAGGCCAGAATATCAGAATGGGTTGCCATTTCCTTCTCCAAAGGATTTTCCTGACCCAGAGATCGAATGCACGTCTCCAGCCCTGGCAGGATTCTTCACCACTGAGTCACCTGGGAAGTCCCGTTTGGAAATGTCTTTTGCCTACTATTTTAACTATCACGAAGGCAAGTTTGTCAAACTTCAGAACTCTTACATCACCATATGTTAATAATAGAGTGTTTTAATTACTATAGCTTTCTAAGAAATTGGGATAGTTGTGAGTCTTCCACATATTTTCACACATACAAACATACCTATATATTTATTTTTCAGTCCTGCAGATGAATACCATGGTTGTCAGGATCTAGGTGATGATAAGCTGCTTTAATATACTGATCTTTCTTTCAGAGACTGCTTTCTCTTAACAGTTCTGATAAATTTCTTCATAGATTGAGTGAATTATCTATGTAGATAAACCTATCACTTGCAACTGACAGTTTCATTTTTCTAATCCTGAAGTTGTTTCTTTTTCCTTTCCTTATTTAGTAACTTCTTTGTTACTTATTATCTCCCATCAGGGCAGGAATGTTTGACTGTTACACTGCTGTCCTCAATGTCTAGAGCTTACCAGGTAGAAGACATGAATAAATTATTCATTGAACAATGAATTTGCATTCCTGGAGAAACCAGTTATAACTTGCAGTTACAGATAAACAGAAGTAATGCTGAACTTTACTAATTTTTTATGAATTTTAGGTAGGAGCCATATTGAGCTTAAAATTTTATTGGTCTGTATTCAATTCAATTTTGCTATCTTGATCTGCTAGCTTCAAGATAAGATGAGGAATGTTTTTTTTTCTCTTTCTGTTCTCTGAAACAAACTGAACCTTTTTATTTTGTTGTTTTTTGATTCATCTATTTTATATTATGAAGACTATTTCTTTCAAGATAATAGATCCATCCAGATTTTCTTATTATCCATTTTTGTCTATATCTTCAATTTTTGGCTTCAAATTTCCATTTCATTTTCTTAGGATTTTTAAAATCCTTATCTGAAGTTCTGCCCCTATAATTCATTACTAATGTTTATTTTTGCCTGTTTCTTCTTTTGTTTTACTTGACCAAATCTACCAGAGATTTACACATTTTATTAATTTTTTCAGAGAGGCAGCTTCAGGTTCTGTTGATTCTCTCTGAAATTTCTATTTCATTATTTTCTCTTGACTAAAACATTTTCTTTATATTATTTTGATCTTGTTCTACTTATCACTTCGTGAGGAAGGTACGTTAAATTACTCCACTAAATTTGTGTCTCTGAAATTCCCTGTTTCTCTTGCACCCATTTTCCCAGCAATAGAGCAGATGAGGGACACTAAATAATTCTTAAATCCCTGAAAACTCTGAGAATCGTTTAGTCTCTGATTTTCATTTTTCTCAATAAGCACCTTTACTAAGGTGCTACTGCGTACAGAAATCATTAAAGGGTCTTAAGAAAGGTGAAAAAAAAAAACCCAAAACTCATAAAAAGGTCCATAGTAACTACCGTATGATCCAGCAATCTCACTTATTGGTGTATATCCAAAGAAATTGAAATCAGGGTCTGCACCCCATGTTCATTGCAGTATCATTCGGAATAGCCAAGATAGGGAGACAACTTAAATGTCCCTTGATCGATGAATGGGTAAAGAGAGTGTGTGGTAGATATATACAATGAAATACTTTCCACCGTAAGAGAAAAGGAAACCCTGCCATTTGTGACAACACAGGTGAACTCAGAGGGCAAAAAGCTAAGTGATATAAGCCAGACAGAGAATGACCAAAACTATACGGTATCACTTATATGCAAAGCTCTTTCTTAAGCCATTCTCACAGAAACAGAAAATAGAAATGGTGGTTGCGAGGGTTGGGGGAGAGAGGTAAACGGGGTAATACAGGTCAAAGTGTATGAAATTTACAGTAAGAATCTAACACACAGCATTACAACTATAGTTAATAATATGGTATAGTGTACTTAAAAGTTGCTGAGCATTCTCAACACACACACACATAGAGACATACACACAATGTGAGGTAACGGATGTGTTAGTTATTTTGATCTTGGTGATCATTCTATACGTATATGGACATCATATCATCAAGTTGCATACTTTAAAATATACATAGTTGTCAATTATTCCCAATTATTCCTCAATAAAGCTTTTCTTTTTTTTAAAAAAAAAAAGGTCCATAGTATGCTGACTTTGAGCACAAGTGCTACACAAATTTTCAAAAAATTAAAAGAAAATTAATTTTATAGTTAAAAGTTAAAAAGAAAGGAATTAAAGTCATTAAACATACCTCCATGTACCTTACCCAAAAGCTATGTGACTAAAATCTCTGCCTGGCTTTATCTTCAACCAGGCTCTGTGACAAGGCCAATCTTCTATTTTTTTTTTTTTTTAAACTGTGAATTGTTCAAAGCCAACAGTATATATGAAAGCAAGATGGTGAAAAACAAAGACTAGCAGACATGGTTTAGTCACAGTCACCAGGGACAGCACAGGGACCCTAACCCTGAAAGGTCTCAGACTATCCAACATACAGTCAGGGGACTGTGACCTCGCTGTTTCGTTTAAAAGGAGATGAATATTCTCAGGCAAGTTTTTACCTGTAATGTATATGCAGTAATAGACACAATTAAACATCTACATTAAATAAAAATGCCTCATTACCTAGACTAAATTTGGCCTAATTAAGTCAAATTCATAAGAAAAATAATTTCTATGAGGCACAATAAGCTTGTTTTAATCTGGAACCTGAGTAAGGATACATATACCACTAGATTCCTGAGCTCCATACCATAACCTCAGAAACAAGCAAGCTTAACCTTGGTGACCTCACATTATTAAGAGAAGGTACATCTTTAACAGAGTGTAGGTGTGCCGCATTCAATAGCCCATAAGTCCCAGGAGACAGTGTATGAGCAATACCAGCGCTCTGCTACTGCGTGTAATCCACACACAAGCAGTTGGTGGTGTGATGATACTCACTGGGATGTAACAGGCACAACTAGTGACAGGGCAAAGAGACCAAAGAATCCTGTGATCACATTTTAAAGTACTTTCCTAATCTTGCTGCATATTGGGAGATCAGTGAAGGGGGCAACTTTGTCCTCCAAGTAGACGTTTGTTTGTAAAAAACGTAAATCCCAATGTGAGGAGTCAGAAGCTACCTGCAGAAAAAGTCTATGTAACCATGAACAAGCCCCTTCTCCTCTCTGCTGCTGCTTCTGCATCCATAGCATAAAATATACTGCTGTTCAATTCACAAGGAGGCCCTGAGAATTATCTGTTCAAAAGCTCCAGAGAAAAGGCATAAATAAAAGGACCAGGGTAGTATCATTTCAGGCACCCAATGAAAGGCTGCATTTGGATCACGTTCTGATCAGAGCCACAGGTATGAAAGCTTAAAAACTAAACATGTAAAACTTTTTGGTTCATAAATCTCTTCATTTTCTCCCATGCTTCATCCGTCACTCAAAGAAACAAAATACATTTCCTCACTCCAGGGCTGAGTTAATTCTCTGTGTTCTCAGTTTCCGTGGCCATAATCCATAGGTTTACGATACCAAATGTATCTGAGGGACCAACTGTGAGGGCAGAACATGGGAAGGTGAGAGTAACTAAAAGCTCATGTGCACATGGTTTTCTGGAAGGCATCTGGGGTATAAGAACAGAGAAAGGCAGATTTCCAAGGATCCTGCAGGAAGGAAGTCAGACCAACTGGATACAAGTGGCCCTGAGGAACTTGGCCAAATGACTCATTTGGAGGATGCAGAACCAAGTCAGTGACAGGACCTGCTTAGAGCTAGTCTCAGACTCAAGGTCACTATACAGAATACTGTAGGGCAAAGCATCACTTTGGAAGGGTTCTCTGGGATTCATCAACCTAAGGGGAGAATTTTGTTTTTTTTTTTTTAATAACAACTCAGTTTAGACCCAACAGCACGTGGCCCAGGCATTCTCTGCCACCAGGAGAGAAGTCTGATTTCCTTTTTACCTCAGGGCATGTGTTGGTCCCAATTACTTTCCACCAAAGCAAAAGTGAGGTCAGGGGCCAAATAAGCAGTTGTTATTGTCTCCTTTCAATACACTCAGATACAATATGATGAATGACCTACTTAATGCACCTCACATTGGTGTACCCTACAGAAAAGAGGACGCCTACCCACCCCAGTTGGCATTCCTGTCAGGTCCCCACTCGCAAAGCCTCTACAAGCTGCACTCTAGGTGACAGCATGATATTGCCCAGGTTAAGACTTCCTGTAGTGATATTTTTGGCTTAGCCAAATATTTCATCAGATCTAAGAGGAAGTGGAAAAGAGAAAGAAAAAGTGGGGGAAAACAGATAAAGGAAAGAAATATTATCAGAGAAAGAAAGAGACAAAATCCTTGGAGAAGCCCAGGCCAAACCAGAGGGAAAGATGACCTCTGACAAACAGCTGCCTACACATGGCTAGGCTTGTCTGCTGGACATCTCTAGGAAACCCAGTCCTAAGGCCCATGTTCAGTGGGGCCGTGATGAATCTGGAGGGTTAGCTTTCTCTTGAACCTGTTAAGTATTGAGCCAGAAAAATCACCCCCATCATTTCATAAAGCAAACCGAAGACCAGATGGGTGGGAAGAGTAGAGCCAGTATTTAAAAATATATACATCACACTTTTTCAGAGCAGTGACAATTTCACTAAATTATACTAAATGATGAGAAACTCTCTCTTTTATACTCTGTTGTTCTAATACTGGAGTCTTTAAAAGAAATGCAACATGACAAAATGCTGCCTCATATGAAGAAGTAATATTCTAAAGAGCGGAGATTTCAGAAGATGGGGAAAGCGAGTATCTCAATTCCAGAGATACCCTGGCTCAAGGGGTCCCCAACCTCTGGTACTGATCCATGGCCTGTTAGGAACTGGGCTGCATAGCAGGAGGTGAGCGCTGAGTGAGCAAAGCTTCATCTGTATTTATAGCTGCTCCCTATGGCTGCCATTAACGTCTGAACTCCGTCTCCTGTCAGATCAGCAATGGCTGATTCTCATATTAAATTCTCATATATCACAATGTAATATAATAGAAACAAAGTACACAATAACTGTAAAGTGTTTGAATCATTCTGAAGCCACCCCCACCACTCTGTTCCTGGGAAAATTATCTTCCATGAAATTGGCCCCAGGTACAAAATGGTTGGGGACCACTGCCTTTGACAACAGCTTGGAGGGGTACTGCAGATCCTGTGGTCCAGAGGAAAACACACCTTCCTCAAAAGTGGAACAAGCTTATCTTCATAGTCATCACAACACTGAATTTCTAGGCCCCTTGCTTTCTCCAAGGTCCACAAATGTCATCATATATTGAATCAAGTAAATGCTAACAGTCTCACAATTGACCAAAACTAAGGTGTGTATGTTGCATAACAAGCTCAAAAATAAATAGTGAAAACAAGAGAAAAAAGAAAACCAAATGGTCATTTACTCTAAGAATCCAGGCTTGTGTTTATGCTCCACATGAGGTCCGAATTGAATCTGGGCTTGAAATCCACCAAACTCACATGCTTTCTCGAAGGAGACAGGGTGGGAGCCATTCAGGATATCATCCCGAGCCTGCAACACAAGAGGAAGCAAAAAGCATCAGGAGCTTGAGGGGACCGACACAATTTCTCCAGTGCCATGTTCCTGGCACCCAAGCCTATCCTCTCTGTGGAATGAGGTGAAGCGTACCAGCCAAGCCAGAGTAAGGCATTCATTCAGGATGCTGTGAGTGACTGCAGCACTGCAGAATTAACGCAAAGGGAAAACAAGTCCGTGCCCAAATTGCCTATGGATGGAAGACATCAGTAATGTCCAGTTCAGTTGAGTTCAGTCACTCAGTCATGTCCGACTCTTTGCGACCCCATGAACTGCAGCACGCCAGGCCTCCCTGTCCATCACCAACTCCCGGGTTTACCCAAACTCATGCCCATTGAGTTGGTGATGCCATCCAGCCATCTCACCCTCTGTCGTCCCCTTCTCCTCCCGCCCCCAATCCTTCCCAGCATCAGGGTCTTTTCCAATGAGGCAACTCTTCGCATGAGGTGGCCAAAGTATTGGAGTTTCAGCTTCAACATCAGTCCTTCCAATGAACACCCAGGGCTGATCTCCTTTAGGATGGATTGGTTGGATCTCCTTGCAGTCCAAGGGACTCTCAGGAGTCTTCTCCAACACCACAGTTCAAAAGCATCAATTCTTCGGCGCTCAGCTTTCTTCACAGTCCAACTCTCATATCCATACATGACCACTGGAAAAACCGTAGCCTTGACTAGATGGACCTTTGTTGGCAAAGTAATGTCTCTGCTTTTTAATATCCTCTCTAGGTTGATCATAACTTTCCTTCCAAGGAGTAGTATATTAAAACTAAAGCTTGAGTGTAATCTAGGGAGGTAGAAGTGATTGTGAAAAATAAAGGGGCAAAGGGAAATCCTTGTATAATGACCAGATTCATAGGGGACAGAAATGCAATATATTTTTATGACCCTAAGTGCTAAAGTTAATAGAAAAATTACCTAGAAGTAAAATCAACCCAATCCTCACCCCAAGATAAACTGAACAGACAAGCACTCAGTATTGCAGACGTCTGGGTGAAATGATAAGCAAGTACACAGTCCTGGAATCAGGAAGGCACTGCACTTGAAGTCCTTCTCCTGTTTCCTGACCCCTCACTTGTGTTGCTATTTATTCCTTTTCTTGCTGTCTTTCCTTTCTCTAGTTAAATAACCCCCCAGAGCACTTTCAGATGTACACTCTGACCTATGGACCCGAGCCTTAAACCAACAAGCATTTTCTTATTGTCTGGATCGCTCTCTCCCTTCTGGCCTACCAGCTTCATTTCTCCAAGCCCTTCCTCCATCCACTAACTTGCGGGCTAGCAAAATTTTCCTGTGAAATGCCGGAGAGTGAACAAATCACATCTTCTGGGCCATGGGTCTCTGTCTCTACGGAACTCTGCCGTCAGGATATGAGTGCTGCCACCGACAATACGTAGACAATTATGTGATAAAGAAGGGGATTTACCAACGTGCAATACATAAGCGAATGAGACGTGGTTCCAATAAAACTTTAATATTTATAAATACAGGCGACACCGTGGCTGCATTTTGCTGACCCTCCCCCTCCCACATTATTTCTATGAGCCAATAGGTTGATAAGTAAAAGGAGAGGAAAGGGAAGGAATACAGGGAAGAATGAAAGAAGTAAGAGAGGAAGGAAGGTGTTTTCCTTGAGCCAAAAGAAGTCTTCAGGACTGTCTAGTGAAAGCCCACATCTTATGTACTGGGTAACTGCAACTCAGATAAATTGAATGACTCATCTGAGTTTAAACAATTGGTTAATGGTAAAATATAAAATGCTATTGAGAGAATATCTTTCAGTTAATGAGAAATACTGATTTTCTGACCAACATCCATCCTTGTTTTCTAGATGTGAGCTAAGAAAGCAGTAGTACATGTGAATGGTGAGCCAGGTAAGTCCTGCAAAGCCAGCAGACAGAGAGAGACAGCAGTGGCTACCAGGACCCCCGCTGGGAGGCCAACCAAAGCCCCTCTCAGGATGGCTGGCAGCTCACAGTGGACATCAACCCGCACCACAACTCAACATGATTGAAGAGAGCATGTCACAGACACACCGAGAATCAGAGCCCAGTGCCTGCCCTCCACCAGCCACAGCCGGGGCTCTGGGAAGCTCACCAAGCTCAGGGTCTGAGCATTCAATACTGTACCTGAACATAGAGTAGGTTCAGCTGCACGGGGTCTCTAGAGTCCACATTTTGATCAGAGTAAAAGAACTTCCGTCTAAGCAGCAGTGTTTCATTTTCATCTACTCCTTGTTCTCTGAAGGTTCGGCTGTGATCCAGCCAATTTACTGCAATGCAAGATGACATATGAAAGAACTGTGTCTACTTTTCCTCTTAGTTCAAGAGGATTAACCAAAACAGCAGCATGATGCAGATGTGGATTTTTAAAATGCTCATATTCAGTTATAGTTGCTTCTTAGATTAAATCTGAGCTCTTTAACTTGGCAAAGTAATTGGATGCATACTACATGACATATGAAAAAGCCAATGACAGAGAAGCTCACAGTTATTCCTAAATTAGTAAAACCCCACAATGAATTTATAATATGCCCATTCCTTGGGTGGAGGAAGAAACAAGAAAACAGTGCTTTAAGCCAAGACAATCAAGTCTGCATTTTCTTTTAAGTCAAGACTGGTCTTTACTCTGATCAGGTGAAATAATTTATAAACTCTGAGCATAATGAGTTACTACCCTTGACCTAAAGCAGAAAAGAGGAAAGTGGAAGTAATTGAGACCAGGAGAGGAGAGGACACTGAGGGGTAGGGGAGGGTAGAACCCCACACATGGCCCACCAGTAATCTCACTTGTTTAGAAAATACTGGCCTGATACCTAGATGCATGGGGATGGATCATTCCTCTATACTTCCCACAGCTCTCATTCCTACACTCCTCCCCAGGCTTAACACACACACACACATACTGAGAGCAAGTATTTATTAACAAGTGTTGACTTTAGCACAGGGAATGTATTGAATGGACCACCTCTCCCACACTAGCCGGGAGAGCATCATGCACAGTATAATCCTCAGGATTTGTCTACCAAGGTCTCACTTGGAAAGAAGCATGCAACTGGAAATCGAATGAGGCAAAAAGAAAAAAAAAGAGAGAGATTGGAGAAAGGGTCAGAGGAAATGAAAGCCCCACTGAAGACCAACGAACATAAGGACAAGGATGACATCTTCCCAATGCAATAGCAAGAGAAAGAACAATGAAAGAAAGTAAGAAGTTGGGAAGGTTTGAGTGAAATGTGCATAAAGTAAGATCCTTCTGGGAAGGTGGGGGGCGGGGGTTGTCAGCCAGTGCACAAAACACAGGCTTTGGGGACACAGGGTGTACACATACTTGTTTTTCTGTATATTAACTCTGTAGCCATAGAAAAGGACTTTCCTGTGGCGGAATTATATTACTATTTTGTAATATAAGGAAATGATGGATCAAGGCAATAGTCATCCAAGGCTGTTAACATCACAAAAAGGAGACAATCAAATTCAGCTTCCCAATGGACGTACCACATAGGAGTCATTATTCTTAAACACAGATACACATATCTGATCAAGCCTCCAGAACTCAGGAATTAAAAGGGACATATGAACATGTTAGATGACACTGCAGTCATCTAACAAAACCCAGAATATAGAAAATTTTATACAAGTAACAATCCAGGTTTTTCCCCTCAATAATTACAAGACAAAAAAAAAGAGAGAGATGGAGAGAAAGCCTTGGGACTAAAAGAGTTAAGCAGCCTATCATCCAAGCTTATTTGGACCCTAGTTCAAACTGCTAACAAAAAAGGTTTTTTTAGAAGGCAATGGAGAAAATGTGAACACGACGCATATATTTGACATTAAGAGGTTACCTTTTAGATGTGAAATGCTATTATCAATTTTATCCCCCTTCAGGGTCTTTTTCTTTTAGTGACATAGACCCAAATGTTCATAGATGAAATAAAACGAAGGAACAAAGACGCCTGTTCTGGATCATACAAGTTATGGGAGAGGAGAGAGGCCGGGCAGCCCAAGTGCCCACATCACACTTCCTCCCCGGACACTCACAGTCATCATCCGTGTGAAGCTTGGCCTTCAGCTTCTCCATCTTCCTCTCGTCTCGTAACAGTGTCCTGTCTTTTTTTAGCGTACCCGTCCCTTCTTCTTTCTTTTCTTCAATTGTTTCTTGGATTAAAGAGTATTCTTCATAGTTTGTAATTCCTAAAATTATCAATGAGTTTATCAATTAGATTAGTGACTACATTGCCACCAGTCCCTTTCGTCCTGGGGCCTGTAATACTCCAAGGAGTCCCTGGGAATGAAGGACAGAAAGAAGCCTTGCCAAGGTGGAAGGTCAGGGTCACTCCAGGGAGCATACATCAAGTAACTGGCCAAAAGGAGGGTCCTCCACTAGTTAAGTCACATTCAAACGTCATGTTAAAGTCTCCTGAGTAATTTTTGAGTAATAAGAACAAAATAGACATAGAACAGAGGAAGGTCAAGACAATGTCAAACAAGCAGTGTCTGAAGGACCTGGGCATCATGTTCATGATGAGAAAAATAAGACAGGAAAGGCTACTTTCTTCAAACATTCAAGAGGATTCATATATAGCAACATCTGTAAGACGTTACCAAAAAACCAAACGAACATTTTGGCCAACCCAACAGAAAGGAGACAGACTTGTTCTTTGAGGAGACGAACAGAAGCAAGGAGAGGGGAGGCAATGGCTAATATGATTGTATAGGCTGTCCCCATGAGTCTTCAGGAGGTAATGGAGGTCAGTGATGCTTAGACAGAATCTCCCAGTCATGGGTGGGAGCCTGAACTATATGATTTCAAAAACATTATTTGAGAATTCATTTTATTTTGAAAGGGAAATAAAAGCTTTCACTTGTGACTCAGAGAGATGCTTAAGTGTTTACAATACCAGTTAGCTGGTTTGCAAATCAGGAAAATGAACACATTCTCTTGGGATTGCACCAAAGTCAACATGTTACAATATGTTCAAAATTGCTGAGACACCCAAAGTGGGTGAAAAAAGGAGAGGCATGTTATTAAAAGCAAAGCAAAATCCAGAAGCTTGGCATGTGAATGCTCACCTATCCTGCTGCAGATAGTAACCAGGAGTTCCCCGACCGTCTTGGAGTCGTCTATCATCACTGTTTTCACGGATCCATCGAGCATCCGAATTTTCTGAGGTCTCTGTTTCTTTTTATATTCCAAAATATCCTAGAGCAAAATCATACAAACATTTCATGTTGCATGGAAAATTAGATAATAAACTTGGACACTTCTTTTTAATTAAAGAATTTTCTCTAGCTCCCTCTGATTCCCTCCTTCTAATTTTCACAAGATTTTTGCCACTAATCCAGAATCTCCAGTGCTAAACTACTTACACAAAGATTTCTTTAAAATCTGATAGTAAAATTGCACCGTCAGAAGCACTACTTAATAGCTCACAGTTACTGAAAACTAACCTCTATAAAGTCAAAGTAGCATGTGTCCTTCTGAAAGGCTGAGAATGATCTGGTGTAATGAGAATTAGCAAAGGAAAATGCCTACTTGTGTTTTGAAAAGATTGTGCTTCTTCAATGATCTCTTACATAGTAATAAGCGATTATATATATGTATACATATGTCATAAAGGACATAAATAATGCCCCCATAATTTTTCATGTAATGGTAAAACTGGTTTTCACGATAATGGCAAGACCAAAAAGGTAATAAGTTTGAGAGTTATGTCTAAATAAGAGATTTCTCTTTTACTACACTTCTTAAAAATAGAACTATGGAAGGAAAATTAACTGGCATCTCATACTTCATTCTCATTTATGGAATATTGACTAATCTGATATGTCTCTTCTGTACATCAAAATCCAGTATATCTCAGAAGCTAAGTTGAACAGAATATAACACATTTTTAAAAAATTGAAGTATAGTTGATTTACACATTGTATTTGTTTCAGGTATAATACAGCAAAGTGATTCAGTTACAAGTGTACATTTTTTCAGAACATCTTCCATTATACATTATTACATGATACTGAATATGGTTTCCTGTTACTCATTACTTTTTACTCATTATTTCTTCCTACTTCCACAACACAACACATTTTTGTTGTTAATATTACTGATAGTGATTAAACACATCTAATATGAACTTTTTATAAAAGCAAAACACTGGTTATGATTTAACCTCTGACAAACTTTAGGATTGGTAGATAGATTGATAGCTTGATAGCTAGAACGAACAACTTTTTTGTTCCCTCTGGATCCTTCCTTTCTATCACCAGTCACCAGGGGACTTCCTACATACTTAGAGGAAGATGCTCTATTTCATAACTACCAAGGTCCAACAATGGCATGTAGAAATAGTTTAAAATCATAGCCTCTTCCTGCTTTAATTACTCTGTGAAGTTTCAAGAATTTGGACTGTTGATATTTCCTATCACTAACCTGGACAGACTTTACAAAGTACATTACATCAAAACTCTTAAATGATGCTCTGAAATCAAAATAGATTTTTGAATCTCTCCTTTTCTTTGAAGCATAATCATGTTGGCTTCTATGGAAGGCTAGGGACAAAGTGATGAAAAATCAAAGAAAGATCAACGGCATACCCCATTTCGCAACATGTAGTAATCCAGTGTTCTGCCCGCTTCCAGCCAAATTCCTTTCCTGGGGTCTTCATCCGAGAGAAATAGCCCATAGTCAGAAGCTGGAGGAAAAACAGAAGGAAAAATAAAAGGTAAAGTGATGATGAACCCATCACTGACTTCCAGCCCCTTGAATCTGCTGACTTGGCAGGATGGGAGGTGGGGGTTAGGGGAGGTGGTCTCCTTCACCAGAGAAATACTTCATTCTCAAAACATGAGCAGCCACTGGGACTAAAACAGATTGAGAAGAATAAGAGCTGAGCTGCAAAACCAACACCCACATACGAGATTCAGGTTTCTTAAAACCAGTGGGCAGTAGTTGTGTCTAAAGTTTAGGGAAACACCAGAAACAAAGCAGTCTAAATTTCTTGTTAACTGAACTGGGCTTTTGTTTCCTACCATGTGCTTTAAAAGTCAGGCCAAGAACTCATGAGAGACTATGGAAATAATCACTTGAGTCTAAGGCCACTTAGGTAAAGAGGGGCTGATGGAGACTTTTATACTTGGCATAATCCTTCTATCACCCCCACATGGCATTACACAATAAAAGAGTTCCCCATGAGATAAAGTCTCCGCTCCCTGTACCATCAAATTATGAGTAAAGCTAGAGAGTTAAACCCTGTGTTCTTCACAGAAATCCCTTAATCTAACCCAGGAAGTACAAGATGGTGGAGGCAGGAGGAAAGCAGTATCATTTCCTGTCTCAAGATTTGTCTCTTCCTAAATGTGATTCAAGGAAACCTCAGAGACCCAGATGAGGGCCAGATGCAGGAGACGCAGATTCGATCCCTGGGTTGGGAAGAACCCCTGGAGGAGGACATGTACCAGAAGACTCATCTGTTGTTTCTTAGAAAAACAACTTCAAGATCTATAAAGGTTTGTATCTTCACCAGAGCTTTATACCAATCCAACTCAAACAAAGTTTAAAAAATTCTGAGAATAAACAGTAACAGAAAAGTAAAAACATCAGATATGATTGGATAACCAGAACTTGGGAAACTGGGCAAACTTTATTTTATTTTTTGGGGGGGTAATCTAGAAATAACAGTGTTTTGAATAATACAGACATTGCTTTTGGACCAAAAGATTCATGGTTTTGTGAGTAACAGAACTCTTCAAGAAGGCCCATGCCTAACAATAACTGTCTTTGAATGTTTTATTTTTATGATTCCAATTTTTAAGGAAAATTTTATTCCATTTTCACACTAAAGGCTTATGAATTCAGGAGTAACCTCAATTTCTTATGCATCAGTCAAACACAAAAATAAAGGAAGGAAATGTAGAGAGAAGACAAAGGGAAATGGAAAATAAACTTGTATGACTGACTTGTTTAAACTCAGATTAACTGTGGTCAGTGGTTTAACCAAACATTAAACAAAACATGTATCACGAATTTTTTTTAAGGCTTGAGATAAAGATTAGAACCCCCTGCAAAGTACTTGAAATATGATGCTTGCCCTGGGTCCTAATGGCAGTTCCAGTATTCTTCAGGCTGCTGGCAGTAGAAACAGTGTGAAACAGGGCTCAGGATACACAAAAGCAATAACTGTTGGAGCAACTTCATCTGTACTCTATAGGCCTTTATACCAAAAAGTGATTTGTAAACTGCGGAACACATTGCTGAAGTATGAAAGGGACATGATGATGATGCTGGTTCACTGGCAGAACTACAATGATGTCATTACGAGTTTTACATACGAAGCGAGTAAGGTCCAGGATAAGAATTTTATTTGAAACGTATACACTAGCTGACCTGTGCACATATGCAGAGCCTTTGTTTCTTTAGCTACCAAGGATAAAACATACAAACACACTTCAAGCAGCCAGCAAATAACCAGTGACCTACCTTGACCAGTTTGCGCCTCGGGTACCCTTTCTCGAATGACTCGACACGCATCGTACACAGCCGTTGATGGCTCAAACTGCATGGTCTTCACCACATTGCAGTGGCGGACACAAATCTTTAAGGACAGAGCCACCATTTTCCCAGGAGATTTGAGGACTCTCACTTAGAGTGTCTGGAAAACACAAAGGGACAAACTGTGACATTCATGATAACCAGCCAAAGAAAAGTTAGACTCTGAATCAGCTTTAAAAATCGAAAAAGAATAAAGTGGCAATTAAAGAGAAGGCTTTGAACAAAACTATAAATTAAAAAATAACTTTTGAAAAGTTTAGAATAAGACAGCAGCGCACAGTCTTGGAGACCACAGCGTGGCAAGGAGAGCCTCCTAGGAGGAGGGAACTACAGGCATTCACCAAGGCTCCTTCCTCAGGCTGCTCCCTACTTGGGGTTTTTCCAAGTGTTAGTCAGTCGCGTCCAACTCTTTGCAACCCCATGGACTATATAGCCCACCAGGCTTCTCTGTTCATGAGATTCTCCGGGCAAGAATACTGGAGTGGATTGCCATGTCCTCCTCCAGGGGATCTTCCCAACCCAGGGATCGAACCTGCATCTCCTGCATTACAGGCAGATTCTCCACTGTCTGAGGGACTGGGGAAGCCGTTGGGTCTTCCCAAAGGGGAGAGGAATTTCCCAGGTGAATGTCCTTCAAGTGAGAGGCAGAGCACCCACCGCCATCTCCTGTAGATACCTGTCAGTACCCTCAATCACAGGGCTCCCTCCCTAGCAGCTCCTGGGCACAGAGAAGAAGCACCTCTGCCCTCTGGGGGTGCTTCTCACAGCCAAACTGCACCACATCTGTACAAGAAGACTTGGCTTGTAGGCCCAGACCCATCCTCAGGAGACGGCAACTGGCCACTCTGCTCCTGTTTCCCCACAATAAGAGAGCTACGCTGTCTGCCCTGCATAACTGATAGAAGAACTGAATCCTGAGCGGACATCAATGCCAGGCCAATGCACAGCCATCACTAATGAGGCCAGAGTGAGATATTTTAAACACTCAATGTGCCAGGCAGCTTCACACTCTTCAGGGGTCTCAATGTAGATAAAAAGATGATTTAGTTGTTCTTTCATTCAGACAAAAGCCTGGGATATTTCACTTCTTACCCAGTTCAATGGTTTTAAAAATAGATAGGTGCTTAGGCTAAGTTTGAATTATTTCACAAAAGCCTTCTTTTTCCATTTTAAATCCAACCATTAAACGCACTTTCCAAGTTGATGGCTTCTAGGTTATTTCAATTACCTGTTCTATTCCTTGGCCAAACTTAGCCCCCACACCCAGCCCAGTCCAGTCTCTGTCAATGCAGGCCTTGGGTGCAAAAGGGAGGCACTTCTCTGCACCTGAGGAGCCAACACAGACTTATCCAGCTCACTGTCATTCTGGCAACCAAAATAAGGCACTTTACAGTGAGTAGCTATTAGAATCCTAGAACGGCATGGATAACAAACCTTCAGGAGAGGCAAGCTCATACTCCTTTTCTGTCTTTCATTAGAGAATCCACAGGAAGTAAGCACCACAGTTCCCTCTGAGAATGCAAGCCCTAAGAAGCAACAAGGTGGCCACAGGCAGAGAGGACAACAGGCTGACCAGGCCCAGGCCTGGGGTGGGAGCCTCAATCTGCTTCTCAGCAAGCCTCACTGACCACTAGCTTCCTAATATCAAGCAACTCTGGTCACTTGGCTATGGAGAACACTTTTAAATAGAAGCTCTGGTATCCATGGGCAGGGTGTACACACACTCTCATGCAGCAGCCATTTGGTCTGTCCAACTGTAAAGTCATTCTGACCTCTGCTTACCTTCCGCATGAATTCTCTCTATGAAAACATGAAAATATTTCTTACTTGAGAAATATCAAGATATAGTTCTTAACAAACAACAACAGTATTCACTGACAATCTGCTCTAAACAGAATTAATTGACTCTAGTCTGATCATTGGCTAGTCTGAGTTATTCAGAATATCTGATGGCTTTCCATCTACAATACTGAGATCTTGCAAAGCCATATATGCAGGCATCCTTTGGAGATGTTGCAGATTTGGATCCAGACCACTATGATAAAGTGGAATACAGAAATGGAGTGAATCACATGGATTTTTCTGGTTTCCTCATGCATATAAAAGTCATGTTTACACAACAATGTGGTCTGTTAAGTGTACAATACCATTACGTTTGGAAAGAAAATACGTATACTTTAACAGAAAATATTTTATTGCTAAAAAATGCTAACCATTATCTGAGCTGTTAGCAAGTTGTAATCGTTTTGCTGGTGGAAGGTCATGTTGATGAATGCTGACTGATGAGGGCAGTAGGGTTGAAGATTAGCTTGGCTGTGGCCACTGCTTAAAACGACAGTGAATTTTGCTGTATTGACTGACCCTTCCTTTCACAAAGGATTTCTCTATAGCACTTCTAATTTCCTTCAAGAACTTTTCCTCTGCATTTACAACTTGACTGCTTGGCACAAAAGGCCTAGCTTTTGGCCTGTTTTGTCCTTTATCACTAATGAAATCATTCCTAGCTTTGGACTTCAAGTGAGAGAAGTGAGACTCTTCCGTTTATTTGGCCACCTAGAGGCCGCTGAAGGGTTATTTACTGGCCTAATTTCAATATTGCTGTGTCTCGGGGAATAGAAGAGGCCAGGGAGAGGGAGAGAGATGAGAGAATGGCTGGTCAGTAGAGTAGTCAGAACACATTTATCAATTAAGTTCCCTGTCTCATGTATGGGTGCCATTCAAAGTTCCCCCAAACAATTATAATAGTCACATCACAAACATAAGAATGAAAACGTTTGAAATACCATTAGGATTACCAAAATGGAAAACAGAGACATGAAGTGAGCAAATACTGTTGGAAAAATGGTGACACCGACAGACTTGTTTGACTCAGTGTTGCCACAAACCTTTCATTTGTTAAAAAAAAAAAAAGAAACAAAAAAACATGTGGTATCTGCAAAGCACAGTAAAACAAGGTGCTATAAAACGCAGTATGCCTATAAAAGGCTCTACTCAACTCTTTTTATAGGCATATTTAATAAATCACCTCTCCAATTTGAGGAAATCAAAATGTATGGCACCACGTATATACGGAATTTAAAGAGTAATACAAATGAGCGTATATGTAAAACAGAATCATACTCAGCTAAAGAAAACTCGTGATTACCAAAGGGGAAAAGAAACGGAGAGGGACAACTTAAGGGTGTGAGACTAGCAAACACAAACTGCTATGTATAAAACAGGCAAGCAAGAAAGATATACTGCATAGCACAGGGAATTCCAGCCGTTATCCCATAACCTATAATGGAGTATCATCCACAAAAATACTGAATCACTGTGCTGTACAGCTGAAACTAACATCATATTGTACCTCAACTGTACTTCAATAAAAACAACTCTAGAGATAAATTGACAAATCTGCTGTGGTGTAACCACTCCGTGGGTTAGTTTTTCCCCTGTGGCTGGTGACAACTATGGGGATTCCTGAACCTGTGAGATCCATGAGCATGAACATGAAAGTGGCTCAGTTGTGTCCGACTCTTTGTGACCCCATGGACTGTAGCCTGCTAGGCTCCTCTGTCCATGAAATTCCCCAGGTAAGAACACGGGAGTGGGCAGCCACTCCCTTCTCCAGGAGATCTTCCCAACCCAGGGATTCAAACTGGGTCTCCCACATTGCATGCAGATTCTTCACTGTCTGGGCCACCAGGAAAGCCCCATGAGCACGGCTGGTGGTAACAGTCAGTGGGAAGGACTGTGGAACTCGATGATATCATGGATGCTGTTTATACAATACACCAGAGAGAGTGGGATGGTTAATATTTTTCATTCCCTGGGAACAGGAAGCAGTACAATATAAGCGTCCCTGCATGAAGCGTCTCTTTCCAGGCTAATCATTGGATTTTCTGATGGGTAAATGAATGGTCTCTGCAGCCAAGCAGAGAAAGACTCAATCACAGAAAGACAGAGCCATGACATGGGGTGAGAGCAGAACTGAGCAGCAGGACAGACCACATGGGAGCTCACCAGGAAGAAGACACTAGGGCAGAGAGGAGAAAGGGGCAAATGGAGGTCTGGGGGCTCTACGACAGATGGTGCAGAATCAACGAGCAACATGGGAGAGAAGTCCAGAACATTGGGAAGCAGAAGGGAAGAAGAGAAGAAGAAAAAATTGATGGTGAAGGAACGTCTCTATCCAAGACAACTGGGAAAATGACGAAGCCATTGACTGAGGAGGAGAAAGCTGCTGGAAGGCACAGGTTTGGGGTGAAAAGTCACTAATGAGTTTCTTTGGGATGTATTCAGTGAGACGTAGAGCAGAGTCCAACACAAAACTGGAGGTATGGGACTTCTCTGGTGGTCCAGTGGCTAAGACTCCACACTCTCCATGGAGGGTACCCAGGTTCCATGCCAGGTCAGGGAACTAGATCCCCCCTGCCACAGCCAAGAGTTCAAATGCCACAACTAAAGATCCTACATGCTGCAACAAAGATTGAAGATCCCGCATGCTGCAACTAAGAGCTGGCACAGGCAGGTAGCTAGAGAGAGAGATACATACACACACATATACATACATACATATAAAATATTTTCTTAAAAAACTGGAGGCTTAAAAAAAAAAAAACTTATAAGTCATCATAGTCAAATCCTTGGGTTTAGAAAGATCATCTAGGGAGTGAGCAAGAGAGAAAACAGACCTGAGGTCTGGACCACAAGAAGGCCTAGTGGTGGCGGAGGGAGGAGTATGGAGAGGGAGTGCAGGCAGAGGAAGGTGCGTCACACAGGAGGGAGCGATCACCTGGGTTAAATGCTAGTTGCAGTTCAGGAAGAGGGGCACTGAGCTAGGACAGCCGAACTGGACAGCTTGGAGGTCTCTAGCAGTGGAGGTAAGAGGAGATAACAGGAGCGGGAAAGGCCAGAGCAGCAGCTTTACGAGACAGATGAGGAGAAGGGCTGGCACACAGGTTACAAAGACCTACTGGAAGGCATGGAGGGACAGGCAGTACCTCTCATTTACGCTCTGAAGGCTTTTTATCCAGAAGCAATTCATCACATGCTTGCTGCAAACTTTACAGAGTATCTATATAGCCCTAACTGCCCCCATATTACAGCCCAAGGAGCAGTCCCAGGATAGCTAAGTGCCCTTCCACAGGTGCCTCACCACACACACTGCAGCGTGCATGTGTGTGAGAGGAGAGGGTAGGATTAGGTAAGTCTTGGTTCAAGCAAAGGGTGCTGGATGGGAGCAGGTGGTCCAGGGTCAATCCCAGCCTGTCGATACCTTGGACCTTCTCTCTAGGCTTTCCAGAGAGCAGGAAGTGACCAACTCCCATGAAAGGAGCCAGCAGACACGTGATGCTCAGCCAACTCTTCCCCATCTCCTTATCCTGGTATCTCATGATGGAGGCCACACTCCTTAGCTCAGGACAGATGTTCAAGGGACACCAGATTCATTACTTGATCCATGTTCAAGTTTTCTACCCTCTCAAAACAATCACTGCAAAACCCATCAGTTTCACTACATGGGGACACATTACACAAAAATACAAAAAATCCAATTAGTCACCCTGAAAGAGCTGTGCACAGTGGTTGAACACTAAAAGGCTCCAATTTCTTCTACTAGTCTTGGCTCTCTGTTTTATTATGACTCAGTGTTCCCAACCATGAAAGCATGAAACAAGACAGACAATTTCCTGCATGGGAATATTTTTTTAAATGTAAATTATGTACATAAAATGCTTTACAAATGACAAAATTCTGTATAAAAACATATTTACTACTAACACGCAAGAGGATCCCACACATAGAAAACCCTCAGTGAGGTTTTGAAACCAAAGGGCATAGAGATTTAATCACCATCCCACCAGGAGCACAGCAGTGAGATGTTCCTAGCCCTACTCTCAACATCACAGACGTGCAGAATGGACATTTGTTGGAATAAAGTGTCCTGACTTACAGCAAAAAGAAAGTTGGCTTAAAGTATAAAGCAGCCTAGAGATGTCAGCAAAAGATGGGTATGTATTCAACACCCCCGAGAAGACTCTATAGATCCACTCAAGCCCAAAGAAAATTAGGCAGCTCTGATCACACGTGATAAAACCTGACTTTCCCTCTCCACTGTGATGTTTTCAGGTCAGTGCAGCACTGACTCTGACAACAACTGACCTTCCTGTCTACTTTTCTGTATTTTTAGCCCTCCTGCTAATTCCTGGCCCTTCAGGATGGGAGCCTAGGAGACATGAACAGGCTTCCTTTTCTCATTTGGCTTCACAAAGACAGAGAACCGAACATGTGTGCTATTTCTTTCAGTCCTGTTAGTGTCTAATTCACCTCTATTTTATGTTCCTATCCTTGTTCTTCTTCTGCCCCAGGCTGAATGTCTGCTATCAAGTTGGACCTTAAGTTTATGTTCATTTTTTTTTTTTTTTTTTTTTTTTGCTAAAACACAGGAATAGGAATTCCCTGGCAGTCCAGTGGTTAGGCAGAGAAGGCAATGGCAACCCACTCCAGTACTCTTGCCTGGAAAATCCCATGGATAGAGGAGCCTGGTAGGCTGCAGTCCATGGGGTCGCTAAGAGTCGGACATGACTAAGCGACTTCACTTTCACTTTTCACTTTCATGCATTGGAGAAGGAAATGGCAACCCACTCCAGTGTTCTTGCCTGGAGAATCCCAGGGATGGAGGAGCCTGGTGGGCTGCCGTCTATGGGGTCTCACAGAGCTGGACACGACTGAAGTGACTTAGCAGCAGCAGCAGCAGCAGCAGCCAGTGGTTAGGAGGACTTGGTGCTTTCAATGCCGTGAGTCCTGGTAGGGGAACTAAGATCCTGCAAGCTTCATGGCGAAGCCAAAAAAAAAAAAAAAGACAGGGTATAAAGGCATATAACATTCATTACTCTCCTTTGCATAATCTCTTCTCATTCTGACCATTTTGGCCCTGACTGTGTGTGTGAAGGTTGCCTGGACCAAGACAGAAACTCTTCTGTGCCATTCATTGTGGAAGATGAGCCAGTGGAACCAGTGGTGAAGCCCAGACGTTCTCTCCTTTTAAAGTAAACACTTTTCAGTCCCAGAGAGCTGTAAACAGCCCAGCATAATGGCAGGGGTGCTGGCTTGAGGCTAGCCCCAGTACACCCTGGGACAAACAAGCCTGACTCAGCCAGACCTCCTCCTCTCTGAAAGCACACCCACCATTGGTCATGATGAGCAATCACCCCTTGGATCTCTGCCCTGGTAAGTGAAGGCCACTAAGTGCTCCCACTGCCCCCCACCCCTGCCTTACCAGCTGCCACCCTGAGCTGGTCATTTAAGTGCCACCTGCCTCAGTCTTCTCTCTGAAATAGGAGACAATAATGAATTTACCTCTAAGGTGGCTAGAGAACTAAAGAAGTTCATACATGTCCATGGCTAGAGAACTAAAGAAGTTCATACATGTCCAAGGCACCCAAAGTACTGGGTCAAGGTTTGTTGTTATTATTTATTAGTCATGGCAGTTGGGAAAACACTGGAAGCAGCATACTGTGTTCAGCCACTGCCTAAGCTGCAAACTTCACTTTATTGTTTAGTTTGCATCTATCATACACTAGATATTATGATGTTGGTGCAAAAGTAATCACGGTTTTACACTGTTGACCTTTGCTGTTTGATATTGAAATATATTCATAAATAAATGTGGTTATCATTTTGATGTGTATTTCTCACTTTATGCTTTTTTGCTAATGACTTATTAGCTGTTGTGTATTTTATATTTATCTTAGACTAGGAAAATGATGTTAGACAGAGAGCAAATTCAAGCAATTCTCTTATTTGAGTTCAAAATAGGATTTAGAGCAGTGGAGACAGCTTGCAACATCAAGAACACAATTGGCCTAGGAACTGGTAATGAACATATAGAGCAGAGGTGGTGGTTCAAGAAGTTTGCAAAGGAGAGGAGAGCCTTGGAGGTGAAGAGTGCAGTGTCCAACCACTGGAAGTTGATAATGACCAACTGAGAGACATCATTGAAGATGATCCTTTTACAACTACATGGGAAGTTGCTGAAGAACTCAACGTTGACCATTCTACAAGTCATTCAGCATTTGAAGCAAATGAGAAAGATGAAGAAGCTTGATAAGTGGGTGCCTCATGAGCTGACTGCAAATCAAAAAAATCGTCCTTCTGAAGTGTTGTCTTCTCTTATTCTACACAATAACAATGCACCATTTCTCAATCGGATTGTGACGTGCAAAGAAAAGTGGGTTTTACGCAACAAGCAGTGATGACCAGCTCAGTGGCTGGACCAAGAAGAAACTCCAAAGCACTTACCAAAGCCAAACATGTACGAAAAAAAAAAAAAAAGAGTCATGGTCACTGTTTGGTCATCTGCTGCCAATCTGATCCACTACAGCTTTCTGAATCCTGGTGAAAATATCACATCTGAGAAGCATGCTCAGCAAATTGATGAGATGTACCAAAAGCTGCAACACCTGCAGCAAGCACTGGTCAAGAGAAAGGGCCCAATTCTTCTCCATGACAATGCCCAACTGCACATCACACAACCAATGCTTCAAAAGTTGAAAGAAGTGGGCTACAAAGTTTTGCCTCATCTGCCATATTCACCAGACCTCTTGCCCACTGACTACCACTTCTTTAAGCATCTTGACAACTTTTTGCAGGGAAAATGCTTTCACAACCAGCATGAGGCAGAAAATGCTTTCCAAGAGTTCAATGAACCCTGAAGCATCAATTTTTATGCCATAGGAAAAAACAAACTTATTTCTCATTGGCAAAAATTTGTTGACTGTATTGGTTCCTATTTTGATTAATAAAGATGTGCCTGAGCTTAGTTATAATGATTTAAAAGTCATGATCCGAAACCACAACTACATTTGCACCAACCTAATAGAACTATTACAGGCATTAGGGAAGCAAAGATAGACATGATTCCTGCCTAGTTAGAGCTCACTGTCTAGTAAACTTGTTCATCTTAATTCAAATCATACAACATGATTTTTTGAAATGCAGAACTATCTTGGGATGAGCTGTGATGCTGAAAATTTTTGTGCATCAGATAACTGCTAGTACCTGGAGTGTTGCTCTTGGATGTGGGTTGAATTCCCTCATACCAGGAGCCCAAAGGGAAAAGAATTTCACCCTCTGGAGCAGGGTTGGCATTACAGTAGGCCCATGTCCTAGGGCTTGTCAATGTCCTCTGCCCAAGGTGATCTATATAAGGTGCCATTGGCTCTGCACCCTGCACCCTGCTAGACAGTAGAGGAGTGGGACTCAGCTGGTAGGATCACAGGCAAGGCCACCACGCCTCAATGGAGTCCTGGATATGAAAAAGAGTAAGAGCTAACCACCAATCCCAGCCTCTTCCTCCAGCCACTGACTCCATTCTGACCCACTGGAGGACTGCTGTACCCAATTATGATTGCTGCACCTCACCTGTTCTGTAGGTCTGCTCCTCTCTCAGCAGGCAAAATACAATTCTGTTTAGTAACAGCATGCATCACATAACTGAATGTCAGCATAAGATGTGGGCCTATACAAAAGCTATCATTCATCTGTGTTTATATCTCCTATGAACGATTCTGCTCTCAAAGAAATGCCCTGGAAAGAGCTTCCCCTTCTCTCCACCCCTTACCTCCTCCTCCAGCAAGGGAGGAAGGAGGAAAGATCATCTGACAAGTAAGAACCCATCTGGGTAGTCACAGCTAACCAGAGGTGCCTCCAAAGCAAAAGCCAGGGTGTTATACTTCACCTGTTCTCCTGGGCTGTTAGGTACCTTAGGGCTTGCCTTGAACATTTAGACTCCATATAGTGAGCCTACCGGGCATACACAAGTGTCTGTATCATTTTGGCCACCCATGACTCTCAAGGTCATAGTACAGTACCCACAAGTATGTTTGATAAATGTTTGTGGAATTAATAGGTATACCATGGAAAGACAGATGCTTTTTCTAAATTAGTCATTAGGAATTATTCACACTCACAGCATGACTCAAGGATGAACAGAGGGCAAACATCCAGCAGACCCAAATATTCCTACTCATCCACAGCTGTTTACACTGACTATAGAAACTTAACCTCCATGGTTCACAAGATGAAGTTCTCCATTTTAGAAAATGAGAAACAAAGAAAGAACCAAATCCACATCAGTTGGGAACAACTGAAAGATCCCTGGGGATCCCTTCTCAGGTACCTGCCAGAAAGGAAGGCTCAATACCTGTTTATTTAATGCACGGTTGGAGATACAAGTCAGCGTTTTTAATTTCACCAAGAGAACCAAAGAATGCCTACAACAGGAAATTCAGAAGGATGAGAAAAAATCTGAGATTATTTTTCATGTTTAGATGAAGAAACTATAATCTTGAGACCAACAGATCTTCTCAAGGTCACACTGGTAGCAAACCACAAAGCAGAGCTCCGCACATTACCACAATGAACAGAGCTGGTTATGTACGTGGTATGGTCAGAGTCCTCTGAGGATCCCTCCAACTTACCCTCCAATGCCCAGATGGCTCCTGGGACCGGCACCTGAAAATCCATAATTAAGTACATAGTTGGTCATAATGATTTGCGTCCAGTTAAACTTAGCTGTAAAAGCAGACACCTACATTTATCACTGTATTAAAAAGCTACATTTCAGAACCTCTCAAGTAAATTAGATGAGAGCTGCTCATTATTAAAGATGATTCCTAATTACCAAGAAATTCTGAGGAGGGAGGGATAGGTTAGTGCAAATCAATGCAGAACCTGACACTGTTGAAAAAGGTCAAAGAGCAGAGAAGCACATGAAGACCTACTAAAAGGAAGGAAAACAGACACCTATATGTTCATAGAGATGTAATTTGCTTAGAGGCAATTTCTAATACACACAACATTTTGAACTATATGAGTAATCAGGCTCAAACTGCTTAGCTCAAAGGTCTGGGCCCCTCATTGACCCATTTGCACCCCCTACTCACATTGTAAGAACTCTTCGTTTTAACAGAACAAATATATTTTCAATTCCTGTATAACTCAATTATTTTCACCTTGTGGCATACATCTGTCTAAACATGCACCACCATGCTTCTCCATTCTTCCTGGTTATTCACCAGCATTAAGCTTTGCTTTTAGGGGACTTCCTTGGTGGTCCAGTGCTTAAGAATTTGCCTTGCAATTCAGGGGACATGGGTTCAATCCCTGGTTGGGGAACTAATATGCCACATGCAGAGGGGCAACTAAGCCCATACAAGGCACTATGCACCACAACTAGAGAGTCCGTGTGCCACAACTACTACTGAAGCCTGCACACCACAACTAGAGAATCTGTGCACGGCAACGAAAGATCTTGCATGATACAACCAAGATCTGACGCAGCCAAAGAAATAAATCTTTTTTAAAAAATAAAAAGCTTTGTTTTTAGAAACTAGTCTTTCCAGAAACTAGTCTTTCCAGTTGGCAGAAACCCTCTCCTCTCCTCGGCTCTCAGAATTCTCATCTGTAGCCCTCTTGAGGGGAGTCCGCACTGAAACCACCATGGGATGCTATGCCTTGTGTCCGTTTGGCATGGAGCAGTCAATGGCACTTTCACAGGTGTCTTTTCACTTGATGTGCTCAACAGGTTACAAAGGGAAACAGGTTTGGTTTTGCTTTGCATTTCACAGATGGAGACAGAGGATCTGGGAGGGTAGGTGAATTCCTGGCCTGTGTGTGGCATATACTGCTGTCTCCCATCAGACTACTAAGAAGGCAGTGCTGGTTTTCCAGTAATCCCATTATGCTCACCAAGACAGTTGAATAAATCATCTACGAAACTCAGTCCCTTTGCATGTTACCTATCAGTCCTTCCTCCGACAAGTAAGCAAGAAAGCTCCACATTTAAACAAAATATTTCTCTGTATTTATTTGGCTGCACAAGGTCTTACGTGCAGCACAGAGGATCTTTAGTTGCAGCAAGAGAACTTGTTAGTTGTGGCATGTGGAATCTAGTTCCCCGACCAGGGATCAAACCCAGGCCCCCTGCATTGAGAGCTCAGAGTCTTAGCCGCCAGACCACCAGGGAAGTCTCTAGAAGGCTCGACATTTAACGCTGATTTTGAATTCTTTTATATCCTAACTCATACAAATGTTTTGAAGCTGTTTACAGAAATAGAGAAATGAAAGGTCAGGTCTAAAAAAAAAATAGAAGTAAAACAAAAGTGAAGGTCAAGACCAGGAGAACTGTGAATTGTTTACTATTCATTTGGCTAATTGGGAATAAACGCTTCCTATTATTTCTTCTGACTCTAGTGACAAGCCTGTAAAATCCTAAGAAAGTGATTAAGAAAGTGATTCTTGAGGCTACTGCTGATGTTGATAAACACAAGCTTTGTCACTAAAGGTACACATCCCTGGAATGGGTACAGATAGACTAGCTTTTACTTGGGAGGAAAAAAAAGAGAGGGCTTTGTTCTACAATGATATGGAAAAAATATATATTCAGGGTGTTTCTGACTGAACCTAGAAGAATGTATGAAAGGAACTGCACACAAGTTTCCCCTCAGGTCATCTTTCTCAAGCTTGTGCCGAATTTAATGCTAAAATAGCATACACCTGACTGAAGATAGCTGCCAAGTGTGCACTTCAGGTGTGAAGTGACAACACAGACCATCATGCTTGGTTTCACTGAAGAAACTCTCCCACTTCTTAGCTCCATTTTCTTTCACTGACAGGGTTTTCACCGATGACCTCAGACCAGTGAATTCCTGGCCACAAACCCCAAGCATCATCCATCATTCAAAAAGGTAATAGTGCGTGGTTTTGGCAAGGATGGATTCTGAAGAAAAAGGAGTATTAAAACCATATTATTTCTGTTTCTTTATGTTAATCCATTAACCATAAATCAGCAGTGTATTTGTGTTAGAGCCCAAACTTAAAAATCTGGCACTTACATGGCGAATGGAAACAAAACAAGGGATGTGAGTAAAATTTACATTTCTGGAGAGTCAAAGTCCATCAGCATATTATCAGAGTACCAATCTCAGCATTTACTCATGAGACTAGATTTTCCGAAGGATCTCCATTTTCTATGGTTATTCATTCCAAGATCACCCTTGTTTTATATCTAAAAATTGCAATGTTTCAGTTACACTTAATATAGCCTGTGGTATCCCAAATCTCAGGCTTAGACGTCATTCAGCTCAGCTCTCTACAAAATACATAAATCTTTGCTCTAACTTTCCCATTCTTCTGAATTCCTTACCTTCATTTATTTTTTAAATTTCTTAAGTCAAAAAGAATAGCAAGGAACATAGAAGCGATTATGTGTCTGGCACTGGTTCCAAGCCCTTTTCATAGTCACTGAATCTTCGCCGTGACCCCAAGCTAAGGAATTTAGGCTTCACCCAGGGAAGGCAACCAGGACACAGTGGTTACGTGGCTTGACAGAGGCCACTGCTGAGGGTTCTGCCTCCAACTGTGTGCTTTTAAAACGGAAAGAAACAGGGAAAAATAAATGCAGTGCTTGTGTTAGAAGAATAGTACAGTGCATGAGCTATGTATTTTTTTTTTTAAACTAACAACTGGATTGTAGTTTTACATGTCATACACTGAACTAAGCACTTGACTTAGTCAATGAGAGAGTCCTTATTTACTCTGGAAAATCAGGCTTAAGAGGCTATGTCTCCCAAGCAACAGGCTCACAGAGGTGCAAGGGGAGGTTGAATCTAGACTTTCTGTCGGCCCTGACTTACCCAAAGATGAGCACTGCTAACATTTTGACACACCTCCTTTCTTTGTTTATGCATAATTTTATGTAGGTTGGAATTCTGCATTCTGATGCTCCCATTTTAATTACACAATCATCATTTTCCACAGTATTGCAAAGTTTTTAGGAACACTGTTTAAATAGATATGTAACATTGCAATGCAAGGCATCCTAATTTACTTTGCTCTATGTTCATTTTTGTGTACATCAGCTACCTGTTTTTGCTATTATGAATAAGGCTATGAAAAGATTTTTCTACTTAAAAACTCTTGTTCTTTATTTCAGACTTTCTTAAGCTAGGTTTTTCTTTAAAAGAATCATCAATGTTTTTAAAAAGCAACCCAGAAGATGTTAAAGTAAGAAGGAAAAATGAAATCTGAATGTACAGATACTAGTGGTTTGATTTATGGATTAGCTAAGTGAATATGCATTAACAACTGGAAAAGCCAGAAATCAATTTAGATTTTTATGGTGCAGTCCATCGCACAGAATGATTCTGCTAGCAAGGGCTCAGGCTGCAAAGGACTCTATCAAAGGACAAAGTAGGCAAAAGGCATGAATGGGAGAAAAACAGCTGGCCTGGGCAATAAACTAGTTTTACAGAAAAGAGGCAGAGGAAAGATGGATGCTTAACATACATTTAAAAATATATTGTGAACAGTGGAAATAGAGACAAAAATAATTAGACTTTACTAAAGAAAATAGCATGGATGTGCATGGTCAATATCAATGTTCTGCTTTCTGTAAGCCCAAGTTTCTAAAACCGTCCAGTAGACAGAATCAGAATTACAAGAAAGATGTTAACAAAACTGAAGCGCTATGATGGAGCACCATTTTCCTATACTTAATAAAATAAAGCCAAATCAAAAGTCTTGCCAATTTCATCAGTGAGTGATGGATAAGATTTACATTTACATTACACTTCTAAATGACAAAACTAAATCTAATTTTAAGTCTGTATACATAAATATTACTTCATTAAGAGCATGAGGAAGAAAGGAACATGTCCCCGGGATTATGACATGAAATGATGAACTCTTGACAGCATGGGTAAGCATAGCATAGTATTTTAAATTATGATTTTAAGATAGTGTTATAGTTCTCTATAACCTAGACTATTTGGAAAACAATTCTGAGAACATATACAAAACTTAAGCTAAAGTGGGATAAACAACAGACGAAAATAGCGAGACCAGTCAAGACAGAGGGAAACCAAGGCTAAGGATGTCTAAAGAAATGGCAGGACTGAAGTGTTTTCTGGCTTTGAAAGTGAGAGTGCCTCATCAAAAGGAATTATGATACAAATTCTGTCATCTATCAGTATTGGCTTATAAAACTGATACTCATCCTGTCCTCTAACACTATACCTAACATTATGGGTTGAATTGTGTCCCCACCTCTCCCTATTCCTAAAACTCACGTGTTAAAGTTCTGATCCTAATGTAGCTTTATTTGGAGATGGGGTATTTATAGATATAATTGAGGTTAACATGAGGTTGTTAGAGCAAGCCCTAATCCAAAATGATGGGTATCCTTATAAAAAGGGAAAATTTGAACACAGAGACATGGATAGAGGGAAGCTAATGTGAACAGACACAGGGAAAAAGGCATCTACAAGCCATGGAGAGAGGCCTAGAACAGATCCTCCCTCTCTAGCCCTCAGAAGGACACCTTGATCTTGGACTTCCAGTCTCCGAAACAGTGAAACAGTCAGTTTCTGCTGTTTAAGCCACCTAGTTGGGGCTTCTTGTTATGGCAGATTCAGCAAACTTATACACTTAAACAGAATTACGGTTCAATACAGATTTCAACTAGTACCATTTTCCAAAATACAGGAAATTAGTACAATTTTGACACAAACTGACTAATGTGTAGTAAATACACGTTTTCTTTATGAACATGTTAAGGTAGGCATAGGCTTTCCTGGTGGCTCAGTGGTAAAGAACTTGCGTGTCAATGCAGGAGATGCAGGTTTGATCCCTGGGTTAGGAAGATTCTCTAGAGAAGGAAATGGAAACCCACTCCAGTATTCTTGCCTAGAAAATCCCATGGACAGAGGAGGCTGGAGGGCTATAGTCCATGGGGCTGCAAAAGAGTCAGACACAACTTAGTAACTAAACAACAACAACAAAGGAAGGCATAGATGCAGCTACTGCCGTATGCAAAGGCACACGGATATGGATATATTCTGCGTAAAGTCACAAGAGTAGCAAGTGATGGCAGGGGATGGGGGTGACAGGAGGGGTAGGGGCTCTAACCTGGATATACCTCCCTCCAAGGCCCATGGCCTTGCTTTAATACCACCCCACAAATCTAGATTGTAATGTGGAAAGGACAGTATGATTGAAGACAAGTAGAACTTGGAATTCTTAGAGGAAAATATGAGAGAAACTACGTGGTTTACTGGAGTGATAAAATTGTATTTTTTGAGTGTAGTATTTTTTTTCTCCTTTAGTTATACACTTTTCATGAATTTAAATAAATTCAACTACAACAAAAGAACACTTTCAATTACTCTAATCTTGATTAAAGGGAATGGCTCTCTTCCTTCTAAGATCATCCCATCCATTGTACAAAGAGACAGGAAGCTCCCCAGGCCTTTTTATGTCAGGCAATTCCATTAAATAGTCCATCCCTCACCCGAGTTATTTTCCCAACATTCTGCAGAATCTCTCCATCATGTTCAACACAACTACCTTAAGTTGTAGAACTAACTGTCAAAGGCACAAGTAACTCATAGACACAGTAAAAGTCAGATGCCAAGGCTAGGGTGAAAGCGTCAGAGGAGGCTGATTAACTGGTCAATCAGTAACTAGTTACCAATCACTTATAATGTATAAGACACTGTGCTGAGTGCTTCAGGGAAAAATGAGATGAAACACGGCTGGACCTGCATTTAGTGGCTTAAACGCTCAGAGGGCCCATATGACCCACAACCAGAGAGAGGACCCCTCTGTGAGGTAGCCAGGGAATTCTCGAAAAAGGGAGATGCAATGAGAAGAGGACCAGAAGTATCCCCAGGATGAAGACAGGACTCTGGGAAGAGTCAGCTGAGAATCATATTCGGCTGAGGGTGAGATGTGAACTTAGCCTTAAGCAGAGGACAGGATCTGAGTAGATAAGGGAGAGGATTTGAGTATATGAGAGAGAAAAACAGCCCTCCAGATGGTGTTGGGAGAAGCTACCCTTTAACCCCAGAGGAAATTCAACTCTTTGTTCAAGATTCAGCTTGTCACCCCTCCTACTTCTCACTCAGACTGTACTCACCTCCCAGGACTTAGGGGCCACCATGCCTCCAGGGGCACAGAGCCTGGGAGATGAGTACATATTTCATAAAGACTGAACACTGAGTCACTGTTTCTGAGCCTCCTTTTCACACACCAATGATGAGCTCCTGGAGGGCCCATAATTACTCGTTATCCACAGCACTGGGCAGACTTTCAGAACTATTTGATAAACAGTCGGAGGTAATTCCTCCATATGATTTCCTTTTTATCACAGAGGAGCAAGCATCAGAAAGAATTTATAGTTCTGTTAAAAAATTAGGCCAGTTCCTTCAGATTTAAAATAACCATCTTTCAGCCAAATTCAACCATATCCCCTCTGCGGTCTTGACTAATATTGAGACAAACCACGTTACGGAGAAAACAAATTTGGTCTTGGAAGTAGAACACATGGGTTTCAATGGCAGTACCACCACTTAGGGCCTGTGTGACCTTGTGATTCCAGTTAAAATGCACACCGAGTCTCAGCTCACACAAAACTCAGTTAAAATAACAAAGATCTTGTTGTTGGAAAAGTCTAACCACAGTATTAGCTGCTGTTATTATTATTAATACCTAATATGCTGTTTGGATAAAAACAAAAAATGTGGAATTCTGAAAGTTATTCCACCTCCCAAAAGAGATACAAAGACAGATAATTGATAGTTATTTGGCTGGTGGACAGGGTAGGAAGGGTAATGGCTCCTCAATAAGAATTAACTTACTACACCCTGTTTGAGTGATTGAGTGATTCTTTCTCCCCCTTACCTAAAAGGTAGTTAGTGGGATAATTTTATGACTCAGATAGGTTTCAGATGCAGAAAATTTTTAGACAAGGCAGGGTGGCGTCATGGATACTCTAGTCCTTAAATCTTACATAGAACTAATTTAAAAAGAGAGACAACCAAGTTTCAGCCCTGGATCTGCTTCTCACTATGGCAGGAAGCCAACTACCACAACTGAATGGTGTACAAAATGCTCGACCCTTAAAGAAGCATTCATCCACTTATTCACCCACACAGACTCATTGAGTGCCATTTACTAGACCAGATGCTGCTCCATGGACAAAGAGAGCCCCAGCAAGCAATACAGGGTGATGAGTCTCGAATAAGAACTGATGTCACTCTGATCAGGGAAGTCCTCTCAGTGTTTAAGTGACTGTAGGATGAAGTAAGGGCTCTAAGTGGCTGTGAGTCCTTGAGGTTCCTGAAGAGCTCTAAGATTAGTCTGGGTCCTTGGCAGCTGAAATTTAACTGGGGGTGCTTCAGTTAGAATTGGAATGGCCTAGAGTATAGGCAGGCGAGAACTGACTACCCAGACAGCAGTGCCTCACAGAGGAGCACAAGTCCTCAGCATGACACTGTCCTCTTTGAACGATCTGGGCTTCCCTGGAAGCTCAGAGGTAAACAATCCACCTGTTAATGCAGGAGGCGTGAGTTGGAACCCTGGGTTGGGAAGATTACCTGGATAAGGAAATGGCAACCCACTCCAGTATTCTTGCCTAGAGAATCCCCATGGACAGAGGAGCCTGGTGGACTACACTCCATGGGGTTGCAAAGAAGTGGATACAATTGAGCAACTACCACACACATAATGATTAAAGGCCTAAAAATAGCTGCTGGGGTTGTCTCAAAAGTTGTGAGGAGGGGAGAAAACAACTTCTCATCAGTACTTATGTGACTACTGTGTTTTACTGGTGGCCTGATGGCAGCATCCATTGTTCTCCTTGTGGGCTTACATCACCATGGTTCCCAATGAAGCTGCAACTGACAGGTTTTATCATCATTACCAACATCTCATAAAAATATGACTATTAAAATACTACTATCAAACTCTCACACTTAAAAAGAAAGATAGATGGTTATTTGTGTTACAGAAGGTATCCTGACATACAAGTAAATTCACTGAGCAAGTCTTGAAAATTCACATTGAGTCTCATTGTTTATCATCAAGTGCTCAAGGGACTGAAGCCTTTAACTCTGGGTCCCTCATCAAAGACTGTCTTAAGGGCCCCAGACATAAGAGTCCTGCTCCAGTCTGCTCTATTGTTTCAGTGGATCTCAACGTTCTCCAGATTGGTTCTGATTTTAAAATTCCATGGCTCCATGTTTCAAAAAGATTTTATGTACTCTCCAAACTACATACATTTGTAATAATCAACCTTCCACTTTCTGGTCACCAAAGACTTAACTCTGATCAAAAAGCATAACCACCTTCTCCACATTGGGCTGCAGGAACTCAAGCCAAGTAAAAGAGCTAGGCTTCCCTATGCTCACCTGCCTGCCTTCAGGATTTTCAAAACACAGAAAGCATGCTCAAGGGCCTTCCAAGCAAAGAGGTATGGCTTTGCTTCAGGCTCCTTCTCAGGCTTCTACCTTCCTCAAGAAAGGCAGGTGAGCACCTACTGGGCTGCTCTGAGGGTCTCCATCCTTTATGGTGGCTGCTGGACCAGGCGCAACAGAATGACAATCCAGGAAGGACTGAAGCCAGGGCTGGGAAAAAGGACACATTAGGGAAGCCAGAGGGACCAGAACCAGAAAGGGATGGGAAGCTGATGGGAAGAAAGCTGGGGGACACATGGGAAACTGTCAAACTCATCTATGTATTTTGCTTTTGGGGAGCATAATTATAATCCAAGCTTCCCCTGATTGTTACTATCCCGAGTGAGAAGGGGTTGGCTAAATATTTCAATGCCCTAGAAAAAAAATTATAATGAAAAATCCTTTTGAGTTTTTCCAGGTATACCCTTGAAAGGCATGTATAAAACTGACTGAGAAAAAGCCTCTTCCTTCTCTCCCCTCTGCCCTAGTGGTGACTCTCTCTGTGAGCCAGTCTAAATGTCAAAAGAAAAAGGCATCTTCTCAGGAAATATAAATATTTATAGATAGCATACTCCATCACTCCTGAAATGTTAAACAGAGCAATTTCTTCATTCTTCTCTTTATTGATTTAGGTATGCAGTACATAATAATCAGAAAGCAAAAAAAAAAAGAAGGTAACAGAATGCAAGTCACTAGGTCATGCATCAAATAAATGGAGACCAAAAATAATATTCATTAAATCTCTCTGTGATATATCCCCAGAGAGGTACCAGAAACAAGAAATCAATGTCAAAAAAACCCAGCCTCGGGCCATTGGAGACTGGCTGCTCAAGTACCTTCTTCTGTGATGAGAGTGTCCAAGTTTGTGGAATTCCTGCTCCAAGATACATGCTATCCAGGGCTAATTTTCACCAGCTGACTGAAGGGCCAGTGAGAAAGAGTGGAAATGTAGGGGAGGTATCAAGGCTTCATTCAGCTCTAAAAATATTTTGGGAAAGCAAAGAGGAACTAAAAAGCCTGTTGGTGAATGAAAGTGAAAGAGGAGAGTGAAAAAGTTGGCTTAAAACTCAACATTCAAAAAATGAAGATCATGGCATCCAGTCATATCACTTCATGGCAAACAGATGGGGAAACAATGGAAACAGTGAGAGACTTTATTTTCTTAGACTCCCAAATCACTTCAGATGGTGACTGCAGCCATGATATTAAAACACACTTGCTCCTTGGAAGAAAAGCTATGACAAACCTAGACAGCATATTAAAAAGCAGAGACATTACTTTGCTGACAAAGGTCCATCTAGTCAAAGCTATGGTTTTTCCAGCAGTCCTGTATGGATGTGAGAGTTGGACCATGAAGAAAGCTGAGCGTCGAAGAATTGATGCTTTTGAGCTTTGATGTTGGAGAACATTCTTGAGAGTCCTTTGGACTGTGAGGAGATCCAACCAGTCAATCCTAAAGGAAATCAGTCCTAAATATTCATTGGAAGGACTGATGTTGAAGCTGAAACTCCAATACTTTGGCCACCTGATGTGAAGAACTAACTCATTGGAAAAGACCCTGATGCTGGGAAGATTGAAGGTGGGAGGAGAAGGGGACGACAGAGGATAAGATGGTTGAATGGCATCACTGACTCAATGGACATGAGTTTGAGCAAGCTCTAGGAGATGGTGAAGGACAGGGAAGCCTGGCATGCTGCAGTCCATGGGGTTGCAAAGAGTCAGACACGACTGAGCAACTGAACTGACCTGCACTGAACCTCAATTTTCTTGACCTCTATTAGACCTGATGTCTTCTAAAGTCTCAGGTCTGTTTTCTGAGTCCCTCTTATGAAACCCCAAATTGGGTTCTACTGGCATGACAGTTATCTTCACAAGTGATAGCCAACTTGGAATAAGCAAGGATTATGATTAATCAGTGTGATATCTGCACAGCTTTTCCAACTCAAGAAAGATGCCCCACTGTATTGTCAATTAACTCTATCAACTAGCTCTATCAGCTTAAATGAAAATTTTTTCTTCAAAAATCAGTTACTGTAATCTATCACATCAACAGGGTTTTTTTTTAAAAAAAAATCACACAATCATGTTAATAGATGCAGAGAAAGCATTTGACAAAATCCAACACCCATTAATGATAGAAACTCTCAGTAAACAAGAAATAGAATTTTCTCAACTTCACAAAGATTATCTATGAAAAATCTAAAGCTAACATTATACTTAAACAGGTGAGAAACTTAAAGCTTTTCCACTAAGATCAGGTAAAAAGCAAGGATATTCCCTCTAACCACTTCTTTTCAACATCACCCAGGGAGTCCTTGCTAATACAATAAGCAAGAGAAAGAAATAAAAGGTATACAGACTGGGAGGAAAGAGATTAAAGAGGATGACATGACTCTCTATGTAGAAAATACAAAAATGTTGACAAAAAAAATAAAACCCTTGAAGTAATAATGGACTGCATTGCATAGTTGGAACATTCAAGTTAATATGCAAAACTGAATTTCTTTCCTATACAGAAACAATGAACAAAAGGAATTTAAAATTAAAAATTCCATTTACATCAGTTCCTCCCCAAACAAAATATTTAGGTATTAATAGAAATCTAACAAAACATGTATAAGATCTCTATGTGGAAAACTATAAAATCTAGATAAAGAAAACTAAAGAAGTAAAAAAATGAAGGGATAGCCCCTGTTCACAGGAACACATGATACTGTCAAGATGCCAGTTCTTCCCAACTTGATCCGTAGATTCAATCAACCCATGTCAACATGGATATCAATGAAGTGATTTTAAAATTTATATGGACTTCCATGGTAGTCCCGTGGCTAAGACTCTGCACTCCCAATGCAGTGGGCCTGGGTCCCATTCTGGGTCAAGGAACTAGATCCCATGTGCTGCAACTAAGTTCACATGCTATGGCTAAAAGATCCTCATGCTGCAACTAAGACCCAGTGCAGCCAAATAAATAAATATTTTTTAAAAAATAAGCAAGTGATTTGAATATTTTTTTTTTAAGTTTATATGGAGTGATAAAACTCCCAGAATAGCCAACATGACATAGAAGGAAATAACAGTTGGACGGCTGAGGATACTCATTTTAAGACTTATTTACTATTGTACTCCCATTCCACTATACCATTATCCACAGTAGCTAAGGTAAGGAAATAACCTAAGTACCTGCTGACAGATAGGTAGATAAAGACAGTATGATATATATACATACACGTATGTATATACTGTGGAATACTTCAACCTTAAAAAAGGAAGGAAATCTTGTCATTTGTGACAATATGAATGAAACTGGCAGACATTATGCTAATAAACTGGACAGAGAAAGATGAATACTACATGGTATCACCTATATATGGAATCCTAAAAAAAAAAAAAGAAGTCAAACTTGTAGAAACAGAAAGATGCTCAACATCGCTCATTATTAGAGAAGTGCAAATCAAAATTACAATGAATGTAAAGTGACACAGCCATGATGGAGAATAATATGGAGATTCCTTTAAAAACTGGGAATATATTTAACATATAACACAGCAATTCCACTACTGGGCATATTCCCTGAGAAAACTACAATTCTAAAAGACACATGTACCCCATTGTTCACTGCAGCAATATTTACAATAGCCAGGACATAGAAATAACCTAGATGTCCATTGACAGATGAATGGATAAATAAGTTGTGGTACGTTTATAATGGAATATTACTCAGCCATAAAAAGAATGCATTTGAGTCAGTTCTAGTGGGGTAGATAAACCTAGAGTCTGTTTATAGAGAGTCAGAAAGAGAAAAACAAAAATTGTATATTAATGCAAATACATAGAATCTATGGTACTGATGAACATATCTGTAGGGAAGGAATGGAGACACAGATGTAGAGAGAAGACTTGTGGACACAGTGAGGGAAGGAGAGAGTGGGAAGAATTGAGAAAGTAGCATTGACATATATACACTATCAAGTGTAAAATAGATAGCTATGGGGAAGTTTCTATACAACACAACACAGGGAGCCCAGTCGGGCACCCCTAGAGGGGTGAGGTGGGGGAGGGGAGGGAGGATCAAGAGGGAGGGGATATATACATGAAATTATGACTGATATGTTATTGTACAGCAGAAACCAACACAACACGGCAAGGTAATTTTTCTCCAATTTAAAAAAAAACTTGTAGAAACAGTAGAAAAGTAGTTGCTAGGGGACTGAGGGGTAGGGAAAACATGGACAGGTTGGTAAAATGGTACAACTTTTAGATATAAGATGAATAAGGTCTGAGAATGTAATGTAAAACATGGTGACTAGAGTTGGTACTGTATTGTAAAACTAAAAATTGCTGAGAGTGTAGAACCTAGATGTTCTTTAGCCCCTGCCCCCTAAAAAGGGTAAATATGTGAGATAATGGATATCTTCATAACTCAATGATGAGATCCTTTCACAGTGTATATAGAGTAGCAAATCATCACGTTGGCAGTTTTATTTGTCAATTATACCTCAGTAAACCTGGGGAAAAACAGACTTACTATAAAGCTACAGCAATCAAGACAGTGGTATTGGCAGAAGAATAAACCAATGGACCGATGGAACAGAAGAGAAACTTCAGAAATAGACCCCACAGATAAAATCAGTTGATCTTTGACAAAGAAGCAAACACAATACAGTGGAACAAAGATAGTCTCTCAACGAATGGTCCTGGAACAACTAGACAACTACACTCAAAAAATAAATTCGACACAAACTTTACATCCTACACAAAAATTAACTCAAAATGGATCAGGAATATAAATGTAAAATAAAAGTATAAAATTCCTAATAAAATAACACAGGAGAAAACTTGGAATACCTGGGATACGACAATGCTTTTTAAAACATAACACCAAGTACATCATGCATGAAAGAATCTATTGATAAGCTGCAACTGATAAAAATTTAAAATTTCTGCCCTGTGAAAAACAGTATCAAGAGAAAATATTTGCAGAAGACACGTCTGATAAAGGACTATTATCCAAAACATAAAAATAACTTGTAAAGTCAACAATAAGAAAACAAACCACTTGGTTAAAAAGTGGGCCAAAGACTTTAAGAGACATCTTGCCAAAGATATGCAGGTGGCAAGTAAGCATATGAAAAGATGGTGCACATCATGTGTCATCAGGGAGATGTAAATCAAAATGAGATACCTACCTATATGCCTATTACAGTAGCCAAAATCTGGAACACTGACAATACCAAACGCTGTTGGTGAGCATATGGGGCAACAATAACTCTCATCCATTGCTAGTGGGAATGCAAAATGAAACAGCCACTTTGGGAGAGAATGTGATGATCTCTTACCATACAATCCAGTAACCATACTCCTCGGTATTTATCCAAAGGAGCTGAAAATTTGTGTCCATATAAAAATCTGCCCATGGATGTTTATAGAAGCTTTACTCATAACTGTCAAATCTTGGAAGCAATCAAGCTGTCTTTCAATGTGGTTTAGTCGCTAAGTCGTGTCCAGCTCTTGCGACCGACCCCATGGACTGTAGTCTGCCAGGCTCCTCTGTCCATGGGATTCTCCAAGCAAGAATACTGGAGTGGGTTGCCATTTCCTGCTCCAGGGGATCTTCTCAACTGAGGAATCAAACCTGGGTCACCTGCATTGCACGCAGATTCTTTACCGACTGAGCTATGAGGGAAGCCCGTCCTTCAATAGGGGAATGAATAAACTGGTAATTCTACACAAAGGAGTATTGTGTGTGTGTGCTCAGCTGTGTCCAACTCTTTGTGACGCTATGGACTGAATCACACTAGGCTCCTCTGTCCATGGGATTCTCCAGTCAAGAATACTGGAGGGGGTATTACTCAGTGGTAAAAAAAATATGAGCTATCAAGCCATGAAAAGACATGCTGCTGCTGCTGCTAAGTCACTTCAGTCATGTCTAACTCTGTGCGACCCCATATAACGGCAGCCCACCAGGCTCTGCTGTCCCTGGGATTCTCCAGGCAAGAACACTGGAGTGGGTTGCCATTTCCTTCTCCAACAAATGAAGGTGAAAAGTGAAAGTGAAGTTGCTCAGTCGTGTCCAACTCTTCACAACCCCATGGACTGCAGCCTACCAGGCTCCTCCGTCCATGGGATTTTCCAGGCAAGAGTACTGGAGTGGGGTGCCATCGCCTTCTCAGTGAAAAGACATGGAGAAAGCTTAAATGCATATTACAAAATGAAAAAAACCAATCTTAAAAGGCTACCTACTGTGTAATTCCAACTATGTGACATTCTGGAAAATTCAGAACTATGGAAACAATAAAAAGATGAGTGATTTGGGGGTTACGGCTAGAGATGGGCATACCAGACCACCTGACCTGTCTCTTGAGAAAACTGTATCCAGATCAGGAAGCAACGGTTAGAACTGGACATGGAAAAAAGACTGGTTCCAAATAGGAAAAGGAGTACGTTAAGGCTCTGTATTGTCACCCTGCTTATTTAACTTATATGCAGAGTACATCATGAGAAACGCGGGGCTGGAGGAAACAAAAGCTGGAATCAAGACTGCCGGGAGAAATATCAATAACCTCAGATATGCAGATGACACCACCCTGATGGCAGAAAGTGAAGAAGAACTAAAGAGCCTCTTGATGAAAGTGAAAGAGGAGAGTGAAAACGTTGGCTTAAAGCTCAACATTCAGAAAACAGATCATGGCATCCAGTCCCATCACTTCATGGCAGATAGATGGGGAAACAGTGGAAACAGTGGCTGACTTTATTTTTCTGGGCTCCAAAATCACTGCAGATGGTGACTGCAGCCATGAAATTAAAAGACGCTTACTCCTTGGAAGGAAAGTTATGACCAATCTAGACAGCATATTAAAAAGCAGAGACATTACTTTACCAACAAAGATCCATCTAGTCAAGGCTATGGTTTTTCCAGTGGTCATGTATGGATGTGAGAGTTGGACTATAAAGAAAGCTGAGCTCTGAAGAATTGATGCTTTTGAACGGTGGTATTGGAGGAGACTCTTGAGAGTCCCCTGGACTGCAAGGAGATCCAACCAGTCCATCCCAAAGGAGATCAGTCCTGGGTGTTCACTGGAACACTTCATTGATGTTGAAGCTGAAACTCCAATACTTTGGCCACCTGAAGCAAAGAGCTGACTCATTGGAAAAGACCCTGATGCTGGGAAAGATTGAGGGCAGGAGGAGAAGGGGATGACAGAGGATGAAATGGCTGGATGGCATCACCGACTCGATGGACATGGGTTTGAGGGGACTCACGGAGTTAGTGATGGACAGGGAGGCTTGGTGTGCTGCGGTTCATGGGGTCACAAAGAGTCGGACACGACTGAGCGACTGAACTGAACTGAACTAAGCAGAGCACAGAGGATTTTTAGGGCAGTGAAAGCAACTTTGTATCATATTTTAAGGATGAATAGGTGTGCGTATATGCATTTGTCCAAACCCATTGAATGTACCACATCAAGAGTGAATCTTTAGGTAAACTATGAACTTTGATAACAGATTTGGGGTCAATATAGATTCATCCTTGGTTTAAAAAACTTTTTCCTTTTTTTACTCTGTTGAGTGATGTTGATAATTGGGGAGGTTTTGCATATGTGGAAGCAGCGGGTATATGGGGACTTTCTATACTTTCCTCTCAATTTTATATTGTAAATCTAAAAATTCTCTTAAAATAATGAAATCTTATAAAAAAATTTTTCCTGTTAGATAAAATTTTCAAAATTCTCTTTTCTTGGGTCTATACCTAGAACTGTATATATCTAGGTATATATCTAAACATAATTCTATGTTTAATTTTTTGAGAAGCTGCCAACTGTTCCGAATCAGCTGTGCCATTTACATTCTTCATCAGACATGTATGAGGATTCTACACATTCTCCCCAACACTTATTGTCTTTTCAATCATAGCCATTCTAATAGGTAAAGTGCTATCTTACTGTGGTTTTGATTTGCATCTCCCTGATGACTAATGATGCTGAGCACATTTTCATGTGATTATTGACCATCTGTTTATCTTCTTTGGAGAAACAGTTATTCTAAACCTTTTGCTGTTGTTCAGTTGCTCAGTCGTGTCTGACTCTTTGCAATCCCATGGACTGCAGCACGCCAGGCTTCTCTGTCCTTCACCATCTCCCAGAGCTTGCTCAAACTCATGTCCATTGAGTCAGTGATGCCATCCAACCATCTCATCCTCTGTCGTCCCCTTCTCCTCCCACCTTCAGCTTTCCCAGCATTAGTCTTTTCTAATGAGTCAGCTCTTCAGATCAAGTGGCCAAAGTACTGGAGCCTCAGCTTCAGCATCAGTCCTTCCAATGAATATTCAGGACTGATTTCGTTTAGGATTGACTGGTTTGATCTCCTTGCAGTCCAAGGGACTCTCAAGAGTCTTCTCCAACACCACAGCTCAAAAGCATCAATCCTTTGGGGCTCAGCCTTCTTTATGATAACCTTTACTCCATTTTAAAAACTGGATTATTTGCCTTTTTATTGTTGGATTATCTGACTTCTTCATACATATGAAAGTGAAAGTGAAAGTCGCTCAGTCATGTCCGACTCTTTGCGACTTCATGGACTGTATAGTCCATGGAATTCTCTAGACCAAAATACTAGAGTGGGTATTGACACTGACATTTGACAAATGTCATTGACACTGACATTTGACATTCTCAGTAGAATGAGAATGTCAAAGGGAAGCCTTTCCCTTCTCCAGGGATCTTCCCAACCCAGGCCTCCCGCATTGCAGGTGGATTCTTTACCAGCTGAGCCACAAGGGAAGCCCCTTCACACACACACACACACACAAACACACTTTTTTTAGATAAATAAATTTTTTATTGAAGTATAGTTGATTTACAATGTTGTGCCAATCTCTGTTGTAGAAAGTGACTCAGTTACACACATATAGACAGTCCTTTTGATATTTTTTCCATTATGATTTATGACATATGGAACATCCCTGTGCTATATAGCAGAACCTTATTGTTTAACCATCCTATATATAATAGTTTACATCTGCTAATCCCAAACTCCCAGTCCTTCCCTCCTGTTCCTGCTCCCTGTCTTAGCAATCCCAAGTCTGTTCTCCATGTCTGAGAATTTGTTTCTGTTTTGTAGATAGGTTCATTTGTGCCATATTTTAGATTCCACATGTAAATGATATCATATGGTATTTGTCGTTCTCTTTCTGACTTAATTTCACTTAGTATGATCATCTCTGGTTGCCTGCTTATTGCTGTAAATGGCATTATTTCACTTCTTTTGATGGCTGAGTAGTATTCCATTGTATATACATACCTAATCTTCTTTGTTCATCCACATGTTGATGGACATTTAGGTTGTTTCTGTGTCTTGACTATTGTGAACAGTGCTGCTATGAACATAAGGATGCATGTATCTTTTTGAATTATAGTTTTATCTGGGTATATGCCCAGGAGTGTGATTGCTGGATCATATAGTAAATTTATTTTTAGTTTTCTGAGGAACTTTCACACTGTCTTCCACAGTTTATGTACCAACTTACATTCTCAACAGTATAGGAGGGTTCCTTTTTCTCCACATCCTCTCCTTACAGACTTTTTCATGATGGCCATTCTGACCAGTGTGAGGTAGTATCTTGTTACAGTTCTCATTTACATTTCTCTAATAATTAGTGATGCTGAGTATCTTTTCATGTGCCTACTGGACATATGTAGCTCAGTTTATTACTTGTTTTCTTTTGTCGCTTGTGCTAATGGTATAATAGTTAAGAAACTGTTTCCTGATTCAAAGTCATAAAGCATTATACCAATGCTTTCTTGTAAGAGTTTTATAGTTTTGGCTCTTACATTTGGACCTTTGATCTACTTTGAGTTAATTTTTTATATGTGGTATGAGGTAGGAGTCCAATTTTACTTTTTCTCTATCAACTTTTAAAACTAAGAAATAGCTTTCTTCTAACTTTCACTGAATAGTGGATGTAGGGAGAAAGACTAGGAATTTCCAAGCCCAAAATTAACTTATGAATAAGAAGAGAAGACAGCAACTGAATTTTTCCTGAAGAGTCTGAAATCACCTTCAGTAATTGCAGAAATCCAGTATTTTAAGCATTGAAGTGGAGCTCTGTGATTTTCCAATGACCAGCCAAGTAAAAGGAAGACTTCACATTTTAAGGGATACAATGTGAAACCAACAGAATAAGTAAAATTAATGGATACCAGTAATATACCTTGCATACTGCTAGCTCCTAAGGTATAGGTATACATATAAATACATGTAAGACACAATCACTTACCCTAATGGCTAAGCTTGTAAAATAACACTGGCTTTCCAGGAAGCAGTTCAACTTCAATGAGTGAAGTAGTTCAATTATGTAAGCCTTCAGATGGAAAAAAGGGGTCAAATTCCTTTTAGGAGATATGTCCTATTTGCTCACATCAACAGGGCTGGTGAAATATTCAAACAGGGACACAAGGTTTTTGTAAAAATTAGATTTTACAATCTTTTAATAACCATTCCAACAACTCTTTTATTGAGTATTAGACAGTGGACAACCACCTCATCAAATAAACAAAAAAAAGAAAAGAAAACTTTCTGATTTTGAAGACACAGGCAGAAGAGATTCTCTACATAGAGAATGATGGGAAGAAGGTATTAAAATGGCCTCTGCATCCTCAATTACCTTTAGAATGAATGTTCATGTATTCATAAGAGATTTTTTCAAGGCTTAAATGGATTAGAACTTGGTTTAACTGGGTCTTTAAAATTTTAAAATAGCTTAATATTTGCCTTTTATTGGGTCTCACAAACACAAAGAAAGTGTATTCAAAACCATGTTTAAAATATGTAGGAAGATGAGTAGAAAACACACAAGATCAATATACCCATCATTCTCAAGGGAACAAATATTTCATAAGAGCTGCTCTGAGCCAGGCACCTGCAATCAAAAGAAAACGGTCTCCCTCTGACAGCTCATGCCTTAGCCTCACAGGGACCTACCTGAGAATGTCAAGAAAACTTCAGAAAGTGCCTCATTAGAGAGAAAGCAATCCATAAAACTAGTAGATACCCATGCAGAAAGGCAGGCCAAAAATAAGAAGTTTTAAAAACAAAAATAACAGCTAGTAGCACTCAGATACCTTCTGATGCTCAGTTCAGAGTTCCTCTCTGAATCACCATAGAAAAGAAGAATCACTTTAGAAGCCGTACAGTCTTGCAAAGTGTCATGTAAGAATGACATGGAAATTACATCTCACAGAGAGATGGGCTCACCATTTATGATCATCCATTATGCATCAGACATATAATGATTATCTGACCTACGCCATGCAGGGACCACATAAAGTTGGTGACACCAAGGACGTGATGGAGCCTAGATGATACCTACCAAAATTTTGGTCTACCAGCATCAAGACTGATATGGAAAGTGGAAAATTGATAGTTTCACCACCAAATAGGTAAGTCACCAGGATTGTCTGGGGTTAGCAGGTTAGCAGGATAGGATATTATTGGAGTAGAGCAAAATGTAGCAGAATATGATTATCATATGACTGACTGCTGCAAGGCCACCCAGAACTCCCTGCTCTGATCCTATAAGCAATAAGCAACTTTTTGCTTTAGTGGGTAGATGGGTCCTCCTGCTGCTGCTGCTAAGTCACTTCAGTCGTGTCCGACTCTGTGCGACCCCATAGACAGCAGCCCACCAGGCTCCGCCATCCCTGGGATTCTCCAGGCAAGAATACTGGAGTGGGTTGCCATTTCCTTCTCCAGTGCATGAAAGGGAAAAGTGAAAAGTGAAGTTGCTCAGTCGTGTCCGACTCTTAGCGACCCCATGGACTGTAGCCTACCAGGCTGTTCCGTCCATGGGATTTTCCAAGCAAGAGTACTGGAGTGGGGTGCCATTGCCTTCTCTGGTGGGTCCTCCTAGGGGCTTCCAAATTAAAAGTCCTCTCAAGAGGTCTCCCTGAAATAGGAGACCTTCTCCATCACTTAACATCTACTTAGCTTCAACGAATAAGGCTTTATGAAAAGAAGGCTCAATTTTTCATTTACTGTCAGACTGCCTTTCTCCATACTTGGTATACAGAAACATCCAAACCTTCTTCTAATCCTATATCTTAATTATGAGGATTAATTATTAAGACTTAATATCCAGACCTTCCTTTGAAAAATGTCTCTCTTTTAGGACAGGCTTAGAGAAAGCATATGGTCTCTACTATAACTTAGACATACTTAACAACAAATCCATTTAATTCAACAAATGTTTCTTAGAGATTCTACTGTATACAACGTTCTAAGTAATAGTATTATTTCAACTTTTGCTCCTGTTGCAATGGCACTGTCTAATTGGGATTTTGCCTGTACAAGGCCCTCCAGGAAAACCATGCAGTAGAACCTGAAGTTGTTCCTTTAAAAGGCCAAGGAAGCCTTAGTGGGTGTAAGAATAGTTTCAAAACTACAATCATTTAATCTTATGCCAGAATTATACAGTGAGTTATTAGTAAAGGAGAATGAAAATTATAGCCCTCAGCTTCTTACCAAGGCTAAATAACTGCAGCATGAGGTTTAAATAGAGCAATGACTAGCGATTAACATCACTGTTAATCTTCAGTTTCTCAATGCAAAGAATCTCAGGTTGCTAGTACAATTATGGAGTTCTGATTCCGTATCGGAGCTATAGAAAAGCAAAACATCCACTTTCCACATTGACGGTCGGTGTGTGATTTCATCCTGTTCATAATTTTCCCTATTGGAAACTAACGTCATAGCTCAACCAGAATCTTAATGAATGAAGAAATTCCAGTGCTAAACACTTCAAAACTCCACATGACAAGGCAGAGCAAACAACATGACCCCTACCTGGAAAGAACTGAGAGGACAAAACCAGCAAGCTGAAAATAAAAATCATTCATTTTGGAAGTTTTTACAAGATGGTTTCTTAAAGAACCCAACGCTGGAGAAATTAGAAAAAGCAAAGAAAATTCATGTACTGAACAATGATTCTGTAATGATGTTATAACCAATTTTTTAAATGCAAATAAGTAGAGGTAATTCTGGTATAGCTAAGAGACAAAACCCTTAGCATGCATCCAGTATGGCTCTATTTTTAAAATAATGCCTCTGACACACAGCAGTTCAATTTCTGTGTTAGCCTCTAAAAAGCACAAATCAATGTTTCACAATATGATTTTGTGCATGATGAATCTCTTCACTTATCTCAAGGATAATTGCAGCTATTAAATATTATTCTATGAATACAAGTTAATAGCAGAAATGAAGACTTAGCTTACCTAATTCCCTCTTTGGCTGGTTCCCAAAATTCACCAACTCCCTCCATCAGGAGGGACAAAGAGACAGCAAGATAGAATGGGAAATACCTATTAAGACTCCTCATGATGAAAGCGACTGAGGTATCTGGGATATGATTCTATATCATTCTGCCTTTGGCAGGGTAGAGAATTTAATATCAAATCTTCCTGCACATCCAAGAGGATGGATCAGCCCCTTAAGAATTCTCTTTTGCCAAGAAACACAATGGTCTACCTCCTAGCACTGCATTAGCCTTTGGTGATGATGAAATTTCAAAAGGCATGTGTAATAAAGGCGTGGCTGGAATAAGCAAGCATAAAGCAAGTCGTTCCTTGCTTCTTTAACCACCAGCACTTACCTTAGTCCTTCCTTTCAACCCTCAAAATAATAAACACACAGTCCTATTTTAGTAGGGAAGGGTTTAAAATACTTATGTTAATATAACTGAATGTCTGCCAAGAGGAAAAACACTCATCTCTGCCCTTGTGCTAAAACTCATCCCACACTCAAGCTTTTTTCCCCTCTATGTCCACCATTCAGTACCAAACATGACTCGTGACATCTTTAGTTTCATCTATATGTCAACTTCACACTAGTAACCACAGACACCTGGTCCAACTAAAAGCTCTCCTTTGTAACTTCCCACACAGCATAGCAATATACAGGCCTCAAAGAGCTGAGTGTCCTTGGACAAGGCATTTATCAGTTTGATTCCCACTTTCCTCCTATGTAATAAGTGGTGATCTCAAGAGTGGCCTGCCAGCATCCAATGCCATATGTCTGGGTGCACATCATTCCTGTTGGCTCACCCCTATCAGGAAGAAAGCTAATGTCAGTCTTGGATCCTTGAGTTCATTTATCTCAAAATACTCAGGATTTGAAATTAGGACAGAAAAATTGAAAAGGCAGTAGTGAGCACGTTTGTTTTTTTCCTACACCTCAGTCAACAGTGCTTTGGCCTGGGCTTTTGACTGCAGATTTCTTGGGGCAAGAGACCTATTTAGGATGATGTCAGTAAGCTATTTATGTTATTACTCCAGCAAAGGGGAACAATAAATACCTATTTTTTTAAATTTTGCTTGTTCAAATGTATGAAAATCAACAAAAATAATCATTCATATTTTCATAAGCCACACAACACAATTCTAGCAGATACAAGGCAGAACCATCACGCTGAAAATCTGAATGTCAGTAATTCTGAAAGCTTCAAATGCATGGCAAGCTCCTGTTAAAATGTCTTATGTGTATTTACATGTGCTAACGTCTCACATGCACTCTTCTGTGCTATCACCCAAATGCTCAAAAATCATTAGGATGAAAGGTTCGAGGTTGAGGGCTGTAGGAAAACACATGCTCTCCAACTCACCTTGTGGCACATGGGAGAATGTGGACTCTGCTCACCTTTCAGAACAGAATGAGAATGGATTTTGTGGGGAACTCAGACCTATCCTCCCTGTAGCCTCCACGTCCCCTGACTCCCTGTGCTGCACAATCACACAGGAGCAGCCCATAATCATCCAGCATCCATTCCCATCTGTTCATTCAGATATTTGCTTTCTCCAGCAAAATAACATCACCAGAGTGCAGTCCACAAGCCAGGCTGGTGACATGGAAGCCCAGATTGCCTGGATCTGAAAGAAGATTCTTACAGTCTAAAAAGACAGCTGGCTCCATATAAGATTCCTCTTTGCCCATCAGCTTTGGCCCATGTTCCCCCTTAATCCCCTGAACATATGCTGTGGGAGTTCCTGTCCTCTCCCTGCCCTTGCCAGGGCACAGGAACCTAGCTGTTCCCAGCAGTTGGTGGCTTCCTCTTGGCTCACTACCGCGTACTAACAGAACGGATGCTAAAGACCAGCTCGTGGCAAAAGGCGTCTTCTCAGACTCTTAGACTTAACCACTGCCTACATCCACTTACCTTTTACTCAATTATGATCTCTGACAGTGAAATATCCCCAACTCACACTGCAGCCACCAAAGCCCAACCATACCCAATGAAGGGGGCTCCACTACAAGCCTACGCTTTGAAAGGTTCTAGTTGTGATCAGGACAGTTCCAACCAGGAAGAGTTCTCCTAATGGGTTCGCTTAGGCAGGCGTAACCAGAAAAGTAGGTCAGAGGCCTCAGTTACAGTCTGAAGGCTTATATGCATGTTGGCTAGCAAAGCCAAGCCCCAGAGTTCTGGATGGTTTGCAGGATGCAAGCAATGCTATCTGCAGTTGGATCCTCCTGCTACTGCCCCCAATACTCCCACATCAGCCTTGATGCCCAGCACAATGAAAAGACACACTCCTGCATCTTCCAGTTATCCACAAAGCCCAACAACACTTCCCTTAGGTGGCGGGAAAAACAAGTCATCTAGATGTTATTGGTACAAACAATTTTCCAGTCACCATGTTACAGCTGTCCAAGGCAACAGCTTCTGATTAAGACAGGACTGATCTTGCTTAGCTGCAATGCTTTTTTCCTATCTGGTCAACAGATGTCACATTAATGTGGTGTTTTTAGCTTTCATACTTACCTTTTTTAAAAAAAATAAAAAGTAAGCCGTCTTCTTGCCTTTACTCCATCATGTACTTATGCTTATGTACATAACTGTACACACACAGACACTCACACGCACACAACCACACACTTCTGACATAACACACAGGGTTGCTAAGGGATTAAGTCAGCACTCTAAGCTCTTAAAGACAATCTGACAAAGCGGCAGAAGAAAATTCTCAAAGCTTATCCATTTCTTTGGTTTTTCCCTCATTACTGTGATAGTTGGTTGTTGTTGTTTTTTTTTTCCCTCTCTCTGTCCTCCAAAGAGAAAATCTTACACCTTTTGATAGCCCAATTTCTGAGCCTAAGCTACAAAATAGCACTTTCCCATGTCCTATGTCATTTGAGACCTTCCCACTTCAAGGTCCTCCAGGATCAAAACGCTCCACACCGTTTCTTGGGGCTCACAAACATGAAGATTTGCTCAGAAGGGCCGAGGTGGCTTACTTTATCAGGTGAGAAGCAAAGAATTTCCTGAGTGTCACAGTTAACTTTTAAATCCATCAGAAACTAACACTAAGTTTTTCAAACTTGGGAACAAATATGGAAATGTGACCATTTGCAAAGAGCAAGCATTGGAGGTTCAACAATGTAAATCTTCCTGGATCTAAGGAACATTAAATCAGCCACTTAAAACCAGCAGCAATGTATTATTTCTGAGTAGAAAACAAAATTCCCTCGTAGCTCTACTGTGAAACCATATGGAGTAGGACCCTTAAAGTATATCCTTGGGCCCCTGCAGATATATAAAATCCCTCACTCTCCTCTGCATTTAGGGGAACAGTGGAAATCCTGGACCTCAGCCATCATACAGTTGACAGCAAAGGAAAAATTACAACAATATCGCAAGCCAAAAAACCAACTAAGGGTAGATCTAACCAGAGTAGTGAACTTGATGGGTCCCTGTTCAGTGAAATAGCCAATCAACAGTTCTTATGAATGCAAACACCTCCCCACATATTTTACTCTTTTCAGCCTTATCTCCAGCCCCAAATGAAATAAATGAACTTACAAAAAAACACAAAAAACCAAATGTCTTATGTCAAATGAAAAACTGCCTAATGATAACAGTCAGCAAATTATACTTTGAATTCTGGTTCACATTCGTATTAGCAGTAACCATAGAGCTGACTATCTATACTGCACAGTGACCTCAATGGGTGCTGAGTGCATGGATTAGCTATGATTTAAATTTAAGGTAAGATACAGTTACATTTCATAAATGTATTTCATGCATCAACTACAGAATGAGCTTACGACTGCTATCTTATCAACACAGTCAGCAAAAATTCATTCACAAATTCATACTTGGTTTTGGTAAACAGAGCCATCACTAGATCCCTGGATGAACTATACAAGAGATGCTCACTTTTCCTTTGACTTAAAGCTCTGAGATTTTCAAGGAAAATAGAACAAATGATTTTCCACATAGGTTCAAAACATTAGCCCCCTTCATGCTTAGTTGTGGAAAAACACATGGAAAGTAATTCTAAAATGCTAGACTATTTACCTAAACTCACCTGGTTTGGGACCCCACCCCCCACCCCCAAAGAGCTCTGCTCCCACTGGTATGGTCATGTTTAATTCCTTTCTACTGTAGCACAGGTCTATTAGCAGAGGGCTTGCTAAAATCTCCACTGTCCATTCAAACAGTCGCTCCGTTTGGATATTAAGTAAAGAATATCCACTTAGTGATGTGCCATGAGGAGGGGAGGTCATATTGATCATCCTGATTAGCACTGTCAGCTAGGGTAAGGAAGACTGGCTGGCGCTAAGGGCCAGCTGCACAGGGTACACAGTCCGAGACAACGGGCAACATCGATGGCCTCCGAGCCATCAGTCTGGGCAGTGATGGATGTCATGTGAACAGCTTATGGGGTTATTAAGGGTAGAGAACTGGCTCAAGAGAAACCCAAAGTCCATCTCCTTTCATTAAGATAAAGTTGGATTTTCCATGACACAGTGCAGGGCTAAGGAAGCTTTTGTCCCTTTTATCACTGACACACACACAAAATCAATTCATATACTAAATAAGTAAAAACTCATGAGCATGTGTGTAAAACAAATTACAAAATGCTACTTGTCTGTGTTTTCTTTTAAATGAACAGAATATATAAAATTCCTTAGTAAACACAACTATAGATTATTCAATTCTGTTATTTAATCTGCATTGTTTAATGCAGATTAATTGCATTTAATTGCATGGTCCAAGGGAAGAACAAAAAGCAGGGGCTTTCTCTGAATCCTTTTGTGTGTGGAAGGGGTACATGCTTAATAAATATGGATACAGTATATCACATGGTAGTCTTCACCTTACACCTTAGACTGAATGGAGCCTGCTCCATCCTTATAGACCAGAAAGAGTCCTTCCTAAATTGCAATTAAACGGTTGAAATCAGAAATCATCAGGAAAAAAATGTCCCCGAATTTACACACACATGTACATACTTGCTCATACCCTTTCCCATTTCTTTCCTTCTGTGCTCCCAAAAGAAGTCTCTACTATTAATAATTACTTAATTGTATAACCTCAAGCGAATCATTTTAACTTTGTGGTCCTCAATTTCCAAATTAAGACTAAAAATCATCTTCATATTAAGAAATGTCTACAAACCACAGGAACATCCTAAAGACTAAATTGAGTAAGTAATGCCCAGTAGAGTTCATATTAGAAAGACATTATTATCTTTCCTTTGCTCCCCACCCCTTCCAGCACTTAGCCCTGTCAGTCCCAGAAAAGCTTGGCTCACGTGGAGCACCTCCTGGGAAGGATGACAGCACATGCTTTCTTCTGGACAGCAGCCAGGTTTTCATGAATGTGCACACATGACATCTAAAGCTAGCAGAGTGATTTTCCAATCCAAACTGGCTTCATGTCCTGAGCTTGTCTGAGTTGAGAGGCTCTACTAGTGGGATCACTAGACATTCTGTGTGGGGAAATCTCTGGATTTTGCTGTTCCTTTTGAGCATCTGATAATGAAAATAAGAGGGACTTTTCCACTGGGCCCTTTCTTAATGGTCAGGGGGCCCTTCAGAGCAAATGAGAGGGCTCCTGTTGCAAGAAATCAAGCCAAAGGACATCACATGGAAGTGCAAGACTGCAGGCCCTTGGGGACGTTTCTCAGTCACTTTGCCACTTCCATCACCCCTCCAGGTGAACATATTACTGCTGCACAGCCTGAGGACTTGACTCACCTTGATTTATGCTTCCAGAATATGGGCCTAAAGGTACCATACACAGGGAGGCTGAATCAATGTTCTCAAGATACTGCATTTTTATCTCTATTGATCAAGAGTCACAACTCCCTTCAAAGACACTGTTTTCAGTAACTGCATATCGACTTCCCTTTTTCCTGATGATAACAATGTGGGGCAGCAGACTGTGCTCCCAATGCCGTGCTTCCCAGTGGACATTCAAGAGGACACCGTCATAGAGTGTTATCTTGCATCCTTTGTAGCATTTTCATCTTGTTTGTTGACACTACAACCTTGAGCCCTTGAGCACTGAAGGTGTGAACAAATACATCCTTAAGAGACACAATCGATTTCTTATTCCTTAAGTCCCAACTTGCTACACAAGCAGGTTTAAGGAATTTGAAAAATCACCTTGGTGGAATAACAAAGGCAACAGGCATCTAGCCCCACAGACCACTTCCTACAAGTTAAGATTTTAAAAGTTCACAGAAGCTCCTTCAAGTGGCACAGGATTCCAGTAAGTTGCGTTTTATACTATATTGACCAAATTAAAATGGAAGGCTTACCAGACACAGCAGCTTCCTGCATATGGAAAATTTTACTGCATTGAGTATAATCACAATTTAAAACCTTGCTCACCTCACAGCACCTCAAGCTGAAGGTCAGTAAGAGGATGGCCTTCAATCTATGCTGTTCTGTAGTGGCTGTTACATTAATTCCCTAGAGCTGCCAAGTGTATGCATGCGGGCTCAGTCACTTCAGTTGTGTCTGACTCTTCACAGTTACCATACAGTGGATGTCTTCAAACAACTGGACTTTATTTTCTTATAGCTACAGAAGCCAGCGGTCTGGAATCAAGAGTCTCTGGTGGGTCACCCTCCTCATGATGACACTAGGGAGTGTTAGTTGCGCAGTGGTGTCCCACTCTTTGCAACCCCATGGACTATATAGCCTGCCAAGCTTCTCTGTCCATATATTTTTCCAGGGAAGAATACTGGAGTGGGTAGCCATTTCCCTTCTCCAGGGGATCTTTCCAACCCAGGAATCAAACCTGGGTCTCCTGCATTGCAGGCAGATTCTTTACCATCTGAGTCACCAGGAAAGCCCAAGCTGACTCTAGGGAGAATCACTCCTTATTTCTTGGAGCTTTCCAGACGTTCCATCTCCACATAAGTCACCCTACTCTGTGTATCTCTCTATGTTCTCTCCTCTTTATATAAGGATGCCAGTCATCAGATCAACCCAGTACAATCACACCGCTATCTTTAAGTAATTGTATCTACACTGAATATTTCCAAATTGGGTCCCATTCTGGGGTTTCAAGTAGGCATGAATTTGGAGGGGCCATTATTCAACCCACTACAGTTATTAATGAAAAGTCAAGTTGGACTCTTATGGCAAGGATTAGCTTGATATAAAAATAATATTTTCTAATAATAATAATACTTTCTGGGACTTCCCTGGTGGTCCAATGGTTAAGAATCTGGCTTGCAATGCAGGGGACAGGGGTTTGATCCCTGGTCAATGAACTAAGATCCCCGATGCCGTGGAGCAAGCAAGCTCGCACCATAACTAGAGAGTCTGAGCACCACAACAGAAGACCCTGCATGGCACAACTAAGACCCGACGTGGCCAAATAAAAAATATATTAATAAAGACACTTTCTGCAGAAATAGGAAAACAAAGAATATATTTAAAGCCATTAGAGCTGGATAATAGGGTATGTGAGTGACTCATCGAAGTAGATAAACTGAAGTTAAGCTAAGAAAAGCCACAATTATGAGAAAGCCCACACCAAGAGCTTCCCTACTTCTCTCTCACCCTTCTTTAAGGGGATAGAGAACTGTGTTGTCAGAGCTAAATGTGGAAATTATGTGACATTTTTCAGGGGAAAAAAACACCGCAGCTCTGCTTCCTTCTCTGTCTCCAACCCAAGGAAGATTGTAGACAATACACACCACACTTTCACCTAGACTCATTGCTACCCTCATCTAAGAATCAAACATCTCAGCATCCAAGTAACATAACTTAATCCAAACTTGGAAAAAGAAAGCAGAGCACAGTATAGGCCAGTTAGAAATGCTCCTTTGCTTCTCCAAGTTGCTCTGCAAAAATTAAAAAGCACAATTGTTCAATCCTCTAAACTAGCTTCTATGCTGTGAGTCTAACTTGTAGGATTAATAGAAACTCCAGAAGAAAAGTCATTTTAACAATGCATATTTTCTAACTGAACCTTTCTTCTCTACATATAAAGCTGGGAAAGGTTTTCAACATCTTCAGCATAACATTTCACTCTGAAAACTAACACATCAGGAGAAATGATCTAGAAAGCTTCAGGAAACTTCTACACAGCTGCAAGCTCTCCAGATTTCAGGAACAATCACCTTCATTGTAACAAAAAAGTGTTTCCAAGAGGAAGACTGTTGAATGACTAATTCTCCAAGCTTGCTGCTCTCCCTGGTTCCTCCTGCGGGTGGACAGAGTCTTGGAGTTCCTTCAACATTCAGTCCTGGCGAATGGTACGTGGCCAGTACCCTAGCTACAGTGGGAGAGTCCATGCCTCTGAGCCCCTCTTTAAAGCACACAGGAGTATTTTAATACACAACCAGTTCAGAGCAGTCACTCCCAGTCCTCTAGCCAGGAGTTCCTACAGGGTCTTCCATCAACACTAGGGTCCATGGTCTCAGTAATCACCTCACAGTAACAGGCTCCAATGTCTGAGAGCCTTCCTTTGTGCCATGGGAGTAGCAGGGAAGACTGGAAAGAGGGATGAGAAGAATGGAATAAAAACCTTCTAGGGACTTCCCTGGTGGTCCAGTAGTTAAGACTCCATGCTTCCACTGCAGAGGATGGGGGTTCGACCTCTGGCTGAGGAACTAAGATCCCACATGCTGCATGGCAAAAAAAAAAAAAAAAGTATGCAGTAATGTCATGATCAATGTACATGTCTGAATATATATGAAAAAAAAAATGTTAGCAAGCAGGAAATAAAAAAAAAAAAGAAAACTTTTCAAATTTTGTACTAGGAAATCGTTGATGAAGTGGGACATAGACCTATCAGAGTATCTAAACAAAGGTGGAATAAAGGAATAGGAGAAAACATTCAAATTCCAGTTCAAATTCAATGAAACCCTGTAGAACTGTTTCCCCACGTCTTGGGTGACTATGGCCCTCTCTGCTGTTACTGAGGGAAGAAATGTGTATCTTAAACAGCAACGGAGAGATAAACCAGCATGGATCATTCGACCTCCTTTACGATTCTCCTTTCTTTTCAGAAAGGACTCTTCATCCGGCTGATGACAAACCCTGCTTCCTAGTCCATACTTTAAATGCGACAGCATGTTTTCGTATGCTAGTAAAAGGTATACACTTCTTCCTTTACATCTTCAGCACTAAAATCTTTCTCCCTCCTCTATGCCTCTGATTTAGATGTTCCTAAAACCGAAATGAACAGGAACCTCAAAGGAGCACCACTCAGAGTGACAGGCACTTCAGACAGTTCAGCAGTCAGAGGCGTGAAGAGGCATCCAGGGCCATGGCCGTGCCAGGCGGCCTCCGGGATTCAGGTATGACAGCCCACGCCAGGTTGCTCACAGAGGCATGACAAAGGCAGAGCAGCGAGTGTGTCTACTGCTTCTGTTTCAGTGGTGTTTCTTCTCTCTGCAACTCTGCTAACAGCTCCTTATAAATGTGCAATCGATGTTAAGTGGGTACCTCAGCATATTAGATCAGGGAGGTGAAACGTCGGTGTCACTTAGCTCAGGGAGAGAGAGCAGACTGTGAAGCCAAAACCAGAAAGTGATCATCAAGAGGTCTTCAAAGGATGGCTCTCGAGGGAGACCATATCAAGAATGGATATCACATCACTGCCGTCACTGTCAGGCGGAGCCCCTGGACTCACCCTAACTCAGATGCAGCAAGTGGACTTGGCCTGGCTAACTTCTGCCTTCTGCTCGGACACATTTCAGCCGCTGCACTGTTTTCTTTAAATCCATAAAGCTGACAGGATGGAAGTAAAGCAGCTGACCTCACTCCAGAGAATGCCTGTGCACTGTGATTTATAAACTAACAGTCCAAACAATCTGAGCCCCATGAAGCCTTGCATTTAAATCCAAACTCCAGTCAGGACATTTTATGGGCATGGGGCATACCACAGCCTGTCCCCTTAGGTTAAAAAACCTTCCTGAGGGGACTTTCTGTGCCTAAGACTTTGCCTTCCAGTGCAGAAGAGTGTGGGTTTGATCCCTAGTCGGGTAGCGAAGATCTCATATTAGTGAAGATCTCATATGTCCCGTGGCTAAAAAAAACAAAACATAAAACAGAAGCAATCTTGTAACAAATTCAATAAAGACTTTAAAAATTGTCTACATCAAAAAAAAAAACAACAACTTTAAAATCTTCCTGAAGAAGCATGCTGGGGTGATGCCTTCTCACCTGCCAGAGCCAGTCCAGATGGCACGGGCCATACAGGCCACAGAGAGGAACATGCCATTTCTGCACTGCTCTCCTGAAAAAGTCATTATTTATTAAGTGCTTTCTAAGAAAATGAGGTTAATAAGACAACCCAGAAACTAGATGAAAAGACAATAGTGAAAGCACCTTATTTACTGAAGTATATTGGTGGCTAACCCCTCCAGGATTCTTGCCTGGAGAATTCCATGGACAGAGGAGCCTGGCAGGCTACAGGCCATGGGGTTGCACAGAGTTGGACACAACTAGAGTATAAGGATGTTAAGAATTCAAGAAACAAATGTTCTGGGGAGACAGCAAAAGCCTCAGACTCACACACAATTCCCTGTGAAATTCCCAGGTGGCGCTAGTGGTTAAGAACCCACCCGCCAATGCAGGAGATATAATCAGAGAAGTGGGTCTGATCCCTGGGTCAGGAAGATCTCCTGGAGGAGGAAATGCAACCCACTCCAGTATTCTTGCCTGGAGAATCCCATAGATGGAGGAGCCTGGAGGGCTACAGTCTACAGGGTTGCAAAGAGTCTGACATGACTGAAGTGACTTAGTAGTAGCAGCACATAAGATTCCCTGTGAAATTCCCTGCGTAAGACGAAGACTGGGGAGAAAACTGCAACATCCGTCAGAGCTTTTACTGCATCTATCTAGAAACGGTTATTTTGAGAAAAAGCATAATGAAAGCAGTAAAAAATGAAAACTCACTCATCAGATTCTAAAACAACAATAAAGCTGAAATAACTACATCCTCACAGTGGTAGAAGCTTACAGATAAATTAGACATGATATGATGTTCATATGCGATAAAAGTGTCACCAAAATTCCATGAGGAAATGAAACAGTACTTAAAAAGTGGTGCTGTGAAAATTGTTTAATTTGAAAAAAAAAAGATCATACTTCATATTATACATAAAATTTACATCAATTAAAAGTTAGATTTTTAAAAAAACAAAACATAAAACAGACAGATCTATGTAATTTATCTCAGTCAGAACGGCAAAGTCTTTCCAAGTAAAAACAACACAAGAGAAGAAATCACAAAGGGATTTCACAATATAAATAGTAAAAACATTACAAAATAAACCCAGAAGATAAGTAATCAACTTTGAAAATCTGCTTGCAGAATATTACTACCTATCTGAGAGATACCAGCTAGGGCTGGCAAAAAATAATTAAGAAAATAAAACAAATCTCCTAACGCAAAATGGTTAAAGAATAGTAACAAGTTTAAAAAAAATGGGAAGGAAATATAAAGGGGGGAGTTCATCCTCAATAACATGTTTAAAGTACAAATCCAAATAAGACACTCTCTAATTATCATGTTAGGAGGTATCTGAATACTCATCAAGTTGGCAGGAAATACAGTGAAATACACACTTCTCTCTATAGGAGGTACAATTAAGGGGCACAGCCAGTATGGCCATATTATTTAAAGATTGTAAATATGGTGGTCACATACTTTAGACTGCTAACTTCCTTTGCAGATATTTAAAGGAGATAAATAAAGATAAGCAGTTTTTAGGTTTGAGAACAATTTTCACTCCTTTCATAAGCACAATAAAAAATATTACAAATTACACATTCATACTGCACAAAGACTAAAAGAAAATCTTCCTAAATTTTTTAATTTTAAATTATTTAATAATAAATTTTATTATCTTCAAATTCTGGTTTGTTAATGATTTATAGTTTGCCATGTTTTGATTTCCTACAATGTGCATATGCAGTAGACACTCTCATAATCAACTTAACTCTTGACTCAAAGCCACTCTTTGGTAGGTATGCTATACCCACTATGGAGTACTATGCCTACAAGAGTCTGTCTGTTCTTAAGCCTGTTCAAGTCAGTTGTATTTATTATGTATTTGTATATTTATATATCTGGGCTTCCCTGGTGGCTCAGTTGTAAAGAATCCATCTGTCAATGCAGGAGAGGCAGGTTGGATCTCTGGGTCCGGAAGATTCCCTGGAGAAGGAAAGGGCAACCCACTCCAGTATCCTTGCCTGGGAAACCCATGGACAGAGGAGCCCAACAGGCTACAGTCCAAGGAGTCACAAAATAGCTGGACACAACTTAGCAACTAAACACCACCACCTGCTCTCTACACACGTGTATGGATATTTCGTTTATTTCCTATTTGGGAGTTGACAGTACTGGGTGCATGTGTCTACTGCCCTGCCTGTGACATCTGTGTACAAGTCTTTGTAAAACATAGCCTATGTATTTCTCTTGGGTGAATCCCAAGGAGTAGAATGTCTAGGACATACGATAGGTGCTATGTTTGTTCAAAAAGTGATGCTGGGCAAATTGCTTATTTGATTAAAAAAAGCTAGATCATAATTGATACTACACATGGCAATAAAATTTATAGGAATTCATAGAGATTTTAAAAAACTAGAGCATAAGACATGGGAAGCTGAAGAAACTGCCAAATGTTTTCCAAAGAGTTGTACCATTTCACATCCCTACCCATAATGTGTATGAGTCCCACTTGCTCCACGTCAGCTATATGTATGTTTTGTAGGACATGGGATCCCTTGTTTACGAAATACACACTATACACAGCTGAGTCTACTTTTAAGTCATTAGAGTATAAGGTGACCATCCTAATTAATTATGAATGGGAACTTTTAGTTTCTACCCTCTCCTTATAGCACAGATGATAATGGAAAAAAAAGTACATTGATAACAATATACATCTATTGAGTGTTTACCATATGCTTGATTCTATGCATTCCATCTTGTAAATACTCTACGACCCGACAAAGCTAAGTGTGTGGACGTGCTAAGTCATTTCAGTCGTGTTCGAGTCTTTGAGACCCTATGGACTATAGCTCACCAGGCTCCTCTGTTCATGGGATTCTCCAGGCAAGAATACTAACATGGGTTGCCATGCCCTCCTCCACAGGATCTTCCTGACCCAGTGATCGAACCTGTGTCTCTTACATCTCCTGCACTGGCAAGCAGGTTATTACTAGGGCCACCTAGAAAGCCCTAATAAGCTAAGGACTAAAGTTAAACCATTAAACCCATCTTATAGGTGATTTAAGTATGGGAAAAAGACAACAAATAAATTATACATGATCACAGAGCTAATGCATGGCAGAGTCAGAATCTGAACTCAGAAATCTGAGCACTGAGCTTTAGCTCTTAACTACTGTCTGTATCCCAGAATCCCCAGCTATCATCTACACATTCCTGAACGTTGGTTACTCATCTTTTTTAGTATTCATTTATTTATTTAGCTGTGCTGGATCTTAGTTGTGGCATGCGAGATCTTTAGTTGTGGCATGTGGGATCTAGCTCCCTGACTAGAGATCAAACCCAGGCCCCACGCATTGGAAGTATGGTGTCTTAGCCACTGGACCACCAGGAAAGCCCCTCAGTTATTTATTTTACAAAGCTATGAATGATTCCTAATATTTCTTTTCAACCCTACCTCAGAAACAACTGATTAAAGTCTTTAAGAAACAGACTGAGAAAGAAGCCCTGGAATATTATTTGAGCTAGAGTCAGAACAAATGCTCAATTCTTACAATACCAACATTTCTACATAATATAAAATCAGCACAGCAATGACAGGGTGGATATTGATTAATTCAGTCCAGCACCTCACTGAGTAAAGGCAAAAGTTGGTCCTAAGTAGTGAGAAAGTATTATTTCAAGGAACATGGCTTACTTTGTAACAGAGTGCTTTTCTGGTGCAAAGAAGAAAAAAACAAAAAAACTCCTGAGCAGACAGACTCATTAGCCACTGTGTGTCAGACTGCTGTCCTGTTACTGAAAGGCCTGACCATAAAGACCCAGGGCTGGAAGATAACCAGGTCAGCAATGTGTTGTATTTTAAGAACTTCCTGGCATTTGTAGCCATTATTCTAATGGGTGAAAACAGAGGGTAATTGTGCAGCCACTTCTTTGTCTAAGGAGAGCCTAGGAGTCCAACAGGGATCGAGGACAGTAGCTGCTTTAAAGAGAAAGCAAGCAGCAGCAGACTGCAATATTGACCATGTGATAGAGAATTTTGATTCATCATCAAAAGAAAAAGGTTAGAAAAAATAATCAGCATCTCCCCAGTACTGACACAACAAAAGGAAATAGTTCTACTAGAGAGATTAACTCCAGATAAAAGGGTCTTCAAGAGACAGAGGATTGTTCGACGACAAATTAGATTTTTAATACCTACTGAGTGCACAGCATGCTGCTGGGGTTGGGGGATAGGAAGTTAGGCGGTAGTCAGACACAAACAAGTAGTAAACAGGGGCTTTCCTGGGGGTACAGTGGATACGAATCTGCCTGCCAATGTAAGGGGCATGGGTTTGATCCCTGGTCCGGGAAGATTTCACATGTCATGGAGTAACTGGGCCCTGCACCATCATTAATGAGCCCATGAGCTGCAACTACTGAAGCCTGTGGGCCTAGAGCCTGTGCTCTGCACCAAAAGAAGTCACGAAATGAGACGCCCATGCACCTCAACAGAGAGTAGCCCCTCGCTCACCCCAACTAGAGAAAGCCTGTGCACAGCAACAAAGGCCCAGCACAACTGAAAATCAATCAATAAATATTTTTTTTAAAAAAAGAAGGCAGAAACAGAAGGGGGATCTCTATGCCAGGTTGGAGTTTATCATGCAATTGGGGCAAGTGCCTATGCTCTGGAAACAATCATGACACATTAAGGGCTGGTCACTAGCTATTCACCACCACCACCTTTGCTAACACTAAGTGCAGCCACAATGTCAAGTCCTCCCAAAATGCTGCCTCATTTAATTCTACACGGAATCACATGAGGCAGGCATTGCTCATTTCCATTTTATAGATTATTAAACAAATTGGCGAAAGTTTCGCTACTTGCATCTACCCATGTAGCTGGTAAGTGGTACAGCCAGGAATCCAGTGTAGCTCTGTTTGACTCCAAAGCTGATGCTTAGTTACTAGGTTTTAAAAACTCTCCAGAGCCTTCAGAAACTCTTTCAAGAATGATCCCTCTGGTTGGTGAGGGCCTGGAAGGCTTCCTGTAGGAAGGAAAGTCATATGGCAGAGAGACTGAAGAAAAGGGGGCAAGAACATTACAGTGGGCAGCCACTTGGTAGCATGTGGTCAAACACAAACATTCACCACTCACTTCATATATGCCAGGCTCTGGTGACAGTGATGAGAAATTCAGACCTGATCCATGCTCTCCAGGGACTCAGTGTTTATTAAGAGAGGCACACACCTCCACGAGGGTGAGTCTACCAAGAAGGGACATACTCCTGACGGTCTGGCACACTTGGCAAGCCCCACCATTTACACCTGATCTAAAAAATAACAGTGAGTGCTCTGTTTACCAGATAGCATGGCACTGCCATAAATCAATAGCATAAAGTCAGTTTTCACTTCCTGGGACTCAACAGCTTTGAAACTTTAATCTGTTCTTATATTGGATGATACTTCCATTATTTCAAATTATGAGAAAACAAGGAGGCTTTATAAGTATTTTAATACCAGCCTATCTTTTTGTGGAATATAGTTGGTTTAGAATGTTGTGTCAGTTTCATTGGTACAGCAAAGTGATTTGGCTATAGATATACATATATTCATTCTTTTTCAGATTCTTTTCTCATATAGGTTATCCCAGAATACTGAGTAGAGTTCCATGTGATATACAGTACGTCCTTGTTGGTTATGTATCTTATATATAATAGTGTATATGTGTGTTCATCCCAAGGTTCTGATTTACTCCTTCCCCCAGCCCCACCACATTTCCCCTTGGTAACCATGTTTGTTTTTGATATCTATAAGTCTGTTTGTGTTTTGTAAATAAGTGCATTTGTTTCTTTTATTTAAAAAAAAATAGATTTCACGTATGAATGATATATGACATTTATCTTTCTTGTCTGACTTATTTCACTTAGTATGATAATCTGCAGAATCCATCCATGTTGTTGCAAATGACATTATTTCATTCAATATCAGCCTATCCTAAAGCGGCATAATAGATTATACATGTGATCATAAGATGCAATCATATCCCTCACCCTTTCCTTCCTGAAAAATTCAGCCTTAAACTCGTTAGGTGCAAAAGAACAAAACAGGTGCCAGTAATGGGTATGGGAGAGGGTTCCATGGTGCTCAGAATAAAGGAAAACTAGAAGGAACCCCATGGTGTTAAATTGGAATTTAAAGCATTAAGTGTCAGTTTTCAAGATAGATAGGCAGGTTTTCAAGACAGCCAGCCAGACAGATACACTTTTCTGTATGTCTGTAATACACAGACACATAAAGATGTAGTACTGGCAAAGTGAATACACACACACACACACACACACACACACACCAGTCAATCTTCACCATTTACTGATCCCATATTTCTGAATCCATTTACTCAGTAAAGTTTATTTGTAACCTTAAACTTGATACCTGCAGCATTTTCCTGGTTATTCTTGGACACATGCACAGTAGGAAAAACTCTGACCTGATACACATTTTCCCAGCTGAGATTCAAGATGTCAATGCTCTGCCATCTTGTTTCAGCTCTCACACTGTAAAAATGTCCTTATTGTGGTCTATTTAATGCCATGTTTTTTGCATTTTCTGTGGTTTGCTTGGTAATTACACTGCTTAAAATGGCCCCAAGCATAGTGATGACCTGTCTTGTGTTCCTAAGTACATGGATACTGCAATGTGCCTTATGGGGAAAACAGCTGTTGGCTAAGAGTTCAATGTAAATGAATCAACAATATATATTAAGTACATTGTCTTTAAATAGAAACACACATAACACATGGTTACATACTGATTACTTAACAAAGATGTTGTGACCTGAGGCTGGTAAGAATCCAACCCTGTATTTCCCCAAGGAGCAATGGTTCAGTATTTGCTAATTCTATGTTCACTTTGGCTTTATAAATCACAATTACTGTAAATATCAAGAATCAAATGTTTTCCCCAGCTCTGTCCACTGAGGAAGCCTGGGACAGATGATACCCCAGTAGCAAAGATCACACTCAGTGCCAAGATATTAGCTTCAAATCACCTTTTTTCTAATAAAACCTACCAAAGCTCCTTGGAGAAATGGCTGATTCTAGGACTGGAGAAGGGGAAATATAAGATGAACCTGGCATATCTTTTTCTGTCTGAAAGTAAAGAATTGCTCAAAGAATGATGACGCATCAAAAGGCCACAGGAACAAATTTGATAGGCTCCCACTGGCCACATCAAGAACAATGTGAACATAAAAATAACAGTTACAGATTATGTCTTGCTGAATAAAATATGAAAACACTAACCCATACCAATATAAATAAATGAATAAACAAAATGAAAATTTGATAAGAAGTGGAATAGTTATACAGTTTACAAGTATCTCCCAACAAAGTCGTTATTCATCAGAAAGAGAAAAACAAAACAGCAATTAAAACCTTTCAGTCAGTTCAGTTCAGTCGCTCAGTCATGTCCGACTCTTTGCGACCCCATGAATCGCAGCATGCCAGGCTTCCCTGTCTATCACCAACTCCGAAAGTCCACCCAAACCCATGTCCATTGAGTCAGTGATGCCATCCAGCCATCTCATCCTCTGTTCTCCCCTTCTCCTCCCGCCCCCAATCCTTCCCAGCATCACGGTGTATTCCAATGAGTCAACTCTTCGCATGAGGTGGCCAAAGTATTGGAGTTTCAGCTTCAACATCAGTCCTTCCAATGAACACCCAGGACTGATCTCCTTTAGGATGGACTGGTTGGATCTCCTTGTAGTCCAAGGGACTCTCAAGAGTCTTCTCCAACACCACAGTTTAAAAGCATCGATTCTTATACGCTCAGCTTTCTTTATAGTCCAACTCTCACATCCATACATGAGCACTGGAAAAACCATAGCCTTAACTAGACGGACCTTTGTTGGCAAAATGATGTCTCTGCTTTTTAATATGCTGTCTAGGTTGGCCATAACTTTCCTTCCAAGGAGTAAGTGGCTCTTAATTTCATGGCTGTAATCACCATCCACAGTGATTTTGGAGCCCCCCAAAATAAAGTCTGACACTGTTTCCACTGCTTCCCGATCTATTTCCCATGAAGTGATGGGACCAGATGCCATGATCTTAGTTTTCTGAATGCTGAGCTTTAAGCCAACTTTTTCACTCTTCTCTTTCTCTTTCATCAAGAGGCTCTTTAGTTCCTCTTCACTTTCTGTCATAAGGGTGGTGTCATCTGCATATCTGAGGTTATTGATATTTCTCCCAGCAATCTTGATTCCAGCTTGTGCTTCTTCCAGACCAGCATTTCTCATGATGTACTCTGCATATAAGTTAAATAAGCAGGGTGACAATATACAGCCTTGACGTACTCCTTTTCCTATTTGGAACCAGTCTGTTGTTCCATGTCCAGTTCTAACTGTTGCTTCCTGACCTGCATACAGGTTTCTCAAGAGACAGGTCAGGTGGTCTGGTATTCCCATCTCTTTCAGAATTTTCCACAGTTTATTGTGATCCACACAGTCAAAGGCTTTGGCATAGTCAATAAAGCAGAAATAGATGTTTTTCTGGAACTCTCTTGCTTTTTCGATGATCCAGCAGATGTTGGCAATTTGATATCTGGTTCTTCTGCCTTTTCTAAAACCAGCTTGAACATCTGGAAGTTCTTGGTTCACGTATTGCTGAAGCCTAGCTTGGAGAACTTTGAGCATTACTTTACTAGTGTGTGAGATCAGTGCAATTGTGCAATAGTTTGAGCATTCTTTGGCATTGCCTTTCTTTGGGATTGGGATGAAAACTGACCTTTTCCGGTCCTGTGGCCACTGCTGAGTTTTCCAAATTTGCTGGCATAATGAGTGCAGCACTTTCATAGCATCATCTTTCAGGATTTGAAATAGCTCAACTGGAATTCCGTCACCTCCACTAGCTTTGTTCATAGTGATGCTTTCTAAGGCCCACTTGACTTCGCACTCCAGGATGTCTGGCTCTAGGTGAGTGATCACACCATCGTGATTATCTAGGTCGTGAAGATCTTTTTTGTACAGTTCTTCTGTGTATTCTTGCCACCTCTTCTTAATATCTTCTGCTTCTATTAGGTCCATACCATTTCTGTCCTTTATAGAGCCTATCTTTGCATGAAATGTTCCCTTGGTATCTAATTGTCTTGAAGAGATCTCTAGTCTTTCCTTTTCTATTGTTTTCCTCTGTTTCTTTGCACTGATCACTGAGGAAGGCTTTCTTACCTCTCCTTGCTCTTCTTTGGAACTCTGCATTCAAATGGGAATATCTTTCCTTTTCTCCTTTGATTTTCGCTTCTCTTCTTTGTAAGGCCTCCTAAGACAGCCACCTTGCTTTTTTGCATTTCTTTTCCATGGGGATGGTCTTGATCCCTGTCTCCTGTACAATGTCACGAACCTCCGTCCATAGTTCATCAGGCACTATGTCTATCAGATCTAGTCCCTTAAGTCTATTTCTCACCTTCCACTGTATAATCATAAGGGGTTTGATTTAGGTCATACCTGAATGGTCTAGTGGTTTTCCCTACTTTCTTCAATTTAAGTCTGACTTTTGCAATAAGGAGTTCATGATCTGAGCCACAGTCAGCTCCCGGTCTTGTTTTTGATGACTGTATACAGCTTCTCCATCTTTGGCTGCAAAGACTATAATCAATCTTATTTTGGTGTTGACCATCTGGTGATGTCCATGTGTAGAGTCTTCTCTTGTGTTGTTGGAAGAGGGTGTTTGCTATGACCAGTGCGTTCTCTTGGCAAAACTCTATTAGCCTTTATCCTGCTTCATTTTGTACTCCAAGGCCAAATTTGCCTGTTACACCAGGTGTTTCTTGACTTCCTACTTTTGCATTCCAGTCCCCTATAATGAAAAGGACAACTTTTTTGGGTGTTAGTTCTAAAAGATCTTGTAGGTCTTCATAGCACCGTTCAACTTCAGTTTCTTCAGCGTTACTGGTTGGCGCATAGACTTGGATTACCATGATACTGAATGGTTTGCCTTGGAAACAAACAGAGATCATTCTGCCGTTTTTTGAGATTGCATCCAAGTACTGCATTTCAGACTCTTTTGTTGACCATGATGGCTACTCCATTTCTTCTAAGGGATTCCTGCCCACAGTAGTAGATATAATGGTCATCTGAGTTAAATTCACTCATTCCAGTCTATCTTAGTTCGCTGATTCCTAGAATGTCAACGTTCACTCTTGCCATCTCTTGTTTGACCACTTCCCATTTGTCTTGATTCATGGACCTAACATTCCAGGTTCCTATGCAATATTGCTCTTTACAGTATTGGACCTTGCTTCTATCACCAGCCACATCCACAACTGGGTATTGTTTTTGCTTTGGCTTCATCCCTTCATTCTTTCTGGAGTTATTTCTCCACTGATCTCCAGTAGCATACTGGGCACCTACCGACCTGGGGAGTTCCTCTTTCCGTATCCTATCATTTTGCCTTTTCATAGCCAATACAACCTCAATCATGTGACGACATGAACATCATCAGTATTGGGACAAAATTAGATTGTGTACCACGTGTGTGTGTGCTCAGTTGTGTCCAAACCTTTGTGACCTCATGAATTTCAGCCCACCAGGTTCCTCTGTGCATAGCATTTCTCAGGCAAGAATAGTGGAGTGGGTTGCCAATCCCTTCTCAACGATCTTCCCAACCCAGGAATCAAACTCGAGCCTCCTACATCTCCTGCATTGGCAGGCAGGTTCTTTACTGCTGAGCCACCTGGGAAGTCCAGTGACAGGACACAAAACAAACAGCATCATTCTTGTGATATTCTTAACCAAAGATGCAAAACTTCAATTTATTCATGAGGTAAGACCATAACATTGAAAGATAAGCTACAAACTAATAGTCTTTTCATCTGCAATAGTGTCACAGTCATGAAATTCCAGAAGGGACTCACGGACCATTGAAACTAAGAAAGACAAAAGACACATACAAGACACGTGACAAGTAATCACAATGAATGATTCTGCATTTGGTCCTCTTGCTATAAAGGACATGAATGGGGCATTTGTGGTGCAACTTGAAAGGCATCTGAGGATTAGATGGCAGTAATTGTGATGACCGCACTGTGGTTAGTTCAACGATGGCCTTTTCTAGGAAACACCTGCTCAAATAAAAGTAACCGGGGATGACTCTGCATTAGGTCAGCAACTTAAAATCAGATGGTTCAGGGAACCATTCTTTGTGTTGTACTTTCAAGTATTTCTTTAAGTTTGTGATTGATTCTAAAAACTTACAAAGTTGTTTTTTTTTTTAAAGGATGCATACCAAAGCAGTAAGAGTGGAAAGGAAACTAGTGCAGATGAGCATTTCTCTCTGCTAAATTTTCATGCACCTCTAAAGCAAGTAAACAGCTCCCCCGCTCCATCCCACCCCGCTACTGCAAGCCCACAAAACCCTGAGGGCTCCCACACTTCCTCTGTCCTCCCCCAACAGGCACAGTCCCCACCAAGTTTCTCAGGGTACACTGAAAGACCTCTAACTGCTCATCTTCTTCTGGTTTCTGCCCAGTACTCCACTGGAACTCATTCTGGCCACTTTCCACATCTCTTCCCTGCTGATAACATAGGCCTTCCCTTTCCAGTCTGCCCCCCTGCACAGCACTGGACACCAGTGGGTACTCTAGTGGACCTCCCCATCTCTGACCTCCTCCCTCTCCGTCTCCTCTGGAGGCTCTCTACCTAGCCTAAACCTCATGATCCTTGAGTTCTCTCCTAGTCCCTCTTCCCCTCCTCCTCCTCCTCTTTCACACCTTTGCCTGGTGGATCTTATTTGCTCTTAGGACTTGAAATCACCAGATCTATAGAGAGAGGCCAGGCCTCCCTGTGTTCTCCTGATCCATGATGTCATCACATTTCCCCATGATCTTTCACAATATCAAATTTATGCTATCACCAAAAAAAATCACTCCACCCCCCCACCCCCACCCCATGTTTCTGATCTAAATGGCAGCAGTTCAGTTCAGTCGCTCAGTCATGTCCAACTCTGTGATCCCATGGATGGCAACATGCCATGCCTCCCCGTCGATCACCAACTCCTAGAGCTTGCTCAAACTCATGCCCATCGAGTCAGTCATGCCATCATACTATCTCATCCTCTGTCGTCCCCTTCTCCTCCTGCTTTCAATCTTTCCCAACATCAGGGTCTTTTCCAATGAGTCATTTCTTCACATCAGGTAGCCAAAGTATTGGAGGTTCAGCTTCAGCATCAGTCTTTCCAATGAATCTTCAGGACTGATTTCCTTTAGGATTGACTGGTTTGATCTCCTTGCAGTTCAAGGGACTCTCAAGACTTCTCCTACACTACAGTTCAAAACTATTAATTCTTCGGCACTCAACTTTCTTTATCATCCAACTCTCACATCCATACCCAACTACTGGAAAAACCATAGCATTGACTAGACAGACCTTTGTTGGCAAAGTAATGTCTCTGCTTTTTAAATGCTGTCTGGATTGGTCATAGCTTTTCTTCCAAGGAGCAAGCGTCTTTTAATTTCATGGCTGCAGACACCATCTTCAGTGATTTTGGAGCCCAAGAAAATAAAGTCTGTCACTGTTTCCACTGTTCCCCCATCTATCTGCCATTAAGTGATGGGACCAGATGCCATGATCTTAGTTTTCTGAATGTTGAGTTTTAAGCCAACTTTTTCACTCTCCTCTTTCACTTTCATCAAGAAGCTCTTAGGGTCCTCTAAGCTATCTGCCTTAAGGGTGGTGTCATCTGCATATCTGAGGTTATTGATATTTCTCCCGGCAATCTTGATTCCAATTGTGCTTCTTCCATCCTGGCATTTTGCATGATGTACTCTGCATATACATTAAATAAGCAGGGTGACATATACAGCCTTGATGTATTCTTTTCCCAATTTGGAACCAGTCTGTTGTTCCATGTCCAGTTCTAACTGTTGCTTCCTGATCTGCATACAGATTTCTCAGGAGGCAGGTCAGGTGGTCTGGTATTCCCATCTCTTTCAGAATTTTCCACAGTTTGTTGTGATCCACACAGTCAAAGGCTTTGGCACAGTCAATAAAGCAGAAGCAGATGTTTTTCTGGAACTCTCTGGTTTTTCTATCATCCAGCAAATGTTGGCAATTTGATCTCTGGTTCCTCTGCCTTTTCTAAAACCAGCTTGAACATCTGGAAGTTCTCGGTTCACATACTGTTGAAGTCTGGGCTTGGAAAATATTGAGCATTACTTTGCTAGCATGTGAGATGAGTGCAATTGTGTGGTAGTCTGAGCATTCTTTGGCATTGCCTTTCTTTGGGATTGGAATGAATACTGACCTTTTCCAGTCCTGTGGCCACTGCTGAGTTTTCCAAATTTGCTGGCATATTGAGTGCAGCACTTTGACAGCATCATCTTTTAGGACTTGAAATAGCTCAGATGGAATGTTAGATCCATGAGTCAAGGTAAATTGAAAGTGGTCAAACATGAGATGGCAAGAATGAACATTGACATTTTAGGAATCAGTGAACTAAAATGGACTGGAATGGGCGAATTTAATTCAGATGACCATTATATCTATTACTGTGGGCAAGAATCCCTCAGAAGAAGTGGAGTAGCCCTCATAGTCAACAAAAGAGTGTGAAATGGAGTACTTGGGTGCAATCTCAAAAATGACAGAATGATCTCTGTTCATTTCCAAGGCAAACCATTCAATATCACAGTAATCCAGGTCTATGCCCCAACCAGTAATGCTGAAGAAGCTGAACAGTTCTATGATGACCTACAAGACCTTCTAAAACTAATACCAAAAAAACATGTCCTTTTCATCAGAGGGGACTGGAATGAAAAAGTAGGAAGTCAAGAGATACCTGGAGTAATAAGCAAGTTAGGCCTTGGAGCACAGAATGTAGCAGGGCAAAGACTAACAGAGTTTAGCCAAAAGAATGGACTGGTCATAGAAAACACTTTCTTCCACAACACATGAGACGACTCTACATGGACATCACCAGATGGTCAGCATCAAAATCAGGCTGACTATATTCTTTGCAGCCAGAAATGGAGAAGCTCTATACAGTCATCAAAAACAAGACCGGGAGCTGACTATCACTCAGATCATGAACTCCTTATTGCAAAATTCAGACTTAAATTGAAGAAAGTAGGGAAAATCACTAGACCATTCAGGTATGACCTAAATCAAATCCCTTATGATTATACAGTGGAAGTGACAAACAGATTCAAGGGATTATATCTGATAGACAGAGTGCCTGAAGAACAATGGACGGAGGTTCATGACACTGTACAGGAGACAGGGATCAAGCCCATTCCCAAGAAAAACAAATGCAAAAAGGCAAAATGGTTGTCTGAGGAGGCCTTACAAATAGCTGAGAAAAGAAGAGAAGTGAAAGGCAAAGGAGAAAAGGAAAAATATACCCATCTGAATGCAGCGTTCCAAAGAATAGCAAGGAGAGATAAGAAAGCCTTCCTCAGTGATCAGTGCAAAGAACTAGAGGAAAACAATAGAATGGGAAAGACTAGAGATCTCTTCAAGAAAATTAGAGATCCCAAGGGAACATTCCATGCAAAGATGGGCTCGATAAAGGACAGAAATGGTATGGACCTAATAGAAGCAGAAGATATTAAGAAGAGGTGGCAAGAATACACAGAACTATACAAAAAAGATCTTCATGGCCCAGATAACCACGGTGGTATGATCACTCACCTAGAGCCAGAAATCAAGTGGGCCTTAGAAAGCATCACTATGAACAAAGCTAGTGGAGGTGATTAAATTCCAGCTGAGCTTTTTCAAGTCCTAAAAAAGGATGCTGTGAAAGTGCTGCATTCAATATGCCAGTGGCACCAGCAACCACCCAGTTGTCAAAGTCAGAAGTGAAAGAGTCGTCCTTGACAGGCACTTGTCCTCTGCTCTCACATCCAATCACCTGAGGACTGAAAACTTCAGCTCCTAAGTGTCTCTCAACTCTGTCCTCTTCTCCAGCTCTAGAATACAATCGTCTCCTGCCCAAATTAGTGCAAAATCATCCCAACTGGGCTCCTCATTTCTTTTCTTACTGCTCTTGAACACATACTCCACATCCTAAAGATCCCACTCATCTTAAACCCTTTAGTGGATTTCCCGTTTTTAAGAAACATCTAAACCCCTTACTAGACATTAAAGATATCTTGGTCATGTCTATCTTAAATCCTCTGCACCAATTATATTACACTTTCCATCTTCAGCCTGCCAACAGTCCTGCTCCCAGCATTCAGCAGAATGCCGAGTACTCTGTAGACAGTCAATGAGTGCTTACTGAATGAACAAATGCATCACTTAGATGAGGGGACAATAGACCGACCTATTATCTAACACTGACTCAAATCTTCAGATGTACAGAAGTATTAAGCATGTGACTAAAACCCCTGGCAAACACTTCAAAATGTCAGAGAGGGTCTGCACAAAGTAATTAGCAGTTAAAGGTCAAGGTCCTTGAGGTTAAATATTAAAGTGGAAGAAGGGAAACACAGTTGCTTACAATCAAGTACAAAGTGGTTCCCTCTATCACATGCCACACTAGGACTTGACGCCACTTTATTTAAGGTGTGGGGCACACTGCCCATGGTGTACTGATAGTAAACTCAAATACAGTGGGGCAGTGGGCTTGCCCAGGCACAGACAGACAGACCTAGATACATACACACATACACACATAACCAAGGGCCGGGGAAAGTCAGGTCTGCTCCACATAGGGGTCAAATAAACTCTAAGAAAGAAGACCAAATGACAACCAAAAACCAAATGAGGAACATTCATAGAAACTCACATGACACACAATGGTATGGAATGATCTTTCATTTATTATTTCTTATATTTACCCTAAAACTCCACTAAAATCTTCCCATTCTGGAGCCTTTGCTAAAAATAGAGACTATTATTAATAAGGTCCCACTTTAATTTAGGTATTGCTGGGAGTCAAAGGAAACGTGGAGTCAAGAAAAAGAAAACAAATGCGATGGAATTAAGGCAAGTTTAGCTAAAAACCATAATTGAAATGGAATCAGTAATCTAATTAAGGGGTGGGGGGTGCCACCAGCCTTTCCAGCCTCAGAAGGAGCACTTGATGGCTAGATGACAAATAAAAAGCTATCATGACTTCTAGTGACCCCAGGATGGCTCTGATGCCCACTAACCATTCACAGAGATCTTTCCCTGAGAGGAAAGACAGTCTAAGAAGAGTCCAAGAACACTTGAAGGGCAGGAGAAGGGCCACAAGCACAAAAAGGAAGCAACGTTCGTGGGACCCAGGACCACAAGTGAGACAATCAGGAGAGGAGAAGACCAAGGAGCCTCCAGGCCCTGCTGGTACGGGTGATGCCACCACACCGGCCGCTGCGGCCCAGCACAGAGCACCGGCTGTGGGCCAGGCTTGTGCGCAACGGTATCTTATCACAAACGTTGTGGGAGCGTACTATTCATTCCATTCTTCACAGCAGCAGAAAGGTCAATTCCACCCAATTTGTAAATCAGGCAAATGGTGAAACCAAGACTTGAACCGAAATCTGCCCAACTTCCAAATAATGACCTTCTTTTTGAAGTACCATGTCTAGTTCCTCCCTTATAAATGACTGTGCTTATCCAAAAGAAGAAAGGGAGTGTCAGCTTAAAACACTCACAGAATAATCTGGTAGTGAGGAAGCTAGCTGGCCAAAGCATGGTGAAAACTCACCCCGCTTCACTGATCTACTTTCAGGTTAGAACAACCAATGCTAAAGTAATGCGTGACCAAGACAATACTCTAATTTACCATCCTTCATGGGGAAAACGAAACACTGTCCTCTAGGCCTGGATTCCACCATCACTGAACTTCTCCCTGCTGAACGATAGGTATTCCTTTCCTAATATTACTCAAAATAGTAATAATTTCAAGCTTAAAAAAATATCTATGACATGGCAGATGTTGCCTAAGTTTTATCAGTCACCAGCAATATTACTTATACTAATACTAATGACTAGGAACACTGGTGCCACACTAGTAACACCATGCCAGTCTATCCAAACAGACCACATGTAGCCAAGGAAGGGAAAATCAGATATTCTGTCCTTTTACACCCAGCGGTGGTGGCATATGTATCTGAAGAGGCATTTCCTGCAGTTTGGAACTGTGGCAAATACAGCAATTGGCTCACTTGTACAGAGAGGCTGCAAAGCTCACATGATGCCCAGGCTCTTTTGCCACTGTGGCGCCCAATGACCCACAGACTCTGCCAATGAGACAGCTTCACAGGTGACTTTCCTTTGGAACTAAGGCACGGTGAAAAGAGGCAGAATGTGTATGCATCCTGAGAAGCCTCTTCTTTTAAAACTTTTTATTTTATATTGGGGTTGTTGTTGTCCAGTCGCTCAGTAGTGTCTGACTCTTTGTGATCCCATGGGACTGCAGCACACCAGGCTTCCCTGTCCTTCATCATCTCCCAGAGTTTTCTCAAACTCATGTCCACTGAGTCAGTGATACCATCCAACCATCTCATCCTCTGTCATCCCCTTCTCCTCCTGCCTTCAATCTTTCCCAGCATCAGGGTCTTTTCAAATCAGTCAGTTCTTTGCATCAGGTGGTCAAACTATTGGAGCTTCAGCATCAGTCCTTCCAATGAATATTCAGGACTGATTTCCTTTAGGATTGACTGGTTTAATCTCCTTGCAGTCCAAGGGACTCTCAAGAGTCTTCTTCAACACCACAGTTCAAAAGCATCAATTTTTCAGTGCTCAGCCTTTTTTATGGTCCAACTCTCACATAAAGTACTGCGGTATAACCGATTAACAATGTTATGATAGTTTCAGGTGGACAGCCAAGGGACTCAGCCATCCATATATATGGATCCATTCTCCCCCAAACTCCCCTCCCATTCATGCTGCCACATAACACTGAGCAGAATTCCCTGTGCTATACTGTAGGTCCTTGCTGGTTATCCATTTTAAATATAGCAGTGTGTTCATATCTATCCAAAACTCCTTAATTATTCCTTCTCCCACACCTTCCCTGGCAATCATAAGTCTGTTCTCTAAGTCCATGAATCTCTTTAGAAGCCATTTCTTTTCACAGGAGGCACAGAGCAGGAGCCAGCCATTCACTTGAGTATCTACCATTCACTCAGTACTTACTAGGTTCCTTATTAAAGACCTTCCCACAGCAGCAGCCAGGGCAGCTTTCCAGATTCTGGCAGGAGATGAGGATTCTTGAGGTGGGGTGGGGTGTATGCTGGGGGCTTAGCCTAGAACTCACTCCTCCAAACCTTCCAAGGATCCTGGAAGCACTTGCCTCCAGGATTAAACCTACTTCAGCTCTAACTCCCTGGAGGAGATTCTGTGTCTAATACAGGAAATGTGAGCAATAAGAAGAAGCTCATCACTTCCACTACTTTATTAAATTTGCAAAATATTAGGTATAAAATACTTAACCACAAAGGATAAAGACACAAACTCAATCTATTTTCATTATATTTTGGTACAATATCATTTGGGCCAGGGTAATGCTTATACACCATTGTATCATACCATTTTATAAACCTAAACCTACACTGTAATTCACCTCATTCATAAACATGAGATAACTTGACCTACTTTCTAATATATTCAGCTCCTTCTTGTCTGCATTAATCTGCAGTGACATTTTAAAAGTTGCTCTAATAATTTCCATTATATGAAAATGCATTTTTCATTTACATCACCTTTGATTTTCCTCCCACAAACAAAATACTGTTTTTTCAACAGTTAGCCTACAAATGTCATAGGAAACAAGATGTACAGGACAGCTGATACAAAAGGTTCCGCAATGAATTGGGCTCAGTTTTTTGATAGGGGATATGGGTGGCTGGAGGAGGAAGAGGCAAAGAATGAGGAAATTTTGCCCAAGTCCACATAATATGGGATGGTGGGTTTGGCTCTCTTGTTGTATAACCTGTGGCAAATTAGAGAGCACAGCTTTAAACAGTAAATACGATTTCATATCGAATAAGGTAATGCTTTCCAAATAACATAATGCATCCACGCATCCCAGTAATTCTCCAATCTCAGGTTATAAAGAAGAAATCCACTTCTATTCTCGTAGCCACTTACCAACTACATCCACACTTGACCATCAATAGCCTCTCAGACTTGGGTTTCTTCCCTCTGACGAAGCCCTCTTTAAGCCCATTATCAACAATCCTTTCCAACAGGTCCTGCTGTGTTGGAGAACTTCCTCTGGCTCCCCAACACCGAGAGCAAAGGTTTGCAAACTATGGCCCACAAACAAAGAATGGTTTTTACATTTTTGAATGGTTTAAAAAACTTAAAAGAAGAATTACACTTCATGACATGTGAAAACTGTGAAACTAATTTCAGTGTCCATAAATCTAGTTTTATTGAAACACTCATGTATTCATGAATTGTCTGTGGCTGATTTTGCATTCCAGCAGCAGAGCTGAGTAGTTAGAAGAGAGATGGTAACTTAAAATATTTACAGCCTAGTCCTTTACGGTAAATGACTGCCAACTCCTAGCTTGGGGTGTAGCATCCATAGCTCTTGGCCTGGCAGTGCAGGTCATGGAAACTTGGATCTAACCAACCTTCCTAAGCCTTATTTTCTTTTATTTGAAGACATAACATCTACTTCACTGAAATGCTCTTCTCCATTTGTCCCCAGCATAACTCCTTTTCCTTCCTTGCCTTCTCTAAAGCTCCACCCAATTCCAATAGCTTTTAAGTTTTTTTCTAAAATTTATTATTGTCGCTCTTATTTTATTTATTTATGTATTTTGCCGCTTGGCTATAGGATCTTATTAATAGTGCCTCGACCAGGGACTAAACCTGAGACAGGGCAGAGAAAGCACCAAGTCTTGCTAGGATTTCCCTGGACCACTAGGGAATGCCCCCCACACCCCAGTAGCTTTTCAATATCCTTCTCTTTCTCCATAAAAAGTGAGATCATACAGATTTATATTCCATGAGGTTAACAAAGAAAAGTCAGTTTTAAAATGCACAAAGGTATTCTCTATAGCACTATTCACAGTAGTAGAAGATGAAAAATATCCCAGTGTCCACCAATTGGGTAGGGTGAACAAGGTCAAAGCAATTCACACAATGGAGGATAGAACAGCTGTGCCAGTGGGTGAACTTCACCACTATGACCACTACATTACACCACCATGACCACAAGAGAACAGCAGCCAGGAGAGAGTAAATGAAAAAAAGCAAGGTGGAGGGAAGTGTGCACAGCATACTACTATTTGCCGAAGAAGGGGGTGAGATATAAATATTAATAGGAAAACATACAACCATTTGCTGAGATATTTTTTTTCAAAGGTGCAAGAAGAAGTCGTATCTTTCATTTGCTACATAAGGGGAGGGAAGGAAACAGGACGGAAATGCATGTGTGCTCAGTTGCTCAGTCGTGTCTGACTCTGTGCAACCCTACAGACTGTAGCCCACCAGGCTTCTCTGTCCAAAGGATTCTCCAGGCAACAATACTGAAGTGGGTTGCCATGCTCTTCTCTGGGGGATCTTCCAAGCCCAGGAATTGAACCCTTGTCTCTTATGCCTCCTGTATTGGCTGGAGGGTTCTTTATTACTAGCGCCATCTGGGAAACCCAGGATGAAAAAGCGTGTTATATACACCTTATGTTATGGATGAGACATGGAAAACTTGACCATGTTGTACAAAATTATTTAAACTGAAACTGAAAAAAAGAATTTCCTAAAAGCAAAAAAAAGAAAGGAAGAAAGCAATGAACCTAACTATATATCCAACTGGTGGCATAATGACAGAGAAGAATTATTCCAAATGTCTTTAAAATACTCTATTGTGCACGTAGCATGATATAAAGCAGATGAAAAAATATAACATTAGTGAAACAGAAATCTGGGTGAATGAAAAAATACAAAGTTGATAAAACTAGGTAAAAACCCTGTATACCTGAATTGCACTCAGAAGCATTCAGTTCAGCTCAGTTCAGTCGCTCGGTCGTGTCCAACTCTTTGCGACCCCGTAAATTGCAGCACGCCAGGCCTCCCTGTCCATCACCAACTCCTGGACTTTACCCAAACTCATGTCCATTGAGTCGGTGATGCCATCCAGCCATTTCATCCTCTGTTGTCCCCTTCTCCTCCCGCCCCTAATCCTTCCCAGCATCAGGGTCTTTTCCAACGAGTGAACTCTTCGCATGAGGTGGCCAAAGTATTTGAGTTTCAGCTTCAACCTAAGTCCTTCCAGTGAACACCCAGGACTGATCTCCTTTAGGATGGACTGGTTGGATCTCCTTGCAGTCCAAGGGACTCTGAAGAGTCTTCACCAACACCACAATTCAAAAGCATCAATTCTTTGGCGCTCAGCTTTCTTCACAGTCCAACTCTCACATCCATACATGACCACTGGAAAAACCTTGACTAGACAGACCTTTGTTGGCAAAGTAATGTCTCTGCTTTTTAATATGCCATCTAGGTTGGTCATAACTTTCCTTTCAAGGAGTAAGTGTCTTTTAATTTCATAGCTGCAATCACCATCTGCAGTGATTTTGGAGCCCCCCAAAATAAAGTCTGACACTGTTTCTCTGTCTATCTGCCATGAAGTGATGTGGGCCTTAGAAAGCATCACTATGAACAAAGCTATTGGAGGTGATGGAATTCCAGTTGAGCTATTTCAAATCCTGAAAGATGATGCTATGAAAGTGCTGCACTCATTATGCCAGCAAATTTGGAAAACTCAGCAGTGGCCACAGGACCGGAAAAGGTCAGTTTTCGTTCCAATCCCAAAGAAAGGCAATACCAAAGAATGCTCAAACTACCGCACATTTGCACTCATCTCACACGCTAGCAAAGTAATGCTCAAAATTCTCCAAGCCAGGCTTCAGCAATACGTGAACCGTGAACTTCCAGATGTTCAAGCTGGTTTTAGGAAAGGCAGAGGAAACAGAGATCAGATTGCCAACATCTGCTGGATCATCAAAAAAGCAAGAGAGTTCCAGAAAAACATCTATTTCTGCTTTATTGACTGTGCCAATGCCTTTGACTGTGTGGATCACAATAAACTGTGGAAAATTCTGAAAGAGATGGGAATAACAGACCATCTGACCTGTCTCTTGAGAAATGTGTATGCAGGTCAGGAAGCAACAGTTAGAACTGGACATGGAGCAACAGACTGGTTCCAAATAGGAAAGGAGTACGTCAAGGCTGTATATTGTCACCCTGCTTATTTAACTTATATGCAGAGTACATCATGAGAAATGCTGGGCTGGAAGAAGCACAAGCTGGAATCAAGATTGCCACGAGAAATGTCAATAACCTCAGATATGCAGATGACATCACCCTTATGGCAGAAAGTAAAGAGGAACTAAAGAGCCTCTTGATGAGAGAAAGAGAAGAGTGAAAAAGTTGGTTTGAAGCTCAACATTCAGAAGTATTCGTATTAATTAATAATGAGTTTTATCTCTTTATGTATATACATACACACACACACACACATTCATCAGTACCTATTCCCTAGTTCAGTTCACTGAGAGAATCCAGGAATAACAATAAATCCAGCAGTAATAAATATTCCTAGTTCCTGCATTGTGCCTTCTAAATACTCAAAAGAACCAAGGTTTTTTAGAGAAGCAGTGCATCCAAGTTTGGGGTACAAAATGGATAAGAAAAACCGATAACATTTTGTCATACAAGAAAGGACACAAAAACACAAATTATGCCCAATGATTTGGTCATTAGTTTCCACTGGTCAAATATGGGACAATTTGAGTTTCAATAAGAATATTAAATTGAAAGACATCAGTAATATTTACACTAAAAAAAAGAAAAAGAAAAAAAAGAGCCAAAAAAACACGACAAACCCAAAACACCTTCAATGTTAACTTTTAGATAATGCTACAAAAGAGAACTCATTGCTTTTTCAACAGAGTCAAAGTATCAAGCATTTATCCTGACATCTCTTTGTGAATCTCAGGGTAAACAAACAGTTGTGATTAACTGTCTTTCTTCCTTCCTTTCTATTTTTTTGGCCACACCACACTGCTTGCAGGATCTTAGTTCCCTGATCAGGAATTGAACCTGGGCCCCAGCAGTGAAAGCACTGAGTTCCACTGGACCACCAGGGAACTCCCTAAATTTCTTTTTATATAAGTATTCTCATTTATAAACAAGGAAGGAATGACAGAATTGGCATATCACTGTTTTGCAATCACTAATGAATTAAAAGACATAGGTAATAGTCATCAATGATCAACAGTAGCACAAAATAAGACCACCATTTACTATGTATTTCTTAATGAAAATACACAGACTGCCTATGATATAGTCTTGCCAAATAAAACAAAAGTCTATATATGAAGCTGACCAAAACTCGAGATTCAGGGAACAAATTACAGCAAATGCAAGGAACAGAGGAACATGTTAAATGGCACTGTGGGGAATTAATGATGAAAATCCAGATTGTGAAAATTTCTACAGCAGTTTCTCAACCTCAGCACTATTGACATTTTGGACCATATAATCCTTTGTTATGAGGGGCTGTCTGTGTACAGTGGGTTATTTAGCAGTATCCTTGGCCTCCACCCACTAGATGTCAGTAGCACCTCCGAGCAGTGACAATAAGAATTGTGTCTAGGCGGTGCCAAATGAAGAGAGAGATCATCCCAGGTGGAGAATCTCTGCTGTCAAGGATAAACATCCCAGTTTCTCCAATAAATCACAAGGGTGGGAAAAGATGGAAGGGTAACCTGTAGATTAAAAGGGGATTAGAAACATGTCAATCAACTACAATGTATTTTAAAGTATTTATTTACTTATTTGGCTGCATCAGGTCTTAGTTGCGGCATGTGGGGTCTAGTTTCTTGACCAAGGGATCGGACCTGGACCCCCTGCATTGGTAGTGAGGAGTTTTAACCACTCGACCATTAGGGAAGCCCCCAATTGCAATGTATAAACCTTATTTGGATCCTGATTCAAAGAAATTAAAAAAAAAAAAAAGACAGTCGAAGAAATTTGAACATTAATTTGATATTTAATGATATTAAGGAAGCATTGGTAATTTCTATGTTTTTGGTGTGATAAGGTGTTGTAGATATGTTTTTAATTCTTATCGATTAGAGACATATAATGAAATACTGACAGAGGAAAAAATTAAATAGCAAAGCAGTGCTTCCAAGTAACTGGTGGGAGACAGGAAGGTATATGTGATGTAAGACCAGCTAAGAATTAATCATCATTGAACCTGAGTGATGGGCATGTAGCTCACCATACAATTCTCTAAACTTTTGGATATATTTGAAAGTCTCCATAATACAGAGGTATGAATAAATCAGTTTGGCAGGTAATTTCATCCCAGTCCTCACAGAGCACATAAGCCCCATAATGACTAGCAGAGGGACATAAGAATTTATACTTCCCTAGGTTTGTCCAGTTTCTAAATGCCTCTTGGGGTCCTACTGGGATGCTGAAAGTAATCATACTGTTTACGACACAGCCCTTATCCACAGAAGCCAACTGCTTAGCTGCAAGCTCCTTCAGTGCTGGGAGAAGACTTGTGTTGGACTGAGTGGGCGCTAGAATTCTGACATCTAAGGTGGCATCTGCCTAAGGGATATTCTAGGGCAAATCTGTCTATAAAGGATTTTTGCCTAAGTCCTGGATACAGACGTTCGCCTCCAAGTAAGGTATCAAATTTTCCTCATCCTGGAAGGAACCCAAGCTCTGTGAGCTATCCGGCCCACCTCAGATCATCATCCTAGGTAAGAGAAAATAAACTTCTATCTTGTTTAACCTATCAGGATTTATAGTCTTTTCCACTATGCACAGCAAAACTTACACCAATTAAGCCAGAAATAAATTCTCCTTTCTCTTGGAAGGCTGTTCTAGCCTGCAAGAAATAGCCACTTCTTTCTCTGAACTGACTCTTTTCCTGCACATTTGTCACCGATGCCTCTGCACTCTTCCTGGAACTTCTTTCTTCCTGGAAACTTGCGGACCAAACACGACGATGTCATTGCGTGCTCCAGGGCCAATTCTTATTTTTGTCCTTCCTAGCTCAGAGCATTGACTGTGCCTCCTCTGTATCCGAGTTTCTGTGAACAGTGGCCACCAGAGAGGACAAGGGCCTTGCTCCACACAGCTTATCCCCCAGGCCTGTGTTAAACTCTCCAGTGGGACAGAAAAAGGAACCAAGAATCCTGTGTGACCCAGATGCCTAAGCTGAAAGTTCTCCTGCAGCGGAGATCGAGTCGTTCTTCACTCCTTAGAGGTAAATAAACGGAAGACTATACAACGTACTTGGGGAATGTTTAGGATCAGGTAATAAAAGACTAATAAAAAAGACTTCTTAAATGTCACTTATTTCTCTCTCTTGCTCAAGGGTTGGGCTCTATCCCAGTTTTCTAGAAGCTATGTTTCTAGGCATGGGATAAAACCTTAACCAAGATTTAAATTATCCTAGGAGACTTTTCCCCAAAATCACTTTTGCCCAAGTATCACTTGAATATAAAACTGATGATCAATGATCTTTGTACAATGGAACCAAAACTGTCTCATATGTATTACAAATCTGTTCACTTATCACATTTTCCTACCCTGACAACCCATCAATTGATAGATAAATAACAAATTGCCAAGTCAGAATTTATCTTTGCAAGATGATGGCAAGGTCATCTTGGACTAATCATCACCTAATTGAAATGTGAGAATTCACCTCTGGTCACCATTTCAACAAGGGAAATATTGACCCCTCTCTATTCATTGAGTCTCGATTTCACTAAACTCAGATAGTTCCTCTATAAACAAACAAGCATGCATGCATGCTAAGTCGTTCAGTCATGTCCAACTCTTTGCGATCCTAAGGACAGTAGCCCACCAGGCTCCTCTGTCCATGGGATTTTCCAGGCAAGAACACTGAAGAGGGTTGCCATGCCCAGGCATTGTTCTAAAGACATCTCTTTCATGCTTATTTTGGGAACACACACAAAATAGGTCAAGATGTTTGGAGAATAAGCACTATTTGCACTGAGGAGCCCATAGTAATGCCACCACCTTGACCTAGCAGAGGAGACAAAGAGGAACTCCATCCGCAGCCACTGACATCTCAATGGGCTATGACACAGAAAGCAGATGACCAGCTCCGTGGTAGATGGTGGAGAGACTGCTGGTTCCACTATTAAAGCTCCGCCTGGGGTCTATTTAGTAAGTAAGGCAAGCATCCCAGAGAAGGGAGAAGGCCAGCACTGTGTGGACCCAACAGCCATCCTGGCTGGAGCAGCCACTGGACCCCTTCAATGCCTCTGACAGACGCTCCTTCTTGCAGGTAAGGCCAGGAGAGCAGAGATCCACTGCCCACCCTACTCCCTCCTCAGTCCCCCTACTCCGCACCTCAGTCTGTGCTTTCTATTCCTATCTCTACACCTCTGTCACCTCTTCCCTCTCCCCAACAGTCTTACCTGATATCTGCTGCAGTATCCCTATGGCCCTTTAGTCTAGACCCTCTGTTTCTTAGATTTGCCCTCTATCCCCTAGTCTCCCCTTCCTTTCTTTAGCCTCCCACTTTTTTTGTTCCTCGGGTCCTTTCCTTCAGTCTTTCCTTTTCCCTGTCATTCACTCTCACTCCTTCACATCCATCTGGTCACTGTCATAACAGTAACTCACTAAATACAGTTAAGCCAGACGATTTACTCCGACCAGTGCATTCATGAGAGAAGGTAAAGTGTGCTCAAAGTACAACTTGATTGTCTCTCCAATCTTTCTAAAATAACTACCAAAACACACCTTATATTAAGGTAATCAGAGAACTCCCCTGGTGGTCCAGTGGCTAAGGTTCCATGCTCTCAACGAAGGGGGCGCAAGTTCAATCTTTAGTCAGGGAAACTAGCTCCCATATGCAACTAAAGACACCATATGCTGCCACTAAGACACAGCGCAGCCAAATGAATAATGAATAAGTATTTTCAAAAAAGATAATCAAATGCACCTAACTCACACACAAATACTTGAAGGTCTAAGAAAACCCTTAGATCAATAACCACCGTTGATAAAGCACCTTTCCAATTCACCAGCTGGACAAAGAGTATAAAGCCCTCTTTATCACTTTGAATTCCCAAAAGGGACATTAAGTAGGTAAGTACTTTCCAATTTCCAGTCATTCTGTATAAGGAGTCCCTGATCACACAGTGCAGCTACAAGGCTGAAGATGGGAACTAAAAGAGAGCTGATTCTCCTAGAGCAGCAGGAATTTTTCAGGGGAAGATAGAGGTTTGTTGAAGAAAGCATGCAAGAAACAGAAGTCTTTTCTAATCTGTAAAACTACAGCTGCCGCCACACCCCCAACCTGTGCCAGAATCTAAGAAGCACTTCCCAGTGGAGACCTTGGATATCTCTCATTGAGAATCTCAACTTCATGGTGTGCAAAATGTCAAGGGTAACATCTGTTTCATGGGGCTTGTGTGAAGATTTCCACAGATACCAGGCTTCTAGTACCGAGGTGCCTAACACATCAGGTCCTCATTAGATGATGGTTAAGGTCAAAGATCAATTGGGCTTCACTGGTGACTCAGTGGTGAAAAATCTGCCTGCCTAGACAGGAGATGTGGGTTCAATCTCTGGTTCGGGAAGATCCCCTGGAGAGGAAATGGCAACCCACTCCAGTCTCCTTGCCTGGAAAATCTCACGGACAGAGAAGGCTGGCGAGCTACAGTCCGTGAGATCGCAAAAGAGTTGGACATGACTTAGTGTTTAAACAACAACAACGTCAAACACAAGGCTACTGCCCCTTTATAGACACCAGAGCCTGGAGCTACTTTCCAACAGCAGAAACAACAACAACAACAAAAACTTCTCCTGGCCACAGAAATCAGTTCTTGCTAAAGCCTGCGCCAGTGAGACCTCCAAAAATAAAGTGGGTTCCCAGTAGGGATGAGAAGGTAGAGTCTAGAAAAAGACTCAAGGCTGTGTTCAAGGCTGCTGGGGCTGTGTGCAAGGGAGGATCCACTCACATGTGCTCCATGGCAGGGCCTAGGTGTGGGGATATCAGGATCAGAGAGGAAGAGATATAACCACTACATAATCTGACTGCCATGGGAACAGCAGCTACCTAATTATGATAGAGTAAAAGGCTGCTTCTTGGTTTTAACATTCGGAATAGAGTTATAGGTAACTCACGGAAGCCTTTGCAGGGATGAAAGAATAGAATAAAATTATTACCAACTCCGAGAATATAAAATTCAAAGGTATAGCTGCCCAAAATGGAAAGGTTGAGTGGGGGAGGATGGTAGACAAGAAATCGTGGCTCTAGGACACAGAAATAGTGCCTCTAAGACTAGAAGAGGCTGCACGTGTCATCCAAGGGCATAGAGGGAGGATTCAAAATATGAATCAGCCATAGGAGGAGGGGAGATGGGAAGGTCAGACAGAGCTAAACAGCCATCACAAGATACCAAGAAACTGCTTTTTAAAACTGATAAAGGGAGAAATGGTGCTGCAAGCATAATATTTATATATGTGGAAATCACTGAACAAGCAGGAAAAATGATCCATGGGGGGTGGGGGGTGGTAGGGACGGCGGGGAGTGGTTATTTCTAAGAAGTAAAGCTGGTAAGTGAAGGAAGAGAGAGGGTGAGACACTTGTTCCTTTCCATGAGAAGCTTTTCTGTAGCATTTTCTGTTTTTAGCCATTTGCATGCATTACTTTGACTTAATTTTTTTTTTTTTTTTTTTTTTTTAATGAAAGATCCTCTATAAGACCATTGTTTAGACCACAGCAGAAGGATTCTTCTCAACTTCTACCAGGCCTGACGGTGGTGTGTTGAGAAGACTGCAGCTGGCCTTACGGTGTGTTTACTTTATTTTAATCTTAGCAAAGTCATGTTTAAACTCTACAAGTGCAGTAGGCATTTTACAGTTCTGGAAAGCTGTCCAATTCTGGTTTGTTGTAAACAGAATAGAAAGGCTTTGATGGTCATTTTAGATTGTCAGAATATGGGGCTTCACAGCTAAAAAAACAAGAGAGTCATTTTCAAGATACATGTTCAATAGGCAAAAGTATTCAGAGCCCTGGAGACCATGAAATACAACCAATTCTTAGACAGCAAAGGCTCAAATCTCTAGTTCTCCAGGAAGGCTTTTGAACTTTGAAAGAAATTAACTGATGAGCATAATTAGCCAAAAAGCTTATGAAACAGCACATTCTACAACACCCAGGGATTAATTATGAAAAAGGATCTGGAAATGGTTATTGTTGTTGTTCTGCAACATTTAGCAAATACAGAAAGCAGAGAAAGGACCCCAGCACAAGTCTGGAAATCCTGATCAAGGAGATAATACTAATTAGGACTCCCAGCCACTCTGGGAGTCCACAGGGGGTGGCAAGGGGCAATGCCTACAGTCAACAAGCAGAGTCACCTCAGGAAACCAGCTAATGGAGATGGCAGGAAGACAGAAGTGCATAAGAGATTACATTTTTAATGAAGAAAAGCAAGCACAGGAACAACTTATCTTTTCTGACATAGCCGTTTAAGTGACTGATACAGAGTAACAAATAGCTATGTAGATCCTGCCTTGAATTTTACAGATTCAATCCTCTCCTAAACAGCACTGGGAACTAAAAATTCCCCAAGAGCCAAAAACAATGTTTTTCATTTAAAATCAGTTTTAAAATATTTTTTCTTACTAGCCTTCAGGGAACATGGAGATAAGTTCAGATTATTGCATCTATTCTCAAATCTGGAATATACCATGAGTCATTAAGTTAAACACTAAACAAATCATTTATCATATGCTCCCCTCCATCTACTCTCCATCAATCTTGCTCATCTCTCTCACTTGCTTGTAATGCTTTAAAGCATCGCCTTTATTCTTGTGAAGCATGGCTGTCTCATATTTAATAGCTCATTGCTACAACATCTCACCCAGCATGGCCTGGCCTTCTGAGAGGCTCACAACATGACTGATTGATAACATTGCTCATTCTTTAAATTTTATTCAGAGTAAGACTGGCCCAGATCCCTACAATTCTACTTCCTATCATTTATGTCAAAATAAAAGTGCCTCTAGCATTTATTCATGACTTCAGACACTTCCAGAAACGTCAACATTTCAGATCATCTCTCTTATTCCTATACATTTAAGAGAAGTGTTTCTGTTATTGTCATCATTGTTTGATACAGCTTTTCCCTTTAAAAAGGGGGGGGGATGGGGTGGGCAGTAAAATAAATATCCCTGGGGTGGAAACAACCCAACTGAAGCATACAAATCAGGCGGTAAACCAAATGTCAGGCTGACAGAAGGGGAAACAACCAGATAAGTCTGTCAGATTTCATTTAAGTTTCCCAGAAACTAGGAATGCTAAAACACAAGAAAGCCAGACATCACTGGGGGGAAGAGTTTAAAAGGACTGAATCACCATGTTGCAATCAACAAAGACCATAGTTAACAACACAGCATTCCTGAAGCAATTAGGGTTAGGCATGCAGCATCTTGAACCATGTGTTAACTATATTGCTCCTCCCTCACACTATTTCACCGTCCTCACAATTCAGTCCATTATTGCCTGTGTCCTCCACCCATCCCACCCCTCCAACATATCCCCACATCTCCAAGGAGAAGTAAGTAAGAACCATACTTTTCCATTCTCTACAGACCCACGGCATAAGAACACACCTGGCACACTGTTTTTGGATCTGAAATTGATGGGAAACCCATGTATCTGATGCTGGGAAAGATTGAAGACAGAAGGGGAAGGGGGTGACAGAGGATGAGATGGTTGGAAGGCATCACCGACTCAATGGGCATGACTTTGAGCATGCTCCAGGAGATGGTGAAGGACAGGGAAGCCTGGCATGCTACAGTCCATGGGGTTGCAGATAGTTGGACACGACTGAGCAACCAAACAACAATGATATATCTGATGTGTTTCCTGTCCACTGTGCCCAGGCCCTTCACTGAGACTGGCCCACCCAGTGCTGTCTGCACATCCTCAAAAGACAACATCCATGTCAAGACACCCAGAAGATCTCAGGGCAGGATGGCTCCTTTACTCTTTCCTGTCCTGTATACGTCTGGTCCCACTGCCCTCAGCTCCTAACTCTTGACCATGTTCTTGACCCCTTCCCAGCCTTGCATTCCTCACACTTGGCATTTGCAATTGTGTCCAGAGTTAGATATTCAGCCCTTCTCACCCCTAGCTCTCAGTATCCCTACAGGGCAGGCAGACACTTATCCGTCAAACATCACGTGTCCAGAGGCTGCCCACAATGGTGTGAAGCGAGGATTCTGTACACTTTTATCAGACAACTCAACACACTGTCACGTCTTCATGTTTCCACTGACTGCAAGGTGGCTCACAGCTAAATTTAATGTTCACATGAACGAACCATTTTCACTTAGGTTCCCTAGCAGAACAATCCCTTGTCTTTTCACCTCTGACTTCTTGTCAGAGAAGTCAACCATGCCAGCTGTCACAGTACTTTCTGAAAATAGCCAATGTATATAACTAGAGTATATTTCTTTCCCACTTTAAAGGAATGATACAGTTTTAGAGGCAGAAGAGCTCTTATCAGTCATGCACCCCAACATTTCCCAGAAATCAGTCCCCAGGCCTGTGCTAGTTGATGTTTAATGGTCAGTGGTCACCAGAGAAACAAGAAAGAGGAAGGAAATAAAGAGCTTTTTCACAACGCTAAACACAATCAAAAGACAAATTCACGACACGCCTACTTTTTCAGTATTAAAATATTTCTTCTTTCATGAAATGATATTAGCAGATGCTAGTTATTTTTGAAAAATCTTTTTGAAAAATTGTAAATACAAAATACAGAGATTAGCAAATAAATAGAGAACACTCATGCACTATCCAGCTTAAACAATTACCAACTTCCTTTAAGTATAGTCTGAAAAATCTAGTAAAAATAGGTCTTCATTTTTTGTTTTCCTTTTCCACAAAATCTAAAAGTGTGGGAATTATGAGGCTGGGCCAGCCTCTACATTTTACAGATAAGGATTTGGAGACTAGCAGAGATTAACCCGTCTAGAGTTGCACAGCTGGTCAAGAACTAATATATCCGTTATGTCATGATATGGTTTTGGAGCAGGAACCAATCCTTTTTACTCTTCCAGACTTGAACTGAGTCACAGCCAAGACCTGCAGAAGACCGCCTTTTGTCCCTGCCCAGGGTACTTCATACACACTACTTGGGAGCAGGTAGGTACGACAAGTACAACCAAATGAGGAAAACCAATAATCTGTAACCAATATTTACTTCATCTCACACTATAGCAATTGTGTCCCATCACTGGAGGGCTCCAGGAATCACTAAACTGTTTCAGCACAAAGATTACTGAAAATAGGTCCATCATTACTGGAAAAAAGGTATCTTTTTAGATATCATCTGCATGAGTTAATATACAATATTTGACTTTTTCTTTCTGACTTACTTCACTCTGTACAATAGGCCCTACGTTCGTCCACCTTGTTAGGACTGACACAAATACATTATTTTTTATAGCTGAGTAATATTCCATTGTATAATGTACCACAATCTCTGTATCCATGGAGACACAGACCTAGAGAACAGAATTGTGGACATGGTAAGTGAAGGAGAGTGTGGGACTAACTGAGAGAATAGCATGGAAACATATACATTCCCGTATGTAAAATAGACAGCAGGCGGAAATTTGCTGTGTGACACAGGAAGCTCAACCCAGTGCTCTGTGACAACCTAGAGGGGTGGGATGGGGAGGGAGATGGAAGGGGAGTTGGCAGGGAGGGGACACATGTATTCCTCTGGCTGATTCATGCTGAGGTAAGGCAGAAACTAACACAATATTGTAAAGCATCCTCCAATTAAGAAAAAAAAAAAAAGTTGCTGAAAGTTCTACACTAACTTCTCATCCAGTACTTCCCTATCTCCAAAATTATAAGGCAAATTTTGAGTGAGTGAATGAGAATCCACACAATAAGGTAACAAAACAGCTACTAACCCCTTTTTCCAAGCCCTACCATGCCCCCATCAAATAGCAGACGGAAAAAAATCACACAGCAGAGGAGGTAATAAGACCAGGCAGTTACACTCCTATCTCACAGAACCGTGGTAAAAAAAAAATCAAACAAGACAGTATGAAGCGACAATGTTTTAATGCTCTGTAAAATTTTATCAGTGCAGGAAGGTGACCCATTGAAAATAAAATGTTTTTAACAGACTCACCTAAATTCTCAGTTTATGTGGAGTCGATTTCCCTGAAGCATCTGAGAATCCTTCAGCAGCAAAACCTAAAACAGTTATGAAAACCATCAGAATCAACTAATGTTATAGACATCAGTTTTCAAAAAAAAAAAAACCTCAATCTATACATTTGGTCATTTCCCTCACACTAAGCGTGAAAGGAAATAACTCAGGAAACAATGAATTTCCGCTGCAACACATGGGCTGGGAATTTTCTTGACCAACAGGGAATCGAGGTCCCAAGGCACTTATTTCAGAGACCAACATTACATTCCAGTTGGCAAAGAAGCAAAACACATTATTTTCTTCCCTGTGATGGGAATGTTTAATGGCTTTAGATTTAAACAAAGATCACATATATACAATATCCTTCCTGCCACCACCTATATTTAAAACAAAAATCACAGGCACTGCACTGATTGTTTTTAAAATCAGCATCCATGAGCTCCTGTCTTATTCACTTTTTTCCTCCGTAGTTCTCGAAACCTGTCTGTGAAGCAGTCCCGTCTTGCTTCCACTGTTTCCATCTCACTCCTAGTTCTCTGAGGCACTGATATCCGAGCATTTAGCACCTTATCCATGCAAACTCAATTTGAAACAGAGAAGAATCATAATCGATCATAGATTATGGCCAACAAAATGGGCCAGCATTAAACATTAAACAATTAATGCTGTTAATAGTTAAACAATGGCCTGAGTGAGAACACATATATGAAACAATCAAACAATAAACATGCAGCCACAGAACCAAGTTTCATATGAAATAGACCAAGTGCATGTAATCTAGAGTCTGGTAGGTATGTGAGACTAGTTAATAAAAGATGTTGGCTGATCCTTCTCCTCTATGGGAGGAGAGAAAAATCTAGCACGCACTCTCTCTCTCTATTTAAAGAGAATAAATTCAAAATAGAATCAAATGAGTACTAGAAAAATATACAGATGAATAGTTTTATAATATTAAGATAGAAAGGCCCTTTTTAAACATGACATCAAAATGTAAAACTCAAGGACTGAGACATTTGGCTGGCAACATTTTGTTTTTAATCTCAAATACAGGAAACGCAAAAACAAGTAAAAAATAAAGACAAAAAACAAACAAACTTAGATACTTTGGGTAAAATAAGAAACTAAGTAAAATATTCATACAAGAGCTATATGAAAGGTCGCTATCCTTATGGGAAAATGTCTTAAAAGCCAGTAAGGAGGGGCCTCCCTGGCAGTCCAGTGGTTAAGATTTCGCCTTCCAATACACGAGGTGTGGGTTCAATCCCTAGTCAGGGAGCTAAGATCTTCCATGCCTCAAGGCTAAAAAACCAAAACATAAAAACAGAAGCAGTATTGTAACAAATTCATTAAAGTCTTTAAAAATGGTCCATATCAAAAAAATCTTTTTAAAAAGTCAGTAAAGAAATTAATACCCCAGCTCAAAATGGATGAAGCAAATTAATAAACTTCCCATGAGAAGAAATAGAACAGTGAACAGTAACAAATGCATGAAGAGATACTCAATTATACTAACAATGGGAAAATACAACTTCAGAAAACCGAGCTCTTTTTATCTGTCAGATTGGAGATGATGTCCAAGACTTACAGGAGCTGTTGTTATGGGCACAGCTCACGATGTAGCCACTTTGGCAATTATATCAGCGTGTAAAACGGCACACCTTTTGATCTAGCAATCTTTCTCTAAGAATCTACTCAATATAGATTATTGTGAAAGCAGAAAGATGGATACACATAACATGTTTATAATCACTGAAGGCGGAGGAAGTATCCTAAAGGTTTATAAATAGGAGATGTCAAGTAAACACGTATTTATTGATGATATTTATTGATAGGAAAAGAGCCACGATACACTTCTGAGTAAATAAAACAGGCAAGACTTCCCTGGTGGCACAGTTGATAAGAATCCGCCTGCCAAGGCAGGGAACATTTGTTCGATCCCTGGTCTAGGGAAGATCCCACATGGTGCGGAACAACTGAGCCCGTGTGCCACAACTACTGAAGTCTGTGTGCCTAGAGCCCATGCTCCACAACAAGAAAAGCCACCACAATAAGACCAGTGCACAGCAATGAAGAGGAGCCCTTGCTGACCGCAAATAGAGACAGCCCCTGAACAGCAACAAAGACTCAGTGCAGCCATAAATAAATTAAAATTAAAAAATAAGACAAAACAGGTAAATGACCATGCAAAGTATGACTACATTTCTGTGTGTGCATGTTAGTGTTTCTAGATGTCCTTATACATTCTAGAAGGACGTTTATTAAAACAGTAATGATTGCCCGACTATCTGAATTTTAAAGCGTTTCTGCTTTTCTTTTTAACTGTTTGAATTTCATATAATGAGCATGAATTTTTTTCCCCCAAAGAACACAGTGGAGCTGTTTTTTAATGTCACGCTTGAGTGTAAAGTAATACACTGCATACATTGCTACTTTCTCTCCGTCACCTTCTCTCTCCTCCTTGTGACGTTTGTGTCACATGTGCGCTTGCTGTGAACACTGATGAGAGAGGTCCTTTCCTTGTCTCTGGTTCCTGTTCATTCCTGAGGACCACTTCATCCTTGCCTTAAGTTCCTAAGACACACCTCTATCCTTATTATAAATCTTTTTTTTTTTTCTTTTACTTAAGCTAGCTTGAGTTTCTTATCTGTGACCAAAGGAACCCCATGTAACACAGTGCTGCTTTTGATTTCCCACCTTCTCAATCATCCTTTCCATTTGAAAACAGAACAGTAAATCTTGTAATCACATGAATGAAGATTTGTTGTATACAATGCCATGTATTGTTTATGACCTACAGCCAAAGGAACTGAAGCAGGCAGCTCAAAGTTAGTATAAACAAAGGCAAAAATACTATTCAATACTTCAAGAGATACAGGAGCTCTTTCCTGACTAACATGAGAACCCATGAAAAGACTATTTGAAAAAGAATAAAAACAAAGGGGACATATTTGTTCAGATGGGCTATTTCTATGGTTAAAATAGTCTCCATTATCATGTTTTAACCACTTTGCAGATTTATTTTTATTGGGTTATATTTACATATGAAAAGCTTTTTTTCTTTCTATTTAGACTATAAAATACAGAAATGTATTCCCATAATGGGCCCATTATGTTCAATTTATCTCCAGCAGACAAATTTACCCTTCTCATTGCCCTATCTTTAAAGGTTCAGAAGTTCCATATAATACAAGAATCCTCCTAAGACTGTAATTACAAACCTGGCTAAAAAGCAACAAATATACAAATCCCTTCAGAGGTGTATTGGATGTCAAATACAAATCTAATTAATCCCCCTGAATTTCCCAAAGGGTCCTCTCCCAAACAAAATTTCTTTAGAAAGGAGAAAAAGGACTATCCAATTTCAAAGACAAGCCATCAAAGATTTAACTAAACATCTGTGCCTCCAGGGCATCACTCAGACAAACCCGCAGGCCACCCAGTGCCCACTGCTGGCCTCTGTTCTGACTCCCCCTCTCCCAGGCAGGGGTATCTTTCTAAGCAGATAGATGGGGGAGCCAGGTAAGTCCATATTTGAGGTGGAGATGCATTAGGAGTTGAGACGGAACATGGCATTTAGGGGAAGAGCAACAGCCGAGTGATTTACAGTGACTGATCCTGATTCTGTCATTTATTAGACCTAGACAGCCTATTAAAAAGCAGAGACATCACTTTGCCAACATACACCCGTATAGTCAAAGCCATGGTTTTTTCAGTGGTCATATATGGATGTGAGAGTTGGACCATAAAGAAGGCTGAGCGCCGAAGAACTGATGCTTTCGAACTGTGGTGCTGGAGAAGGCTCTTGAGAGTCCCTTGCTCAGGAAGGAGATTAAACCAGTCAATCCTAAAGGAAATCAACCATGAATATTCATTGGAAGGACTGAAACTGAAGCTGAAGCTCAATTGGCCACCTGATGCGAAGAGCCAACTCACAGGAAAAGACCCTGATGCTGGGAAAGACTGAAGGTAGGAGGAGAAGGGGCCAACAGAGGATGGATGGTTGGATGGCATCACTGACTAAATGAACATGCATTTGTGAACATGAGCAAACTCCGGGAGGTAATGAAGGACAGGGAAGCCTGCCATGATGCAGTTCCATGGGGTTGCAGAGTTGGACACGACTGAGTGGCTGAATGACAACAATTGGTCATTTGGCCTTGGTGTACCTCAGTTTCTTCCCCTGCAACAATGCCCAGGAAAAGGGCTGTTGTGAGGATTAAAGGCAATAATACATCTAAAACAATGAGGTAAGTTCAAGAATCAAACATGACCTTGCTTGACCTCCAGCTCACTGGGAGCTGCGATGGCCACTGCCCACAGGCAGAAACTCATTGCCTGATCACAGCAAGGTCCCTAGAGAACCCTGGGACAGAATATGTTTCTACATAGGACACTTACCTATTCAAAATGTATATTTTAAACATGAATAAGACTCTTCCAATTAAATAGAAATTTATTCTAAAGGTATCAGGAGCCTGTTATTTGAAGGAATGCTGCCTTTAAGTAGCCTTCTCTGGATCATACGATAAACCTCTTGGCACTTCCCATGTTCTACCTTTTCTGGAGTATTTTGAGAAGTGTTTATAGATGTGGTCAAAAGGCAGAAAAGCTGCTGGCTAAAATGCTTGTCACCAACAGAAGGACCTAACTGTTTTGTTTTGTTTTTTGCACATCTTGGACCACTTCCTACTTCCTTGTGGAAACTTAGATATAACTCTCCAAGTCCCATGTCACTCATCACCAGAGAAGAGAGAGGAATACTTAGATATTTCAGATGCAGAAATAAAATAAAAATGGATGGGTGAAGTTCCTAACACAGTGCATGGAGCCCAGTAAGCGTCCAGTAAAATGTACATCTTTAAATGAATCATCTGAACAGCAGTAAAGAAGCAAAATGCATATTAAGTAATCTGTGACTACACAAGGCACTTTTTCACCATGAGAGCATTATGGACTCTTTGTTTTCCACATCTCACTTGGCAAAATCCCCACAGGAATGCAGGGCCAAGTTGAAGGGGGTTTTAAGCCATAAAGAGCCTGCACAATGTATACGGCTGAAATCACACTATGTGGTCAGACCCAAAGGAGCCAAGAACACATCTGTCCTAATATTCCAATCAAAGATGGAAAACAGGGCAACATGACCCTCAAACTTTACCCTGGTACCATCTACACAAGCACAAAAATCAGAAGATAGGCCTGCATGGGCAACATCCCAATTGTTTTTGGTGCCCAAAGTTACAAAAGGGCTTTTATAAGGCAAGACCAAGCAAAGGGGCAGGAGAGCCACTAGATTTTAGCCAAACATGAGCAGAATATACTACTCTTAGCTTGAAGTTACCACGAACATTTGACACATTTATTACTAATTGCTCAAAAACAAAATCCAAGAAGAAAGAGACCAAGTGTGATGTTTTAGTAGCCATAAAATAAAGACAGGAAGAGCCAAAGAGAGAAAAGAGGACAAATTGTGAAAACAAAATTCTTCCAACTTCCCAACTTCCTCCAATTCTACCCCTTGCCAAGGATTATTTTTTTCTCCCCTGAAACCTTGAGAACATTTTCTTTGAAAGCACAGTTCAATAATTAAGAGTCCAGCTCTACTGTGTCAGAAGGTATCTGACTCCAAAGGAAATGACAATTCTCTTTTCATGGCTTTCCTTGGCTGACTTTCCAGCTTAGAAACTGGGTCCCGGGGTCAAAGGAGACTCAGTGAACCCAAGCTCCAAGTACCAATGCCTGTGGCCCTCAGAAGTGAGGAATGATACATGACCTTGATCTCTGCAAGCAGAAAGAAAGGCTCCAAAAATCCCTCTGGATGCCTCTTCCAGCAAACCAGGAAGTATGAGGCGTTATGAGTGAAAAAAGATTCTCAATATACATGTGTGAAATGCTGGTTTAAATCAAGGAGTTCCTTTAATGCACAACATTTTGGACAGTTCAATCTGCTAATGTGGATATAAATAAGAGGCCCCAACCTTATCTGTACACAGATTCCTTTACCTTTTGTGGTCTATGTCTTGGTACACGTGCCCATGTCAACAGTTTGGAAAATAATGTTATATTTAGTTCTTTTATGCAAATGACTATTGAAGGCTCACTCTGCCCCACTACACATGCAATGACATGACCAAGGCACCACGCCCCTAAAGATCAGGTCACAGTGCAAACAATATTAATGCAAAGTACTGTGAAACTTGTGTTTACTAGGAGGGTTAGAGAAGTGCTCCAATTACACTGCTTTACCTCCTTCAGTATTTAGATGCTTTTCACAGCTGGACAACTTGAGAAATGCCCTGAACTTCCTGTTGCACTATAATACACTGTTCTCCATCTCTCATTTATATATAAGTAAAACTAAATTAGTAACATGAGGTAGAATGTAAGCTTTCACAAGATCAGGGACTCCTCTTGGTATAGAGCTATTCCTCCAGCCCTAGAGCAGCAGGTACAAGGATGTTCCACAAATATTTGACTATTATGAATAAGTGTTAGTCACTCAGTAGTGTCCAACTCTTTGCGATCCCACGGACTGTAGCCTGCCAGGCTCCACCGTCCATGAAATTCTCCAAGCAAGAATACTGGAGTAGGTGGCCATTTCCTTATCTGTTATATGAATAAAGTACAGAATAAATAAACTTATATAAGTGTATCAACTCATTTTATAAACTGGCCAAAATATATGCTCTACAGCTTTAAATTGATTTTGAAATGCTTACTCTAAAATAATTTCCTATTTCTTTTTTCTCAAAAGTAGTTTGTTTTGCCTGTTTCATTCCTACTAATATCTCCCATCTTTTGTAATTCCTTCCCAAAAAACTACCCCTCTAAAATAAAGGACATTTTTCCTTTGACTTTTGGATTAGAAAGAATTTCAATATTCTGAACTTAATGTATAAAATAACCCTTGCAACACATTCAAAAGAATAAATTTTAAGTCTTTGCTAAACTCGTCACTGTAACAAAATAGGACAATGCATTAAAAGTTTTTAACAAGTTTATTTTTTTCTTTAAGGGGATGAGGAGGAAAGAGCAGGAAAAAATTGTTTTAGTTTTTTCTTGGTCATTCAAAAAATTTACCAGACCTTTCCCACGCCCATTCCTCTGACAAAACTATTAAATGCCAGCGTGTTTCTATTTGGCAATTTTCAACTTTTGGTTAGGCTACAGTCCCTTTTTTCTTTTTTTACTTTTTTAAAATTAATGTTATTAGAATATCATTGCTTTACAATGTCACATTAGTTTCTACTGTACAGCAAGGTGAATCAACTATATATTTACCTATATCCCCTCTTTTTTGAATTTCCTTCTCATTTAGGTCACCACAGGGCACTGAATAGAGTTCCTGGTGCTATATGCAGTAGGTTCTCAATAATTATCTGTTTCATATATAGTATCAATGGTGTATATATATATATATATATGTATATATATATGCATATCCTAATCTCCTAATTCATTCCACCCTCCCATTTCCACCTTGTTATCCATACACTTGTTCTCTACATGTGTCTCTATTACTGCTTTGCAAATAAGATTATCTACTCCATTTTTTCTAGATTCCACATATATGCATTAACATACGACACCTATTTTTCTCTTTCTGACTCATTTCACTCTGTATGACAGTCTCTAGGTCCATTCATGTCTCTCTGCAAATGGTACAATTTCATTCCTTTTATGGCTGAGTAGTATTCCATTGTATATATGTACCACATCTTCTTCATCCATTCCTCTGTTGATGAACATTTAGGTTGCTTCCATGTCCTGGCTATTGTAAGCAGTGCTACAGTGAACACTGGAGTGCATGTATCTTTTGGAATTCTGCTTTTCTCTGGGTATATGCCCAAGAGTGGGATTGCTGGATTATAGTCCCATCTCTTGCACCAGCCCTGCCCTGTGCCACCAGCATGCCAGCCCTTCTCCAGCCCAGAGTAAACCATCTAAGAAAGTCATTTGAGTCTATCCTCAGCTTCCCAACTGCACAAATCTCCTGGGCCCCTTTCTGCACCCCCTGCCTCATCTGTCCTGGCAGTCAGTGCCTCAGCACCAGTGAGCCCACACTCCACCTGGAACCCTGCACTCTCTGTACTGCTTCCCTGCGGTGCCCTCTGACCTCCCGTCTTCCTTGCCTAAAATGGCCTCCGCACATCCCTATTCACCCAGCACCCCATCAAGTTCCACCTACTTCAGGGAGACTTTGTGGACCACATTTTTGTTTCTACATTTACCATATCACATTGAAATAATCTATTTAAGAGTCTATAGTCCACACAAAACAGTGAGCTGCCAGAGGACAGGAGCTATGACTCCCCCTAGAGCTCTCGCCTCAGCTCGCAGCACTGTTCCTAACACCCATTATGTGCTCAGTAGGTATCTGAAGAATGAATGAACATGCGTAGTATGATTAATAACTTCGAGACACCAGGGATGAGAGCAGGAAACTTTAAGAGACTGGAGTACTACAACAGCAGGGTCAGGATGGGGTCAGGGGTGTGTGTGTATATGCACACCCCCACTGAAGAGAAGGGGCTGCCTCATTCCATGAACCTCCTTCCTGCTTCTTCAAGGTCAAGGTTCAAGTTAACATACCCCCACCCCTGCTGCCCCGCTTTCCTTTTTCAGTCCCAGGGATTTTGGTTGATGACTCACTCTCCTGCCACAAACCTAAGTGTCTTTGAGTAAGCATCTCTCCTATTTGGCCTGCTGTCAAATAAGGGAACTACACCTTTTCATAATTATACCTTTTCCCCCATCTCAAAGCAAAGAAAGGCTTTGAGATTTAACGATTAGAGGACGGTATAAGATGGCCCCCTCTAAGCTATTCCCTATCCTAACTCCTAAAGAACGTCGGCTGGCTCACTCCAGCTTGGACCCTGTGGGAGAGCACAGAGTCACACAGGGACCCACAGTGCAACCTGATGCACATGGAGAGGCAAGTGTTAGTCATCAACCAGCAGAGCATTTCTTTTAGGAAGGCAAGGTGAGGGACTACACCAAAGTGAACAAAAAGGTTCACCTGCACAGCAGAATACTGTTCAACACTAAAAAGAAATGAGCTCTCAAGTCATGAAAGGACACTGAGGAATATTAAATGTGTATCATAAGTGAAAAGCCAATCTAAAAAGGCTATATACTGCATGATTCCAACCAAATGGCATTCAACAACACAAAAGGCAAAACTATGGATACAGTAAAAAGATCAGCGGTTCCCAGTGGTTGTGGGCTCAGAGGGATGAATGGGCAGAATACAGAGGATTTTTAGGGCAGTGAAACTATTCTATGTTAAGCTACCATGGTAGATACAACTCAATATACATTTGTCAAAGCTGATAGAACATACAACACCAAGAACCCTAATGCCAAGTATGAACCTTGGGTAGTTATGATTTGTCAATGGAGGTTCATCAATTGTAACGAACATACCCTCTGGGGAGGAATGTTGATAATGGGGGGGTGGGGGGCTGTGTATGTGTGTGGAGAGTGGGCGTGTAGGAACTGTGCTCACTTCCTGCCCAATTTTGCTATGAACCAAAAATTACTCAAAAAATAAAGTCTATGAAAGTAGAAATAAAATGAGCAAGAAGAAAAGGGTGAGGTGTGATGTCATGGCTGCCCCTTCCCTCCCCCGGCACTGATGCCAGGGCAACTCTTATGGCAGAGCCTGGGGAGAGGTTCAGAGTGAGACAAAGTGGGCTTGGCCTGCAGAAGCAGCGATGGAGGACCTGGGCTCCACTGGCCAAGTGGATGGCACTTGCATACGGACTAGTGCGGCTGAACTTGGGCTGTCCCACATAGAGATCCAACCTGCCAAAAGTGACCCTGAGAAAGTCTCCTTCCCCACATTTATTCTCACTGCCACCTCAATCTTTAACTTGTGGGCGACTCCTCCGTACTAGCTCCTCAAGAACAACCTCTCCTGTGCTGAAATCATTCAACTGAAGAACCCACAGAGAGAATACTACTTTTTCAAGTGGTAAACTATCTAAAATTCCATGCCAACGAAAAACCCATCAACAACGATGGAATATCCCAGGACTAGGGAAAGTGGTGGCCTTCCCATAGAGGAGAAATATTAAACTCCTATGAATCTGTTTTAACACTTATTCTCCCAGCCCTCAAAACTTGGTTGCCCAGGTGTTGTGAGCACCATAAAAGCAACAGGAAGAATCAAGGTGCATTGTGGAAATTCATTAGCTTCCAGGCAACTTAAAATAGGTATTACAGACAAGAACACGGGGCCTTTTGGGAGGATGGCTTGGCTAATCAAGAACAAATTAGCTACTCGGGTATACATAATGTAAAATCAGGGACACATTTTTTTTTTAATAAATAAGAACGTGTCATCACTTGACTGATCAGTAGCTATTGTATCCCTCATAATTCATCATTCAAAGGTAGTTTGCTCCCCTCATATTTCTTACTATGTGCAATCTGGTCTTCATGAATGGCCACCTGATACATGTTCCAAAAGGCTGCATCCCTCTGATCTTTGTTCCACTGGCCAATGGTTCTCCTATACATATTCATTTTGGTACATTTCATTCAAAACCAAAACACTCCACAAGAAATAGTTCTTTTGCCACTGAAATTTCCTCTTGTTGTTGTAACATTTTGGAAGTCAATCCTCCTGAGCCATACGTGTTCTCCTTCTTTCCCTGACCTGTCATTCCAAGCTCCTCCTTTTCCCAGGAGCCTTCCTTCAATGTGGTTTCCCCTACTCTTGCTGTTCTCTCTGTTTTCACGGGTCTTGGTAGATTCTCTGCATAATTTGGCCATTCATTATATCATATTGTATTCCTTCCAATTCTGGTTCCACAAGATTCTATAATTCCAATAGATATGGTGTCCAACTATTCCAACAGGTAAGGTGCCCAAGTGCTCAACACAAAGCCTGGTGCCCAGTCACCCACGGCCAGTGGCATCCTGGTTCCCTTACACCCATGTTGAGTGCAGACAGCAGTGTGGGTCCGGAGCCTCACTCCACTCCTGTATAAAAGGCAGAAGAACCTCCTTCACAAGCCAACCTAAGGCCACATAAGCATAAGGCCTGGGGTAAAATACACCTGTAACCAACACTGACTATTTTCCTCTGAAAGTGTTATTTCTGGGCTCTGGAAGTGGAATAAAATGTCTGTAAGAGCAACATCAAGACTCACATCTTTCCTGTATTTCTTCAAGGCATCTTCACATAAAAGAATGTTCAATAGATGATTTTCAAGCTAATGGCAGTTACTGTTGGATAATGGATTTCAGAGCTTTTTTTTTTTTTAACAACTTCATGTACCATTTAAATACCTAAAGCTTTCTACTAACAGTTTCAAATAGCTAATAAAGAGAATAATGAATCCTAAGTAATCATCAGTAGTCATGTATGGATGTAAGAGTCAGATCAAACATAAAAAAGGCTGAGCGCCAGTCGAAGAATTGATGCTTTTGACCTGTGGTGCTGGAGAAGACTTGAGAGTCCCTTGGACAGCAACGGGATCAAACCCTCAATCGTAAAGGAAATCAACCCTGAATATTCACTGGAAGGACTGATGCTGAAGCTCCAATACTTTGGTCATCTGATACCAAGGGCCAACTCAATGGAAAAGACCTTGATGCTGCAAAAGATTGAGGCAAGAAGAGAAGGGAGCGACAGAGGATGAGATGGTTGGATGGCATCCCTGACTCAATGGACATGAGTCTGAGCAAACTCCAGGAGGTAGTGAAGGACAGGGAAGTTCATGGAGTTGCAAAGAGTTAGACACGAATTAGCAACTGAATAACAACAAAAGTACTTTTCACTCAGCTCCAACAATTATCAACTCATAGTCACTCTCATTTCATCCAAACTCCCTCTTACTTCCTTGTGCAAATCTCCCTCACTGGAGATTATTTTGAAGCAATGCCAGCTATTATCTCACTTCAATACAACTATTTTATAAAACTACAATTTTTAAATCTGAAAAATGCACAAAAAGCCGCTTTCACCTAGAAAAAAGAAAAATTCTATGCTTATCCAATAACGTTATTGCCATCTCATCTTCTCTGTCCCTTTTGCATACTGCAAAACACAGATGATTCAAGACACACCCAGCAGGCCTGAGTTCTGATTCCTGGCAGCACAGGAGCTATCTGGGTGACTGTGGGCAGGACAGTCACATGGCCCCTCCCTGTAGGCCTCTGCTCCCAAGGAGGAAATCAGAACAGAGGGCTCTGATGCTCACAGTTCACCGACTTGGGCACAGCTAGAACTTCCCCTTTTCTGTTTCTTTGTCATTCCCAGCACCAGCTTCACTACCCAGAGTAACCTAGTCTCTACCTACTCTTTGCCAAAAACAGAATTAGCAAGTATACAGTATTTAAATAGCAAAAGTCTCTTCCAGAAACAAGTTTCCTACATAATAACCTTGCATTAAAAAAAAATCATTCCTTATATATATATTTTAATTAAATCTGTCAAATAAAAAACAGAGACTATAAAGCAGTGTCCTGCTTGACTCTTTCCCCTGGTCTCTGCTCTTATGGAATAAGCAAAAGCAATTCTTGAGTTCCCTCCCTGTCCCTGCGTGAGACTAAGCAGCTAGTCCACAGAAATGACCTGCTAAAAATCACTGACACAAATAGCCAGATGCCTTTAGGGAGGAGGGGTGACTCCCCAGATTCCCCTACTATCCCCTCTAAGGTAATTACGAATTCCCTTGAAATTCTTTTGGACCAAATCCTAATTCAAATATAAAACTACTCACATAATTGTGCAAATTATCTACCTCACTGTGGACTTCGGTTCTCAATCTCCACTACCCAGTAACATGACTACTAGTCATTCGTGGCTAATGAGTCCTTCACTAGTAGCCAATCCAAAACAAGACGTGCAATGTGTATAAAGTCTACCAATTTTGAAGACTTAGTAAAACAGAATATAAAATAACTCATTAATACATTCTGTACTGGGACTTCCCTGGTGGTCCAGTGGCTAAGACTCCATGTTCCCAGTGGAAGGGACCCAACTTAAATCCCTGGTCAGGGAACTAGATCCTGCATGCCACAAATAAGAGCCCACATGTCATAACTAAGACCCAGCACAGCCAAATAAATAAATATTAAAGAAAAATAATGTGAGTTACTTATGGATAGCATTAAAAAAAAAAAAAAACTATAGCAAAGATGCTTTTAAAAATAAACAAGTAAATTCTATATTACATTTTGAAATGTTAACACTTCATTTGTACTCGGTGAAATACAACATTAAAATTAATTTCACCTTTTTCAATGTGGCTACTGGAGAATTAAAAATTATGTGCATTGTATAATATTTCTAGTACAGTGCTTCTCTAGACTCTTAATTCCTTTTCACAACAGCAAACATGGGTTTCGTGTTAACCCACCATAACTGGTGTTAGTTGAATATAAGCCTGAAGCTAGAATTAATTTACTTGGACTTCTCTTTCAAATTATTTTGTATACTTCCCCTAATGGTTCCTGCCAATTTCCATTAAGATTTAAGTATTTAATTTAAGTGTTCCAGTAAGACAATCACAGCTACCTTAAGCATAAAATATCACGTAATCACCAGATAGACCCCATCAGACTGCAAGTCAAAACATTTAAAGGCTGTGCTATTTAAAAAGCAATTCCCAACCCCTATTTTTTATCTCGCAATCAGAATATAACATTTCTTCTGGCTGTTATGACCTTGAGTATTAGAATTTCACTGTATGCAGCTGAGAAAATACTCAAACTCACATTTCTACTATAAGACAAAGGAGAGTTAGGTATACTCCATAAATGAGGAGGAGGAAGGCCACTTACCTGCCTTCTACTGGTTTCCATTGGATGAAATTATGAACATCTGATTAAACATAGGGTTGAACAGTGATTTTTTTTTTAAAGTCAAACATTCTGCCTGACCTCTGAAGGTCAGTAGACTTTACAGCTCTTTCTAGCTGTGTTTCTTTGTTATTAGCAGAGATCAGAATAAGTTGGAGCAATTTCAAAAAAGTTTAACAAAAAAATTGGACTCCATGGAAATTGATGAACGAAGTAAAACCTCCACTGTCTAGCCCAGCACTATCCACAGGGTGGTCTGCCCACAACTAGTCTGTGACTGGTCTACAATAATGCAAGTACAGAAATTGAGAGTAAACATTTGGAAAGTTTTATAGTAATTTGACAAAGTATTTATGTTGGTTGAATGTAATAAAAATAAAAGTGCTTATAGTTTATGTCTGTTTTAAATATTTCATCTTTATTGTATTTTTTATTGACACACAAAAGTAGGTCAGCCCAAAACAAATTATAAATTAAATTACTGATGGTTCCTTTCAGAAACACTAATCTAAACCAACCCACCAGAATCCTTCATTTTCTGATCATCTCATTCTTCATGTGTAGGAGTTGGGAGGCATAAGTTAATAAAGGGGAAAGGGAGCAGAAACTACATTTTTAGAAAGGAAAAATCACCACTTACAGGAGGGTGAGTAAGGCAGAACTATGTCCAAGACACAGCTAGGATTAGGGTCTATAACACTGTTAGGGGAAGCTACTGACTGAAACCGCCCATCCTGGCCAGGCACCATAGTAACCGTTTGCATGAGTTGTTTTACGACAGGAGGTCCTGGTAAGGAACACAGAACTAATAAGCCACCACCAATGGAAAGAGTTCAGGAAAGGTCAAAAGGAGACACCACATGTCTGACCACCTCCCAGAATTCTCCTCTCTGGCATCCATCTTGGCTGAACAAGGCGTGCACCACCAGGAAGGACTGTGAGTCAGAATGATTGGCTAAAGACAACCCAGAAACTAATCCCATCACCATAAAACTGGAGACTGTGAGCCACATGGCAAAGCTGTTCTCCTGGGTTCCCTTACCCTACTGCTCTCCACCCGAGTGCCCTTTCCCAATGAAATCTCTTTCTTGCTTTGTCAGCACATGTGTCTCTTCCGACAATTCATTTCCGAGTGTTAGACAAGAGCCCAGTTTCAGGCCCTGGAAGGGGACCCTCTTCCTGCAACAACACTATAATATTTCTACCTCTACAATTACAGTGCCATTTTTCTTCAATTATAGCTTCTTCTTTTTTTATTTTTTTGGCTATACCACGCAGCTTACAGAATCTTAGTTCCCCAACCAGGAATCAAACCTAATCAGTGAAAGTGTAGAGTCCACTCTTTGTGATCCCGTGGACTGCAGCATGCCAGGTCTCCCTCACCATCTCCTGGAGGTTGCCCAAGTTTATGTTCATTGAATCAGTGATGGCATTCAACCTTCTCATCCTCTGTCATCCTCTTCTCCTTCAGCCTTCAATCTTACCCCCAGCATCAGTGTCTTTTGCAGTGAGTCGGCTCTTCGCATCAGGTGGTCAAAGTATCGGAGCTTCAGCTTCAACATGAGTTCTTCAGTAAGTATTCAGGGTTGATTTCCTTTCAGATTGACTGGTTTGATCTCCTTGTTGTCCAAGGAACTCTCAAGAGTCTTCTCCAGCACCACAATTCAAAAGCATCAATTTTTCGGTGCTCGGCCTTCTTTACTGTCCCAGAGGACATATATGGATGTGTACAGTTTTTAATTGCCTAACCATATCTACTGAGTTTTTTTTTAAGGTGATCACTATTTTCCCAATTATTCTCCAATCCTATCACAATCAAAGTTGAGGTTTTTACATATTCTTTTTTCCTGTTCTTTGATCTTAGTTTTAAAACAACACTTTACTAAGGTAATGATAAGCCCTAATTTCTACCTCTCCTGCAACATCTCCTGGATTATTTCTCTTTTACTTGAATACTTACTGCAAAAATATTTTCAATGCTGGCTTTTGGTGGTACGTTTTTGAGGGCATATACCTGAACTTATTTTTATTTTGCCCTTGTATTGTTTTTCACTTTAACATTTAAATGATATTGTGCTAGATGGGAAAATTGTAGGTTTAAAGTTCTTTTAGCATTTAAAAATTTATTTTTCAACTGTGTTTCTGCAAACAGTAAAGTCTGATGGCAAGCTTCTTTCCTTCTAAAAGATCTGCTATTTCTAGCTGGAAGCATTTAGAGTAGTATCATTGCTCTTGTTAGTCTAAAAGTCACTATATGCATTTGTAGCATTTTTTTCTTGTCTCTCACTCTGAGCCTTTTCAGTTCACAGCCTGTTACTTAAATTTTTGAAAGAGTCACATTTTATAGCTTATAAATTATACCTTTATACATTTTAAAACTTAGTTTGCATTTTAAAAATATTTATGTATTTAAAAAATAAAATAAAATGCCAAGGATTATAAATCACTTTGTGATATGATATGCAAGTGATGGGTCCTGATTGACTATTAAATTATAAACAAACTAAAGTTCATATGTGGAATGATTACAACTCAACTAAACAAAAATGTCAAGTGTTCATTAAATATGCACGGAAATCAAGTAATGCTGTTTTCAAAAAGCCTTCTAGGTTGAAGTTAAAAGCCAAAAATTTTTAGGTGAGTAAGGAGCTCATTCGGAGAAGGCAATGGCACCCCACTCCAGTACTCTTGCCTGGAAAATCCCATGGACAGAGGAGCCTGGTAGGCTGCAGTCCATGGGGTCGCTAAGAGTTGGACACGACTGAATGACTTCACTTTCACTTTTCACTTTCATGCACTGGAGAAGGAAATGGCGACCCACTCCAGTGTCCTTGCCTGGAGAATCCCAGGGACGGGGGAGCCTGGTGGGCTGCCGTCTATGGGGTCGCACAGAGTCGGAAACGACTGAAGCGACTTAGCAGCAGCAGCAGCACCAAGGAGTTCATTAGTAAGCATCAACCACATACAAAAGGTTCTGAGAAATAGAAAACTGAAGAGGCAGCCTCTAAAGAATACACAATTGAGACAAGACAGATGGTACCCAAAATATCAAGGAGCAGAGAGTTAAGCAGCTTAAGCATCAAATGACTCAGACTGACTGTCACTTCAATTACAATCAATGTCAGACTCCATTTCCTAAGCACTGGGTCATCCCACAGTGAGGCTACTAAGGAGGCTGACTCCTCCCCATGTCTGTGACCCAAGGTCAAGAGCTGAGCAAGGAGTCAGCATCCACACACCCACCCAACGGCCAGTAGTCACCAGCTGTTCATGCCTGGCCAATTACTTCCCCTCTAAGCCTCAGTGTCCTCATCTGTAAAAAGGGTAAATAACGCATATCCCTCAGGATTATGGGGATGCTGGGTTCTGATGCTAAAAAACTCAGGGATTTCAATTTGTAGACTGAAGGAAAGAAGCCACAGCCCAGAGGAGGAGGGGGACTCTTGGAGAAAGGGAATTTTGGGGGAGGGGGCAGAGGAAACTTCTTCTGCCTCAGAGCTCTTTCCTTACACTGGACACTGGCCGGGACAGGAGGGAAGTGGGTCAGGGGGCACCTCAGGGAGCTCCGTTCTCTATGTGGGATGGGAGGGGAGTTCTCTATGAAAAGTGGGTGCCAAGGAGGAGCTGGAATAAGGGGATTCAAACAAGGTGAGAAGTCTGCGTGCTTCCCAGAGGAACCTGAATGTGTGTGGACCAGAGGTCCCTGAAAGGACACCACGTGGGAAGAAGCTGAGAAGTGGCTGTGGATCCCAGTGTGTGTTGGCACCAGTCTCAAGCAGTGTCCCCAGAGGAAGCCTTCATTCTCTGATGCCCAGGGCAAGGGCGTGAGGGTCCAAGCCCAGGTCCCCAGTCAAGGAGGAAGTGTGAGCAGGGGATTCTAATTGAGTGGGAGGAAACGAGGAGTTTCCATGGAGAGGTTTCAGTGAGGTCAAAGAGCGGAGATTCATGGTGTCACCAGGGTGCAAAAAAACGCTCAAGAGAGCTGCTGTTCCTGGTAAACCAACACCTGCCTTGGGGCGTGTTTATAGAAGTTGGAAGGCAGGGCCTTGACAGAGAGCCAGTCAAGAGTCTGCTGGGTTGTTAAAGGGCACACCTGCAGCTGGGGCTGGAGCTGCCAACCATGCAGGAGCCTGGGAAGGTGGGAAGGCCCATGCGTCGGGGATCAGCTCCTGGGGGATGCTTGGCATTGAGCCCCAGGGACAGCACATGGTGGGGAAGGAGCCACTGGGCAAGGAGGGGCATGGTAGCAAGAGGTGATGGACTTGCAGGAAGGGCAACTGGGAGGTGGTGCAGGAAGTTGACCCCTCCTCCAGACCCCGGGGTCCTGGGAATGTCCTGCCAGGGCAACAGTGACTAAAGAAAGGCAGGGGCTATGAAAGAGCCTGGAATCAAAGTGGCAGCAAGCAGTATTCCAGGCTCAGCCTTGTCCCTCATAGAAATTGCTCAGTTACTAGGTACTCCACTCTCATGGACTTCCAGATCTCTGGCTGCTACCACACATTCTGGCATAGAAAAGTTTGGCAGAGGACTTCCATGGTGGTCCTGTGGTTGAGAATCCGCTTGCTAATGCAGGGGACACAGGTTCGATCCCTGGTCTGGGAAGATCCTGTATGCCATGGAGCAACTAAGCCCATCTGCCACAACTACTGAGCCCGTACTCTAGAGCCCATGCTCTGCAACAAGAGAAGCTACTGTAATAAGCCCGCACACTACAACTAGAGAGGAGCCCCTGCTCGCTGCAACTTTTGCTTGAAAGCACAAGCAAAGCAACAAAGACCCAGTGCAGCCCAATAAATAAATTAAAAAATAAATAAAAACAGTTTGGCAGAGAGTAGATTGAAAGGCTTCATCACTGACTCGATGGACATGGGTTTGGGTAGACTCCAGGAGCTGGTGATGGACAGTGAGGCCTGGTGTGCTGCAATTCATGGGGTCGCAAAGAGTCGGACACAACTGAGCGACTGAACTGAACTGAACTGAAGAGGAGGGGAGGAGAGGGGAGGTTTACAGGCCCACCCAAGAGCATATGTGTGCTGAGGAGAAGCTACAAAGCAGTTTAAGGTACCTGCCAGCTGAGTATCCTCCTTGAAAAAATGACTGTGCCCCATGTCAAGCCAGAGAACCTGAAAGGAAGAACTCACAGAATTTGACGACAAGTAGGTACCTACTATGTTTCTGCCAGGCCAGGCACTAGGCCTAACACCTTCACGTATCAATACACTGGAAACAAAGAGAATGAAAGATGGTTTCTGATACCTGTTCTGCCCTTGAATATCATGACTAGATGAAGAAGAGCCCAGAGCAGAGCAAAAGGGACCAAGGAAACATATCAACCAAAGGCAACAGATATTTAGTACAAAGGCACTTTTAGGTTTAACACTGATTCATTTATTTTTAGAGATGATAATTATGTTTAGGAAAAAAAAAGCTTCTATCTTTTAGAGTTACGTACTGAAATATACAGATGAAATGCAATGCTGAGGATTTAAACTAATCAAGTGAGTGGAGAAGGAGGAGATCTTGATGAAACAAAATGGATTGTAAGTTAATAATCACTGAAGCGGGGGATGGGTACAGTGGAGCTCCTACTGTGTTTTCTGCTTCTGCAGACGTTTCCAATTTCCAATTAAAAAACAAAAAATAAATGACAGGCACTACATGAAGGCACAGTACATTGTTTGTAACCTGTGTTACTTTGATAACAATACTGCAATACACTCAAAATTCTGAAAGTATGTTTAAATGATAAAAATGCCTCTGGCTTTAAAGGCAGATCAACAGTTCCATAGGGATGCAGTGTTTTCTGTAAGTTTTCTCAGGAAGCAGAACTAGCCAGCTGTACATACAGGCAGTCACGCTTGAGAAGATCCAGGAAATACATCTGCCCAAACAATGTGTCACCTTGACATCCAAGTTTGGCACCTTCCCCTCCGATGACATGAAGTAAGTTTGACTGATTCACAGGCATGATAGGCAATAGACTCCTGTCATGCTTTGCTGCCCAGGTGAGGAATCAAGCAATGGAAAGGTGCCAAGTGTCAGGCATCCTTGATGTGACTGGCATCTCCGTCTTAAAGCCACCAGAGGAATGGCAACAAGTCAGGGAATAAGCCTGCTCTAAAAGCTAACAGCCGATAATGTCGATTTGATCAACAACGTACTGGCCTCACTTGTGTGAGACCCACGTCATGACTAGATTGAGCACGACTAGGCTGAAAGAGGACTTGCAAGAAACAGGAGTCAAGGTTGAGGAATTGAACCACCACTCCTCCGTACCCAGCATACACATACCCTTACCCTTTCCATCATCAAATTCAGGACCCTATCTAGGGGTTGAACCTGCATCTCTTGTGTCTTCTGCATTGGCAAGCACATTCTTAACCACTAGCGTCACCTGGAAAGCCTCCTTTTGTGCTATCACTTTGCAAAAGATTGGCCTATGCCGGTGTTTCTCAGCCTCGGATGATTTTGTCCCCCCTTCCCCAGTTAATGGGACATTTGGCATTGTTTGGAGACACTTTTAGCTGCCACAACTAACTAGGGAGAGGTGCTACCAGCATTTGATGGGTAGAGGCCAAGGACACTGCTCAACGTGCTCCCGTGTATAAGACCACTCCACACAAAGAATTATCTGGCCTAAATATCAACTGGCTCAAGTTAAGAAGACCAGGCTGAAACAAGCAAAATGAAAAGTGAAAGGAAGATTCAGACTTGTTCAAAGCGGGAGGGAGGGCAGGCGGGAGAATGCTACTGTCTTCTGCAAGTTCTGTATTTACGTATTTCTACCCCTCTTCCTCCACCAGATGCGATATTTGATGCCATGCGCTCTGCTGCAGCTCTTCTTCTTTTGTCCACCAACACGAGAGGGACCAGACACTCGAGAGACTACAACTGCCAAGACCAATATTTGCTCTTTTCCAACGGCCATGTTTACTCAAGATTACTCTGCCCTTGGTGAACTGGAAAGCAATTGGTTGTTGACACACTTGGAATAGAGCCAAGGAATAGTCTGACATCCTTTCTCATGGGTGGCGAAGAAAGAATATGGTTAACAGATGAGCCATCTCTAAAAACCACCTCAGCTTTTGGATGCGATCCCTTTGAAACCATTGGGAAACAAGTTCCTATCAACAGGGCAATCCTGTTAACATTCTCAACAGCACCGGAGACCTTCAAGAAGCAGAAAAAGAATGGCAGTGAAATTAGGAAAACTACACAGAGAGGGAAAGGAGAGGGAAAACAATTATCAAATAATTCAACGGCACTCTGACCTGAAGGAGACAGAAAGGAGAACAAACTCACACCTAATTACTGCCCCATCAACTGCAGTTTTATAGCCAGTTGAGACTATATATATCTTAACTGTAAACCCAGAAATACAACCCACCACTGACCTCCATGGTGACCAGTCAAAGATTCTCTCCTTGTTTGATTTTTATTGTTTATATTTGCATAAGTGGCCTGTTTATATAATAGATACTTCTGGTAACTGAAATTCAGCTGCACCTGAACTGCACAATCACAGATTTTCTCTCATGGGCCACAGAGCTTCATTTTTCACAGCCATTCAAGCCCCTTTAGCACAATAATTAAACTGTGGTAACTTCCCTGGTGGTTCAGTGGTTAAGAATCCACCTTCCAATGCAGGGGACGCAGGTTCAATCCCCGGTCGGGGAAGATCCCACATGCTGCGGGGCAACGAAGCCCAAGCACCATAACTAGAGATAAGCCCACACACCTCGATGAGTGCTTGCATGCCGCAACTAAGACCCGACACAGTCATAAATAAAACATACATAAATATATATTTTAAAAAGTTAAAACTGGCTACAATTACTACCAACCAAGTTCACCTGCTATCATGAGAAGCCAAGAGATTTTGGACTAAAGACTGTACCAATGCTACACATGAATTCCAACTGCTATCCAATTCAAGAACGTCTGGGCAGAAGGTATGCCTGAGATGGCAATTCTGACATCCTGGCAACACCGAGCACCCATGCCTGCTGAGGGATTCTTTCTCAATTTCCCATGCCTGGACTAATGTGGGCTCTGATGGATTCTTTCTTAATCTCACTTCTTCTGGGAAGGAGCTGAGGCACTAGACCCAGAAAGTCAGACCAGAGGTCCCTGCCCCCAGAGTCCATGACTTTAGGGTACAGAGGCAAGGTCAGAGCAGACCCTTTGGTCATTTCAAGAGAACTCACACCCAACCTCTGCCTGAAAGGGTTGAATATTGGCCTCTCAAAAGATAAGTCCGTGACTTAATTGTGGGAACCTGTGAATGTGGCCTGATTTGGAAAAAGATTACAGATACACATCCGGATACTGATACTGACGATACTGAGTTGAGATGACCCTTGGACTACACAGGGAAGTCCTAAATCCAATAAGAGGTGTCTTTATAGGAGCCAGAAGCAAAGACACAGAAAACAGAGGTCTATGTGTGGAGTGCGGTAGCCACAAGGCAAGGAATGCCCGGGGCCACCAGAAATGAGAAGAGGTCAGGAATGATTCTCCCCCAGAGCCTTCCGAGGGAGCACGGCTCTGCCAACACCTTGATTTTTACTTCAGGCCTCCAGAACTATTAAAGAATACATTTCTGATGTAGTGAATGAAAGGTGGCAAAATATGCCGCTTTGGTATAATGATTATTTTCAGCTGTAGGCAAGGGAGAAACAGCAAATGCAGGGAGAAGCTTTCTGTGATCTGCCCTTATCTGCCTCAATATAAACCTCCAAAAGCAACTTGATTGTATAAATCCCCACCCCTGGAGTTTCAGCACCCAGGAGAGGAAATACACCCCTCCTCCTGCTTCTTTCCCTATTAAGTACATGTATTAAATATATCCCCAGCTCCCTTCCCTATTAAGATGATGTTGTTTAGTCACTAAGTTGTGTCTGATTCTCTGCTACCCCCATGGATTATAGCATGCCAGTCTCCTCCATTCTTCACTATCTCCCAGAGTTTGCTCAAATTCATGTCCATTGAGTCAGTGATCCCCTTCATGGATCACAGCCTTGTCATGGCAAAGAGGCTTGTGTAACTCAAATGAAGCTATGAGTCATGCCATGCAGGGCCACCCAAGATGGACAGGCCCTAGTGAAGAGCTCTGACAAAGTGTGGTTCACTGGAGGAGAAAACGGCAACCCACTCCAGTATTCTTCCCTAGAGAACCCCATAAAGTGGTATTTAAGCCAGAATTCTACCTCTACCTCTTAGAGTTACTTATTATACTCCACACGTATCTCCCATTATACATGAGATATACATGTCAATAAACTTCTGGTTTTCTCCTGTCAATCTTTTATTATAGGAGGTCTCAGCTGAGAACTCAGAAGGGCAGAGAAAAAAAATATGCTTCCTTCATCCATAAGCCACTCAACTTGCGGTAATTGGTTAACATGGTCCTGGGAAGCTACTCCATGGCCCAACACTGGGCCTGGCCAGCTGTAGCATCTCAGAGTGGCCAGGTCAGGGTACACCTGGGCATCCTCCGGAAGCTTCTGCCTAAAACTTGTGGAAAGCTCAGGTAGGCAGGGCTGAGGATATGCCTTCAGCCCTGAAAGCCCAGGCCAAGGATGTTTTCTAAAGGGTGAGCTCTGCAGAAACAGTTAAGAAAGTGATTCCATCTGTCATGGGCAGAGAACCACTCCCAAGAAACAACCCCTCCCAAAGGGACTGGGGAGAGGGGGAACACCCAATACCTTGAGGGTCCTAAGATAAAGGGTTGTTCATCATCAACCACCTTTCCTGACACTTCCTGAGAACTTCCCACTGGCCATACCACCCAGGTTACTACTTACTTTGGGTTTTGATTTCATCATTTTCTGCCTTTTCTTTAAATTGGTATCTCTTACACATGTTGCTGTTGTTTAGTTGCTAAGTTGTGTCTGACTCTTTGCGACCCTATGGACTGTAACTCAACAGGCCCTCTGTCCATGGGATTTCCAAGGCAAGAATACTGGAGTGGGTTGCCATTTCCTTCTCCAGAGGATCTTCCCAACCTAGGGATCGAACTCAAGTTCTCTTGCATTGCAGGCAGATTATTTACCACTGAGCCACTTGAGAAGCCTGAAAATTTTCATTTAGCGTTGCACCTAAAAAGACATTGGCCCCATTGGTATGCCTCCTGAGAACACTGACGCTGAGGGGGTTTGAACAGTGTGCCCCCATGTTGTGGGTTAGCTGATGGAGAAGCCAGAACCGTGACTTGAAGCAGACTCCAGAGAGCATGTCTTCAGCCTTGGGCCACTCTGCTCTGCCTCCCTTGGGGCCAAGAGGCTTGTACTAAGCCCACCCCCACCCCATTCCAGCGTGCTCCTTCCAGGGCCCCCTGCCTAAGTCCCACTACGGCAAGGTCCCCGTTCTTCCCAGCCTGAGCTTCAGCCACGGCCCAGGCCCCTTCCCTTGACCCCAGTACCTAATGGTGTTTAACAGCAATAAGTACATCAAAATGCTCATGCTCGGTATCAGGGGTTCCGAGAAAATCCAGACAAGAACAGGGAAGTTTAAATGAACAGTTATATCATAAGAACTATAGGGGATCAGAGAAGAGGGCATTCCCGAGGTCCTAACCCACACGTGTCACCTTCACCTACAAAATGACATTGGCTCTGGCTGAATTTAATGATCCCCATAAAGGCAGGCACCTCACACTCAAGCAAGGTCCTGTCACTCTGTCAGCAATGCCACCACGCTCCGGGAGCCCACATGGCCTAACTGCTCTGACTTCAGCCTCTTTGTGCTCAAATCAACCCTCTGCCAAAGTTCCAGGAATCTCGAGGACACATAAAGGTTTACTACTTTTCAGTCAGTGCTTTCTTTCGGCCAAGCATTCTGACAGTGCACTTCAGACACCTTTGAAATACCTGGTCCCCTGAGCCAGCAATCACAATGATGGCGATCTATCATCATGGAATAATCTTACATGCAGAAATGCTTTCATATATGAAGACACTTCCTTCTTCACCCTAATAAGAATTTGAAAACAACCTTATGATCCAAAAGAAGGGCCTAAGTTATTAACAGGGTTTGATTCTCTTGATTGGATATTAATTACCTAGCTAGGGAAAAAATGTTGTTTATGAGATTTTGAGAAAATGCTTACTCTCTAATAAATAGAAAAACCAGAAAGCTAAACTGTACTTATGGCATGATCACAACCAAGCCACCCCATGGAAGAGAAATCTGAGAGGAACTTAGTCAAAATACAAGTGTTTCCTGAGTGGTGGGGTTCTAGGTGTTTCTCTTTTACTTTTTAATTTTGTCACACATTTTCTATAATGATGCTGTACTATAATTAAGAGCAGAGGAAAAATGAACTTCCTAGGTAAGACAAAAGATAAGGCTCCCACAGCTCTTCACTGCTGCCGCGGTTGTTCAGAAGGACACAGAGGACCCTCTACAAGTGAGTGCTACCTTCGGCCCTCAGCTTCCACAGCCCCTTCCCCCCTGACCCTGTGCACCCCACCTTCCAGGCACATCTCATTACTTCATATTCATACAATATTTATTAGTCATAGGTCCTAAAAGATACAGAGGCATGCCTAAGATAAGAGAGAAGTAGAGATGTGGGTTCTTCAAAGGGGTGGAGGGATAAGGTGACTAGTACTTGAAGAGTTCACTCTATACTGGTGAATTTAACACATAGGAGCAGGAACTAGTGTTCAGGAAGAGAAAAATGGGGTCACTCAAGCAGTCAGTTATCTAGGTTACCCAGGGCTCTCTAAAAGGGGACTTGAGTGGAAGGAGCAGCCTAGTTTTTGTCTGATTGTTTAGCTGGTAACTGTTATGCAACCAGTAATAGTTTCATCTGAGATGCTGAGATGGATGTCTTTGAAACAGATGCCTCAGCAATTGAAACCTAGTATCAGACACTTACACTGTAACTTTTTAAATGCAAAGACATGCCCCCAGTTTCTTAAAAAGAAACTAACTCCCCCAACAAAAGAAGGGCCTTTTTCTATCAAGATGCTTACAGATCTGGTCAAAGTGTTCTCCCTCTTGCAATAATTCTCTTTTTGTGTGTAGTCTTCCTATCTCCCACTGGGATGCAGGTTCCAAGAAGGCATATGTTTATTACTCTGAGAGCTGGACCATAAAAAAGGCTAAGCATAGAAGAATTGATGCTTTCAAATCATGGTACTGGAGAAGACTCTTGAGAGTTCCTTGGACTGCAAGGAGATCAAACCACTCAATCCTAAAAGAAATCAACCCTGAATATTCACTGGAAGAACTGATGCTAAAGCTGAAGCTCCAAATACTTCAGCACCTGATGCAAAGAATCGACTCATTGGAAAAAACCGTGATACTGGGAAGGATGGAAGGCAAAAGGAGAAGGGAGGGACAGAGGATGAGATGGTTGGATGACATCACTAACTCAACGGACATGAATGGGAGCAAGCTCTGGGAGATGGAAGAACAGGGGAGCCTGGCATGCTACAGCCCGCGGGGTTATAACCAGTCAGACACAATTCAGTAACTGAACAACAAAAACTAGCAAAACAAAGGTAATCAAAACAGGTCCAAGTTCATTCAGGATTAATATACAGCTATGTAAGGAATTTAAGGGTGCAACTGTTGCCAGAAAGTGCCCCTCCAGCAATCCAGAAGCACTTCATTAACAAGTGGTATGTTAATTGTTGCTCACATACCCCTGGGCACAGATTCCCCTGAAATGCTCTACTGAGCAATGATGTCTTAAATTTGGGGCTGATCATATTTCAAAAAGCTCTTTCAGGCACGTCATCTGTCAGCCTAGAGCAATTTATTGTGAAGATACTTTAATGCCTTCAAATTTTCCTTAGAATTCTAAGTCAGATGACTTCTTGCTATTCCAAACTAATGAAAATTTTTACTGCACCAAAAGAATATTATGAACACTTCTCAAAATTATATTTATGAACTTTCTTTACCATGGCAAGTCAAGGGGAAGTTTGTGCCCTGAGTGTTAGCAGGGACCTCACCCAGCATGCACACCCGCAGTGTTTTAACACTTATTAGCAGCCTGTCTGGGGTTGCTGCTGAAGCTCTAGTAAGCAGACACGCACAAATTAGCAGGTCAGACATGCACCTCTGCTCTATGAGGCTAACTGCACAGGCGACAAGGGGATATTTATAGACAATTCTGAGCACGTATGTGTCATGGGGAAAATGCAGCATCTTATATAGTTTGAGAAATTAACATGCTCAGGAAGAACACCACCAAAGTGTGATTTGTAAGAAAATCTATAAGGCATATAATCCAGGATGGGACCAACCTAGGCAAAACCTGAAGTGGCCACGGAAGTTTCTCATCTAGGTCTGATATCTTCCGAGATTAAAGTGGATGGGGGAGTGGGAGTAGTTTGCCATCATGGGAAAAGACCAATCTGATCGTCTTTGCTTTTACTGTGAGACCAGACTCTCAACTCCACAATAAAGCCAGGAAGTTGGGCTGCTGATTCCTACCAGAATGTGACTTCCACTGAGTCTACAGGACTTTCCCCTAGTGGGGAAAAGTCCACCAAGCAAACCTCTTAAGACCCAGGTCTCCGTCACTATCATGCCTCCCACAAATCAAGTGGCTACAGTTCTGAGGCCCTCAGACTCCCTTCCTCACCGGTGAAATAGGACAAGACCTGTTTACAGCCTCAACCTCTGACAGTATTAGGGTGTGTGCAATCATTTAAAAAATTTAAACACCACCACTGAGGATGTGTATGTTGTTATTTAAAAAAAAAAAAAATTAAATGTTCCCTATGAACTAATTTATTGGCTCAAAAAGTAGGAATTGCCCGCATGGCACTAGGTTAGGTGCTAGAAACCCAGGAGAGGTCATGCCAGGCTTCTGCCATAGAGCTGTCCTCCCAATCCAGGGGAGGAGAGACCCAAACACAAAGGACTAGGATATAATGAGGTACACAGTGGCAGGGCTGGGGGGTTCATCCAGAGTGTTCTGGGGGTAGACTGGTGGGGGAACCAGAAGGAACCTCTTCATAAGGAGCTTCCCATAGGAGCTAGGTGGAGCTGGCTCTGGAAAACGACAGGGGCCATGGCAACTGGGCATCACATGCAAGAGGGGGCAGGAAAGCCATGATGTTTCAGAAGAAAGGGATATTTCGGGACAGTTAGCCGAGGGGCGGACAGAGGGAGGAGCGGTCAGAGCTGGGCACCACCATCTCCATGACTGCATTTCACCCTCACTATTCTGCAGTGACCATCACAAACCGCAAGTTAAAAATGAGGACTGCTCTAAAGGATACACACACCTCAATGTTCATTGTAGCACTATTCATAATAGCCAAGACATGGAAGCAACCTAATGTCCATCAACAGAAGAATGGATAAAGATGTGGTACATACATACAATGGAGGATTAGTTAGCCATTAAAAAAGAATGAAATAATGCCATTTGCAGCAACATGGATGGACCTAGAGGGAGTCTCAGGTGGCTCAGCGGTAAAGAATCCACCTGTCAATGCAGGAGATGCAGGTTCGATCCCTGGGTCAGGAAGATCCCCTGGAGGAAGAAATGGCAACCCACTCCAGGGTTCTTGCCTGGAAAATCTCATGGACAGAGAAGCTTGGTGGGCTACAGTCTATGGGGTCGCAAAGAATCAGACACAACTGAGCAACTGACCAGTCACACAGGAATGAACCCAGAGATTGCCATACTGAGAAGCAAGACAGAGAAAGAGAAATATCATATAATATTTCTTATTTGCAGAATCGAAAAAGAAATGATATAAATGAACTTACAAAACAGAACGAGACTCACAGACTAAGAGAAAGAACTAATGGTTGCCAGGTGGGGGAAGGATGATAAGAAAGGACAGTTAGGGAGTTTGGGATCAACATGTACACACTGCTATGTTTAAGCTGGATAACCAACAAGAACCTACTGTATAACACAAGGAACCCTGCTCATTGTTATGTGCCAGCCTGGATAGGAGTTTGGGGGAGAATGGATCCATGTATATGGATGGCTAAGTCCCTCTGCTGTCCACCTGAAACCATCATAACATTATTAATCAGCTATACCCCAATACAAAGTAAAAAGTTTAAAAAAAAAGTACTGCAACCCAGACATCGGGACTCAGGCAACTGTCTCAGCAAGCTCTTGCTGCATAGTTACACACTCCTGGCACATGGAAGTTACGTAAGAGATAAGACAGATGGGTAAAAACAAACCAAAGTGGTTTCAATAAAAACACTTTTTTAAGAACAGAAGTTGTCAAGGCTATCATAGAAACAATATTTATGTAATATGGGGCTTAAATTGGCTCTAGAGAAAAATAAAATTAGAACATATCATTAGTTTAAAAGGAGACCAAATGCATCCAAACCACTAGGATGCAGCAGGTATCAGCAATTTGAAGATTTATAAGACACTGTCGTTGGCATCTAACAGAGGGGTGGGGAGTGGGGGGGTCAGCACAGGAAGGCAGAGGTAGGGGGAGCCTTCTCAAGGGAGAAGATGTTTAAATCTGCAGATTGAGAAGAGAGAAGAAAGGGGGAAGGGATGGTGGGATACTGCGAACAGGAGAGTTCTTGAGAGGCGGTAGGAACCTGGCCCAATAGGAAAACTGCAAGCCAGAGGGTCGAGAATATTCTAGAAGAACATGAGGCAGCTGATCTGCAGACTGAGGACAGCAGCAGGCCACTGGACCTGAGCACAGAGAATGACATCCTTTTGCAAGAAAAGAGACTTTTTTATACAAACATTTTTCTCCAACCCATACAAAGTGTTTGGCTCACTGGTGCTTGGAGATGGAGGCAGTTGTTCCTGGAATGTCAGAAGCCTGTGTGCACTTTTGGCAGGGGAGGGTGGGGCATTCAGCCACAGGACTCCCTGGAGGACTGTGACGTAAGGTAAACTCACCTGGAAAATGGTCTCCTGGCAGAGACCCTAAGGAGGGCCTCCCAATGACTCCGCACAATGCTCTCTCTGGCTCCTCTGGTGAACGCATTAGCTGTTCAGGAGAGGGCTTAAGGAAATGCAGACACACCCGCTCAGGAGGGGCCCTGTGGGGCGGGTCACATTCCTTTGAAAACAGGGCCTTGCTGTAATTTGTGCAATCAGACCAGAGATTGGACGGCCCAGCTTGGCTTCCCATTTACTACAATATCTCGCTCCTGCCCAGGAAACCCCACCCGGGCTTTTGTTTGGAATTCTTGTTTCTTGATTAGGTGTAAGCCTGTTACTCCCTCCACTCCAAAGTAGCACAGGGGTCTGATGGAGCCGAAATGCACAGCACAGGCAGAAACCCACTTCTGTGAATCAGGCAAGCACGCTCTTTCCTTCTCTGTCGTTTTAGAATGATGATTTCTTTTTCATTCCCTACTCGAGAGAGGAAGGTGGGGGAGGCAGGGACATTCTGTGCAACTGGAAAGGCAAATCGTTTTTACTCTCGGTTTAGGCCCAGGGGACACTCCCAGGCTGCACGCACAGCCTCTCGCTGCCTCCTGACCTGGAGGCCTGTGTACAGCTCTGCACTCAGCTAGTGAGAGGGGATGAAGGAGACCAAGCCCTATCTGTGGACATCTTTGCAAAGTCTGCCGAACCCTCTGCCTCCTGGCAGGAATGGCAGAGCTGCACTCTGATGCTATCTGACTGCCTTCCTTATTCAGTTCAGCTGGGATCCAACCTCAGGAGCAGGCTGAAGAGCAGGGTGGGGGTCAAGGGCCAGTTGGAAGATAGATTCCAGAATGATTGACATTTCTTACAAGGAAAGACAAAAGTTATAGGTAAATTTCATTTCAAAGCAGCAAATATTAGAATTGGCAAAAAGAATAAATAAATATTATTAGTTAGTAAATACTCAAGCAATGTAGGAAGGCCTATCCTGTGGTCTGTCCAACCTCAAGTACCATGGGCCTGCCTAACTTCCTGCCCTTCCCTCCGACAAAGCCTTCTGGGGCAGGGGTGGAGGTCTGAACCTAAGGCAGCTAATCAATCATCAGGCCAAGGACCTAACTTTTAGGTGACCTGGCTCTAACAAGCCAATTTTGGCCAAGACTGTCCCCCAGTCATTCTGAGTCTTTCTAATTGACGGAATCCTAGCAGAGAGGTTGAAAGGTTAGAAGTCAGAAAAGCCAGGACTGGACCTTACAAGTTCAAGTGCATGAAAAGAGGATCAAGGACACCTCAAGCTAGGCTCAGAGATGAGGGAGCCCAGAAGAGCACCTTGAGTGTCTCAGCCCAACTCCCCTGGGCCCTGGGCATCCTATTCTTCCCATCCTGTGAGGTCTAAGACAATACATGGAAACCTTCCCTGTTGACCAAACTGATGTGAACAGGTTTCTGCCACAACCAAAGGCCCTTGCCTGAAATATTTGCCCAATGTGTGTCCAGTGCTATTTCAGAGCTGGCGTGGCAGACAAAACCTCTTACTGGAAAAATGGCAGAATGTGGCAGCATAGCTGCAAGAAAATGCTAGTGAGATAATACACAAAGTCTGGCTCAAAAATGGGCAGCACAGCTCACTCTGGGTCAGATTTGCCAGGGAGCAGTCCTTAGGAGAGAAAGGACTCCACCTTGCCCAGGAAGAACAGGAAGGGTGTATCTGAACACGGAGGACAAAGTTGATAATCCCTCTGTGAACAGGACTTCATTCTAATTCCTCTGGGCTGCAGCCACATCTGCTGCCTCAGTCACTTAGACTGTAGCCTACGCAAAACGGGGAGAGGTTCTGCTGGCGAGCTCTCCTGCCCTGATTTTTGGTGATCCTAGTGAAATAAAGCAATCCCCCGGGGTAGGCTACTTAGCCCTCTCTGGTTAACAGCTGGCCTACAGGCTGAAAAGCAAGAGGCAGGTCAGGTTGCTGGGGAATCCTGCCTCTAAATTCCTCCCAGCCTGCCTTCTGGTTCACATCATGAGCAGAAGGGCAAAGGGATGTTCATTCATAGCAGTCCAAGTGGAATCAGGAACTACATCCTGAACTTGTGAGAGGTATTCAGGGATGAGGATAGGAGTGGAGATAGAAAACAAACAAAGATGCCATAGCACGTCCATAAGAAGCTTATCATTTATCAGGACAGATGACTTGTACACAGCTGACCCAATCACAAGCATGCACACACTAACTGCTCACACTAACTACACACACTAACGCCTCATAAAATAGATTAGGAAATCATTTCTAAATCCTGAATTCAAGGAAATTTTCATTGAGAAGTACAACTGAGTTGGAATATAAAATACTGTAGTTATGTAGGCAAGACCAGTATTACTGTAGAAACATGATTTAAATTAGTAAAATGAATGACAATGATGGCTTTCAAGTTTGTTTTTTTTTAAGCAGCCAAGTGTTTTCTTTAAATGTAACTTTACTCAGAAGCCAATAAGCAAAGTAGATTCATAAAAGCAGAGCTGCTGTGGTTGAAATGGGGGCACAAGACCTGGAGCTCCCTTTCTGTAGGCTGCTCATGGGCCACCATAGCTGGAAAACCCTTCCTGTAAAATACTGGGGCTGATGTCTTTCAGGCACACGTGGTAATTTTAAATTCACCTAGTCGAAGTGTACCCAGGCAGCTGAATATACTTGCAAAAAAAAAAAAGGTGATTGTTTGCAAGGTAAGGACTGAGATTTTTATTTTAACTGAGCCTGTGGTTTTAATTTTAACTCTGCCAGTCTTCCTCTGGCAATCCAGAAACTTACCCCTCAAGCTCAGAGAAAGGCCAGTCCTGAGCTAACACATTAGACACCTTGTATGTCACTATCTGCCTCTTACACATCTGGTTCTTAAGTCTAAACTCACTGCTCCTGCACAGCCTCCAAAGTCCCTCTGAATCTAACCTTCAGTAAGGATTTTCTGAATTTCAACCCTTTCAGTTTATTCTCAGGGCACACTGATTATGTGGCTCTGAAGCCGTTTACCTTAGTCTGAGACTTGAACTCACATGCTGGGATGCAAACCCAGCCAAAACCCTGCCTGGGACTTGAACCCGTCTCTGGGACTCAAACCTGGTCAAAACCCATGGTCTTCCAGCTGAAGTCACATGCCTGGTTTTAGGACCTAGTGAAACTCAGGTTCTTGACATCTCATGGCAGAAAGAATTCAGTGAAAGACAAAGCGATAGGTAAGAAGTGGATTTATTTAGAGAGAAACACACTCCACAGACTACAGTGTGGTCCTTCACAGAGGAAAGTACAGCCTTGAAATGTGGTATGGTTAGCTTTTATGGGCTGGGTAATTTCATAGGCTAAAGAGTGGGAGGATTATTGCAACTATTTGGGGAAAGGGGTGGAGAGATTTCCAGGAATTGGCCCATCACCCACTTTTTGGTCTTTGATGGTCAGCCTTGGAGCTGTCATGGCGCCTCTGGTTGTGTCGTTTAGCTTGCTGATGTGCTACAGTGATCATATATTGAGGATAAAGGTCTAGTTGAAGGTAACTTGTCTGCCATCGTGGACCCATTTGAGTCTAATCAGTTTAAGTTGTGTCCTCGGGCTATGTCATTCCTTCAAAGGTTGTGCCCTGTCCCCTTCCCTCCTGTTTCAGCTCCGTCTGCTTAAGGAGAATATGACTATTATACCCCAAGATTTCACCCCAACCTGTGTCTATGCCCCTTCTGGCTAGACCCCCTCTACTGAACCTATGCTCTCCAAAAAATCTGATCATCAGGCTCATGTAAGTCAGCCTGGCCCAAAGCATGTTCCTAGGATTGCTGCAGAGGTCCTGTGGATCAGAAAGTCCTCAGAGGCTTCAGCAGGCTCCTATATGCTGTGAATTCCTTACAGGAGAATCAAGAAGGAGCATCTCAATGCATCAGGAACATTTCGTGTGTGTGGCATATCCCACATCACTACCATGTCCTTTGGGAAACATCAGTGACTTAAACATTTCCTCCAATTATAGTCAATTTGATATTTTCTTATAAATACTTTCCTCTAAAGATAACTAAATCAGAAATACGTGGAAATGAGCCAACAAATGGTGAATTACAAGTAATGTCCCATTAAAATGAGGAAGATGACAAGGATGCATGCTATTTCTACTCAATATTTTACTTCACCCTCTAATGCAGAGAAATGAAGTCAGATAAAAATACTAGGAAGGAAGCAGCTTTCTTCATGACTAGATTCTAGGCAGACAGGCATTTTGCTAATGAAATGCCTGTCTGCCTAGAATCTAGTCAATTATAGATGGCCAGATACAGTAACCATTTAGAAAATGCCATTTAAAAAAATTCCAGTCATTATCAAGAAGGAGGGAAAGGGGAAAACAAAAAAACAAAAAAAAACCTAGAAATAAACTTACCTATAAATATACCAAATTAATCTTATCTTAAATTTTCCTGAAGGACAGTAAAAGAAGACACAATAATGGAGAGAACTACTGTTTCCCAGATGAAATAACTCAATATTGTTAGACAGCAATTATCTTTCTCCCAGTTTAAAAAAAATCAGTGTGACCCAACCAACATAGCAACAGAATATTCTATAGTACTTAAAGCTGATTCTAAAGTTTAACTGGAATAGAAAAAACTTCAGAATGACTATAATATGTTTTTGAAAAAGAAGGGAAAACTATCCTGACAAAATTAAACATGCTGTAAAGCTACAGTAACTAAAATGGTGTGATATCATCACACAAATAACTAAACAGGATACAGGATACAAGAAACAAATGCATAGATATCAAGGCGACAATAAACCTATCATTTAAAGTAAAAACAACAAACTATTTGACACATTATATTGGGAAAATAAATGGTCACATAACAAAAATGAAGTTACAAGTCTACTACTATCAGACACAAAAACAAATTCCAGGCAGATAACAGGCACAGATGTAAAAAATTATAAAGCCAGAAAAAAAAGGGAAGACACTCATTTATATATTTACAAAGCCCATGAAACAAAGAAAAGCTCACAGATGTGGCAACACTACAGTTAAAACTTCTACATAGCGTACAAAGCCAAAGACATGCAGAAAGGAGACGTCATTTTACAAACGATATTTTGAGGAAGGCAACACAATTAGCTTGATCTATTACTTATTACTTTCAAACTTCTTATCATGTTTAAGTATTTCTTAACATTTAAGAACTCAAATATTGTTAATAATACATATTAAAACTTTTTTTAACCAAAAAAGTTAGTATGAAGGAACCCTTCAAGTAAATCCTTTCATGAATATTCACAAATTAAAAATTAGTATAGTAGAAAAAAATTTGTTTGCTATTTGTCAGGAATACAAATAAGATGACTGTGGGCAATTATCTAAAATATTTTCCTTTAAACATTTTCCTTAGTGCCTCTCCCATAGATATTCTGGAAGAGAAACTATGCACTCAAGTGGCTGTGTCTCTTGGTTTTTTATGATTATCTGATTGCCTGCACAAGTAAACAATCATCCCATAAGTAAACTAAGAATCTCCTAGGGAAGAGACCCTGTAACTCCTAACCTGTTGGAGGGATGTTCTCTTTTCTTTTCAAAAGGGATAGATTTTATAAAACTAAAGAATTCTGTGAATTTTTCATAGCAAATGCATTGTAAAAAATAAAAATATCTCTGCCAAATCCTTAAGTTTTCTCCATATCTACAAAGAGACCTTCTGGAGTCTTGCTTGAGTGCTGAATTTGGGATCAAGGTGCAAAGTTACCATGTAAAAGACACTCCCTTATTGCAAAGTAGAATCTTATGCCCTGCAAAACAGAATCTTCTAGGCCCTTTTCACTGTGAGGTGAGGAAATTCACACTCAGCCGGTGGCATGACCCCATCTTTTCCATTCTTTTCAGAAACCAGTCCTTCTTGGTAAAGTCACACTTTTTATTTTACCATTTTCTAATAGTTAACTGGTAACCCTACCTGCATGCTCACTCAGTCGTGTCAGACTCTTTGCAACCCCATGGACTGTAGCTTGCCAGGCTCCTCTGTCCATGAGATTTTTCAAGCAAGAATACTGGAGTGGGTTGCCATTTCCTCCTCCAGGGGATCTTCCCAACCCAGGGATTGAACCCACATCTCCTGCGTTACAGGTGGATTCTCTACCACTGAGCCATGGGGGAAGCCCTGTCCTAGAAACAGCATATATCATTTATTTCAAAGGCCTGCAATTCTGGGGTTTTCCATCAATCAATGCTACTAATGTGTTAAGTCTTTCTTTCCCAGGAGCATTTTTATTATCTCATTTTAAATCATCCTAGGTGAAAACTATAGCTTTCTGATAGAATTAAGGCTTAAAATTCTATCAAATGTTCATATCTAGTATCAACAGCTGGTACAAAGAGGTCTTACTTCCTTATCCTAGATCAGGGAGTTCTCATCTACAGGATTACCAGTCAGTCCAAGTAGTCTCTGTGGGCATGAAACTCATAAGTGAGCATCAGATGTCTTTTTTTCCTCTAGTCATGGTGAGGAGAGGGGTTACAGAATCACTTTGACACAAAAGTGTTCCTCACATTGTAATCATTCCACGAACATCTGTGTACTAATTAATATTGTGCATTTTGCCTGATCCCGGGCTATGTTTACCCACTGGCATCCACTGATTAAGTACTTTTCTATCAGGAAATTCAATTCTTTGAAATCCTCCATCAAGCCTAGTGATTTAAAAAAAAAAATCACAAAATTCCAAGACTGAATCTATGTTGTGTTCTGTAGCTTAGGCTACTGGCAAAAAAATAAATACAAATTAGATTAAAAGACATTTATCACAAGCTCATTGCTTAGCACAAAAATTAAACTATCACTATTAAACAGAAACATTATTTATGTAATTTTTCCTGACAGCTTAAGTATTTTATAAATAACGAGAAGCATTTTTTACACCTAAATTATATAAAGTAATAAAGCATAACACAAAATAGGCAAATATTCAGTTTCATCTGTATTAAATTATGGGTATAAAATGCATTTATTTTCATGTGTGTTTATTAAAAGCCTTGAAATGACACATACCAAATTCTTAACACTCTTTAGGAAAGGGTGGGGAAAAGTGAGAAGAAGAGAGATTTTTACAGTTTATTTTCTAAGTATCTGTATCACTTGAATTCCCTAACATGTTCAATTTTGTCATTTAAAAATAGGAAAAATGCAGAATAATGCTGGCACAGATGCACTGGAAATGGCACTGGGGTGAATTGCTGTGGCACAGTAAACTGGTACAACATTTTCACCAGGTATGTAACTGCTTTAAATATATTTGTGTCCATTGACTCTGCAATTATTTGTTTTTCCATCACCATGGCTATCTTAATTTTTATAAAGAAAACCAATGTAGCTTAACACATATATCACATTAGATCTTTAAAATATAGGCTTTTGAAATGTAAGCTAGACAAGTAACAGTAGAGTTGATTCTTGCTATTTGCAGTAGTTATGTTTTACAGTCACCACAAACATTGAACTAGTCAATACTTAACTATTGCTTCAAAGGGGAAATCCAGGGTTAGGGTCTTGTGAGCCTCCAGTCACAGCAGTTTCATCAGCTCATCAATACATAGCCCTGTGTTAAGTGTGTCTCCAGACAAACAGATAGATGGATAGATATGACTGACATTGAACTCATGGCCAATAGCACCATCATTCATGCCTCAACAAAGCTTATATAAAATACCCGCATTTCCTCCATAAGGCACGTTACAGCCTTCCTGTGCTTAAACACTACACAGCACTATACTTAGGGGCTATTTTAAGGAGCAAAATCACCAATAAGAAGCACAAAAATCTGAAAAACGTGGCACTAAATAGACCATGAAAGGGATACTTGTTTACCGACTGAGAGCTGAAACAAGGCACAGGATCACCTTGTTTGACCTCAGCTGGGAACAGATGCATCAGGTGACTCAGATTTTTTTTGCCTCTCGGCACATGTGTTTATCTAAGACTAACTGTAAAGGAGCCAGGAGTATCGATTTTAGGTTTACAAATGAATTTTAGCAAGTAGACAAATTTGCAAATGTGTAATCTTACATAATAATCAATTGTACACCTTTCCCTTTATTAGATGGAACAATATTCTCAAAAGATTAACAGCAGAGTCAAGAGAGATCCATAAAAAGCTTTGTCTCTGCTCGGTGGTTCTCAACCAAGTGTGATTTTGCTCCCAGGGGACATTTGCCAATGTCTGGAGACAAATGTTGGTTGTCATGATTGGGTCTAGTGGGTAGGGGCCCAAGGATGCTACAAAACACTAGGAATGTACAAGACAGCCTCCCAACAACAGGATTATCTGGCCCAAATTATCAATAGTGTCAAGAATAAGAAATCCTGTGCTAAGTGACCTTTATCTTTACACCTATCAAGATACACATTAATGCCTAAACAGTAAACAATTACATTTAAGGACAAAGCAGTTCTCCTACTTTATTGGTGCCCCTTTACTTTCAAGCTTAATTACATGCAACTGAAGAGGTTTCCCTGGTGGGTCAATGGTAAAGAATTCACCTCCCAACACAGGAGACATAGGTGGATTATGGGAAGATCCCACATGCTGCAAAGCAACTAAGCTCACACGCCACAACTATCGCGCCTACACTCTAGAGCCTGGGAACTGCGACTACTGAGCCAATGTGCTGAAGCTACTGAAGCCTGTGCACCCTAGAGCTCATATTCTGCAACAAGAGAAGCCACAGCGATGAGAAGTCCACGTACCGCAACTGGAGTAGACCCAGCTCACCACAAGAGAAAAACCCACATAGCAATGAAGACCCAGTACAATCAAAAATAAATAATAATTAAATGCAACTGAAAACAGAAAACAGTTATAAGTTATATTGAGAAGTACTACTTTTCCCATCATTTCCACTTGAATGGGGAAACTCCAACAATAACATAAAACATGGCACCAGCTTGAAACTTTATTTCTGTTTCAACACTAGGAAAGTAAAAATCACTGCTGCATAGGTAATAAGAAAGTATAATCTGTAGTATACTCCTCATGAGATAGAGAAGTACACTTACTCCTAGCAGCTTTCAGATTAAGTTACAAGCCTTTGAGAAGGTTCTTAGAAAATGAAACAGTCTTACGGCTTAATGATTCTATGAAAAAAAGGCCCAGTTAAGTGGCCCCCAAATGTCCTTACTGCACACTGAACCCATGTGCCTTTAATATTATAATTTATTCAGTCTTGAATCAATCATATTTTTAAATAGTGAATCAAGCAATTTGTAGAGTGGCCTCCAAGGTCACTCAAGAGCATTTCAAAACCACTGAGCTAACTTAACAAGGATAAATAATTCCCAACTGGGAGGCAGACTAGTAGACTAAGAATTGCACTTGGAGTTTGGAACCTAAATTCTCGGCTGTGTGAATTTAGAGCCAAGTGATTAATTTAAGAGTCTTTTATTCTGGAAAGATGTTTCAGCACAACTGTGTAAAAATAAGGCCAAGATACTGTTTCCTATCCTAAGCATGCTCTGCTGGAGATTATATGCTCTGCTGCCAAATGCTTTCAACTTCTACAGGGTCCTGCTGACGACTCAGACCTAGAAACCCTCCATCCTTCTGTGACTTCGCTGGCCACCCTCTCAGGCTCCTGCTCTTCCTCTACTCCAGCCTACATTTGCAGCCCCACACCCACATACCACACTGCAGGCCAGGACACTTCAGACCACCAGGATCAAAACCACCCAAGGAGTCAGAGATTAAAATGTGATTCTCAGCCCACATTCCTGACCTACTAATTGAATCTTGGAAGAAAGAGTCGGGAATCTGTATGTCCATTCCACCTCCCACTTATTTAAGAATGATGTAGCCCAGCCACAGAATAACACCTGTGGCTTCCTGAAAATGTATCATTCTATCTTTTTATCACAATTTCTATCGCCTGACCCTATCCCCTAAGCCCCCCTTCAGCATGCTAGTGGAGCTTGGAAATGTCATCTGTTGTTAATACATTCATTTGAGACAAACGTCTCTTTTCTAAACTTTAATATGCTACTGATGATATCCACCACATAAAGTCAGAATTGTGCATTTATTGGCTTCCACAACCAGACTCAGAGCACAAGGGTAGAGATTATGTGCCATACCTAACCTCATCCCCATTCGCAAGCACGGTCCATGGCACATAGCAGTTCTCATTTGTTGAACAAGTGGATGGATGGATGGATGGCCTGCCTCTCAATGGCACTATTGAACTTCAGTAATTTTATATAATTTGTGATTAATGTTAATGTGAACAATCCAAAGACTCAATTGAGTACCCCACCCCTCAGAAGAATTTTGAGTGAGTAGATCATCTCTCAGAGAGCCTCACAGGAAAAAGGAGAGGTACTTCTCCAGAGCCGTTCGAATTTGGTACTCTGTAGGGTCTTCACAAGTTGACTAAGCAAGTGTACTGCTAGCAAGGAGCAAAAGCAGACAATGGAGAAGGAAAACTGGTCACCAAAGAACTTTTCTGGGCATGAGAAGACTATAGTTAAGGCCAAGGTTAAACATTCTTATTATCAAAGATGAAGACAAATCTGTAATTAGCCCAAATGGATCACCCCACAGGGTAAAGTCTAGACTCATTCAAGGTCAATTACCCTGGGATTCAAAGCTGTCCATAATTTACAGGTGGAACGGGCTTTTTTTTTTTTTCCATTATTAACCCATTGATCAAACCTCCTATTCACTTCCACCTTTCTAGATTTTCCTTTGGGAAATCACTATACAGCAGCCTCAGGATTTAGGTGCTAGTGGTCCTAAAAAATGAGTCCCAGAGGTTGACCCTTACTAGTGTAAGCCAATCAGCAGCATCTCATCCCCATTCTAATTGTGAGATGAGCAGAAACTCAGGCCTAAGTACAAGGCATTCCCCTGGCTGCCTCGATGGTTAAGACTGGTCCAGTCAGAAAAAGCTCAGGTCTTTTATTTGATGGTATGGATGTGAACAAAGCAGCATGTAGCCATGCTGCTGGCAGCCATCTTGTGAACATGAGGAAATCTAAGGAAATCTTGAGGACCAGCTCTGCAACTTGAAAAGTGGGCCTTTCCCCCCATAATCGAACCAAGGAGTTATCCAGTGTTTAAGCTAACTCGGGTTTTTCTGTTATCCAAAGCATCATGATGCACGCCCACTTCTACCTTTCAAGTTGCTCTTTCCCTTTTCTCTTAGCACAAACATAGATCTGCTATTTCAGGAGTCTGTATATTGTCCACCAACATAATTCACTCATTCCCACCTCCACACCTCTGTGTGTCATTTATGCCTAAAATGTTCTTCCCTCACTCTCTTTTATTCAAACTCTGTCTGGTCTTCTAGACCCAGGCTGGCATCCTTATCTCTCTAAAGGCAGATATCCAGAACTATAGTATTCTTATCACCTCTGAATTCCTGACCTTGAGAACACCATCTTTATTAGTTGTCATCCATAACCCAACCTTATACTTTTTAAAAAATGTTTTTATTTTTAATTAGAGGATAATTGTTTTACAATATTGTGTTGGTCTCTGCCATACATCAACATGCATCAGCCATAGGTATAGATATGTCCCCTCCCTCTTGAACCTCTGGTGCTCTGTGACAAGCTAGAGGGGTAGGATGGGGTGGGAGGTGGGAGGAATATCCAACTTTACACTTTTAATGACCCTTTTAACATTTTTTCCATTTTAAAAGAGAGTCACAAACTGGAATTCAAGTACTCTGTATTTTTCAACTCTTTCTGAACAGCCTCTTGCACAATGTCTTATGGTTCGCAGAAAACCAATAAATCTCTCCAGGCAAATTCAAAATGTGATTTAAACCTCTAAGTGACTGCCAGACATACCCTCTTATTTCACAAAGCAACACAGAAGATAGCAAGGAATTTAGCATTACACAGTTGGCCAGGGTCCCACCACATTTCACAACCAGACTGGCAGAAACAGCTGGATAAAGATGAGAAATTCATTGGGCTGCCTTCTCATGTGCAGATCACTGAAGACCTTCTAGTGAAGATGCAGACTGACACTGCAAGTTCTAAAAAGTCAAGTCCCAGACCTTTCAAACACCTATATAAAAATCATCCTAGGGGCAACACCAGACTAGAAAACAGGAAAGCACAGTCCAAGGCGTTCACAGAACAACAGCTCTGATCATCTCTAAGCCTTTCATATCCTCTTTCATGCTTGAAGTCTTAGGTTCCTTTAGAGCACCCAAGGGTGCATTTGTGAGATTTAAATGAGAGTCATGCAGTAAACAGAGACTGAGATTCATCTCCCTTCACAGTGATAGTTAGGAGACAATGAGTAAGGTGAACAATGATATCAGGATTCAGGATTATTTCCACTGAAGATGACAACAGAAAATAAGAAAAAGGGAAGTATGTGTGTGCATTGTGTGTTCACACACAAGAAGCAAAGATGCTGATACAGCCAAAGGATCAAAATAGTCCTGGCCACTCAAAGTCAACCTTTTTGTGTGTGGTGTGACAGGTCTCCTGCACAGATTTTGATGCTCCAGGTAGGGTCTCTATCGATATCATCTGACCATGTTTTTCAACAGGTTATAGAAATGGAAGGGCTGCCTGACAAAATTTACACCACCACTATAAACGATCTACGGCAACACCTTTCTTATATGTATAAACCTATAATGACTGAGGGCTCAGTGACAGTTAATCCTCCCCTCCTAGAGACTAGTGGTTTCTTTGGTTTCTTGGCTCAATGGCCAGAGTCAGCCATTCAGTACTGCTGCTTCACTCTTTTTCCTCCCTGTTCAACACTGCCTTCTCTTCCTAGGTCCTCAATGGGTTCTGGAGAGGTTCACAGATTACATTTCATTGGCCAGCCCCTGCAGACACTGTTACAGATCAAAGGATTGTCAACTGACACATTCCATGTCTTCTCACAATCTCTGCATATCACAAGAATTACTGTGAGGAATTCAATTCTACTAGTGGCTCAAGTTTGCAAATGCTATCAAAATTGCCATTTATTATTAGCCACGTGGCTACTAGAGATGGGTCTCAAAGCACTTTCTGTTCTTTTTTTTTTTGTATTGGGCTATAACCGATTAACAATGTTGTAATAGTTGCAGTTGAACACTGAAGGGACTCACTCAGCCATACATATAAATGTATCCATCCTCCCTCAAACTCTCCTCCCACCTAGGCTGCCACATAACATTGAGCAGAGTTCCATGTGCTATACCACAGGTCCTTGTTGGTTATCCATTTTAAATACAGTAGCAGCACTTTCTGTTCTAAAGAGATTTGCCTTGGCTTTGTGGCCAGTGACCAACCTGGCTTTGCTTTTGTATCCAGATTGTCCACAGTGCCAAGATGGTTTCATGAGCTATCACTGGCCCAGACTCTCCCTGGATCTGTATGCTAAGAAGGACCCTCTCTCCTATTCCCTAGACCAGACAGAAAGAACAAACCTGACGACTAAGTGAGGTTAGAAAACCTGTCTCCTAAAAAGCCAGTCTGGAACACCAGTCTTTCTGCTTCTTTCAAAAAAAAATCTCCCTAGCTCACAACTAAGGGCCAAGAAATGAAATAACCAGAATAGGGCAAAAGTAGAGGAGTAAATCCAAATAGCTGCTGTTTCACCAGGGGAAGAAACCAACGAACCACTGCCATAAAAATCTCTGCCCACACTTAAATCCCTTCTCTGAATCCCACAGAGGCAGATTAGCCATGTCCCAATGCAAAGGTCTAGATCTGTGTTAAAGGGGAAGTCCCTGTCCAGAATCTATTTCAATGAAGCCATGTGGTTTGCAGCAACTGCTTTTCTTTATCACCAAGAGGTCAGGAAAAGTGCCCCCTCAGAGATGAGGAAGACTGAAGTCCATGCCTGCTTCCTTCCCCACACTGTGTGCCAAGCAGACCAGCCACATCTCCTATCAGAGGACCTGCTCTTGCCATAATTAGCATAAATGGCTGTTCCCCTCTCGAGCTTCCAGTCTTTCAGAATGTTCCAGCCCCACCTAATGTCCTGCATGGCTGGCTCTACTGCTTCACAGAACCAACAGAATATGGAAACAACATCCCTTAGACCTGGGATGCACAGAGATAGCCAAGCCTGCCCTGGTAGTCTTTCCAAACCATGTTCCAAGAACTGACAGGATCACTCTGGGACACAAATACCCTCAGCTTCAAGCTGCTATTCTGGGTATCCATTCAATATTTATTGAGTGCCCGGTTGGAACAAGGTACTGTCAGCCAGGTTAGGCTTGCACAAGGGCTCACTAGCACACCCTGAGTGGCATGAATTTCAGGGCTCTGTCCAGGAAAAGGGAACTATTGTCCCTTATTGATTTAGTTGAGCATAAAAGGATATGCAGATTTGCAGAAGATTTGCACCTATGTCTGGAACACCGCCAGAAAACTTGGAAAATAACACACACACACACACACACACACACACACACACACACACACACAGTAGGATAAGACATACGTTGCAGCTGCAAGGTTAAAGAGAGGTTTCCTCACTAGAAAGGTTTCTTACCCTATCAACCTACACTTTCCCCACTGTTTAACTTTTCTCCTCTACAGAAAAATGTGGACTTCCCCCCAGATACCTTAATCATTATTGCAACAAGTAATCTATGAAAGGAAGAGTAAAGAAATGTATTGTTTTCCATCCCCCATTTTCCCATACACATCAGTCAATAAAAGAAAAAAAAACAACGTAATACACATAGTGAACTGTTCCCTGAGGTCACCCCCAAATCTCCACCAACTCAGGCTATTAATGCAATGACTATGCTGTCCCTGCTGATATGGGAACAAGAAAAACTATAATAAAGCCAACTTATCCTGATAATATTTCTTTATTTCTATTACAACTCAGCATGGAAATAGCACACAGTCACTTTTTTTGGTAACTCAACTCAAACCTGCTTTTAAAAGGTCTTTCTCCCAAGAAGAGTAGATGATCACAGGGTAGAAGGAGAGAGGGTGTAGAATGGTTTGGTGGCAGGTAAGTAAGGAACAGTTGCTCCAGAAAATTAAAAACGTTCCAAAGCAGATCAGAGCCTAGAATCTTTGCAAGATTATGAAGTTCACATCTGTTCTCTTCAGGCAAATATGACCCTTCCTGTCCATAGTGTGTGGGTTTTCCCCCAGGTGTCTGGAGACAAGTTTTTCTAGAAATACATCATAAACCTCACACCATCCTTTCTAGTTATCATTATGTATCATCTTTTGGAATGACCCATGAAAAGATGGCTGAGAATACAGATGCCCCACAGGAGGCATAGACTATACGTCCTGAGAGTCTGGAAGAAGTGGTGCCCTGAACTTGAGGAGGTTGAGGGTACTATGGAAGAGAGAAAGAACTAGGCTTGGACCACTCAATGCATACCTGTTACAGGCAAGAAACTTCCACAATAATTTTTGAAGGTCTGAAGAAATAAGGAACATTATTTTTTCAACTTTCAGGTATATAATACAGTATTGACCATAATCACCTTACAGTATATTAGATCCCCCATATTTATTTATCTTGTAATTGGATTGTGTTGATACAGACACATTTCACTTAGCATAATACCCTCAAGGTCCACACATCCAAGGTTATCACAAATGGCAGGATTTCTCTCCTTTTCATGGCTGAACAATAAGTCTATTGTGTATATGTACACCACATCTTCTTCATCTATTCATTAAGGAACATTTTGAAGGAATTTGACATCTGGATTACTGAACATGTTGAAGAACAGATTCACGGAGAATCTGTTTTATTTAATTACAATACAGAAAACTATAGGTAACTTTTCATATGGAGCTTGGAGAGAGAAGGATGACCTACACAGGGAACCCTGCTCAATATTATATAACAATCTTATTTAACAAACTACTGGAAAAACAATTTGAAAAAGAATAGATCCAGGCTTATGTATACCTGAATTACTTTGTTGTACAACTCAAACTAACACAACATTGTTAATCAAATATATTCCAATATAAAATTAAAAGTTAAAAGAAAAAACGAGACTTGATGTGACCTCTCAATTACCTCTTAGACTGTGGGGACCGGAAGGCCATCAGATTCCCTGAGGGCCAGATGGATCGCAAAGGTCTCACTGGCCTTCACAGCAGCTCCAGGCTCTAAGTGACACTCCCCTAAGGCCCCATCCTGGGTTCTTATTCACTCTAGTCCTCCTGTAGCTGCCCTATGGCTCCCTATAGTAGAACTGAATATGGCTTAAAGTATGTGTTTATGTGATTATTTTCATTAACTATTTGCTAAGGGCCAGGCATGTGTCAGAACTCCATCTTACATCTGTCTTACCATTTAGTCAATGTTTATCTTTTCCAATAAGCCCATAAGGGCAGAGGCCATGTGTACATTGCATACTGTTCTAACTGTAGTCCCCGACATAGAACCTGGCATCACAAGTACTCAATAAATACAGGGTGAATTAATCTAGACCAACCCCCTTATTTAAGAGTTGAGCATACTGAGTTTCTGAACAATTAGACATGTAACCCAAGTCAGACTCCTGGAGAGTGACAGGCAAAGTACTATGGCCTGAGGCTTTCTGAGAAACAACGCAGATAGTGAGGGTTATCAGCCATCAGTTAATAATCATCCTAGGGGAAGCAACTTCAAAGGAGGTTATCATTTGGATGACAAGGTTCTGGGATTGGGCGGAGTGCTATGTTCAAACCCCAGCACTCAGACTTCCCTAGTGATCCAGTGTTAAGAATCCACCTGCCAATGCAGGGGACATGGTTTCAATATCTATTCCAGGAAGATTCCACATGCCCCAGGGCAACTAAGCCCTTGCACCACAACTACTGAGCCATCCACCTAGAGCTCAGGGTCTCAACAGGAGAAGCCACCGCAATGAGAAGCCCACATACCACAACTAGAGAGTAGCCCCCACTCTCTGCAACTACAGAAGGCCCATGGGCAGCAATGAAGACCCAGCACAGCCAAACAAAAAAAGAAAACAAACCCCAGCCCTGTCTCTGTAGTGAACACCAACGAATGGCCTCCCAACACTCATTTCCTTCTCACTTCCTCCTAACCAACAGCCTCTGCTTGTATTTATGCTTCTCAAGAAGTTGACATCACTCCTTAGCTTCAGGACATGTGTTCTAAAGTCAGTACAAGCAATGAAATCCTTTCCCCTGGCCACAGTGATCAGTTTAGGGCAAACACATGACCTCAACCAGTCCAACCCTTGTGAGTTTCAAGACTTCTGCTTGCAGTGCTGGTTCATAGTTGCTGGCTCTTCTTCGGTTGATGGAATGCTCTAGAACTCTGAGGGTATTGTTGCTTCCATGAGCTGAAGACAGAATGAAGGTGAGGCCTCCCAGATAGAGAAGAGTAAAGCTGAAAGAGTCCTATAGGGGCTTGCCTGGTGGTCTAGTGGCTAAGACTCTGCATTTCTAATGCAGGGAGCTTGGGTTCAATCCCTGGTCAGGAACTAGAGCCCACACACCACAATGAAGACTGAAGACCCCACACACCACAGTTAAGACCTGGCACAGTCAAATAAATAATTAATTTTAAAAAAAAGAGCCCTGTAGACATAAAACTAGATCCCTAATGCCAACATGAATCTCTAGCATATCCCATCACTTTATTTCTTAGTCCCCAAACCACTGAATACCCTTCACCATTTCAATCAATCTGTAGTAGATTTTCTTTTGCTTACAACCCAAAGAATACTAGTACATACTAGGTGTGTGACACTGGAAAAGCAAAAATGGAGGTAATGTTTACTTCGAAAAGGATATCTTACAAAACAACAGGAGGCAAGAAAGGACTTACTGCCAGACAGTATCTGGCACTTATCAAGTCCTCAATACTCCTTACTCCTTACGGAAGGATTCACCAGAGTTCCTCTAAACAGTCTTTTCACCCAGCATATTAAACAGTTTGTTTACAAATAATCTACAACTTAGCAAAGCATCTAAAGTGGCCACAAGACACAAAAAGGTTGAAAGTCACTGACAATCAAGGCTCAATACAAAATGGAAACAAATATCCTTGAAGTTATAATAAACATCTATACAATAATGTCTACAGGCTCAGGGAGTGATAGACTTCACTACTGTACATACACATGTGTGAACAAAAATATGATGCAAGGAGAATCTAATGTTTGCAAAGCATTTCAAGAAGCCATCCTCTGTATAAAAGGGGACGTTATCAATTGTGCTGTCTTCAGCACATTCTCTTCCCATTTCAACCCCGTCAAACCTCCCCACCCTCCCTACACTCCAACACACACACACACACACAATACACAAAGGGTACCTGGGCCAATACAGTTCCAATCAAGCAGGCTGATCCCAGGCTGATCCCTGTGACTGGAGGGTGGGGGGTGTCAGCAGAGGTGGTTTTTCAGGTGAGATGAGGCCAAAGAAAGAAGTCACGTAGGCTTGTCCTTGCAAGTAGCATTCAGGGTCAAAACCAGAAAAGCTGGATTGTCCAAAATCCACAGGGCAAATTCCAGGCCACAAACAGAAGAGAGCAAAAACTAACAGATGGGGGAAAGAAAGGTGAAATTTGGCCACGACAGTAGTCAATGATAGCAAAAGTCAACTGTCACCAAGCACAGCGCTGGGTGAGATGTTTAGTGTGAGATCTCTTTTCAGTATCACGAAAACCTGTGAAGCTCTTGTTCTCCCTATCTATAAGATTATTACCGAATCCTATTTTCAGGGCAGAAAAGGAGACGCAGACATAAACAACAGAATTTTGGTCACAGTTGGGGAGGGAGAGGGTAGGATGACTTGAGAAAGTAGTATTGAAACATATATACATTACCATATGTAAAATAGATATCGAGTGGGAATTTGCTGTATGATGCAGGGAACCCAAAGCCAAAGCTCTGTGACAACCTAGAGGGGGGGTAGGATGCAGAGGGAGGTTGGAGGGAGGTTTGAGAGAGAGGGATATGTGTATATACCTGTGGCTGTTTCATGTTGAACTATCACAGAAACCATCACAATATTGTCAAGTAATTACCCTCTAGTTAAAAATAAAATACAAAAAACAAAAACAAAATGCACAAAACACAAAAATCAAAAATCTACTCAGGGAGACCCTTCATCTGAACCTCATGCTACCACACCACACAGCCCTAAAAAAATCTACTCATGGCCTGGTCAAGAGAATCTCTGGGCAGGTGCTTGATCTGTGTGAACTGTGACCCACAAATGACAGAGTTGACGCATGTCAAAGATCAGGGAAAGATCTCGAAATCTTTATCTTCCCCCAGAAATTCCATTAGGGACAAGGGTACTGGTACTGCCTCAACTCCTGGGTGATTTTCCCCACAAGTATATTAATTTTGTCTTTCCAACCAGATCATGCACCGTGATCTTTGCAACCCCATGGACTGCAGCATGCCAGGCTCCTCTGTCCTCCACTATTTCCCGGAGTTTGCTCAAATTCATGTCCACTGAGTGATGCTATTTAAGCATCTCATCCTCTGCTGCCCCCTTCTCCTTTTGCCCTCAATCTTTCCTAGCATCAGAGTTTTTCCCAATGAGCATTCCTATAAAGTTGCATCCATCTCTCACTCTCTGCATACCTACCCACATCATTTTATAGTGACTCCCAATTTTATTAAGTGCTTTTTGAGGGCTGGGAGATTTAGCTATTTTTTGGTTTTATTTTTTATGTTTCATGGAAATCTGAGAAATAATGATGACTTTGTCTGGATTGAGTTTGATGAAGAATATTTACATGTACCTGTCCAATGAATAGCTAGAGGTCTAGTAGTTATGTCAAAACATATTTCTGTTCCTTTTTTAGTCTCCAAGGCCTAAAACAGGCACACAGTAGGTCTTCAAATAATGTTTACTGAATAAAACAAGCCAAGGAAAGAATGAGATGATGGCCAGATGGATAGCAAGGAACACACCTTAAACATTTAAAAATTTCTCAACAGCACTTCACGGCCAGATCTAGATATATTTAACTGATGCACCAAGGTAATGAGCCTTTTGGGTTAACACCCAACAGACACTACGCCTCCCTTCCTTCAGCTCCTCGGGTACTCACTAATCCTAGTGCTCAATTATTTGACAGATAAGCCTGTGCTCACCCTGCTCACAGCTTTTACTGTGATGCTGACTTTCATCAAAATTCCATCAGGCCCTTGTCTGAAACTGACTGCAAACTCCTCACCTCTCGAGCATTCTGCTCCCACTGAAGGTACACTATCATCTGGATCACTTTAGCTGCACTTTCTGGACCTGGACCCTCAGCAGCAAATTTCTTAGGAATGACACCATTACTACCACCAAAACTACTCAAAACACGGTGCGTTGTCTTATCTACCAATCATATCCACTATCCAAGCTTGGCACATGTATCATAACAGGACAACCCTCTCTGTGCCCAACATCCTACACAGATAAAAACAAAAACGTTAGAATCTAAAATACAACACAAAATAAGACACAAATTGGGATTTCCCTAGTGGTCCAGTGGTTAAGAAACTGCCTTGCAATGCAGGGGACACAGGTTCGATCACTGATGGGAGAACTAAAATGCCACATGCTGAAGAGCAACTAAGCCCACACACCACAGCTACTGAGCCCATGCACTCTGGAGTCTGCAAGCCACAACTAGAGAGTCCCTGCACCACAGCAAAAGATCCCACATGATGCGACAAAGATCACATGTACCGCAACTAAGACCCATGCAGCCAAATAAATCAACAATTTTTAAAAGTAAAAATCCTTAAAAATAATAAAATAAAATATGACACAAATGAACATATATCTACGAAACAGAAACAGACTCAGATATAGAGAACAGACTGTGGTTGCCAAGGAGGAGGATGTAAGGGAGGGATGAAGTGGGACTTTGAGGTTAGCAGATGCAAAATATTATATATAGAATGGATAAACAACACGATCTGTTGCATAGCACAGGGAACCATATTCAATATCTTGTAATAAGCCATAACTGAAAAGAATATGAAAAAGAACATATATATACAGTAAATCAACTCTACTTCAATAAATTTTTTAATGCTCCTGAGATAGTGCATCTCCTATCAGAACTGCCTTGGAATCTGTCTTCTTATCTGAGGTGGGGGGAGGGGATACCATCATGGAGAGGAAATCATCCCTACCTTTCCATGCAGGTAAGCTATGGTTTCTGCCTGAAGGTTAGCCTTAAAATTTAGATTCCACAGGTAGTTTCTCTTTGCAAATCACAACTGAATCATCCTAAATCAGCCTCCACCAGAAGTAAGGTACTGGATATAGTACTTTAAGGTCTATTGTCATTTTACGTTCCTCTAAAGAACAAAGATGTTTTATTATGGTAATCAGCAGGTTATAAAGCATTCGACTTCTCTCTAAAGTAAATCAGATATATCTCTCCCCAAGATTTTTTTTAAGCCATTCCATTTGTTCTTAGAACTTACAACAATTTTTCAGAGTGACAATACCAGGCTTATTGATTCACAAATGGCCTAAGCGTGTCAAGTAGGTATATTACTCTTCAAGTAGAAAGGAGTTGGAGGGGAGAGTTTAACCTTCTGATTCACAGGCGGAACTCACCTCCATTTGCCTCTTAGGTCGTGTACATTGAACACTGTGGACATAGAAACCTAAGACCCCAAATCTAAAACCAAGGAGGAAAAAATGAATACATAAAACCAAGGAGGCAACCTAAAAAGCTCTCCAAGACCAAACACTGGGGACAGAATTTGCTTCCATAAGTACGTGTCCCTGCAATGACCTTTCCATTTCACGATTTGGAGGGAATTTATTCATTTGGCATAGCTGAGTTGCAAACTAACACTTCGAGGTCTGAGACCTTGTATAAGTTAGGCTACATCTAAAGCAGAGTATGGCAGAGTACTGATGATGAGAAAACTTTGCAGTGATCCTGTAAGAATTAGAGCTATAGGGGCAGAAGTACTCATATGAAGGTACTTGCTCAGTTGTGTCAGACTCTTTGCGACTCTATGGACTGTAACCCACCAGAGCCCTCTGTCCATGGGATTCTCCAGGCAAGAATACTGGAGTGGGTAGTCATTCCCTTCTCCAGGGGATCTTCCCGACCCAGGGATCAAATCCAGGTCTCCTGCATTGCAGGCAGACTCTTTATGGTATGAGCCACCAGGGAAGCCCATCCCATCAATGGCCATTATAATGTGATTCCTTAAACTCTTGATAAAATAACAGAGGTAAAAACAAAGAAAGACTAGCATTCTTCAAGGCCTTGAAGGACAACTGTTGTGACAAGAGGTAGCAGTTAACATTTAGGTCATTGGCAGTGATGTGGATGAACCTAGAGTCTGTCATACAGAGTGAAGTCAGTCAAAAAGAGAAAAACAAATACCACATATTAACCATATATATGGAATCTAGAAAAATGGTACAGATGAAATATTTGCAGGGCAGGAATAGAGACACAGACACAGGAAGTAGCCACATGGACATGGTTCTGGGGAAAGGAGGGAAGGGTAGGAAGATCTGCACTGACATATATATACTACCATGTGGAAAACAGATAGCTAGTGGAAAGCTGCTGTATAATACAGAGAGCTCAGCTCAGTGTTCTGTGATGACCTAGAGGGGTGGGATGGGGTGGGTGAGAGGGAAGCTTAAGAGGGAGGGGATATATGGATACATATAGCTGATTCACTTTGTTGTACAGTAGACACTAACACAACATTCTAAAGCAACTATATTTCAATTTAAAAAAAAATTTAAGTCTTTCTGAATTTCATAAAAGGAAAAAGGTATCCTGATTAAATGTATGAACTGGACTCTTAAGATCAGTCTCTGCAGGAAAAGAGCTGGGCAATCAATCAGGCTTGAACTTTGTAGAACTACCTCTTTAAACCTTCTCATCCATCGTCTAGCCTCTAGAATGAATCTAACCAGTGAGTAAACCATCCAGGGCTGTGGTCTAAGTAAGAACCAGCTGAGGGACTGAGCAAGAAAACCCCCTCTGCCCACGAGGCTCAGCTTCCTCAGATGTAAAGAGTTGATTCTAAGCATCCCATGAGATCTTCTTTAAAGAATTTTAGAAACTTCATATAAAGCATGGCATTGTTCCACCTCCCAGGAGCTTAGCACCCCTGGAGAGCTGGTTCAGCTTCTGAACTAAATAAGCCCTCCTGGAAGGTGAGCCCCTAGCCCCTGAATACCAAGGAGCTATTAGTCCCAGTGAAGCAGGCTTTCCCTGAATACTACTTATTTAGAAAACTCCTTTCAAGGACAACAACTGCAGTATTTATTCTTGGAAACAGGTTAGTTGGGAAAGCATTCCAGACTTTACATAGCCCTAGCAGGCAGCATCCATCCATCACTTCCCTCACACACCCACAGTGAAAGCACAGGTGAGCCTGGGACATCGCTCAGCCTCCCGAATGCAGCTGCATGATTACGATCGGCACAATTCCAGTGCTGCGCACAGGCCCCACTGAGGGAAAACAAAACCAACATGCTGTACCAGCAGACGCTATTTCATCACCAAAAGGTGAAAATATCAAGTTGACAAACAATCAGTAAGCTCTAAGAAGTCATTTTCCTTGAATCCTTTTCAAAATTGCACCCAAATTGGTGCCACAGAAGGAAAAATGAAATGTCAGAAGCATGTGTCCTTGATAAGAACCCTGACCTTTCACCTGCAGTACTTTATGGAAGAATCAGAAGTGGCCCTCAGGCCTGGCTGCCCATTAGTGACACCTGGGCAGCTTCAAAAAGGCCAATGCCTGGGCCTCCCTTAGACATTCTGTCAAGCTGGTCTAGGGCGTGACCTGGGTTGCTGCTCTCCAACACTGCAACACACTGATTAAGAGGGTCTCCAAACTGAACCTACAACAATGGCAATAGTACACATCAAGAGAAGACCATGTGTTTCAGTTTGTCATATTAAGGAGGAAAAATCAAACAGCATTTATGAAAACCAAATGCTAGCAGTCAATCCTAAAGGAAATCAGTCCTGAATATTCATTGGAAGGACTGATGCTGAAGCTGAAGATCCAATACTTTGGCCACCTGATGTGAAGAACTGACTCATTGGAAAAGACCCTGATGCTGGGAAAGACTGAAGGCAGGAAGAAAAGGGGATGACAGAGGATGAGATGGTTGGATGGCATCACTGACTTAATGGACATGAGTTTGAGCAAGCTCCGGGAGTTGGTGATGGACAGGGAAGTTTGGTGTGCTGCAGTCCACGGGTTCACAAAGAGTCAAACACGACTGAGTGACTGAACTGAGGAGTCTTGAATGCAGTGGTGATTTCATGATTCTACATTTTAAAAAACTCACATGTACACACAAAGAGTTACTGTATGGAAATTAAAAAAAAAAACATAGAGAGGAAAAAAAATCAAATGATGGACTTATTTAACCCTTAAATTTAAGTAATTTTTAATCTTAGCTTAATAGTAAGAACCACCCAAATCCTGTTGCCCAGGCTACACCGCAGATCAATCACATCAATCTCCAAGTATCAATAGTTTATAAAACTCCACGGCTGGTCCAATGGGCAGCCATGTCTCCTCATTCCCCAGAGGAAGGACACAGACAAAGGTGATCTTAACACAGGTCCATAGAAATGTGGCTCCAAACCAGTGATAACACCTATACCTACCTTCCATGATCCAGGGAAGTCCACTAACATCTACTCAAGTGTCCAAAATTTCTTTTCTATCAACTTTGATTAGGTTTCAAGACACTGGCATGATCTATAAGCCAAGGAAGAACAGGGCTGGATATTCACTACTAGAGTACTCAACTGCCTCAAAATGTGCTGACAAGGGACTTCCCTAGTGGCTCAATGTGATCCGCCTGCCAACTCAGGAGACACGGGCTCAATCCCAGAACCTGAAAGACCCTACATTCCACAGAGCTACTAAGCCCATGCACCACAACTACTGAGCCTATGCCCTAGTGCCCTGGAGCCACAGCTACTGAAGCCCATGCACCCTAGAGCCCATGCTCCACAAGACAAGTCACCACAGTGAGAAGCCCATATCCCAAAATGAAGGGTAGCTTCTGCCCATCACAACTAAAAAGAGCCCATGTAGCAACAAAGACCCAGCACAGCCAAAAATAAATACAGTTTTTAAAAATTAAAAAACTAGTGTGCAAACCAGGATGGGCATTACCTAGGACTGGTTAGAAATGCAGAATCTCAGGCCCTATCTCAAACCTGTGGATTCAGAAAATGTCTTAACAGGATTCTCGGTGATCCAGATGCATATTAAAGTTTAACAAGCATAGGTGCTGACCAATTTTCATGCTTATTCAGCAGAGTTACTGAGCACCTGGCCTACGTACTATATGTAGCAGTGAATAGAGCAGAAAAACTTCTGTCCTCTAGAAGATTCTATGGAGCAAAGGATGGAATTAAGGTCCAGGGCTGTTGGTCACAGAGCCAGTTAGCAGTAGAGACAGGTTTAGAACCTCTGTCTACTAAGAATACAGGCAACTGTCTCTCTAAAAATCACAAATATAATTCCCAAAAGAGAGGTTGCCAAATAAGAAACCAGAAGACAGTCTCTATATATCAAGTTAGAAAACTTGGGCATCAGAAATCTAGTTCCCATAAACCTCTACTCCCTGAGTAAACCAGCACAACCAAATTACACTGGCCAACGTGTTTACGTAGGTAAGTTTTTCTCATAGGTGTCTGAACAGGATGAACAAGAGACATGAGTTAAAAGGAAAAGCATCTTGACCACAAGCTAATACTCCAAGTCTTTCTTTAGATACTGTTAAAAATCTAGCCAACTGATAAGATAAGCCTCCCAATTTTTTCAAAATGTATTGTTCTGATACATTTAGATGAAAATCCAATTACTGGTGCTCTTTGCTTCTTCCTTGTCTCATAAACAAATGTCTGGTTGGAAGACTGCTAACATCTGTCCTGCTAGGTGCTTACACAGACTGTCCCTCTCGATCACACGGTCTCTACCATGCAAAGAAGAAAACCAAGGCTGGGCAAGGTAACTCGAGTAAACAAAGACACACAGGTAGCACAGCTGAAATGACAGAGCCATGCTTTAAATCTAGATCTAACTCCTAATCCCTTCCAGGCAAAGTGAGGTCCCTGGACCTCCTACCTAGAAGATTATTGAAAATGTAAACTCCCTGGTCCCAGCCTGGACCTGCTAAATCAGAATATGTAGTTTAATCCTTGGTGATTGACACCCACACTGACATCTAGGAAGCACTGGACACATAATTCCAAAGGCAAGTTAACTAGCAAACATCTTCAGTTCACTCCATAAGTGGAGAGCAGTCACTTACCTGAGACTTGAAGCCACTTGTCACATCACAAACTCATAGTAGTTCACATGGCTTGGTGCAGGTGGTCTTAACAGCCCCTACAGGTTGCTTGCTGGACAGAAAGACCAAGTTTTCTCTCCAGGCAGAATGCCAGGGATGCTTACAATGTCTTAAAGCTTATAATGGTCTATAAGTTTGATATTAACAGGCCTGGGTGCAAACACCCACAAAGAAATAAATACTGCCCTAATTCAAGCCCTGCTGGGCTTCCCAGGTAGTGCAGTGGTAAACAATATACCTGACAACGCAGGAGATGAAACAGACTCAGGTTCGATCCCTGGGTCAGGAAGATCCAATGGCAACCTGATCCAATATTCTTGCTTGGAAAATTCCATGGACAGAGGAGCCTGGCAGGCTACAGTTCATAGGGTGGCAAAGAGTCGGACACGACTGAGTAACTGAGCACACCCACAAGCCCTCCTGGCATTAACCTCAGCAGTATGGTTCCTTGTTAAATAACTAATGAGATGAATAAGAAAATCATTATTATTCTCAGAATGAAAGGCAGCTAGTCATCTTACTGTGTATCTCTGTCTCTAAACTAACTAAAACTTGGAAGTGGGTGAGTCAGGGAAAGCTGGTGGGGATGTTTTTTAAATTGATACACACACATACACACATGTATATATATCTTAGTGTATATTTCTGTCGCTCTGTCTCACTTTATATAAATATATATATGTATTTATATGTACATGACTGCAGCCATGAAATTAAAAGATACTTAATCCTTGGAAGAAAAGCTATGACCAATCTAGACAGCATATTAAAAAGCAGAGATATTATTTTGCCAACAAAGGTCCATCTAGTCAAAGCTATGGTTTTTCCAGTAGTCATGTATGAATGTGAGAGTTGAACTATAAAGAAAGCTGAGCACTGAAGAATAGATGCTTTTGAACTGTGGTGTTGGAGAAGACTCTTGAGAGTCCGTTGGACTGCAAGGAGATGCAACCAGTCCATCCTAAAGGAAATCAGTCCTGAATATTCATTGGCAGGATTGATGCTGAAGCTGAAACCCAATACTTTGGCCACATGATGGGAAGAACTGATTTCTTAGAAAAGACCCTGATGCCAGGAAAGATTGAAGGCAGGAGGAGAAGGGGATGACAGAGGATGAGATAGTTGGATGGCATCACTGACTCAATGGATATGAATCTGAGCAAGCTCCGGGAGTTGGTGATGGACAGGGAAGCCTGGCGTGCTGCAATCCATGGGGTTGCAAAGAGTCGGACATGATTGAGCGACTGAACTGATATATAAAATGATCCTGGGAGTCTAGAGACTTGAGTAAGAGCTCTTATGACTAAATGTAGGCTTGATCTAAATTTGCCATGAGGAAATGGGGAGGGAAGGAGGATGAAGCCTAGGAACACATCCCCACCAGCTTTCCCTGACTCACCCACTTCCAAGTTTTAGTTAGTTTTGAGTTTTTCGAATTGTGGATCACAGGCCATCTGCTTCAGAATTATTTAAGCAGTAAAAATGCACATTCCTGGGCTTAAGACTCCACATATTTAACAACTTCCCCCCAAAGATTTCTGCAAACATAAAAATTTTAGGACATTTGCCCATCTGACTTAAGTATCAGTTCAGTGGCTCTGTTGTGTCTGACTCTTTGCAACTGATATGAGAATTATCAGACTCATTAATCCCATACGCCACAGAGCAATTAAGCCCACAACTATTGAGCCTGCGTGCCCTAGAGCCCATGCTCCACAACAAGAAAAGCCACCACAATAAGAAGCCTATGCACCGCAACTACAGTGCAGCCCCCACTCGCCACAAATCGAGAAAGCCTGCACCTAGCAATGAAGACCCAGCACAGACAAAAATAAATAAATATTTTTTTAATAAATAAAATAAAATACATAACATCCTGAGTGTCTCTGAACTTGCAGATAATGATTCAGGGATGAAAAACAAACCTATAATAGTACTAGGGGAAAAATACCCTTTTAAAATGAGTATTTCATAATAAATCCAAAAATACACTATCAAAGGAGTCCAATAATAAGTGATAAACTAGGATAAATTGTTTGCAGGTACAACAAACAACCTCCTTAATCTATTCAGAGTTCCAACAAATGAATAGGAAGTAGACCAACAACCTAACAGAAAAGAAGGCACAAAACTACAAACAATTGTCAAAAGGAATTAAGACCGCTCTTCAACAAACCTATAAAAGGTACTCAACCCCACTTATAAGAGAAGTGCAAATTACATCTGCAGTAAATCACTTGTTCATCTTTCAGGAAAGACAAAGATCAAAAAGATCCAGGAGTGAGGAAATGGAACCCCACACATCTTTTCCCCAAAGAAAGAAATATAGCAATAGCTATCAGTTTTTTAAGTTGATATTCATTTGACCCAACAATTCTACTTTTAGAGATTTCTTATAAATTCATGTATATTAGAAATGTTCATGAAGCTTCATTAAGAATAACAGAATATTAGAAACCAAAAAAGGAAAAGTCAATTGTAGATGAATAGGCAAATAGGTTATGGTGTATCCACACTACACAGAATACTAAGCAGTCATTGAAAAAAAGGAACCAGAAACGGGCAGTTCTATATGTATTAATACTTATGTGCAAAGACCTACAAAATGTAAAGCAAGATACTAAAGAGTAAATGTGGTAAAGCTATCACTTTTGTTTAAAATATATATAGTTATACTTGTGCCTTGTGCTCAGTCACTCAGTCATGTCCGACTCTTTGCAACTCCATGGACTGTGGCCTGCCCTCTGTCCACAGTATTTTTCAGACAAGAACACTGGGATGGGATGCCATTTCCTCCTGCAGGGGATCTTCCTGACCCAGGGATGGAACCCATGTCTCCTGAGTCTCCTGCACTGGAAGGCAGATTCTTCACCTGCTGAGCCATCTGGGAAGCCCCATAGTTATATACATACAAACACATGTATGCTTGTCTACATATAGATTATCTCTGGATGGACACATAAAATATGAGAGAAGGTTCCTTCTGGGTAAGGAACTTTGTGTCCAAGAGACAGAGGTAGGAAGGATAATTATTTTTCCCATGTATCTGCTCTCCATGCAGGTACTGGCTAGTCAAAAAAAAAATTTTAAAGAAAAGAGAATAACCGAAAGAGGTGGGGAAGGCAGAGACTGGGGTAGAATAGAGGAGATGCGACCAACTGAGGATAAAATCAGAGTTCTCCCCACATGCTTCCTCAATAGTAATGGACAGTATGTGCTAAAAGCTCTAAAAATGTTTCCTAAACCCATGTACTTCCACTTCTGATAATTCATCCTGAAACACTGAAAAACGCTTTCTGTACAAAGATATACAGGAACTTATCTGGTCAATTTTTATATATTCACTTAAATTATGTATCAATTTAAACTATATTTACCTAGTTTGAAACAGCATTATAACCTTCTCATTGTCAACATTAATTGAAAAGTGAAAATATAAAATTGAATAAGATATAAGCTACTTAAAATATGTCCTCATTTTATTGAAAAAATGTGTATACACATATTCATCTATAAATAAAGGAAAACATAAAGAAATGCACTAAAAGGTTAACAGCAGTTACCTTCAGGGTAAATAATATATGCACATGATTTCATTTTATTATATTTTCCACATGTGTTATTTTTATAACCTAGAAAAATTAAAAACTTTAAGATGCACAAAGAAAGATACTAAGAGGAAATCTATCAAAATGCTAACAGTTTCTGTGAGTTTTAGAATATTAAGCTTATTTTTCCACTATTATAATACTTGCAGTAATAATCATTTTGTATTTCATCATCAAAAAAACACACTTGTCCCTTTGAGAAAAAGACACTGGCAGTAGATCAGAACCCCCAGATAAAAGCTGGCCCAGGAATTGCAAGTTAAAGCCTTACTGTGTTCATGGGAAGTTCTCCGGGTGCTCCTGGTCAAAATACCATCTGCAGAGAGAATCTTCCATGTTACTTCCACAGTGGGAAGGGAAGAAATTTCCTACAAAGTTTCCAAGGCACATCTTCATCTTTGGGATTGACTGATTCGTAGTTCCTCAAGAGTGTAAGGTTAACAAGCCAGGTGGGTTTTTCATAAAAGCAGAGTTTTTGTTTGTTTTCTAAACATGCACAATAGGTCAACTGTTTCTTGAGGGAGAAACACTGGAATTTTTATCCCCAGCCCAGTAGTACAAGACAAAGGTACCAGCTCACCTAGGCAGGATTCTATAAGGGGAGTCAAACTAATACCAGTGTGAAGAAGACCAAAGTGTACTCGTAATCATAATCACTTACAATGGTCTCTGGGGAGAACTAAACAAAACTTCCAATTCTAGCACGAAATGCCTGACACCTTTCCAGCTCCACCAGCTCCAATATGTACTCCTCACCTACAATCCAAAATCCAGCCCACCATCCAGGGCCCACACTCCCTAAATTTCCGTTGGAGGTCCAAGCAGCAAAGGGAGACTCATGGCTCAGCATGTCTTTGGTACCAAGCGTGCATGCGTATACTACCTGTATACATATGCAAGTGTGTATACTATGTGTACATACTCAGTCGCTAAGTCATCCTAATCTCTGCAACCCCACAGACTGTAGCCCGCCAGGCTCCTCTGTCCATGGGATTTCCCAAATAAGAATACTGGAGTGGGTTGCCACTTCCTCCTCCAGGGAGGAGGATCCCAACCCACAGATTGAACCTGAGTCTACTGCATTTGCAGGTGGATTCTTTACCGCTGTGCCACCTGGGAAGCCCCTTGTATGATGCAGATACACATATACCCATACAGACTCTAACAGACTCCACAGATTGTATATAGGGGTACACATACCACAATGCCCACCCATGCACCTAAGTCTTAGGTCTACTTTATAGCCTAACTTTTCAGTGATTCACAACTTATCTGTACCCACACAGTCTTATCTATATACACATAAGCTCAATGAGAACAGGACCCAGACTCTGTAACCCTTGCATATCCTTTCACACAGAAACAGAGATCATTTCCAAAGTTACCAACAGAAATACAGACCACTCAGGACAGGGTCTGGGAGAGATCCACTTGGGCCAGTGTCCTAAGCTGATAGAAACAACATGAGATTTTATAGCTTTGCTTCTATTTGAAGGCAGAACACTTTTAAGATTGCCAAGGGATTCTGCCCAGCAGGGGATAATGCCTCTTAATCCACTGAGGGAAGGGACCTTGGGACCACTCAGACTGGCTAGACCACCCCAGAGACAAGGCCTGCACTGCAGCCTGGAGTGGTTGTCACCGGGTCTCAGAGGGGACTCTGACAAGGTGCAAAAGCAAAGTCCCAGGGATGCATGTGTGCAAACTAGTGTCAGATCGCACAAGGATGGCGGCTCTACATATGCATGTCTAAGGGAAAGGCACCCATGTCTCCATTGTCATCAGAAGATAGTATTCCTTAACTATTTTGTCTATTAGGTTTAAGTTTATCATAATATAAGAAAAGATAATAAATGTACCAGCAATACCCATGACCAACCATATCACTGCCAAATCCCACACACGCCTCGTGCCCTAGGACCACCATTAATGCAAGACTAAAGCCTTTAGTTGTGGATCCAACACCATGTTGCAAAGAGTTCCAACAAACAGATGATCAGAATTGCTCAGCGGGGCCTCCCTGGTGGTCTAGTGGTTATGAATCCACCTGCCAAGGCAGGGGACACAGGTTTGATCCCTGGTCTGGGAAAATTCCACATGCTGCAGAGCAACTAAGCCCATGTGCCACAACTTCTGAAACTCATGCACTCTAGAGCCCGGGTTCCACAACAGGAGAAGCCACTGCAATGAGAAACCTGTGCACCCCAGCTAAAGAATAGCCCCCGCTTGCCACAACTAGAAAGGCCCATGCAGAGCAACAAAGATCCAGCTCAGCCAATAAATGGAAAAAAGAACTGCTTAGCAGGCTGGTGTGGACCAGGTTTGGGGAGCTGACTGAAGGCCTCAACTAGAGGCAGGGGTGTGCTGAGGAGTAGGGCAATGAGCACCACATCACTAGCCTCAGCCCCACTGATGACCAACTTCTCTGGAACCTGGTCTCCTCATCCCTTCACCTACTCTAAGGGTCCTTCTAGACAAAACAGCCTCAAGTTTAAGCCAGTGTCCCATTTCCTGCAAGGATTTGGCACTCTGTTCCTGAACATGTAATATAAAGCAACAAAGCAGAAGTCATCAAAATTGGCAAGAAATGGGTGATGGCATTAAATTTTCACCCACTTCTGATACTTGAGGACAAGACCAAGTAACCTGTACATTACCACAGAAAAGAAACTGGACTAACCTTGAGTACAATCCTGCCAATGACTTGAGAAGATGACCCTGGGGCAGAGTGGGTAGGGAGGTGCCAAGGGACCTAGTGAATGACCCCCATTTAAGAAGCAACCGTGGAGATGTATTCAATAAATTCTAGTAGAACCAAGTCACACGAATCTGGATGCACAAATTAACCCCAGGCTGGTTTTAAATCATCTCTAAGAGACTGGTACACATTTCAGGGAGATCTGAGAATGTTGTGCACATGATCCTCGCTTTGTGCAAGAAGATGCCTCACTGAAGGACACATGGCTGCCTTTAGCAACTTTGTAAGTAGATTAAACACACCAAAGAAGCAGTGCAGAGTTCTGGATACCAGGATGAGACCTGCAGCCAGATGGTACAGCACAGGAGCTGCGTAACCTTAACCAAGTGCTGCACATTCGCCAAGCCTCAGATTCCTTACATGGAAGACTGGAACAGCAGCAGCATCCTCATAAAGATGTTACAACATGAGTTAACACACAGAGACACCATGCTGGTAACCAAGGCAACGCTACAACATTATTCTTGTCCCATCTAGCTAACTTTACGGCTGGAGGTCAATCATTTGAACTCTGTGGTCCTCTTTTCTCCCCCTCAAGTAACAAATGAAGGGAGGAAGATTCTTTCCAACTTAAAATCCTTTGATTCTAAGCTCCGGCCTGCTCATTTGCTTAGGAGACACAGCGTGGATAGCAGAAACCAACTTGAACTTCTAGATCCTACCACAGTTTCTCAATTATCTGTAAGAATGAGTGAAGAAGAGTCAACAGGCAATAATGCAACCCAAGTGATTAAATTCTAAAGCTAGAAGTCTCAGTCAATGAAGTTGTAGGTAACTGTAATCCCAACAGGTATCATTTACTGCCACTTACTATATGCCAAGCACACAGCTGTCTAAAATACACAATTTCCTCTATTCTTTGTGAGTCTAATTCTAGGTAGGTTTCTTAAGCCCTATCTGAGGCTCAGAGAGGAGAAGCAATGGCTTTTTTTTTTAATTGAAGTATAGTTGATTCATAATGCCATGTTAGTTTCAGGTGTACAGCACAGTGATTCAGGTGTGTGTGTGTGTGTGTGTGTATTATATTGTTTTTCAGATTCTTTCCCTTCAACTGGATTTTACTCCCAGTGACACTGCTCTCCTGGCTTCTCAAGCTCAAGACCTTCTCTCTATGCCACATTGCTACAAGTACCACTCAGCTCCAACAGGAACCAAAACAGCTTCCTACACACACATACACACATGCACACACAAATCCCTCTGGGAATGAGAATTAAGAGAAAAATTTGCAGTATAAAATCCTCCATTTACAAGGCTTCTATTCACAGCCTTTTGAAAGCCAGTGATTTTAATTTATGTAGCAACAAGACATTTTAATTTCCCAGCCTTGAAAAGGCCATGTTATCAGGGCACAGGAATGCTGGAACAGCCTGGAATTCCCATAAACAAGGAGTCCCAGGTGGTTTTAAGGGCTCTTCCTTAAAAGAATAGAAGGGTAGGGATTTATATTTACAAAATGCCTCATTGGGAAGCACAGAGGAGAGCCTGTAAAAAAAAAAAAAAAAAAAAACAACCCTCCATCCTGGGCTCCTCAAAAGGAAAGAGGACCAGCATCCAATCTCTGTAAAACTGGGCTGCTCCACAACAGGCTGGCATCTCCACTGCCCTGCTGCCAGGTTAGCGACCCAAAGCTGAGCTCTTCCTACCTGGGTCTGGATGCTCAACATGGGGAGGAAACTGAAGGGCATCTCACATCCACAGAGCACTTGCCTTTCTGGTCTACATTTTCACTTGATTTTGACTCTAAGTAGCCTAAATAATGGGCTTCCCAGGTGGCGTTAGTGGTAAAGAACCCACCTGCCAATGCAGGAGACAGTAAGAGACACAGGTTCAGTCTCTGGGTTGGGAAGATCTCCTGGAGGGAGGGCATGGCAACCCACTCCAGTATTCTTACCTGGACAATCCCAGGGACAGAGGAGCCTGGCAGGCTACACCCCATGGGGTCGCAAAGAGTCGGACACGACTGAAGCAACTTGGCAAGCACACACAGCCTAGCCTACATGATACCGACTTTAAAATTTATTGACGAATATACCTTGTTACTTTTCATAAATGTTCCATGTGTGCTTGAAAGTAAGTATGCTCCAGATATGGGAGCTGTGTTTTATACATGTCTACTGCCTTAAGCTTCTATATTATTCACTGTTTGTATTGTTTGCCTGTATTCAATATATGAAATACCAGGAAATTGGTGTTAAATTCTCCCCCTATGCCAATAGACTTGTCAACTTTTCCCTTTGATATCTGGCCAATTTTACTCTCTTTACATATGTACACATAAACATGAAAAGCCATAAAATAAGGACAAACAAGTTTAGAATTATTATGTATTCCAGATTTACAGTGCTGCAGATTTACATTAGTAGTTTGAAGCCAGCTTCAGTATCTGTACAGACGTGGGTACGACTCCCAACTCCATAACCTGCTCTAAGCCTCCATTTTCTCATCCCTGAAAAGAAAACACAACCTCAAACCTCATAAGGTGCTTGAGAGGATTAAGTAAGAAAGAGTATATGTTGAGTTGGCCAAAAAGTTTGTTTGGGTTTTTCCAGAGGATGTTAAGAAAACTTCTGGCCAACCCAATACACTTAGCATAGGTGCCCCATTCTCAGGATGCTAGCTACTAACAAAATGGTCTATGACTTGCCTGATATCTTGCAGCTATGCTGTAGTATAGAAATGGAACCCTTTGACCTCTTATTCATCAGAAAGCAGGATAGGGTGTGAGAGGAGGCAGATATATTAAGTGTTTATTCCAGGGCTTCAGGGTTGGGGAAGTACAGAACACTACCCAGTTCATATCTCACTGAGAATCTCAAGTCACATGGCAGCTGAACATGCCACCTGCCCCATCTAAACTGCAAGTGCCTGGTTTTGCTAGTTCTTGTTGGGATTTATTCCCCTTGTTGCTAGCTTGAGGGTTCTGTTGAAACAGCTGCACAATCGTGTACTTTATAAAATTCTAGTTCTGAGAAACACTTGGTAAATTCAAAGCAGGCAAGAATTAGTATCTAAGCTGTTGATTGCTTTTGAGGGTTTATCCCAGCCCTGGGATCCTTGGAATTGTGTATACGTGTATATTTGGAGTAGGGGGTGGAGGTTGTAGGGGGCCAGTATGTGAGAGAACAATTTCAGAGCAGACCATTCATTTCATTAGCATCTTCCAAACCCTCAACAATATTCTCCCACCCCAGCAGGGTGAGCAAACCTCTGCGAGAGTCAAAGTTAACTACACATCCAGGGGAGAAGATGCAGCTTTCGAACTCTGAAATTGACACTTGGGACTCATTCTGTCCTGAAATTGTCAGCTGCAGGAAAATACCAAAAAAAGCAGGATACACCAACCATTAAAGCTGCCAAATGGAAGAACCATCTTAGAAAGCCTCAAGGGTTTTAGCAAGTCACAGATTTGCTTTAAAATAAAAAAATAATTATAACAAAACAAAAGCACCACCAGTGCTGGAAAACAACTCCTTATGAAAGGTTTTTACCTCCAGGTCCAGTAGTAGAAACAGGGAACTACAGAGAGCCCACAGAGTATGCAGAAGGGCATTCGGTCCTGCTGCTGGGGGCCAGCACAGACAGCCCACACACAAGCTGGGCAGAACCTTGACAACCTGAGCGAACTGCATTCACAAGAACTTGATAAGCAGACAACACAGCCTAAAACAGCCTTACTCAGAAGCCAATCCCTCAAAGGGTAGAAACCAACCAAGTGCACAGAGTGTCAAACCCAGGAACAACAAAAATTTAACAGGATTTACTAACAGAGTCTCCTTTATTTCTTTACATGTTTCCTCTAAAAGAGAGGAAGATAATGTCAGCTATTTAGACATCCTGCTTTCTTTTCTCCTTGAGAGTTGCACTACTATTTGTCAAACGGGTGTCACCAGTGTCAACCACTCAATTCACACGCCCACAACTGGCCCTGCTAATCCAATCCCAGGACCCCCACATTCCACATCAGCCATTCTTTGCTTGCCTCAAAACCACTGCACAGATGTGAGAAACTCAGCCAGAGGAAAGGGAGATAAGAAGGGGACATGATCTTCTATGCAACAAAAAACTACATATGATCACCTTTCTCTTCAAGCTGTAGGTGTGCTCTTTAAGCATCTCTGATCCAGAATTCCAAGGATCAGACACACTTTCCTGTCCATCTCTTAATACATGACAGACAATAGTTTAAGGAAAAAGACATGAGTGAGGTTTTTCACTGGGATATTCTCTTTCTCCTTCCATGCAAACCACCAGGCAAGAGCTTCTAACTCAACCCTTCGCCTTGGCAAGGACTAAGTAGAGAAGAAATTATACACATTGCTCTCAAAAATCAGACAACTACAGGGACGTCCCTGATGGCCCAGTGGTTAAGACTCTGCACTTCCAATGCAAGGGGCGCGGGTTTGATCCCTGGTTGGGGAACTAAGATCCCATGTGCCTAGCAGTGCAGCCAAAAAAATAAATAATAAACTAAAATCCTTATTTAAAAAAAATTAGAAAACTATATAGCAAAATTAAAAGGTCTCTAGCAAAACAAACTAGGGCAAGTGAAAAGACAGCCATCACAGAGATGACTTTACACTTCGTTCTGTCTCCCTCAGATTCGAAAAAAAATCTTGCTGATTTTATTTTCCAGCTAACAAAGGTATAAATGCTGGTAAAACAAATTCAAACCTCATTCCATCCCTGTTCCCCACCCTCCATCAAAGTAACGTTGAGTGTACAGTTTGACAAACTTTACTCCATGTGTTTTTTCCATGCCAACGATGGCTACCATTAACTGAACACTTACTGTATTCCAGTTACAATTCAAACTCTCCACCGTGTACCATTTGGCTTTCATCTTCATAACTTCTCTATTAAGTGAGTATTTCTAACCCACTTTATGGACAAGGAGACCGACTCAGAATGGCAGGTTCTTTGCCCAAGATCACATCCCCCAATCCTGCTAATAAGGTCAACTTCTAAAATCGCTACATACATACACTCTTTTTACCTGCATGCTGAACCTCTTAAATACGCAATTTGTTGCTCTTTTTCCCACTTAACGACATACATGGTCATCTTGTCATGTACCTCCTCGGTCCCCACACTGGAGCTACAACTGCTGTTTTAAAGAAAGAAGACTTTGATTTATTGTTCTACCACCAAAGGGACCGGGAAAGGGGGGCAGGTAAGAAATAAAAGCTACTACTCACAATTTCATATTTTCCATGCATTCAAGATGGAAACTGTGAAGGTTATCTGTTTAGCCACTTCAGGAAACTTGTGAGCCTGTGTATGCGAATACATTTCTGCCCATGTAAACATTGCTTGGTTCTTCCACATCAAGGTCAAATTTCAGCATGTAGACAGGCATGTGCCATTTCTCTTCAGAAGGGACAATTAATAAATACACAATTGGGAGGCACACAAACCTCTACAGTGACAAAGATTTCAGATCCCCAAAGAAAGATGGCATTCTATTTCTCAGCTCCTGGCTCATCCCCACCCCCCCCCCCTCCTTTTTTATAGACACTAAAGACCCTTTTAAAGAAAAACTACAGGGATATTTTCTTAGAAATACAATTTCAATTTCACGAGCACATAACATACTCCCTTCTAGAGACTATGCTTTGTTGAGAATTGTGCAGCCAGTTTTATAATCTTCAACCAAACAGAAATTGACTGCCACAAATTATAGTCCTTCTATACCACTGATGAGACACACTTCCCTTTTTTTCATTCCTTTTGCCTCCTGGCCTGATTCTAGGGGCTGGCACATCCTGCATCAGCTTTTGGAAATAGGAGAATACTGGAGTCATCAATTCCCAATCTCCATTTTGCAAACAGACAGAACTTCCAAGGTTAAGCATATTTAATACACTATCATCATCTCCTGCTAATGATTCCTACTGAAAAGGTACAGGAAGCAAATACCCTCAGTGTCTCATTTATGAGCCACTAGGGATGCAGTTTTAAGTAAGGATGTAAGCAGTAACAGAAAAAAAAAATCAACCTTGCCCAGACCAAGAACTCCTTGACTTGGTTCCTATTAATACTTAGGAGATATTTACCAACCAAGGGAGAAATACTTTACCCCCACCCAGGGATGCTGGGTTAGCACATCCCCAACTGTTTGGGTGATGTATACCTTTCATACAAAAAAGCACATTCAGGAGAGAAGCGTTTTATCTGGCTTAAAATCCCCAGCTCTGTGGTCAATACTGTGGGCTCTGGAGTCTTCAGACCAAGTTCACCCAGTTCTACCACTTACAGCTCTATGACCTTGGCCAAGACACGAAACCCTTTTGTATAATATGGGAACAATAGTAACTACCTCAGAATTGTTGAAATAAGTTAATACTTCTTTTTTAAATTTTTATTTATTTTTCATTGGAGGATAATTGCTTTACAATGTTGTATTGGTTTCTGCCATACATCAATATGAATCAGCCATAGTTGAATATGTGCACCCTCTCTCTTGAACCTCCCTCCCACTTTCCACCCCTGTAGGTTGTCACAGAGCCCCGGGTTGAGCTCCCTGTGTCATATAGCAAATTCCCACTGGCTGTCTATTTTACATGTGGTAATATATATGTTACAGTGCTACTCTCTCAATTCATGCCACCCTCTCCCCTTCCCCTGTCCTCTGTGTTTGCGTCTCTATTGCTGCCTTGCAAATAGGTTCATCAGTACCATTTTTCTAAACTCCATATATATGTGTGAGTTTATGATATTTGTTTTTCTCTTTCTGACTTACTTCACTCTGGATAACAGGCTCTAGATTCATCCACTTCACTGAAAGCAAAAGTCACTCAGTCGTGTCCGACTCTTCGTGATCCCATGGACTATACAGTCCATGGAATTCTCCAGACCACAATACTGGGGTGAGTAGCCTTTCCCTTCTCCAAGGGATCTTCCCAACACAGGGATCGAACCCAGGTCTCCCACATTGCAGGCAGATTCTTTACCAGCTGAGCCACACTAGAACTGACTCAAATTCCTTCCTTTTTTTATGGCTGAGTAATATTGCATTATATATGTACCACAGCTTATCCATTCATTTGTTGATAGATAAGTTAATACTTCTAACCACACTTAGATCTCTGTGTGGGACATGTAAGTGCTCAATAAATCTTTAATATTATTATCCATTCTTTCAACATTATACTTCCATCCTATACTCAAAATGCCACACTAACAGTAGCTCTGTACTGAGTATCATACTTTTCCATGCATTATCCCACTCTAAGGTTAAGCTTATTTAATAAGCCATCATCATCAATTTTGGAGAAGGAAATGGCAACCCACTCCAGTATTCTTGCCTGGAGAATCCCATGTGGGCTACAGTCCATGGGGTCGCAAAGAGTAGGACACGACTGAGCAACTGTCACTTCACATCAATTTATATTGTCCTCAAAACTAATGGTAGCTGAGGCAGATAGTAACTCAATTTTCTGTAGAAGTATCTGAGATTCGGATATGTTTAAACTCTCACCTAACATCCTACATTAGTGACCTGAAATCTGAACTTGAGTTTGACTTCAGAAGCTACACTCTCCCTACTTCCCAAAGCCCTGGGCTCCTTCCTGCCTCAGGCACAAGTAACCACAAAGGAGTGTTATGAGGCAACATCTATTGAGTCCTCACCAAGTGCTGGGCCCAGAGTAAGTGCTTTATATACACTCCCACTCTACACAGTAACGTTACTGATGGGTAAAACCACCACTCCCATTTTTCAGATGAGAAAATTGAGGTTTAAACAGTTGAAGTACTATGTGCAGGGGTAAAAAAGTTACTAGGAAAGCTAGAACATGGGCTATAGAGTCTCACATAATTATTTCATTAATAGAGAGAGAGAAGAAGGAAATGTTCCAACAGGCCCAGTAAACCTCTGTGCCATCAAATCAGTATGTTTTGAGGAAGAGTTAACACATTTGTTTTCAAGATGGGTAATGTGGTAAGACACGAAGCTCCTAATTGTCTTGGAACAACATGAACAGCATATGTGACTATTTTTTTTATTAATTAGAATGTAAGCAGAGTTCTCAAACAGCCTCTATGGCAGAGTTATTTTTGCTAAAAAAAACAAACAATAACAACAAAAAATATTGAAGCAAAGAATAACTAATCAGATTCATTACACAACAGTGATCACCACCTCCTTTTCCTCCAGGGCCCTTCGGAGAGGGTGGGGTATATAACCCAAACCCCTAACAAATTCAAAAAAAAAAAAAACAAACAGGCACAACTGTGCTTGGAGTATCTTTGCTTCTGTAACAATGTAACTCAGTCATTTTTCCAAAGAAAACATGAAACCTCACATTTTATCCCAAGAAGAACAAATACCTCAAACTTTCCTGTGATTGTCTGTTAACAGCAGTTTGGGGTATGAAGAAAAGGAAGCAGACAAACAAAGAGGAATGAGCCCACAGAGCAATAAAGTGGGACAGACAGACAAGGAGAGGAAAGGCTGACGCTGGAGGTACTAAAGAGGAGGAGGAGGGGTCAGAATACTCCAAGTTAGTAACACAACCTCCCACTGTCCTTGGGTAAGGAGACACCTCCACCCCCCACTGAAACCTCATTAGCTTACTCACCCATATTCACTGATCTTCAATGTTCAATAAAACAGTGCCCAGGAGGGAACTGCTCACGTGGCGAAGGACAGGGAGTGGATTTCCACCATCTTCCCATCTCCAGCATCACAGCTAGAGCGATACCATCACTTGATGGTCCAAAGCAGCAGTCCCTAAACTTTTTGGCACCGTGGACCAGAGGACAATTTTTCTACGGACCAGAGAGTGGCGGGAGGGTAGTTTTGGGATGATTCAAGTGCATTACATCTATTATTATATCAGTTCCACTTCAAATCACCAGGCATTAGTTTCTGGAGGGTGGGGACCCCTGGTCCAAAGGAAACCCACATTTGCCTCCTCTCTGTTCAATCGATACCTTGGCAAAAAGGCTCAGGCCCAAGTTTGCCAAAATAGTATTCTGCCTCTTGATCATACAATTGCTCACTTCACCTCTTACCTGAAATTGTCAGCAAACTGTTCAAACATACCTTTCCACTATCCCAATGATGTGAGGCACAGATACTAAGAAAGATTTCATAGCATAAAGCAAATAAGTAGTGATGAGATTGATCACCTGCCTACCAAAGATTCCAACCGGCTTCATGCCGGCAGGCAGGCAGAGACTGACAGTACCAAAGGCAGAAGGACACTGGGCCTGCCGTCACGGGAAAATGAAACAGAGGGCAGAGGGGGATTCTCCAGGCCGGAGCAGCTGTCTAAAAGCAAGCATGCTTCCGAGGTTGAAATCAAAGGACTAGAGATAATTACAGGTCACTGACAACTCCATACAGTGAGCGTATTCCCTCATCTGACAGAGAAATTTTGTCTTACTTGTAGTCAAAACAAATCTCAAGTGAAATTCAGAATTCTTCAGGCAGAGGAGCACAACTAACTAGATGTCAACATAATGTGATTAGGACCAAAATAAACCTACGACCCACATAAAAACACTGAGCATATAAAGCGAGGTGGGTACAATGCTGCGTGTCACTTGCCAAGAAGAGGGAACAGAAAAATCACATATTATTCTGGACCTTGGTTGTTTTTTTTTTTTTTTAAAAAAAAAAAAAAAAAAGCTTTCGTTGCCCAAAACCAATATGAGTACATCAAGTCCTCTTTCAATACTGCCTTAGCCTCAGCCAATAAATATTACCAGTTTAAGAGAAGCTGCAACCCAACCCACAGAAAAAGACGAGTTCTATTTGGACAGGCCACTTTCTCTAAACCCACATCTCTATCTATCAAAGGAGCTGGTTGGCTTGGCTCACCCTTCAGGTGGAGGTGTGTCTCCCGGTGTCTTGAGTTTGGGGATTTGTTGTGATTTCAGTTTTGTCACAGCCATGTCCTACTGGAGTCGCCCATCTCCACTTAGGATCTTGTTGGATGAGGACTCTACCAGCACGGGACTCAGTCAGGCACTGTTCGAAAGTGATATGTCACAAGCATGGCTGGTATGGGCGTGATAAACATACAGAAAGGGGAGGCAAAGAGTGCCTACCAAAGCGATGCCAAGTATGTTCTGCCGGATTTATTTATACTTTAGGATCTCACCACTGCCAAAAGAATTCACAGGAGTCTGATATGAAAACACAATCATGTATCCAGGGCAGTTAAAGTGAAGATAAAATAAACCAGAACTCGCAAGGAGTTCTCTCCTCAACAATGATCACTGAGTCACTGGTAAGCATGTCCACACAAATCAGGCTAAAGATAACTTCTACGTAAGTAATAATCCTGCAAACCTTCGAAGCATCCTTTTCTTAGGTGAGAATGCTCATCAGAAAGTTTACTAAACTTCACAAATAATAGGACCCTGCACTAGTTATATCTCAAAGAAAAGGGGAAAGAGAAGGTTTAAATTCCGTGCACAGGTGCACCAGACACAAGACCATGGTTGCTGGCTCTTTGGCACATGCAAAGTCTGCAAACAATCCATTAATAGTAAAATGGATACATTATAGTATATACACACAAGGATTTAATACACAGGAATAAAAATGAACAAACCTGTGATACAAACCATCACACACACAATGGTGAGGAAACAGTAGCAACAGCTAACTGACACAATAAATTTCCTTTTTTCAGGAGTCAGAATCATATTAGGAGAGAGTGACTGTGATCAGCCACCTACCACATAGATTTAAATAGGAGATCACAAAATTTCGAGAAATAAAGACAGCATTCAAACGGGCCTTAGATCTTCTCTAACTCAGCCCCATCATTTGAGGAAACCGAGGTGGAGAATTCAAAGGCACACGTGACCCTTACATTCCAGGTCTATACCTTTGTATCAGACCTGCTCCACTCCCTAAAAGGTTTCCAAGGTACATTTCTGCTCTCCTCGGTGTACATGAGGTACATAACGAGACACATCTTCCTTTAGTAAAAGTTTTCACTTCCCCAAGTTGTCAATCCCACACCCCAAGATGATTAAACTCTTCTCATTAGCAATGCCCATTATTTAGTGACAATAAGTGTTGAAGACTCACTTAAGGGCAGCTGAAAGATTAAACTGAGCTTACAACTCTGCAAGTCTTTAACCCTTCAATTATCATCACAACCTGCCACAAAATTAACTTCCATGTTTTGAAATAATACACCAAACTGACATACAATTTCTGTCTTCTTCCCTCTGTCAAATGTCTGCGCCTGGGAACTGTGAAATTTTCTTCAAAGGTACTTGAAGGTCAGCTTATGTTTACATGGTAATGACTATTCTGAATTAATTACAACTCTTCATTAAACAACCTCATCTGCCTAATACAACCTAGGAAAGATCTTTGAAAGAAAAAAAGCCACATTAAAACTCTGTTCCAAAAATATCATACACAGTTCTAAAGGAAGACCACTGCAGTGTTCTCTTGAAGGGATCACATTTGACCTTTTTAACAGAATTATATTTCAGTGACTCATTGGAGGAAGTTTTAGGGTTAATTTTTTCAACATACTACCAACATAATGAAAGCAAGCAAAACCTCATTCATAGTCTGTTCAAAAGTTTTGCTCTCAAGTAATAAAAAGAGGACCTCTGGGAAATTAATTACCAAAAAGAATTGAGAAAGAATTGGAGATGTGTTCATATTAAGCTGGTAGCCGTCAAGGGATTTGTGACAGGAGAGGAAGGGGCAAGTCACAGTGTATGCTGTGCACATAGTTTAAGAAAGTGGAAAGATAGGTCCTCCAAATTAGAGCAAAGATAACACTGAGGTTTCCGCCTGCTCCCTAACAGGGAACTCTCATTCTCTCTTGCTTCAATAAGGGGGGATGGAGGAGAAGAGATTAACATGTAAGAGATCTGGAACATTCTCTGTCTCTAGTAAAGACAGAATTTGGGGCTTCCCTTGTGATCCAGTGATTAAGAATTCACCTTGCAATGCAAGAGACATGGTTCGATCCCTGGTCCAGGAAGACTCCATATGTTGCAGGGCAACTAAGCCTGTGTGCCACAACTACTGAGCCTGTGCTCTAGCGCTGCAACTACTGAAGCCCACGCTCTCTAGAATATGTGCTCCACATGAGAAGCCACCATAATGAGAAGCCCCCACGCACCGCAACTAGAGAAAGCCCAAGCACAGCAACGAAGATCCAACGTAGCCAAAAATAAATATACAAAAAAAAATATTTAAAAAAAGACAGAAATTGGTGCGATAGAGCCTGACTCACAGCTCCCACACATTAGGCTACAGACTTTTATGCCAATTTGATCTGTAGCTGCAAAATACCCTACAGGCTCTGAGGGGACCTGCAATTCAGTCAGTATTTACTGAGCACCAATTTCATGCACAGCTGCTTCAAGACCCTGTTTGGACTGAGGACTGGGCAAGGAATTTGCATTGACCGCACGCTTCTCACATACAGGATGCTCTTCAAGGCCCCTTACCTGGCTGTCCCATCTCAGCGTCCATTCTCACAGTCACTCTACAGAGAAGAGAGATGGGCCATTTCCAGGGGTGGCTGGAGGTTAAATGACTTGCCCAAGGGCACACAGCTCAGGGACAGAAGCAGGAGGTGAACCCAGGTCTACATGGCTGTCACATGTACCCCCTCCACTGCCCACACTGACCCAAGGCTACAGGACAGCCGCCCCCCTCCCCTGCAAAGATGAAGGAAACCCAACATTTACAATAGAGCAAGGAACTTAAGACACAGTAAAAGGACTGAGGTGAGATGACATGTCACAGGAGCTTGGAGAGGAAGACACCACCTCATAGGCAGGTAGTAAGTGGACCAGAAAAGGTGCAAAGGAGGAATCACTGCCGCTGGACTTTAGGGAATGAGGTGGACACCATGCCTAGTGACAGGTGGACAAGTACAGCAAGCAAAGAAAAACATGGCTAAAGTACACAGGCCTGCAGAGTAGGTACTTTACACAGGAGGTGCTGTGGGGTGATGAGGCACTGACAGGAGGAAGACAAAGGCCACCCTTGTGAGTAGGGCTCAGATGACCATCTGGGTTTATACGTAGTCCACTGGAGAATGTGGAGTCAGAGAGCATCTTAGCCCATTCAAGGTGTTTTAACAAGGACATATGTATATGTATGGCTGAGTCCCTTTGTTGTTCACCTGACACTATCACAATATTATTAACTGGCTATATTCTAATATAAAATAAAAAGTTAGAAAAAAAAACACCACAGACTGAGTCACATAAATAAGGTATTTGTTTTTCACATTTTGGAGACTGGAGGATCAAGGCGTCAGCAGATTCAGCATCTAATGAGGTTCATAGATGGCCATCTTCTTGCTTGTGTCCTCACATAGTGGGAGGGCGAGGGAGCCGAGAGGGATCTCTTTTAGGTGGTGCTAGAGGTAAAGAATCCATGTGCCAGTGCAGGAGACATAGGAGTTGTGGGTTCAATCCCTGGGTTGGGAAGATCCTCTAGAGAAGGGAATGGCAACCCATGCCAGTATTCTTGCCTGGAAAATTCCATGGATAGAGGAGCCTATTGGGCTACTGTCCACAGGGTCACAAAGAGTCAGACACGAGTGAGCATGCAGCACCTACAATCTTGTTCATGAGGATTCTACCCTCATGACTTAATCACCTCCAAAGTCCCACCTCCTAACACTATCACATTAGGGGTTAGGATTTCAACATATCAATCTTGGGAGAACACAAACATTCAATCCATAACAGATGGTCTTGAAATGAAGGCTGGAAGAAAATGATTTGGGAAAGACTGAGTATTCACTTTTGCAGGCTAGATGAATGAGAGGGAGATACTGTTACAAACTCAAGCAGGAGAGAACAGTATTGTAGGTTTGTAAATGTCCAGAGTACCCTTTCTCAAACATCTTTACCCAAACCAGCAGTGCAGTACAGAAGATTTTTGCAGGATGGTTTCTCCTTCCAAGAAACAAAGATACTGTGGATAAATAATACATAAACAAATATATCCCAATTTTTTATTCACCTTAGTGTAAGGGGAACCCAAGAATTATCAACAGTTGGTTCAATGTCTATTCAGCTAACACAATCACCAAATTTAAAAAGGCACCTATTAAGAGAAAATATAAAATCTGAAAGGGAAAATTATGCCTTTGAACAATTATCATCTATATATCTGAAGTACATCGATAAACATGATAATCATCCCTCAGTCAGTGTTGGTTTAGTTATGAAAAATGTAGATAGCAATCTGTTTCTGTGACACTTCTGGGTCTTTTTAGAAAGAGTTACTGTGATATTTAGGTTTAGAATGTTATCAAGAATAAAGAAAAGCTTAGATGTAGAAAACCAAAAAAGGTTTTCTGACCCAGAGACATTTCTGAATTAATAGGCCCAGAAATGAGCCATTCAAAGAGACGAGACAGAGAAAACTCAGCCAGAAGGCCCTAGAAATGGTGTTCTTTCCATGAAATGGAGGCATGTCACCACTAAAAGATGAAAATTTTCCTTTGCTATGACAGGTCCAAACCATGCAGAGACATCAAGGGGCTGGAAGACTACGTGACATGGCAAACTGTGAAAAATTCATCCAGCTGTATTAATGTCAGATTCACCAGCCTCTAGTTCTGACCCAGGAGCAGAAGCTGGTCATCAATGAAGGGTATTCCTGTGGGCACTGACCAGAGCTAGACACTGAAATCAGGGTACCAGGAGGAGGCCTTTAACTCACAGCCTTTTATAGAGAGGGGTAAAACCAACCGGGTCGCTACTGGCTCCTCGGTAAGACATCCAAAAAAGACCATGTGAGGGCAAGTTAAAGTCTATTTTTATTTGAACTAAAGACAAGAAATCTAGAATGGCTACATCCTCCCACAAGGCATCCTTCTTTGGGGGGCAAAAAGGCCTCTACTTCTTATGTGTCCCCCCAGGGGTGCACTGCAGGCAGGGGAGCTACAGGTCAAACGTGCCATCTCTTACAGGCAAGTCAATCCTCCTCTACGATTTGGGAAGAAAAATACGGTTTCTATGTTAAAAAGAGATAAGATGTACTATGAGATGGAATAGAAAATTGAAGTATTCATAATTATAAAAAAAAAAAAAAAGGACCATTTAAAGAAATTTTCACAAGCCTCTAGTGGGCAGTTTGAAGCTGGGCCCAACCTTCGAGGGGGTAGGTGTTGAATTTTTCATGTAGAAGCAGAGGGTACTTCCTATAATCTCATGAGCCTTTCTTTAACTTAGAAAGACGCCTGAACATGAAAAGCAGGCTGACTGACCCTTCAGATGCCTGTATGTTTTACTATGTTGATATGTCACAGGTACCAAGTTCTCCTAGCTGCTGCCTAATCATCCTTAGTGAATCATCCCTCAGAAACAGCTGGAAGCAGCACAATCAGAAGGAGGATCCACGGCTTGTGGTCACTCCTAAGTGAGGACAAAAGAAGGACTTGCTTCAGAGTCTAGCACTCAGTGGGAGGTGGGCGACATACAATCAGTAGTCAGCCCACTGGCATTGCAGGAACTTGTTATCAAAGTGCTTAGGAATAGGTGGCGCTAGTGGTAAAGAACCTACCTGCCAATACAGGTTCAATCCCTGGGTCAGGAAGATACCCTGAAGGAGGGCATGGCAACCCACCCCAGTATTCTTATCTGGAGAATCCCAAGGACAGAGGAACCTGGAAGGCTACGGTCCATTGGGTCACAAAGAGTTAAACACAACTGAAGCAACTTAGCACACAGATCTAGGGCCAAGGCCAAGGGACAACCTGTGCATTTTAACTTTTACACTTCATTCCAAATGTGACTTACCTTTTCTGAACTTGGGAAGGGCATGTGGTATTACCTTATATCACGCATTTGGATTTTCTAGAGGCTGACATGAAACATGTCGTTTCATAACAACACACTTTATCATTAATTCTCAGAGTTGTTTCAAGAGCCTAGAGGCATCCAGTGGGCAGAGGCAGGGCGATGCTTGGTGCTCAGGCCCATCACAGTCTACCCTGCAGCTGCAAATCACCAAGCACACTATTACCCTGAGGTGGGCAAAACATCACCACAGGCAGATCAACAGGTGAAAAGAAACAGAGGCTCTAAACAGGGTCTGGGGCTACAACAACCATAACTTACAAATTAAATGATGTGCTAATTCCCAGGCCGAGCTCAAAGTAGTCGTCTCACTATGTATCAGATAAGATCCATATATTTTGCATGTATCATCACCACATACCTATGTCTATAATATCTCATTACCTAAATTATCTCAACTCCTCTGTCCATGGAATTATCCAGGCCAAGAATACTGGAGTGGGTAGCCATTCCCTTCTCCAGGGGATCTTCCAAACCCAGGGCTTGAACCCAGGTCTTCTGCATTGCAGGCAGATTCTTTACCATCTGAGCCACCAGGGAAGCCCAATTGCAACTCTAGCCTAAGATAAGAGCCAATATATTCCCATTTTACAGCTTAAGAAACAGAACCTCAGCGAGATGAAACGTTTGCCCAAAGCCACAAAGCTACTAACCAATATCCAAGTCTGACTGCCCCTGAAGCCAGTGCCCCTACCCTCTGGGTCACTACCTCACAGGGCCAATGCTTCTGCACCCACAGCCCTGGGTCCTTGAGAAGACAGCGTGTTCTGGTGGATCCCCAGTGCTGACTGATTGGCTGACAAGACATGTCATGATCTGGGACACTGAAAGTGGGCTATTTGGGGCCCTGGAACCACAACTTCCCAGCTCACTTTGGAAAGTGCTTAACAAAACCACCAGGGAAAACATCAAAAAGAACGGAAAAATACAGTCTGTTGGTAGGATTCCAATCTGAAAACTTCTCCTATGTATTAAGAACATTCTGCTTCATGTGGCTTATAAAAATAAGTTTTAAATACAGAATTAATTTGAAACTAACATCCCTATCCAAACCCGAGCCTTAATGTTTTCTCTTCTTATTGGGAAACAACAGGATGTGGACACTGAATCAAAGCCATTGGATTCTCTCTTGCTCTCAAGGGAGCCCAAGTGGTAAGAAAGAGGCTGAGTAGAGGGAGTTCCAGGGAGCAAGGTGGAAGATGGGTAGGGGCCAAGGCAGGGTGGCCGGTGGTCCTGCTGGGAAGGTAGGCATGTAAAAGGCCAAGAATTGACAAGCTCCCCCTAAATCCCTTTCCTCTCTGGCTCTATGGGATGAGTGAGATGCTAGCAGGGTGGGGTTCAGAGAGCCAGATGGAGCCAGTCCTAGAGTTTGTGCATTCCAGACAAAACATGCCAAGGATCCAAGTGGGGATGGACACTCCACACCCGGCTGCTGAGTCAGAAGTGGAATCCCAATGCTAAAACATTCTTTGAAATCTAGATCCTATCAGAAGACCCCTTGGAATTTTGCTCAGACAGGTTTGAAGTGCCAACTAGTATGTCTGTATTTTATTACGATTAACACAAGCTAAAAATTTATAAGATAACAGAAATAGAAGGTCATCAATGGAAGAACATGTAACAAATACTATTATCCATAACTGGCTAAAACAAACAGGCTTTACTATTGAACTGAGGCTTTAACATACAAGACTCATTCTTCCAAAAAGGTAAACTCTTACTGAAAAAAAAAAAAAAGTCTATTTATATTAAATAGCTACTCTAAGATCCTGACCCACTCAAAACCACCACTGTCAGCATGACCAGTATTTGCAGACAGGATGCACAGGATGATGGCTAAAATCACAGACCCTAGAACCAGACCCCTTGGTTCAAATCCTGGCTCTGTCACTAAGTATCAGTTCAGTTCAGTCGCTCAGTCGTGTCCGACTCTTTGCAACTCCATGGACTGCAGCATGCAAGGCTTCCCTGTCCATATCAACTCCTGGAGCTTGCTCAAACTCATGCCCATCGAGTCGGTGATGCCATCCAGCCATCTCATCCTCTGTCATCCCCTTCTCCTCCTGCCTTCAATCTTTCCCAGCATCAGGGTCTTTTCTAGTGAGTCAATACTTTGCATCAGGTGGCCAAAGTACTGAAGCTTCAGTTCAGCATCACTCCTTCCAAAGAATATTCAGGACTGATTTCCACTAAGTATGATGGAATCCTAAGCAAGTTACTTAACTAATCTGTAGCTTAGTTTCTTTATCTGCAAAATGAAGATAAGAACAGGACTTTCATCCCAGGGTTGTTACAAAAGGCTAAATAAAAGTAAATAATAAAGCACTGGTATTAGAGCCTGGTTTATGGTAAATCCGTCCACAAAAGTGTTTACTTGTTATCGTTAATTATTAGAGAAATGCAAATCAAAATTACAATGAGGTATCAAACTCATGCTGGCCCAACCGGCCAGCAAAAAGACTACAAACAATAAATGTTGTAGACAGTGTGGAGAAGACAGACTCCTTCTACACTGTTATGTGTGTGGTAAGTCATTTCAGTCATGTCCAACTCTGCGACCCTATGGACTGTAGCCCTCCATGCTTGTCTGTCCATGAACTTCTCCAGGCAAGAATACTGGAGTGGGTTGCCGTGCCCTCCTCCAGGGAATCTTCCCAACCCAGGGATAGAACCCTTGTCTTACGTCTCCTGCATTGGCAAGTGGATTCTTTACCACTAGCACCATCTGGATAGCCCACTACAGTGTTGGTAGGAATGTAAATTGGTACAGCCACTATGGAGAACAGTATGGAGGGTCCTTAAAAAGCTGAAATTAGAAATACTGAATGATTCAGTAATCTCACTCCTGGGCATATATCTGGAAGACCAAAACTCTTAATTCTTTTATTCAAAAAAAAAATACATTCATCCCAATGTTCATAGCAGCATTATTTACAATAACCAAACATAGAAGCAACCAAAATGTGCATCAACAGGTGAATGACTATAGAAGATGTGGTACGTATACACAATGGAATATTATTCAGTCATAAAAAAGAATGAAGCAGTGCCATTACAGCAACATGGATGAACCTAGAAATTATCATACTAAGTGAGGTAAGTAAGACAGAGAAAGACAAATATTATAAGGTATCACTTAAATGATGCCAATGAATTTATAAAGCAGACTCACAGACATAGAAAACAAACTTACGGTTACCAAAGGGGTAAAGAGGGGAGAGGATAAATTAGCAGTTTGGGATCAACAAATATATACTACTATATATAAAATAAACAACAAGGACCCACTGTATAGCACAGGGAACTATATTCAATATGCAGTAATAACCCATAATGGAAAATAACCTGAAAAAGAATAATATATATGCGTGTGTATAACTCAATCACTTTGCTGTACACCTGAAATACAACAGTAATACAACAGTGTGAATCAACTATACTTCAGTAAAGAAAGAAAGTGTCACTCTTACCATCACATGTATGTGAAGCAGCACTAAAGTAAATAGTGTTAGAAGTAATAGATCAGGACTTCTCAGGTGGTACAGAGGGTAAGAATCTGCCTGCCAATGCAGGGGACACAGATTCAATCCCTGGTCTGGGAAGATTCCACATGCCTCAGAGCAATGAGGCTCATGCACCAAAACTGCTGAGCCCGCCTGCTGCAACTACTGAAGCCTGAGAGCCTAGAGCCTGTGCTCTGCAACTAGAGAAGCCACCGCAATGAGAAGTCCTTGCACTGCAACCAAGAGTACCCGCCACTCCCCTAACTAGAGAAAGCCCAAACACAGCAATGAAGATTCAGTACCCAGCACAGCCAAAAATAAATGAATAAGTTTTTAAAAGAATATTCTATTCACAGAAAGGAGAATAATGGCTATATACAGATCTTTAATAGGCTAAAAATATCACAGAAAATAATCTATTGTAAAAGGGAAAACATAAGCCCAGACAAATTTTAAACTAAAAAATTTATGCTCAAAGCTTGAACCCTTATTTTCAAGGGAAATTTAAGAAAGTAAACTAAGTTATAAAATTTTTACTTTTTTATCACTTGTTCAAAGTTAAAATGTATTAAAAAAATAACATTTCTTTACATTGTAAGTTAAGTATTAAGTTAAGCAACTAGCTCAACTAGCTCAGTCGTGTCGGCCCTTTGCAACCCCATGGACTGTAGCCTGCCAGGTTCCTCTGTCCAGGGAATTCTCCAGGTAAGAATATTGGAGTGAGTTGCCATTCCCTTCTCCAGGGGATCTTCCCAGCCCAGGGATCAAACCTGGGTCTCCTACATTGCAGGCAGATTCTCTACCGTCTGAGCCACCAGGGAAGACATACTTGTCTAAATTTCTTTTCAATGCAGTACCAATTTGGGCCATTTTTATTTCAAATTGCCCACATCTTAAAAAAAATTTTTTTTTCTTCAATGCTTAAAAATTTACTACAGTGCTTAAAAATTCATCTAGAAGAAAGTATCACATTTTAAAATTTACCACCATAATTAAATGGCACTTTTATTCTTCTCTATCAACTGTACCAATTAAGGCTTACTCAGACAGCCACTGGAAAAGGAAATGGCAACCCACTCCAGTACTCTTGCCTAGAAAATCCCATGGACAGAGGAGCCTGATAGGCTACAGTCCATGGGGTCTCGAAGAGTCGGACACGACTGAGCGACTTCACTTTCACTTTTCACTTTCACGTATTGGAGAAGGAAATGGCAACCCATTCCAGTGTTCTTGCCTGGAGAATCCCAGGGACAGTGGAGCCTGGTGGGCTGCCATCTATGGGATCGCACAGAGTCGGACACGACTGAAGCGACTTAGCAGCAGCAGCAGCAGCAGCAGAGAGCCACTGTGAAGAATTTACATGAAATTTTACTTATTCTCTAATGAGAAGTGCCAAAAAAAAGAAAGAAAAGAAAAAAAAATCCAAAAAAAACAAGAGAGAGAGAAAGAAAGCCTTGAAATTTCACTAAGGATAGCAAGTAAACATTCTGCATGTCAAAAATCAAGTTCTATAAAGATTATTTCATATAAAATTATGAATCTGGTTTTCAGGTACAAATGATATGGTATTCAGCTCTTTATTTCAGAGAAACACCTCACCTATCTTCCTTACAAGACAAAAGGGCAAAACAGTCCAAAAAAAACAGCTTCTTAAAGACATCTGTGCTTCTTCTGCCTGGTGCTGCCTACATCCTTGCGAAGACAACTCAATTGCTTACTAGGCATGCCACATTTTATTATGCCTCAATTCCACAGTTCCTCTGATCCACCATGTTAGCATTTAATTACCAAGCAATTAATTCGTAGCAGTAACTCAAGCTCATGGGCATTTCTGCTTTAGTCACAGCAATCAAACCAACCACCCAAAGCCCACCCTGCACTTCCCACCCACCTGTTCTCTGTCTCCCAGGTATTTCTCTGGGTTATGACTACAAAAGTCTACAGAACATCAATTCTTCTCCAGCCCTAGCCACAGCTGCCGAGAGGAGAATCTGTCTTGGGTTCCCAGGGCAAATATCCCTACTGGATGGGGACTTGGTAATAGGAGGAGGGCAACTCAAGCATCCAATGGGGTTTCAACTAAATGAGTGGTTACCAAACTAGAGGAGTGTTATCCCTCAGCAGAAAATCCCCACTCCTCCCTACACTATGCTGATTGATAACTTTCCCTTCAATGTCCTCCCTTGAGAAAACAACCTCAACCCATCATTTCATCAAAACCAGCCATTTTAAAACCTAAAAAGCAGGAAGGGTAGTATCTTTCAATAAAAGGTGGTGCTTTGAATACATTTATCTTAATAGAAAGTATCTTTATATTATTTTCTCCTGTTGACTTTTAGAATGATTCATGGATCAGTTCTTTGGGATACACCAGCTGAAATGGTTTTAAGGTCCCTGTTGACTCTTAAGTTACTTAAGCACAGCTCAGCAAGTGTTTTTAAGTTAAAGAGAAGTGAAGATGTTTGATTATTTGTCAACAATAAATTTTAAAAAGTAGGATTGTTGCGTCATATGGTAGTTCTATTCCTAGTTTTTTAAGGAATCTCCATATGTGACAAGAGAAGGCAATGGCACCCCACTCCAGTACTCTTGCCTGGAAAATCCCATGGATGGAGGAGCCTGGTGGGCTGCAGTCAATGGGGTCGCTAAGAGTCGGACACGACTGAGCAACTTCACTTTCACTTTTCCCTTTCAAGCACTGGAGAAGGAAATGGCAACCCACTCCAGTATTCTTGCCTGGAGAATCCCAGGGACGGCGGAGCCTGGTGGGCTGCCGTCTATGGGGTCGCACAGAGTCGGACACGACTGAAGCGACTTAGCAGCAGCAGCAGCAGCATATGTGACAACCTAGAGTGGTGGGACGGGGTGGGGGAAGAGAAGGAGGTTCAAGAGGGTGGAGATATATGCATACCTGTGGCTGATTCATATTGATGTGTGGCAGAAACCAGCACAATATTGTAAAGCAATTATCCGCCAATAAAAAATTAAAAAAAATAATCTGTGGGTCATCTCACATATGCTCATCAACAAACAGATATACAAGCCAAAAACAACAACAGCAGCAACAGCGAGGTCGAGGGGGTAGCACTGTAGGATTAAAATGAAGCATTTTGCTTTCCTGGTATAATTTCTAGGAAGATTAATATACTGTCTGAATGCCATTCTACTCATATGTGATTCCAAAAAGATGTTTTTCTGGCTCTACAACACGAGCAAAATCAGCTGTTTTAACTTGGGGCCCTACAGTATAACTCTCCAGTTGCACAGCTATTTATAACTACAGAGAAATGCTTGCTTCTGCCACATCAAAGTATGCAAGACCCCAGGGAAAGGTCACAACACATTGTTACTTGTTTCAAACGCACTGCCAATTTAAGATTCCGTCAACCTTTGGGTGCACTTTCCTATTAAGAAAGCTCCAGAAACAAACTAAAGGGTTTCCTGGCAGGAGGGCTCTCACCTTACCTACATTCAGCAGACTTCCTAAGAATTCAAAAAGCTCGCCTGAAGAGTTGGATTCCAGTTGGCTGTTCGTAGGATGATCTGATTATCCCGTGTAGATATGAACTTGCTCAATAAATATTTGCTGAACATTCCCTGCTTAGCAGGTACCCCAGAGACTCTCCTCATTCTTCTCCTCCCACCACACCCAAAAAAGGTCCAGTTTTCCAGAGGGTAGCCTGGGCTCTTCCACAAAGTGCCACGATACGATGTGCTGTAACAAATGCCACGCTCTTAGACCCAGCAAGGCACACAAATGATTTCAGAGGACAGAGAGGCCCCTTCCTCTTAGGGAGATGATGGCTGGCTGGATTTGAGCTGAACACTTCAAGAAACTGACAAGGGAGAATGTATATCAGGAAGCCTTTAACCCGGAACTGGAATGTCAGCTCCACTAGGGCTGGATCTTATGCTGCTAAGTCGCTTCAGTCGTGTCCGACTCTGTGCGACCCCATAGATGGCAGCCCACCAGGCTCCTTCGTCTCTGGTGGATCTTATGAGTCTTGTTCAAAACGGTGTTCCCTACATCTTAGATCAATGCCAAAAAGTAAAGCTCTCTAAATATTTAAGAAAAATAAAGGAAAGAACGCTCCTAGATCTATCACTGACTTAGCCATCGTGTCATTAGCTTCAAAGCATTCAACAACCTTGGATTAACCTAAGAACCAAGTTCAGGATGCCTAACGGGACAAATTTCTCCCCTCCACACTAACGGGGAGAGGCAGACAAGACTCCACACTGTACATCAGAGATTGGCAAATGGGGTGCAGGGAGAACTTCTTTCACCCTTCCTCACATCAGTCATGAATTCCTTAATTTCTACCGATGTCACAAAGCAGTCCTGAACCCAGCATGCAGAAGGAACCAAGTTGAAATTTCATTTAACATCTAATACTTGTGCCTACAAGAAGACAGAGCCAACACTGTGGTTGGGAGAAATCCAGGAAGTGCACCAGCTGGGGTCAGCAGAGAAATTACAGAGCTGAGTGAGGGCTCACCCACCAGACCCCACCCCCAGACCCCAGTTAGAGGGCAGGTGGGCCCCAGTGGGCAAAACCCCAGGATAGAACTGCCGGAAGAACACTAGCTAAAAGGAGGAGTCCTTGCTTACTAACATGACGCCACAGGACTGTTTAAATGTGAGCATTTCCTAGTACATTTTAAAATAGGCTTGTTTAAATGAATGTAAACCGGGTTTGAGCTGAGCTCTCTGCATAAGCTAAAGTGAGATTCACTTGTAAAATAAGAGGAAGAGGAGGACAGTAAGAGAACCAAAATCTACTCTCTGAAGGTACCACCAAGAACATGGCTTTGGGGTTTTGTTTTTTGCTTATGTTATCACCCAATAAAAAGCGGGCAGTGTTAAGAATGCTACAGAATCAAAAGAGAGAAAACAACTTCTTCCTCTGTTACCCTCTCAGCATTTAGCACTCTGTTCCTCCCTCATGATTACATGATTACAATAAAATGTAGTTAGTCCTTTGATTACAAAAGAATCAACTATTAGGGTCTACCTAAATGAACTATCAGAAATATCTGTTTATGATCTATCTCAGGTTCTTTTTTTTTTTATTATTATAGTATAGCCTAAGAATCTAGATTCCCTTTTTTCCATCTAGATATCCAATTGTTCTTGCATGACTTGTTGAAAAGCCAGCCCATTCTCCATTGAATTAGCTTGTCTCTCTGGTGGAAGTCTATGGACCATTGATTTGTGGTCTATTTCTAGACTCTCCGGGCTTCCCTGGTGGCACAGATGGTAAAGAATCTGCCTGCAATGCAGGAGACCCGGGTTCAGTCCCTGGGTTGAAAAGACTGCCTGGAGAAGGGAATGGCAATCCACTCTAGTATTCTTACCTGGAGAACTCCCTGGACAGAGGAGTCTGGCAGGCTACAGCCCATGGGTTCGCAAAGAGTCAGACATGACTGAGTGACTAACAACACTTTCTAGACTCTCTAGTCTGCCCCAGGGATCAAATCTGTCTGCCTTATAGGATGCTGCACTGTCTTTTATCCATGCCATTTCATAGTAAATCTTCAAATTTCATAATGTAAGCCCTCCAACTATGTCCCCTCTCAATTATTTTGGCTACTCTAAGTCCTTTGCATTTCCATGTAAATTTTACAGTTTGTTGATGTTCTTAAGATTTTTTAAAATACCTTTCTGGGATTTTGATTGAGACTGCATTGAACCTTTAGGTTAACTTGGGGAGGTGAATCTCTTAATGTTAAGAGATTAACATTAAGAGATTCCAATCCTTAAACATGGTATCATCCATCTCCATTTTCTTGAGGGTCTATTAGAATTAAGCAAAAACATAAAATCTAGGGCATCTACCTTGTGTGTCAGGAAAGAAAGAACAGTTGAAAAACAAACAATCTCTGCAAATTTACAACTTTATAGTTTCTACACGAGCTCTCCCCGTGATGAGTTATATTGATGGATAAATAAAGGCTCAAGAATGCAATTATCAAAAAAAGACAGCCAGATGTAGAACCAAAATTCAGATACTCTTTCTCCCTCAATTCAGGTTCTTCAGTCTTAGATACTGCACAGCTCGCTGAAAACTAAGAATCAAAGGGAGGTTTGTCAAGAGAGGGGATAACTGAGAAAGTAGAGTAAGCCCCACTACAGGACAGCCACCTGCTCCTAGAAGAAGCTCAGTGGGGCTTCCTTCCTCTTCCTTGTCCTCAGCCAAGCTCACAGGACAGAGGAGGAGGAGGAGGAACCATCACAATGTGAAAAGAAATTCAGAGCCAGAAAAAAACCTTCTAGAAAGGCCCCAGCTGGAAAAGAGCCAGGAGAGGAAATGGGCAGGGCATACTAGGGGAGCTCCACAGCACAGCCAAAGGCACATGCATGGTCACCAGGATGCCTGGGAATTTCTAAGAAGGGAAAAGCTGAGGAGGAGGGCGGGCACTGTGATTTCCTTTTCACTCTACAGGGAAAAAAAAAAAAAAAATCAGTTGCCTAAGGAGCTTTAGAAGGTGGTGACAGTGAGTAAATCCACTAAGCACTTAAGAATTCTCTCAATGTATAAAAGCACATTTGGGTTAAGCAGACAAGTCCATGTTAAAAGGTGAAGTGGAGGATTCAAGCTCGGTGTAGGATAAACACAAATCACATCAAGATATGCAATTAAGGGCTTCCTTGGTGGTTCAGTAGTTAAGAATCCACCTGTCAATGCAGGAGACACAAGTTCGATTCCTGATCTGGGAATATCCCACATGCAACAGAGCAACTAAGCCCGTGTGCCACACCTATTGAGCCTGTGCTCTAGAGCCCACGTGAGGCAACTACTGAAGCCTTGGGCCCTAGAGCCTGTGTTTCACAACACGTGAAGCCACTGCAATGAGAAGCCTGCACACCACAACTAGAGAGTAGCCCTGGCTCACCGTAACTAGAGAAAAAAGCCCAAGCAGCAGCGAAGATCCAGCACAGCCAAATAAATAAATAACTTTTTAAAAAAAAGACATGTAGTTAAGTCCTTACTGGTCCTCAGTGCCTGAGGATGGTGAGTTCAAACCTCAGAGTCACCGACACAGAATTTAGGGTCAATTCTGTGCAGAGTCAGGCTGTTTGTTTTACTGAGTGGGTGCTTTTTATTCTCTAAATGTTTTCCATTATCAGAGATTATCTACAGTAAACACATTACTTCTGAAATTAAAAAATAAATAAGATGTCTTAAATGGCTATGGAGGGAGTGTATTTACTCTGCTGCAGCTTCAAAACCAGCCACATAAATCCAGGCAACATGGATGAGCATGGCCAGGTCACGAGGTATGAAGTGTTTGGCCTTGGAAGAATGGGCAGCTAATAGAGTGGTATTTGACAACACAGCAAAAACAGCTATAAAGTAAAAGCCTTTCAGGCTTTACCGTGTTACTTTCCTCCAACCCATCTCTAGGTTTTATGATATCTAAAATGAAAGAATTAGCCTCAAAGTTGTTACCAGGAATGCAAGAATAAGAAAGGGAGACAGAGGTGACATGAAAGTAAAGTCTAAGACCATTTATCACCCAGCTTTTATATTTCACACTGCCTTGCAATTTTACAAGTGGCAATTCTCACAGCCTGCCTGTGTGTTCATGTTTCCAAATTCCATCTCCAAACGTGGATGCAGAGCCATTGATCACGCCCCTCTGTCTCGTTCTCCAGCTGAGCCAGAAGCCAAGCAACAGAAGACACAACATGAGTTTTTGTGGATCAATAGAGTTGTGACAGGGGCTTCCCAGGTGGCGCTAGTGGTAAAGAACCTACCTGCCAATGCAGGAGATGTAAGAGACACGGGTTTGATCCCTGAGTCGGGAAGATCCCCAGGAGGAGGGCATGGCCACCGACTCCAGTATTCTTGCCTGGAGAATCCCAAGGACAGAGGAGCCTGGCGGGCTGCAGTCCATGGGGTCACAAAGAGTTGGCCACAACTGAAACAACGTAGCACGCAGGCTTGCAGAGCTGTGATAACAAACTTTTGAGTCCAGAATGCAGTGAATTCCTTTCTGAAATTCATCATTTCAGGAGAGCCCAGCCATCACCAGCCCAGTGCTCCTTCCTGGCAACAGACCTGACACCCTGAGCCTGGAATGACTCGTCCAAGGTCAGGCACCATGGGCAGCACAGGCTTGCCACCCTGGCTGACCCCCTTACCGACTGCTTTTCCCATTATGTCACAAAGACAACCTTCCTCAGAAACATCAAAGCCTAAAATCTCAATTTACATCCCCTGAAGGGGAAGCTGGCAATCCAAGCATTTGTTTCTGGCAACCCTGTGTTCTATAATGGCACTTAAGAAAAGCTGTCAAAGTTAGAAAATTCAAGCTAAAGGTCTTTTCCAAGAAAAACAGGGCTTGTTTAAAAAAAAATAGGAAGGAAGTAAACAGCCTTGTCAAGGGAAAATAAATCCCAAATTCTGTAAAGCTTCATGCAGCTGAGGAAAGCTGTGGTGATTATCTCCCATTCAATGCAGTAGACTATCCCACTCTTTTATTTAATATTTATTTACTCATTTATTTATTTAGCTGTGTCAGGTCTTAGTTGCAGCATAGAAGCATGTGGGATCTTAGTTCCCAGGTCAGGGATCAAACCCATGTCCCCTGCCTAGCAAGGCAGATGCTTAACCACTAGACCACCAGGGGAAGAAGACTGTCCCATTCTTGAAGGTGGAGCCATCTCTCACTGAGCCCATCAGTGGCCTAGTACTAAGAGGGCAACACAGACCACAAAGCCATGCCATATGCCAAGCTGTCTGCATGCCACAGACCCTACTCTGTCCTAACCATGCTTCAGTGCTTTTCAGCCAATGTCTTAGTACCTGACCCTCCATGGACATGATGCCCATTTATTAGTTATCTACCTTGGAAATCAACCTCTCCAAAATCAGCTGTCAGAGTCATGAGATTCTTCCAATTACATCTTTAAAAACTGTAACAACGGAGCAATCAGAGTCTTCATTAGATACAGCATAAAATCATTTACCACCCCAAAATCCTGCTAGTAAAACTAGGTGCAATCAAAGAAAAGACAACCACTTCCAGAGGTTGACCCACATCAGTGTGGATGAATCCCACTCACTGTGCCTCTTCCTTCCCAAGGATGAGGTACAGTCACTTCCGTCACTTAGGTATTCTGCACCACAGCAGATGGCTTTACAATGCAGAGAGTGGCTGAATCATGAAAAGCTCTAATCAAGAATTAAGGTTTGATAAAGTCGATATGGTATGTGTGGGTGTGTATACATACATACATACATATAGTAAAATATTACTCAGCCATAAAAAGGAGTGAAATTTGGTCATTTTTAGAGCTGTGGATGGACCTAGAGACTATTAAACAGAATGAAGTACATCAGAAAGAGAAAAACAAATATTGTACATGAACAATATGGCTTCCCAGGTGGCACAGTGCTAAAGAATCTGCCTGCCAATGAAGGAGATGCAGGAGATTTGAGTTTGATCCCTGAGTCGGGAAGATCCCCTGGAGTAGAAAATGGCAACCCACTCCTGTATTCTTGCTTGGAAAATTCCATGGACAGAGGAGCCTGGCAGGTTGCAAAGAGTCAGACGCAACACAGCACGCACTCATGCAAGCATATGAACACATATATATGGAATCTGAAAACACTGGTAATAGACTATCTTATTTACAAAGCAGAAATAGAGACACAGATGTAGAGAACAAACATATAGATACCAAGGGTGAAAGGGAGGATGGGATGAACTGGGAGACTGAGACTGACATATGTACACCATTGATACTACGTATTAAATAGATAATAATGAGAACCTACCTTAGAGCACAGGGAACCTACTCAGTGCTCTGTGGAGACCTAAATGGGGAATTCACTCTGCTGCTCAGTAGAAACTAATAACATTAAAAAGTAACTATATTCCCATAAAAATTAATTTAAAAATTAAAAAAAAAAATTAAAGTTTTCCCGGGGCAGTGCCAGTACAAGCTTCACTTTGAGAAGAATCCATCAAAACCTCAGGGTGTTGTATGGTAGAAACCAACACGACACTGTAAAGCAATTATCCTACAATTAAAAAAATTTTTAATTAAAACAAAGGCAAATGTACAGAGTAGGAGAAATGGGTGAAAAAGACCCAAAAGTACAAACTTTCATTTATAAAATAAGTTAAGTTCTATGGATATAATGTACAGCATTGTGACTATAGTTAACAGTACTATATTGCATATTTGAAAGTTGCTAGAAGGTAGATCTTAAAAGTTCTCATCACAAGAAAGAAAAAAAAAATCTAACTATATAAAGTGATGGGTGTTAACTAAACTTACTGTGATGATTATTTCACAAGGTATACAAATACTGAATCATTATGTTGCATACCTGAAACTAACATGTTGTATATCAATTATACCTCAAGGAAAAATATTTAAAAAAAAAAAAAAAGGAAAAAAAAACCCACCTCAGGTTGGTATCCAAGCAACCCCACGGAAGGGTGACCCCTTCAGTACAAGCCTAGCAAGGACGGAACTGACAGAAGTTCTCAATTCTCATGAATGTCCACCCTAGCCTTCCCCATGGCCTCCGCCAAAGGCTTGTTTGACAAATGCAGGCCAAGAGACACATGTGACTGGCTCAGGAGGAAGGAGAACAAAAGGGACTTTGTATAACCCTGAGTATGCCATCCGATGGCCCAACCCACGTCCTTCAGCCAAATGGAAGCCAGGAGTACAGACAAATCTCCTTATCTTAAACAATGCATGGAGGGAAGCTTACCTGGCCCAGTCTCTCTCAGCCTTTTGAAAAAGGTCACTGTTTGCTCACTGCGATGGTCTCTAGCATGCCCATGGCACACTGAACCTTATTTAAGCAGAATATATCTACACTTTCAAATGTACACAAAATGCCTTTCTCAGTGGCACTATTAGTGAGGAACAGAAGTGCTTCGCCAAGAATGCAAGCCCCCTCAGGGTTCCCAAATTCTGAAGATCAGGTTCAGAAAAGATGGCAAAGAATGGCCTGTGAGAACTGTCTTGAAACAATGCTATCTTTCTTCTGCATCTTTAACTGCTCAAGAAGACTATGCATGTTAAATAGTAGGACAAAGTTACTCAATTGAAGCAAAAATTCCTTTTCCAATAGTGCTCCCTCAAGAAGGAATGTTACATTATGTTCAACTCCAAGTAAGAACTGGTAGAGCTTCGGATAGCCACAGCAGAAATTCCAGGTCTTTCTCAGCCATTTCTAAGGATGTTTTGTTAAACATAATCTTTCTCCCCTTGCCTTGTTTTAGGTTTGCCTTCTGTGAGCCTGGCTGTGTTCCAGCACCATGAATACAAAGGCAAGTCAGGGACTTCCCTTGCGATCCAGTGGTTAAAACTCTGCACTCCCAATGCAGGGAGTCTAGGTTTGATCCCTGGTCAGGGAATTAGATCCCACGTGCTACAGACCCCGCATTTCACAACAAAGATCTAATGTGGTCAAATAAATTTAAAACAGCAACAACAAAAAGGCAAGTCAGACTGCCCTTGCCCAACTGAATCCCTGTTTAATCCACAACAAAGGTGCTCTCTTGTTTTATGATACAGACACCAGCCACAATGCACCTCCCTATATAATGAGCAAACAAGAGACAATGAATATTTGGTTTCCCAGTGTGGTCTATGGCACCATCTTTGCCAGGAAGTCCTACTACACATACTTGAAACATGAAAAAAAACCACCAATGGTTACCAACCATTTGGACATTCATTCTTCTAACTTGCAATGAAATTGAAATTTTGAAACAATGTGAGGAAAGAATGTTTAAGGAATGACAAATTTTAGCAAACTATTTACACTTTTCAATCACCTTTCTCTCAATTTCAAAATATGTTTGCTTAAAGGAAGCCTGGTTTCAAGTCATATCCAAGCCATTTCTCTATTCAACTTTTTAAGTAAAAATAATGTCTGAGAGCAGAAAGATCAGACTGCAAATACAAATGCAGGCCCGGGAAAAAAACCTGTCATCAAGTTATTCCTAGAATCTTCCATGAAGTTAGCATGGCATGTCTGTAATTCTGTCTTAATAGGTACTAGAGCAAAGATCCAATCTTCTCTTTCACTGGTCATATCATCATCAATGACTTAAGACTCCACTATATTCCATCAATACATTTCTTTTCTGTTTAACAGTAACCTTTTAACAGCTCTCCTCAGAGCCTATTACTCCTTGAATGGTTTTGCCAAATTTCTCTTAACAATTTTTCATCTCTTCCATCAACTTCTCCCTACTCTTCCTAAAAGGTAATGGATCAGTAATGAATATTTATCCATAAAAAGAACTGAACTGTAGGAGAAAAAATTCTCCTGGAAAGCATAAGTTCTGTGGAAAAGATTTCACCAGGTGTTGGGGGTCATCTGACATCAGGATGCACCTTGTATTCCTGTGAAGTATATTCAGACACAGGTCAGACTTGTGGCCATCTCGGCTCTCCAGGATACAGCCACCAATCCAGAAGCACATTAAAAAAAAAAAAAAAATCTCTTCAAGCAGATGAAAGGATTGTCCAATAGCTTAGCACACTTTGTTTCTTTTTAAAAAATATTTACTTGGCTGTGCCGGATCTTAGTTGCAGCATGCGGGATCTTCGATCTTCATTGTGGCATGTGAGATCTTTAGTTACAGCAGCATGTGGGATCTAGTTCCCCAATCAGGGGTCAAACCCAGATCCTCTGCATTACTGCATTCGAAGTACAGAGTCTTAGCCACTGGACCACCAGCGAAGTGCCCCCAACACACTTTCAAACGAAAGCAAGTCCCTCTTACCTGAACTCAAAATTGTTGACCAATGCATATGTTTAATTTCAACAAACTTGCCAAGTGGCCCTTCTTCCAGAGAGTAAGTAGCCACTAAGAAGTCAAGAAAGGACAGGCACAGTGACAGTGGGGGAATTGACCAGTGACCACGAGGGAGCTTGAAAGACTCAAAGACTCAGCACTAAAACTGCACAAAAGGTTTGAGGACCTACTTTGTAGGATTATAACAATTCTACTCAAATCACTCACTCGTGCACAGGAATGATAAAATGACAATGATTCTGAATTGTCAGGAAACATGTTGTTGTAGCACACGCTTGAAACAAAGAAGCAGAAGAACTATTTAGACAGATTTTCAAAGGGTTTTAAATGAATTAAGTTCAAGAGCGTTCAAGGGTAAGAACCTATTCTCTGAATGAAAAGTTCACACAATGTGAAATATACCTCATCCCACAATGAAGCTGGATAAAAGAAGGATATTTGGTAGAGACAGTGTTCTGTTTTCATATGCAGTAGTTAACCCTTCATAGTAACTTTACTACACTGTGTGTTTCGTATCATCCTAGCTCCTTGGAAAGCCAAAGATGCCTTTCTGTCACCTCAATCATGTAGGGTTTGTGCACAAGCTTGTAAGAAATTTCAAGTAGTTACTGAAGGTATAAAAAATAAATAGCCTATCAGCCTTTTAATGACCTCAAAGGCAGAGTCTTTTTAACATAATCTCACAGGTCAGTGGATGATGCTATGGGCTGCCCCACTGTGCCAAAAAAAAAATGCAAACAAAACCATAAACCTACATGAGAGATATTAAGAAAAGCAAGTTCAGGTTAGATAGAAGAGTCAAAGCATTTACTTTAAAATCTAATTCTGACTTACATTTATAAGAGGTATACAATTCTAGACTTAATTTCTCAATTAAGACACAAAGCTGGGGATGTTCTTAGTTTTCAAACAGCAAATGAAAAGCCATCAGGACTTGGGCATCAGCAAAGAGGGACCAGATGATGTAGAATACAGAGAAGAACCCACAACCCATTACCAAAAAAAGAAATTATATGGATACTGGAATGCATTTCTTTTTTCTTTTTATTTTCAACATTAATATGAATATGCCTTCTCAACTTAGTAGCTTATGGTTATATTAAGCTGACTATGGGGTCTCTGGCATAAAACCATCCTCAAGAAGAAAAAAAATCATCTTGTGATAAGGTTTTTGAGTGACCGGTGGCTACTTGAGTTCTGGATGGCTGCAACTTAAGGACAGAACTTTGTGAAATGATTTCAAACATCATCAACCCAAAGATAAGGCTGGACCTAGAAACAAGCTTCTTCCCATCTAAGGATGCAGGAGCCATTGATTCATAGGAGGGCACTTCCAGAAGGAGCTAGAAAAATACTAATAGGCTGTGAGTGACTCACAGACATTCTAAACAGCCATCCTAATAACCCAATTAAAATCCATCCGTTTAGCCTAATTTTGTTTTGCCTCCATAGGTTTAATCTTCTTAAAATCAAGTACTACGACTTCCAATAGAAAACAAAGTAACCCTCATTCTTGATACCCAGATATGTTGGGGAGGGAATAAGAGAAAAAAAAACACAAGTGCAGAGATACCATCCACAGACAGAAGAAATACTAGAAGTCCGCCATGCTCAATAGACACTCATTCATTTACTCCCCCAAAGAACCTTCACTGAATCCCAGGTATGGATCAGGTATGCCCTAGACACGGGGGATGCAGCCATGAATAAAACTAGTGCCTCATTTTTGAAAACCAAAATTCCAACACAGTGAGGAAGTGCAGTAACAGTCAGACACTAGAGGAAAAATCATAGCCCAAAGGAAGAGCAAATCACCTCCATGTGAGTGAAGGAGACGGAGTCAGAGGTTGCTTCACATCACCGGGAACACAGGCAGGAATCATGAAAATAGAGCACAAAGAATCCTTCTTATTTGGCGTCAGAACACTGTTCATTTTACAAGTATATTTAAATGAAACATTAATGTGTATGTGTGTACTCAACAGCAACAGGCAAAACAACTAAACATTAGTCACAATCCGTAGAGGTGATTCACATAAGTTAAAAAAATTAGACCTATGCAAATCACAGCCCAATCCTTAGGAGGAAAGGCATTAGTAGACTAAATACACAAATGTATAGAATCAATATTCCATTGCCAGGGAACAATCAAGCAGTGATCACACAACATAACCACATGGGAGCAGGGCTTCTCAAACCTTAATGTGCACACACAGCTGGGAGCTGGGGGGGGGAGCCTGACAGTCTGCATTCCTAATAAGCTCCCATGTGATGCAGACGGGGCTGGGCCCATGGCCCACTCTGAGCGATAAGGATGAGAAAGGTCGGTGATGCTCAGTTCTGACGGAGCATCCTAGACATCTACAGAGGGGGCTCATAAACGAGACAAAGTCTAATCCTGATCTGAAACCTAATGAGCCAGAATCTTAGGAGATGAGGTTCCCTGTAATTTCTCTCTAAGCTATACAGGTGGTTCTCAAGTGCAGCCAGACTTGTGAAACCAGTCACACAGACTTTTCTGTATACCTCACCCCAAGAAACAGGTCAGTTCTTTTCTGTACATAGAAAACGCAAGCAGCTGTAGAAGACATCCATGGAGATAATGAGTCAGAAAGAGGAAGCCCCACTAACCTGACCAGGCTGGTCAACTCAACCCTGGTGATGCCTGGAATCACAGCGTCCAAAGGCTGACACCTGTGGTAGAACCTATCTTGACCCTTTTCATCCACTGTAAATGCTTTCCAAAGCTAGTACTTAGATCATTATCATCTCTTTAGCTTCATAAAACACACCAAAGAGGAAAAGGACTTTTTTTTCTTACCTAAACATTACAGATAAGGGGTCATCCATGATGAAAGACTGGAAAGAAGCCAAAAGACAAACATACAATTAACCAGCCCAATGCCTCCAGGCTCCAGTATTGAAATGCCTCTTCAGCCACACACACCCTCACTGCAAAGTGCAATTCTGTTAATAAAAGGGACTGAGTGGAATGTAGTCTTTCAAGGCTTTCATGCACAAAACCACTTCTGGAAAAAAGGAAAAGTAATAGTTTACTGTCTCCAGTGGAATAGGTGATAGACCCAGGTTCATTTGAAACACCAGCATTTCATATTTCTCTATGTCCACTTTCCATCTAAGGAGACATTTCTGTTCCATGTATTCAGCCTCTTGCTCCCAATTTCTATCCATCTCATTAAAAGTTGTAAGCTATAAACCCCTTCTCATCCCTGCTTACCCTGGCAGAGGGCAGGAAAATTGGAAAATCTTCAACTAGGATGAAGATGATCATAGCAGTACTATTCACAATAGCTGAGACATGCAAGCAACCTAAAAGTCCATCACCATATAACTGGATAAAGAAGATGTGGAACATATGAACAATGGAATATACCTCAACCGTGAAAAAGAATGAAATAATGCCGTCTGCAGCAACATGGATGGACCTTCAGATTATTATGCCAAATGAAGTAAGTCATAACAGAGAAAGACAAATACCATATGAGATCACTTCTATGGGGAATCTAAAATATGACACAAATGAACTTATGTACAAAACAGATTCACAAACACAGAGAACAGACTTCTGGTTGCTCAGTGGGGGAGGAGTGGATTGGGAGCTTCGGATTGGCAGATGCAAATATTTTCTATGGGATGAATAAACAACAAAGTTGTACTGTATAGCATAGAGAACTACACTGACTATCCTGTGATAAATCATAATGGAAAAGAACCTGACAAGTAATCTATATATGCATTTTTTAAAGACATGGTATATATACACAATGGAATACTCAGTCATAAAAAGAAATTTCTCCATATGCAGCAACATGGATGGACTTGGAGGGTATTATGCTAATAAGTCAGGCAGAAAAAGTATTTATAATATCACTTATATGTGGACTCTAAAAACCATAACAAACTAGAGAATAAAAAAAACCTAGTAGAGTCACAGACATAGAGACAAGCTAGTAGTTACCAGTAGGGGGTATGGGGGTACAATACAGAGGTAGGGAGGAAAAAGGATTATTATGGGATTATATGAAGTCATGTATGTGAAACTCTTGAAAACCGTAAAGCACTATAGAATTTAAAGAACTCTTCATCCAATTTTTTTTTTAAGTGTTGTCAGTTCAGTCTCTCAGTCATGTCTGACTCTGCGACACCATGGACTGCAGCACACCAGGCCTCCCTGTCCATCACCAACTCCCCGGAGTTCACTCAAACTCATGTCGATCGTGTCGGTGATGCCATCCAACCATCTCATCCTCTGTCGTCCCCTTCTCCTCCCCTCTTCAATCTTTCCCAGCATCAGGGTCTTTCAAATGAGTCAGTTCTTTGCATCAGGTGGCCAAAGTATTGGAGTTTCAGCTTCAACATCAGTCCTTCCAATGAATATTCAGGACTGATTTCCTTTAGGATGGACTGGTTGCATCTCCTTGCAGTCCCAGGGACTCTCAAGAGTCTTCTGCAACACCACAGTTCAAAAGCATCAATTCTTCAGCGCTCAGCTTTCTTTAAAGTCCAACTCTCACATCCATACGTGACTACTGGAAAAACCATGGCTTTGATTAGACGGACCTTTGTTGGCAAAGTAATGTCTCTGCTTTTTAATATGCTGTCTAGGTGGGGTTCCCTGGTGACTCAGACGGCAAAGCGTCTGTCTGCAGTGTGGGAGACCCAGGTTCGACCCCTGGGTTGGGAAGATCCCCTGGAGAAGGAAATGGCAACCCACTCCAGTACTCTTGCCTGGAAAATCCCATGGACGGAGGAGCCTAGTAGGCCCATGGGGTCGCAAAGAGTCAGACACGACTGAGCGACTTCACTTTCACTAGGTATTGTAGTCAGGGTCAATAAGCAAGGCCATGTCCTCGTCCTCTCCATTTAATGCTCTGGGGAGAAAGATACAAAGCTCCCTTAACTATTCATGGATCACATCACTCAAGTGAAAAAAAGGGGGGTGGGGGAGCAGCAGCTGGCAGTTTCTACCACGTGCCACACATAGCATGTTCATCTTTCTACCATGAGTCCTAGGAAGGTAACTGTATAAAGAAATGAATGACTGGATAAATGACTGGAAATAACAGGATGAACAACATCCTGTCCTCCAGGACTTCCATTTTCTAGCTGGAAGACCAGACAGCACAGTGTAATTGCAAGCGCAGTGAAGGAGGTTCAGGCTCAGAGTGGTAGCTAGGAGGTGGTGAGGCCTGCGTCAGGACTCAGGTCTTCCAATTCCATGTCACTGTGCTCTGCTTTAGTCCATGTTGCGTTCTTGGAAATAGATGTCAACAGCCTTACAGGAACAGAGAGGGAGGAGGGCTCAGCTGGGGGTGGAGTGGCCGGGGAAGGCGGCAGGATGGGGTGGCATGTGAGCCTGCCTCCCCTCAGCAGGCTCAGGGGAGGAACCAAGCTGCCTTGCTGTCGGGGGCCCATCACTTGCCCAGCTGTCTTGCAGCGAATCTGCTTGGAATCGACTACCACTTACTGGTATTGAATAAGCATGGAGGGGGGATGGGAAGTGGACGTGAGATGGAGAGGAGACAGGGCAATGTCTTTTCAAATGTATGTCTGTTTTCCTCTTCTTTAAAAAAAATTTTGTTTTTATTCTTATCTGCTAGGACTTGGAAGGAAGAGACAAAAGCCTAGGACAGGGAAGAATAAGAATTTTTTTCCCTGCAACCAAAAAAATACACAGTGGGGACAATCAGAGGTTCCTGACAATTTATTCCATCTGCGGAAGCATGACTCTTAAAATGGAGAATCACCCAGAAAATCTCCTATGGGGCCTGAACCTCTGCCATGTAATGATTTTTCCTTCTTAAGGGAATAAAGGTTAACAAAGTGCAACCTTTTTTCTAAATAAGGTCACACAGTCCTTTTTGCAATCAGATACCTGCTCTGAGAATTAACACATTCAAATCCCCTGCTTGAATGGACATCTCCCTAATCTACTTCTGGAGAGGCGCGTGCTTTTGTTTAAAACCCCCAAGACCCTGCCAGCTGAGGTCCAGCCATAAGCAGAGACTGTAATTTAATTTTGCCAAGAGCTCAGGACCTCAGCCCTAGGGAGAATCAGCCCTTAGTGAAGGCTCCAGGGCCAAGGCACCCCCCTGGCCAGGCCCACCCCAACTATGAAGGGACACACAAACCCAGGGGGTCTCAGGGCCCTTGGGATAACTGAAGATGCTAACTACAAACACTGAGGATCAAAATGCATGTGACACCTATTGGCCAGTCTGCTGTCCCTTGGCCTCCTACCATTTGTCTTCCTGGAAATAAAGGAATCCCAGTATCACCCTGACAGAGGGCAGCTGCACACCTAATTCAGGCAGATCTAAAAACCACCTTCCTCACCAGGATCCTCCCTTCTTGTAGACAAGCAGGTTCAGTGCTGTTTACTTAGACGTCTGATTTAGCCACCCTGTGATGGACCGTATAATGTGGGAGAGTAAAAGGGGTGATGCTGGGTAGATTTGGAAGAACTTTTGGTAAGGCAAGCTTAGAACAGATTCACTCCAGACAATAACATGCTCAAATTCCGCCTATACTTGTAAAAAAAAAAAAAAAAAAAAAAAAAAGCCAAGGGTAAATGGGAAGACAGTTACTTACTGCGCAAGTATTATGAGCCAGACATGGGGATGGAGGCTTTACCTGCATTATCTTGTTTAATGCCCTTCTCACAGCAACCCTACCAGGTGGATAGGTTACCAGCATTTCACAGGTGAGGAAACTGCAATTCAGGAGCTCTCTAACTGGCCTGCACTCACACAGCCATTAGATGGTGAGGCAGATCTGGGTGACCCATGTCGGGCAGAATGGCTCTGCCCTCTGACACAATCGAAGATTCTCAGATGAAAGTTTACTGTTTACTGAGTTATCAGTGCTGCAGCTGGCCAAAAGCAGTTCAGGGACCAGACTTCCCAGATCATGGTTTACACCCATGAACTGGACCCTCCAGCTACAAACTACACACATCCTAACCCAGCATCCCAAAGGAGGCAGAAGGGAACACAAGGCAAATGCAGACTTCCAATCCTTCTTCCACCCCAACAGGAAGGTACACAAACACTCCGAGTGCTCCAATGAAGCATAGTGAGAAGATGGCCAGAGCATCATCCTCAGCTTACTGCACTCCTTCCAAAACACCACCTCAAATCACCTCTCAAGGGTCAGCAGAGGCTTCAAAAGTGACCACATTCTCTGTGATTACACAAATTCCACCATAGGGGCACTTACCCTGATAGTCCAGGGGTTAAGTAAGAATCTGCCTGCCAATGTTGGGGATATGGGTTCTATTCCTGGTCCAGGAACTAACATCCCACATGGGGTTCCTGAGGCAGATGGTCAAATGAGATACAACACATCAGAGAGGGTGAACAACCCAAGGACTCTCATCAGTCTGGAGGGTTTTGAAGTCAGCACAGCATCCTGAGTCACAGAGGGAAAAAGGTAAAACTGTGATACTTATCTACTCCTTTTTAAGTGGGAAAGTATACAAGATACTTCAGACATTTGCAAGAAAACACAGTAGTCTCACCTGTAATTGGAAGAAAGCTCAATCATTTAGCTAAAACTTGCTAATCCTGAATTCCTCCTTCCTGGAAGATACCAAAGTAAACCACCACTACATTCTCAGCGTTTTTTTTTTTTTTTTTTTTTAAGATGTGGGCCATTTTTAAAGTATTAAATTTGTTACAGTGTTGTATCTGTTTTATGTTTTGGTTTTCTGGCTGAGAGGCATGTGGAATCTTAGCTCCACAACCAGAGATCAAACTCACATCCCCTGAATTGGAAGATGAAGTCTTAACCACTGGACCACCAGGGAAGTCCCTTCAGTGTATTACTTTTCATCTATCCTAGCTCTTCTCAAAAACCTTATTCTTCACATTTTCTGGACATCTTTGTTTGCATCCATCAACCTCACCTTCCCTTTCCACACCTTCCCCAACACGTACTCCCCATCACAACCACCACCAGATCACATTTATCCAGTATTTCTATATTAGATACAGAGGATCCTATAAAAAGAAAGTGATGCTTACTTGGCCAAAGCCCCTTCCTCATACAAAAATACCATAGGCAGAAAATCAAATGATGCTCTATCAGTGTTTTTAAAACTTAAGAACACATTAACAACTCAGAGAAGCTTTTGCTGATACCAAGACACAAGACAAGGAATTAAATTATTAACATCCTTCTAGGAAAGATGGACAAATGGCAACCCACTCCAGTATTCTTGCCTGGAGAACCCCAGGGAATCCCTGGAGAATACCAGAGGAGCTTGGTGGGCTGCCATCTATGGGGTCACACAAGAGTCGGACACGACTGAAGGGACTTAGCAGCAGCAGCAGCAACAGGAAAGATGTACTGTCTCCAAATCTAGTTGTCCTAAAGCTGTCCATAATTTTTACTCAAATTCAGGCATAAGCACAGCCTGAACATATGGCCTGGGAATATATGGCCAGGCATATTTATTTTTCCAAGCATCTGTCTCTGGATGTAGTGAAGGTCTGCCATCACAATTCTTCTGATGACATGGACAAATGTGCTCTAAGTCATGCAGCGATAACCCCACAAATAAGTTAAGACACTGCAACTGCCTGGAACAAATCAAAACACTATTTAAGAAAAAAATGAATTCATAAATCAGTTTAATCTTTATAACAGTCCCTTTTTGAAAAGGGCCACATCCTTGAGGTCAAGGGTTGTGTCATACTCCTTTATATGTTCTCCCCCTCCAATATTTAGCAGGATACTGGGTAGAATAGTCAAGATGTACTGTTGCTCATGAGTATTTGTGATCATTTATTATATTTCACTTTTCAAAGTACTTTTCCCCCTGTTTTTTATCTTATTTTGTATCCTATTTTACTGACCCTAGACTGCATGTGGTTATGTTGTTTCTTTCTTAATAAAAAGTGGGATCAACGGCTCTAGGGGTCAGCAAGGTCAGATATTCAACAGGAAGTGGAAGAAGTTTGAAGCAGAAGAAACGTTAATCAAGGTAATAATTGCCAAGGACTTCCCCAATGGTCCAGTGGTTAACAATCCTTCTTCCAATGCAGGGGACACAGGTTTGATCCCTGGTCAGGCAACTAAGATCCCATGTGCTACAACTAAGACCCAATGCAACCAAATAAATTAAAAAAAAAGGTAATACTGGCCACAAACTGAAATGCCCAGAGCTCTCAACAGCACATCCTTCCCACGTGGCAGTCTGCTGACTCTTGATTCACATCTACAAGGAATCCCATGATCACTGAATGGGCTGGGAGCAATCATCCTACGTCTAGGAATCCCATGATCAGTCCAGAAGCTTACACACCTGATATGCAACACCATGCAAGCTAACCAGACCCAAGCAGCTCAATGTCAGAATTCATGTCAGAAGAGATTATCAAAAGAAAAATGTAGCAGCAGCAGCCTGGACCATCATCTTTTGCATTTGTCAAACACATGTAAACAAGAGATTTCTCCACATCCTCACTGATCCTTTCCACTCCTACATAATTTGGAGGCAGACAGGACAGTCAGATGGAGTCAAAGGGAACTCAGGGTTCACAAGGCTTTTGTACTTCTGTCTCCAGGATTTACTCTTGCCACACAGCAGAGAGGATGCTCTGTTTCTGCCTCAGGCAAGTTTTTCCTACATGTGGGCTCTGAGGACATCAGCCCTTTCACCTCATTGAGGAGCAGACCCTGCAGAGAACAAGAGTGCCCACTTCAGGCAAGTCCCAAGTACAAAGAGCACTTGCAAACCAGACTTCCCTTTAAAAGAGGGGGTGGTCCTCTTTACATGCTCACCTCCTCTGGGACACACAGATTAAATGATACAAGCTCAACACCACATTAACCAAAGGGTCAAAGCTAACATTAGTATAGGACAGAAAGACATCCTGTGCTTTCTGATGTGATATACTGAGAAACATTCAAAACCTCATTTATGTAGCATTCCTGACAGAAACACATCCAATCATGAGGAACCTCCTAGTGAGGAATTATCATACAAATACAAATTGCTAGGAAGTAACTGACATGTTTTAAGAGTTTAAGTCAATGTCATCAAACACACACACACACAGAGGCACACACAAAGACAGAGGGACTGCTCCTAATTAAAACGATGACAGAGATGTGACAACTGAATAAAATCAGCATGATCCTGGATTGAATCCTAGGTCAGGGGAAGAGTGGCCAGAAAGGATGTTATTCTCATAAGTAGCAAAATTGGGGTATAAACTGTATATTAAACAATAGTACATCAATGTTATATGTCCTCATTATAAAGCAACTATATTTCAATGAAAATTAACTTAAAAACAATTTGTTTAAAGAAAAAGATATGCAGATCGGGGAAAATGTTATATATGTCCTGTTTTACTAACTGAAGAGGAAGATCTTTGTTCTTAGGGAAGACATGCAGAAGCTATTTAGGGGTCAAGTGGCATGATGTGTGTAACTTCAAATGGTTCAAAAAAGATAATAGGCATCAATATGGAACGATAAAGCAAATGAGGCAAAATATTCACAACTGATGAATTAAGGTTAGGCTATATAGGAGTTCTTTGTATTCGGGCAACTTTTCCGTAAGTTTATTTTAAGATAAAGCTTTGTAAAACAACATAAATTCAAATTCAACTTGCCAAGTATTTCTACAGTAACACTGGTTGAATGAGGCAAGGCCCCCACCCCATAGGAAAAGCACCTGTCACCAGCTACCCACCCCCAGGCCCAGGTGACTGTGCCCTTCTTCCACCTCAAAGTCAATATCTGGCCAAGCTCAGCCACTGAGATTCATCTGCCAGGAATTTGAAACTGAGCCAGAAAGAGGTGAGAACACTGAGCAGAAGAGAGGGCAGCTTCAGGTTTGAGGTCTCCACATAAAGAATGGGCAGAGGAACAGGTCTGGTTTTGATGAGCAGGACATGGTGACACTGGACAGAAATGTCTCAGAGCGCGAATGAGCACATTGGCGGTTACGTCTCAGGTACAGAGCAATCCCTCAATACAGGTTGGCTGCAATCAGCAATTACTGGACAGAAATGTCTCAGAGCACGAATGAACACGTTGGTGGGTATGTCTCCAGTACACAGCAATCATTCAATAGAGGTTGGCTGCAATCAGCAATTGCATTGAACAACTCCCCAACTCCACCCCACCCCCACTTCATTTTAGCCACCTCAACTGTGTCTGTTCTTTGGCACAGGAGCCTTGCCAAGGACAGACAATACAACAAGATTAAGAGTCACCATGAACTCCTACCCACAAAGGTAGACTGGGGAGTGCAGCCACCCACCCCTCCCCTGCTCCCATGCTGCTGCCCTGTTTCCACAAAAGAAGGAATGGCTCCTTCTCTTCTCATACCCACTGCCTCTTATCCAGGGGCAAACTGGCCACAGCAAAGGGTACAGCCTGTAACAGAGATCACTCAACCTCCACCAGGCACAACCCAATGGGGCAAAGAGCCAGAAGGAAAAGACTTGGGCCCTGACCAGGCAGGAAACCTGGATCCTTGTACCACTAACCTCAATGAAAACCTGGTAAATTACCACTCTCATCTGACCTGCAGGTAGACAGAATAACGGTACCCGAAGTTGTCTATGTCCTCATCTCTATAACCAGTGTACATGCTACATTACATGGCAAAATGGACTTTGTAGATGAGATTAATTTAAGGATCCTGAGGTAGGGAGATTTTCCTGGATTATCCAAGTGGGTCCAGTGGAGTCAAAAAGATCCATAAAAGCAGAGAATCGTTCCCAGTTACGGTCAGAGGAAGATCAAAATGTAGAATTTGAAGATGGAAGGAAATAAGCCAAGGAAAACACGTGGACTCTAGAATCCGGAAAAGGCAAAGAGATGGAATTCTCCTCTAAAGAAGGGGTCCCCAACCTCCAGGATCTAATGCCTGATGATCTGAGGTGGAACTGATGTGATAATAATAATAGGAATAAAGTACACCACAAATGTAATGCACTTGAATCATCCCAAAACTATCCCCATCCCCTGCCTGGTCCATGGAAAAACCCTTTCACAAAACCAGTCCCTGGCATCAAAAAGCCTGGGGATGGCTGATCTAGAGCCCTTGGAGGAACAGAGCACTTGATTCTGACCTCCTGAGACTTGTATCAGGCTTCTCAGCTGCAGAATTGTAAGATAAAATAGATTTGTGCTGTTTTAAGTCACTAAGTTTGTGGCCATTTGTGACAGCAGCACTAGAAAACTAATACAGACTTTATTCCCTCCTCTGGAAATGAGAGCGTTTTCATCCTTTCTGAGAAGTGGGGTTAGTAGAACCTACAATCCATCACCTCTCCTTCCAGAAGCCCCTGGGGCACCCCTGGAGAAACCTTGGCCCTTGACCATAAGTTCTCTGAAGGTAAGTAATTCACAAAACCAACAACCTCCATGTCAGATGGAATTTATTTAGTACCATCCGCCCTTGTTTTGTAGGCTTCCCAGGTGGCTCGGTGGTAAAGAATCTGCCTGGCAATGCAGGAGACTCAGAAGGCATGAGTTTGATCCCTGGGTCTGGAAGATTCCCTGGAGGAGGAAATGGCAACCCACTCCAGTATTCTCACCTGGGAAATCCCACGAACAGAGGAGCCCCTGGCAGGCTACATATAGTCCAAAGGGTCGCAAAGAGACGGACACAAGTGAGCATGAGCATGTATGCCCTTGTTTTGTATTTTGCCACTAGAACTCATTCTTTTTTTAGTAATAAAAATAAAATGTCTCCCAAGTTACTAAGTAATTGGCAAACCCCAGGGGCCCAGAACACCAGCATCCACATTATATCCGCTTGATCAGTAAACATTCCCCAACAACCACGCCCACCACAGAGGGCTTTAGCACTGCCTCAGATCCAGTAGTGAAATCACCATGGCCGCCTTCCAGATTTCTGAGTCATCTTCACCACTGCAGGTCCAAGCAGCAGCAGCTGGATTTTGACCTCAAGGCACCAAAGCCCAAACCCAGCCCTGGAAATTCAGCTGCTGCACAAGCCCCCGTACCCACCCCCCACCTCCCTTCTTTAACATCTTCCCTATGCAACTGCCCTGCTATCTCCTGGGGGCCATGCAGCTGGCTGAAGGACACACTGCCAAGTGTGATCCACGGGTGTAGTGATGCGCTCCAGCTACATCACGGGAGCTACTTAAACGGATTGCCTCTGTTCTCAGGAGGGTATTTCTTATCACTGAAATATTTCCAATGAACGAAATATCTGGGGAAGACAGCTACTGTCCTAACTTTGATGCAGTCTCACTAGAAAGGCCTATGCCAAGCCTCATGGCTGTAGTAAAGATGGTAGTTTTTTCTGAGCAGAGCCTATTTGTAGCTTCCACTTCTTTATTCTCCCAAGAGCTGGAGAGTGTGTGTGCCCCCACCTGCAAGTGCAGTTCCAGGGACAAGAGGTCAAAGTCCATCAAAACAGACCCAGGAAAAAGGAGCTGTCCTTCCTTCTGACAATCTTTGCTGTATCTACTCAAAACTGGGGCCAACAGGTGGGTTTCCCAGAGGATCTATTCAAATATAGATAGCATCACCTCTAAAGCAGAGAGCACCTAGATAGCAGGGACTTGTACTGGAATTGGTTCTGGCCCAAAAGGGAGTCTGTTCTAAGCACCAGGGTGCTTGAATTGGCCAGACTGGGTGCCGGCTGCTTTACAAAAGGAAGAAGCCTGTTTTAGGGTGGGCAGGCCAACAAAGGTCAGCCACAGGGAATTTGATCACCTTTTTATCATCCTGTCATCACCCACTCCAGTTAAACCAAGATCTGCCACAGATGCCTGCCAAATGACAATGCAGGACCATGGCTCTGCCTTGGAGGAAAGTGCTCCTGAAACGTCACACAGTCATTCTGGGTGCCCGGGAGACCCCGGCCACAGACAGCCCAGCACGGCCACAATAATGTACCCAAGAGTCTCCCTCTGAGCAGGAGCAGAGGCAGGGAACTGGAGAAGGGGGTGAGGCCACGAATGCCTGGGCAGAAGGGAGCCGCCTCCAGCCTGACCCACATCTTCCCTCGCCCACGTGCTGCAACACACGCTCCGGAGCATCCATCAACAGCACCACTGTGTATAAACAGAACGAGAAGGATGCAGAGAAAAGGAGCCTGCAGAGAGGAACGGGCAAGTCCAGAGATGAAGCCTCAAAGGCTGAAACACAGAACCAGAAAAGACATATTGGCAACCCTTGCTACTCAGAGCCTTTGTTTGAAGCCCTAGAAACTCCTAGACTTGGCATGGCAATAATTTTTTTTCAAGTCCTCTATATATTAAGCTTTCAAAATGACAAATTTTCAAGACTAACCAACCACATTCTGTGCTAGTGACAGCTCTTAGGTCACTGGGTACCTAAGAATATCATCTTTTTAAAGGTGAATTTTTAAAGGTGCATAACTTCTGACCTCAAGATTCTACAGAAATGCCACATGGTCTACAAATAAATATTTAAAAAAATGCTCACTGCAGTATTACCAAAATGTAGGGAGAGGGAGGGTGGGAAGCCCAGCCAGCAATGAGAGAATGAAAGCTCATACAACTTACATTTTCATGTAAAAAATAAGACACAACAATTAACAACAATAATATGTGGTCTTTCAATATACAGTCGATTTTTTTTAGCATGGAAAGTGTGTTCATAATAGTTTTTCAAATACATTACACAGATTATTATACCATATCAATTTAAAAAGAAAAAACACGTTTTCTCATGTTTTTTAAATAATGTCAGGAGTATAGAGAGTCCTACTACTACTTTGAAAATACCTTCCCTTCTCACAAAAAGCGAAGGGTGTCAACAGTATCCTTTACTGTTCTTAAAGCAGGTAAGAGCTCTGTCTGCAAGGAGGGAACAGTTGTAAAAAAAAAAAAAAACCTGCCAAATCCCCAGTCAGTCATTCCTTTAATTAGACATCTTGCTTTTTTAGGCTTTTCTTTTTTTAATAAAGAGAAACATGCCCCTGAGGGTCTCAAATGAGAGAAAGCACTGGGATTGGAAGTCACCATGGATCCACAATTGCAGACAAGGTCATACAACAGATCAGAGCATCCCAGTTCGCTGGATAGGGGTACCTCTGGGTAGTCAGCCACAGGCTGCAGGCGAAATCCTTCCATGCCTCAAACTCCACGTGCCCTGTGAGCAATGCTGGCTCTAGGGTTGGCATGTTTTGAAATGATGGAGATTGAGAAATCCTGCATTGAGGCAGAGGCAGGAAGAACTGCAAATCACGAAGTATCTGAATGCTGTTTATTGCTTCATTTGAAGGCCTGTGTCTATCCTTCGGCATCCTAAAATTTATTACACTGAGACTTTTTAAGTATATCTGGTACAAAAAGGGAAGATAGTCCCAAATTTGGCAACCTTATAGCATGAAACAGAGGTCCAAGAGGCTGGACAGCTTGACTGGGATTAGCAGTGGGAAGAATGTCATTATAGGGGAAGCTATTCTCTTTCTTTCTACAAAGTTTTTGCTCCTCTTCTTTAATTACATGTTGTAAATTACCTTTGTAACGTAAAATTACATTTTAAAGAAATATAAGCAAAACCTGTTACAGGACGAGTGTACTCTTCCTTTTTTTTTTTTTTTTTAAAGACCCCCATCCAACGTCTCCCCTATTACTGAAAATAATTGAAGAACCCAGAGAGGAGGACAAAAAAGGCAAGGAAACACTTACTGTTGTGTTTACCTGTTAAGGTTTGCAATTACCAGAGATTCATCTGTTACCAGCAGCCTGTTTGCTCAGGGGTTCATCAGCAGTGCTTATTAAGCCATTGCTCTTCTGATACACTGGCCTGAGACAAGCCAATGGAAGAGAGAAAATACATTGCTGGGTTTATTTAACAAATGTTTATTGAGCCTAAGGCTGAGTGCTGGGCCCTGGGAAACAGGATAGATAAAGCATAATTCCCCTGTCCTCAGGGGCTCGTTTCTACAGACCAAGAAATTGGCTTCAGACATGAGCAAAGAGCCCAATCACAGGGAATACAGCCAGCCAGAGGGGGAAAGGGGCACTTCAACTAGTCTCCAAAGAGTGAATGGCCAGGATGAATACCCAGTGCTCTGAGAGCATCATAGCTAAAACCATTCTCTCGTCTCACCTCCTTCCTTTCACTGTTGAGGAAACAAGTCCAGAAAATAGAAGCCACTAGACATCAGTGCCAGTATGAGAAAGTGAAGTGCAGGTAAACATTCTCAGGCCCAAGGTTACCCACTACAGAGCAGAGAGGTAAATCCAGCTCCCACTAGCTCTCGATCCTTAACTCTGGATGCAAAAGCCTAAAGAAGTGAGGAGGAGCTGCTTCTAAGATCCAATTTTATGTTTTCATGAGTGGGCGGGCTCACCTTGCCACTCCAGTGGGGAGCTACAGGCATGAACTTGGTAACACAGAATTTGTAACACAAGCCTAACAGCACAGTCCCTCCACGGCCCAAAACATGAGAATAGGAGTGCACACCTTGCCTTGAAAACCGAGTTACATGGATTCAACTTAATTCTGCATCTGGTGAGTGATTTAGTGGCTCAGAAGGTAAAGCATCCGCCTATAATGCGGGAGACCTGGGTTTGATCTCTGGGTTGGGAAGATCCCCTGGAGAAGGAAAAGGCAACCCACTCCAGTACTCTTGCCTGGAAAATCCCATGGACGGAGGAGCGTGGTAGGCTACAGTCCACGGGGTCGCAAAGAGTTGAACACAACTGAGCGACTTCACCTTCACTTTCACTTTTTAGTTTATACACAAACTCAGCATATATATGAAGTCAAAATCAAGGAACCTCATTCAAAACTTAAAACCCATAAGCTCTAGAATTGTGTACCTGATACAGAATAGACAAAATAACCCTGAGCAGAATGAGGTTATTTGGAAATGGTCAGATACAAGAATCCCACACAGTCATCAGAAAATGGTCTTCAGAAACAATGCAATCAGGACTTCCCTGGTGCTCTACTGGTTAACAATTGGCCTTGCAATGCAGTGGATGCAGGTTCAAGCACTGGTCAGGGAACTAAGATCCCACATGCCTCAGAGGAACTAAGAGTCCATCCAGCCAAAAATAAATAAATAAAAATGTTTTTAAAAATGCCTTCAACCTGACTTCTCACCTTCTGCCTCCAGCAGGAGCCATTGAGGACTAAGTTGTAGCCCTGAATCTTAGGGCCAAAGGCAGTCACGCAAGCTGCCTAGACCTGTCACTGGGGAGGCTGGCAGAAGCTAGCAGTGGTGGAGGGAAAAGTCAGCCTCCCAAGTGCACTTTTCTCTTCCTTGTTCATTTTTGCGAAGCAATGACCAACCTCCTTCTATAACTCAAGAGGCCAAAGTGCTACAGAAGCAATACTTTAAAGCTGACACACAGGGAAGGGTCATACCCTCTATAGGTAAAATGAGGGTGAGATGGAAGAAAAATAGCACAAATAATCAGCAATTCAGTCTTGCCACCAGTAGTAAAGTTCTCTTTCTAGTTGTGATGCAGGTGACGAAAGAAAGAGGAGATAAAACTCTGCCCAAGATCCAGCAGATCAAGCTGGACCCTCATCTTACTCGCTATGTGATCCCAGGCAAGTGCCTTCACCCCCGACCTCAATCTTGTCCTCTATGAAATGGTCACTACTTGCCTCGTGAGTCGTCGGGGGGGGGTAAGGCACAAGGCCGCGTGCCAAGTGCTTTGCCTTAAACCTCGTATGTTGTAAGTATTCCATAAACGGCCACTAGAACTATTAACTACCCAAGAGGTGAATCAGTCTGGCTCCTTGTAAAAACTACACGACTTTTGAGAGGCCTGACTGCAGCTGTACAGCAGTGCTGAGCCGACGACACACTCGCATCTTGGGAGAACAGCCCCAGGGCCAGTTCACCAGCTGGATTCAAGACGCCCTCTTTGGCAGCAGCGTCCTGATCCTCCCCGATAGCCCCTTGAACCCTCTCTCTGCCTGCTTTTTCTGCGGTCAGTTCTCTGCTTCCAATATAGTCTCTCTTCTCAACAACCCACTTAAATGCGTTAGCCTAACTGAGGCAGCCTGCTCTTAAAAACAAGAAACAGCCTCAGTATTTTCAGAAATGCTGACTTCAAAACAGGCACACTCATCCTGTGAGGCAGAGACCTCATAGGATTTCACCTCAAGAATCTGAAAAGCACAGAACTTAAAGGGAGGATTTCACTGACAACACCATAACATACAATAACGAGGCATGAGCTCAGACACTGGTGAGGGTAACTTAACAGGTTCCCATACTCCCTGGTAGGGCTCATATCTCAAACCACTCAGCCTCACGCCGTTAAAGAGACGAACCCACCAGAAAAACTCCCATGGGATCTCTGGGAGTTTTGCAGGCACACACCCCAGGCACTTCACCGAGAGTCACACTCAAGGACAAGTCTCGTGGGCATAAGGATCCTTAGACCTTTCTTCTCCAAGTGTGAGATACAAATCAGCAGCTTCAGCATCACTTGGACCTTGGAGAAACATGGACTCATAAGCCCCACCCAGACCTACCCCATTGGGGTCCCCCTTTTAACTAGATGCCCGGGTGACAGTGCTTAAGAGTATTTAGAACAAAGTATAGCCAGAATGGACTGTGATTGTTGACTTAGGTTTTCACTTAGTCTTTTCCTTTCTTTGTGGAAGGAAGCCAACTTTATCCACTGGCACATAGAAGATAATCAATATTCGTTGAATGGATGAACAGATGAATGGGTGTTCTACCAAGTGACTCAAGAAACTTATCCTGTATTAAGTGCAAAGAAAGATGCAAGCATGGGCCTGAGAGAAAGAGAGAGAGAGAGAGAGAGAGAGAGAGAGAGAGAACATTTGGGGGCAGGGAGAAGGTGTCTTTAAATGAGGTTGTCAGTGGAGGCCTCTCCAACAGGAGTTCACATCAGGGGCAGCCTGAAGCTAAGGTGCGATGGATAAGCAGGAGCATGATGGGAAGAGGATGTCAGCCCTACAGGTCAGCACCTACATTCACCACCATAAAGGGTCTCTGGCTGTAGGCCAGTAAGGATAGACAAGACTCATAAGATTCTTGGTCCAATGGTTAAGAATCCACCTTGCGATGCAGGGGACATTCGTTCGATCCCCGGTTGGGGAACTTAGATCCCACATGCCGCGGAACAACTAAGCCTGCGCACTGTACCTCCTAAATCCATGTGCTCCAGAGTCCCTGAGCCACAACTAGAAAGTCTGTGCAGCACAGTGAAAGATCCCACATGACTCAATGAAGATCCTGTGTGCCACAACTAAGATCCGATATAGATAAATAAATAATTTTTTTTAATTTTTAAAAGAACCCTAGAACTAAGAAACTAAAGGGAAAAGAAAAAAATTATTTTAAAAAGACCCATAAGTTGGGCTCTGATGGTAGAAAAGTGCAGCTCTCAGGAGGCACATTCAGCAGGTCCCCGACTGTAAGACGGTTGGGTCAGGAAGGCCATGTCTGGAGTCACAGTTGCCATCTCCATGGCTCCTGGAGATGCGTGGGCCAGAGGAGGGCTATAGAAGTGGTCCATCAGCTAGACTCTGTTTCCTGGCCACAACCCCTCCAGCCCTCAGATTGCCAAGTAGAGACATGGAGATTACTTACTGTTTTCTCCAAGTCGATCCGGGAACTTGCAGCCGACCATCCAAGGGTCCAGAAGCCCAGTCCGGATGTTACCCTGCAACAGCATGCTGGCCAAAAAGAGACAAACGACATGAGTCAGTGCAGGCAGCCACATTAGTGAGTAAGCAACGCTGTCTCAGCATGGGATGACACTGACGGGGTTCAGATGATAAAGAGCAGAAAAGGAAAGCACCCCTCGGAGCCAGTGGTCTCACAGGACTGTGCAGTGATACAAATGGCAAACTCCTCTGCCCTCAGCATCAGCTCCAGAGCAGCCTCTCTGCAAATCCCCCAATATGGAGTCTAGACATAGGGCTGCAAAGCGCCCTTGGAGAGAATCAGGCCCAACCCCTCTCTTTACAGACAAGAGAAGCCAAGACTTAGAAAAGACAACAGGCCTTGTCTAAAATCAGCAGAGCATAAAGGCTGAGCCAGGAAGGGAATAAAGGAAGCAAGTCTATAAAAAAGCTTAAGTTTACCTGTAAATTACCTTCCTTCAAGAAACCTGGGTTCTAAATAAATGCTATTCTTATCTGTTCTGTTGTTTCCCGAATTCTCTCTCCTTTATCCCCAAAGACTTTGAACAGCCAAAGTGAAACTCCTGGTTTTCTTCAAAAACAAAAGAAAACAAGGGAGAGAAAGAAAAACCCCAGGACTGTTCATATTTGAGTACAAGACAAAAACTCTAAAGACTTTGGAGAAAAACTTGAAGACCTAAAAATTCCAAATTTATGAGATATAAACAGCACAGAATAAAAACAAAAGCTTCTCTTCTACACATCAGGTTTATAGACCCAAGAGACTAGAATGTTCCAGGGACATGCCTGGAGACCATAAGAAGTGGTACACTTCAAAGATGAGGGGGCTGTCTTGTTAAAATGAAATGGATGATCAAAATGCCAAGTCTTTAAAAAATGACGCTTCTGATTATGGGTTTTTTTTTAATGAATTGTCATCTAATTATATATTTAAGACATAATTATGTAAATAGTTACCTCTTCCCCTGGGGTTCTAGTTCCATCTGACCTTGACAAATCAATGTAACCTTGGGCATATCACACCTAACCATGCACATCTTCCATCACCTCATCCATGAAAAAGCAGTGATGGGATAAGACTCAACTCTTCAGCTGGAGAATTCTGAAAATCCCCTACATTGCTGAAACAAGCTGAAAGTACCTCCTATTAAGTCAGCTTATACAAAGCATAGTTACTCGCCTACTTTGAAAAAATGAATGTCAGTCATTATAAATTTAAATTGCCATCTCTTAGGAAATAACTACAAAGTTGGTGTAACAATAGTCATGTTGTTTCCAAGGAGTTTACTTCAACAGTGACAAATCTGCCCCCATCTGCCCCCTAAATGGGGTATCTGGGTCTGTTTCCCCAAAGGTCCATTATTATTTATAAGGATGAAAGTTAGGGTTTCTTTTGCATGAAGTGGAATTTAGGCAGTGAGGTCATTTGTTTTGAAACTACAGCAACCATTCCGGTTTTCTTCCCCCATTTTAGCATTTCAGTTACTCTGGGTCAAGAGTAAAAGACGAAGATTTCAGAGAAAATGCAAAGCCTGGTAGGCCACCCACAGAACGGTCAAAGATTCTGGCCTAGATAGTCCAGGGCAAACTAACTACGGGGGTTCCCTTTCTCAAGTTAGGCAAGTTCACTGGCAAAAAGTCGGCGCAGACTCGCACACAAGCAGACTCATACATATTTCAAAGAATGTTCAACAGTCCCAGGATTCATTTTTTAAAAACAAACAAAGAAACAGAACCTACCATACTGACCATGTGGTTCTTGATCCTTACAGGGCAGGAGGGTCCATAAACTCCTCTGGAAATATGATGAACCCTCTCCGCCAGAAGGACATGATAGATTCAGTTTCAAATTTCCCCAGAAATTTCTCTGTACCTCTGGTTAAGGACCCTGGCTTAATTAACATAAGGAGTCCCTTTTCATCTTTCTCTCTGAACTTTGTACAAGCCCTTAGTAAAGAGAGTCGTGAGTGACAACCCCATTTACAAAGTGATACACAAGGGCAGGGACCGGTGAGAAAACTGGCTTCGTGCAGCTCTTAGGATGGAGAGTATGACTCTGCAGCCCAGCAATGCTAACAACTGTTCTTGAGGCCCCGGCTGTGCCTGGGAGCCTTTGCCAAACAGTTTCAACAGAGACCTTCCCAAGTCTGGGTTTGCACTTGGTACTCAGTTCTTCAAAACAACAAAGAGTAGCATGGCAACATATACAATACCATATGTAAAATAGCCAGTGGAATTTGCTGTGTGACTCAGAGAAGTCAAACCAGGGCTCTGTGACAACCTAGAAGCGTGGGAGTGGGTGGGAGGTGGGAGACAGGTTCAAGGGGGAGGGGACATATGTATACCGATGGCTGATTCATGTCGACGTAAGGCAGAGACCAACACAATATTGTAAAGCAATTATCTTTCAACTAAAAATAAACAAATTAAAATGGCAACAACAACAACAAAAATCAATAAACATCTGCATTACTTAGGAATGCATACAAAGGTACCAAGGATCAGTTAAAATGAAAAACTGAGATGCTTATCATAACTCTGAGGCAATAAGGGGCGATTTTTTTTGAGATATTATTTTGATATATATTATTTGAGATATTGCTGATTTCTTAGCCTGGCTGTCGGCTTCCCAGATGTTCAAATTATTCCTATACGTTGCATGTATTAGTCTCCATGTATGTCACAGAGTAAAGCAATCTTCCTTACAGAGAGATTCAGGCCAGGGACAAGGCTCTCCAGGACTTGTCATCTCAGCCCCAGCTCAAGACACAGCAGTAAAACTGCACTGAGCCCAGCACTGGTCTGAGGGTGGGGCCCACCAGGGAACAGCGACCAGCTCTGGCCCCTGGGACACCATCTATAAATAAATGTGTTTTTTTTTTTTTAGACAAGTCCACGCCCTGGGACAGTCCGGTGTTCTGGGCTGAGGCCACGCTGACCTCCGATGCTGCCCATCACTCTGGGAAATGCTGGTGTTGAGTTTCTGTGAACTCATTGGTCTTCCTCTTCCATGCTCAGCAGGCCTATATCCTGGGGCACATTCTGTTACTGTGAACAATCTCAGCAAGTCTTCCTGAACTGCTGAGACAGGAACAAAGCCCAGACTCATGTGTGGAGCTTGTAGGACTGTTCAGCCATCTCCTTCCTCAGATGGATACAGAGGCAGGCGAGGCCTTACATCTTCTCTTTCAGCTGTCTCATTACTCCGCCCTCCTAGTGAGAATTCTGCTCATTTAGTGAGCAGTCAAGACATCTACTGGCCAGAAAAAGAGGTAGACAGTGTAAGGAGTCGTGACCAATATGTTTAGATTCCTATCCTTTTTGTCGGAGAAGGAAATGGCAACCCACCCCAATATTCTTACCTGGAGAAATTTCATGGGCAGAGGAGCCTGGCAGACTACAGTCCATGGGAATCGCAGAGTCAGACACGACTGAGCAACCAACACTTACTTACACTTATTTGTCCCTTTTGCACACTTACCAATACTATCTTGACAAAATAAGGAAAGTATGCTCCTTGCCTAATAATTTGAGCAAGAGCATGCCATTCCAAAAAGACCGTTCTTAGGGTAATCTTACTAGAAGATAAGGGGCTTCCCAGGCGGCACTGGTGTTCAAGAACCCACGAACCAGTGCAGGAGGCATAAAAGACTCAGATTCGATCCCTGGCCAGGAAGATCCCCTGGAGAAGGGCATGGCAACCCACTCCAGTATTCTTGCCTGGAGAATCCCATGGACAGAGGAGCCTGGTGGGCTATGGTTTAGAGAGTCATAAAGAGTCAGACACAAGTGAAGCAACTTAGCATGCACACACGCACTAGCAGACAAACCTCTGATTTTTTAGTTACAACAGCCAAATATCAACACCATGACATCAAATAACATTTTAACCCAGTTTGGAATAACCTACACCCATACCCTGTGGCTTTTTCATACTGTTCATGGGGTTCTCAAGGTAAGAATACTGAAATGGTAAATGCAGCCATGAAATTAAAGGATGCCTGCTCCTTAGAAGAAAAGCTATGACAAACATAGACAGTGTATTAAAAAGCAGAGATATCACTTTGCTGACAAAGGTCCATATAGTCAAAGCTATGGTTTTTCCAGTAGTCATGTACAGATGTAAAAGTTGGACCATAAAGAAGACTAAGTCCTAAAGAATTGATGCTTTCGAACTGTGGTGTTGGAGAAGTCTCTTGAGAGTCCCTTGGACAGCCAAGAGATCAAACCAGTCAATCCTAAAGGAAATCAATTCGGAATATTCATTGGAAGGATTGAAGCTGAAGCTCCAATATTTTGGCCACCTGATGTGAAGAGCTGACTCACTGGAAAAGACTCTGATGCTGGGAAAGATTGAGGACAGAAGGAGAAGAGGATGACAGAGGATGAGATGGTTGGATGGCATCATCAACTCAATGAACACAAGCTTCAGTAAACTTCAGGAGACGGCAAAGAACAGAGAAGCCTGGCATGCTGCAGTCTATGAGGCTGCAAAGTGTCGGACACGACTTAGCGACTAAACAAGAACATACCCTGTGGAGGACAGACACACAGTAGACAGTGCTCCATAAAGGAAATACTGCAGTTCCTCATCTCTCACTATGTCTCTCCTACTCTTCTCCTAGCTCAAGTCTGCAGTTCAAAAGAGCAAAGCAAGGGACTTCCCTGATGGTTCAGTGGTGAAGACTCCAGGCTCCCAGTGCAGGGGGCCAAGCTTTGATCCCTGGTCAGGGAACTGATCCCACATGTCACAGCTAAGACTTTTACACATCAATGCAGCCAAAAAAAATTTATTTTTAAAAATAAAAAATTTTTATTGTAAAAATAAATAAATAAGCAACGCAAAAGCCAAAATACAAAACCCACTCTCTAATATGTCACCTTCAAAAGTGGAACATCCCTCTGGATTCTGCCCTTTCTCCTAAGTTCAAGACTGGCATAGCTTGCTGTGCCCCTGTGTGTGTGTGTGTGCACGCACGCGCGTGCGTGTGTAAGCACTCGACGACACATATGCATGCAAGCCCAACATTCTTGATGGACTCAAAACAATAGCTTACAGGGAAACTCTTGCTCAGAGCTCAGGAAAAGTAAAAGCCAGCCAATTCCAGAAAAACAAAGGGTTTTAGCAACTAACACGAGAACAAAATGATCTCATGCCCCTTTCCCACTGCGCCTGCGCCTAAGTGGGATCCTTCTCAAACTTGAAGTGCTCATTCAGAGGTAGTCACTGTTTCCACCCTAGGGAAACCCACAGGGAGGACGGCCAAGCCAGGAAGCAGATTCCAGAGGTAGCTTTTTGATGTTTAAATCAGACAACCCACAGATGGGGGCTCCTCAGCCAAGGAGGGGCTGGAATGCTCGGTGAGGCAGGAGACCTCATCCTCAGGGCATTAGTCACTACATCCAATAGCCAGTTCCTTTACATCAAGGGCCTGGCCCAGGAATGAAGGTAGACCTTCCAATAACAGGCCTGCATCTCTGGGGCCCTAGACTGTGCTTAAACTTCCTTTCTTCCTCTCTTTTATAATTTATTTTTGGCTGCACTGGGTCTTGCTGCTGCACATGGGCTACTCTCTAGTTGGGGTGCTCAGGCTTCTCATTCAGATGGCTTCTCTTGTGGCAGAGCATGGGCTCTAGGCACACGGGCTTCAGTAGTTGCAGCACATAGGCTTAGCCACCCCAAGGCATGTGGGATCTTCCAGGACCAGGGATTGAACCCATGTCCTCTGAATTGGCAGGCAGATTATTAACCTCTGGATCACCAGGAAAGTCCTTGTGCTTACACTTTCAATCCTCGAGATTCTCTTACATCTCAGAGAACACAGACAGGAAAAGACCATACTCACAGGGCTCCTGGTGCCTTCCCACCATTATCACATAGAGTGGCGCACAGACTAAAGGGACAGATGAAAGCAGTGAGCATGCTCCAGATTTCCTACACAGTGCAGACCCCACCCCCCGCCCCTCCACTCCACAAACACACCAGAATAGTTGTACTTCTGGTTCCCTTGGAGAGAGGAACCATCAAGACGTAAATGCTCTTAAATCAATTTTTAATTCATCCCCAAAGCCCCACATGCATTTTTAAAACAGCAAAAAATAATTCTAGGGCATTATTAATTTATTCTATAAGCAAATACTTAACACATATGGATTAGGGATCCCTTGAATGACTTCCACAACACAATAAAATAGCCTGTGTTCCACCTCAAAGTGGTGCTGGGGTAGGGATTGGGGGAGTAAAAAATAACCCAAAAAACACGCCAAAACATTGGCCATACTTAGAGGCTATTCTGTTTGGAAGAAACTCTAAATAAGTCATGTGTGAAGGTATGAATTATTTTTGAAATCAGCCACAACCTGCATCACTCCCGCAGCTGGGTGATGCTCTCCAGCGCACAACCCCCAACCACCGTCCCATGCACAGCTCTCCTGCAATTCCCTTTGCAGGGACCCCACCACTATGCTTTTGACAGGGTTCCAAATCATCTCCTCTCTGGTCTGTCTCACCTAGAGGTCCCTGAGGGCAACCTTAGTACTCTGCACAGGGCACCCAGGAGATCAATAGTAAGGAACAGGTGGGAAGAGGGAGAGAGATGATATTTTACAGAGGCTGCTGCAGGTAACTAAGATGAACGATAATAAATTTGGGGGAGGAGGATGGGTATAAGTGTACCTTTCCCTGCCCCCAGACCAGCATAGCTCAGCCATTGCTCAATCAAGTTTGAAAACCCAGGACTGTAATAAAGATACAAGGAAACAGTCTTCCCAGAGGCCCAGCCCACATGAGCAGCCAGCTTCCCCATCCATCAGCCTGACAGCAGTAGAGACAGAAGTAGACTGGAAGGCGCTCAGTGTCCTCTGCCTCCTGCCTTCAGAGCTGCATTTTCCACCTCCTTTCTCCTTTCTCTCCTGCACTTGACATTCACTGATTCCAGCTGCAGTTCAAATCTCTTACCCGGGGAAAAGGCCCTGCACACCCTGACCCCATCTTGAGTTCCCCTGACTCAGCCACTGCCCAGAGGCGCCCCTCCCCTCCCACCCTCGCAGCCACAACCTAGCCCTGGGAGTGCAGCTGGTGTCTGGGATTCTCCCCACCCCACCACATCCCGCCTTCTCCTCACCCACTTTGAGGTTTGTCCCCAAGCCGTTCCTTCCAGGAAAGCCCAACACCCTCCTCTGATTGATATCAATCTACCTCCCCTCAAAACCCAGATCAAATGCTCTCAAGCCTCCAACATGACCCCTCTGAGCCTCCCAATCAAAATTAGTCTTTCCTTCCCCATATATGCCATGCAAGACGCTTTTAACCCCCTGTGAGATACCCAATATCCAGAGCGTTAGTTTCTATGTGCCCTTTCACACTCCTCCCTAGATTGAGTTCCTGGAGGGCAAGAATGCTATGTAGGGAACAAAGATAAAGGTGGCTCAAACAGTGAAGCCTCGTGACAAAACAGTCCAGACTCGGATACCTATGAAATGCCTAGGCCTTGGTGTTAAAGATTCTTATGGGTTTCAGGGTGACAATTCTAAAATTGCACACAAATAGCATACAAATAGCCTAAACAAGGGTTTATAGGTTTGGGGGGTTTTTTTGTTTGTTTGGGTACACTCTAGTAACTCAACCACTCAACCACATTAGTCCATAAGTTCAGGCTCTATCTCTCCCCAGGAAATAGACTTCTTCAGTGTTCCTTGCAAAAAAGGCTGCAACTTCAAAATGCAGAGGCACACTCCTCTTTAGAAAAGACACAGCATCTCGATAAGTAACATTATTAAAGAAGCTGAATTTATAAACTCACTCTCATGGCATAGATTTCTTTTTGAGAAATCAACCCACATGCTTTTTCTTCTGATTCATTGAATGTGTTATGCGGGTCTAGAATCCAGACACTTCCCTAAGTCAGAAAATCCATTTGCTCGTGAAGAGACAGAAATGGCAACGTTGTTATGCTGGTCTCCAATGAGAAGCCGGCTTACATGCTCCAAATAAAGTAAGGAGGCAATATTTGACCCCAGTCAAGAAGCCTCTGGGATCTATTTCCCCCTCAACACAAATGTTTCTCATTTGGTCCAAGCTCCGTTTCAATTACATGCCAAGAAAAGACAAAGAAAAACCCACTACCACCCACTCCTGCTTTCGTGAAAACATTATAAATTATCTTTATTACGTCATATAGTAAAGTGGCCTCACATAAGGCAACGCTGACAAATGGTTGCAGCAGCCGTCTTCCTGCCTTGTTCATAGGTGTTCCCCTGCTTGTCTGCCAGGCAGTGGCCTTTCCTCTCCAGAAAACAGCCCGGGGACGTGGGTCTCATCTGAAGCCTTTGATGTTTGTTTCTAAAGGACTGTTGTGAATGTCAACAGAATAAAACAACTTCTGTGTAACATTAAATAATGTTTATTTCAGCAACAAAACTTGAATGAACAGAGTGTCTTAACAGTCTATCTTTCCTCAGCTGAGTCGATCCCAGCTATAAGCAGGAGGTCAGTAGTTTTAACTTCCACTTAGAGCCCATAGGTTGGGCTTCCCAGGTAGCACAGTGGTAAAGAATCCACCTGCCAATGCAGGAGACACAGGTGATGCAGGTTCAATCCCTGGGCCAGAAAGATCCCCTGGAGGAGGAAATGGCAACCTGCCCCTGTATTCTTGCCTGGAGGATTCCACGGACAGAGGAGCCTGGTGGGCTGCAGTCCATGGGGTCGCAAAGGGTCCAACACCACTGAGCGACTGAGCACCACAACAGAGCCCACAGGCCAACTCCCTGATCACCATTCAGGCAGAAGCATTTCAGAGAAATTCAAATCACCAAGCTATCTCCTCTGGCACCGTCCTTCAATTAAGTACACTCTTAAACTGTTAAACTCTGAGGGTCCTACAGCAGCACCAGATCCATCCTCTTTCCAGTTTTGGTTACAGGCCCACACTCCAGAATGGAAGCCAAAGCTTTCCCATTTAAACCAAAAAGAAAGGAAGGAAAATGTGAAGCACTTGAATTCTAAAGACTGCTGCTGCTACTGCTGCTAAGTCGCTTCAGTCGTGTCCGACTCTGTGCGACCCCATAGACGGCAGCCCACCAGGCTCCGCCGTCCCTGGGATTCTCCAGGCAAGGACACTGGAGTGGGTTGCCATTTCCTTTTCCAGTGCATGAAAGTGAAAAGTGAAAGTGAAGTCGCTCAGTCATGTCCGACTCTTAGCGAACCCGTGGACTGCAGCCTACCAGGCTCCTCCGTCCATGAGATTTTCCAGGCAAGAGTACTGGAGTGGGGTGCCATCGCCTTCTCCATTCTAAAGACTAGACAACCTTTATTATCAGTGTCTACTCTTACCAAGGTCCTGAATGGTGGTTGGTATGAACTTACACAAGATTCTATACTCAAAGTCTACCTTTTTCATTCCAATCAGAAATTTTAGATGTATTAGGAACCATGGAAATTCCTGGGCCCATGGTTTATCAAATTCTCCTGCCAGAATTTCACTAAAGAAAAGAGGGTGGGCAACCAGGATTGGGAAGCCATTCATAGCAAGCATGAGATGTTGTTCATTTCATTCAAGTTCTAGCTTCAATTCTTATCATGCAGATTTTCCACTTACTCAATCTGTACATGTGGCCAGTGCCTCCTGTGGCGTGTTCCACCTCTCCCTTGAGAAGTTCTTTCTGTTTCTTCCATAATAAACTTGTTTAAATATATATATATATTTATGTACATGCTAAAGTACCTCCTTTTCCAAACTCCTTGGGTGAAATTAAGGCTTCAATAATAATCTTAGGAGTATTCTGTGGTTTCATACACCCAGGCTAGGCTCGCCACCCTGCAGTTCACCGTGGTCCAGGAAGCAGGAATCTTAACTCCATTCCTTCTGCAGACGAGGAACCCGAATGTTTGATGACTTCGCAGAAAGAGTTGGAGGCAGCCCCAAGTACAAAACCCAGGTCTCTTCACCCTCTAAGTCGGGGGCTCTTCACCCATTTGCATCCAACAGTTCATAGCCACCCAGAGTCAATCCTTAACTCATAAGGTCCTGGTCCACTTTAAAATCTGTGCTCTATATTCAGGCAGGTTTAAGTTAATCAGTGTTTTCTTCTGAGCTTACCTCAAGGTTCACAAAATGGGAACCTGATTTTCATGGGTTTCAGATTGCCAAAGTCTCCTTGGCCTTTGGAAATATTTTGACTTCTCACCCACTCACAGCGCACTGTGTGCCCATTGACACACAGTGCCTAAAATTAAAAGTACAAGCTGCTTCATGAAGGACAAGTCAGCATTCAAAATCTAAAAAGAAAACCAAATCAAATCTACAAGAGAAAAGTGTCATCCCGAACACAATGCAATTCAGCTCAGAACAATGCTGACCACTTACCTATAAATGGCCTTGAAGCCAGTGTTACCTAACTGTTAGAGATGGCTCAGATGGCAAAGAATCTGCCTGCAATGAGGGAGACCCAGATTCAACCTCTGGGTCAGGAAGATCCCCTGGGGAAAGGAATGGCTAACCATTCCAGTACACTTGCCTGGAGAATTCCATGGACAGAGAAGCCTGGCAGGTACAGTCCATGGGGTTGCAGAGTCGGACATGACTGAGGGACTAACACTTTCACTTCACATTTCAAAGCAAAAGGGGAAAAGGGCCATGCCAATATAAAAGTTGTATCTATCAATTTCAAGGGGCATCATATACATCTAAAGCAGTGGTTCTCCATAGGGAGCAATTTTAACCCCTCAGGGGACACAGTTGGGGATATCTGGAGACATTTTTGTCTGTCACAATTTAAGTGGGAGAGGGAGATGCTACTACTCTCTAGTGGGTAGAGGCCAGGGTTGGAGCTAAACATCCTATTATGCACAGGACAGCCCCCACAAAAAGAACTGTCCAGCCCCAAATGTGAATGGTACTGAGGTTTAGTACATGTACCTAAAACACAGGCAGAATACTAGGGTGAAGTCCTGAGTCTTGCCTCTTCCCCAGTGAGGTCTTGGTCTGGGCAAAGCACCTGAATTTCTGGGTCTCTGGTTCACTGTCACTCAAAGAGGTTGGCCTGTCTCAGAGATTTTGCAACCTCAGCAATGAGTTCAAACATTATGTCTGCAAGCCTTCCAGCATGGCAGCTCTCCAAGCCTTTGCAGCTACTGTTTCTCACCCTAACACCCTTCACCAGAGGCATTTCCCACCAGTCCTCCTCAGGTCCATCACATTTCCCTTGCAAGGAGGAGCAGTGCTGAAAGCAACCTGTTTCTTAGTATTGCCAAGCATCACACGTGTTCTCAGTGATCTCTCAGTTCACAGAAATGAAAGCAGAGAGTTCCTGGATACAACCTTCTTCCAACTCTAAAACCATTCTATGCAGTCAACAAACCAAGGACAGATATGTAAGCTTCATTTTACATTCTATATTCTGCTTTGAAAAAATGCCTAAGCAAAAAAAAGAAAAAAGTTTTATAATAAAATTAAAAGAAAACAGCATGGCTGCAATGGTATTAAATGACGTAGAAGGTTTTTTTGCATTTTCATAATATTTGGCAGCCATCCACCCCAACTTGAGGAGCAGACTCAGTATGAAGTCACAGTTTTGTGGACAGAGTCAATATGAGACCATCTTCCCATTCTCAAGACCTTCTCTACTGGCTCCAGCTGTAGACACGACTTCCATGAGACCAGCTTAGCATGGAAGCTGAGCCCCTCCATATACAATCCAATGGTATCTAAAACCACAGAACACAGGAATTGTTTTGCAAGTAGAATTCTCACTTTTAGGAAAACAAATATAAACTGTCTGACTAGGGGGAGAAAATTAACAACTTAAACTGCCTTCAAAAGCCCACATTGCTCTCTCTCTCAGCGAAGGCAAAAGAGCAAACCACTTGTCCACTCACACTACTTAGGAATTCCTGTGTCTCCATTGCGCTCAAAGCCAATGATTCTCCAGATCCCAAGCTGGGACACAGTACCTGGATTCATGGGAAAAGTAGAAGACACCCAGAAGAGAAAAGAGGGAAGTGTAATTTCTAAGACTAAAAAGCAATAGCACACACCCATGCTGCAAGATGAAGGGTTTTCACACATTTCATTTGCCTCAAAAAACAAACAAACCAACACTCCCCACAAGTTTTCCAGTACACCCATCATCCATAAAGCAAATGGGAAGAAGAAATCCAAAAATCATTTAAGAGGAAGAACAAAAACTAGTGAAAACTCTACAGATGGCAACAGAGAGTTAATGTCTTGAGGCAAGGCTTCCTCTCGGCAAGTACAATCCGAAATCATAATAAAGATGCTGAAGGATTTAGTCATGAGCCCTCCCCTCTGCCATCAGAAGGAATGGCAAAAATGCAGAGTGAGTGCTGGGAGACAGAACATTCATTTCTTTCTAACTGTGCAAAGAATTTGCATTTAAAATGAGCATTTAATCAGTGCTTCTAAGAATGCTTGATATTAGGCTGCAAGAAGAATAAAAGTGGTCCTCCATAACATCAAATTTCTAATTATTTAATTGCAACACAAGTATCTGCGTTCCCTGGTGGATTCGAGAACACTTGTAGCTAATTATGTCTTCCCAGTCAGGTGTAACTTCAAATATAGTCAAATACAGACAACTCCTAAACTATAGTCAAATCACATTAATAAACAGTAACAAGGATAAAAAGTATCTTCCTGGTGACTAAATACCCCATGAGTCAAACTTTACTTTCTATATAATTTCACATTTACAAAGAAAGGAGCATCAAAGAGATAAAGATTTGCGTGAGAACTAAAAACCATTAGGAAAGCAAAAGGCATTTTTTTCTTGAGCAGCTAAGTGTTGAACATCTACCGTGAGAAGGATGGGATGCTGAAGTGGGATCAAGGCAGCAGGACTCAGTGGCAGGAAAACCCAAGAGAGACCCCTCACCTACCCAAGCCAGCAAGGGGAGTACTTATATTGACAGGACCTGTAAATTAATAACCCTGATTCTCAACATCTACATTCAAAACACAAAACTAAAATTCAATTTTTTTTTTAAAGGAAGAAGGATGAAAGAGAGGGATCCAGGGGGAACACCAGAGAGTGCCTCATTTCCTCTGCCAACAAAGTGGGATCAGGGCTTCCCTGGTGGCTCAGACAGTAAAGAATCCACCTGCAATGCAGAGGAGACCTAGGTTCGATCCCTGGGTCAGGAAGATCCACTGGAGAAGGGAATGGCAACCCACTCCCAGCATTCTTGCCTGGAGAATCCCATGGATGGAGGAGCCTGGAGGGCTGCAGTCCATGGCGTCACAAAGAGTCAGACACAGTGGAGTGACGAACACTTTCACTTCACTCACTTCAGTGGCTTTGTCCTCAGTAGTTTGTGAAATGTAGGAGGGGCTTTGTCTTCTTTACTCTCTACCAACATTGCAGGGTAGAAAGCAATACTAGAAAAATATTAATACAAGTTTCAAAAAAGGGTTACCAGAGCCGTGGGGCTGGAAAGAAGGCAAGAGCACCCTGTTCTGCAGGGGAATAAATGCTCCAGTGAGACCCGAGGCTCTTGTGATTATAGCCACCAGCTGAACTGAACAACACAAAGGGAATTCTTGGGAATCTGAAGCTGTTTTCCCATCTCCTTCCACATCCTCCTCACGCGGGTGGCTGCTCTGCGGTCAGGATAGCTTTTCATCAGTGCTAGATGACTTCCTAACAAGGGCATTTTAATTAAAGATGAGACATGAGGCAATGCGAGCGAAAAGAGCCCTCAGCCAGGGATGGTGTCCAGCCTGAAGCCTCCATGTGGCTCCAGTTCCGACCAGGGCCTGGCACCAAGCTGGCTTTGTATGTGCTGGTTCTGGACCTGGACAGGCGGCCTGGACCTGCTGGCAAGAGCCGCACTCGCAGCTCAGGACCATTCCCTGAGCTGGTGCTCTCATTATTTCAGCCTACCGCACTACCCCACCCTTCTCCCCCAAACCGAGTGTCCCCTCCAGCTAAGCAGACTTCCCCAGCATCCCCAAGGGGTGACACCTCCATCATCCGTGCCTGGCAAATTCCCAGGCTGGGGATCTGGACCATGAGGGTCCAGGGAGATGAGTCACTGGCTCAACACCAAGAACCCAGCAGGTAGCGCTGGTTTCCAAAACAGATGGTCCTAACAACTCATGGAGCAACCAGCCAACTCCACAGCTCTTCCCTTAACTGGACCGCCCACAGGCCTTTCACACTGAGGCCAAGGGCCAGCTGTGGACAGCTGATGCATGCCACCCCACTCTCTCCTGAGGGTTTCTGTGAAACAACAACAACAAAATTTCCAGCCCTCCTCCTCCTCCTAACTCCTACAGAGATTGTCCCAGGCCATTACCTCATCAGCTTGGATAGGGTCTAGCCAACACTTGGACTTTCCTGTGCTGACCCGGCCATTCTTGAGCCAGCAGCAATCTCCTTCAGAGCTCCTGTGTGTGTTCTTCCCTCTGCCTGGAGTATTCTGGCCCAGGTGCCTCACCTGGATGGCAAACTTTCATCCTTCAAGTCTTAGCTTAAATGGCATCTCTCAAGAGACTCATCCAAAATACCTACCCCTCACTCCTCGGCTCCCCCCTCACTAGGCTTTGCTCCTCTTGCTCCCAGCTGTCGGCCCAGGACTGGAGTGGAGCTTGGCCCACAGTGAATTCCTAGGCATGATTTACTCCACAAATGAATGCCCCAGGAAAAGTAAATCAAAACCACATCTGAACTCTCGCTCCTCAGAATAAATCCATCCGTGTCAAAATGCACGTACAAGAATATTCACATCAACTTGTTTATAAGAGCCCAAATCTGGAAACTACCAAAATGTCTGTGAACAGAAGAAGAGACCCTATGAATAAAAGGAATAAATACTAGACAACATCGGGAATGACAGGCCTACAATTCACAGGGCAGCATGGAAGCATCTCACAACCATCATGCTGAACAAAAGCAAGGAGAAACAAGGACACACTGGCAGATTCCATCTATAGAAAGTTCAAAGACAGTAAAACTCAAATCAGGATAGTGATTCCGAGGAGGCAAAGTTGCTGTTGGGGGCACCTGGGATTCTGGCTACACTCTTTCCTGATCTGGACGCAGGTTATACAAGTGTGCTCAGTTTGAGAATTCATCAAGTTGTAAATTTATGATTTGTGTACTTCAATTCTATTTCAACAAAGCTTCAAGACAACATCTGAAATAAACATGGGTTTCTTTTCTCTTTTTATGAAAATATTTATTTATTTGGCTGCACCAAGTCTTAGTTGCAGCATGACAGATCTTCGATCTTTGTTGTAGCTGCGAGATCTTTAGTTGGGGGCATGCAGGATTCAATTTCCTAACCAGGGATCAAACTAAGGCCCCCTGCATTGGGAGCACAAGGCACCAGGGAAGTCTCTGGGATTTTTCTCTTAAAAGAGCCAACTGAAGACACTATTCTGTCACAGGGCCCAACATCCTACACCCAAGCTTCCTCAGATGGTGTTTTATGGGTGTGCAACACTAGCCTCCCTTTACATACATCTAGCATGTTGTCCAGCTGCCGTGTGACTGCATCTAAGGCTTCCAGGGCTCAAATCCACCAGGACAATGCTATCTGCTACAATATTCTTCCTCATGGTCCCAGAAATGCAAGACTGGGTCCTAACATTACTGACTTTAGATGGAAACAGGTGACAAGAATCACTGCCTACCTACATAGACTGAATGCTTGTGTCACACTTGTCCCTGCCCCACAAATTCATATGTTGAAATCCTACCCCCCCCCCCAGTATGATGGTATTCGGAAGATGGTTAGGTTATGAAGATGGAGCCCTTGTGAATGGGGTTAGTGCCCTTATAAGAGAGACCCTAGAGAGCTCCCCAGCTCCTTCCACCATACGAGGACTCAGTGAGATGACAAGGAAGCGGGCTCTCAGATACCGAATCCGTCAGCGCCTTGGTCTTTGTAGACTTTCCAGTCTCCAGAACAGTGATACAAATTCCTTTTGTTTATAAGTTGCCCTGTCTGTGGTACTGTTAGAGCAGCCCGAACTGCCTAAGACGCATTCCCCTACAATCACAGCACACGGGCAGACACGTGAGGCCACAACTCTGCTCAAAACCCAATGACCTGGACCTCCCTGGTGGTCCAGTGGTTGAGAATCCGCCTGCCAATGCAGGAGACACAGGTTCCATCACTAGCCATGAGCATTCCACATGTCACAGGGCAGCCAAGCCCTCACACGGCAACTACTGAGCCCACGCACCTAGACCTCGTGCTCCACAACTAGAGAACAGCCCCTACTCGCCCCAACTAGAGAAAGCCTGTGACCAGCAATGAAGACCCAACGCAGCCAAAATTTATTAGTTAATTTTTAAAAAAACAATGAGCTGAGGCCCTGGGTCACACAAAGGGAACAAGAAGCATGGGTTACCTGCTATCTTTCTAGTAATTTCCTCTTTTGAAAGTTGTTCGTGAAAATTGATCATTCAAGGGAACTCCTCTTAGGCAGGAAAAAAAAAACCAGCAAGTGACAAAGCAGTGGCCTCTTGGCTCAGTCCAAAGCTTAGGAGCAGAGACAGATAAATGGCCCCGGGCCAACTATGATCTGGAGGACACACGGCCAGCAGAGAATCAGAGGGAGGAGAAGAGAGAACTGCGCCTGCCCAGGACATCTACTGAGACACAGTCAGTGACAGGTCTGTGCGTTCAAGGGCCCAAACCACAAATACTAGTTGGATCATGATCCTGCTGCTGCTGCTGCTGCTAAGTCGCTTCAGTCGTGTCTGACTCTTCGCAACCCCATGGACTGCAGCCCTCCAGGCTCCTCCGTCCATGGGGTTTTCCAGGCAAGAGTACTGGAGAGGGGTGCTATTGCCTTCTCCACATGATCCTACTGCCAACCTGCAAAACAGATGTCCACACTCGACTTGCCTGGTATGCGTGTGCACTTTCACTCTCACACACTCCACACACTTGCACACATACTCTCACCTCCAACTCGAATAAACTTCCCTCTGTTGAAAATTAATCTCACCAAATATTCCAGCTTGAGGAATAGTGCAAAGGTATACAGTTACTGGGGTTTCCCTGGTGGCTCTGACAGTAAAGAATCCGCTTGCAATGCGGAAGATGAGGGTCTGACCCCTGGGTTGGGAAGATCCCCTGGAGAAGGGCATGGCAGTATTCTTGCCTGGGAAATCCCATGGACAGAAGAATCAGGCAGGCTACAGTCCCTGGGTTCACAAAGAGTCAGACACAACTAACATTTTCTCTTTCATTGATTTATAAAATATGTCCCCTTCCTGAATGAAGTACAATCCTGTTTTGTCATTCCATCTATCTATGCTTCTGCCCTGGAAAGGTAGAAAGAGCAGATCAACTGATCTCTGTTTCAATTTCTTTTTTTTAAAACCAGACCTACTGGTTTCCGAAGGTAGCCTGTGCCGTGTGAATGAGCAGACTCCTGGGATGGGGGGTCCCACTACCATGGCCCCTACTCAGGTCCACTTGTCACAGGGAAGTGAAATGGGAGAGGAGGGCAGTAAGAAACTGCCTGGCTGAACTCGTCTGGGCAAATGACAGGACCCCTCAACCCGCACAAAACTCACATTTCTTAACTCTGTGGAACCCCTCCCCCACCTAGAGGTCTGGGAGCTGCTCCAGGAATGGTGCAGACAACCAGGACCAGCCAGACACGGCTCTTTATTGACAATGAATCCATGCGCCCTTTCTCATTAGGCCCAGCTCAGAAGGAGAAATGAGAATCACACAAGGACCCAGGGCCCCAAGGTGACAGCAACTGCAAACTTGTCAGTTCTAATTCCCATCTCAAGGAATGCGAGGCGGTGCGGGGGGTAAACCCTGCCTCAGCGTGGGCATGGAGAGAAAGTGGAAGGAGGCACAAGAGCAAGCTTTGTCCCCCATCGCTGGCCCCAAGGGAGTGTTCGCCCATCGGCAATGCCAGCAGAGCCACAACAGAGCTGGTCCGGGAGCTGCCGCGAATAAAGATCCCATTGTTGCCGCCTGTGAGGTTTTCAAAGCCCACGACACAGAAGCCAAGGCCTGACAACTGTCGGGGAGCAGCAGCAGGTCGGACTTGTCACCATCATCTGAGGAAACCTTTTACCCATTTTCTGGCCAACCTGCCTCCCCACGACTGCTCTTTACACCAGGACAGGGAGCTCTAGACATGACAGGCCACAGGAAAGGACAGAACAACAGGGACTCTGTCCTGGGCGTGCAAAGCAGAAGGTGACAAATGAGAGAGACTGGCTAAAAGCGAGCAGAGAAGGGGACCAAATGTGTCTTGGCCACCCTCCCTGAAACCCACCCAGGGTTCCTGCATCTGGCAACTGGCCCTCACTAAGGCACAGGCAAGCATGTGCTTTCGCAAGTTCCCACACACCTTTTGTCCAGTCCCTCAGCTTGTCACGGCCTTGTCAGCCAAAGACGGTGAAGGCGCCAACACAAACCAGCCAGCTTCCTGCCTCTCCAGACCCCACATCCCTCAGTCCCGGCGGGATCCCTCCCTGGGCAGGACCACTCTCCTAGAGAGGCAGGTCATTTGAAAAGCCTCTTCTGCTAGTAAGGTTGGACCACCAAGTAAGATGGGGCCCAGCTCCCCTACACAGTCATCTACCCCTGCCTGAAATAATTCACTGGTCAAATATTCAGAGTTGCTCAGTTGTGTCCGATTCTTTGTGACCCCATGGACTGTAGCCCACCAGGCTCCTCTGTCCATGGAATTCTCCAGACAAGAATACTGGAGTGGGTTGCCATTCCCTTCTCCAGGGAATCTTCCCGACCCAGGAATTGAACCCACACTGTAGGTGATTCTTTGCCATCTGAGCCATCAGGGAAGCCCAAACATCCCCTGAAAACCCAATGAGATCCCCCTTTACGAAGGGCAGACAGCACATGGGCAAGCTACAAGGCATGTCAAACACTCACAAGTTTTAAGACTTAGTTCGAAAGCATGATGTCCTACTATCAAATCCTCTCCTCCCCAGACCCTCATCCCAATGCTAGGGAGTCAGAGACCTGCACACCCTCTTTCCTGCCAGAAGGCAGCAAGAGGGACAGAACAAGGGAGAACCTCAGCGGTGAGATATGTTCCAGACAATACTCTGGGGCAATGCCAAGCCCCAGGAACAGAAATGGCCATACGTGTCTGTACTTCCAGTCTCCCGGGGAGATCAGAGCCTCTGAAAGCACACTGACTATGTGATAAGCCCTCGTACCCACCCCAACCACTAAGAATCTAAAATTAGCCAGAAAAAGCTAGCACTCAGCCCCACTTCTCCTACACCGCATCTGATAAGTGTCACTACCTCCTCTGGCAATGACTTGTCTCGGGGAGTGCTATAAATACCACCGAGGCCTACCCGATGTGAATTATGAATACCAGGAATAGTTTCAGGGTTTCCAGGCACTGGCTATGTGACAGAGGTGTCAAATTCAAAGTTGCCTATGCAAGACGCAAATGCAGAGAACACACAAATCCCTTCCACCCCGCCCTGCCTTCCAAACCTTGGGGAGGATTCCTCCAGCACAGCCACCTCCCGCATGGCTGAAACTGCTGCCAGCACCACCACCCTAGAAATCCAGTGAGATACTCTTCACTTCTTATCAAATTGCTAGCAAGTTTGAGATGCAGGGACTTACGTGGTTTGAAGTTATAAAGACAAGTAGGATTTCAGCTTTCTTAGGTACTTAAATCTCAGAGCTTTTAAGGGGATGCATGTGTGTACTCTGTCTCTCAGTTGTGTCTGACTCTTTGCAACCCCATGAACTGTAGCTCGCCAGGCTCCTCTGTCCATGAGATTCTCCAGGCAAGAATACTCGAGTGGGTTGCCGTTTCCTACTCCAGGGGATCTTCCCGACCCAGGGATTGAACCCACATCTCCTGCATTGCAGGAGGACTCTTTACCACTGAGCCACCAGGGAAGCCCTTTAAAGGGATGAGGCCCTTGAAAACAGAGGATGGAGGGGAAGCAGGTATTAACTGGATGACCCCAAGTGATTTCTGTTTCCCTCACACCTTGTATCCAGAGCGTATTTAATCGATGTCTGTGGAATGACATTCAATTTGGGGGCTTTCAGGGGTTCAAAACTGCAGAATCCTAACCCCCAGGGTCTTGGCTGGTGGCACTGGCACAGATAAGAGAACTTGCTGAAGAGCAGAAAGTCAGCTAGGACACTGGATTGGGTGAGAGATAAAGTCCTCGGCACAGAGAGTAGACGGGGGTGGGGAATGATTTGGGAAGACAGAAGCCCAGGGATGCAGATACACAGACGTAAGAAACAGGACAAGAAGGTGGGTCCAGGCAGTACGGTGTTCCAGAGGCAAAAGGGAGAGAGAGTATTAAGAGAAAAGGATGATAAACAGCAAGATGTGAAGGGAGGCAAGGATCCAGCTGTGAGAGTTGGCCCCCAAAGGACTGGGGGTGGGGAGGGTCTTCCAGAACAGTGTTCTGCTCAATGGTAGCTGTGGAAGTTGAGGAGCAGGGGCAAGAGGTATAGGCTATGACTCTTTTCTAAAGTTTGCCAACAGATATCTAACTTGACACTATACTAGTGGTGAAAAGAAAAATAATCACTCCCCATCAATTTACATCCCTAGGCTTTTAACACCCTTTTCTCCCTGATGTGCCTTCCCGCCTTTGCGTCTTTGTTCCTTCCAATGTTGTACAGAATCTCCAAGCTTAGTTGAGGCTGCACCTCCAGGAACCCTTCTAAGTTTCCCAGGTCCCCATCACTTCCTGTCCCTGTTGGGTACCACTCTCCTGACCTGCAAATGGCAGCGACTGTGTGTCCTCTCTCATCACAAACTCCTGTGGACAGCGCCAAGGTCTCGCTGTTTCCGTGTTTCTCTCAGTAGGTACCATAATCCTTTGTCCATGAGAGATCCTCAAAAAACAGCAATTAATAAGACTGTTTCTTTAAAACCAGTTGTTTTTCTCCCTCCTTTCCCCAGATTCTTCGTGCTTAGTAACAGTCGTAACTGCCCACACACCATCCCTATGTCAAATATTTCCCCAGCGTGTTTGATTCTGTCAGCCCCTGGGGAAGAACAGAACACAGCAGTGAATCAAAGGGACTGGAGTTGGGGGTAGAGGGAGAGAAGACAAGATACTCGAGTTTCTCTCTTCTCTTCCCCAAGCGCCGCTTCAACCCCACCCCGCACTCCATCCTACATGGTCAGAGGAAGCCAGGGCCTTGGGAATAATGCTCTGGAAGCATCTCTTCAAACCTTTATCCCAAGGAATTCAGGACTTATTGAGCTACCCTAGGTCATTTTTTTCTCTGAAGGGCTGAAATAACGAAAGCCAGACTTCTAGAGTCTGAGCTAAATACCTGGAGCTGGGATTTCTCTGATGGTCCAATGGTTAGGACTCTGCACTTCCACTTCACGAGGCATGGGTTCAATCCCTGGTTGGGGGACCAAGATCCCACACGCCTTGCCGCACAGTCAGAAAAATAGAAGACCTGGACCTAAATGCTTGGAACAAAACCCCTTTCCTGCCCCAAGCCCTGCCCGCCCAAGGTCAAAATGAGGTCCGACAGAACTGAGCCAGGAGGAGCCAGTGGGCCAGATGCAGCAAATCTAACAACCAGACCTAAAAATGACCCCACACTCCATGAAGGTAACCCCACATGGGGTCTCCAAGTTCCCACTAAAGCTCCTAGACAGAGAAGCAGCAGCTGAGCAGGAGACAGACAGACATCCAGTGGCCACCACCCTCAGCCAACCACACTCCTCCAGTGAGCCTGGAAGCTGCAAGGATGGAACATGAGAATGTCAAGGCCTGGCCTCCCCCATATGTGGGGGCAGCAGCTGAAGCCCTCTCTCCCTTGGGGTCCCATAGGCCTCCCTTCTCTCTCACATTTCTGCCTGCCTCTGCCACCAACACTTGCTTGAGGACTGCTCTGCAAAGTGGAAAGGAAACGTCCAGACTACAATCACAGTTGAGTCATTAACTATGGCATTAACTTTCCCAGGGAAGAAAAAGGCCAAAACGAGTCACCAATTGCTAGGGCTTTGAAACACCAAAATGAAATGCGTATGCCTTTACGGTGAACAAAGTATCATGCACACATGTGTCCTGGAAATCTCAGGAGGCATCCTCAGCAGGCAGCCCCCACCAGCTCTCCCACAGGCTGCTGGGGGCCTGTGATCACATTTGTGGGTGGGCCTGGCCCTGTAGAGAATAGCACCAAACATCGATTTTCTCCACCTACTCACCAGCAGCTCAGGAAGGGCTCACACTGTTTGCAAGGCCTGAAAACTATTATTTTCTGTCCTCCAAAACACAGCCCCAGGAAGCCAAATCCAAGAGGGAGGGGATAAGTGCAAACAGCCACATGGAAAACACAGAGAAAGGAGAATTCAGTGCCAGCCTGACTTAGAGCAAATAGCATCGGTGGCATTTTCGTTGAATTCTTAAACAGAAGGCGGACTCCAAGTGCCACCAAAGAGAAGCAACCTGAGGACAGTTGACTGTTAAACAGGAAGGGACAAGAGGGAAACTTGGAGTCAAGTTTCCATTTTTCACACTATATAAAACCACCTCTCCACAGCTGGCTCCATCCATCAGCAAGAGAAACCCCAGCTGGGGCAGGCCTGCAACAGGCCCTATAGAATCCCTCAAATACCCTCTCTGGGATCCCTGCAAACTGCCAGGTATTGTAACATCTGCACGGGAATAATGAACAACTGGAGATTAGACCTCCTACTTTTGACACCTGTCATGCACAGGTCGTATTTTGATCACCAGTGGGTACTTTCTGCCGCTTTATCTATAGACACAATAGACAAAAGCCTACACGATTACTATAAAAATCCAACTTTTAGGAAACAAGTTTTTAATATTGTTTAACATCCACCAAGAGTAAGTTGATGATGCCAAGTCACCTCTCCCCTACCATCAAATCTGCCCATCTCCTGAGATCTTTTTTACCCAATTATCTAACTTTCTACCCAAGAACCACTTTGTGTTTACTGTGGGGTTGCCCAGACTTGGCAAACAAAAATACAAGATACTTGGTTAAATGTGAATTTCAGAGAAACCATAAATAATTCCTAAATACAAGTATGTCCCATGCAATATTCACGACACGCTTCTAATAAAATTATTCAGTGCTTCTCTGAGACTTAAATTCAACAGGGCAGCCTGGATTGTATCTGGCAACTCTAGTTTGACATTCTAGAGAAAACACTGAAGCCTGACAACAGCTGGAAGCAAACTCTGGGATCCCCCAGCTGTCGCCTCATTCCACACAGAGGATGAGCTGAAGTGGTGCACTGGCCTTGCCACTCTGGGCAACAAGGACAGGCAGAGGGAGGCGGAAACCGTCTCCACCACAGAAGTCAAAACCATTCTCCACTACTTACAGGGCTTACTGAAAATATCAACATAGAAAAAACGTGAACTTAAACACACAAGCCAGACACAAAGCAAGTGTTTTATACTTCTGCTTATATGAGGTACAGAGATTAATAGAGACAGGAAGTAGAATGGTGGTTGCCGGGGTGGAGGTGAAGGAAGATAATGACAAATTACTGTTTAATGGGAGTACGGAGTTTCAGTTTGATGAGAAAGTTCTGGAGATGAATGGTGGTAATGTTTGGGAGACTTATGTGTACTTACTGCTCCTGAACTGTACACTTAAATGGCCAAAGAAGTAAATTTTATGTTATGTATATTTTACAACTTTCTTTCTTTTAAATTAGCCAATTTTCTCCTCATTTCCACATTAGCTAGTAGTTTTTCCCTCCCTTCAGCCTAATTTATCTCTAACTTCACGGAGTAGGTATCGCTGCTAAGATTCTCACAGTGTATGAGGAAATCACATCAGCAAGACAGGGATGAAAATCAAGATTGGCGAGGGGGGGTGGGTGAGTCCTTATACCCAGCTGGTCCCATCCTTCCGGGCCTCCCAAAGCCCCGCAGAGGCACCCCACCCCCCGCTGCACCTGCCTTGCTCCTGTGTTCTTAGGTCGCGTCATCACCCTCCGCTCAGCCTTCAGTAGGCTCTAGAAACCTCCCAGGAACAGAACTCAAGAGAGTCAGGAAAGGTCATCTCCATGGCATCAGGGAGGCCATTGAGCCTGCGGAAGCGGAGCCCTAAGCCCCACACCATCTCTGCAGTTGGCACACTTCTCTTTTCTGAAACAGTAACCAGGGCTTAGGGCTCTGAACTTGCCTTCAGGAAAGTGAAAAAGCCAAATAATGGATGAAAGACAATGAAGGGAGAAAAAACAAGTTTGACTCCTTTGGGACTGAGAAAGGGTTCTTTCCCATCCACTCACACAGTGACGTCACATACACATCCCTCCCACCACCCGACTCTAAAGGCTCCAGGCCAGAGGTCACTTCAAACACGTTCTGGTGTAAAGTTACAGGTCACTTGCCTTGCAAGGGCCAGACAAAACAAGATTTGGGGACTTCAGAAATGGCTCTGACATATACAGTTAAAAAAAATAAAACCAAGGCAGAGTCAAGGGCTAGAAAATATTTTCAAAGGCCACAAACCTGTGCAAGGGTCCACACGTTGTCTGGAGACAGCAGGGAAGCGCTCTCACTCAGTCCTAGTCAATCCCTGTGTTGGTCCTCAGGGCTGTGTAGACTCTCCTCCCAGGAACCCATATGCTTTTTTTTTTTTTTGCAGGGGGGTGGGTTGAGGGTGGGGGGGCTCACCATAAGTCCTTTAGGAATCTGGATTCTTCTCAGCTCTTACTTGCCCAATCTGACCCTGACCTGGCCAGACAGCAAAGCAGCCACAGTGACCCCTCATTCCTCACACGAGACTCGGCAGGGCAGACAGAGGGACAAGGGGGTGGGTCTTTAGCAGGGGTTCACTCACCTCTCTGAGCCACAGAATCACAATGGGGATTCCCACGCCACGCCCACCCCATCCCCAGATTCCGCTCTCCGTCTAGTGCAGGGTCCAGGGATCACAAGGTTTGGCAAGTACCCCAAGCAATCCCAAAGGAAGGGGATCCTCAGACCACACACAAAACAGAGGCCAGATTTAAGCTTAAAAAAAAATAAATGTTAGAGCAATTCAATGATACATGAGAATGCTCACAACATAATGTTTGGTGGGGAAAAGCTGAATAGCCAACTTCATATCCTGGGGGTCCAAGTTGAATATTTATATACATACTGAACTTGTTTCCAAGTTAACTAGTGGAGGTGATGGAATTTCAGGTGAGCTATTTCAAATCCTAAAAGATGATGCTGTTAAAGTGCTGCACTCAATATGCCAGCAAATTTGGAAAACTCAGAAGCGGCCACAGGACTGGAAAAGGTCAGTTTTCATTCCAATCCCAAAGAAAGGCAATGCCAAATAATGTTCAACTACACAATTACACTACCACACAATTACACTCATCTCACACACTAGCAAAGTAATGCTCAAAATTCTCCAAGTGAGGTTTCAACAGTATGTGAACTGTAAACTTCCAGATGTTCAAGCTGGATTTAGAAAAGACAGAGGAACCAGAGACCAAATTGCCAACATCCGTCAGATCATAGAAGAAGCAAGAAAGTTCCAGAAAAACATCTACTTCTGCTTCATTGACTATGCTAAAGCCTTTGACTATGTGGACCAAAGCAAACTGTGAAAAATTCTTAAAGAGATAGGAATATCAGACCACTTTACCTGCCTCCTGAGAAATCTGTATGCAGGTCAAGAAGCAACAGTTAGATCCAGACAAGGAACAACAGACTGGTTCCAAATTGGGAAAGGAGTACGTCAAGGCTGTATATGTAACTCTGCTTATTTCACTTATATGCAGAGTATATCATGAGAAATGCCAGGCTGGATGAAGCACAAGCTGGAATCAAGATTTCTGGGAGAAATATCAATAACCTCAGATATGCAGATGACACCACCCTTATGGCAGAAAGCGAAGAGGAACTAAAAGGCCTCTTGATAAAGGTGAAAGAGGAGAGTGAAAAAGCTGGCTTAAGGCTCAACATTCAAAAAATGAAGATCATGACATCCAGTCCCATCACTTCATGGCAAATAGATGGGGAAACAATGGAAACAGTGAGAGACTTTATTTCCTTGGGCTCCAAAATCACTGTAGATGATGACTGCAGCCATGAAATTGAAAGACACTTGCTCCTTGGAAGAAAAGTTAAGACAAACCCAGATAGCATATTAAAAAGCAGAGACATTACTTTATTGACAAAGGTCTGTATAGTCAAAGTTATGGTTTTTCCAGTAGTCATGTATGGATACGAGAGTTGGAGCATAAAGAAGGCTGAGCGCCAAAGAACTGATGCTTTTGAACTATGGTGTTGAAGAAGATACTTGAGAGTCCCGTGGACTGCTAAGAGTCAAACCAGTCAATCCTAAAGGAAATCAATCCTGAATATTCATTGGAAGGACTGATGCTGAAGGTGAAGCTCCCATACTTTGGCCACCTGATGTGAAGAGTTGACTCATTAGAAAAGACCCTGATGCTGGGAACAACTGAGGCAGGAAGAGAAGGGGACGACAGAGGATGAGATGGTTGGACGGCATCAGCAATTCAATGGACATGAGTTTGAGCAAGCTCTGGGAGATGGTGATGGACAGGGAAGCCTGGTATGCTGTAGTTCATGGGGTCACAGAGAATCGGATGTGACTGAGCAACTGAACGTACAGCTGCTGAATATACATACAGGCAATATGTATCAATCAATACATATTGAACTTGTTTCCAAGTTAACTAAGGAATAAGACTTCCTTCTATAAACATGGTGATTTTCAGACACCAACAGCTTCTGAATCTGCCTGCCCACTCAGCCATGCTCATAATATTCCAATGCACCAGAGTGATGCCAGCTTCTGGTCCCCTCACCATCTGAAAACAGGATCTGCTATCAAAGGGAAGAGAGTGATTAGTGGGGAGAAGAGGGTTCCAGATCAGGGTCTTTTCTGATTCAGAGCTTAAGGGTGAGGACTCCAAAGACACGCTGAGAGATCAGCTGGGAAACTGGTTGGCCAGAGCAGAGATTTTGCAGGAAATGGAAGAAAACAACATTAGAAAAGTGAGTCAGGGTCCAGCTATATGTGCAACCAGGGCCACTTGAGCAGCACTGGAGCCGCAACACACAATGAACTGTGTGCCAGAACTTGACGACAAGGAATGCAAATTGTTTTACAACCAGGACAGGGAAGAAAAAGCAAGAAGGAAGGGGAAGGGGGATGGGGTAGGGGACAGTGGTAAGTAAATCAGAAAATACAGCCCAACAATCATCCAACTACACACCTTTGACTATGAATACTAAGTATGGAAGCCCAGCCACCTTCCAACTTTCTCTTGTCTTCACTATGCATAGCTGCAGCAGAGGTTCTCTTTGTTTTTGAGAACTTGGCACTCCAGGGCCAGTGGCTCAAAACACTCGAGTGGTCCTGATAGCAGCAACTGTGATTTCTCAATGCCCTTCCTTGTGCCAGCTCACCTGCCTTTCAAGCACCCACCTCAGCCCTGAGGCTCTAGTAGCAGAGAGAGGAGTGAAAGGGAAGATGCCAGCGTCAGGACCAAACTCTGGCACAGAGCATCCTTCAGAAACAAAGGATTCCCTTTATGCACAAGACTTTCACAGACTCCCTTCGTGAGAAACTACACTACCAGGCACCTCCACTTATCACCCACCAGCCATGTGGGCCTCCTCCTTTAAGAGCTGGTCTATCTCTAAGGCTTCTCTTGGGAAATTAAGCCACTTTACTTCAGGCCTTGAAAACTAATGCTCGTTGACAAGTTATTTTTCCTACTGTCAAAGAATAATACCCAGAATTCAGTATTAAAATTAGTTCTTTTTGCTATACATCAAAAGCCCATTTCCCCCTATAAATGGCAAAGCTGAGACACCATACCAAGGGATGCAAAAAGCAGCAGCCAGTTGCCCTGCAAAATCACGCCAATAATACCCTCTCTCTGTCTGAAGAGAGAAAGAAGCCCCCAACACAAATAAAGGAGAAGAAACTGGAAGAGAATGCGCCATCTTAGTCATCTGTTAATAGGATAAGCTGCATTTTAACATTTTAAACCAGGTCAGAACTTGGGCTCAGATACTGGGCTTTCTTTTATTTATTATTTTTATTTTTTGGCTGTGCTGGGTCTTTGTTGTTGCACACAGGCTTTCTCTAGTTGTGGCGAGAAGGGCTAGTCTCTACTTGCGGTGAGCGGGCTTCTCATTACAGTGGCTTCTCTTGTAGAGCATGGGCCCTAGAGTGCAGGCTTCAGTTGTTGTGGTGCATGGGCTTAGGGACCTCGTGGCATGTGGGATCTTCCCGGATCAGGGATCAAACCCATGTCTCCTGCACTGGCAGGCAGATTCTTTACCAAGGAGCCACCAAGGAAGTCCCTGGTATTGGGCTTTCTTACTTTATATGTGGAGTAACAGATTGGTGAGTCTAGAGACTCTTTCCTAAATTGCGATGCCTAACAACCAAAGCTTATTTCTGATTTTTTGGATCTCAATCACAGAGCCTGCTGCGCTTAAAAAAATAAAAAAAAATAAAATTCTTTGATTAAAACTATTAGCTACACCATAAGATTAAAACATAAATGTCTTCTCCTCCAATGGATTTCAAGTGTTTCAGCCTTTAATCAGAAGCGGTCAACCTCTCACCTCATGGGTTTTAGACAAGAAACATGTGACTGCAAGGGCACTAGAGGGAAAAGCAGACACATAACAGAATCAACCAAATGAGGAGGAGAGGCCCCTTCCAGCCTGCCCACTTCAAGTCTCATTCTTCCCTCCCTGGATGGCTCTAATAAGATCATGCATTCTTATAACTACATTTGCAAATGACTGACTCAATTCAATAACTGCTACCTAATTATATCTAGACTTGGGATGTACTTATTTGAGGGAAGCTATATGGAATTAGGGCCTTAACAACCGGGAACTCTGTTGTTCTCCACTGCTGTGAGCCTGTAGTCTACAGCACTGGTGTCTCCCCAGGCCTCCCCAGGGCAACTCTGGACTCAAAGGCTCCAATGGAATCTCATGAATATATAGGCTCAGTGGGCCCAACCAGAGACAGGCTTCCAAGTTCAACTCCTAAATCCACAGCCTTGGGGGTGGGCTGAAAGTACAGATCCCTAGGCCCCTCTGGAGGACTCTCCATTAGTAACCTGGGGAGGGGCCACTGCGGGTGACACTGCAGCTAGTCCCCGGGCCAGCCTCAGCAGTTCAACCCTGGCTCACTGTAGATAAGCAGTAGCCAAGTTCTAGATAAGTGCAGCAGCCCCTCACAACAGCACATTAGCCAAGTATGAAGCTGCTGCTGCTGCTGCTGCTAAGTCGCTTCAGTCGTGTCCGACTCTGTGTGACCCCATAGACGGCAGCCCACCAGGCTCCCCCGTCCCTGGGATTCTCCAGGCAAGAACACTGGAGTAGGTTGCCATATGAAGCTAGAAACCAGCTTACTGCGGATCGATAAAGCTGGTATAAAAACAGAAAAGCACTGGAGTGAGTAGTGGTAGGAAGTCAGGTCCCCTAATACCCTCAGGGGATTTGGAAGTTGAGAGGGGTTAATTTTATCAAAGGAGCACTTCCAAGGATGACTGAGCCTTTGAAGAAAGGGGTTCGGGGTCCTGTGCCCTTCCAGTCACTTGTATTGCCAACTCAGTCACAGCTTTTTCCGTGTATTTCCGGGCCATCCTGCTTGAAGCCACCTCTCCCCACTTTAAACTCCTAATGTACATCACTCATACAAATTCCCAAATTGCATCCCACTCCATTAAAGGAAACAAAAGGTTTCTTGGACAATAAAGCCTGAGAAACCAAAGATTATGCAGCTGTGTATTCGTTATGGAGATTATGATTCTGAGGTCTTTAATAAATTGTTCAATTTTATTTGACCTATTCTAAATGCAACTGACCTAGGAACCTGTTTGTCAAGGAAAACCTACTACTGACTTGCAGAACTGAAGATCTACAGAAGATGTAGGGAAATGCTGAGCTATCCCATTCACTCAACAACTCATTATGTCACATCTTATAATATGCTATTTAAGTGACTTGAATAGTTATTTAATCTTTTGTTATTTAGTTCTATATGCATTTGGGTATTATCTTAAGTAGAACATTCATTTAAGCTAAGATCACGTCTTACATGCCTTTGAGTTTCCAGCAGCCCCAAGTCTACCTGCTGTAGAGATACACTCAAATTCTTTAAAGTGCTAGCTCTGACATTATAAAACACATGTGTCTTAGAATATACGATTTTTAAAACCTCAGATCATCAAGTTTCTATATACATATGGGCTTCCCTGGTGGCTCAGTCAGTATAGACTCCACCTGCAATGCAAGAAACCCAGGTTGGATCCCTAGGTTGGGAAGATACCCTCAAGGAGGAAATGGCAACACACTCCAGTATTCTTATCTGGGAAATCTCATGGACAGAGGAGCCTAGAGGGCTACAGTCCATGGGGTCACAAGCATTGGATGTGACTACACCACCACACTACCACACACATATATATAAAAAGGGCTTCCCAGGTGGCCCAGTGGTAAAGAATCTGCCTGCCAATGTAAGAGACGCTGGCTCAATCCCTGGGTCAGGAAGATACCCTGGAGGAGGAAATGGCAAACCACTCCAGTATTCTTATCAGAGAAATCTCATAAACAGAGGAGCCTGGCAGGCTACAGTCCATGGCGTCACCACCTGCACGCATACACATATATATGTATGTATGTATACCAAAGCCCAGAGATGTAAAATGGACTGTCCAATGTCATAAAAAGTTAATCAAAGAACCATGACAAGAACCCGGGTCTTCCAACTCCTTAGTCTTCCTTCTGTAATTTAAGGAAGCCTTATCCTTTCAGGTTCCAACTGGTTTTCCAGTAGGTAAAAGAATGAATTTCAGTGATTTGAATACCCTAGGGAGCATGACACAATCTTACCAAGTAAAGAACTAAAATGAAAAAAGATTCAAGTAATACCAGAGGTGCGGGGGCTTCCCCGGTGGTCTAGTGGTTGAGAATCCACCTTTCACTGCAACAAGTGCGGGTTTGATCCCTGGTCAAGGAACCAAGATCCCACATGCCACAAGGTACAGCCAAAACATTAAAAAAAAAAGTATATGTGTCTTGTGCACACATGTACATGTGTGAATCTACTACTTCCTAAAGATGTCCAGTGATAAAACCGTGATACCTCTTATTCCTCTACTAGTCTCAAAGTGACATGGATTCAATCCTAGCAGATCTATACCAGAACCACTTGGGAAGAAAGCAGGGGAGCGGTGTTATCTGCTAATACAGAAGCAAGATCTCCAAAAGCGCAGGTCTCAGCATTTTCACAAAGCCCACAGGTGACGCCAGCCCACAGACACAGATGTGAACTACAGTTCTGGAGGTCTGGAGCCAACTGTCTCATTTGCAAGGGACTGCCCAACAGACATTTCAACAGATTTCACTCTACTCCTAAAGGTCAGTTTCCTCCAACACAGACTCTCCAATCCCCTCTTCCCCAAGCCTGCCGTTCTCTCTCCTGTTCCAGAATCCCTCAGTGCTTGACTTGTACAGCTGACACTGAGCATTCTCCTGGTAACTCCAGGGCTATGAGACACAGTAACTGTGACTGTTAAAGCATACATTGTGGGACCTCCCTGGTGGTCCAGTGGTTAAGAATCTGCCTTCCAATGCAGGTGGACTTGGGTTCGACCCTTGGCTGGGGAACTAAGTTCTCACATGCCACAGAGCAACTAAGCCTGCACCCTGTAAACAGAGAGAGCCTGTGCAGCCAAAAATATAAATACATAAATGCAATTTCTCCCACATTTAGAAACAAAATAAAGCATACACTGTGCTTCTTTGTATTAAGACTTTAAGTTCCTCACAGGGGCTCAGAAGTTCTCAGTCCAGGCACAGACACTGCAGATGTCAGGCAATGCTGCACAAGCATTGTGCTGTTTCTCCCCTTTCCAAGCCACTCTATAATGCATATTAGAAACCATACAAGGGAAAACGATCTTATTACAGGAATCACTTTGCTTCCTACTTTCCAGTAGGTCACCCAAAAGAATGGCGTCTTAACCAATAATCAGTAGCAAATCACTTCAACTCGGCTCACAATTGATTGTGACTCGCAGAAGTGAGTCAGGACACCGGGGTTAAGACCTATTAACTGAACTAGTCGCTAATATCCTTATGCTGGTGTTGGAAATGAAAACAAAGAAAAGAGGACTAAGCAATGATGGTTCTCTGCTGCTGCTAAGTCACTTCAGTCGTGTCCGACTCTGTGGACCCCATAGACGGCAGCCCACCAGGCTCCCCCGTCCCTGGGATTCTCCAGGCAAGAATACCGGAGTGGGTTGCCATTTTCTTCTCCAGTGCATGAAAGGGAAAAGGGAAAGTGAAGTTGCTCAGTCATGCCTGACTCGTAGCGACCCCACGGACTGCAGCCCACCAGGCTCCTCCGTCCATGGGATTTTCCAGGCAAGAGTACTGGAGTGGGTTGCCATTGCCTTCTCCGATGGGTCTCTAGAAAGTAGAAATATCAATTTGTTCAAAATCTACTTTATTGCATTTGGATAAATTACTGAGAATGGGAATAGTCCTCACAAAGATGGTAAATCACCAAAGCTCCAAGACAATGGCCTTATAAAAATCTGAAGACTACTGTTAGGGAATTCCCTGGTAGTCCAGTGGTTAGGACTTGTTTCACTGCTAGAGCCCAGGTTCCATCCCTAGTCAGGGAACTAAGATCCTACAAGCCATGCAGCATGGCCCCAAAAAATGAATAAATAAAATTTTAAAATAAAAATAACGACTACTATTACTATACTTCCTTTGTGGAACTTATCCCTTACCTTATAGACAAGAATCCCAACATCAAAACTTCGCTGGTGGTCCAATGGAAGACTCTGTGCTTCTAATACAGGGGGTGCAGGTTCAGTCTCTGGTTGGGGAACTATGATCCCATATGCCTTGTGGCATGGTCAGAAAACAAAATAAAATTATAATAATAAATAAAAAGCACAGCATCCACAGGGCCAAGACCATCTGAAGGCTCGGTCCACATACAGTTTGTCACCTCTGTGGACAGAGCAAAGGTAACCAATGACCTCATGTTGGTAAAGACAAAGTCCATTTCTCAAAACCCCTCATCCTATCCTCTCACCAGCACCCAGAATTCCTAACCTCACTCACCTCCTTAACACCGCCCATCCCACTGTTTTCCTCCTCCTTCTCTGGCCATACCATCCTAGTCTCCTTTGCAGGTTCACCCTGCTCTACTACATCATGAACTGGGAAGGCTGCTCCCAGGCTTGTATCAGCAGGTACTCAAAGGTTTGCTGACTGAATGGTGAACTCTGTTTACACTGATGGATAAACCGCTGGAAACCAGACTCCCATGCTACAGGCACCCTGCAGAACGATCCCCAGCCTCTCCAACCAGCAAGGCAAACAGGAAAAACCAGGGCTTGCATTCACACTCTACTCTCTCCTCCTCCCAATGCTCCTTTATTTTTTCATTTCAGGTTTAGGAACTTGAGAGGATTTTGATTAGGTCTCTTTTGAGGTAGCTGGGAATACAAATTGTTCAACAAGAAAATAACTCCTCCATAACAGGTTTAATAAAAAAGAGCTCCTTCCTAACTTAATGTATTTTCCTTTTGCCCAAGCTTTAACATTTTAAACAAAGAATGCATAACTTTTATCAGTAAAGGTCACTGTCCAACAGAAATTGCTGATGACGGTAAAACAAATAGTAGTTTTATATTAGAAAACAGTTAAGGCAACAGGAAGGGCATGTATGAAAAACAAACACTGTAGTAAGAAAATACTAGACAGCATCTATAAATCTGATCTTTTAAAGAATAAAGATAACATATTAGGGGCTTGCCAGGTGGCGCTAGTGGTCAAGAATCCACTTGTCAATGCAGAAGACACAAGAGACCCAGGTTCCATCCCTGGGTCAAAAAATCCCCTGGAGGAAGAAGTGTCAACCACTTCAGTATTTTTGCCTAGAAAATTCCATGGACAGAAGAGCCTGGCGGGCTACAGTCCATGGGGTTGCAAAGAGTTGGACACAACTAAGTGCACACACATATAACACATAAACTGTGACAGGCTGAGTGACGCCCTTCCCCCAAAAGATAGTCTTCTAATCCCTAAAACCTGTGCAAATGATACTTACATAGCAGAAGAGTGTGTGCAGATGTGATTAAGAAACTTGAGATGGGGACAGCATCCTGAATTATCCAGCTAGGCCCAATGTAATCACAAAGTCCTTAAAAGAAGTGTCTAGGTCAGAAGAAACGAGAAGTGACACTGGAAGCAGAGGTCAAAGAGCAACCTTGGAAGATGCTATGCTGCTGGCTCAGAAGATGAGGCCACAGGCCAAGGAATGCCAGCTGCATTTAGAAGTTGGAAGAGTCAAGGAAAGAGAATCTCCCCCAGAACCTTCAGAAGGAGCACAGCCCTGTTGACGCATTGTTTCTAGGACTTCTGACCTCCAGAACTATGAAGATAATTTTGTGTTGCTTTAAATTAGTAAGTTTAAGGCAATTTGTTATACTAGCAAAATGTTTTTATTTCCAAGGTAGAGTATATACCTGAAATACTTAAGCTCATTTCCAATGAGATAAAAACATAAATTTTCCTCTGGGAAGTAGGACGTATGAACACCCATTTTTCAAAAGAACAGGAGTAGTTTAAAATAATGAGTCCACCTCACCAGTCTTTCATGTGAACATTCTTTAAAGCTATTTATGGGCTTCCCTGGTGGCTCAGTGGTAAAGAATCCACCTGCCAATGCAGGAGATGTGGGTTCAGTCCCTGGGTCAGGAAGATCTCCTGGAGGAGGAAGTGGTCAGTTGCTGCCGTCTTCTTGCCCGGAAAATTCCACGGACAGAGGAGCCTGGTGGGCTACAGTCCATGGAGTCGCAAAGAGTCAGATATGACTGAGAGACTGTGCACAAAGTCATTTATGCCCTTACTGTGAACAAGCATCACCTTCTGATAATTGCCCCAAGGAGCAGATAGAATAAAGCGAGAAGTCAAGTTCTAACTGAGCGCAGGTTTGCAGATCTCCACAGTGTAAATACTCTCACCAAAGCCAAGTAAAGCCACCAATGTAATGTCACCGAATATCAACTTGAGAAGAGACGCAGTCAGCTCACATGAGCAGCTATGAGACAGCTGGCCAGGTCATGCCCTAATTTTCTGATTCACAGTATTTAATGTGTGTTTCACTTTGATGGGGGTACTATGAGATTCTTTAGCAAACAAAGTACTCTTTTAATAAAAGTTTGGGAAACAGCACTATACCCTCCCCCCTCAGATATTCATACATTAAAGGCTCTGACAAGTTCTGCAGGCTTTTTTGTGTTTTCTTTTTTAAGCTCAGTTATCATAGTTCAACTCTGTGTTTTGTACTTGTATTCATGCATGGGGCCACCTGAAGCTTACTCAAGTTAGAAAGCCCTCTTTAGGAGAAAGAATACAAGACTAGGTGCAGAGCCTTGGTAGGAACCCCCTATTTGAGGGATCCTGGAGCTTCAATCTCATAGCTTCATGGCAAATTTCATCCGTTCATGTGTTGAAATCTCCCTGTACTTACCAACACCTGACACTGCACTAGTTCAAAGATGCACACACGTTAGGAAACGCTGTCCCAGAGCATGAATATGCAACAGGCCAGAAACTGAGAAAGTGCTTGCTGAACAAGGTGTCTATTCTACACCAATGTGACTATATTCAGACCCTAACTTTGTTACCACGGGCCATCTTCCAAAAGATAGAAATAGCCTTGTTTTATAGGCTGCTTCCTTCAGGAAAGTATTCCCTGTAATAGTCACTGATTCATGCTTTCAACATTTGCTAAGCACCACACGGGAGGATAAAAAAAGGCTGAAACAGCCTCAAGGAGCTAAACGGCTGAAGAACAGCGGATGTGCACCAACCACAAGCTGCTTGGCACAGCAGCTCCACTTGAGATGGGAGGTGTCAATCTCAAGTAGAGGCATAGTGGTCAATAATTCTGCTATGATGATCTAGGAGTCCATAGCCAAGGGCAAGATAGGGACAGAATGGGGATAGGAGGAGAGAGTAATGCGGTTGCTATGGAAACCCTCCCCAGAGCAGTGAAGGACAGCCAGCACTGCCCTCCCTCGTCCTTGGGTACAAGCACCACTCTACCACCCTTCAGGCTATGGGTCTATTTCCAGAAAAAAAAAAAAAATACTCTGCTATTCGGTTATATTTACAGACCCACTGAGAGGACAATGCTCTTCCTAAGTTACAAGAGGTACCTTACCAAAGGAATAGGATCTACCTTTAGGCCTAATCTACCCAAAAGATACAGGCTTCCTGGTGGCTCGGTGGTAAAGAATCCACCTGTCATTGCAGGACATGCGGGTTTGATTCCTGGGTCGGAAAGATCCCTCAGAGAAGGAAACGGAAACCCACTCCAGTATTCTTGCCTGGGAAATCCCACGGGCAGAGGAGCCTAACAGGCTACAGTCCATGGGGTCGCAAAAAAGTCGGACACGACTTAGGGACTCAACAACAACAAACAGCACCCAAAAGATATATAAGAATCAAGAATGGCTTGGTCTCTATCTCAAGTTCAGGAGTAAGGAGTCTGAACAGGCAAAGGTGCACCATAAATCTAGTATGTTAATTTGGCAGTGATTAGATGCTAAAGTATAGGTTATATGTAACCTCTGGGAAGTGGAAAGAATCAAGTTCATGAGAGGTCTAAACTGTTGTCCTTGTTGAAGGACAACAAGGCACACGAAGCTGGGGAGGTGATGAGAAGGAACACAGGACAGAGAGCTCAGTGTCTCACACACAGTGGGTTCTTTACTAACACACGTTGATTACATATGAACATGTCTGAACCTAGTGAATCAAGAGACCATCCCAGCTGTTCAGCTCAGTCACTGGACACAGAGCCCTGCCTTGCATGCTGTCAGCACTCCTGTCCAAGTACAGGAGTTCCTGTCCCTAGAATAACCTTGACCCTGGTTAACCCGGAGACCTCTGCAAGGGAGACCAAATACTTTCTTGTCCCCTCGCTAAGGGCTCCTGACTTCATCCCAAAGCAACTTTTGAAATGCCAAGTTCACTGGAATCAAGGCCAAAATCTCAGTGTTCCCACATGACAACTCACTCCCAAAGGGAAAAAGACCAACACTTGCCAGAGGCTTTTACAATCAGAGTCACTGACTCTGGCCATTCACCAGAAATAAACATTTATTCCCACTGGAGTCCTTCCAGAAGCTAGTGGCATGCTGACCCATCATGTAAAGACTGATCAGGAGAGGTCAAATGACCCATGCCTCAGGACGAGCTGTGTCCAGGATGAAACACAGGTTTCGTCACACCTGCCAACTCCCAGGGTAGGAAAATGTCATGATTTTCTAACAATATCTGCTGCAGGCACAAAGTGATAGCACATGGGCTGTCTATTTATTGCCCCTGATCCTGGTTTACTTACACTGTATGATTTTATAAATGCATATGCTAAATATATACACACATGTAACAATATAACCCATTTGTAAGTTCCCCTGATTAGCTTTAAAAAAAAAAATAAGAAAAGTTTTATTACAAACAATTACATCTAAATTGCAACCATACTGGTAAATTCTCCTAAGGACAAAAGAAAAGGGAAAGAGTAGGAAGCATGGACTCCAATCAGAGCCCAACATGTGGTAACACAGCTCCTGCTGGGAGAAGCCAACTATACAGGCTTGTCAGCCACAGGCCTTTCCCTCCCCAAGCAGGAAGCCCCCAGGTGCAGAGAGAGGAGTCCCTGGGGAGGCACTTCCTCCCATTCTTGGGATCACCAAGTACCTGCCTTGGCTTGGGCCTTTCACAGTGAACTCAGCAGGGCGAGGAGGGCTGATCCTTGCAGACCAGCCATACACTGCTCAAAGCTCTGTTTGGGGGACTTCCTTGGTGGTCCAGAGGTCAAGAAACCTTGCAATGCAGCGGATGTGGGTTCAATCCCTGGTTGGGGATCTACGATCCCACACACCATGGAGCAACTAAGCCCATGCACCGCAACTAGAGAGTCCGTATGCTGCAGTGATGCAACGAAGGTCCCACGTGCTGCCACTAAGACGAGATGTAGCCAAATAAATAAATAAAAATACATTTTTTAAAAAAGGCACTGTTTGGGGGTTTTCACACTGTCTCAGGAGCCTCATAATCATCCTTAACCCCAAGCTGTGAGCTAAATACAGTGAATGCTGACTCCCCCTCACTTCCAATTTCCCTTTTTCTCTAGCTACACTGGATACCAGGACAGATCAGCTATGTACCCAACTGTGCGAGATGAAATATAAACACTGCAAGGGCCCAGAAGTAAGGAGATCAGCAACTCCACAATGCTGAAAAGGATGGCATACGTTTAGAGCAATACTCTAGCACATAAAGCTATGCTTCCATCTAAAGAGGAGAGAGGAATCAATTGGAATTTGTATAGGCAAGTGTGAAAATGTCAGTCCCTCAGTTGTGTCTGACCGTTTGTGAACCCATGGACTGTAGCCTGCCAGGCTTCTCTGTCCATTGAATTTTCCAGGTAAGAATATTAGAGTGGGTTGCCATTCCCTTCTCCAGGGGATCTTCCCAACCCAGGGGTCGAACCAGTGTCTCTTGCATCTCCTTCATTGCAGGCAGATTCTTTACCATCTGAGCCACCAAGGAAGCCCAACTTTCCTTTCCTTGTATAGGAAAGGACCTTCCAAAGAGACCTTCCTTTATAGGCAAGGTTGTCTTTCACTTGTAAGGATATACCTATTTCCACAAGGTAAAATGAAATAGTCTGTTTAAATATTCTGGCAAGTGCAAAAAACGAAAAAAAGCAAGAGGTGGTCTGGCTGCTCCCCAGTGTCCCCTCTGTTTTCCATGAGTAACCACTACCGGATTAGGTCATGTTGACTATTTCTAGAGCAGCAAACACCAACCGGCTCATCGCCAGACATCTTGGAAGTAAGTTTGACTCTCTGACCAAGGCTGGCTTGTGATGCTTCTCTGAATACTTTCTGGCCCTGAGCTCATCCCATTACATCCTTCCTAATGCCTCCCTTCCCTGTGAGCTGTCAGGACCGGGGCAGCTCCCACCAGAGGTGGGGGTGGGAAAGGGGATGGACTACAGATGTCTGGTGCTCCTCCCAAACCCTCAAGCCTGCAAATCAATTCACTGCACCGACAGTTGTAGCATAAATGATTCATAGCTGTGTTAATCAATACATTTCTGCAGACACTGCTATTAACTCTGGTCATTTCAAGGGGAAAGTACATTTCAGAAGCTGTTGTGCCAATGTGGTGGACACAAAATCCTGGAGCTTTGTGAAAGTATCTAGTCACACGGGGGAAAAAAAAGGCAACCTGACCTACAATAGAGATGTTAGTATCCTTAGGCAGAGGCTGGGATTAAAAGCTCATGCCAGTAAGGAGATGGCTCTACACATGCCCAAAGCAACAGCTATGACCGTGACCCTTGCCCAAATGTACCTTTGCCAACAGAAACTGAGCAGCAGAGCAAGAGAGTACCTGTCTTTATAATTAACATTTCAGGTCACAAATGACAAAAGAAATAGCACCATGATAGTAACATCCACGCCCAGTGCCATGACAGACATTACTAATCCATCACCACACTCTGGGCCACAGAAGCCGATTTGGCCCCATGATTTCTCTCACCTAAATCCTCTCGGCAGCCTCTCTAATCACCGGGATATGAAACTGAAGATGAAACCCATTCACATATCTGCTTAACTCCTAACACTGCTGTCAATGACATACTAATCAGGAAATACTCCTAGACCGCTGGCAGGCTGCACAGTAGCATGGGAGCTTCTATTCAAGAGGTCTTCATGCTATTTTACCTAAAGCAGCTTATGATCAATAAGAGATAAAACAGAACCATGCAAAACAAAAAGCCAACATGATAGAAGTCCATTGAACAAATGTGTTGGGAATTCTGTGGAAATATTAGAGGATGCACATGAAAGAGAAATCATAGAATCAAAGAATTGTGGAGCAAATAACCAAATCTGTAACACAGTCCATGAGACCCTCCCCTAGCAGCCAGGCCCCTTGAGCCTCCTCTCAGAGACTTGTTCCAGCCACTGTGGCCTTCTCTGGTTTCTCTAAGGCCCTCCTACTCCACAGCCTTGCCCCGCAGCTTCCTCAACTTAAAAGACCCCATGGTGCCACTCCACTGACACCTTGCCATCCACTCCCTTGAGTCTGAACAACCTCCACTCAGGCTACAGGCTTCCATTCAGACACATGCTCTGAAGGAAGCCCTCCTGAGCATCCTCATGACCACACCACCCCAGACCAGGGTAGGACTCCCAGTCCTTCATCAGCCCTCATCCCAGTTTCAGTGACTCTTGGAGTAAACCCCACATCCTGGCTAAGCTTTCAACTAGTTCTGTAAGGACAGGGCAGATGCCTGCTGTGTTTGCCACTGCATCCCAAAATACAAAGCAGTATCTGGAACCTACAGGGAACACTGTAGGTCAGTGTACAAGCAGACAATAGGCAGAGAATTTAATTAGAGCTGAAAGTCAAACAGGAGTTTAGAAGAAGATGTCTGATGCAGAGGGTGATGGAAATCAGGAGAAAGGTGTCTACCTATGACATAAGTTTTGAAACAATTAGGCACAAGAAAGACCCAGAGAGAGTAGAAAAGGCAGACAAAAACAGTATCATGAAGGATGATACAAAACCCAAGTCATGAAATAACTAAGTTTAACCACAAAAATTAAGTTTTCTGCAGGGAAAAAGCTAACAAAATCCAATGGGGGGAAGTATTTGTATCAAGTAACAGAAGAATCACTTCCAGACTATGTAAAAAGCAACTAGAAATCAATAAGTGATCGAACAATATAACAGACAAATGAGCAAAGAACAAAGAGACAGTTAACAGAAAAATACAAATGATTTAAGCATAGAAAAAAATGTTCAAGCTCACACATAATAACTGACATAAGATACCATTTTTTCCCAGCAGATCAGAAAACACCAAGAAATTTGGTAACACACTGTTCATAGGGTACAGAGAAACAGGAAAACCATGCATTGTTGATTAGACAATACCTTTTGGAGGACAGTTTGGCAAATATCAAATTAAAGATGAATGCCCTCTCTGACTCAACCATTTTACTTCTAGGAATTCATCCCACAAATGTGTTCAAACTTGTGTGCCAATGTGTGTGTGTTTGCATCAATAGCATTGCGTAGGACAACAGAAGACTGGAAACAAGCTAAATGTCAATTAATAGGAAGCCAGATAGAAGAGCCAATGGAACATTGTACTGCTGTTCCAGAATGAGGCTCATCTATATAGTCTGATGTATTGGGTTGGCCAAAAAGTAAGATGTTACAGAAAAATCTACATGGACTTTTTGGCCAATCCAATAAAATGACTTACAATGGTAAGTTTGTTGTTGTTTTTTAAGCAAGGTATATAGAAGTATATAGGGTACTCCATTCACGTGGGATAGGAAAAGGCAATGAAAGAAAGGAAGAAGGACTACTAAATATTCACACACACACAGATTATTTCCAGACTATACAAGACACTGCTAATAGCGGTCATCTTTCTGAAGAGACCTTTGCTTCTAGGGTACAGGGGTTGGAGGGAAACTTTTCATCACATACCCCTTTTTACAGTCCCTTTTTAACCACACATCATTTACCTTTGTAAAAGTAAACATTAAAAACAGGGAAGGAAGACAGATGACTCCAAAATACAAATTACTGAAAAAGGAAGAAAAACTAGACAGGAGACCTGAGTCATCAAGATCCAAATATCCAGGCTGGAACCCAGAGGAGCATGCTAAGATAATGTCCTTCATACCAGAGGAGGGGCCCTTGGGTATAGAGGCTGTGGTGAGCAAGGACTCTAGATGACAACCTAGAGCCAAAAGCAGAGCCCACTCTGCGAGTAGACTCCAAGCAAGCAAGCACAGGCATAAAACATAAAATTCAAATACATGAGGTCTGCCAATACCAAGCCTGGAAACTGAAGTCAGTTACACTGATGATAGTCACTTGGTATGGGGAACTGTCCTCTGGGTCTGAGCAGGCCCTGACAGTTTTTAGAACTTTGGAGAATCGGTCCTCCTGAACCAAGGAAAAGGTTCAGGCCAGAGGGTGACCACAGCTCTGGAGTTGGTTTAATAAAGACAGAACAAGAGGTTACAAAGTAAAAAGCTTCTCTGTCAGGTTGTCCCCTGGGTTCCCGCAGCCGACAGCTACATACAGGTGACAGTCACTGAATGAACTGCCCAGCCAGAGCCGAAGGAGGGCTGCAGTCTTCCTCTCAGGAAAACAGCACTGTTTATCTTTCAAGTTTCAACTCCCTGGGTGTTTGGATGGAAGACCCTCAGGTGGAGACCCTGAGTTCTCACACATTTCTCACCACTTCTGCCCCGCTATTTGAGACCTGTTTCCACTGCCTCTTTCAGCACAATTCTCTACAATAGAAACCCAGTGACCTAGGCTGTGGTCTATTTCAGAAATCATGTTCAACACATCTGGACATGAAAATGCTGGCCTGGCAGGGGCTTCTCCTTGGCACTTAGTAAGCTAGAGCACAGACACATCTCTGTCTCCTGCCAATCGTGAGTGATCTCTGGAGTCAGCAAGTTTCACAGACACAAATATTTTGTAAATACACATTTTAGTGAATAAACCAAAAGAACTTAAATTACTCATAACCAAGTAGTAGTTTTAAATCTAAGTATTCAGATTAACCAGTTGATTTCTAAGAAGTTGCCAGCAACCTAGTCAGAGCTCAATATGACACATTCTGCAGTTTCTTGGCCTCTAAGCACCTGAGTCTCAAAATGTCTCAAGGTAATGAAAATAAAAACACCTAACTGGGACTTCCTTGGTGGTCCAGGGGCTAAGACTCCACATTCCCAAAACAGGTGGCCCAGGTTCAATCCCCGGTCAAGGAACTAGACCTTGCATGCCACAACTAAAGACCAGGCACAGACAGATATTTTTAAAAACACACACACCTAACACACAGTAGCACACCTCTGCAAGCTTTTCAAAGTGCTCTCACACATTCTCATACATATACGGTACACGTGATACATATGGTACCCTGTACACGTCCAGCCCAAAGTAAGTATGGCTGAAGCATGCTGCATGGTACATAGTAGCCTGCTCAATAAATAGCAGAAGAGAACTATTTATCTTCGAAAAGTAGTTTTCCAGAAATGTGAGACAAGAAAGTAAAGAAACATCTCAGGCCCAATTTCATACAGACAGATTACAAAAGTCATACAGATTCACATATCAGATCCTAGCACTCCACAGCTCAGAAAACATTACTTTAGGGACTTTTAGAAACTTTTAACTGCTTCTCATTTTTCCTCACTGTCACACTAAACTCATTTTCTCTTCAAGTGGAGGATTATTTTTCCCTTAATGTTTATTGTACTTCTTTTCCAGCAATTTTCTCTTATGAAAAATCTAATAAAGGCACAGTATTAAAACCTCTTTTTAATTAACCACACATGTATACAGCCCAGCCACTATGATACCAGGATGAGGCCTGCTATGATTCTGAATCACAGGTGAATTTGGTATCCATATGTGCTAAGTTGCTCAGTCATGTCCAACTCTTTGCAGCCCCATGGACTATAGCCCGCCAGGCTCCTCTGTCCATGGGATTCTCCAGACAAGAACACTGGAGTGGGTTGTCATGCCCTCCTCCAGGGGATCTTCCCAACCCAGGGAATCTTCCCAACTCAGAGATCAAACCCATGTCTCATGTCTCCTGCATTAGCAGATGGGTTCTCTACCACTAGCATCACCACAACTGGAGCTAAAAGAGCAATCTGTCCCTTCCTGGAGATGCTCCCTGAGTGTCCCTCTGATCCATGGCAAGGGATGTGCTTGTGGCCATGGTCAGGGCCTGAGGTGTGAATAGGTCTATCCTCTGTGCATTCCTATCCCAAATATTTTGTTCTGCAGAAATGAAATCCAAGAAAACAGTAACACCAAAACCACTGACAAGGACCAAAGAACTGGGCTAACCATCAGTTTCAAGTCTCCCATTCTAGAACTTTCTCACTCCTTCTATCTCTACCCAAATTTCTCCCCAAGCCTTGGTCACAGCCTGAGGGGACTTGTGGCAATGAATGTGCAGCCTTCCCCCTTGGACAAGGAAAAGTTCTTGGTACCCAAGAACCAACTGATGCATGCTCTCTTTCTCCCCTTCGCACATTCTTCCAAATGGAGAATGCTGAAGAAAGCCGCACAAATTCCTATTTGCTGAGTTCTTAGGATCCCTTCAGCCTCTAAACTTGAACCAAACTCAAACAAGCCACTTGTCGATGTTTGGTTTCAAGATTCCAGAGTCTGAGACAACATGTGGTCCTTCTGGGCACAAACCCTGAGAAATCAAACAAGCAGTACAGTCACAGTTGTAGTTACTCAACCCTGGAGGGGGTCGTTCTGGTGTCCTGAGGATTTGGCACATGTCTCAATGGCCTAATTATGTAATTACCTAATTTCATGTTTAATATATCAGTGTGCGGTCAAATTATAGCCGCAAATATGCAGGGGTGAATGCTGGGTTTTAACTAGGCATTTACCCCTGGGGCTGTGCTGGGTTCATGGCAGATTTAAAACCTTGATGCTATTGAACTAGGTCTTTTTTTAATGTTCACTTTAGATATATATATATATAAATGAACACACTTCCCTTGTCCAAGGGGAAAAGCTGCACATTTATTGCCACAAGTCCCCTCACACTGTGACCAAGGCTCGGGGAGAAATTTGGGTACCTACAGTCCTCTGCCTGGGCCCTGCAGAAAGATGCTGACCGTTCAAGAAGTGGTTTCCTTCAAACCTCACTCTGTAGACCTGGGGTGCTACAGGCAACATCATTGCTCAACAAGAATCCAGAGCGAGGTATCCAGTTTCTCAGTTCCTCCCTTGTGCTTGATCATCCATATTACAACCCTCATCTTGGGAAGAACTGAAAGGCTTCTTTCTCTTCCAGGAAGCCTTCGAGACATCCATACAAAACCAATCTGTCTGCTGGCTAAAACTGAGGCATGCTCAACTGTGTCTGACTTTTGCAACCTCACGGACTGTAGCCTGCCAGGCTCCTCTGTTCATGGGATTGTCCCAGCAAGAACACTGGAGTGGGTTGCCATTTCCTCCTCCAGGTTATCTTCCCAACCCAGGGATCGAACCTGTGTCTCCCGCATCTCCTATATTGCAGGCAGATTTTTTACCACTTAGCCACCAAGGAAGCCCCTAAAACTGATGATCATTCAATAACTGTCCCGAGCAATTTATGCTCCTTCATTACCTTGAAACTGCTGCCTCTAACAATCTTTCTGCTTCATTCTAAGTACTGAGCTATGTTTTATACTATGTTCATAATCCACATGGGTTTAAATACAAGGCAGGGCACCAGTATACACACAATGAATACTTACTAGCTGTGTTGACTAGGTCTCCAACAGTGGGACAGGTTTTCTCCAGCACTCATCTGAACTCCTGCAGAAGCAAGCCACTGTGACCAAAATGTGAGTGCAAATTAACTCACATGAGTGCTAAACTTCCCAACACAAACTGCTTGCCCCCAGTAACCCAGATTAAGAGCTATTTAGAAAACAAGGGTCTAGGAAAAAAAACAGCTGCAGCTCTAATTGGGGTCAACATTCTGTATGCAGAGAGAGCTTGGACAGGAAAGGCAGCTGTAGAGTTGGTTTTGCTAGTTTTTCTATGGCTTAAATTGAACTATGGATGACCCAATAAAACAGGTATACTGTTTTCAAGTTCACACTAATTTGCTCTCCACTTAAGAGACAAAGCAGTTGTTTAAATTTCCACACAACGGTATGTTCCCCAAAGTCAGTTAAAACTATAATGGAACTGTCTCCCTTCAAAACACCAATAGTATCAATCACTGCTTCTGTTAGAAATCTAATAAAAGTGTTCAGAATATGTAAATAGTTGGGACTAACAGACACCTAATTTTTTTAAAAATCTGTATACTTTTAGAAAAGAAATAATACATGTTGGGGAGGATGTAGAGAAAAGGAACCCTGGTACACTGTTGATGAGAATGTAAATTGGTGTAGCCACTGTGGAGAACAGTGTGGAGGTTTCTTAAAACACTAAAAATTGAACCTAGCAATTCCAATCCTGGGTATATATCTGCAAAAACAAAAACAAAGACCAATGCAAAGATATATACACCCCAGTGTTCATAGCAGCATTATAAGATATGCCAAGATATGCAGGAAACCTAAGTGCCCATAAACAGATGAATGGACAAAGAAAGTGTGGTATATGTATACAATGGAACACTACCTCAGACATAAAAAAGAGTGAAGTTTTGCTATTTGCAGTAACATGGATGAACTTGGAGGGCATTATGGTAAGTGAAGTAAGTCAGAGGAAGACAAATACTGTATGACATCACTTCTGTGAAACCTAAAAAATACAACAATAATGAATATAACAAGAGAGAAACAAACTCACAGATACAGAGAATAAAATAGGAATTACCTATGGAGAGAAGGAAGGGGGAAGAGGCAGTATAGGGGGATTTTATTAGGTATAAAATAAGCTACAAGAATATATTCTACAACATGGGGAACATAGCAAATATTTTATAGTAACTATAAGTAGATTACAAACTTTAAAAAGTGTTAATAACTACATTGCACAGCTGTAATTTATACATATCAAACTATTCTTCAATTTTTAAAAACCTGTACACTTTTAAAATATTCCAAAAAACTCAAAGACCAGAGTAAATGAGCTTTTTTAGAGTATCACTAAATTAGAATTATTGTAAAGTGAAAACGTTTTTTCAGTTGGGATCAGGATTTCAGGAAATTTCTGCATTTACATCAATTATGTAGGAATCCTAACCAGTGATCTTAGATCACTTCTAAGATGAAACAATAAAATTCTTCCTGGAAAAGTTCAGAATTCCCGTCCTGCATCATCCTTGCCAAGGAAGCTGAACAGAGGCACAAATACTCCAGCACTTAGTTATGTCTGTTTCTAGATCGTTTCTGGTGTTTCTGATTATCGGTGTGCCCAAGGTTTTAGGAATTCACAGTTAAAATAAAAATGACTAGGTCATCCTGCACACCTTAACCAGGAGTCAGTCAGAACATTTTCCAGCTTCTACTGTAAAAACTAACCTAAACTGCTGGCGCACCTCCAGAAAACTTCCAAAGTGCTTCCTTTCTCTGGCTTCTCTGAAAGTCACTGATACTCATATACACCGACCAGAGTGAAATTCCCCCTGAATTATGAACCTGGCAGCCAAAACTTACAGGATAACTAAACCGTGAACAATCAAGACACGTCTAGAGTGAGTAGAAGCAGGGAACCATTCTTAACGAAGCCATGTTTGCCAGAAACCACAATGAAGACTGAGCCACACGCAATTATAACACAAGTGCTTCTTATAAACTGTAAGACTTTTTTAGATTTTTAAAGCAACTGAAGGGAAGGGTTTGGGCATTTTCAAACCGATTAATCAGTTCACGCTGCTGGCTTCCCAGCATAGCCACGTCATATCACCCTGGGCAACACCATCACATGCACATAACCCTGCTCACAATGTGCTGCTACCAGGCATCTTCGACACCACTTTCTTAAAATAGTAGCATCACTAGCACCACACCCCCAGAGGGGATGGGATGTTGAGGACTCATCCCGACCCTCAGGACAGAGCAACAAGGGCAGAGAACCTGGAGACCTGTCAGGATAAGTGACATGTTCTAGAGCCTGTCTTCACACATTAGTCTCCCCTGGGAGACTTTGAAAAACAGGGTCCCACATTCCATGCAGAAAGACTCTGATTCCCTGAGTCCAGGGGGGTTTAAGTCTGCATTTTCAAAGCTCCCCGAGGTGATTCTAGAAGGTCAGACAGGATCAGGAACCCATGAGTATTAAATCCCTATTACTAATAACTTGAAAGAAAGTGAAAGTTAGTCACACAGTTGTGTCCAACTCTTTGCAGTACCATGGAATGTAGCCTGCCCTGCTCCTCTGCCCATGGAATTCTCCAAGCAAGAATACTGGAGTGGGTTGCCATGTCCTCCTCCAAGGGATCTTCCCAAACCAGAGATCAAACCCATGTCTCCCACATTGCAGGTGGATTCTCTACCGTCTGAGCCAAACCTGACCTATAGGACATTGTGACACTCTTGGAATTCCACACTTGCAACTTAACACAGGACATACAACACTTGGCAGGTCATCAATACACAAATGCCTCTTCCAGAGGGACCACACGCCATCCTTTTGGAGAAAGGAACACAATGCTTTGTAAAAACTTTTTCTCTTCTGAGCAGCACATTCGGTAGTGGGAAAGTATCTAAAAAGATTCTGCTGTGAAGCAGCCCACTCTGGACACAGTAGGCAGGAGATGGAAATAGCCCTTGGAATGGTCAGCAATCAAGGCAAATCCACTTCTCGTGCTTTCTTTCTTGAACTAAGTTTACAACCCTGCTCCTACTGTTGTTCTTAAGATAAATCCAAGAGACACAAACATTCTGTCTACATTAAACACAGTCCACAGAAACCAAATGAGGAAGGAAATGTCTGTGCATCCACAAAGGCAAACAAACAAAAAGTGTTTCAGGCTGTAAACCTTTACGGTTCCAGGAAACCAAGTTGCAGGTTAGTTGTCACTCAAGTTAAAGCCACACCACCAGATACAACTGCCTCTCCCTCCAGCCCCCTCCCATCACTCCTCCACCTAACTCCTGAAATCCTCCACAAACATGCCAATCCACCAACGAAAGGTAACATCCCAAATTATTAAACATTAGAGACTTCCCTGGTGGTCCAGTGGCTAAGACTCTGAGCTCCCAATGCAGGGGGCCCAGGTTCGATCCCTGGTTGGGAAACTAGATCCCATATGCTGCAACTAAGACCCAGTGCAGTTACAAAACAAACAAAAAAGTTCATGGGAGGGCAGCTAATTAAAATAAACAAGTGAACAAATACACATTATTTTTCCTCTAACAAATAAATGAATCTCCCACCCTTGCTTGGGAGCAGGCTGTGAAAATGGGTCTGAGGAAACCAGAAACCATCAGAATGGGATTAGGGGGAGATGGGGAGGGGAAGAGGAAGGTGGAGGATGCACATCCAAGAAAATGAAGGCTGAGCTTGACGTCTCAGCCACTTGCTGGCCCCATGAATCCTCCCCTTCTGAGAGCAGAGCTCATAAAACAGTGAGGAGCAACACATATGTCGGTCATCCCACAAAGATTTAATGATGCCTTCCAAGTAACTGGCACCAGGCCCAGCCCTGCGAACAATCCTCAAGGAGCTCTGAGGAAATTCTAACGGTGATTGAAGGGTGGGCACCCTTTGGAGAGTGCCTGAAGACAGAGAGTCAGGGAGACTGTTACCAGGAAGAGACCCCAGGCTGAGATCCCGTGTACCTGTCCGTTGATCAGTCAAGAGGGCAGGGAGAGATAACTTCCAGGATGTGGGCATGGAGGCAGGGCCAGACTCACCAGGGATCTGGAGCCCAAGGGGCTTGTCCAGAGGCAAAGAATGGCCTGACCCGACCTGAAGGTCAGAGAGACTCCTCTCCAACTGTGGCCTGAAGGAAGAGGCAGAGGGAAGCAGCAGGATCTTCGACGTACAAGAAGGCTGTGCCCGAGGTGGGGCACCAAGGGCAGGTTTCTGCTGGGAAAGACCGCCACCCCCCGCCCCCAAAGGTTTGGTGCAGACTTTTAACCTGGCCACCTTATCAAAAAAGAGGAAAGAAAGAACATAAGAAAAAAGGAGAAAGACTTGTTTTGTGAGTGTAGCAGGAAGACAGTTCTTAGATAAAGCAGCACAGGCAGCAGCAGGGAAAACCCAAGCTCCCCAACAACACCGTGCCCTGAATCCCATTCCAGGATGGAGCCGTGAGAGGGAAACCTGCAGATAGACCCGCACCCATCACACCAGGACTCCAAGCCATCACACCTCTCCTGGAGGTCTAAGATCCACCCCGTTGACACTGTCCCTTACCTCAGACTTCAGGGGTCTGCCAGCAAAGTGACCAGGGCTGGGTCTGTTCACTGATCGAACCTTGGTGCCAAAAATGGAAAAAGGGCTCAACGTTGGTTAAGTCAGTGGTTCTCAATGGGGTTATTTACCCCCTATGGACAGCTGACAATGTTGAGATATTTTGATTGTCACAGTGACGGAGGAGGGTACTACCAGCATCTATTGAGCTGAGGCCATGGATGCTGCTAAACATCCTCCAATGCACAGGACAGCCTCTCTCCCCCTCAATAGAACTGATCAGCCCAAAATCAACTGTGACAAAGTTAAGAACGCCTGGGTTAAATGAAATCAATGTCAGACTGGGAGCAGCAGGCTCAGGGTAGACAGCACCTCTGAGACACCTGAGAGACGAGGCCTTGGCACCCACAGCACTGATGCTGCTAAAGGTAGGGGGATGGGGGGAGTGCCCACCCACCTCCAACCTGGCAGTGGTCAAGCTCTGCCAATCTCCCATCCCTGCTTTTCCCCCGCTGCTGCCTCTTCCTGCCACCTTCAAGCCCCACTTGGCAGTGGGGGTGGGGGGAGGAGGGGGACTCACCCCAAACCACTCAGGAAGTAGACGGTATCTCATAAGAGGGGCTACAACAAGGCCAAAGTAGAAGAAGCCTGGCCTAAGAGGATGAAAGCAAGAGAACCCCACACAGATCTTTTTAAGGGCTCTGACATAAATCTGGGCAGCCCCTCCCCCAAGAGTTCCTGGGAGACCCACCTTTCCCGGCCCTTGCTTCTCAGACCCGTAATTCCTCACATCTGTGGACACCAGCATGCTCACGTGCACTGCCCTCAAGACCCACGTGCACTGCCCTCAATACCCACGTGCACCGAACCCGCCCCTTCCCTCCCTGATACGTCCATGGAAACGCCCACAGAAGCACCCCAGCCAATCGCCAGGCGTCCTGCTCCACACCTGCACGCACTCACTCGTTCCTTTGGCTCTGCCCCGTGAAGACCCTCAAAACCGGTCCCTCCTCTCCCCTCTCTAGCTCTTTTGCCACCACAAAACCCAGATCTTTAATATTTCTCACACAAATGGTGGCAATACCTCCAGGGCTAAGCTTTTCAAACTTTGCAGTATCTAGGAATATAGAGGAGGTGTCTAGGCGGCTTGCTTAAAATATTGATTTAGTAGCTACGGATGGGGCAGAAGAATCTGCTACTTCCCAAGTACACATGGTGTTTCTGACGCAGTGCTCCCAAACCACATGTGGCCCAGCAGGCTTTGGAATCACCCCACCTCCACCCCCAGAGAGCTGGCACTGTGCTCAGCTCTGTGTCCCTGGCACCACATTACACACATATACACACACACAAACACATTAACACATATACACACATACACCACACACATGAAAAATGTCTCCAGAGAGAATTAACACACACACATAGCAAACTGACCGAAAACCACAGCCTCCTGAGGGAATTCACACACACACACACACAACACACAGCAAACTGACTGAAAACCACAGCAGACAGACAGGACTGAAGTGCCAGCTTCTTTCTAGCATCCCCATCCAGCGATGCCACTGATCTAAGAGTGAGTTCAGACAATGTCCACCTTTGAGCCTCAGTCCCCATCTTTCTAGAAGAACTCACCAGCCAGTCCAGACTGAGGTGTATCTGGATCTGAAAGGCTCTTGTCCATATCCGCTCTTCTCCTCCCATCCCAATCTCTGCACATGGTGGGTGCCCCCCCAACTTTCCCAGACCTGGCCCACCTCCCTCCCAGTCAGAGTCCAGGCAACAGGGTACCAACCCAGGTCCAGGCCAGGTCAGAGGTCCCAGAAGGGCAGCAATGGCTTTGCTCCTCTGCATCTCCTGAGGGTACAGGGCCTAGAAAGTGTTTGCTAAAATGGTAAAATCAAACGAGGGGAGAACCGTTGCAAGCTGTACCTTTCCTTTCCTTTAACTTGTGGTACAGGCACTTGATAGCCCCACAGAAAGGCCTGGAAGGAGCACGCAAGTGACAGCAGGAGTCGCTTCTCAGACACAACATGACCAGCTTCTTCAGGCCTTTGCCAGGCAAGGTTTCAGGACCCATGCTTCCACACAAATGCCTCTGGGTGGGTCATGTTCTGGACTTCCCATGCACTGAAGAAAGGCAACTCCCACCACCAACTCCCCACCCTCGCCCGGTAAAGACCTGTTTTAACTGGTCCGGAGGCCTGAGAGCGAAATTCAAGACAGAAACAAAAAGCTGGTGGTTTTAATGCCTCCCAGCAGTTCTGACACAGGTCTGGGTTGAAGACTGTCTGCGAACAATCATTTATTACATGTGGGCCAATGAAGAGTTCTCCCTGAAAACAAGGATGGGAAGGTAAGAGCAGCAACTATTACTAAAAGCCATGTAGCAAAAGCTACCCACCGGGGACTTCCTTGGTGGTCCAGAGATTAAGACGCCAAGCTTGCAATCCAAGTGGCATGGGTTCCATCACTGGTGAGGGAACTAAAATCCCACATGCTGGGTGGCATACCCCCCCAAAAAAAATTTTTTTTTTAATTAAAAGAAAAAAGCTACCCACCAAGTGGGTCCTGTAGAATGAAGGCAGACAATCCTGATGTACCAGCACTTTCATGAGGCTTAATCCAACCCAAGAAGGACACAGCCATGCACAAGTTTACACAACAAAGCACAAATATGTCATCCTATCTCCGGGAGGAGACAAACACCAAAGCAGAAAGATTTACTCCCTAAACCACTGTACAACTGTATACCAGCCTCTTCTGGTCTTCTTGGGAACCATCCCTTGTGAAATCCAACCCTCTCCTATAAAAGTCCACCCAGCCTCCGGGATGCAAAGAAGGGTCTGTTACAAGACTACTGAAGTCAATGCCATGTTACCTCCACTGTGAGGTGAGGCCACGGAGCCCCATGAGAGAAGGCAGCTGACCAGGCTGCTCGGTGGACGAACATCCCAAAAAGAGAGCTCAGAGCACACGCGGAGACCATGTAGGATCTGCGTCAGTCCCGTGGGCAATTAACCCAGACGCACATTAAAATCACCTGGGGGGCACTTCCCTGGTGGTTCTGTGGTTAAGACTTTGTGAGTCTACTACAGGGGGTGAGGATTCAATTCCTGGTTGGGGAACTAAGACCCCCGCATGCCATGTGGCACAGCCAAAAATAAAGTAAAAATTAAAAATAAAATCACCTGGGGGCTCTCCTAAGACAAGGATGCTTGGGCTGCAGCAGTGGTGTTACAGATGACACTGTTTGGGGCAGGGCATGGGTGGAGTTTAAAACCTCCCAGGTGAGCGTAATAAGAAATCAAAATGGAGATGCACCAGCCAGTCCCCAGGAGGAAGCCAGCTACGCAGCTGGAGGAGACCTGGTAGCTGGTACAAGAACAGCTCTCCTGCCATCTGCTGCACAGACTCCACCCCTCCAACCCCTACAGACGTCACCCAAAAAGGACAGGACCAAGGACATCCCTGGTGGTACAGCAGATAAGAATCCACCTGCCAATGCAGGGGGCATGAGTTCGATCCCTGGTCTGGGATGATGCCACATGTTGTGAAACAAGTAAGCCCATGCACCACAACTACTGAGTCTGCACTCTATAGAGCCCAGGAACCACAACTACCAAGCCTGTGCTCTAGTGCCCAGGAGCCGAAACTACTGAAGCCCTGGCATTCTAGAGCTTGTGCTCCACAAGAAAACCCACCGCAATGAGAAGCCTGCGCACCACAACAAGAGAAAGCTTGCGCAAGGTGGTGAAGACCCAGTGCAGCCAAAAATAAATAAATTATTAAAAGAAAAAAAAAAAAACAGAACCAAGCTTGTCTGAGGTCTCAGCACTCAGCTTCCCATCCTTTCTGTGATGACTCACAATTCCAGTCACCTCCTAGAGAAGTTCGATTAACACAGCCTTCAACAAGGTGTAGGAACAGCGAACCACAATGTTTGTTCCTCACCACCGTCCTGTTACCACCATCTTCAGGCTTAAGAGAAATAACCAGTGAGCACTTCCTCTGCCAGGCCTTGTGCTAAGTGCCTTATGTGCATTATCTCATTTAATCCCATCACAACTCACTGAAGCCAGTAACTGTTATTATTTTCATTTTACAGATGAGGAAAGTGAGCTGTGGCCAGTTAAGAACTGAAGCAGCAAGTTGTGCCACTAGAACGAGGATTCAAATCCAGATGGTAGGGCTCTAAGTCTCTGCTTCCAGCCATTCTGCTACTCAGACAACATGGAGTTAGAATTACCATCAAGGTCAACTGTGGCAGAGAGGGGATGTTACCCAGTGAAAGCCAAGAGTCCATTAAAGCCCTGAATTTGGTATCTTAAGAATTTCATCAGTAGAGATGGGGGATATCTGATTTTTACTGACAGTTCACATGGATAAGATCTGTGGTTTTAGGGACCATCCATTTGTTCTTACACATTTGCAGGGTACCTATTATAGGTAAGATATAGAGATGGGGAGCTGGTGACATGGAGACACACAAGCCACACTCTTCTGATGACTTTCTAAGCTAATATGATTCTGGGCTCCATCAGGACAACCTTCTCCTCACAGAAGCCAGCCCCACGTTGCTCTGCACTGGGCTGCATAGCTATTTGAGTGATTGGGTGGTTATTTCATGTTGGTTTTAAAGACTAGGTGCCCACACTCCACTCTAGACTCTCTAAACCAGTCTCTGGGAGAAGGTCCAGGATGTGCCAGCTTACAAGGTTCTCTAGCTGGGCTGAGAACCAGTGACCAAAGAATGGAACCAAGAAGGTCAACAATCCAGAAACCACACATGTGAGAAGTTGTTGAAGATGGGTTGAATAAAAGGGACATTTAGCCTGGATAAAAGATGGCAGGAAGGGTGGAAATGGGACATGGGGACTTCCCTGGGGAAGGCATTTCTACATTGCTGCTGGGGTGCCGGGGGATAGGATCAGGACCAATGGGGAGACAACAGTGAGAGGAGGACAACTCCTAAGAAAAGAAATTCCTGGCACTTTCAATTTGGAGATCTCCAAGGCTCCTCCCACGTCTGGTTATCGTGCTCTGAAAAGCTGCAGTGTAAATAACCTGCTACTCAGATAATTAGAAGACGATTACAGTAATATAATAAAAACTGCAATTTAAAATTAACAGCAACTAACTGCTTTTGAAGTTCTAGACAAGAAAGTTTTATCTCCTTGCAGTCCAAAGGAGTCTCAAAAGTCTACTCCAACACCACAGTTCAAAAGCATCAATTCTTCAGTGCTCAGCCTTCCAACTCTCACATCCATACATGAATACTGGAAAAAAACATAGCTTTTAACTTACAGACCTTTATCAGCAAAGTGATGTCTCTGCTTTTTAATACACTGTCTAGGTTTGTCAAGGAGCAAGGTCTTTTAATTTCGTGGCTGCAGTCACCATCTGCAGTGATTTTGGAGCCTAAGAAAATAGAATTTGCCACTGTTTCCACTTTTTCCCCATCTACTTGCCATGAAGTGATGGGAGATGCCATGATCTTAGTTTTTTGAATGTTGAATTTTAAGTGGTCCACTGGAGAAGGGAATGGCAAAACTTCAGTATTCTTGCCTCAAGAATCCCACACATAGGGGTACTCAAAGGATGCCTTCTGAATGACTGAGTAACACACTGATTTCATTTTTAAGTCAAGATTGGTTAACCATTGTCATCCAAAGTGGTATGAAATTCTATTGAAAATATTTATTCAACTCAAACTTCACTACTTTTTAAATGAGAGCATTTAAAATTGTTTACATGTGATACAACTAGCTGGCAGAGTACTTGTTGGCCCACAACTTGACTATGAATGCATCAAATTCTGGACCACATGGCTTCCAAGCCTGTCTGCTATACAGCGTGACACTGTTTTGAATTTCCCAACTTTTTAACAGTTGATTGCTGTTACTGTTATTTGACTGGGGGCCTAACATAAAATCCGAAGGGTACTTCCCTGGTGGTCATGTGGCTAAGACTCTGTGCTCCTAATGCAAGGGACCAGGTTCAATCCAGATCCCACATACTGCAACTAAGAGTTCACATGCCACAACGAAGAGCGAAGATCCTTCATGTTGCAACTAAGACCCCATGCAGCCAAATAAATAAATCAATTTAAATTAAAAAAATAATTAAAAAAAAATTAGAAGGAAGCCAAGTTGGATCAACAAGGAACCTCAAAGAGCCCTAGAGGAAAGCCATCTTTCAGGAAGTAGACCTGATGGAGACGAGGAGTCCCTGGAGCTGTCAGGAACCAAAGCGTTCAGGCTTCCCCATGGAACACAGCAGCCTTTATGAAAAGAATGCTCTTCCCATCTTGCCCCCAGGAGGACACATTATTGAGATCAGGAGGGTGCTCCAATGGTTTAGAATTTTTAAGTGGCCAGCGCTCACTGCTCCTTACATAATGCAGGTCACCGAGGAAGACACCAGAAAGCATCACTCTACAGCAACTTCTGGAACCAGCCGCTTCTCTGTGGCCTTCCAATTCACTTCTGATAGACCAGGGTCTAAGCCAGAGACACCCAACAGAAATATGAGTCATACATTTTTCATACAGAAATATAACTTGAGTCATACATGTGATTTTAAATTTTCCAGCAGCCACATTTAAAAAAGTAAAAAGAAACACGTGAACACGCTTTTAGAAATGCATTTTATTTAATCTGATATACCCAAAATATTATCATTTCAACATTTAATCAATATAAAAAATCATTAATAAGATATTTTACAGTCTTTCTTTTATGCCAAGTCTTTGAAATCTGGTGTGTACTTTACATTTACTGCACACTTCTTAATCTGGATACAAAACCTTCATTGGAAATAAATGTGTGATCTATATTTTGAATTCATAACACTTAGAGCTGAAAAGGCTGATTCACACACCCAAGTTATTCCAAACACACTTAAAAGTTTTCCTATCACCAAATTGAGAAACTGATTTTAAATTTACATTTAAATGGATTATATAAATTCAGAAATTCTATCTCTCAACCCCACTAGCCACATTTCAAGCATTTGACAGCCATATGTGGCCAACAGCTACCATAATCAGACAGGACTGATGGGTCTTCTTTCCAAAGCACTCCATATTGAAAGTTTTCTTTTCTTAGTCATCAGAAGAAAGAAGGGCTGCTCATAGGGTAAAAGCATGAGGGATTTGTCATTGTTGTGAATATTTGAAAAGTTTTTTTGATTCTAGATCAGTATATGCATGTAATGGCCTCTCTTAAGGATGACAGGTTCAACCAGGAGAGAGACCACAAGCAAGAGAGTGGAAGCAGATTTCTGGAGCACCTACTGTGAGCCAAGCACTGTGCTGAGTGGAACAGCCACTCTCCTACTTGGTCCCCACCATCCCCTGGGTGACACATCATTAAGTAGATTTAACAGATAAACAATCTGAGATCAGCCACAGTGAGGGAAATGCCCAAGGCCCCACAACTCTCCAGAAGCACCCTTCCTTTCTCCCCATGCCACATCAAAATCCAAGGATTAGGGGTGGGGACATGCTGTGTCCTCTCTCTCTTTTTTTTTTTTTTTTTTAACTCTTTTGGCCATGCAGAATATGGGATCTTATTTCCCTGACCAGGGATCAAAGCCATGCCCCCTGCACTGAAAGTGCATAGTCTTTACCACTGGACCGCCAGGGAAGTCCCTGTGTCTTCTCTACATTTAGTACCAGGTAGAATTCAAGACAAGCCAGAATGCAGGTAACCAGAGATGACAAACCACACACTGGTCTGAAAATGAATGTGGAGGGGAAGAAAAGGGGAGCAAGAGGATAAAAGGGAGGGAAAGATCTGAAAATGCTACTTTTTACATTTTTGTCCCACTAAATACAAAATCCTTCAGTGGTGCCTGCTCACTGCCCACTGGCACTGTTGTGGCCAAGAGTTGGGTGCTCATTTCCCACCGCCAGGCTCGGAGCCCTCAGAAGCTTTTCTTAGCTATAGCTTCATAAGTCTCCATCCATACTGGATTCGGTTCTTGCAGAACCCAGATGCCAAGAGTGAGGTTCCCACAGTAGGGCTGAATCAGGCAGGGAAAAGAATTTTCTGACTTGGTAAATGAAGGATGAGCAGTTCATTGAAGCATCATCTGATAGGAAATTACTGTATAAAAGCACGGTCAGTCAACTCAAAGTTTCTTGAAGAGACCTCAGAAAGACCAAGGTAAAGCGGTTTAAGCTTCCTCAGGACTTCCCAGGTGGTGCAGTGGTAAAGATTCTACCTGCCAATGCAGGAGATACAAGAGAGGTGGGCTTGATCTCTGGGTCAGAAAGATCGCCTGGAGGAGGAAATGGCAATCCACTCCAGTATTCTTGCCTGGAGAATCCCATGGACAGAGGACCCTGGGGGGCTACGGTTTCCATGGGATCACAAAGAGTTGGACACACAACTGAGCACATGTGTGACCGTGCCGCGAAGCTTCCTCAGGCATTAGAGGAAGGAAGCATAAAATGCTTGGGCTAAAAGGCACATAAAGTCTCACTACTTCCTTTAGAGAATAGCCAGAAAGTAAGTGGGTGAGATTCTGATTGGAGGAGGGAAAAGAGACAAATGTATTGAAGGCAACAAATTGGGGAAGGAGAGTGACAAATTAAGTGATTTTAATCACATTATAATGGCAGGGTGAGTCAGATAAAGAGCAAAGATTGAAACCGAGCAGAACCCTATGGGGCCTTCCCAGGTACAGAAGTCCCTCCTTGTCCCCCATTTCCTACCTGTAAAAAAAAAAAAAAAAAAAAAAAAAGCTTTAGTCTCCTAGGCTTCCCTGAGTTTCAAAGAGCACTCAAACAGTTAATGATTAGAACAGTAGAGTCACAGGACTCCTAGTTCCTCCCAAAGGGATACAGATAACAATCTGATGCATATCTTTGATTGTTCCACAGAAACTAAGACCACAACACAGGTGGAGGATGGTGAGGACATGCTGACCACAAGCCTATAAACCCTCGACCAGGTGGAAGCAGAAGGCTGATGATTCAGATTCCTGAAACATCACCCTGTTACCTCAACACTAACCAATCAGAAGTAGGTCCACAAGCTGATCACACATCCTGCATCCCTCACCCCTAATGTTGCCTTTTAAAACTCTTACCTGAAAGCCACTGGGAAGTTCAGGTCTTCTAGGTACAAGCTGCCCGTTTTCCTTGCTTGGTGCCCCGCAATAAACACTGTACTATACCACAACACGGTATCACTAAATTGACCTTGCTGTGGTTTCAGGCAAATTCTGTCTGCTACAGAATTATCCTTCAAGACCTTACTGCTTTGGGAGAGAAGGAGGTGGCTCTGCCCAGGGGTACCATCTCTGATGCACTCCCAACTGGAGCTCCAAAAGCTGGTTTGTAACTCGATCTGCACATATGTATGAACTGGCAGATTTCTGAGCCAGGCTACAACTGCTGTCTGACCAGGCTTAAGAAGAGAAAAAATGACAGCTTAGGGAAATGAAATGGGAACAGAGCCTCCAAATCATAAGACCAAAGAGCTTTAGTCCAACTTCTTTTTTCACATGAGAATCCTAAGGCCAGAAAGGAGAGGTAATTGTCCAAGGTCAATGTCTACATCAGAAGACATCATTCCCAATGAAGTGAGGAAGATCCCTGATTCCAGGATACATAAGCCACCCTCACCAGAGAAACAGGGCAGGGCTGTTCCCATAGGTCAAATACTAAATAGGCCTCTCTCACAACTACCAGAGAATCACCTCTTTAAAATGTAATCATCAAGGACAATAAAACTCAGTTTCCTGGAAGGAACAGGACCTACCTTTAGTTGTCACTAGACTCCAAAGTGCAAGCCCTACCTCCAGTGGTAAAGACTTGACAAACGTAACAATTCTATCTTGAAGGCTTGAATACAATGCATTGTACCCACCTAGCTACAGAAAAGACTGAGAATTCTTTCCACCTTTGTAATCTCTAGCTTTGCAGTCCTCACAACAGGCTGCCTGTGATGTGTATCACATTCTGGTTTAATGTTTATTCAATAACAGAATGTTTTTCTTTCTCTTCTCTTTGTGGGGAGGTGTTCTGGGCTGGGAGGAGATTCTGTCTTTAATTGTATTTCCCTAACACTCCTCACGGAGAAGGCAATGACACCCCACTCCAGTACTCTTGCCTGGAAAATCCCATGGAAGGGAGGAGCCTGGTGGGCTGTGGTCCATGGGGTCGCGAAGAGTCAGACAGGACTGAGCGAGTTGACTTTCACTTTTCACTTTCATGCACTGGAGAAGGAAATGGCAACCCACTCCAGTGTTCTTGCCTGGAGAATCCCAGGGACGGGGGAGCCTGGTGGGCTGCAGTCTATGGGGTCGCACAGAGTCAGACACGACTGAAGCGACTTAGCAGCAGCAGCAGCAACACTCCTCATAGAAATGCCCCAACCTGCACCTAGATCCGACCTCCTAGAAGTTATTTTTAAGTTATTTTTTATTTTAGTTATCAAAGTGAAGAACTAAAGAGCCTCTTGATGCAAGTGAAAGGGAGAGTGAAAAAGTTGGTTTAAAGCTCAACATTCAGAAAACTAAGATCATGGCATCCGGTCCCATCACTTCATGGCAGATAGATGGGCAAACAGTGGAAACAGTGGCTGACTTTATTTTTCTGGGCCGCAAAATCACTGCAGATGGTGATTGCAGACATGAAATTAAAAGACGCTTACTCCTTGGAAGGAAAGTTATGACCAACCTAGATAGGGTATTAAAAAGCAGAGACATTATTTTGCCGACAAAGGTCCATCTAGTCTAGGCTATGGTTTTTCCAGTGGTCATGTATGGATGTGACAGTTGGACTATAAAGAAAGCTGAGTGCCGAAGAATTGATGCTTTTGAACTGTGGTGTTGGAGAAGACTCTTGCGAGTCCATTGGACTGCAAGGAGATCCAACCAGTCCATCCTAAAGGAGATCAGTCCTGGGTGTTCATTGGAAGAACTGATGTTGAAGCTGAAGCTCCAATACTTTGGCCACCTGATGGGAAGAGATGACTCATTGGAAAAGCCCCTGAAGCTGGGAAAGATTGAGGGCAGGAGGAGAACAGGACGACGGAGGATGAGATGGTTGGATGGCATCACCGACTCAATGGACATGGGTTTGGGTGGACTCAGGGAGTTGGTGATGGACAGGGAGGCCTGGCGTGCTGCAGTTCATGGGGTCACAAAGAGTCGGACACAACTGAGCAACTGAACTGAACACTAAAATGGGGTACTATTATGGCTTTATGATGCGGTTGGCCATATGGGCAGGGGACAGTCCTCTCCATAACCCTCTCAGAGATCCTAAAAGAAAAGGCAGATTGTAGCTTGGGGACAGTCTTTTCCATTAGCCCCACATACCCCAAGGGCCAGGGAAACAATCCTAGCAGGTGCCAGAGCCCCTGAGCTGTGGCTGACTCTGCCCTTAAACTGTGCCCTCTGCCAGGAAAGACTGACAGCTGCCCCTTCCTCTGGGCAAACCCCTAGCACAGCAGGGATTCTGTCTTACTCCGCTCTTGCTGTTGCCCAGCACAGAGAAGGAATGAATGAATGGAAAGCTTTAACTCTCCTCTTTTCCCTCAAGTCAATACTATCTCCACACTCAGTTTGATTCAGTTGGAAACATTTGTTCCAGGAGGAAATGTTTCTCAAACAGAGAGTTCTGTTTGAACTGATGGAATGAAAACATCCTTTCAAGAGACGAATGCTCATCAAACATTGCTGCTATCGCACGGCCAGCAGAAACACAGGTGAAAAACATCCCCCTCTTAACCCCGCTGCTTGTTTTGATGTTTCCACAGCGGAAACCTGTCTCTCTGCAAGGTCCTCAGCCAGTTTTGGCGCCTCTCCTGTTCTTTCCTCCCTGAGACCTGTCCATCTCTGTCTACCCCTGACAGGAACACTGTCAAAGACATCCTTGAGAGGAAATATTCTGAAATTGATTCATCTAGTCACCGTCAGAACATGCTTTTTGCAGAGACCGGTCTGAGGTGAGCTGGACGGACTATCCATCCAGACTGTGGGGTATTGTTAAATATTACTGAGCACTAATGGAAATCTAGCTCTATTAACCCCCCATTTACTTGGCCTGGGTTACCAGAACAAGAACCCAACCCAATGGGAAGGCTTCGGGCAATGATCCACCAGTCTGCACATCCAAACAGTTCTTGTTGCTTGAGAACTATATGGCAGGGACTTCCCTGGTGGTCCAGTGGCTAAGACTCCACATTCGCAATGCAGGGAACGTGGGTTGCATCCTTGGTCAGGGAACTGAGAGCCCCATGCCGTGCACCACAGCCAAAAGAAAAAGAAATAAATTGACTATCTATATTTTAAAAAGAAGACTACACAGCAGCAGTTCTCAAACCTTGGTGTGCAGTCAAACACCCTGCAGAACTTGTTCCAACACAGGCTCCTGGACCCGTGCCCCAGAGTTATGAATCAGTAGATGAGGAAAGGGCCTGGGGGCTCTGCCTCTCTATCAGTTCCCAGGTGATAACTGAGCTGCCGGTACCAGAAGTACACCTGGAACAGCTGAACACAGCACGTCAGTCACCGGTTGAATGACCAAGCTAGAACCTGGCTTATTACCAGACTGGCCAAGGTGCACGCAGAAGCCCAGTGGTTCTCAAACCCAGTCCCCCCAAAACACTGGTATTCTACCACTGAAATCAAAGCATGGGATTTCCCCTCAGTTTTCAAAACAAATTAAACCTCTGGCACTAATGACTTACTTGCTTCTTTCATAATCTAAAAGGATCTAATTTCTTGACACGTTATGTATTTTTGTTAATACTTCATTGATATATATATAAATAGGTGACCAACAAGGACCTACTGTACGGCAGGGGGATACACTCAATCTTTTGTAATAACCTACAAGGGAAAAGAATCTGAAAGAGAATCGACATAGATGTGTATATACGCTTATGCTTAGTCACTCCAGTCATGTCCGACTCTGCGACCCCATGGACCATGGCCCGCCAGGCTCCTCTGTCCCTGGGATTCTCCAGGCAAGAACACTGGAGTGGGTTGCCATTTCCTTCTCCAGTGAGAAAATATGGAGTGAGTGAAGTGAGTGAAGTGCAGTTGCTCAGTCCACATAGATATATGTATATAAATGTGGTAGGGCTTCCTGGGTGGCTCAGTGGTAAAGAATCTGCCTGCCAATGCAGGAGATATGGGTTTGATCCCCGGGTAAGGAAGACCCCCTAGAGAAGGAAATGGCAACACACTCTAGTATTCTTGCCTGGACAGAGGAGCCTGGCGGACTAGAAAACGGGATCACAAAGAGCCGGACATGACTGAGTGACTAAACAACAGCAGCAATATATATGTGTGTATGTATGTGTGTGTGTGGTGTGTATGTATGTTGTTGACTAAACAACAATATATATGTGTGTGTGTGTGTGTGTGTGTGGTGTGTATGTATGTTGTCGACTAAACAACAATATATATGTGTGTGTGTATACATGTGTGTGTGTGTGAATCACTTTGCTGTACATTTGAAACTAACACAACATGGGAAGTCAACTATACCTCAATGGAAAAAAATTACTTCATTGAGTTCAACCAATATGACATGTGACTGATAAGAAGTTGTAACGGCCTGGCTGACACAGCCAGCAGCACAAAGAAAGACACCAAAATTCAGTGCACTTGGCCTCCAGCTCAAGTCCAGCTTCGCTAAGGCGTTTGTCTCCTCTGACCGTGGCATCAGGATATTCTAACCACTTAACACACCCCCAAGACTGCTGGACAAAAGAAGGGTTTGGTTGTCTTCAAAATTCAATCTAGTGAACAAAATGAAACAGGCACACACATTACACTATTTTAAACCAAGGCAATGTGTAATCTATTTTCTAAGCCATCACAGGCTTCAGATTTTCCACACGAGCAATGAAGCATCACAGCAATAGCTATATCCTCCCCATGCCTGTTCACCAGGGCCCTTTAGGATCCCCTCCTCAAGCCAAAGGGGCTTCCCAGGTGGCTCACTGGTGAGGAATCTGCCTGCCAATCCAGGAGATGCAGGAGACTCAGGTTCGAATCCTGGGTCAGGAAGATCCCCGGGTCAGGAAGATCCCCTAGAGAAGGAAATGGCAACACACTCCTGTATTCTTGCCTGGAAAATTTCACAGACAGAGGAGCCTGGCGGGCTGCAGTCCACAGGGTCACAAAGAGTCGGACATGACTGAGCACGCACACATGCACTCAAGCTAAAAGAACCACCAAAAAATTTCAGTCTTCCCACAATTTAATTTTAAAAATGTAATATGCGTCTGTCCTTGGCAAGAGCATCTAAACCCATGCTCCAACTACGAACATAAACATTCTGCCCACGTCCAGCGCAGAGCCTGTCCCTGTCCCTGCCACAGGTCACTCAATCTGATGCCTCAAGCCAAAGGAAACAGAGTGGTGTCACACCCCCAAACCACTGGATACTTACCAGCTTGGGATTTTTCCTTCCTGGCCTTTATCCCTTGAATGCATAAGGTGGACTAGCAAATGAAACCAGCAGATTAAAATATTCTATTTCATTAAAAAAAAAAAAAAAACAACCCTCTATGTTAGCTTTAAAGGGGGGCAGGGCCAGAACATCTGGATCCAATCACTATAAAATTTCACATTCTTAGCATCTTCCCTCCCATAGAGAAGGCAGCAGAGCACAGGGACAGAGCACAGATGGAATCCCTGGACCCTGACCCAAGCTTTGCCACTAACCCAATAGATGACCTTGGATAGAGTCCATGACCTCCCTAGGGTCAGTTTCCTAAAGAGTCTCCGTGGCCACACCACCAGTGGTAACTGGTAATAGGATTCAAATGCTGATGAATTTGTAACGACCTTCATTTTTCTGCTTAATTTTATCTGCAAAGATTCCAATTCTCCTGGGAGGAGACAGAGCCATTGTTCCTTTCTCTCTGGGGCCACCACTCCCATTGCTCCTCCTCCCCATCCTCCCCTCTCCCTGGCGGTCTCAGCACTTCCCCAATTTAACTTCTCCAAGAGGGGGCTGTGATGAGAAAGAGGGCCCCTGGGAGAGCTTCCCAAATTGGCACTGAGCTCTCTCCGACTAATGTCTAGCACAGCAGGCCTTTGGTTCATCAAATAAGCTTCTAATTGTCTTTTTGGAAATGTGTATGGACGTTTATTTCAAGCCATTTGGCAAGAGCCTCACAGGGTATTTTCTCTGACATTGTGCTTGAAGAAGGATTAAAAAGTCTGGAGGAGCATTAGAAAAATTGCACTCCATCTGACCCTGACCTTGGATGGAGATAAAACAACTTTTTCAGGGATCCACTACCAGGATGATACAAACTTCTGCAGGTCTCCAAGAACTCAAAGGTGCTGATTTCGACATTTGGACCTAAGTTTCTTCCCAGGAACAGTGAGAAGGGGTCTTGATAGGGTTAATGATGCCAGAATCTCAGCTTCTCTATACACCAGGGCCAAATCAAATCTTGGAGACAGTTTTGGGTGAAATAGAAAAGGATAGTTTTATCACTTTGCCAGGCAAAGGCGGACACAGCGAACTCCTGCCTCAAAAAAAACTGTGTGTCCACATTTGGAGACAATAGTGAGGAGTTTTATAGTATTGGTTCAAAGAGGGCGTGATCAGCTTGTGGACATTCTTTGGATGGGTTGGTGGTGAGGTTAAGTAGGAGTCAGCATCATCAACCTTGAGGTTCCAACTGATCTAGGGACTACATGCTTGTGGACAGTACACCATCATTAATCTTAACTTCTACCACCTGGAGGGGGTTTCAGTATCTGCAAAACAATTCATAGATACTGTTGTGTGTATCCTTTGGTAGGGAACCAAGGCTTTGACCCAAGATTGCACTCTTGCTTCTCTTGACTATTTGTTTCTCCCTTGTCTTGCATCCCCTCCCTTCCCTAATTATCAACTGCTTGAATCTACCCATTGGAATTCAGGGAAGGTCACGGAGGCTGAATGAAGGCTATTTCCTATAAGCAAAGAAACAGAAGACACAGAAAGGCTTTGTGCCCAGGAGCCCCACAGGGCCGACTCTGTATCATGAGTGGATGCCAAGGATTACAGCACACTTGAGTGTTCCCAGCAGTCCTCTCCTGTCCCCAGGTGTCATTCTTCCCAGGTGCAACATTAACAGGCTGGTGAGGGCCCTGACATCAGGTTAGAGACACACCCTCAGAGTCTGTAAGAACCACAGTCAAGAGGATGTGTATTGTTGTTGTTGTTCAGTTGCTAAGTTGTATCCGATTCTTTGCAACCCCATGGACTGCAGCACTCCAGGCTGCCCTGTCCTCCACCATCTCCCAGAGGTTACTCAAATTCATGTTCACTGAGTCGGTGATGCCATCCAACCATCTCATCCTCTGTTGCCCTCTTCTTCTCTTGCCCTCATTCTTTCTCAGCATCAGGATCTTTTCCAATGAGTTGGCTCTTCCCTCCCATCAGGTGGCCAAAGTATTGGAGCTTCAGCTTGTGTGAGGAGCACTCAATCTGGAATCAGAAACCTGAGGTCAAATCCCTCGGCTAGCATCTCTTCCGATTCCTCAGAAGAGATGATCAGACCTGTTACCACCACCTCTCTGGTGTAAAATGTTGACAGGTGTCCCTGTCCTCTAGGCAAACCCTGCCCCAAATTTATTGTGGATATACATTCAAGTCGGGATCTTATTAAAATGCTGATTCTGAGTCAGCAGGTCTGGATGGAACTCAAGAGTTTCAACGAGTTCCCCGGTGATGCTGATGTTGCTGATCCTCAGACCAACTTCACGTGGCAAGGACAAAGAGATTTATGACCTCATCCAGGGTTTCTCAAATATCCCCAGTAAGAATCACACAGGGGTAACTGTTACATACACAGATTCTAGGGCCCCAATCCAGACCAGGGCAGGCCTGGTAAGCTGTCAGCTTAGCAAGTATTCAGGTGAGTCTTATTATCAGAGAAGTTTGGGAACTCTAGTCTAGATCACGGGCATCTCTCATTTGACTTTATTTTTGGCTGTGCTGTGTCTTCATTGCTATGTGAGGGCTTTCTCTAGTTACAGCCAGTGGGGCCTCCTCTCCAGGTGCAATGCATGGGCTTCTCATTGCGGTGGCTTCTCCTGCTCTGGTGTGCAGGCTCTGGGACACACGGGCTCGGTAGTTGTGGCTCACAGTCTTAACTACTCTGTGGCATGTCGAATCTTACTAGAGTGCGGATTGAACCAGTGTCCACTACATGGCAGGTGGATTCTTAACCACTAGACCACCAGGGAAGTCCTGCATCTCTCATTGAAAACTCCCAGGCAGCCAGGGCAGTCCTTACTTCCTTTACATTGTTCTCTTCAGTGAGGAGAGAACTTAAAATCTAGTAACCTAGCTCCTGCTTCCGGGGGTTAGGGTGAGAGCACATTTATAGATGTGCTCCCCCAAACTTTTCCAAGTCTTGGCACACCTGGAAAATTATCCTCTTTGTCCAGCCTGAGCTATGCAGCCCCTGAGAGACAGAGGAAGGACGGGGGCTTCACTATCTCAGTGCGCTTATGATCATAACCCCAGCTCTCTGGCTAGAAAGAGCTGCTCCCACCTCAATCTCATTGGTCAACGAGCAAAACCAACTAACACAGCCCTCCAATACACTCCTCCATCATTCTTCAGATGATCCAAAACACAAGAGAAAAAAATAAACATTCCAAACTCCCATTCTGAGGTTGTCTACAAGAGCCAATGCATCACAGTGGTGAGAAATACAAACATATTTACTCACCCTAACAAATTACAGATAATCACCATGTGCCCAGAAGCATGCACAGTATGCTTTACATTTATGATCTCATTGAATCTTTGCAACAAATCCTTGATTCATCTGTTTTATTGAGGTCACTGATGCTTACAGAGGTTAGATGACTCCCACAAGGTCAGACTCTGAAGAGTGGTCACCATATTATAGGTTCCTACATGTAACCCTTTGTGACACTCAACCCTGTCAACTACAATTGGCCCTTGCCGAGGGCATTTGCCATCTGTCTCTATGGAGATCGAACCCTGTGCTGTTGCAGCTGTTGAAGTCTGACACACCCTGAAGGGAATTCAGGGTGGAGAGTGAGGCACTCTGTGCTCCAGGGAAACTGATGGAACAGGTCTTTAGATAGATGTTTTCAGAAACTGATTTCATGATCCCAATCCTTGCATCTCCTCATATCTAGAAAAGCACTAAACATCTTCATGATAATATCAGCTCTTTGTGACTAGCAGAAAAGTAAAATATGTGCTTGATTGCACTGAACTTCCCCTTCACCAAAATCACATATATCAGTCTTCCCCCACGACCTCTTTGGAGCAGTTCCCCAGAACCATCTGAGGTGCTGTCTACTGGGCTGCAGTCCTCATTTTGACCCAAATAAAACTCAACTCAAAACTCTCATGTAGTGCACCATTTTTTTAGTTGACAACCCTCTTCTGATTTGTTTTAATGCCTCCTGCCCACACATACCCTCCCAAACTGTGCTTTCCATGAAAGCAGGGCTCTGGTCTGGGCCATATCCACCATGCACGCACCTTAGAGACACTCAGAAAAAGATTTGCCAAACTGATGAATGATTTCAAAGTCAGGCCTCCTCTGTGATAACAGAATGCCTCCACTCTACAAGGCTACACATACACCTAGGTTTAAAACACCCCCAACTGACAAAACATGAATTTACAAGACCTAAGTTGAAGAAAGGATGGTGAAGGGCAATGATCTGGGAGTCAGAGGCATGAAGGATTCTTCTCCCATTTCAGCCACGCTGCCCTCACATCTGGACAAGCCACTTAGACTCTCAGAACCGAACCTTGATTTCTTCATCAACATGATGGTTTTATGCATCCCCCAAACCTTTGTGAACTTCCACCATGTACCAAATGTGGCACTGAGATGAAAATGATCAAGATGGGTGGGAGGGGACTTCCCAGGTGGCTCAGTGGTAAAGAATGCTCCTGCCAGTGCAGGAGACATGGGTTCAATCCCTGATCTGGGAAGACCCCACATGCTGCAGAGCAACTACTGAAAACCACTTGAGTAGAGACCATGCTCCACAAGAGAAGCCATCACAAGGAGCAGCCCACACACCACCACTAGAGAGTAGCCCGCACTGACAGAAACTAAAGAAAAGCCCACACAGCAATGAAGACCCAGTACAGCCCACACACAAAAAAAGAATGGGTGGAAGGTAAATCCCATCCCTCACAGTCCTATGCCATCTCCACTCCTCCCACCCCACTAAGCACCAACAAAGGTAAAGCACATAGAACACTTTTCAAATAGGTATGGAACAAAGACGAACCCAGAGGAGTCATTTGCATCACAAACGACATCTTGAATTCAAAAATTAATTCACAAAAAGAATGGTTAAAGTGACAAGTCCCCCTGGCACATTTTTTTGAGACAGGTTCATTTAAGTATTATTATGTACAGTAAATTTCACCCTTTTTAAGTGCAGAGATCAATCGGTTTTGACAAACACATGCAGTTCCTGTAGCAATGTTAAAAATAGATTATTCACCTCTAACTTTTCAAGAATAGGTTACATAAAGTAAAGAGGGCACATATGGCTTGATGACACAAAATTAACTCTAGCTTCTCTTTCTAAAAGTAATGGTCCCCATTCTGCCAAAAAGAAGAATCTAGAAGTGAAAATCTTGTCTTGGGGGGGAAAAAATCAATTTGCAGATACATCTACAAAGCAAGGAGTGGAAACTACCAAGATATGCTGGTCAATGCAGTTGAATTTCCTTTACTAATGGGAGAGTCCCTCCCCTTGACAACACCCCCGCTCATATGAAAGCATTTACCTTTTTTTAAATATACAAATAGAGCCCAAGAATACAAAACTATTTCTACCATAGGTCATCTTTAGCCACTTGTGCTGTTTAAAACCACAAAGCCTCCTTGAATTCATTCCAAAAATCTCTAATAAATTTCACATGACTATCAATGCTCTAAAGGTATTTACCTGGACAAGAAGCATAACTTTCATTTTAAGACATATCTTAAAATGAATTGCACAAGCTTACGTACAAAAGGGAGGGAGGTGATTATTCAACTAGAACTCTAAGAATCTGTTAAAATTACAACCCAGCTGCAGAACAAGGTCCTAGTAACTTCAGACTACAAACAGAATTATGAGTGGGAAAATGGCAACAAATGCCACTGTAAACAATCAATCTAACAGTGTTTTGTTTTGTTAATTTTATTTTTATTTATTTATTGTTGGCTACACTGGGTCTTCGTTGCTACATGTGGGCTTTCTCTAGTTGTGGTGAGCAGGGACTACTCTCTAGTTGCAGTGCATGGCCTTCTTGTTGCGGTGGCTTCTCTTGTCGCAGGTTCACCGGCTGTAGAGCACCAGCTCGGTAGTTGTGGCACACAGCCTTATTAGTTGCTCCATGGCATATGGGATCCTCCCAGACCAGGGGTCGAACCCATGTCTCCCACATTGACAGGTGGATTCTTAACCACTGGACCACCAGGAAAGTCTCTAACAGTGTTTTTAACCTTACTATATGGCTGCTGCTGCTGCCGCCAAGTCGCTTCAGTCGTGTCTGACTCTGTGCGACCCCATAGACGGCAGCCCACCAGGCTCCCCCGTCCCTGGGATTCTCCAGGCAAGAACACTGGAGTGGGTTGCCATTTCCTTCTCCAATGCATGAAAGTGAAAAGTGAAAGTGAAGTCGCTCAGTCTCATCCGACTTTTAGTGACACTATGGACTGCAGCCTACCAGGCTCCTCCGTCCATGGTATTTTCCAGGCAAGAGTACTGGAGTGGGTTGCCATTGCCTTCTCCTTACTATGTGGCTGGACTCTGGTAAGAACCACAGGGTTTTCCAAGCCCTGGCTGAGTGGCACTGAAACCTCAGTATTCCTAACAATCTTCTGATTATGAAAACTCCCTATTCTTGGGTCCCACACAGACCTACCAAATTAGAATATCTGGGGCCTGGGCAACTACAGTATTTAACCTTCATTCTTTAACCTTATTCCTGGGTAATTTTGATCATACTTGACCTAAGGACCACATTCTAAGAAATGCACTAAGGAAGCATGTGTTTTGTTATACAGTCATCAAAATAAAGTCAAGTTGGTGAAATAACTTGAACACTGATCCTGAGTATAAGTTATATAATCTACAGGCTAATGGCCAAGGCTTAGGAATGTTTTTGTGATTCAGAGAGAATGTTACTGTAGTATCAACAGATGAAATACACAGTGACAATCTTTCATTAATACTGGGTTGCCAGTTCTGCGGTTCCCAGACTAGTATCTCAGAATTTTTGAATTCCACTTTAGAAAAAAAATCTCTAGGGGTGGAGCCTAGAAATCCAGGTTTCAAAATTTTCTCTAGGTGTTTCTTCTGTACTGGGCATGTGCCACCACATTTTATTTCCTGTGAATCCATTTTATAACGATGAACACTTAACAGTCACAATATTTTTCTTGTCCTCTTGCCAGCTCTATTTTTGCCTTGCTAATGCATGCAATGCTTATTTGTTACCACAAAGGCAACAATTTCTCTCTAACCCACTCCCCACGGTGCTGCAAGGTGCATCTGTACAGCACAGAAAGTTCAAGACAGATTTGTTTTCCATTATGTGATAGACAGTGTGCACAGCCTGGCAGACAGAGACCCTCCTCATCAGTATGGTGGCAGGGGTACGATCTAAGAAGGTACTTCTAGGCTCAAAGCACCCCAATTCCAGTGAGCACCTTCTCAGGATGTCTCCTAGGGCCTCCCATGCAAGCCACCCACAGAATAATGAAAACTTGATAGTGTTGGTGGGTTCCCTCCCCGCCAAAACTACATCCATGGTACAGTGCACTTCTTCTCACATATTGCAGTGCATCAAAAAATCTCCAGGGGAAAACATAAAAATACTTGTCTGTGTGTGGCTGCACCATATGGCATGCACGATCTTAGTTTCCCGACCAGGGATCAAACCTGTACCTTCTGCAGTAGAAGCATGGAGTGTTAACCACTGGACCCCCAGGGAAGGGCTCAGAAACAATAAAAATACTCCTTCCTTACTTGTAACCTCAGCTTCTGGTTCAGTAGCATTCCACAAAGTCTCCTAAATCTGTATTTTCAACGAGTCTCCCAGGAGATTCTTATGCACACCAAGACTGAGAAATCACCAGTTATGGGAGACATCTAAGATACAGAGGAGAAAATCTGAACTTGAAACAAATGTACCCAGTGTTTAGTGTGTAAACCTTGGAAAGTATCAATTTCCTAAAAGTAGAAATAATTCCTGCCTGCCATGGCTGTTCTGGTGGCAGAAAATACAGACAAGACCTTAGGAAAATATAAAGTCCCAGGTGTAGGTCAATGAAACTATCAGGTGCAGAATGACAGGTGAGGGTCCCTTAGCCTAAAGAGATAACTTCAGTAACAATCATTCCATGTCAGAGGCAGACTCTGAGAAACAAGTCTGCCTAACAATGTGTTACGCCTTGAATTGCATCCCATCAAAATAGAAATGCTAGAGATGTCCCTGGAGTCTTTCTTCCCTGCCAGTTCTTTCCCTATCAAAGAGAAAGGCTGACCTAGAACCACTCAGACTCCCTTTAAAAAAAAAAAAAAGGGAGGTCCAGTGATTAAGACTGTGTACTTCCAATGCAGGGGGAGGAGGTTCAATCCTTGGTCTGGGAACTAGATCCCACATGTTGTGCAGTGCAGTCAAAAGAAAAGAAAATCTTGGAGTCCTAACCCCCAGAACCTCAGAATGTGACCTTATTTGGAAACAGGGTCTTTACAGAGGTAATTAATTTAAAATGAAACTGTTAACAGTGGGCCCTAGGCTCCCCTGGTGGCTCAGAGAGTAAAGAATCTGCCTGCAGTGCAGGAGACCAGGTTTAATCCCTGGGTTGGGAAGATCCCCTGGAGAAGGTAATGGCAACACACTCCAGTATTCTTGCCTGGAGAATCCCATGGACAGAGGAGCCTGGCAGGCTACAGTCCATGGGGTCACAAAGAGTTGAACAACACTTTCACTCCCTTATCTGTTATGACTCATGTCCTTAATATTGATAAAAAGAGGAAATATGGACACAAAAACAGAGCTGCCTAGGGAGAAGATGGCCATTAACAAACCAAGGGAGAAGCCTGAAATAGATGCTTCCTCAAAGCAACAGTTAGAACTGCACGGAACAACAGACTGGTTCCAAATAGGAAAAGGAGTACATCAAGGCTGTATATTGTCACCCCGCTTATTTAACTTATATGCAGAGTACATCATGAGAAACACTGGGCTGGATGAAGCACGTGCTGGAATCAAGACTGCCAGGAGAAATATCAATAACCTCAGATATGCAGATGACACCACCCTTATGGCAGAAAGTGAAGAAGAACTAAAGAGCCTCTTGATGAAAGTGAAAGAGGAGAGTGAAAAAGTTGGCTTAAAGCTCAACATTCAGAAAACTAAGATCATGGCATCCAATCCCTTCACTTTATGGCAAATGGATGGGGAACAGTGGAAACAGTGGCAGACTTTATTTTTGGGGGCTCCAAAGTCACTGCAGATGGTGACTGCAGCCATGAAATTAAAAGACGCTTACTCCTTGGAAGGAAAGTTATGACAAACCTAGACAGCAGAGACATTACTTTGTCAACAAAGGTCTGTCTAGTCAAGTCTATGGTTTTTCCCAGTGGTCATATATGGATGTGAGAGTTGGACTATAAACAAAGCTGAGCACCAGAAAATAGATGCTTTTGCACTGTGGTGTTGGAGAAGACTCTTGAGAGTCCCTTGGACTGCAAAGAGATCCAACCAGTCCATCCTAAAGGAAATCAGTCCTGAATATTCATTGGAAGGACTGATGTTGAAGCTGAAACTCCAATACTTTGGCCATCTGATATGACTCATTTGAAAATACCCTGATGCTGGGAAAGATTGAAGGCAGGAGGAGAAGGGGACAACAGAGGATGAGATGGTTGGATAGCATCACCGACACAATGGACATGAGTTTGAGTAAACTCCAGGAGTTGGTGACAGACGGGGAGGCCTGACATGCCGCAGTCCATGGGGTCACAAAGAGCTGGACATGACTAAGCGACTGAACTGAACTGAACACAGCTCTCAGTAGGAACCAACTCTTGTCAGCACCTTGATCTCCAACTTCTAGCTTCTGAAACTGAGACAGTAAATTTCTGCTGTTGAAGCTACTAGCCTGTGGTACGGTGATGAGGGGGCCTTAACAAACTCAATCTGTCAGGTTCCAATCCAAGAGCAAAGTGCCCTTCTCTGGCTTCTTTCATGAGGGACATTTGGCCACCTTATGCATCTCAGATTCCACAGGGCTTGTTCTCATATCTTCATCAGGTATATTCATAAAATTATATATACTCTACTTGTCAGGAACATCAGACACCCAGCTCTTGGGGGACAAGGCATCACAGTCTGGGACCTGTAGCAACTGTCACAAACTCAGAGCTCCAACACTTCTGGAAGTTCACCAGCCTGAGAGCAAGCAAGTGATTTTTCATTCTTATAAAATGTTGCAAACCCACCGTGCACAGCCAGTCACACTCCCTTTTTTCTTCCACCAGCACCTATGGGCAGCTTTTCACTTCCAGGGGTCTGAGAGCTGGTGAGTCACCTTCAACATGCAGGCACCAAGAGACCCTAAACAAGAGGACCCATAAAAGCCCTGGGGACATGATCCTCTCAAACCGAACACAACTTTCATTCTTGCCTAAGTAGCAAGACACACTGGGAAACGCTCCCAAAGAAAATATGCAGTCCTGCTAATATGCATTACAACCAGAACCCCACATGGTCATAGTCAGTAAACAGAGGGAGTGTGGGACAGAGAAGAGCGAACTGGCCTGGTTGAAATGATTACGCAGCCCCAGGAAGAAGTCTGTCTAGAGTGCAAGGCTGGCAAGCATCACCCCTGCTGGGCAGCTATCCCCAGGGCCCTGGCTGCTTTTACCCTCTTCACACCCTTCCTGGGCAACCTCTCCTAGGAGGGTCCCTTTGCCGTTCAGTGGCTTAGTCAGGTCCAACTCTTTGCGACTCCAAAGACTGCAGCACGCCAGGCCTCCCTGTCCTTCACCATCTCCTGGAGTTTGCTCAAACTCATGTCCATTGAGTCAATAATGCCATCCAACCATCTCATCCTCTGTCACCCCCTTCTCCTCCTGCCCTCAATAGTTCCCAGTATCAAGGTCTTTTCTAATGAGTTGGCTCTTGGCATCAGGTGGCCAAAGTAATGCAGCTTCAGCTTCAGCATCAATCCTTCCAATGAATATTCAGGATTGATTTCCTTTAGGATTGACTGATTTGATCTCCTTGCTGTCCAAGGCACTCTCAAGAGTCTTCTCCAGCACCACAGTTTGAAAGCATCAATTCTTTGGCGCTCAGCCTTCTTTATGGTCCAACTCTCACATCCATACATGACTACTAGAAACAGTGTCCAGGTCCTGCTTGCCAAGATACCAAATCAAGGGGAGTCTGGGAACTACCACAACCAGCATGTTTAAGGAGCTTTCCTGGTGATTTTTTTTTTAATATTTATTTATGTATTTGGCTGTGCTGGGTCTTAGTTGCAGCCCCCGGCATCTCCAATCTCCACTGCACCACAAGAGATCTTTCAGTTGCAGTGTGTGGGATCTAGTTCCCTGACCAGGGATCAAACCCAGGTCCCCTGCATTGGGAGCAGAGTCTTAGCCACTGGACCACCAGGGAAGTCCCCCCTGGTGATTATGATACACACCTAGAGCCTAGAATCAGAGTCAAGAATTAAAGTGAGGGTCCACTCCGACATCCCAGAAAATGGAGGCTGTGGTGGTCAGGAGGGTGGGAATTCTGAGCCAGTTGTGCCAAATGACCCCAGTCAGTCACATTCTCTGGGACTCAGTTCTTTCCCTGTCAAAGAGAAAGGCTGACCTAGAACCACTCAAGCTCCCTTTTAAAAGTAAATAAATAAATAAATAACACTGATAATAAAAATAATGATGTCCCACAAAGACATCACTCTCTGTTCCTGGAAGTACTAGACTCAAGGGCTTTGTCGTGCATGTCAAGCTGCCCGTGGCTGACATCTTACCCACAGGAAGAGCTCCTTCACCCTGTGGGGAGGGCCCAGGAGTGACAGATGCTAAGCCCAATGCAGAGCCCTTCAAGGAGAAAATTAAGCCTCTTAAAGTGCCCTTGATGTAATCTCTCAAACCCAGGAATAAGCCACACTCTTCTTGGAAGATTTGCCATGCATGACCTCAGGCTACACTCAGGAAATATCTGCACTTACATCAAACTAGGTCCTGGACACGGATGCCAAGTAATTAAATGGGCAGTTGTGAAGCATGCAAATAAAGAGAGAAGACAGGGCCTTGATTTAAACACACAAAGTTTGGAGGCTGAGAGAGTAGTGCAGAGGGAAGCACAGAACACTTCACCCATCTGCAGGAATTCACTCTGTGAGGGCCTCAAACACTGTGTGAGGAAAAAAGAGACGTCTTTCCGTGTGGTCGAGTGGACTCTGGGGACGAGTGATGAACCAAAACAATTCACCAGAACATTGAGGTCAATGATAAACACTTAAGACAAGTGAACTTACATCTTCAACGCAGCAGCAAGTTAGCAAGCAGACCACTTAAAAGCCCCTCTTCAGAGATAAAAGCGAGAAGCAGCCATTTGTCTCGGTCTAGCTGTCCTCAGCAGGTGCCTTCCACCACTCAACAAGTATTTAATAAGGATAGGCTTCATTCATTCAGTGCTTGAACTCCCTAACTCTCAGCACATGACCTAAGAAATACTGTCCTCAAGAGACGCTGCTTTTCTACCTGAACACTACTCTCTTCCTTAACTCCAATCTGGAAAACAATAATTTTTCCTCACACAAGGCTAACTCTATAATCAACAAGTTTTCCTCAACAGTTACTCACATTTTTTTTGTTGAATGAACCTATCTACAAAACAGAGACAGACTCACAAAGAACAGACTTGTAGCTGCCAAGTGGGAGATGGGGGGGGGGGGGGGCGCGGAGGGAATGGACTGAAAGTCTGAGATTAGTAGATAAAACTAGTATAAACAGGATGGATAAACAAGCTCCTACCACACAGCACAGGAAACTATAGTCAATATCCTATGATAAACCATAATGGAAAAGAATATGGAAAAAAATGTGCATGTGTGTGTGTGTATATATAGATATAAAACTGAATCACTTAGATGTATAGCAGAAATCAACACAACACTGTAAATCAATTACATTTCAATAAAAAAAAAATTGTTGTTGATGATCTACCATGTGCCAGATGTTGTTTGACTCTTGTGGACAGAGTGCCATGGATGGTTTCTCTCACGCACTTACATTCTAGTGCCATGAGACAGGCAAGCAATGAATCATGTATGTAATACAGGCAGACCTCATGTTACTGCACTTGGCCTTACTGAGCTTTGCAGATGCCACTATTTTTACAAATTGAATGTCTGTGGCAACCTTGTGTTGACCATGTCTATCAGGACCATCTTTCCAACATTTGCTCATTTCCTGTCTCTGCGTAACATTTTGGTAATTCTCACAATATTTCAAACTTTTTTGATATATTTGTTAAGGTGATGTGTGATTATAGATTTTTGATGGAACAATTGTAATTGTTTGGCGGGCACCATGAACTGCACCCAAATAAGATTACGAACTTAATAAATGTTTGTGTTCTGGCTGCTACACCAACCAGCAATTCCCCGTCTCTCTCCTTCTCCTCCAGCTTCTTTATTTCCTGAGACACAATACTGAAATTAGGCCAGTTAATAAGCCTACAAAAGCTTCTAAGTGTTCAAGTGAAAGGAAGAGTCACACATCTCTCACTTTAAATCAGAAGCTTGAAATGATTCAGCTGAGTGAGGAAATCGTGTCAAAAGCCCAGACAGGCCAAAAGCGAGGTCTCTTGAGCCAAACAGCCAAGCTGTGCATGAATGCAAAGGAAAAGTTCTTAAGGGAAATTGAAAGTACTACTTCAGCAAACAGACAAATGATATGAAAGGGAAATAGCTTTATTGCTGACGTGGAGAAAGTTTTATCAGTTTGGATAGAAGATCAAGCCAGCCACAACATTCCTTTCAGCCAAAGCCTAATTCAAAGCAAGGCCCTAACTCTCCTCCATTCCAGGAAGGCTGAGAGAGGTGAGGAAGTTGTAGGAGAAAAGCTTGAAGCTAGCAGAAATTGGTTAGTGAGGTTCAAGGGAAAAAGCTGTCTGCATAACATAAAAGTGCAAACTGAGGCAGCAAGTACTGATGCAACACCTGCAACAAGATATCCAGAAGATCTAGCTAAAATCATTAATGAAGGCAGTTACATTAAACAACAGATTTTTCCATGTAGATAAAACAGTCATACTGGAAGAAGATGTCACCTAAGACTTTCATAGCTAGAGAGGAGAAGTCAATGTCTGGCTCTGCAAAGGACAGGTTGACTCTCTTTTTAGGGGCTAGTGCAGAGGATGACTTGAGGTTGAAGCCAACACTCAGTTACCATTCTAAAAACCCTAGGGCCCTTAAGAAAAAGACTCAAGCTATTCTGCCTGTGCTCTGTAAATGTAGCAACAAAGCCTGGATTCCAGCACACCCAGTTTACAGCACAGCTTACTCAATATTTTAAGCCCACTGTTGAGACCTACTGCCCACAAAAAAAAAAAAAATTTCGTTTCAAGTATTACTGCTCATTGACAAAGCACCTGGTCATCCAAGAGCTCTGATGGAGACGTACAATGAGATGAATGTTTTTCATGTTTACATCCATTCTGTAGCCCATAGATCAAGGAGTCATTTCAACTATTAAGTCTTATTCTTTTAAGAATTGCATTTTATAAGGCTGCAGATGCCATAGACAGTGATTCCTCTGATAAATCTGGGCAAAACAAACTGAAAACCTTCTGGAAAGGATTCACCAGTCTAAATACCAGTAAGAACATTCATGATTCGTGGTAAGAAGTCAAAATAACAACATTAACAGGAATCTGGAAGAAGCGGATTCCAACACTCAGGGATGACTTGGAGGGTTCAAGGTTTCAGTAGGAGGAAGTAGCTGCAGGTGTGGTGGAAACAGCAAGAGAACTAGAACGTGAAGTGGAGCCTGAAGATGGGACTGAATTGCTTTGATTTCATGAGAAAACTTGAATGAATGAGGAATTGCTTCTTATGCATGAGCAAAGAAAGTGGTTTCCTGAGATGGCATCTGCTCCTCGTGAATATGCTATGAAGGTTACTGAAATGACAACAAAGGATTCAGAATATGACATAAACTCAGTTGAAAAAGCATCAGCATGGTTTAAGAGAACTGACTCCAACTCTGAAAGAAGTTCTACTGTGGGTAAAATGCTATCAAACGGCATTGCCTGCTACAGAAATCATTGATGAAAGGAGGAGTCAAGCAATGTGGCAAACATCATTGTTGTCTTATTTTAAGATATAGTCACAACCACCCCAACCTTCAGCCATCACCTCCCAAATGGGTTAGCAGCCATCAACATCAAGGAAAGACCGTCCACCAGCAAAAAAAATTATGACTTTCTGAAGACTCAGAGGATGGTTAGCACTTTTTTGCAATAAAGTCATTTTTAATTAAGATATGTACATTGGTGTTTTTTAGATGCAATGCTACTGCACACTTAATCGACTATGAAAATGAAAGTGTCAATAGCTCAGTCATGTCTGCCTCTTTGCGACCCCATGGACTGCAGCCAAGCTCCTCTGTCACAGAATTCTCCAGGCAAAAATACTGGAGTGGGTTGCCATTTCCTTCTCCATGGGATCTTCCCAACCCAAGGATCAAACTCAGGTCTCCCACACTGCAGGCAGATTCTTTACCATCTGAGCCACCAGGGAAGCCTATTTACTATAATATGCTACTATAATATACTATATTTATAGTATAGTATAAATATACACTAGGAAACCAAAATCTTTGTATGACTCACTCTGATATTCACTTTATTGCAGTGGGCTGGGATGGAAGCTACACTGTCTCCTAGGTATGCCTGTTATCAGGGAATGACACATGATATGAAAACAAGGAAGAGGCTGAGAGCAGGGACCAGGGGGAGCCAGGAAGACTTCCAAGGAGGTGATACTGGAACAGACTCCCAAGTCAAGTGAAGTGTGAGAGAACAGCCCCCACCTTCAGAAGCCAGGAGGAGGAGATCAGCAGCAGAGCAGGAGTTGGAACAGCCTGAGTGTAGGAGGAAAACCAGGTGAGCACTGTGGTGCAGAAGCCAAGCGAAGACAGCCAAAGAGAGAGCTGGCTACCTGCTGCCAAGAGGCCGCAGGCAGTGACAACTACGCGCTGGCCACTAGGTATCACTAGGACCTGAAGAAGTGTGCTTTGGGTGAAGGGATGGGACAGAAGCCAAATTGGGTGGGTTCAAGACAGAATGAGAGAGGGAAACGGAACAGACTGTATGACAATTCTTTTGGAAGATACTGACTCCAAGGGAGAATAGAGGAATTGGGAGAACCATCAACTGGGATATTGGGCTAAGAGTGTTCTGTTGGTGGTATTTTCCCCTCAAGACGAGAGAGACTACAGTATGTTTCTCCTGGAGATGATCCATCAGACGGTGCAGAAGGGAAAGATGATTCACGCATGAGTGAGAGCCTTGTATGCCAACAGGGAATGGACTCCAGTGCACATGTGTTCAGTGCTACGTGGTTACCGCGCAGGTAGGCTAGCAGATTTAGCACGAGGAAATGATGAAACTACTTCCCAATTGCTTCCTTTTTCTCAGTGAAATAAGCCGAGTCATCAGCTGCCAGTGAGGTGGGGACAGAAACACAGTGGGCTCAGCAGTGCCAGGAGTCCGTCTGGAGGTTTAGGGTCATAAATACAAAGTGAGACGATGCAGATGGCTGGTTTTCTCCAGCCAGGTTCATCAGCCTGAGGCAGGAGCAGGGTGGATAGAGGATGGGGTTTTCCTAGGAAAGTAAGATGAAGGGAGAAATAGTCAAAGAAGCTGGGGGGTGCAGGCAAGCACCTTGGGGTGGGGGTTGGGGGTGGAGCATAGCGGGCAGAGATACTAAAGGTGATAGAGGATGAAGAAGTGCAAGGGTCACCAGGTCAGAGCCCCTTGGAGGGTGCAGGCTGGGTGCACTTGGGTAATAACAGGAATAAGGTGAAAGAGAAAAGGGGAGGGTCAGACGGGAATGCTTGTCAAGATCTTCATGGAGGTACAGTTATCGGTAATGATAAGGTCTACACTTGGGATTGCAAGTTTAGTGGGTAATAAAATCACTTTAGTGGGTCATGACCATCAATTTTTTTTAATGAGACAAAATAAAAAGTATGTGACTACATTACACCTAGTAAAGGTAAACACTGTTTTGTGAAACTTGGTTCAGTTGTATGTATATTTGCATTGGGTCATCACATAAGATGCATTTCTCCTACAAACTGGGGTTTAAAAAAAAAAAAAAACTCCCCCAGAACACCAGGGCACGGTTTCTCTATCATGTCACTGCTTACATTTTAGACCACGTAATTCTCTATGTATGTGAGCAGGGCTGGGGGGCCGGTGGGGGGAGTGGGGGAGTGCATTATACAGTGTTTGGCAGTATCCCAGGCCTCCCTCACTGAATACTCGCACCACTTGTGTGTCCCCTCAAGCTGTGACAGACAAAACTGTCTCCGAATGCCTGTGTGCTCAGTTGTGTCCGACTCTTTGAGATGCTATGGACTGTAGCCCGCCAGGCTTCTTTGTCCATGGGATTCTGGCAAGAATACTGGAGTAGGTTGCCATTTCCTCCGCCAGGGAATCTTCCTGACCCAGGGATTGAACCCGAGTCTCCTGCGTCTCCCTCACTGGCAGGCAGATTTTTCATCACTGAGCTACCCGGGAAGCCCTAAAATGTCTCTAGACATGGCCAAATAGCCTCTGGGTGGCAAAACTGCTGAGAACCAGCAGTCTAAGAATAACTGTGGGAGGGATGGCTGAAGTAGACAGAAGAAAGGATAACTAAAAGAGAGTTGGTCAAAGGGCTGAGTTGGGTGGACAATCTATATAGATGCCCAAGTTACCAAAAATGTTGATCAGAGAAGGGACTGTGGTCCAGATGAACATCATCTACAAAGAATGAGGCAAAGTGACCCTGAGGACTGTAGATGCATGTTCTCTATCCCAGCTACATATTAGAATTACCTGGAGAACTTACCCACCAATGTCCAGGCCCAATCCAGACCAACTAAATCAATATCCCCAAGTGATCCCAACATGTGGCCAGGGTGGAGAACCCTACAGAAGAGGTCCACCCTCCAAGGGTGTATGATGAAAAACAAAAAAACAGGAACCAGAGACTAATAGACTTCTCTGCTTTCCCATGAGAATCCGTTACAGAATATTTAAAATAAACCCGAACTTTGACTTTCACTGTTGATTAACCACACAACCATGTATGAAACATCATCACATCCCCAAACACCTAGAATGGATAAAGACAACAGTTCTGTAAAGTAACTCAAATAATTCTTTTTCTCAGCTCAGTGAAACTGATAAAAAAAACTGAGTTAATTTGCCTCAATTGGCATTGTAACTTTCATCCATGAAAGGGTAGAGCACTGGCTGGACAAGAACACAAGGGCTGCAAAACACAGGAAGCTGTTCCCCTACACCAGTGGTTTGCAAAGTATGGTCCAGGACCAAGAAGATCAGTGTCATCTGGGAACTTGTTAAAAATGCAAATTATCAGGCCCCACCCAAGACGTACAGAATCTAAAACTGTGGCTCAACAAAGGGGGTTTTAACAAGTCCTCCAGATGATTCTGATGGTGAAGAATCACCATCTTCTGCCTGCAATGCAGGAGACCTAGGTTCAATCCCTGGTTTGGAAAGATCTCCTGGAGAAGGGAATGGCTACCCACTCCAGTATCCTTGCCTAGATATATCCTTCCCACAGATGGGGAAGCCTGGTGGGCTATAGTCCATGGGGTCTTAAAGAGTCAGACATGACTGAGCAACTAACACTTTCACTGTCCAGGGGATTCTGAGGCATTCACACCTGGAAACCACTGAATCTAAAGCACGGTTTTCAAATTTGCAGCTTAGCCCTGGCTTCCAAGCGGTTGAGATTCTGAGTGTCCCACCAGCATTCAGAGTCATGTGATATGTACTTTTTAAAATGTGAATGGAGGTTCCACTGCTTTGGAAAGTTGCATTTTTTTGGTAGTGACTGCCAAGAACTCAAATACTATCAAGTTTCAAAAATCACATCTAGAAGCAGAACTGAAAATGGTACACAGGTAGAGCAATCAGCTAAGCTAAAGATAGTGTGGATGGATTCAAATGCCAGCAGAATCATTTAGCAGCAACTCTCTGGGCTTCCCTGGTGGCTCAGATGGTAAAGAATCTGCCTGCAATGCAGGAGATCTGGGTTCAATCCCTGGATCGGGAAGATGCCCTGGAGAAGAGAATGGCTACTCACTCCAGCATTCTTGTCTGGAGAATTCCATGGACAGAGGAGCCTGGCGGGCTACAATCCATGGGGTTGCAAAGAGCCCGACATGACTAAGTGACTAACACACTCATGTCTCTCTCTGTCTCTCTGTCTCTCTGTCTCTCTCTCTCGGGCTCAGGAAAACCAAGTTTGAGGACATGCTGCCTGTCTCCTGGAAGACTCTCCAATTGGCCAGAAGACCTCCCCTCTACCTTCAGAATGGGATCAAAGAAAGTCAAGGAAAAGGTTTTCACAAACTCTTATCGTCACCCTCCTGGGAGACAAAGGTAAATAGCTCTTCTGGAAGCCACGGCTTATACTGAAGGATTTCACTTAAAGTTGGGAAATCTCAGAATTTTAGAAGATAATTGAAAGTTCCCAAAGAAACAAGAGATTGCTGCAGAATGGATCAGATCAAAAAAAAAAAAAAAAAACAGAATATTGCCCAGTTTTTGTTTCTAAAATGGTTCCAGACAAATTTCCCATTCATTAACCAAATAATACTTTAAAATGTTTTCATATAAAAAAAAGCCTGCATGTTTAGGCAAGTAAATCATTCAAGGTGTATAGGGAGCAAGTTAATCACCCCTCTGCCCCATAGCTAATTTTAAACAGTATTAGGGTTTATGTGTCCTTCCATATCTTTCTTCAAGGTCATACACATAGGGTTTCTTTTTGAAATCAGAAATAGTATCATACCACATATGATACTTGGCAACTTGATTTTATTTACATGTAATATATCATAGACATCTTTCACAAAATAATCTCTCTATATATGGATGAGAGGGTACATATATATATATGGACTCTATATATTCATCCTACTGATGGAAACTCATACTGCTTCTAGCTTATTTACTGTAGTAATCTGGCAACAAACATCCTCACACAAAGATCCCTACATGCTGTTTCTACTTCTGTAAGAAAGGATTCCAAATATGCGACTGCATACACAAATATACACATTCCAAATTTTCACTGAAACTGGCTGCTTTCCCACAAGGTTGCACCCATTCATACTCCCAACGAGAGTCTGAGGGTTGCCCCCAACCCACCTAACAGAGGATGTTACCAACCTTTAAAACACGCACTAATTGGATGAACAGAAAACTAACAGCTCTTGGCTTTTTAATTTGCATTTCCCTGACCATGATGTACTTTGAGAATCTTTTCATATGTTTATGACCATTGGTACCTCTCATCTTGAGACTTGCCTGTTCACAACTTTTGCATATCTTTGATCATGTTGTCCTTCAAGTACTGTTTAATCTCATACTATTGCCCTCCTCCACCCCCCAATTCCACAAGATGCATAATGTATAAAAGATCATGCTCTAGGAACTGGGAGCGTGGGGTGAGGCCAGGAGATGTCTAAGTACACAATAAACCCTCAAAAACAATCACTGAATAGGTAAATAGCAGACTTAGAAAATTTTGTTTGTTAGGAGTGCAGCTAAAAGAGTAAAAGGGAAATACAAATATTCACTACCTGTTCTACATATTCCGAACATCACTTTGGATGAAACTTAATTGTTGGTTAACAGAGAAATAAAACATTGTCCTAGAGCTGACTCTAACAATCCACTGCGAAAAGGGTGGCAAAAAAGCCGTCTTGATTCATAGCTCTGGGTGGTACATAAACAAAGGCTCTCAAAACCAAGTGACACCTGCCACTAAGCCACAGGCTTGGTCAACAGACAGGTGAAGTCTACCTTAAACATTTTGTTCTTGTTTTGTCTCCACTGCCATCCAAGATTCTTTTGCCTTTGAAAATTTCCTGCTTATTGAGGAAGGGGATTGAGGACAGCCTACAGGGGGAGTTTGATAGAGTTCAGATTCCTTAACTCTTTTAACTTTAGGCAAAACATCTGGTTATACCCAGCATTTATCCCCATTATTTGTAATAGTTCTGTTTGGCTTATATTTTAACTAGTCTCCTTATTAAATATAAGAGTAATAGGATTAAAAAGTTCTGGGGGAAAGTACTGTAATTAAAAAGGCACCAGTTGGGTATATGTTAAGCTGTAATTCTGGTCCTGCTTATTAAGTTTTCCTTCTTGTCTTTAATTTTTTTTTAACCCATAAAAATAACTTTGAATTACTTAACTCTTTTTTAGTACTTCCTGTATTGGCTAATTCACCACCTCAAACTTCCAAGAAAACATCATGACTCAAAAGTTCTGGAGTAGCAATGTCAGAGATCACAAGTTTTAGACACTATCCCAAGAGTCTGGGCATGCCACACACACACCACAACACACACGCCACACAGTAACTTGACAGGCAATTCTCCAAAATGAATAGGCATTTCTAACCTCTTGAAGTTATAAAACCTTAATAGGAAAAAATTACAGGAACTTTGATCAAGCCAAGAAGTTATAATAAGAATCAGGCAAGAGGCAACAAAGCACAATTTGTAACACTTTGTTAAGAGAGGCATAAAAAAAACAAATATTGAGGTAGTAAACTTAGGAATGAAGATACAAGGGTTTATAACAAAACTTTTTCAATTTTTTATTTTAGCTTTATTGAGAACACTTTAGATTTTTATTATGTAATGTTTAGCACATGCACAAAAATATGTGACATATAAATAGTTATAAAGCACAATACTAAGATGAATAAATACATCTTTAGACTTTTTTTTTTTTCTGAGCAGTTGGTAAAAATTTAATTTGTTCACCACCTATAACCATCCTTAACTGCTCTTGGAAACAAATGATCTGCTGGTAACAGGGGGAGGAGGAATGGGGGAATCAGTATAATTTGAGCTATAAAAGAAACTGGACTAAAGCAAATAACACACACACATACCTCTTTCTAAAACCTGACTGTGCTTAAAAATACTTTAGGGAATACAGTTTGAAAATCCCCAAACAAGTAGATTTAACAGTAGGTGAATTCAAAACCCATATAAATAAACCTACGCCTATAAAGAATATCCCCAATAACTCAATAAACAGGACCAAGTTTTAAAAGTGCACTTTCCCTTTGGAGGTAAAAGCACATCAATGCCAAAAACAGCAACTCTAACAATTCTTCAGTACTCCGTGATGACCTGAGTGGGCACAAAGGCAGAGAGAATCCAAGGACTTCCCCAATCTGAGGAGCCCCGTATTTTCTGATTCAAGGTACCACTTCCAAGACTGGGAAGTTTACAAAAGGGATGGAGGCTTTCAGCAACTAATCTGATTCTCTCCTAAATTAATTATGCTAATTCTAGAAAAATGTATCTTAGGCTCAGGTTGTTCTCCACAGTTCTAGGGCTCAGTGAAAACAAAATTAGCATTTCTGCAGGTATCCCTCCTCTCTCAAGGCCATGTGTCTTGTCACATCCACGGCCCCTCCCGGGTTTTTGCATAGATACCTCAAATCAGCCAACAAGGAAAATAAAATGTTGGAAATTCAATGCCTGACATTCTCACTGGATAAGTATTTATTGAAGCGGACAGAGCAGCCTAAATCCTGACATCACAGGGCACATCTCTGAGATGAAAGCCTCCCCCCTCCCCCACATGCTCTCAGTGATCCCTTGAAGCCTTTCCAATGATGAAGCCCCAAAGTGCTGACATGACCTCAATACTATGGCATTATTTCCCTCGCCAAGGAGAAAGGCTGGCACGTTCCTACCAGCGAACTGTAGGTCAGCCAACTCGCCCTTCCCCTGCCCCTTCACAAAGCAGAGATCAAAATCTATGTCAAACGTAAAGATTTCCCCACCGCCCCCCTCCCTAGAAGTCGCCAACTCCAAGCACTGAAGAAGGGAGAATAGCGCTCAACCTGACGAATATCACCACTCAGCACCCCGGGTTCTATCAGAAGCCAAATTTTAGTGGTATTTAGAGCACCAAGCTGCTTGTAATTTATTATATCTGGGGGTCCAGTCTCCAGAACAGCCCCCCTACTCTCGCGTCTTTAAATGCGTCTCAGACAACACCAACACTTCCGCTCATTTCCCTCTCTCATCATCTAGAAATAGCCAGAGGTTAGTTTTCACCACGAGACAGGCATTCTGAATCAATCTCCTTTCCCCCAGTCACCTGGGTTCTTCACGGGCAGCAAATATCCAAGTTTCCCCATGCGTCCCCCTGAAACCCCAACTTCTGGAAATGTCCCCCTGACCTCGCCTCCGCCAGCTGGCACCGCGGCGAGAGCCGAGCACGCAGCCGCGGGCGCTGCTGCTGTCGCGGCCGCAGCCAGAGAGGCGAGAGGAGGCTCGGGCTGGTCTTCCGCCACGGGGTCACCGCAAACCACGGACGATAACCGGGGCTCTTCCTCTAAGCGGGGAGTGAGCTCCCGTGCTCTGAGGGGCACCCAGGAGGGTCCTGGCGCCAGCAAGACGGTCCGCACCGGCGCCCAGCCGGGGAAAGCGGTCAAGCGCACGGCTCCAGCGGAGCGCCCCGGCGGCCGCGGCCGCAGGAGAGGGGCGTGTTCCTTGCGCTTCGGAGCCCGAACGCGTCTCGGCGGGACCGTGGATCGAGGCGAGCAGAGCGCGCAGTCTCTGACGGCAGCTCTCGGCCCTCAACCCCGGCGGGCCGGCCTGGCGACGCGCTGCAACCCGCGCGCCCTTGCGGGGACAGGCGCGCTGCGCGCCCTGCGGAGCCGCCTCATTGCCGGCCTGGGCGCGCAAACTTTCCCGGGGAAAACCGCTCCAGCCTCGCCTGCCGGGGCGCCGCGCTCACCCCCCGGCCCACCAACTGTTCGCCCACTCCCCTCCGTAGCCAAGACCCACTGAAAATATGGCGCCCTCGAATGTCGCTCCTCGGTCCCCTTGGGGAATCCCGAAATGCCGGTGTCCGATAACCCCGGCTCCCGACGGGGGCGAAATTTCAGCTCCTGGGGCCAAGGAAGGAGAGGGCGCCCCCGGTCCAGCGCGAGGCCAGCGGCGCCACTGAATCCCAATCCTCCCCTCGTTCTTGATCCCCCAGCTTCCAGCAGCTTGCTAGTGGCGAGACTGCCAAGTAAAACAGAATCGTGGAATCGGCAGGTCTGAGAGTCCGGGACTGGGAAAGGAGCTCCGCACCGGCCGGCTGTCTTTACCCGGAGCCCGGCCGGAGACTTGTTTGCAAAGTGGCGCTGGAGTCGGGGCGACCAGTGCTGGAACGAAGCCGCTCCGCCCGCGCCAACTCTCCCGGAGCGGGGGCCCGGCCAGGGCCGAGGGGACACTCCAGACAGGCGGGGCCGCTTTTCAAAGCCCAGTTACCGGAAACCCAGGGGGAGCCCCGCAGGGGACCAGCTGCCCACGGCTAGGAATCCGCTCTCGGGAGCCGGCTGTGAGGCTGTTTGCAAACCGCCGCGCTCGGATCCAGTGCAGTGGAACATACATGTGCAATAGACAGGTGCATTAATTTCGTTTTATTTTTATTTTTCTGCAAAAATCTCCCTAGAACATCAAATCTGGGAGCTTTGCGAGGTTTTTTCTGCATTGGCATCACTCACGAGATGCAAAAGGAAGGGGAAAACCACCCACATTTTCCTTCTGTAAAGGGGAGGGAAAAGACACGAGAAATTCATGCAACGTGCATGCAGCTGGAGGAAGAGGAAAACCCGAGTGAGCCGTGCGCCTTACCGGGGGATGCATTTACTGTCTCATTGCAGAGCGCCTGCCTCGGAGTGCAGCCGGCGTCCCCCAGCGCGCCCAGCGACCGCTCCGCTCCCGCAGCCGCCCCAGCCGCTGCCGCCGCCGCTGGCTCCAGGCGCGGAACAAGAGCCGAGGGCGAGCGCGAGCGCACGGCCCGGGAGCGCCGGGAGGGCAGGAAGCGCGTCATCACTCGGGGACGGCGCGGCCCCGCGCGGCTCGGGTTCGGCCGCCGCGCAGCGCGGCACCGAGGTTGGGCAGGCACGGGCTCCACCGGGCACCTCTTGGGTCTCTATCCACCTGTCCGGTGCTGGGAGGTTTCGGGGGCAAAGCGAGGCTGGCCGAACTGTCGCAGAGCTCGGGTCTGCTGTGTAAAGAGGGAGGGAATGCACCGTCTTGGGGAATGGGGCCCCTGGGTCCGCAGAGCTCTTCCCCAAACCGCTGGCCCGCCGCGGAGAAGAAGCGAGGTGAGGTTCCGACACGAGGAACCTGGTGGGCTCTGGGGTCCTATTGCAATGCTGTCTGTGGGAACCTCAAGCAGGATTGTCCCTCTCTGTAAGTGTCGCACACGCCGACACCAAAACCCACCTGGTCAGAGGTCATTTAGGGATTTAGAGAACGGCTTTTAGGGATGAGGGGGCGTGATCTATTAAATTCAGCAGAAGAAAATTTTCTCCTGCCTACTGTGCCCTTAAAGTCAATGATACACCTTTGCAGTTACACAGCCATTAGGAAATGTAGAATGACCTGAAACCATGAGAAGTTTTGGAGGTCAGGAGACATCACAAAACACTGACTATATGATGTCATTTTTGAAAATTGGTATGTGGAGAGGTAGAAAAGACTGGACGCAGAAACCAAGATGTTAACTAGGGCTCGGTAATTGGGAGTTGTGGGTGATTTTTCTTTGTCTGCTTAGTTCTAGTTGGCGATTTTTCTGTAAGGGACACATGAAAGTGAAAGTGAAGTCGCTCAGTCGTGTCTGACTCTTTGCGACCCCATTGTAGCCTACCAGCATCCTCGGTCCATGGGATTTTCCCGGCAAGAGTACTGGAGTGGGTTGCCATTTCCTTCTCCAAGGGACACACGTAACTTTTGTAATTACAAATAAAATGTTTTTAATAAGAAAAGACCTTGCATTTTTCTCCATCCCAATATAAAATAACCAGGATTAACTGCTTTTCATGGGGTCGCTAAGAGTCGGACACGACTGAGCGACTTCACTTTCACTTTTCCCTTTCATGCACTGGAGAAGGAAATGGCAAACCACTCCAGTATTCTTGCCTGGAGAATCCCAGAGACGGCGGAGCCTGGTGGGCTGCCATCTATGGGGTCGCACAGAGTAGGACACGACTGAAGCGACTTAGCAGCAGCAGCAGCAAGAAACAGGTAGCAAATCTCTTTAGTTACTCCTAACTGAAACTGCTGCAACTTTTTAGTGTTTCTCGGAGCATGAAACTTCTACCCTTATGAATTGGAGATTATGTAAATTGATCTGTCTTGAAGAAATCTATTGAGACATTGGATAAGGCTCGATACTCTATAAGAAAAAAAAGCATGCTCTTGTTGGGGCTGATGGACTTGACTTTACTATGGCCACAGATGTTTACAACCGAGAACAGCTTTGTAACTTATTTCAGAGAATAAACTTTATAAATCAAAAAGCACAGTTAGAAAACCAATGAATTGGCTACTTAAAGTTATCAAAGTTGCACCACATAGTTTCTAATTGCACAGGAAAAAATGGTTCTGTTCACCACACTTTTTTAAACATTTCCCAGTCTAACAATAACTGATGGTGGCAAGAAGCCACCTCAGGGGATGGTTAAAAAGTAAATGTTTATTGATTTTTGTAAGAGATTGGTAATAAGGTCATTAAATTAATGCCACCTAAATTGTCTCTTGGTTTACTTACCATATTTTTATAGCTCAAATGACAGGTTTGTGTAAGAGGCTCTTCAAGACAAAGAGAAAAATTGACTACCACTAAAGCTATTTTCCCCTTCTGCTTAGTCGTTAGTTCATGGGTCCCAATGACTTCTTGTCAGACATCTCAAAATTAGATTTTTCCCCAACTTGGATTTAAAGATTTTCCGTTATTTAATTCACCATTCTCAAAATATCCCATGTTCTCCCTCTGCCTGCCAGTGAGAAGCTGTTGAATTTTAGAAAGTAATAGCAAAGTTCTTCCTTGTACCTCTGTACCTAAAAGGGCCTGACACTTGGTAGGTACACAATAAATACTTGTTCCATGAAAATAGCATATTTGTTCACTGTCTACTTGACTAGTTCCTGAGATATTTGAAGAGTCATCTCTCCTGCTAGACTATCAGTGCAATCCTGGGATACCAACATATTGTACAGTTATATATAGCATTGGTTTAGTCCAGTAATTTCACTCATTTCAGAATAGCAGCTAAGTCTGACACATTCAGAGGAGTGAGGTGCAGGTGTCTGAGTATCTATGCATCATGTGTTCAATTAGCCTATTTTGTGACTCTCAGAACAATCAGACCCTTTCCCCCAATGAGAACATCAGTCCTAGAATTCTTTGCTTTAGTCTGGGCTTCTAACCGACTAACTTTGAACACTTCACCTATTTTTATGATGTCTCAGTTTCTCTAACCTCTCTTAATAACCTCAAAGCCATTTATTGTTTCTTTAGAAAAACCAACTCTAACCATTCTAATGCCTAATAGCTTATTTTTCAACAGTTTTCCAAATAAAAGTATAATAGATTTTACCAGTAACCTAGAGTAACTGCTCTGAAATTGAGACACCTTCTGTAAACCTTCAGTTCAGTTCAGTTCAGTCGCTCAGTCATGTCCGACTCTTTGCGACCCTGTGAACTGCAGCACACCAGGCCTCCCTGTCCATCACCAGATCCCAGAGTTCACCCAAACTCGTGTCCATTGAGTCAGTGATGCCATCTAACCATCTCATCCTCTGTCGTCCCCTTCTCCTCCTGCCTTCAATCTTTCCCAACATTAGGGTCTTTTCAAATGAGTCAGCTCTTCGCATCAGGTGGCCAAAGTATTGGAGTTTCAGCTTCAACATCAGTCCCTCCAATGAACACCCAGGACTGATCTCCTTTAGGATGGACTGGTTGGATCTCCTTGCAGTCCAAGAGGCTCTCAAGAGTTCTCCAACACCACAGTTCAAAAGCATCAATTCTTCAGCACTCAGCTTTCTTTATAGTCCAACTCTCACATCCATACATGACTACTGGAAAAACCATAGCCTTGACTAGACAGACCTTTGTGGACAAAGTAATGTCTCTGCTTTTTAATACGCTGTCTAGGTTGGTCATAACTTTCCTTCCAAGGAGTAAGCGTCTTTTAATTTCATGGCTGCAGTCACCATCTGCAGTGATTGTGGAGCCCCCAAAAATAAAGTCAGCCACTGTTTCCACTGTTTCCCCATCTATTTGCTATGAAGTGATGGAACTGGATGCCATGATCTTAGTTTTCTGAATGTTGAGCTTTAAGCCAACTTTTTCACTCTCCTCTTTCACTTTCATCAAGAGGCTCTTTTGTTCTTCTTCACTTTCTGCCATAAGGGTGTTGTCATCTGCATATCTGAAGTTACTGATATTTCTCCTGGCAATCTTGATTCCAGCTTGTGCTTCTTCCAGCCCAGCGTAGACAGAATATTATCTGAGTTCAGTAAGGCATATAATTGATAAGTTACTTTCATTTTATTTGAAGGGCAGATTTTTGACATTTTGCAAGAATTAATATATTTTAGCTTTGTAGCTATCTCCATGGATAGAGCCTCACCTTATTCTTGACATTCAGTGTGGAGTGGAGGATGCAGATTTAAATGTCTTTTTTAAGAAAAGGAAATCATTCACATGGATTCAGGAAACAATTGTTATTATTGTACCCAACACAGGAGATGCTTGAGATTTTTTTTTTCCCTATGGTATATAAAACACACCACTGAAGGTTCTTTATCTCTGAAGAACATGGTGTCTGGAAGAATTCCAGTAATTATGATGTTAAATTGGATTTATCTTTAATCCAAATCACATGGTTAATATCAGCGTTATGTGAGACGAACTGTTTCCCTTTTGGTTGCTTGTTAACTGAGTTGAGAAGACTTGTTTGGGGTTATTGTACTGTGGCTAAAAACATTTTAAAATATTTTTACTGTCGATTATCAAAACTCCTTTACTATTAAATATCTAACTTGAAAGTCTTTCTGGTCATTTGGGATTTTTTTAAATGCTACATGTATAAATATATTTTCATGAAATGTTCTATAGAAAGACTTTTAAACTAAAAATTGTGATCATAATTAATTGAATAAGAATGGCTCGTACTTCTCTGGTGGTCCAGTGGTTAGGAATCCGACTGCCAATGCAGGGGGCACAAGTTTGATCCCTGGTCTAGAAAAATCCTACATGCTGCTGAGCAACTAAGCCCAAGTGCCACAACTACTGAAGCCCAAGCACACCTAGAACCCACATTCTGCAACAAGAAAAGCCACTGCAATGAGAATCCCACCCACTGCAACTAGAGAGTATCCCCTGCTCACCACATCTAGAGAAAGTCCAAGTGCAGCAACAAAAACCCAGTGCAGCCAAAAATAAATAAATTTTTTTAAAAAGAATGGCTTCTTTGGCTCTGGAGATGTATTTACTTATAGGTGCCACAAAATTTTTTGGAAAAATTTTGTTTAGGCATCAAACAAACTTTAATTTTAAAACAATGTATTTATATTCATGTAGGGAATATTATTCTAAATCAACCTCAAATGGACTAGACTTGTTCTAAACAAATAAGATGATTAAATCATGGCTAAGTCATTAATTTTTTTTATTACATAATTGAAAGTGATGAACTGAAACAGAGTAAATGTAGGTAGACGTTAGATATTTTTAATGTTTCTTCAGAGAGGTAAGTGATGGCTTTGGGTCTATATCAAAGACAAAATAAATATATCCAAAACAATTGTTACTTGCCTATTTCTTTAAATCGATTTAACAAATATTTATTGGATTAGTGCCAAGACTCATTATGAGCAAAACACTCTCCCTCCCAGCTGTGCAGAATCCAACTGAACAAAATACAGTCCTTGCCTTTCTGGGGAGCTTCCCTGGTGGCTCAGGGACAGGCTACCTACTCCAGTATACTTGGGCTTCCCTTGTGGCTCAGCTGGTAAAGAATCCACCTGCAATGTGGGAGACCTGGGTTCGATCCCTGGGTTGGCAAGATCCTCTGGAGAAAGGAGAGGCTACCCACTCCAGTATTCTGGCCTGGAGAATTCCATGGACTATATAGCCCACAGGGTCAAAAAGAGTCAGACATGGCTGACTGAGCGACTTTCATTTTCATTCAGAGTGACTTTCACTTTCTTTTAGAGTGACAAGCTCCTAAGGTTTAGAATGCACCAAAAAAAAGATGATTTTTCCTAACAATCCTAGGCACAGAGGCTTAGCTGTAGTCCTTGTAGCCCAATGTTCTGTTGTCTAGAACAGCTCAAAACAGACACCTTAGGATATCAGCTTGGCATCATTATGTGTTCATTTAAATCTTAGTGATCAACTGCAATGCAGGAGTTCTAATGAATTGGCCCATATGTCATTTGTCTCACCGTTCTGAATATATTTTTACTTCCTGCCAACTAGATCCATCTCCTGAAGCTTCCTCAGGTTAAGAAGATTTAGTTGTTCTCATTTTTCCTCAAAAGGTGATTCCACTGAGTTTTATCAAACTTTCAGCATTATATAAACTCAGAATTTTCAGCATTAGAACCACCTTTGCAAAGACTGTAACGTTGGCATTATACACAAATATTTGCAGGGTTAGGTTAGTGAGTTGGAAGGGAGCTGAAAAGAGAAGGAAATATCCATTCTGATGAGTTGTAATGCATCAGCTCTTAACATTATTCTTTAAGTATTTCCCCAGTGCAATATGAATATTAAAATTTAAAAAAAACTCAAGGATCAACTCAATTAGCTTAATTTTTTTCTACCCAAAGGTAAAATAGAAACAAAGGGATAACATTTCATCTTCCTTCATATCAGAGTATATGCAAAAACATCATTTTGGTCTCCTGTGAAATTAAAAGATTTTAATTTTTTTAATGTATTAATATGTGGGTCAGAACCACAAGGCCACCATGGAAATATAGGGCTCTTTACAATAATCAGTGGGATGAAATAGTACTTTAATGTCATTTACCTCTCTAATTCCTCTCCATGCCATTCTAACTTTTATTAGTAATCCTTATTGCTATAGTGAGTGAGTGGAAGTCGCTCAGCCGTGTCTGATTCTTTGCAACCCCATAGACTATAGAGTTCATGGAATTCTCTGGGCCAGAATACTGGAGCGGATAGCCTTTCCCTTCTCCAGGGGATCTTCCCAACCCAAGGATCAAACCCAGGTCTCCCACACTGCAGGCAGATTCTTTACCAGCTGAGCCACAAGGGAAAGTAGTTGAGTACAAAGCTTCCGACACAGAAACTTTCTGCATTCACTGGGCTTCAATCATACTGATATATCTCTTTCTTCATTATCCATATCACTTGGCACAGCTAAATAGAATTCTTAATTAACCATAAGGACAGTCAAAATTAAATAACAGTTATTCTGAGGTTCCTTCTTTTATGCCTAAAATTAAAAATAAAGCATTAGTGAAATTATGTTAAACACTATCAAGTTGATGATGACAAGTGTCTGACTCATCTTTTTATCTCCTGAGACCCAGTGCCCATAGCAGCAGGCACTGAATATATGTTTATTAAATAAATTTCTCTACCATTATTTAGATAAACTGACTCCTTCAGCTGAATGTGGCCCACAGATACCCAATTTACAACCAATAAATGACTAGGGCACTGAGAGGAATAAAACTAATGAGAGCAAAGTCTAGAAAAACTAATTTCCCTCCTTTTGCAACATGTGCATATGCTGTGCTGTGTGCTGTGCTCAGTCATGTCCAACTCTTTGCAACACCATGTACTGTAGTCCTCTAGGCTCCCCTGTCCAAGGAATTTTCCATGCAAGAATGCTGGAGTGGGTTGCCATTTCCTCCTCCAGGGGATCTTCCTGACCCAGGCATCAAACCCATGTCTCTTGTGTCTCCTGCATTAGCAAGCAGATTCTCTACCACTGTGTCACCTAGGATCTTCTCTTTTAAAAATTATTTGAGGAACTTCCCTGGTGGTCAAGTGGCTAAAATTACTTCGAGCTCCCAATGCAGGGGACCTGAGTCTGATGCCTGTCAGGGAACTAGATCCCACATGCCACAACTAGGACCCCGCACAGCCAAATAAATAAATTAATTAATAAATATTTTTTATTATTTGAATAGCCTTCCTTCTGTCCTTGTCTCCCAGTCACCTAGTTCCTCTCTTCAGAGGCAATCATTTTACCAGTTACTTGGGTATCCTTTCAGGATATACAAACATAAACATATTTTCCCTTTTTCCCACAAATTGTAGTATACTATTCTGTGACTTGCTTTCTTTGTTATTATTTGTAGGTAGAATTTTTTTAAACATGGTATTATGAAAATCTTAAAATATCTGCCAAAAGTAGAGAGCATTATGTAATGAACCCCATGTACTACCAGACCTAATTTCAACCATCTCAAGGTATTACCACTTGCTTTGTCTATTTTTTACTTGTATGTGTATATTTTATAGCAAATCTCATACATTGTGTCATTTCATCTCTATTCCCTAAGTACCTTCTACTCTCTAAATCCTATGAACAATTTCTTGTAAAAGTACAATGCCATTATCCCACATAATAAAATTAATTCCTTCGTATCATTTAGTGCCCAGCCTATACTCAGGCTTCCCCAATTGTCTTTATTGTTTTTAAATATTTATTTAACTAACAAGACCTAGTGTATAGCACATGGGACATTGCTCAATGTTATGTGGCAGCCTGGATGGGAGGGGAGTTTGGGGGATAATGGATACATGTATACGTATGTCTGAGTCCCTCACTGTTCACCTGAAACTGTCATAACATTGTTGACCTGCTATACTCCAACAAAATTACAAGTTTAAAATCAATCAATAAATAATTTTTTATCTATTTGCCTGTGCTGGGTCTTAGTTGCAGCACTCATGATCTTTGCTGTGGCATGCAGGGTCTCTTAGTTGCGGTGTGTGGGATCTAGTTCCCTAACTAGGGATCAAACTGCACCCCCTGCATTGGGATCGAGGAGTCTTACCCACTGGAACACCAGGGAAGTCCCACCCTAATTGTTGTCAAAATGACAAACACTAGATTTATTCTCTGTGTTTTTTATGCCTCCTTTCATCTTGACATCTAAAGTAACCCATCCTTATTTTTCTGGTGGCACTGACTTGAAGACAACTGTTTACCATCCTGTAGAATGTTGCACACTCTGGATCTACCTGTTCTCCTTTGTGATGTTGCTTACTTTGTCCTCTATCTCCCTATTCCTTGTAAACTGAAAGTTGTTTCTCTCAACTTAATTAGGTTCTGGTTGAAATTTGGGGCAAGCCGATTTCATAGCTGGTACTGCATGTCTCCTGCAATGCAGGAGACACGGGAGACTCAGGTTCATTCCCTGGGTTGGGAAGATCTCCTGGAAGAGGAAATGGCAATCTACCCTAGTATTCTTGCCTAGGAAATCCCAAGGACAGAGGCGCCTGGTGAGCTACAGTCCATAGGTTTGCAAAGAGTCAGACATGACTGAGTGACTAAACACACACACTGCATGTCCCATGCCACACCACACAAGGGGACACATAATGGTAAGTTGTCCAAATTTCACTGAAACTGAGATTGACCAGTGGGTTCATTAGGTTCCATCCTGATGTTTTCATCAATTTCCCACAAGCCTTTTATCAAGGTGTTTCATCATTGATGATTGTTGCCTATATCAGTGATTCATTAAGGGCTATGAAATGGGAGAATTCTAGCAGTGCTGTGTGGTGATAAGCACCTTCTTTACCTGAACAGATTCACAAGATCTTAGAATTCATTGTGAACTGGAAAATTTACAACCAAGTTCATGGAAATACATGATCCCAAGAATTAGCACTAAGAAGTTTCCATATCTGTCTCAATTCTATTCAAGTGAAAATTAAAGACCGGTAGTTTCAAAATCTTTGTTTTTAAGGTTTAAAAAGTCTACATCCATTTGGGAGGAACAGATCTTATCACTTGGGTGGGGGGTGTTCTGCAGTTATATAACATTATAAATATAATCTACCGGGAATGTCTCCCATATGCACTAGACAGCCCAACATATCTATAGAAAGAATATTCTCACTCAATATGAAATTAATTATAGAATTATTCCCTTTATAGAATGCTAGAAAGATGAAAACAATCCTCTCTGGAGAGGAAATCTCCAGGGAGATGAATATTTCTAGAATTGCAAATAAGATCCAGCAGAAGACTAATGTGTGGCTTCGAGGCCAGAGAGAGGGAGGATTTTCAAGCATTGGGCATTTCTCTAAAATGAGGGGCTGTCTCTTGTCCAAACTCAGGCTCAATAGGCTTCTTATTCAAATGCCTAGGCCCTGCTCCAAGAAATTCAGATTTGCTAAGTTTCTTCCTTTAAAAGCATCCCAGGAGAAAATGATGCAGTGGTTCAGCGCCTTAGCTGCCTTTTCATATTGTAACTGTTAGATCAACATGATACGTGTCCTAAAATGAAGTGAAAGTGTTAGTAGCTCAGTCATGTCCGACTCTTTGCAAATTCATGGATTGTAGCCCACCAAATTCCCCTGTCCATGGAGTTTTCCAGGCAAGAATACTGAAGAGGGTTGCCATTCCCTTCTCCAGGTAGTCTTCCTGAACCAGGGATCGTACCCAGGTCCCCTGCATTGCAGGCAGATTCTGTACCATCTGAGCCACCAGGGAAGCCTGATATGTGTCCTAGGCCCTATTTTAAAGTTGGAAGTGTAAAAATCTCTTTAAATAGAAAAGGAAGAAAGAAAAAAGAAAAAAAAGGAAAGAAAACAAGGCAGTGGGTCCAGAGACCATGCAGTGGGGCCAAAGATCACATTCAGAGAAAAACCCACAGTAAGTACTGAGGGTTCTGAATCTCACATCTGTACACGTTTACCGTTGTCTAGTAGACCTGATGCTGGGAAAGATTGAGGGCAGGAGGAGAAGGGGACGACAGAGGATGAGATGGTTGGATGGCATCACCAACTCAATGGACATGAGTTTGGGTGGACTCCGGGAGTTGGTGATGGACAGGGAGGCCTGGTGTGCTGTGGTTCATGGAGTCGCAAAGAGTCGGACACGACTGAGCAACTGAACTGAACTGAGTAGACCTGCTTCGCTGTAACACAGTTTGTCTCTGAAGCATTTCCTCAAGAACTATATCCATTCCACTACACTGGAAAGATGCATACATTCTCCATACTATTTTGTGCAAGTTCAGCAGAGCCCTTTTATCAGTGCTCAACACTGTACCCTACAGCTGTGGCTGTGCCAAACAGGACTCTGCTTGCCATTGAGTTGAGTGTGTCCTACAATGCCTACTTTTACTCCACATGCCCTCCCACCCCTTCTGCCATGCTTTCTGTGCTGGAGAAGTTTTGACCCCCGATGGCTGATAAAAATGTGTCCATGATAGTGCAAGATCCAACATGGATGAGCAATGTGGGAGTGAGACCTTAAGCTGTTGACAGGCTCCAGGGCCTCTTGGGAAGCAGCCAAAGAGGGTAAAGAGCAGTGGGCAATTACAGGTTGGTGCAGGGAGATTTTCTGGAGGGAGAAAGGTAGCGAGGTATATAGCAGCAGCTTTGTTGGGCCAACAGAAACCAGGAGGGGAGGCCTGAGACTTCAGAGGAGGTTGGAAAAGAAGTGAGGAGCACCCAGAAGTGCAAAAGTTTGGAGACATCATCTCCACAGAGACTAGTGATGACCTTGTGAGGCAACCTCACCCTAGTCTCTCTCCTACCAAATCCCCACAAAATAGCTTACTTCTGTGTTGGGCTTTGGGCTGGATAACGAACCAGTTAAGAATGGAGAAACACCAAAGTGTGAGAGATGTGGGTGAGTGTGCCCATGCTCTCTGCAGAGACACTGAAGGGGCTAGGGTAACCGAAAAAAGCCATGGTGGAGGGCTGGAGAGAAACACTGTACAGGATAGAATATTTTTGTTTCAAGAGTGTGTTAAGGAGCTCAGGTTCTAGGGAAGTGAGCTAAGAGTAGAAGAACCACTAGAATGACTCAGTCGCAAAGAACTAGGAGAGTGTCCCAGTTCAGAAGAGTCAAGGGGCAGAGATGTTGAAAAATAAATACAAAGACCTGGAGTTAGGAAAAAGCTAAGCTCCAGTCTACTTGAGTAGATCTGATTAGGACGTGATATGGAATGGATGGCATGCTTGGGTTCCCTCGACATATGTATGCTTCAGAAAGCAAAGCACAAAAAAATAGATGTTTTAATACATCAAAACCCTTCATTATTAAGAACATTATTAACGAGTCACTCAAGTAGATGTACTTGAAGTATCTAGTGCTATACTAGGCACATGGAAATCTCCCAGTAACTGTTTTTTAGTGAGTAAACAAATAATAAGGCTTCACTGATTCAGTGGATATGAGCTTGAGCAAACTCTGGGAGATAGTGAAGGATAGGGAAGCCTGGCACGCTGCAGTCCATGGGGTCTCAAAGAGCTGGACACGAGTTAGCGACTGAACAGCAAAACAACAGGTGGGACTCAAGCCAAATGGTGTTTCAGGTCAAACAAAATAAACTGACTCTTTGTAGCACAGACAACTCTAGCGCCATCCCACCATCCACGTCCCCACTCTGGTTTTCCTTGTAGCACTATGCTTGACTCACATTCACACCTCTGTCCTGTCTACCAGATCAAGCTTCCTGATGGCTTGGTTCCCGAGGGGCCATATCTTACTCATCTCCAAGCTCTCAGTTCTTACAAGGGCACTTAGGACAGAGTAAGTACTGGCAAATACCTGTTGAATGAGTGACTTCAGGAATGAACAGGTAGTTATTTATCCAAGGACTCAGATCTTTAATACTGACTTGGTCCTATGTCATCTAAGCTGCCCTTTCTGTTACCCCCTCAATGCACCTTACATATTTTTAGAAGTACTTTACATGGATGAGGAAAATAATGAACTGGAAAGTTCTAGAAGAAAAGGAGACCCTTAGCAAGCCATGCTGTCATTTGGAAGACAGTGAGCACTACTACAGACTACAGTTACGGTTTACCAAATAACCTCGACAGAGGCTAGATATCACCAGTGTGGTCTGGTCTTGACTCTTGTTTTCTACTTTTCTGTTCTTTGGTGTTTTTTTGGAACCGATTTAAAAACCATTTCTCATTTCCACAAAATGAGCATAGCTGGGGCGGGTCATTCCTTCAGGAGTTATGGCAGCCTCCCACATGACCACAAACAGGCTGGCAAGTGATAAAATGTGAAATTACTTGTAAGCTGAAGGCAGTCATTTCTAGTCCCATTTCTTGACTGACAGTTGTTTAGATTAAAACCAAAGATATTTGTTTGACTTTAATTCTTCTGGTGAGGACCTATTTTGGGTGGTCTGCTTTCTGCCTTACCTGGATCTAGTCACAATTATGTAAGATCAGTCCTGTCACAAGTAACCACTTCTACAGGCAGGGAGTGGGAAGTTTACTGAGGAGGAGAATGAGGACTGAAATGGGAATCAGGACACCTAGGTGGCTCCTCGGTAGATGTGTAACTTTGGACATGTCCCCCCACTTTTCACGTCAGAGTATTCTCACTTGGAAATGGAGTTGGTTGAGTCCAATAATCCATAATTCCACTTCCAGCTTTCTGTCATTTCTCCACACATCTGTAAAACACAATCAGAGTCATTCACTTAACACTTAATAATCTATTGCCTTGTACTGTGGCTAATGTACATGGTCCCACAATAAGAGTGTAAGCTCCTTACTGGCTGAGACACATCTTTTATTTTGTGGTGGTTGCCCTGGTGCATCCACTGAGGAACCTCTTCCCCCTGTTGCTGGAAGTGTTGTTGGCCAACAGCTCCTATGTGAGTCCGTCTCCACCCCTCCTGGTATGAGGGAAGTGTGTGTGAGTGGCGTGCGGGGTAAAGGTAGCCAGTATAGATGGTTGATGTGGGAGGACCAATAATAGTGGCCAAGGGGGGACAACTCTGAAGAGCTGCCACAGAGCAGAGCATCCCTGGAGATCCCTGAGGTCTTTCTGTGACCAGCCTTTCCTCCATTTATCCTGCTGTCTTCACTCCCTCATAGGTGTGGTTAATAAGAGCATTTCCTAGTTGACGTCCTGCACACAAATCTGAGTCTCAGAGCCTGCTTTCTAGGGGCTGTAATTATGTGCCTGGCTACCTTCCCGTCTCCTCCCATGTACCCACCATGTACCCTGTGTAAGGTGGGCTGAAATGAACTGGAGTCCACAGGAGCCACAGCAGGGTGGGAGAGAAGCCCTGTTCTTTTTTGTCTCCACAAGTTCTGAAACTCACTGTGTTTCTCCCAGGCTCCAAATCTCCACTGGCGTAGCCAAGAACAGACGAAATGCTCTCCATGGGTAAGGCACCCAGAAATGATTTGTTCCTGCTCATCTCTTTTCTTGTGTATGTCTAATTCCTGGCAACAGCTAGAGTGGAGTAACTGGGTCCTATGTAACACAACTAAGACCAACAGAATATTTAAAAGTTGGCCGGTCTTCTTGTGTTTCTAAAGCCAGAGAGAAAAAAAAACTGGTTTTCAAGCTGCTTCCTCTTCCAAATGAAAACCAGGAGGAAACTGATCACACAGGGATGGTCTGGCATCCATCAGCATAGATGGTGTCAAGGTGTTTAGCAAAGCTTGCTGCTCCCTTCCATAATAAAGGGAAAAATTGCTTTAGGCAACTCCTCTCCTCTCCACATATTCTAATACATTTACTTGGTTGCTCTTATGAACAAGTTGTGTCATTTTTAACCAGATTAATTACAGAACCTACACACACAGCCACACGCACACATCTTAATCTGTGGAACCAACTGACTGCTTTATCATCTTGTGTTCACATAAACCTTTCAAAAGGATACTTGCTTTTAATATGCAATGTCATTTCCTTTCTGCTGTATGCTTTTCTTGGATAGCCAGGAATATCTGTCCCTCATTTTTGCCCTTGCTTTTTTGGTTTGAATCTCAAACATTTGATATGATTTATAGAAGCACAGTCCTTTGAAATGATAAGACAATGAACTGCAGATTTGGGGCATATTTAAATAAGTCAAACATTGTTGGAGACATTGTGGTTCCAAAAGGAAAGAACAGTCGACACTAGAAAATTTCCTTCTGGAATTCTGCCAAAGAATAGCTGGCCGTCCTGGGGAGGTCCGTCATTTACACGAAAGTGCCTAGGCGGCTGCATCTGCATCCTGCTTGTGTCTGAATCGCAGCATGACCCCGCTGGAACCATCTAGTCCTTCCCCAGCACGTATAACCTAGGCCTGGGGAGGGACTTGAGGGCAATTCATCCAGAGTTAGTGACAGAGTTAGGGTTCAGGGGTTCAGAGGGTGTCAGAACCCTCCCTCTATCTCCTTCATTCCTTCTTTCTTTTTTTTAATGTTCATTTTTATTTATTTATTTGGCTGCTCAGGATCTTAGTTGTGGCACACGGAACCTTTCATTTGCAGCATGAAGGACCTTTAGCTGTGACATGCCAACTCTCAGTTGTGGTATGTAGGAATCTAGTTTCTTGACCAGGGATCAAATCTGGACCCCCTACATTGGGATTGCAGAGTCTTAGCTCTGGATTCCCTGGGAAATCTCTTCTTTCTTGCTTCTTTTTGAGTGGCCACAGCTTACTTCTCCTCCCCATTTGGGGCACATTCACAGCATCCTTTGTCTGAGCATGGTCCCCCTCATATCTGATCCCCATGCACTGCGTCCTCCCTTCCAATCGGGCCACCCCTCTGATGTGTTTCACATGCATTGCTTTCATGTTTATGAATCTTAAAAGTGTCTATTTCTCCTCCCCCCAGACACTGTGCTTTGAGGTCTTCCCACATTGTCTCATGTGTGTTACGTACATGTAGTACATGTGAGAACTTTGTGTGCTGCAGCCTGCTCTGAGGACACGGCTTCTGCTGTAGCACCCTGAAACCCTGCCATTCTCTCCACCGTGGTTCTGCAACCCCATGTCTGGGCTCCCTTGCGTTCTCTCAAGCAAAAGACACATCCCCTCCCCTCTTTTGTAAAACTTATAAGTCACAACAAGTCCAACGAATATAAGCGATTTAACAGTGGCTTCAGTAACCTTTCACCTCTAGATAAATTACTAGTACGATTTAATACAATACAGACGGAAAGTGTTCAAAAACTCTTTTATGCGCTCAAAATGGGCAGAATGTTCTGAAAATGTTTTCCCAGCACTAACTTCCGTTCTCAGGAGACAAATATCTTCATTGTTAAAAAGAAAGGAAAGAACTTTGGCAGGAGTACAGGGGGGAACTGGACCATTTTTCTGAAAGACATTTCTGCAATATGTATTAAAGGCTTTGATCTACTAATTGCATCTCTATGAATTTATCACAAGGTAATAATAAGGAGTGGGTGCAAAGATTCATCAAAGAATGTTAGCTGAAGCATTATTTATAATTGTGAAAAAACTGGAATCCATCTCAATGTACCACAATAAAGGATAATTTATTCTACTAATTAATACATTCTACTAATGAATTCATTCAACACATGTTTATTGAGTTCCTGCTGTGTGGCAGGCATGATGCTAAAGTTTGGGCATATAGGATGATCAGAATAAACAGGGTCCTAGGGGCTTCCCTGGGCTTCTCCAGTGACTCAGTGGTAAAGAATTCACCTGCAATGCAGGAGGTGCAGGAAATGTGGCTTCAGTCCCTAGGTAGGGAAGATTCCCCCAGAGGAGGAAATGGCAACCCACTTCAGTATTCTTGCCTGGAAAAACTCCCATGGACAGAGGAGCCTGGCAGGCTAGAGTCCATGGGCTCGAAAAGAGTCAGATACAACTGAGTTTAAAACTGAACTTAAGCACAAGTACAAGCAGGGACTTCCCTGGTCATCCAGTGGATAAGACATTGAGCTCCTAATGCAGGGTTTCCAGGTTCAATCTCTGGTCGGGGAACTAAGATGCCATATATCTCAACTAAGCTCGTGCATGGCCCACACACCTCAAGTAGATAAGCCCACATGCCACAAGAAAGAGCCTGCCTGCCCCAACAAAAATCCAGCACAGCCAAAAAAGTAAAAAATAAGGTCCCATCCTAGAAAACAGTGACCCATTCAACCTGATGCACTGAAAACATTCATAATAGAATAAATAAGAGCAGGCTAAAAGAAAAACCATTATTATTACAATGTGCAATGTTTTAGATTTATTGTCGCAGAATGTTATTTTAAAAAAGCAAAGGTATTCCAATAAGTTAAATACAAAATAACAGATGTGATTTTTAAAAAGAAAATTACTCAAGGCAGCACCTGGTCAGCAGAGCAGCCAGACACACCCTTGGAGGCAATGATGACCCCCAGAGGCTCTTGTCCCTGGGGCAGGTTAGCGCTGACTCCATCATTATGAGTTAGATAACCCTTGGTCTGCTGAGCTGGGCACTGGGAGGTCTGAGTTCCACTTGGACATCATGAGGGCAAAGACAGGCTTCCATCTGTTCATGACTCTGTTTCTTACCTGTAAAATGAAGGTGCTGGACTTGGGGGTCCCCTCTAGTCCCCTTCAATCCTGAAGTTTTTCCTTTCCTCCTGATTATATTCCACATACTATCATTTTCTTATTTTTTTCCCCCCTGTTTTGTGTTTTTTCATCTCTCTGAGTGACTGAATTGGGTCACTGCTCTGTAAATCCAATTGTCAGCGTGTCACCTGTGGAAATGACTGGAAATACACAACTGCCTGTGCTGAGAGCAGCATAGCTGGGCTGTACCCATATGTCCTTAGGGTTTTCTTTTCCGAATTGCATGTGTCACTAATAAAAAGTAAAACTGCTTCTGCAGTCACATACCGAAGAGTCGAGATTTTTACTTTATATCTCATATACTCTTCTTATTAAAACTGTTTACTTATAATTTTCTTCTAAAACTAGATTTAATTTTTTTTCCTCCTCATTTTAGAATTTGCAAGTCAAGTGCTGCTTCACAGTAAGAACATCGTATTCCATCAAAACCTAGGGAAACATTTACCATCTTTCTTTATAATACAGTTATTTTTGAAACACCCTCTCTGATGGCCACTGTGCAATCATTAGATTTTGAACTGTGAAAAATCAAACATATTTGCATTTTAGGAGATGGATAATATTAGGAGGGCTTGGAGCAATTGAGAGATCTGCTGGAAATGTCTGATGGGCACTTGTCAGGATGACATTTCACACTTTGTCTTGCTGTCCACCCTTTGCCTAGTATTTCTAGACATCCTTCCATTCATAATATTAACAAATACAGTATCTGATGACACATATTGTGTATAGTAATTCAATTTTTCTTAAACTTTGACAGTCAAAGCAACATATTACGCTCATTAAAAACATAAATTCCTGGGGACTTACCTGGTAGTTTAGTGGCTAATACTTCTCACTCCCAGTGTAGGGGGTATGAGTTCCATCCCTGGTCAGGGAACTAGACCCACAACTAAAGATCCCAAGTGCCACAACTAAGACCCAGGCAGCCAAATAAATAAATAAATATTAACAACATAGGTTACTGGACTCAATCATAGACCTACTAAACCCTAAATCAGAATCTCTAAGGCTGAGGCCTTGAGATCTGAATTTGCCTCCCCACTCCAAGTGACTCTCAAGTACACTAAAATTTGAGAACCCCTGAACATTATCATTTTATAATTAAAACCAGCCACTCTCGAGTATTTTATCTTCTCACTTATAATCCCATGTTTCCTTTTGTCTAATATGTCATAATTCCTGAGACTTACCCTTGAAACAGTCTCCACAACTAACCTTTCCTTTTGGAAAAATTGGCCATTAACTTCCTCTCTGTGTTTGTGGCTGTAACTAGTTTTATCCAGGAAGATCCCAGGACAGGATCTCATTTCTATCCGTTGTTACTATTTGGAATTGATTTTAAAGACACTAAGGTCCTTATGAAGACACGGCTGACTTTGTTCTGTTGTGGGTTCTGGGATTAGAATGTCTTTTTTATGTCAAAAAGAAAGAAAATAACTCTTCTCTTCATTCCCACTCAAGTGCTCCTCCAGTATATTCCAGCAGTTTTAACCCCAAGTGGGATGTAACTCCAGCCAACACCAGCCTGCTTAGATTTTATCTATGGAAAGAAAGTAGAAGAGAGAAAAGGCAGCAACAAGACCTCAAACCAAAGAACAAATTTTAAAATTGCTCTTTCAAAACACAAATAATTAAGAAAAAAAATACAAAAAAAAACCCTTAAAAAAGATTCCACATTTCTATCTCCCTTCCACAGCCCTTCACCACCACCCCCTTCTCTTTAAAATAAAAAATAAAAACCCCTTAATGAAAACAGAATAATTAATGTAAAGTATTCCGGTCTTCCCCCTCTCATTCCAATCTCCCAACTCCCTACTCTGGGAATGAGTTCAGCAATTAGAACCTAGTGGTTAATTTTCTGACCAAATTTATGTTGTTCATTAGTCACATATTCAGGTGACTTTCTGTATTAGTTACCTACAGTTATGTAACAAGTCATCCCAGGTTTGGTGGATTAAACTATAAATATTTATTATCTCACAGTTCCTGCAGCTCAGGAATCCAGGAGCAGCTGACCAGTGTGGTCTGGCTCAAGGCACCTTACAAGGTGGCAGCCAAGATGTCAGCCAGAGCCGCGGGACAGACACTGGACTTGACTGCGGCTGAGGGTCTGCTTCCGGAGTGGTTCATTCACATGCCTAGCAAGTCAGTGCTGGTTGTTGGCAGGAGGCCTCAGTTCCTTCCCACACTGATCTCTCCAAAGGATTGTGGGAGGGTCCAATGGCTGCTGGTTTCCGCCAGAGGGCACAACAGAAGCCTTTCCAGAGAGGTGTGAAGGTAACATTAGGGACATAGAGATGCTTTGGAAGGTTTTCTCAAATTCTGGTTCTCTATTTTTTGTTCTGAGGTGGGTTAGTGTTCTTTTTTTTCCCCTAACATTATACTAACAGTCATACTAGAATGCTGTTGGGGTTATTTCTTTGAAAAGAAAAGTTAAGGAGACTTCTGTGGTGGTCCAGTGGTTAAGACTTTGCACTCCCAATGCATGGGGCAGTAGTTGGATCCCTGGTCAGGGAACTAAGATTCTGCATGCTGCAGAGTGTGGCCTAAAAACAAAAAACGGAAAGTCGCCTCTTTTTTGCCCCTGTGGCAGAAGGCTGCTGGCAAGGGTGAAATTAAATTTTTTTCGTTCTCCAGAGAAATATATTTACAGGTAAAAATGCAAGTATATCAAGAATACTAGAGTAGGTTGGGTTTCTCTGGTAGCTCGTATGATAAAGAGTCTGCCTACAATGCAGGAGACCTGGGTTCGATTCCTGGATCGGGAAGAATTGGCAACCCACTTCAATATTCTTGCCTGGAAAATACCATGGACAGAGGAGCCTGGTGGGCTATAGTTCATGGGGTTGCAAAGAGCTGGGCACGACTGAATGACTAACACGTTCAGAGTGAGTTTCCATTCTCTTCTCCAGGGCACCTTCCTGACCAGGGATCGAACCCAGGTCTCCTGCTTTGCAGGCAGATTCTTTACTGTCTGAGACACCAAGGAAGCCCCCATCCAATATACCTGGGTTTGGATAAATCATCTTCTAGGATGAATATTTTGTTGTTCAAAACTGAGTAGTTGTGAGACTAATTTTCTGAAGTCTTTTTGGAATTGCAAGCCTAGGAGGCAGGGCATGTTGGAAATATATTTTGAAATGAATCAGAACTATATTTGTAGTTTCCTTTCCTCGACTCTGGGCATCAAGGCTTTTAATAATGTGTTTACTTTAGTTGAGAAATGACATGGGAGGAAACAAAACCCTGGACCAAAGCTCCACAGACCAGAGTTCTAATCTGATGTGGCCCCTGACACTCTGTATGACATCCTGGGCCTTGCTTCTCCCATAGGAATATATGGTTGATAATGTTTTTCTCCTTCTACATTGAATAAGAGTAATAATAACAAAGTATCCCATTATTCCTGAATAGCTTAGCCAAAGACTAAGAGTGGACCTATTTAAACCTCTGGAGATAGATGAGGAGAAATAAGCAGCGAAAGGAAAGTAAGAGAGGATTGTAAGGATGTTCGAGTCACCAGCTGTGAATGAGCAGCTAACTCTGGGAGGTGAGACTTTGGAAAGAGCCAAAGAAACTCACTTTTCTCATATCAGCATGGTGATAACTACGTACCATGAAGGGACAATCAAAAGGAATCATGTACAAAGCAGATGACACCAGCCTTATTGGCAGAAAGTGAAGAAGAACTAAAGAGCCTCTTGATGAAGGTGAAAGAGAAGAGTGAAAAAGCTGGCTTAAAAGTCAACATTCAGAAAATGAAGGTCATGGCATATGGTCCCATCACTTCATGGCAAATAGATGGGGAAACGATGGAAACAGTGAGAGACTTTATTTTGGGGGCTCCAAAACCACTGCAGATGGTGACTGCAGCCATGGAATTAAAAGACGCTTGCTGCTTGGAAGAAAAGCTATGACAAACCTAGACAGCAGCTTTTAAATTAAAAGCAGAGACATTACTTTGCTGACAAAGGTCTGCCTAGTCAAAGCTATGTTTTTCCAGTAGTCATGTATGGATGTGAGAGTTGGACCATAAAGAAAACCGAGCACTGAAGAATTGATCCTTTTGAAACGTGGTGTTGGAGAAGACTCCTGAGAGTCCCTTGGACAGCAAGGAGATCAAACCAATCAATCCTAATGGAAATCAGCCCTAAATATTCATTGGAAGGATGATTGCCAAAGCTGAAGCTCTAATTCTTTGGCCACCTGATGTGAAGAACTGACTCATTAAAAAAGACCCTGATGCTGGGAAAGATTGAAGGCGGGAGGAGAAGGGGACGACAGAGGATGAGATGGTTGGATGGCATCACTGACTCCATGGACATGAATTTGAGCAAGCTCCGGGAGCTGATGATGGACAGGGAGGTCAGGTGTGCTGCAGTCCATGGGGTCACAGAGTCAGACATGAATGAGTGACTGAACTTAACTGAACTGACAAAACAATTATAGATCCCTTTGGGAGCCTGCACTCTTCACCTATGTCCATGGTTAATGGGTGGTTTATCATATACTTTTATTAAAAGTTGATCAGTTGGTCAATAAAGTATCCATTGTAGTTTAGTTTCTTTCCATCAGTTCAGTTCAGTTCAGTCACTCAGTCATGTCTGACTCTTTGCGACCCCATGAACTGCAGCACGCCAGGCCTCTCTGTCCATCACCAACTCCCGGAGTCCACCCAAACCCATGTCCATCGAGTCGGTGATGCCATCCAACCATCTCATCCTCTGTCGTCCCCTTTTCCTCCTGTCCCCAATCCTACCCAGCATTAGGGTCTTTTCCAATGAGTCAACTCTTTGCATGAGGTGGCCAAAGTATTGGAGTTTCAGCTTCAACATCAGTCCTTCCAATGAACACCCAGGATTGATCTCTTTTAGGATGGATTGATTGGATCTCCTTGCAGTCCAAGGGACTCTCAAGAGTTTTCTCCAACACCACAGTTCAAAAGCATCAATTCTACGGTGCTCAGCTTTCTTCACCGTCCAACTCTCACATCCATACATGACCATTGGAAAAACCATAGCCTTGACTAGACGGCCTTTTGTTGGCAAAGTAATGTCTCTGCTTTTAAATATGCTATCTAGGTTGGCCATAACCTTCCTTCCAAGGAGTAAGCGTCTTTTAATTTCATGGCTGCAATCACCATCTGCAGTGATTCTGGAGACCCAAAAAATAAAGTCTGACACTGTTTCCACTGTTTCCCCATCTATTTCCCATGAAGTGATGGGACCATATGCCATGATCTTAGTTTTCCGAACGTTGAGCTTTAAGCCAACTTTTTCACTCTCCTCTTTCACCTTCATCAAGAGGCTCTTTAGTTCTTCTTCACTTTCTGCCATAAGGGTGGTGTCATCCGCATATCTGAGGTTATTGATATTTCTCCCAGCAATTTTGATTCCAGCTTGTGTTTCTTCCAGCCCAGCGTTTCTCATGATATACTCTGCATATAAGTTAAATAAGCAGGGTGACAATATACAGCCTTGATGTACTCCTTTTCCTATTTGGAACCAGTCTGTTGTTCCATGTCCAGTTCTAACTGTTGCTTCCTGACCTGCATACAGGTTTCTCAAGAGACAGGTCAGATGGTCTGGTATTCCCATCTCTTTCAGAATTTTCCACAGTTTATTGTGATCCACACAGTCAAAGGCTTTGGCATAGTCAATAAAGCAGAAATAGATGTTTTTCTGGAACTCTCTTGCTTTTTCGATGATCCAGCAGATATTGGCAATTTGATCTCTGGTTCCTCTGCCTTTTCTAAAACCAGCTTGAATATCTGGAAGTTCTTGGTTCACGTATTGCTGAAGCCTGGCTTGGAGAATTTTGAGCATTACTTTAATAGCATGTGAGATGAGTGCAATTGTGCGGTAGTTTGAGCATTTTTTGGCATTGCCTTTCTTTGGGACTGGAACGAAAACTGACCTTTTCCAGTCCTGTGGCCACTGCTGAGTTTTCCAAATTTGCTGGCATATCGAGTACAGCACTTTCACAGCATCACCTTTGAGGATTTGAAATAGCTCAACTGGAATTCCATCACCTCCACTAGCTTTGTTCGTATTGATGCTTTCTAAGGCCCACTTGACTTCACATTCCAGGATGTCTGGCTCTAGGTGAGGGATCACACCATCGTGATTATCTGGGTCGTGAAGATCTTTTTTGTACAGTTCTTCTGTGTATTCTTGCCACCTCTTCTTAGTATCTTCTGCTTCTGTTAGGTCCATACCATTTCTGTCCTTTATCGAGCCTATCTTTGCATGAAATGTTCCTTTGGTATCTCTAATTTTCTTGAAGAGATCTCTAGTCTTTCCGAATCTGTTGTTTTCCTCTATTTCTTTGCACTGATCACTGAGGAAGGCTTTCTTATCTCTCCTTGCTATTCTTTGGAACTCTGCATTCAGATGGGAATATCTTTTCTTTTCTCCTTTGCTTTTCACTTCTCTTCTCTTCCCAGCTATCTGTAAGGCCTCCTCAGACAGCCATTTTGCTTTTTTGCATTTCTTTTCCATGGGGATTTTCTTGATCCCTGTCTCCTGTACAATGTCACAAACCTCTGTCCATAGTTCGTCAGGCACTCTGTCTATCAGGTCTAGTCTCTTAAATCTATTTGTTACTTCCACTGTATACTCATAAGGGATTTGATCTAGGTCATACCTGAATGGACTAGTGGTTTTCCCTACTTTCTTCAATTTAAGTCTGAATTTGGCAATAAGCAGTTCATGATCTGAGCCACAGTGTGCTCCCAGTCTTGTTTTTGCTGACTGTATAGAGCTTCTCCATCTTTGGCTGCAAAGAATATAATCAATCTGATTTTGGTGTTGACCATCTGGTGCTGTCCACGTGTAGAGTCTTCTCTTGTCTTGTTGGAATAGGGTGTTTGCTATGACCAGTGCGTTCTCATGGCAAAACTCTATTAGTCTTTGCCCTGCTTCATTCTGTACTCCAAGGCCAAACTTGCCTGTTACGCCAGGTGTTTCTTGACTTCCTACTTTTGCATTCCAGTCCCCTATAATGAAAAGGACATCTTTTTTGGGTGTTCATTCTAGAAGGTCTTGTAGGTCTTCATAGAACCGTTCAACTTCAGCTTCTTTGGCATTACTGGTCGGGGCATAGACTTGGATTACTGTGATATTGAATGGTTTGCCTTGGAAATGAACAGAGATCATTCTATCGTTTTTGAGATTGCATCCAAGTACTGCCTTTTGGACTCTTTTGTTGACCATGATGGCTACTCCATTTCTTCTAAGGGATTCCTGCCCACAGTAGTAGATATAATGGTCATCTGAGTTAAATTCACCCATTCCAGTCCATCTTAGTTCGCTGATTCCTAGAATGTCGATGTTCACTCTTGCCATCTCCTGTTTGACCACTTCCAATTTGCCTTGACTCATGGACCTAACATTCCAGGTTCCTATGCAATATTGCTCTTTACAGCATCGGACTTTGCGTCTATCACCAGTCACATCCACAGTTGGGTATCGGTTTTGCTTTGGCTCCATCCCATCATTCTTTCTGGCGTTATTTCTCCACTGATCTCCATTAGCATATTGGGCACCTACTGACCTGGGGAGTTCATCCTTCAGTGTCCTATCTTTTTGCCTTTTCATATTGTTCATGGGGTTCTCAAGGCAAGAATACTGAAGTGGTTTGCCATGCCCTTCTCCAGTAGACCACATTCTGTCAGACCTCTCCACCATGACCCATCCGTCTTGGGTGGCCCCACACGGCATGGCTTGGTGTCACTGAGATAGACAAGGCTGTGGTCCGTGTGATGAGATTAGCTAGTTTTCTGTAATTTTAGTTTCAGTGTGTCTGCCCTCTGATGCCCTCTCACAACACTTACCATCTTACTTGGGTTTCTCTTACCTTGGACGTGGGGTATTTCTTCACGGCTGCTCCAGCAAAGTGCAGCCGTTGCTCCTTACCTTGGACAACAGGTATCTACTCACGACGGCCCCTCCTGACCTTGAATGTGGAGTAACTCCTCTCGTCCCTCCTGTGCCCACACGGCCCCTGCTCCTTGGGCCTTGGGTAATTCCTCTCGCTGCCACTGCCGGCCCCCGGCCCGGCCTAGCCCCTGTCGGCCACCGCCCCCGGCCCCGGCCCGGCCTAGCTCCTCTCGGCCACACTTCTGCGCCGAGCCGTCGCAGCCGCCTCGCTTCTGCGCCGTGAGCCGTCGCAGCCGCCTCGCATCTGCGCCGTGAGCCGTCGCAGCCGCCTCGCATCTGCGCTGAGCCGTCGCAGCCGCCTCGCATCTGCGCCGTGAGCCGTCGCAGCCGCCTCGCATCTGCGCCGTGAGCCGTCGCAGCCGCCTCGCATCTGCGCCGAGCCGTCGCAGCCGCCTCGCTTCTGCGCCGAGCCGTCGCAGCCGCCTCGCATCTGCGCCGCGAGCCGTCGCAGCCGCCTCGCATCTGCGCCAAGCCATCGCAGCCGCCTCGCTTCTGCACCGAGCCGTCGCAGCCCATAGGCAAATTTAATAAATTCATACTTAAGTCCAATCTTTCACATGCAGTCTTTCTTAGTTCACTCTATTCCTAGAACTAATTTCTGACATATAAAAACTATCTTTCATTTGTTAGCTCCCCATCTGAGATCTTTGTGGTACACTTCATCTTTTGATTCTATTTATCTATGCATTTTTAAAATCACTAAGCAATTAGGGGCTTATTTTGATAAAAAGCATTGAAACTTTTTAAACTATTTATTTACTTATTTGGCTGCACTGGGTCTTAGTTGCAGCACATAGAATCTTTAGTTGCGGCATGCAGGATCCAGTTTCCTAACCAGGAATCAATCAAACCCGCACCTCTGCATTGGGATCTCTGAGTCTTAATCACTGGATCCTCAGGGAAGTCTCAGTACTAAAGTTTTAATACATCGTCCTTTGGTGTAGGTCTTTTTATGTAAATTTTTTTATACATAGTCCTTTTACGTATGTTTGTACATACATAAAGTAAAGCATGATGGGAAAAAAGGCGTGTCTGACTCTTTGGGTCCCCATGGACTGTAGCTCACCCGACTCCTCTGTCCATGGAATTCTCCAGGCAAGAATACTGGAGTGGGTATCTTAGCTTCCCCATCAGAGATCAAATCTGGACTCCCTGCTCTGGAAGGCTGAGTTTTAATCACTGGACCCTCAGGGAAGTCCCCCTAATACTTTTGTAATTCTTTTAACAAATAATCCTCTAGAATGGACAATGACCAGGCTTATGCTGAGTAGTGGAAGAAAATAGTAGAAAAGATGGTTCCCATCCTTGCCCTTACGGAGTTTACAGCATATAGAGGAATATAGATTTATAGCAGGTACTTAGAAGGAGGGGTGCCGAATGCGGAGAAATCACGTGAGCAATTTTTTTAACAATTTCTTTCTTTTTTAAATTTTATTTTATAAGTTTTATTTATTTATTTTTGGCTGTGCTGGGTCTTCGTCGCTGCTCAAGTGCTTTCTCTGGTTGCGGTGAGTGGAGGCTACTCTTTAGCTTCAGTTCACGGGCTTCTCATCGAGGTGGCGTCCCTCTTGCAGGGCACAGGCTCTAAGGCGCACGGGCTCAGAAGTTGTGGCTCCCTGGCTTAGTTGCCCGATGGCTTGTGGAATCTTCCCAGACCAGGGATCAAACTGGTGTCCCCTGCATCCGCAGGCAGATTCTCAACAACTGGACCACCAAGGAGGTCCTGTGAGAAAGTTTTTTATGCTTGTATCATATTTATCTCAAATCTGCAACTGTGTCGCTTTCATGATCTGTAAACCCAGGAAATGGAGGTGCTGGGCAATCTCAGGGCAGGACTGGACTAGGCGACAGACCTGTTACTGGGCTGTAAGTAATGGATGAGGTCCCCTGGGACCTGACCCAGGAATGGGAGAAAGGCCACACCTCACCCACCTAACAGATACAGCAAATTTTTTCTCTCATGAGTGTTTATGGGGTTAGTTTTGTGCCCTCAAGACTGTAAGCTAGAGTCAGCCCTCAATTTATCTTTTATGTTTAAAATAACATCAGTTTATTCAGGTAAAATTAGCACATGTAAAATCCACTCATTTGAAGTGTGCCATTCAAGGATTTTTAGTAAATTTCCAGAGTTGGGCAATCATCACCACAATCTAGGTCAAGAATGTTTTCTGTCGCCCCTGAAAGAAACGTCCTGCCCTTTTGCAGTCATTCCCCGTTCACATACCCAGCCTCAGGCAACCACTAATCTATTTTACATCTTGATAGATTTGCCTATTGAGGACATTTCATACAAATGGAATTAAACAGTATGTGGTCATTTGTGTCTGGCTTCTTTCACTTGGCATAATGTCTTCTCGGTGCATCCATGTTGTAGCTGCTCTCTGCACTCCTTACTGCTGAAAAATTGTGCATTACTTGGATGTCCCATGTGTGACCCACTCACCAGCTGATGGACGTTTGAACTGTTTCTATCTTGGAGCTATTATCCTTGATTTCACTTAGCCCCTCCGTGAATGGGTCAGACTGCTGGCAGAATTATCCTTGGTTTTGCCCCAAGTGCAGAGTCACAGTGCCATTAAAGCCTTCAAGCAGCGTCCTCAAGAGAATGGGGATTTCATTCTCGTTTTTTTCTTAAGTCATCTTTCCGTGCGTGGTCTCTGTCTTTTGCTTCTTCACTCTGTCACTTCTCCCTCTTACCCCTGCCTCACTGTCTCTCTCACTCTTAGCTGGCCACGACACAGATAGCATGTTTCATTGGCAAGAGCCTTAAGGGGCAAGCCAGAACATCTGGGTTTCAGCCTGCTGTTGGCTAGACCCTCTCTGGGCCCTAGTGACTTCATTTGAGGAAGATTACTAGATCTAGTAATGGACCACAGCCTTGTCTAACTCAATGAAAGCATTGGACCAGCAGTGAAAGTGTTAGTCACTCAGTTGTGTCCAACTCTTTGTGACCCCATGGACTGTATAACTTACCAGTCTTCTCTGTCCATGGAATTCTCCAAGCAAGAATACTGGTGTGGGTTGCCATTCCCTTCTCCAGGGCATCTTCCCCACCAAGGGATCTAACCTGAGTCTCCTGCATTGCAGGCAAATTCTTTACCTTCTGAGCCACCAGAGAAACCCACTGGACCACCAGCACCAGGGAAGTCCCTATTTACTCTTTTAGTAGAATCATTTTCTTAAAATAAAATCTTAGTAGAATCTCACTGCATAAAAGAATAAGCTGCCACAAAGTTTGCGGTGGAGGGTGGAATTTGGGATCCTGTTGACTCTGTCTGTGGGGTGTTCTATAGACCTCAGAGCTCCAGGGTACCCAGCTTGAAATGCCCTGGGCTAGTTTCATTCTAAGCATCTATCCATGTTTTTAAAATCTCAGATTATCCTAGCCCTTCTCCAACATATTCAAATGGAAGGAACCAGGATAGTGATCAAAGCAGTAGACATAAGAATCAGAAAAATAGACCAAGCTCTAACATTTTTTAAGTGTGTAAACTTGGGCAAATTATTAAACCTGAATCTTAGCTTCCTCTTCTGAAGATTGCAACTGGTAATAGATATGGCGATGTCACATCATATGCACATTTAATATACATAATGTGCATAATGTAAAGTACAGGCTATAACTGGCACGAAGAGCAGTTTACTTATTATGCAGGTTCTGGTTCTATTTATCCTCAGCTCCATTTCTCACCTTTTATCTGCTCTGTGTCTTGGGCAAGCAGACTGATCCCTACAAGGTGCATCTGACTCCATTGTGTGCTGGCTGGCAGCTATGTTCCACTAAAGAGAGGAGCTAGTTGGAGACTAGAGGGAAGGAAGGAGAGACCAGGGTATTTCTCCCTCACATCATGGCATCTCCTTTATGGCTCCACTTCCTTCGAAGCTGACCCACCTTGTTCCAGTTTAACTCCAGTGATCCCAGCCCATAGGTCCTGGTTACGCTTCTTCTTTCTGTTTTCCTCCATCCAAGGGGTGGTAGAGGCTTCCAGAAATTAGGAGACTTTTGATATCTTCACTGTCTTTTGTTTGATTTCTCAACTCTCATCTTCTGAGCATTTCTATCACCTATGTACCAATTCCCCATATTCAAGCCCATCTGTTTGAATATCCAGAGTGGTTTTTCTTCTCTTGGTGAGACTCTAACTTTTGCAACTAAACACTTGGCAAAAGAGAGAGAGAGACAATAAGAATCTAAACATGTTGAACAGGACTTCTCTGGTGGCCCAGTGGCTAAGACTCCATGTTCCCAATGCAGCAGGCCCAGGTTCAATCCCTGGTCAGGGAACTAGATCCCGCATGCCACAACTAAAGATCCCATGTGCAGCAACTAAGACATAGCATAGCCAAATAAATAGATAAACAAATAAATATTAAAAATAAATAAATAAATAAATGGGTTGCTCACCTCCCCTAGCCACTCATCTCAATGACCTAGTGCCTTGAGTGAGAGTGAGTTGGAGACATGAGCCCCTCAGTCAGGCTCCCGTCCTTATTGCCTGCCCCCCACCATTGGGCTTAAAGGTATAGAGGGTTTTAGTATATCCAGGCCTCTAAAGGCAAGCTAACTTATTTACATAGTCACCAAACCATGTGTTCAGCACTTTGTGATCAGGAGACGTTAAGTAGATGCAATTTGTCCTTTGCTGATGACTGTAGATTGCCACCCTCCCTGCCCCCACTGCCATGCAAGATAAAATTCTGCTGAGCATCACAGGACAATATAAGGATCAGATAAAATCATGTGCGTGAAAGCAAGTTATAAACTGTAAAATTTAAAACAAATATAGGGCGTTATTATTACTTATATTCCAAGGCCAGTGCTTCCAGGAATAGTGCAACTTAATACTGCCTTTTTATGGGACTTAACAAGTCCTTTGTAACTCCGAAGTTACTTAGGAGATTGTTCCAGGGTCCTTCATTATTGTAAACAACTGTTCCACAGGAGAGATGAGGAGAAGGCATTTAAGTCCACAGTTTTGAGACAAAAAATCCCCAAAGTAATGTTCTTTCCTATTCTATAAAATTCATTGGAATTTATAGAATCATTCAAAGGGCACATTGCTCTCTGTCTTGGAGCTGAAATTGGTTTGGGGGAAAGTATGACATTTTCTTCCCTTTACTTTACTAAGTGCTCAATGCCAAATTAATGTTTCTTAGTATTTCCTTACACTTTTCTTTTCCTGTTACCTCGAAACTTAAATTAGAAAAGGAAAAGAAATTTAAATTCCATTTTCTTTTTTTCCAAGTCAGAATGGTGACTTTTGATAAACCACAGGATTTTCACATTACTGTACTAAATGACCTATGATACTAATGTGAACTAGGCCCCCATAAATTTTTTCCTCTGAGAATATGGATCTTATGGGCACCTGTTTTGAACAAGAAAATATTTTTCTTAAGTTTTCATTCAAATCTTTAAATGCTTTACTAGCTTGTCTTTCAGGACCAAAAACTTAAACTTCTTTTTGATTATAAGAGATAATTAAGCTAACAAAACATTCATCCAAGTTGGACTATCAGTTACTAATCTCAATTTTACAAAATAATAATAATGATGATTACAATAAGCCCCAGGAGATTGTTGTCTTGGCTTTTTAAAATTAGAATTGAGAAGGAATTACTACCCAAGCATCATAAAATTTGTTCCCTGGATGCTGCATGTGAAAAATTTGTCTTTCTGGTGACACATACCCAGCTTGGACCCACAGAATGATGAAATACCCTTCTTATTGCCTGATCTTTGTTTTGATTGCAAATTCAGCAATAGATCTGAATTTTTGTATTTAGCTTTTAGATTACTCCAAGTGTCTCCAAAAAATTTAATAAAGAGCTCCAAATCAATTTTTTTATTGGTCCAAAATACAGTTTTTCTATTGAGACAAGCACTGATGGATATTGCTGGATTTTTACCAGCATTATGTATGGGGGCGGTGGGGGTGGGGAGAGGGCTGGAGAAGGATGAGGAGGGACAAGCAGGGTCTGTCCTGCATTACCCAGGGCTAAAGTCTTACAATACATGCCATGTAATCAGGCTAAGAACAAATAATCCCCATGAATAAATTTACAGTGAATTGACCTACATTTCACATTAGATAAAGCACACTTAAGTCATTAAATGAATTTCTCCCTGTGGTTCATTAGTTCTCAGCGTGCTCTGATCCTTTATCCATTTGTCATATAGCTCATGAAAGCTGAATATGAAAAAGAAACTAAATCATCGTGTCCATCCCTTTACCAGGTCAGGACATGTTCCCTGCAGAGGAATTATGACAATGTCAGAGATTGACTGGTTTTCCTCTTGATCTTGGCTAAAAGACGGAGAAGTTATCCTCGATCTATGGGCCTTATGGCACTCTGCCAAGCACTGTGCACATTAGCAGTGATGCGCCCATGCTCGCGCTTACCCAGAAGTTATCTAGTGCTAAGTGCTTAGATTCAGCATTTTGAGAGCCCTTGAGAATGGATCCAGTGACAGTTCGGAGCATCAGAGTTGATGATTAAAGAGGTTGGCCTTTTAAAAAAATTCTCACTTGAAGCTCAAACACTCTCTCTTTCCTCTCTGAAGGCACTCATTGACTAAAGATGGGATAGAGGGGAACAATGTAGGGTTGCCTTGGGTAATATTTGCCACACCAAGTGGACCTGTTTTTTTAAATTGAAGTATAGTTGATTTACAACGTTGTGTTAGTTTCAGGTGTACCTCAAAGTGATTTGGTTATACTTGTATGTATATATATCTATATTCTTTCTTTTGACTCTTTTCCATTATAGGTTATTACAAGATATTGCATGTAATTCCCTGTACTATACAGTAAATCCTTATTGTTTTTCTATTTTACATATGTGAGTAAGCTTTTGTTAATCTCATGCACCCTATTTTATAACCTCTTCTTCCCCTTTGGTGAGCTTCCCTGGTGGCTCAGATGGTAAAGAATCTGCCTGCAATGTGGGAGACCTGGTTCGATCCCTGGGTTGGGAAGATCCCTGGAGAAGAGAACAGCTACCTACTCCAGTATTCTTGCCTGGAGAATTCCATGGACAGAAGAGCCTGGTGAGCTACAGTCCATGGGGTCACAAAGAGTCCGACACAACTGAGAAAATTTCACTTCACTTTTTTCCCTTTAGTAACCATAAGTCTATGAGTCTGTTTCAGTTCTGTAAATAAGTTCATCTGTACTATTTTTTTAGATTCTACATATATATGATACAGTAATTGTTTTTCTCTGACTTACCTAATTTAGTATGAAAATCTCTAGGTCCATCCATGTTGCTACAAATGGCATTGTTTCATTTTTTATATGACTGATACATATATATAAAACATCTTTTTTATCCATTCATCTGTTGATAGACATTTAGGTTGTTTCCATTTCTTGTCTAGTGTAAACAGTGCTGCTATGAACATTGGGATGCATGTTATCTTCTCGAATTAGAGCTTTTGTCCTTTCTGGGTATATGCCCAGGAGTGGGATTGCTAGATCATATAGTAACTCTATTTTTAGTCTTTTAAGAAACCTCCATACTGTTTTCCATAGTAACTGTACCCATTTACCATCAACAGTGTAGGAAGGTTCCAAGTGGACCTATTTTTAAACAGCATTATCCTTTATGGTGAGGAACTTGTGGCATTTCATGAAGATGTTGGTCTGGCTTTGGAAAGCCTGAGAGACAAAGAGATGCTAACATTAGCAGCTGAGGGCAGTATTTTAATAAATAAGGTCATACATACAGTAATGCTCTAGGGTAGAGACAGGAGATCTGCAAAGAGAAAAAAAGGAAACCAACACAAACAAGACTAGTTATCTGTCATCAGTGGCTGCCTTCAGAGTTCATGGGATCTTGGTTGTCACTAGTTAGAGATGCGAACAATGGGAAGACGGAGGTACACTGGGAAGACTAAACCTATGATATTTGTCCATAATTTTGGCTGGTGCTGTAAGAGGTACATAGCAAAAGTGGAGTATGTTCAGAAGTGAGTAATACAAGAGAGGCCAGGACTTCCTGGTCCAGTGGTTCAGACTGCGCTTCCACTGCAGGGGGTACAGGTCTGATCCCTGGTCAGGAAACTCACATCTTGCTTGCTGTGCAGTTTGGCCAAAAAAAAAAACAAACAAGAGATGCCATATAAAAATTGATTATATTAAAATAACATATGCTAAGACAAGCCCAGAACTGAGGAATAGAGATACAGAGACGAATGACACCCTCCCTGCCCTGAAGGAGCTAACAGCTTAGTAGCTATGATCTGAAGATTGCTAGCTAGGTAAAGTGAAGACCCTAGGTGCTCAATTTCTTCAAAAATAATCATCTAGCAGAGGGATTAGTCCTGTTTTTTGTGTCACTAAGAGTAGAATTAAATCCAATGGGTGGAAGTTCACTTCAGCTCAATTCGACAGTATCAGGTTGACATTTTTAACTTTTAGAGGTATCTAAAAGTAGAATTCCACATTCTTAGGGGTTCTAGAACAGGCCTGATGACATGCTGGCAGGAATATAGGGGTAGTAAAGGTACTCACTCACTATTTATGAATCAGTACACCAGGTATGCTACTATGTCCCAAATGACATGGATATACTGGTGAGCAAAACCCAGGATCCTTTTCTCAAGGAATTTGTTGTACCTAGTGGGAAAAGACAAATATGAATCAAATAATCACAAAAATACATGTAGAAATGCAACTGGGGAAAATATTTGGATGGAAAGGCACATGGCATTACAAGAATAGGTAAAAGAGTGCTTGATCTTGTTGGAAAGGTCAGGGAAGACTGATGTAGAGCTCTCAACTGAGTTGAGATCCAAAGTGTGAGCAGGGATAGAGAAGATCATTTTGGGAAGAAGGACAGATAGTACAAGGTCCTATGGTGGGAAGAAATCAATGATGATGGTGTTTCTCGATAACCTTTAAGGTCCTTTCCTTTTAATAATTTTAATTATTTATTGAGTGAGAATAAATAAATTAAACAAAATTCAAAAGTAGGGAAGGTCATTGAGTGAAAATAAATCTCTCTTTCTACTCTTGACTTGCCGAAGACAGTAACTGTCACAGGTCTTTCTGATCCTTCTGGAGGTATTAGACGCATCAGCCAATATTCCCTCCAGAAAGTTGTAGCTCCCTATACACCATTCAGCATCATGCTTTATTCTCCAAATGGTAGATCTTGAGGCTTGAAAAGGTCTCCTTTAAAGTTACTTGGAAGTTTTTTTCTCTTTTTAGTAGCCATTTTTATAGCAGTCCATTAAAGGAGGGGCCATAGTTTATTTAACTTCTTCTTTACTGAACCCATTTGAGAAGATGGCAAGCAATGTAGCAATGAATATCCTTGAATGTCTTGGGTTGGCCAAAAAGTTCATTGAGGTTTCCTGCACCATCTTATGGAAAAACCCAAATGAACTTTTTGGCCAACCCAACACATAATTTTGCATATTTAAAAAGATAACTGTAATGCAAATTTTTGTTTTATTCTTTTTTTTAAATTGATGTGGACCATTTTTAAAGTCTGTATTGAATTTGTTACAATATTGCTTTTGTTTTATGTTTTTGGTTTTTCAGCTGCAAGGCATGTGGGATCTTAATTCCCTGATCAGGTTCTGAACCCACATCCCCTGCATTGGAAGGGGAAGTCTTAGTCAGTGGACCACCACCCTGTTTTATTCCTTAAAATATATCTTCCATTTCTCTTCTAATGACTAAAATGATACCTGCTTATAGGGAGATATTGAAACATTGCAGAAATACATCAGGCAGAATGTGAAAGTACCCAAGAATTTTACCCTCCATAAATAACCACGATGACTATTAGTTTACCTATATGATTCCTAATCTAGAGTAACTAAAAAAGAACAGACATGGCACAAAGATCAGGTAGTAAATGCCAGAATCTCTCTCTCTATGTTTGGGGCTCCCGTGGGAGAGAAGTTGCCAGAAAGGACTGATGGTTTCCTCTATTATTTTGAGGGTTTTTAATCTGGCTGGGCTCCATAGATGGCTTTGGAATGTAGATTAATTTATCAACACAGCCGTATTTTTCAAAGAAGAGCTTTATAGCTTTCATCAGATTCTCAATGGGATCCCTTAAAAGTCGTGTCTGACTCTTTGCAACCCCATGGACTGTAGCCCAGGCAAGAATATTGGAGTGGGTTGTCATTTCCTCCTCCAGGAGATCTTCCCGACCCAGGAATCGAACCCAGTCTCCTGCATCTTTTGCATTGGCAGGCAGATTCTTTGCAACTAATGCCACCTGCCACCAAAAGAGAGGCCATTAGGTAAGTTTCATTTTTGTTTAAGAATGATGCTAATCTTGGCAGAGGACTCTTCCAAGAGTTTCTAAATTCTTATGGAACCTGAACAAATTATTTAGCCTCCTCTATAAAATAGGGATAATAATTGTAATTCTTAGGGTGGTTGTGAGGATGAATTAAGTTAATATTTATAAGCATTTAGAAAAGTTTCTGTCAAATAACAAGACTTACATACATGTTCATAAATTAACGCTAGTTCCTATATCCCCTGCCTTCCCAACCCCAATAAAAAAACCAAGGTCTGTAAGTAAAGAACAGCAGACTCTTGACAAGCAGCCCAGACCTCCTGAATAATTTCTACTACAGAATCCTCCCCAGGGCAGCATGCTATCCCTATGCAGGGATCAAAATGTATCTAGGTCAGTTGAGCAGGTGGCTAAGGCAAGAGGACGATGAAGCACTGCAGTAAAACTTGGTGTTAATTTTGCAGCTAGTAGGATAGTCTTTCGGGAGGAGGGCATGGCAACCCACTCCAATATTCTTGCCTGGAGAATCCCCATGGTCAGGGGAGCCTGGTGGGCTGCAGTCCATGGGGTGACAGAGGGTTGGACACAACTGAGTGACAAAGCGCAGCACAGAACAGGATAGTCTTTTAACATAAAAAATGCAAATTAATTTATATGGGATAGATAAATACATACATTCACACATACATACATACATATGCCTTATTTCCAAAAGAAATTATTTAATTCTCAATAGAGGAAATTTTTTTCTCCAACAGCAAGAGAAGAAATACCTCTAAATCAAAATATCTAAAAACTCTCAATTAGGACATGGAACCAGCAGGAATTATGATTGCTCACTCTTTTCTCAACCATTACCCTCTTCACAAAAAAATAAAATACATATACACCCACACACCCTGTCCACATCTAGCAACATCTGCTTCACCCAGGTGCAGGGCACATCCCACATCTGTTTGGTGGGCTTGGGACGCTGCTATTATGTAGATCTGGGCTCTGTGGACAGGTCTAAGAACAAGCAGTTAAAAAATAGTCCCATTTGCCTGTTTCCTTAAGCCTGTGCCACTTCGCTGGCAGCTCTGTTCTCTAGGCCAGAAGCTGGAGCCCAGAGCTTGGTCCACATGAATCTAGCAACAGCAGACCCTGAACTGTTCATTTGAAACTCCCTGAAGAAAGCTTCTTATCAGCTGAACTTGCTCTCTTTAAAATTTTGATCTCGGCAAAGTTGAGTCATTCTAAGTGCTTCTGTGTGTGGTCTGGAGAGACATTCAGCCAGGGCTGCAGCACCAGCCCCTCACCGAATCATCCAGGATGAGCTCCTGTAGGGACCCACCGGAGGCCAGTCCCTGAGGGACATTCCCAAGAGTCATGATAACAAGATGTGCTTGTTTATTTTATTTCTGGCAGTGGAACTAGTTTTCAAAGCACAGTCACACTCAGACAGGTTGGGGCAGGTATGACTGACCCTTCCTTACAGCTGAGAGGAGAGAGGACTAGGGATGGGAACTCGGGGTTCATGGTGTTATTAAGTTGCAAAGGTAAGACAAGAATGCAGTTCTCCCAATGCCAGGCCCTGTGATCTCCACATTCTTTAGGTCTCAGACCACGCTGTAGAGCCAACCAGGTTTGTCTTGGAAAATCTCTGCCCTTTTGGTGATCCAGTGCGCCGCAGTAGCCTGCCAGGACTCTCCAACCTCATAGTCAAGCTGAGACATGCCTCCCCTCAGTGAAAGGCACATGTTCTGAATTGCACTTTTCTCCATCACCTCATCCGATCCCTCACTGTCTTTCTAAACAGATCACAGGTCAAAGGGGAAAGTAGTGGAATTAAATGCATTTGTACATAGATGTGAATTAATAAATAATTAATGAGAGATCAGGGCTTCCCCAGCGGCTCAACGGTAAAGAATCTGCCTGCAATGCAGGAGTCACAGGAGACGTGGGTTTGATCCCCGGGTCCAGAAAATCCCCTGGAGTAGGAAATGGCAACCCACCCCAGTATTCTTGCTTGGGGAATCCCATGGACAGAGGATCCTGGAAGGCAACAGTCCATGGGGTCTCAAAGAGTTGGACACAACTGAGCAACAATGTGCACATCACATTAAATACTTTGGAGTCCCCAAACATAGGCTTCTGGGAAAGCACAAGTTCAATAGCTATTGCTGGGCACAAAAATGCATCATAAGGTATCTGCTTACCTCTTTTTCTAAAATATTTATTAATATTTATTTGGCTGTGCTGGGTCTTAGCTGTGGCATGCAAACTCTTAGTTGCAGCATGTGGGATCTAGTTCCTTTGACCAGGGATTGAACCCAAGCCCCCAGCACTGAGAGCTCAGAATTTTAGCCACTGGACCACCATTTTATAAAAATAAAAATATTTTTATTTATTTATGTGGCTGTGCTGGGTCTTAGTTTCAGCATTCAGGATCTTTAGTTGTGGCATGAGAACTCTTGGTTGCAGCATGTGAGATCTAGTTCCCCTGGCCCCCTGCACTGGGGCACAGAGTCTTAGCCACTGGACCACCAGGGAAGTCTCGAGAGTCTGTTTTATACAAAGGTCAAAAGCAAAGTCAGCATCCCTTTTGTGAGTCTCCTGAAAGAGCACCACAGTTTAAACCTCTGCAGCTGACTTCTGTTTGCACCAAGATTCTAGGGTCTCCACCACCGCGTGTATCCTAGGGGGCTGCTTCTCAACCTTTGGAGTGCTCCAGGATCGCCCCAGGGTGTTTGTTCAACACGAACCTTTTGGGGCTGCTCCCCACACCTGCTAAATTACAATCTCTGACGAGAAGGTAGGCTCTAGGTGGGAGTCCTGGGCTATAATCCTGCTTTAGGAGAGTTACTTAATTGATCTGTGCCTCAGTTTTATCATCTGTAAATTGGGGCTGATAGCATCTCCCTGAGGGATTACTGAAAGGAATGAACAAGGTTGTTCAGTTGCTCAGTCGTGTCCAACTCTTTGTGACCCCATGGACTGCAGCACGCCAGGCGTCCCTATCCTTCACTATGTCCTGGAGTTTTCTCAATCTCATGTCCAAAAGTTGATAATGCCATCCAACCCTCTCATCCTCTCTCACCCCCTTCTCCTCTTGCCCTCAATCTTTCCCAGCATCAGAGTCTTTCCCAGTGAGTTGGCTCTTCGCATCAGGTGGCCAAAGTATTGGAACTTCAGCTTCAGTCCTTCCAATGAATATTCAGGGTTGATTACTGAACATATAATTATTGTAATGAACAAGGACATGTGTGCAGATCCCTCTAAGAATGGCACCTTCACCTAAGTGCTTAATAAAATTATTCTTAAGCCCCTACCTGGAGGAACAGGGGCTCCCAGGGTCCTGCCTGCTATGGTTAGGAGGTTTCATTTCTTCAACAGAGTCTTTTGTGACTGTGGCTGAGCAGGGCTGGAAGCAGAAGGTGATGAAATATTGCTTTCTGCATCTCTCTAACTTTTGAAAACTATGTCTTCCCACTGACAGGCATGGTCTCTTGCTCCGCTTCTCTGCAACCCTCCTGGCCCCCAGCAGAGCTCATGGATGGGAGCTCAAAGAAGCTGATGCAATTGTCCTGGTCCCTTCCTCCCAGTCAGCCAAGGTCAAAGTGCTTCTCTATCGGTATCTGAATACTTGCTGAAGTAGTAATGCCCTCCCCAAAGACCCTTCTCTCCTGCCTCCTCATGGTCCAGACACTACTCGGACCTCATTAAAATCCTGGGCCTGTTTTCAAAAGTCACATGACCTGGCACAGGCAAAGCACTTCATACACATCCCCCAGCAACTCCACAAAACAGGTGATGTCATTATCCCTGTTTTTCTGTTGAGAGAAATAAGGTTCAGGGAAGCTCTGTCACTTGTTTAAGTCCATGCAGCTTCCAGATGGGAGGGTGAGGATCTGAAGCCAGTGTCTGACCCCAGAGTCTACCCTTCACCTCCACCGTCCTCTGGGAAGGCTCCTGTGTCCTCTTGTAGCATCTGCCCTGTGAGCCATGCTGCAAGAGGTCCCCTGTTTTTCCTCTCCATTCCTTCTTTCCAGTCTCCCCAGTCAGGTTCTACAGGCTTGTCTGAGTGACACAACACTATCATTTGATATAGACTCCAAGCGAGGCTGAAATCTTGCTGGCTGTATTATCTTGGCCAAGTTAGTTAGCTGCCCTGGGCCTTTGTTTCCTCATCTATAAAAGCAGACTCAGAAGGCAACCTAATCATGGTGTTATTGTGAGGACTGTGTACTATGCTCAGCTCAGGGCCAGCACTAGTCATTTATACATGACATCTTTATAGGCATTTGTATTGATTACACTTTCATCTTTTAGGGCAAGAGTTGGTATCCACAGTTTGTGTACCAAATCTGGCCCATCACACATTTTTGTATGGACAGTGAGACCATGTCAGACAATGAAAATAAGAGTCATTTCCTTGGATAGATGGAATAGTGATCTGGAAGCAGGCTAGAGCACAAGGACTTTGAGGAATAGGGACATTGCTCCCGGCCTGAATTGCTTACCTCCAGACTTTTACAGGAGAAAAAAAAAAAACCAAAACTTTGTTTGCTGTTATTTTGAAATTATTTTTTAAAAATCTTTAAATTTTATATTGGCATATGCTGCTGCTGCTAAGTCGCTTCAGTTGTATCCGACTCTGTGCGACCCCCTGGACTGCAGCCCACCAGGCCCCTGCATCCATGGGATTCTCCAGGCAAGAGTACTGGAGTGGGGTGCCATTGCCTTCTCCGATATTGGCATATAGCCGATTAACAATGTTGTGATAGTTTCAGGTGGACAGCAAAGGGACTCAGCCATACATATTGAAATTCTTATCCCGAGTCAAACTTAATCCTAACTGATACAGTCTGCAAGGTGTCTTCTGGTGATAACTTCCTCTTTTCTGCCACTGGTTCTTGACCTTCATTTTAATAGACTTTCCCTGTGTCAGAGTGGGGGGAGCTGTGGAGGGGGAGAGAGCCATCCCCAGTGATTGAAGAGGTGGAGCAGGAGGGTGGTGGAGCTACGTAAGGGTCCTTCCCTTTAGCTGATTTCTGTGCTCACCTTCCTCAGCCTGGAAAACATGATGGCAGTTCCTTCCCTCATCTGAGCACCGAGCTGGGTGCAGGCAAAGAGGTTTTAATTTATTTTTTTATGTCTTAAACTAGCCATTTGCAGGCTCAAAACTCATCCTCTGATAGTTACCCAGGTACTGAGGGCAAGCATTGCCTTATCTAATGGAGAATTGGTCACTTCCATCCGTACTTGAGTATATGTGCTGCTGAAGCGAAGTATATACATCCCCCCTGCTTTAAAACTTGTGTCGTCCAATGTTTCACATTACCTGTAAAGCCAAGAGCAGCATCTTTAGTCCAGCCATAAACCGCTTCAAAATATGGCTGAAGCCAGCTCCTTCACATCATCCCCTGCCTTTCAGAAAATGAGAAGTGCAGCCGCTGAGATGTTTTTCTTGAATAAAACACAGCTTTCCAGTGGCATCCTGTTCCACAGGATGTTGTAGAGATTGGCCACTAGAGAGACCCTTCTCAGAGTCGAAAACTAGTGTTTGTGTGTGTGTGTGTGTGTGTGTGTGTGGTGGGTGGGCTTCAAGGCTTCATTGTCAGCTTCCTCACCTAAGAGCAGGTGGTAGAAGATGCTGACCTGGACTGGGGCCTTGAATATTTACTCAGGCAGATTGGATCAGGGAGGCAGGAGGAAGTGGGAGAGGGAGCACTGGAAAATCTGGTCCTGACCTGCCTTGCGGTCCTAACACTCTACAAATCCAGGCACTGAACAGACTAGGATATTCTTTTTTTTTTTTTTTTCCCCCATACCCTGTGATATGTGGGATCTTAGTTCCCTGACCAGGGACTGAACCCATACCTCCTGCAGTGGAAACTCAAAGTCTTAACCACTGGACCACCAGGGGAGTCCCTAGGATACATTTTTTTTAATTAGGACTCAAATCCTTTACTTTCCTAATTCAGGAACTCAGGAAACTCAGGAAATAGAATGGATTTAGAGCTCACAATACCCCTTTCTATCTCAATGCACTTTCCAAACTCAGGAATCAAGTGGATTAGAATGGTGAGGGATATTTAGACTTAACATTTTAGGAGAAAAAAAAATACATTGGATGTAAGGTAAAATATTCCCCCACTTGATACCCAATGGGTCATTATTTTATAAAAATATAATTATTAAGCTTATAGAACAAAATTTATTTCTGGAGTCATGTTTATTAAAAGACTGAAACTTTAGGCTGCTTATATATTTTTTTCTCTAGAACCAGAATGACGACAAGGTGGTTTATAACTGTCATTGTTTGCACGGCCACGGGTTGGCTGCTATAACCTCAAGTTCAGTTTCCTCAAAAGGTTTTCAAGATCCTCCACAATATTAGCGGTGTTTTCCTAACCAGCTAAATCATCTCACTGTCTACCCATATATGTCTGCTCATTTCTTGCCTTGGCTATCAGCTCTCTGTGCTAGGAACTTACTCTCCCTCTCCTTTGCCTTCCAAATATAATCCTTTTTTTACGAAGAAATACTGCTCTTCTGAACCGTAATCCTCAGAATGGATACCACCAGTTCAAACACTGTAGAATTTACCTGTTTGCTTTTCCTAAGGTGCATGCACGTAAGCCTCCTTCCGTAACAAAGCCATAAGCTACTTAAAGATGAAGACTGGGCCAATGCTTTCTTTTCTTTCCTTTCCTTTTTCATTCTATATCCAGGGTCAGGCTAGTACCAGAATTTCAATAAGTATATCTGGATCCCTGCTAAATGTGCCACTTGTTCAAAGGCAGACATTCAACTCAGAAGAGCACCAGGACCAAGTGGGAACCAGAGATAATAAAACCCCTTAAAATGCAATTTCCTGTTTTCTGTGATGCCAGAGTCAAAGATTTCTACTGTATCTCCTAGGAAATATAGAACAAATCAAAACTGAAAAATGGAAGGAAGCTGAACTGAAAAGCTGCTAAGGGAACAAAAACAAAGCAACAAGTTTTCCTGGACATAGATTTCCCCCCTCCCTCAACCCAGGTGACCAGTTGCAAGGTAAGGCCATCCTTTCCCAAGTTCAGAGCACTGGATGAGTTCAGAGCCTTCCACCTGTGTAGGTATGGCCTCTCATTCCATTCTGTGTTTTGAAACCTCCGCAGGTGAAAGGCTGACTAAGGGTGCTCTCCTAGCAGCCAAAGGCTTCTCAGATGGTGCTAGTGGTTAAGAACCTGCCTGCCAATGCAGGAGAAAATGCAAAAGACTCAGGTTAGATCCCTAGGTCAGGAGGATCCCCTGGAGGAGGAATTGGCAACCCATTCCAGTATTCTTGCCTGGGAAATCCATGGACAGAGGAGCCTGACAGGTTACAATCCATGGAGTCACGAAAGAATTAGACACAACTGAGCAACTGAACACATACACATGCCTAGCTGCCAAGGCAAAGGGCCAAAGACCAGATGACAGGTCCTGCGTCTAGAGGAGGGCTCTTAAGTTTTGGTTGGCAAAGTAGGCAGTGTACATACTACATTTCCCAGACTATCCTGCTAGCTGCTCTTGGTGGGAGTCTGCCACTGGGGACTCCAAAGCACGAGAAGAAACCAGCCTACACCATCTCTTTCTCTTGGCAGCATCAGGAAGGTGGTGAGCAGGGTGGTGAACAGTGAGTGGCAAGGAATCTAGGCGGCCAGCAGCAGTGAGGGCTCTAGCATTTTGATGTCTGGGGCATCCCTTCTCCCTGTGTTCTCCTACGCCTTCACTATCTTTGCAACCAGCTCTTTGCATGAAATATGCAGAGCAGGTACTGATTTCCCATCTGGACCTTGCTCATACAGATGCCATATTAAACAGTCCAAAACCCAGATGCTGTGGATAGAACAAAAGGCCCAGGGGGAGACCCAAACTGGGCAGAAAAGTGAGGAAATCCAGGATGGGAGGCATTTGGGACCAGGAGGACAGCCACCTGAAAGGAAGTTTCCTCTGCTGTTCGCAGGTCAACGAGTGAGCACTAAATGGTCAGCTGGGTATTAGATCAGACCAAGCACAATGTCAGAGACTATCCTGAGAAGAGGTTCAGAAGGAGGAGGGAAGTGTGGAGAGGACACAGAAGTAGTGCGTGGAAGAGAAGGGCCACTAACAGGCAACGAGGTGGTCAGATTCCCAAGACACTGCCATTTCACTGCATGACTTGGAACTGGTGTTAAAGAATAGAGTGATGAGACAATTAGATTTCAGGCTATAGCTTGGGATCACCCATTGGAGTTAAGGTGGATTTGATAATACACTATACTTTGAAAATATCTTAAAGTGGATTTGATGAACTTTAAGAAACTCAGGACTTCCCTGGTGGTCCAGTGGTTGAGAATCTGCCTGCCAATGCAGGGAACAGGGATCTGGTCTGGGAGGATCCCACATGCCTCTAAGAGCAACTAAGCTCTTGCATCACACAATTATCAAATCCACGCTCTAGAGCCTGTGCTCTGAAACAAGAAAAGCCACCGCAGTGAGAAGCCTG